>OY288206.1:7338163-8718286 GCA_958449745.1 Ochropleura leucogaster
TTACGCGTGGGGATCGAACCCACGACACGCAGCGCAGAAGTCAATTGCTCAGCCACTACGCCAACCGTGCCGTCATTTGATGATTTCCCATCCGAAAATCTATAGACACATCCAACAATGTGAATTAGTTTTGGTTTCTTCAACACGGATATTTAGCTAGAAAATTGAGTGTAACAAAAACTATTATAATAGAACCCACTAAACTTCCTGGTACGGTGTATTTGACCTTGACCTCGGCCCGGGACGCAGGCGCGGAAGACTATTTGATGACGTCATAAAAGGCGCGTAGTCCCCAATTTAGTAGGTGTCAAGCGATGCGTCATTCTTTACTTAGCTTGATGTATAGGGATAATGATTTGTTTTCATGGGGTCGACCCATGACAACAGAATCGAAGGTTAATGGCATCGGGGCCTAGTCACCAATTACCATTGACAAAGTAACAAGAAAACTATATAATTGAGATGCTTATATTTTGTACTAGTGGTAGATTAACCCAGTATTTCTTGTTTATGTTTGTTCTTTGGAAATATCAGCGTAAGTATGTGTGGTTCAATTGACAGTAGTTGAAAGGTTAACTTTTTAACCAGTAGTTAAGTCAGAAGCCACAGGTGCTACTGGGTTCGATTCCAAACAAAACAAAAGTGTTTTTCGGATAATAAAGTTTTAAATTTTATTGTTCCATAGATTTTTCACATTACGATATAAAATAATATTTACTTATACTAATAATAGTCTTGACATTTTCAGACCAACCAGCTATTGTACTAATTGAATAAAAAAATATTGAGAAAAGAAAATATGGCGGCAGAAACGAAAACAAAATTGATTAGAAGATCCAGCCAGTCGTATCTAATGTATTGGAAACTATAAATAATTTTGTTCCCGAGCAATATGGACTAGGGAGCACCAGGCGTAGGGAGACGGGAAGGGGGGGGGGATTGATAACGTCATCAGATAGTCTGCCGCCAGGACTACGTCACACATCCATTCTTTTTACAAATATCAATTTTTTTATCTACGAAATACTTTAGTGGAACAAGGCCAGTTCACACTATGCGTGATGACCAGTAATTTATTTACAGTGGTAATTGTTTTTAAGCAAGTTATCTATTAATAAAACCAACAACTACATACTTGCAAAGCAGGTCACATAAAACTGTATTAATTTTATTCATAAACTAGGTAAACTGTAAAGGAAAAGAAAATAGCGTTCTAGTAGTAACTAGTTCATAAGAATTAATTAAAAGGAAAATTAAATTTACACTCAAATGGGTTATCGTTGAGATTTAATCAAGTTCTGACAAATAGCAGCAGGTATGAGCACAGAATTAACAAAGAAAGGTTAATAGACTTTAATATTAATTAACTTAGAATTCCACTCAGATTTACTGAAACAAACCCGTATTTTAATTTACCTGTTCACTTCATGTGCCGTTTTGTTAAAACTGGACCAAAAAATATGTTAGTACAGTACGGCCAACTAGAAGCGATACGAAAGGTCATTAACCTAAAGAACAACTGTGGCGTTGACAATCTAATATTTAGCTCTTTCCATCTTGTGCCTTTGTCGTAATGTTTCGTTCTCCCGGCAAAAACATGACAACGTTAAGACGGGTTCGCCAACATTCGAGCGGCCATTTTAGATGGGGTTTTAGCATGGGTTTTGTTTACATTTGGCATCGCTTCTCGTTGGCCGTACTATAGATGATGTCATGCCCTTTAAAAACACACACCATAATTTCTATTAGTGAACTGATGTGTACTTGTTTATACACCAATATTTCGACAATTATATTGAACAAGACCCCAGACAGAACTACAGCACCTTCCACTTCGGAATTTGTAGAACCTACCTTTATTTTAACTTTATTACATTTCCCACTGCTGGGCAAAAGGCTCTCATTTTTCCTATCACACCCCTCATGGCCCGTGCGATCTCTGACCATGTCAGAATGGTATTTAAACTATGTGCCATAAAATATAAAAAAAATAAAACGCGAGCAGCGGTGATAACTTCGCGTAGTGTAAACCGACCGTAACCGATGACTCACTTTAGTTGTGAGTACTAATGAAATGAATCGTGCTGAGCCGACTATACTGTGCTGGCTCTCAGTATCGTGTTGATATCGCTAGAGGTTACCCGCACCATATTGTCATTAAACAAGTGTACTTTCTTGAGTGTTAACGTGCCTATAAATCTTTAGGTAAGTGACGTGTTTATGCTACATACATTCCCCAAAGTACTTTGAATTCAGATTCAAGACGTGTATTTTTGTTTGTTCTATTTTTAAAGTCTCGATCGCGGAAGTGGGTGAGGTTACGGCATCTTAGATCTCGCCCGTGTAACGTTATTTAAGATGTTTTTGTATCTAGGCGGTCTGCGAATGTGGTTGTATTAGAGTTCGAGGAGAAAGTGGGAGAAAACAGGGTGTTGACACTAGTCTATGTGTTGCTTTCTCCCTTACTATTACGTCAGAGGTAGTTACTTATTTATCGGGAGTGGCGTTAAGTGATTAGCTTAATTAAAGGTGGGTGTCTCTAATCCATAAATAGTATTTTATAACAAGGTCATTAGTCCAATTATATACCGAAACTATAATCATACGCGGAGGTGTTTTGATGTGTGTCACTTAAACACATGGAACCGGCTGGACAGATATGGATGTAATTTGGCAGGCACATTAAACATGTCCTAGTTTAACGAGTCGGAATATCACTGAGCTAGATTTGACTGTCTATGCTACCTACATTGTTATACATAGATGTCAAGCTAAAGTGGTAAAACCGAAGATGATTCTTTATAATCTTTCACAGTATAGGTATATGACGTATTGTGAATGATGTAGTATTTGTTCAATCGAAGAGTATTATTGCTGAATACCTACCTGTCTATTTATTTTTCCTGTTTCTGTGTGTTTTACTGTATACACTATTGTCTTACAGCAGGCGTGTTATAAGTACCTAACTCGTTTTGTCTAAAATTTTGTTGTTTTTTTTTTAAATGATAATTATGTTGAATATATTATTAAAGAAGTATTAGGTTGAAGATTATTAAAGAAGTTTTAAGTTGAAGATTATTAAAGAAGTTATCACGTTAAAGATATTATTAAAGAATTATCATGTTAAAGAAACAATGCGCAATTGTTTCTTTATTACAGTTCTTTAAGGTTAAATTTATATGAAGGCCGACTGTTTGCTGTTTTAACCTGTTAAGCAATAATATTTCAAAACACAAAAGTTGACAGAAACATGATGCTTGTATAAAAATGTGTTACCAGTCTGAAAACAACGTAGGTTGTTCGTAAAACGATTTAAGAAAATGACAATGCATCATAAAGGCCGTTGTTATGTTGTTATACGATCTTTTTAGTCGGTATATACAACCCAAGGGGTCTAAAATTCTGCTTAAGCAGAATCATAATAGGTTATATAAATAATGTTACCATTCGTAATATGGTCACAAAGTGACAATTCGTCTGTGATCATTTTGAAAGTTATAACGGACTTTATTTTAGTGAGAATAGGTTGCTTTTAGAGGTAAAATAAATGTTTTATACTATAAGAATATAGACTAAACTTATAAATTAATTTATAAATATACATTGTGTTGATTCGTTATGTTGATGCTCAACTTGTAGGGAAAAACCGGTTTTATATGTTGGTAAAAATGTTACATCACATTAAATTATTGTATCTATGGATGGTTGGGCCAGCTAACTCGTTTCGTGAATCAGATAAATATTTCTACGTAATGTATCACATTGTTTGTTTGTAGTCGGGTATTTCCCGAGTCACTTAACTTGCCTGACGTATAAAAAGGTTTATGATGTTCGCTTGTGTGTAGTACGTTCAAACCAGTCTATTTTTTCTAGTATTTTTTTTTCTTTGTCTACATTGATGACATGATAATATCATTACAAAGTAAATGACTAAAAGTAGGATAAAATAAAACTTCAAAATAATGTTCCCTTTCATTACACGAATGAAACTGTTTGTTTTATTAATTCACGGGCTTCCGAAAATATATTTTTTTGTGCTTTTATTGTGTAGGGTAGGTACTATTTGAAAAGTATTTTTCCTAGTATTTTTTTTTCTTCGTCTACATTAATGACATGATAATATCATTACAAAGTAAATGACTAAAAGTAGGATAAAATAAAACTTCAAAATAATGTTCCCTTTCATTACACGAATGAAAATGTTTGTTTCATTCATTCACGGACTTCCGAAAATATTATTTTATTGTGCTTTTATTGTGTAGGGTAGGTACTATTTGAAAAGTATTTTTCCTAGTATTTTTTTTTCTTCGTCTACATTAATGACATGATAATATCATTACAAAGTAAATGACTAAAAGTAGGATAAAATAAAACTTCAAAATAATGTTCCCTTTCATTACACGAATGAAAATGTTTGTTTCATTCATTCACGGACTTCCGAAAATATTATTTTATTGTGCTTTTATTGTGTAGGGTATTATTCAAAAAGTATAGCATGTACTAACGATTAGGTCAAACCGGTAAGGAGCTGCTTAAATGAGGCTGGACACTGGACATAGACAAATACGTCAGTGTCCGGTGTCTACTGCCAGTCCGCAATCGGGATTGTTCCGGTTTGACCTTTATAAGTAGGTGGGTAGACATTTTTATATGACACAAAACGATTTTGTTATCAGAGTATGTTGATATAGATAAGAAATAGATTATAATTACTTTGAAGGTGATGTGATGTACAAGGCGGCCATTTGGCTACTCGTGGTAATGGATTATTTTATCTTTCTATTGTACCTACCTACAAACTAATGGATTTTTTGGCGAACCTCAGTTCAACATAAAATGATGAACACAATCAACAAAAAGACAATCTCAGACACTAGCTAACATAGTCCTTATGTAAATTGACGGGCCTGTTGGTCCAATGGTTAGTGGCTCTGACTGCTGAGCCGGAGGTCGTGTGTTCGATTCCCAAACAGGACAAACTTTGTGTGATGAGCATGATTGTTTGTTCTGTGTCTGGGTGTGATTTATCTATAATATGTATGTATTTATAAATTATATAAGTATGTATATCAGTTGTCTGGTTACCATAACACAAGCTCTGCTTAGCTTGGGATCGGTAGCCGTGTGTGAGTTGTCCCAAGATATTTATTTTATTATTATTTAATTTGACCACGATTTTTGTCTGGACCTTAAAAGAGACTAGACCTCTGAGTTTGTTTCAGCTGTTTATTCTTAGAGTAGTTGGGTATGAAACACCGACGTCATCTAGTTTAAAAAAAAAAACAAAAAAATGACGTTCGAACTTCGAAGTGTTTGTAAAAACCTCCTCGCAAGAAAAACATGATTTATAAATTAGGTTATTACCATTCAATATAAGGAAAAACATACAGAATTTATAAATTTTTACTTCGTTCTAATAAAAAACGGAAATATTTTTGGAACGTTTACCTATTTGTCTTAAAACTTCTCAAACGGATAATGTTAATTTCGACACATAGGTTACTTTTAATCTCAGTAGAACGATCCCGTGGTGAACTTTACGCGGGCAACACCGCGGTTGAGCTAGTTGTGTTTTAAGTTTTAACCTCGTGTTTAATAAGGATTCAAATAAACAAACATAGAAGCCTTTTAGAGACTTATGCCTATCCTATCCTATATGCCTTACAGTGGACCAGATGGTAACTAATTTTCGAATCATTATTAAACTATTGCTATGTACACATATTGCAGAATTTATCATCATTATCTTTGTTTGCGCCAATCTTCACGCTCCCGAACATTCAATCGGTCAAACCCGCCAAAAATGTTTTAAAATTAATATTTACTAAAAAATAGTTGTGCTAAGCGGTTCACCCGCACTTTAGGTCACCTTCTGAAAAGGGCCACCCTTATCACTTACTCTTATGAAAAATAGATGTTGTGTGTGACCTACCCGATATGCATACAAAGTTTCATACAAATCGGTCCAGCCGTTTCGGAGGAGTTTGGTAACAAACACCGCTGCACGAGTGCACGATATTAGGTCTTTAAGAAGCCTTCGTGTTTCTTGCTTTAGTGAGATAACTCTAAAATGAACAAAGCAGAAATATGTAACACTCAGCTGTCTGCTGTTGCAGTAAACATAAGAATAACCGCGTATCATTGGTAACACTTAAACCACGAAAATAATCCTTATGGCTAGTACGTTGAGGCGCTGTTTTCATTCAGATGACTATTTAAGTGACTATATAGCAACATATTTTCATAGATGACTTACAAAATGGAAATTACCGAAGGTAATTCTGTAAAGTGATTACTTGCAAAACTTAGTTTAAAACACAATAATAACGTCAACCGTTATTATTACTAATATCTACTAACGTTAATAGTTATATTTAATGTTTTTCATAATAACAGTATTGTTTCTAGTTTACCTATTTTATTTTACTACTATTATTAACAAACTAAAATAATATAAAAAAATGTGTACAAGAATCAAAAAGTAGGAAAGAATTACATAGCTGTCAACAGGAAAAGTTCAGAAAGCCAAATAATTCTGATCTCTCGGCAATGGAACACTAAGGGCAAAAGAAGAAACATGGATGAGTTTTAATCCGTAAAAGTCTGACACTTCTCTCCACTCCGCAAAGGGCGAGGAAAGTTTTTGTTTTTTATTTTAAACTTAATTTTCTCCTATATCGTGGGTGCGTTAACAGAAATTATTTGATGATTACCCATCGGAAAAATTAAAAAGTGAGACGGAATATATTATGTACCTATTATTGTTGGGTTAAATTACAGTTATTATAAAAATAATAATCATTTTAATATTGAGCATCCGGTCAGTGCATATCGTCGACCGTAGGTTCAATTGAGGTAAGGGACAAAATACCCAAAATGAGTTAAGTATACAGTTTTGTTCAGAATTTTTCGCTCTATCGAATGGTGTATATGAAAAAATTCTAGCTCAAGAAAAATGTCCCTTACCCTAATGATTTTTGGATCCAAATTTCAAATCAGCCCCATAATAACAATGTATCTGAAAAACTTTGCAAAATAGGAACTTGAAATGATGTAATTATTGCCACCAATCCACTTGAAATAAGGTAAGGGTCTTCCCAATAAACGAATTACCATTACATGGTTTATTTTTGAAGAAACAATAATAAAACTGGCCTTACACTAATATATACTTTAAATGGATTGCACGAGTTTTGACATAGTTGTCCCTTACTTCAATTTGCATTGTCATACTTTAAGCAGTGTCAACGTTACACCAATTTGTATCGAATTATATTTAGGTTCTGTGTCCGTTACACTAATTTGCTGATGAGAAGTATTGAATTGTTTATCCCTGTTACCTTTATTTACACACACTTCTAACTTCATAACACAAGATAGCACGTACTTGCACTATTACCATCCTTTTCTATCTCACAACGTCTTTCTTTGTGCGAAAGAGAGGATGATACCAATGCAAAAGCGGCGCGCGGGCAACAAAAAAATCGCTATCAATGCGAGTTCATCTGTCGTTTGGTCGGGATTGTGCACGGTTTTTGACAAAAACAGTGGTAAAAATGGAAAAACAAAACCATTTAAACCAATTGCTTCGACGCAGACAGAAATGACTACAATTAGTGAATAAGATAACACAGTAAGTACATACATTTTGTTATACTTACTAAAATCATTGTTACATGTTCTAAGCTGTCTGTGGGTTTACCTATGCCTATTGCTAATTTTGTTCGTTTATTTTAATAGATCATATCGATTATTGTATGATA
Source organism: Ochropleura leucogaster (assembly GCA_958449745.1). Lineage (NCBI taxonomy): Eukaryota > Metazoa > Arthropoda > Insecta > Lepidoptera > Noctuidae > Ochropleura > Ochropleura leucogaster. The sequence goes on from OY288206.1 coordinate 7,345,927, forward strand.
GTACCTAGGAATCAACCAGGCACTTCTTATGACGTAACTGAAGACTCGAATCAACCAGGCACTTCTCGTGTCGATACAGTGGCTGCTGATTTACTAGGATCTTCGAAGCCTGTTAGCAGTCCTGATAAGAACAAATCAAACTCTGAAGTAAAAAAGCGTCGCAAGAGAAAATGTAAGAAAGGATTTAAGAGGGCACATATTGATTTTATGTCGGATGATGAGTTTTATTCAAATTTCCCGAAAATGAAGATTTTTCAGCTGGTAATTCTGATGTGTCAGGTCAGTGAAAGAAAGCGAGGTTTCCGATACATCAGGTAAATCACATACAAAGAAAAATATAACTACACAGAAAACAAAACCGATCGAATCGAACGAGCAAGAGCAAACTGTTAAATATAAAAAGGAAAAACTGATTAACAAGCGAAAAATTATGAACACGAAAAGAGTAAAGGGCGATACTTACGAAACGTCATCTGGAAAACTTAAAGACGCTAAAAAACTACAGCCTCATCCTTGTCAACCAGGAAAATGTCCTAGGCAATGTTATGAGCTTTTAGATGAGAGGCGACAAAGAATTTTCGACCACTTTTAGAATTTAGATATTCAGCAAAAAAGAGATTGGTTAGTGCAGTGTGCACTAAGAGTATCAATTAAACGGAAAAAGACTGATTTGACTGAAAGTAAAAGACAATGTACATACGAGTACTATATAAATGAAGGAGAAGGACGGAGACAAATTTGTCCAAATTTTTTGCTAAATACTATAGATAGAAACAGCAGTTTTTGTTATATAAACTGTGTAATGCACAAGAAGAGGGTTTATTCCAAAAAGATAAACGAAGTAAACCAATTAGTTAACTATATGAAATATGAAGAAGCTACTGTAAATGCGGCAACGGAGTACATTGAGTCTCTTCCGGTACTACCTTCACATTACTGTAGGCAATCAAGCAATAGGCTGTATTTACCACAAGAATACAAAACGTTGACAAATTTATACCGCCTATACCGAAAATCATGCGAACTGAAAAAGATAAATTACCTGAGCGAACGTGTTTTCATTAATCTGTTCCATACGGAATGCAGCAACATAACTATTCACGTTCCGAAGTAGGATAAGTGCAACATTTGTGCTAAACATGAAAACAATCAAAGATCAAGATTATTTGAAGCTACCTTAATGCGCTAAAGTGATTGACAATTTGAATCAAACGGACGAAGAAGATAATGTTGATGAAAAAAACGTTTAATTCTGAAACATTTATTGATCTCAATTTTTTTAACTTTTTTTAATGCTTATAATGAATAAACACTGATCTCATGTTGAAGGCTGATTAAGCGGTAAAGCGGTAGTAAGTAAAATTGATTATTTTAATTTGATTAACAATGCCTTAGAGGCTCTATTAGGATTATTTGCAGCTACTTTTTTATTTGAATAAAAATTCAAAGTAATTATAGGTAAAATTGTTACCATTTCTTTTAATAATTGGATTACAATAAACATATTAAATGGAATATAAATTGTTTTATTAGATCTATACAAATTAGCTATTACAATGTACAAACATTTCATTTCATTGTACTATGTAAGCAACACACGGTTCTAATACATTTTCATGTCTCTTAAATGATTTCTTGTAACAATAATAATGTTAATATAATCGTTAGATTTCCAAATTTATGATATCCGTACGTCAAAAGTGTGTACTTTATTTTATGTCAAAAATCTCTTTACACTGTATTTTTTCCGTAATTTTTTTCAACAAGTGCTTTACACTATTTTTTCATTAATAAATTGAATCCAACGCAGAGGTCAATTTAATGTAAGGGACGAGACTACAGGATACTTGGTCAGTAAGGGACATTACTAACAAAATACGTTGCTGTAAGGGACATCTATTTTCTTGAATAGCTAATTTATTTAAATAAATGTTACATGTGTAGATAGAGCACTAAAATACAAGATTATGTGTGAAATCAGACCCGAAAAAGGTTAATAAGAAAAAAAGTTATAAGCGATTTAGTCCGAAAAAAAACTTTGTCGGCCTCTCCTGAAAAATCGTATTTTGTCCCTTACCTCAATTGAACCTACGGTCGACGATATTATGCTATTGCTTTAAACTCACAAGGACCGCCATTATTTACGTCAACTATCCGACAAGCACCGCCGGGCGGGCTCTTATCGCAAGCGCAATCTGATTTTAAGACTTTTATTTACTACAAATATAGTTTCAAATCGGGTTTGGTGGCACAGCAGCGGGGCTCAACGGTAATGCTCGTTTACTGACACGATTTAGTGCCGCTGGGGCTCTAAAGGTTAACAGAATGATAAAGACAACAATTTGAAATATTCTTTTCATATGTAGTTTTTTCACATTTATCATTTTTGTAATTCATTAGACAATAAATTAATGGCTATTACTACGTGTTGTACTGTTGTTTTTCATAAGTTATTTATTACGCAAATATTCAACTCATTTTTAAAAAAGTAAAATTATTTAGGATATATTTGCGACTGGTTTAACTTTCGAAATAAACAGCCTTTTTTGCGGATGGACAACCTGCAACCCCAGAGCTAATATCCTAGGTTAGTAAAGTCGCCCTATGTGTTGGGTGACTTTATCCCGGTCTACGCAGGTGAAACCGTGAGTCGCTAGAAATACTGCTAATTGAAGAGGGTAATTTTGTCCATGAAATAATTAATTTTTAGTGTCGGAATGTGAGCTTAGCTTAACTAAATGTCACGGTCATCATCAAATTTTGTCGTAATTACTAGAAACTATGTTTAATGAAGAGATATTGTTATAGCTAACTCGTGAAGCAATTGATACAATTTCGTTCAATAAAAGTATAAATTCTCTCTCTGAACTACAAAAATCAAACAACTGAACGGGAGATAAATTCAATTCTAGTTTCGAACACACACATACAGTTTTTCGCCTTTTTAATATACTAGCTGGCGCCCGCAATTTCTATATCGAAAAAAAAAAATCCTTTGTATCCAATGTGTTATTCCAGACTATAATCTACCTCTGTGCCTAATTATATATAAAAATTTCATCAAGATCCGTTCAGCCGTTTTGACGTGAAAGAGTAACAAATATTCATACATCCATTCATCCTCACAAATCCTCCATCCTTGCATTTATAACATTAGTAAGATGTGGAAATATTTAAGAATTGATGAGAATGAGGTCCTGGGTTCAATGTCAGTAGCTGTGACCGAGTCTTCTTTTGTTGTTGATGGCAATTGCTTTGCACCTTACTATGAGCCTTACAACGTAAGTGGTTTAATGTGGATGTCCCTTTTATTAGGTACACCTCGCTTAATCCTTTGGGTAGCACAGGCATGATGACATATTCATTTAGCAGTAATGAGTATTAACTGTTAATGGCTTTGGGTGATTACAAGTTAACACAAAAAAGGAATCTTTTCCAAATAGGTGGTGTTGTTATTAATTTGCTGAATTATATCGTTTTGTTTTTGTTCTTATATTTTCATTGAATATTCGCGAATTATCGACATCATTAGGTAAGTAGTAACAATGTTATAGTGACTATAAAATCGCTTATTTGTTGCCCTTTCTTTTGTTTAAATTCGATTAGATTTTGTTTAAAGAAAAACAAAGTTGTCCCAACACAACTATCTGACAGGGTTGATGAACCAAATTGTATACAGTAAAATCCAAAGTTCACATTAAAATTTTGAAAGACTACATTTAATTGAATTGCCACATGTTCGCTAGCTACACATCAATTGAAACAATTAATAATATTTAAAATTTATAAAATACAAATAACTAACTTGTACTGCACTAATAATGCTTTATTCAGAACATAATCAATTAATTAAGTATTTACCTCTGTATCAAAACACATTAAATAATTTTAATAATAATTAATTTGAATAAGTTTAAATAGTGTTCTTATTTAAACATTTAGGATAAACAGGGTTTTTATAGCTTCATTGACCGTTGCTAATCAAACTATAAACTAGTTCATGCGTATCTGTAATTGTACGAGAAATCTATGCAAAGTAAGGCTAACTTATACTGGAATTGTATCTCTTGATATGTCGCCGTGTATAAAACGCAAATGTGTTGCACTTTCAGATGAGAAAACAGGTATTTTACAGTTTTCCCAAATTAAGAACCTTAAGTATTACTAATATTATCAGGTCAATAATGGAAAATGAATTATTTTGTTCATAGAGATATGACAACCCAGAACAACACATAGCAAGCAATCAAGCAAACATGATTATCTTTATCCATTTGATCCAAGCTTATTTTTTGCAGAAAACAATTCATATTTTATGATATACCTATACTTACATTTGCGCATAGGTATTTGAAAATCTGATAAAATGCACGATAACTGAAAATACATAATATGTTTGAACTAACTTTAAAAACCACGAGGCTTTTAATTTAATCTTTATGAAGCATTTATTTTTAATGTTTTTGTTTATTTTATATTAAGAATTATGTAAAAATATTAGTAAGATTAATAAACGGAGCAAATTAAAAAAGATTCGGTTAATTGTTAATTAAGCAAAAGATTCTTTATGTCATGACAGTTCTCAAGCAGTTGAGGAAAATGGACATATTGTAATTAATTTAATTCTTATATAATAATAATTATATTAAAAACAGTTGAGGAAAATGGACATACTTTAATATGAGCAATATAACATTACGCCCATTTTTCTCGAAATTTATCCCCTAAGTTATTAACGTAATAATATACATATAGCCTATTCATCAAGTTAAACTCTATCTCATTACGGTCCAACCAGCCTTAATCTGAATTATAAATTATACCACAAATAAATAAAGCACTACAAATAATTAATAAACAAATATTTGAATAAATATTGTCTATCTTATTATAATACTAAAATAAATCATTTAAAAGTACACACCACCACCGTCCTACACATACAAATCAGCAGAATTATAATAAAAATAAAGATGTAAATATAAAAGAAAACACATTTCTATAAATAATTCTAAAAAACACCAGAATTGTCTAATTATAAATCTTCTTCACAAAAATAGCAACTATTAGTAAACAGAGCTTCCTCTCGTCTACCCTTTTGCTGTGCCCTACTGGTCCATAATGATCTCATTATTATAAAAATTACTATTATACTACTATTTAGGTAATACACATTAGAGTAAAGCATTAAAATATTGAGCTTGAGTAATCGTTAAAAGGTAACAAACAAACAAGCAGAGTTACTTACACATTTAGGTATATTACAAAAAGACGTTAGACCTACTTCCATGTCTTTTTTACCGAGTTTTAGGAGTTTTAGGTATGCCATTAACCCTGAAATGAAACATTGTTAGACTAGTATTTTATAATAATTATTATTTTTAGCAAGCCCTCGAGATTAATTTTGCTCATAACAAATGTTCTTTCCAGAAATTCACGATGAACATCGTACCAGTCGGACCCGAGCCCTCGCAGATCTCATGCCCATCGTGCCGAGCCACCATCGTCACTAGGGTTGAGAGGAAATCCACCACAAAGACCCATGTGATCGCACTCCTCCTATGTCTGTTCCTGTAAGTATCATAGGTTGCGATTAGTATAAACTAGCTGCGCAAGTATAGTAATACAATCAATCAATCAATAAAAGCTAAAATAATTATCATAGGCGTTGAAAATTTTGAGCTGGTAACGTTGCACTTAAAAACTTGTTAGTGACCTGATTATTTGGCGTCTTGTTAACAGCAAATAATAAAACACGGATAATGAAGAGGATGGAAGTGATTTGTATACCAGTTGTGGCCAGCGGTTTCACCTGCTACTCAGCTACTTAGTATCGTACGTAGCGTGTTGTTAAACAGTCTTTTAATTTCGTGAAAGAAAGCCTATTCAAAATTTCAAGGTTATCGAGTCAAGGAATCGCGTTCTCCCATATAAACTTTGTCACCTCATTTCAGCCCTTTGGTAGTTGAATTTTGCAAAATCTCGTGTTCGTGAACACCTACGACCTATAAGGATCCCCCATGCAAAATTGAAGACTCCTAACACTTGTAGTGGGCAGTAATTTTCACACGCAATGCCACCGGGTTTATGTCGAAAGCCGCCAAGCATCATTTCGGTTGTGACAGTAACATAGAACGCTAGCTACAAACCGCACGTGCCACTACCGCATAATACCGCGGCCTGGAACGTAAAGAGCAATAGAAGAAACATGGGTGGGTTTTAGTCAGTACAAGTCTGACACTCCCCCCCGCTCTGCCTAGAGTGGGTAAGTTATTTTATGATTTCCCATCCGCAATAAAAGGCCAGATCTGGCCAGTAGGTAGAACAAGTGGTTAATGACGGATTCACCTTTTATTATAGATGCGCTCCTAAAGTTTTGGAACAAACAGTATAACATACGAAGTAATCAAACACTTGTTATTACATAAAGGCTGCCAAGGGAAATGGAACGTAGCATTCTGGGGGTCAAAAGACAAAACAGAGTTCGGTTAGACTTAGAAGTAAATAACACACATTAAATGCCCTCAAGTTTGAAAATACTGTAGACATATTTTTCATTAGACTGTTTTGCGAACTTACCTAACCTACCCATGTTTTATCGCAGTACAAACATGAATTTGATAACAATATTTACCGTGACGCGTATGCTACGGGTAACAAACATTGTACTGAATAAGCTAATAAAACCTACATTAATACTTAATTCCAGTAAAATGGTGATAAGGCTGATATGGCAATTTGAAAATAGAATCTAGATAATAGTTATTAGGTTTGCATGTATATTGGTGTCAGCGGCCACAATATCTATAAAAAATAAATCCTATATCCTTACTAATATTATAAAAGCGAAAGTGAGTTTGTTTGTTACCTCTTCACGCTTTAATGGCTAAACCGATTTTGATGAATTTTGGTACAGAGATAGTGGGGAACCAGGAGACGGACATAGTATAATATTTTTATTTTTGAAAAAGTGGGATGTGAGGGAGAAAGAGGGAAGAAAAGGGAAAACTTAGCGTTGCTATTACAAATCAAAAAGGCGCAAGGGGAACTGTGTTACCCCGAATTTAACGCGAACGAAGCCGTGGGCGACAGCTAGAAAAAAATAAAAAGAAATCCTATAAGACATAATCACTGACTCACTCAATCTCATTAAAAAATCTCAGAAACTACAAGTCTTACCTCCGAATACTGAAACGTCACTTGAAATTTGAGGGCTGCTTAACATTTGAGCAGCTCTTAAACTTTAAATTTTGTATTGTCAAACGTCACTTCTGAGCATCTGTTAAATTTAAGTGGTAGGTACTTAAATTTTGAGTGACGTTTCAGTATTCGGGGGTTAGGTTTGTCAAATTTTGCACGGGGATCCTTTTAGGACTTGAGTATTTTTCTGACATGCAAGTTCTTTGGTAAAACCAACTTATAATAAAACTACCAGGATTGCATGAACTTCACCGTGGTATTCATTCTACTAATTTGGTCTGTACGTACAAGTTTTGGATGAACCTACGACTTACTTTGTATCCCGGTCTGCTCGGATAAACCTGCGAGTCGTAAGCTTTACGCTAAATAATATCACGCTACTATACTTAGGAGGTGAGCAGCGAGCCAAACCGCTGTGGCAGAAAAGAACCCCTAATTTTGATCGATTTGAACTTCTCTCTTGTCAGCCAGTACCTCAAAAAGTATGAAATCTTATCTTATCTCTCCTAAGTTACTTGCGGGAAATAGTACTTGAATGCCCCTGCAATCCTTAACAAAATTCACGGGTTTCATATATTTACTAGCTTTTGCCCGCGGCTTCGCTCGCGTTAAATTCGGTAGCGCAATTTTGATTTGATTGATTTGTGCTAAGTTTTTCTTTATTTTCCCTCTTTCTCCCTCACATCCCACTTTAAAAAAAATAGCATATGTCCGTCTCCTGGTTCCATCAAAATCGGTTTAGCCATAGCGTGAAGAGATAACAAACAAACAAACTCACTTTCGCTTTTATAATATTAGTAAGGATTTATCTTTGATTCAAGTAGCTCATTCATCGAATTGTTACTTTTTTTAAAATTTCATTATACTGGCAACATCATTATATGGTGACACATCATAGTACTGATGTAGATCTAAAATATTAAATAATCTTTTATTTTTTTTTTCTTTCCGCAACCGTATCTATCATACCATTCATAAAGAAACATGAAACGATCACACAATCGTTTGTTTGATAAAAGTACAATATTTCTTGTATAAGTCATTTAGATCTATTTTGATTGTTGCACAACCCGCTGTCCTATACGCTATGTACTGAGCTGTTGTTATTAATAAACTTATTTATTATTTAAAAAAAAAAGATTATGGAATTATCTAGTCACTGAAGCACTACCACTATTATCAGTATTATTTTTCAATTTATTCTCTGATGACAAACGTCTATGGATGATTATACACTGCTAAATGGAAACAGTAACTGACAATTTCGATATTCAAACGATGACTTGCTCCAATCTGCCCACATGGCTCTTTTCCCATATAGGGCAAAATTGGAAAAGTAGTGCCGTCTTCCCCACAACAGACAACTCTCAAAAATATTGCAAAATAGCAATGAGATAATACTTACTTGTGTGGCAGTTGAACGATTTATAAATCAAATAATTTCCTTGTTACAAAAAGTAATAGTAAAAAAGTAGTTCACAATTGCTGCCAATGTCAGAACACTAGCTTAAGAAACTTAAACGACAAACAAACAAACGGACAAACGACAAAAAATTGCTATTTTAGAATTATTACATCACTGAACATGGCATGTGGTCCTATTAGCGTGCCATATTTAAATTTAAGTGGGCTCAATTTTGCCAATTGTATAGATTTTTAGGAGACACGAAAAATATAAGTGAAAATGTGACCAAAGATCTAGTTATGGTATGCAGTCGAGGAAGGCTTAATCACGCGTCGATCGTCGCGTTGTCATTGTTAAAAACCGGAAAGGGCACTCAACCGTTGCGCTGACGCATTTGTGTTCTCCGAATTGAATGAAGACGATAGTCACTTGTTTATGATTGTTTAGATACGTCCAGCAAAACGCCGCAATCGCTACATATCCTTGATAATATTATGATTACAAAAGCGAAAGTGAGTTTGTTTGTTTGTTACGTCTAAATGGATAGACCGATTTTGATGTTTTTTTTAATGCAAAAATGGGGAGAATGAGGGAAGAAAAGGGGAGAGAAATATATATTTTTTTCGATTATCACGCGGGTTAAGCTGTTAGTAAGATCATAAACACAAAATCCAAATTCATATTTCGAATACCAGGAAATGTACATTCGTGACTCTAATGGCGGCTGGTGAACCTGTTTGTTGTATATAATAATACGTGCTACAATTTGACCTTGGTCTATAGACCAACAATACACATTACCATATCAGATCATTGACACGACAAAGATTTTAAAACAATCAGTTTTTGTAGATCTACTTAGTTTGTTTACTCATTTACAAGTCTTTGGTAACCTTGACTTGCACACATCGACGTAATTCTCGTCTAGACAAAATTAAGCGTGTCGAATTATCGCCTTTACATGAAGTTTTCCTGTTAGACATTAAATTACAGAATATCTTCTGTTATTATGTTAGGAAAGTATTTTACGAACGATAGTTGTAGCCAACTTGGTACAGGAGAAAAATAGTTAAAATCTTGAGGTTATCGTCATCAGATTAGCCTCGTTTCATCTGCTATTCTTATCTGATCTGTGCGTTCCTCACCCATCTGTTTCCCGCCATTTTAGCCAACCTTAGCCATTATTCGATCCAAACCTTTCTCTATCGGCCTCCTCTGCGTCTAGCCAAATGCCCTGCCCAACTCCACTTAAGGCGTATTGCCTTGCCGAACTTCATTTCATTCTTGAGAAAGGTACTCAAGAGGTATTCCTATGTTTTATTGGCTTAAAATAACAATGATTTATTTGCTTATTATATAGGTATAACCGGGTGTTAATATTGGCGGTTTAGGCACAAACCATATTTTGTCTGTTTAGGGTATACAAATATAAATTCACATCAAAATTCATCGTAAAAGAATGGATGGTATTTAAAAGTACTTCAATTTATTCCCATTTCGTTCACCTAATTTTGCCTGTGTTGCACCAAATATACTGAATGTGCACCAAAATATGTTAATTAAAATATGTCATAACGAGCATCAGGAAAAAGACAGCACTACAATAAAAAAGTGTTATATCTTTATCCATTTTCTATTAATGCAAGTCATTACTGGCACTCGCCGGCCGCTGCCGCGGCACCGCTCGCTCCGCTCGCTCGGCTCGTGCGTAGGGGGTCGCAGTTTTAACCTAACCTAACCTACGCATTTTTTTAGCATTCAGGAAAGAATATTTGGTGCACGATCAGTATTTTTGGCGAACACAATTTTTTTCCCTAAAAGAATTCGTAATTAAGCTAAACATACTATGAATATTTGTTTAGCTTGGTTACAGAGCAGTCTGTACCTTTTGGTAGCACCTGTTGCTATATCAAAAAAGACGAAGAAATTACTATGTAGTATTAGTATGTAATAATAAAGTGTTTTATCTTCCACTGTTGGGCGAAGTCCTCTTCCTAAACAGATATCGCACGAGCATTGATCACTTGTTTGGTAAATTCCGACTTTAGCCCAGATTTCCACACGATGTTTTCCAACACCGATGTCTATGACAGAAGTTAATTTCAACCACTTTCCAGTATTCAATTGAGCTGACATTTTAAGTACCTACATGACAACGATGCTAGGTAAACTAAATGACGGCATTCTAAATCCAAAATGGCGGACTCCTAGAGACGGCTCTCTAGTTATTTTTAATGCATTCTTATAATAGAAAATACGAGAAACGTGAAAGCGTGTCTTTTATTTATTTTGACCTATTATTATATTTAATAATTAAACTGATGGGTCGAAATATTTGTAGCCAATGTCTGTGTTATATTCATAAAAATTTAAAGAAATTAACTTTAAAAATGGTCGGTTTGTCATGACACTTGTAGCCCGTACTTAGGTTTTGATGAAAATCTAGACTCCCAATATGCCATACTCATAAATATCTTCGTAGGTTAACTTCATTTTCGCTTCATCTAAATCTTATCAAGATCGTAAATGCCAAAATGACGTAAACATAAACTCCACATGTGTATCAATTGACCTCAATTCAGGGAGAGTCCTGCCAGATAGTAAAATAACTATTTTATTTTTGATTGCCTAAAATTGTTCCAGCGGAAGGCACATAGCAAGTACATTATAGAATTATCTGCATACGACCGAGGTCACCTACAGCAGTATTTTTTTAATAATAAGTATTATTATGTGGTTTGGGTAAAATAATAATACCGACAGTTTGTAATGTTACAAGAAAATTGAGGATATTTACCTTGTACATGCGTACAAGGTACATCATATAATATATATAATATAATAATATTGCGTCATACAAAGGCTGCGTTCAAACTACACTCGCATTTAATTTGTATTTTCGTATATGGTGAAAACAAGGAAAATATTCTCAATATATATATCTCACCTTGGTAGGTATGATATACAATAATTCAGGTTTAATTTAAAAAAAAAATCAGGTTCTTATGGACGTCAATAGCAATTATTTCAGGACAAATATCTGGATCTCTACCTACCTACCCATTGTAGCGAATTCTAATAATGTGGAGTTTATATTTGACTCGATATTAGCGTGTAGGCGGATACTCAAGGAAACACTACGAATTGTTACTAGGTACACACGACGACCAATCAAGCTATACGAAACTAGCATAGATCTCTCATTGTACGGGAAATCTATAGAAAGGTCATAATGGGCGGTACCTGCTACCTGTAGTTTTTGCCCTTGCGCCTTATTTATTGTAATAGCACTTTCTCCCTCATATCTCAATATTTAAAAAAAAAAGTCTTTCTCCTTCTCCAGGATTCCAACTATCTCTGTACCAAAATTCATCAAAATCGGTTTAGCCATTTAGGCATGAAGACGTAACAAACAACCAAACTCACTTTCGCTTTTATAATATTAGTAAGGACTATATTTTTATAAGCTCCAATTGTTATTACTTTATTATTTTATTCCTAAACAATTGTATCTTTTGTTACAGTTGCTGGCCCTGCGTCTGCGTTCCTTACTGCACTGACTCGTGTCAGAATGCCGACCATTATTGCCCCAACTGCAACGCCTACCTTGGCACCTACCAACGATAGTTCATAGAAGATCTTCCAATTTATATGTTTAAGTAACGTATAAGCATAATATTTACCGTATATTTACTTACAAAACGAAGTTCAAAGTGTTCCATCCAGCCGCATTTCCCCCTTTAGATTGTTAAATCGAATAATGTTAATACCACTGAGAGTAAAATGGGGGAAAATGGAACGGTAATGTTAAATGTCAAAACGGTCAATGCAAATGTAAGTGTATTTGTGTAATTTTATCGTACATCTGTGTTTAAAAGAGTCGTGTGTCTACAAATAATGTTCAAAATCTTCGTGTAACGCACAGTTTTGTATATTTTTAATATCAAGGCCAGAAGACATACATTCCAATTACAGAATTGGTAATCTTTCAGGCATAACGATCGAGGGATTGGAACTATTATTCAGATGGGTAGATCATGAAAACATAAATAGCATTGTGAGGAAATAGACTTTCTGGTGCTTACCTTCCCTTCGTACAATTTTGAACTTGGTATGTTTGTCTTCTAGATCTAAAATAATATAGAGAGCAGTGAGGTTACCATAAGGTCTTTGAAGAGTTGGCTCTAAACATCCTGTATCGCTCTGTCTTTTTCCCACATTGGAATGTCATTAAAATACTGCTTTAATACGTTATGGTAACCTGTCTGATTTATATTTAGGCTAAAGCTCTGTACTCAATTCAATTCCATGAATTTGCTGGCACTGTTTTTTCATCTTTATGTCGCACCAAAAGCCAGAGTTATCGAAAAGATAACAGAAAAATCATGAAATAAGTTTTATCACTGATAAAATATCTACGCACATTTGTTTCAGTGATTATTTTAAAAGAATATTATAAAAGTAAATAATCTTCCCTTTCAGGAAGATATTTGAGATTAATTAAGCTTACGCAGAACATAATATGGCTTCGAAACTGTCTTGATCAACCACAGTCTAGCAATGCTTGCTATTCAAGTATTATGATCCTTATTTCAAAGAAATAAAGTCTATAATGCTACGATATTAGTCGTCCAGTAGCGTGGCCTAGCCTTGATTTTTTCGGGAATTAAATCATGTTAGTTCGCTAGAAGAAGTGGTTCAAGCAGATATTGAATAATGGTGCAGTTATAATCAACTTTGTAATTTTTTTAATAAACCTTTTTGAACCAGTTTATATTTTGTGTTTTATTGCAATCCTGACGTGACAATTTCCCGGATTGTTTGTTTACACAAACAATGCGGGAAATTGTTTTATTCTCCACAATAGATCGCGAAAAAACTAAGCAAAATGGCAACAGTAAAAAACAATTCTACCAAAAAATGGGTAAATACCTAATTTAACGCGGAATTTGTTCGTGCGTAAATATCCAAGTTTTCTATGAACGTGACGTCACGAAAACGGCAGCATTGAGGGTAGTTCCGCAATAAACTGAGCCGAGTGCTTCCGCACATAAAAATATCTGTCACGCGCCTCTCCGTCCGGCCGCGGGGCGGCGCTAGCGGCGCGGCGGAACAACGAGTTTTATGTAAACGTCGAGGTGGATAGGGTTGCCAGTTTTAATGTAAAAAGGATATTAAAAATGGCCGTAACAATGACTGTATAATCGTTACTTATACATCACACCTGTCGTCCCCAAAGTGCAAGATAGAGGTGTACTTATAGTAACCCAGTACAAATAGTGCGAACCTAGTGACTTCAGATAAACACAGGTCACTCTGTGTTGCTACTATACTCCTGATGAAAAACGCAAACCTGAATTGCGAATAAAATCCAAGCACATTCTTATTCAAGTCAAAGAAATGTTAGTAAAACAGAGGGGCCCGCCATGGCCATTGCGTAGTTTGCGGTTTGGTCAAAAGAAATATTCTGACTCCTAAACATAAAGGGTAAAAAAGGAGCATGAATGGGTTTTAGTCACAAAAAGTTTGACATTCTCTTCCGCTCCTAATAAAATAAGTCCTAATAAAATAAAATAAGCCTTTATTTCTGAGTTATTTACAGTTCATTCTTAAGACTAATATTTTTATTGGTATGTTCTTCCCTAGTTTGTCTATCGTTACAGGCCTCCTTTAAAAATGTACACATATCCCTATCCCTCGCAATTCTCATACATTTCGGTCCACCAATTCCCTTTAACTCATCAAGCACCGTACTATACATGAGAGTTATTGACTCATATAATGCACTTATAATAAATAAATTGGCTGTAAAATCTTATTCGCAAATAACAAAGCAGTACAAATTGCAAACAAGGTTATTACAAGATCCTACTATAAACAACAACAACCTTGACAGTGTTTTATAAAACTTGCCTCAGTTCCTAAAATCTTAAGTCGATGTGTCACGGGGCAATGATCCAATGAGTCTGTTTTGATCTCTGAATCGAACAATAGATTTGCTGATAAGATTAGGTGATCTGTCACCCAATACTATCAGCAAATCTAAGGAAATAACGTCATCTATCAAAGAGTCACCGAGATTATAAAAAATCTGAAATGAAATTAGATAAGAGAAACTGGATTCATTGAATGTCACTCTTTTTATCGCGAGTTATTTAATGAGAAAGTTTCAAGGACTTTTACATAGTAGATAGTTAGTCGGTGTCACAGGTAGTCAGAAGTATTTCTGATAGCCAGTCTAACCAAGAAACACTATTTTACCTAGTACTTACTGTGTTGTGGAAGTTAGAGAAGCAGTCGCCCCATGTGAATTACCGGTATTCAGCTGCATGCGGTTAGACTGGAAGCCGCCCCTTATAAAATTGGAGATAGACTAGCTAAGATGATGAGCTTTTTAGACTTGAATTATGTATTTTAGTCTTAGAAGTGAAACAAACAGAATCACACAGAATATAAGAAAACGTCACGCATGGAAATTTCTCGATGAGTAAGGCAGAGTTCTTCATTTTTCCATAATTGTTTAAGCTCTATGTAAAAGGGGACAGGCCTATTGCCATCCGCCAGTCACAAATCCAGACAGCGATCTCTCTTCCTGCCGGGGTTGCGGGTTGTTCGAAAAGATACCGCGGCGCCGGAACGTAGAAGGCAATAGAAGAAACAAGGATGGGTTTTAGTCAGTACAAGTCAGTACAAGTCTGACACTCCCCCCCGCTCCACCTAGAGCGGAGTAGAAGAAGATATAAGATGATTACCCATCCACAAAAAAGACAGCGTTCTTTTTCTGAAAACTGCTGACCTGTATTTTAGTTTTCGTAAAGTCAGTACAGCGACAACCCTTGCCTAGAATCAGTTTCTATTCTAAAGATAGAGTACTGGCATGTGGTTAGGTACTATCTAGTCGGCAGAAACTAAACGTGGCACAGTTGGCAAAATACAGTTTTTTTTCTTTTATATATTTCGCGTTTAGTAGTCACATATGTTTTTAGGTATGTTTGTAATACACACAGATTTATTAATTGATTCTATGTAATATTATTTTTAGTTTTTAGCACTACAGTGTAAAATAAAAAATGGAAGACGTAAAGAAATGATCTATGTTGGCTCTTTCGCTCAGAAATGGTACAAAATTTCAGAAGAACTAGTAAGCAAGCGTACTCGTAGGCCATCACACCATCACTCACTAACTCAAGCCTTTATCTAAATGCTAATACCAAGGAAGTTTCATAAACCGTAGAGTACCTAACTAACATCATTGTGAGCACAAACGTACAGAGATGCTCAACTTGCTAAAATCATTTCCATAGCCAGTACATCGACCGTTGTACACTCGCCTTTGAACCAGCAATAATTAAATTGCTTGGTCTCCTTGCAAGCGAGTTGCGGCTTCACTTCAATGGACAAACTTTATCGCTAACCGACTTAAGATCTGTGTAAGATGCACTGTATGGTGTTCCAGGAATGTTTTGAAGCTGGTAGGAGTTTGAGACTGGGGTGAAGGCAAAATAAGCTGTAAATAGGGGTGGACTAATATATAAAAGCCTTATTACAAAACTAGGCTCATCTTCAGACACAGAGGTTTAAATAATCGGTCCTTTTTTAAATTCCAACAAACATGTTCTCATTTCAAAAACTGACGTTAGTCCCGAGTCGGTATAGATTAACGTTCGAAATATAAAGTTTAAAAGATTTGGCCAAGACCAAAACTTAGAGGTCGTTCTCTGATGAGAACTTACTACTTTGACTATAGATCGAGTTCTAGAATTAAAACTGAAAGATTTAGCTTTCATGACAACAGCTATATGAAAAAAAAACATGTTATAAAAACACGGCCAAAATAGCTGATATAAATAAATACTTTAGAATACATTTTATTTCTTTGAAATACGAAATATATAGAATAAAGTAAGCAAGAAAAGAGACAAACAACAGAAAAAAAATGTTTATTTCAATAACTTAACAATATTTTAGATGTGTTTTTTGGGAATTTCCATCAGGGCACAACAACAGGGCTTGTCAGATTTAGTAGAATTTTTCATAGAAATCGATGGACGTCTTGATGATGAAATTTGAGTAAATTTAATTTATTTGATGAACTGTTTCTTTCCATCAAATAAATTTAACTTTATTCGGAAACGTTCAAATTATTCTCGAAAATCCAGTTTCGAGAATAATTTACCTGTATCTGATGAGCTTAGTTACTTATTTCTATTGCTGGCTGTTGGCTGTACAAAAATGAATAAATAAATCATTAACAATGATAAATGTGATGTTATATTTAAATAAGAAAAAATAATTATTCTCGTCCATATATATAATATATATAATAATATATAATAGTTTATTGGTAAAGTAAATTTCGTTTAACAATATTTATGATTGGAACTTCCTTTTAGGCAGATAATACCTGTGTTAGGAGGCTCCGCTCTTTCGTAGCAAAAAGTGTCATAAAGACAAACAAGACAGAAAAAAAGAAAAAATGATAACAATAAAATAAATCAAGTGTGTGTAATGGGGTGAGTGAGGTGATTATGTTAGTGTATTGGTATGTGTGTAAGTGTGTGTGCGTGTTTAAATGTGTGTGTGAGTGTGTTTGTGTGGGTGTGTGTTTGTGTGTCGGTAATAGCGAGAGTATATTCTGTGAATGTGAGTGAGATTACTTAATGACTTAAGTGTGTATGTGTTAATGTTTCAGAAGTGTTTCGGTGTCGTTATAGGTAAGTGTTTTAATCCATTCCAATACCATGTTTTTACTTTCATAGTAATTTTTAGGATAAATGTAAATGTATTTATTTATCTTATTATACAGCGCAGCGGATCTTTTGCTAAATTGTATACTGGCAAGTAAGGTCTTGGTACTAGGGATATTCAAAATAATGTCTTTTCTTCTTTTTAGCAAAATACTAGGATCAAAGGAAAGGGATTTATGTGTCTTGAGTACAATTTGTGTAACATATAATTTTCTTACCGAGAGTAAATTACTAAGTTTAAATAGATCTTCGGTAGGATATCTATTCTTTTTAAAATACATGCACTTGATAAGAGCGCGTTGTGCCCGCTCAACAACTAGAAATTTAGTTTTTGCTGCGCCACCCCAGACAGGTATACAGTAAGAAAGTACTGACTGGACTAGCGCAACATAAACCAGTTTCAGAAAATCTTTTTGATGACCTGAACGATCAGGAGCAGTCTTGGGAACGACGTGTCTGAGAGTTCTGAACATCCAACTTAACTTCCTGACTCTGTTGGCAACCTGCTCAATGTGTGGGTACCAAGATAATCTTTGGTCCACGATAACCCCTAGATACTTAACATGCGGTACTTTGCTGATGGTTAAGCAGTCACAACTTGACTGTTTATCGTTACCGCAAGCATGGATTTTTATATTAAAATCAGAGCCTGGTTGTGTGCGTTGCGAGGCACTGAAACATATGTAGTTTGTTTTAGTTATGTTCAGTGTCAGCAAATTCATTCTTAGCCACTTGGCAATTTTGGCCAAACCTGACTCAGCGCTAAATTTTACGTTCTGCCAAGTGTCACTAGTAAAGACAACAGCAGTATCATCTGCGTAACAAAAGACTTGTGCGTTTACAATGTTTATGTTGCATAGTTCATTTACATAAACAAGGAACAATGTAGGTCCCAATACGCTTCCTTGAGGGACGCCGTATGACGTGTTTGCATCTTCACTAGTGTACTGGCCAATTCTTACCCTCTGCTTCCGGTTTCCGAGATAATCTTTAAAAAGGCTAAGTGACGTACCACGAATTCCTATTCCTTCCAACTTTTGTACAAGTACTGGAACAGAGACGGTGTCAAAGGCCTTTTTTAAATCTAAGAATGCAGTTACACATTTTTTACCTTTGTCCAGTTGTTCAGTTATATAAGTGCTTAGGGCAGTAACTGCATCTTCAGTGGAAATCCCTCGACGAAAGCCAAATTGTGATTTAGATAAAATATTGAAATCTTTTAAGTAAGCTAATAGTCTTGTGTTTATAAGTTTTTCTATTATTTTAGATATACAAGGTAATACAGAAATTGGTCTAAAATTAGATACATCGTCTCTGTTCCCACCCTTATACACTGGCGTAATAATAGCCAGCTTTAAAGAAGTCGGAAAGGAACCTTCACTAAAGCAAAGATTAGCAAGGTGTGTAATTATGGGAACAACTTCGCTTCGAATATTTTTTAGGAATGCAGTAGAAACATTGTCCCAACCAGACGCACTATCAGATTTAAGACTCATTAGGATATGATTCACTTCAACATTGTCAGTGTCCAGTAATACGAAGGAATTAGGCTGAGTTTGTTGTGAGCTATGCAGATCACGTTGGTCATAGTTTAAAACTGGTTGAATTTTTTGAGCAAGATTTTTACCAATTTTCGCAAAATAATCGTTAATATAGTTTACTGATTCTATGGGAGTTGATTTTATATTAAGTAAGTCAGTGTTGCAGTTATTAGTTTTATTTGTGTAAGTTATAGTTTTTATATTCTTCCAAAGTAACTTGTTGTTTGTGACTGATTTTGTAATTAATTCTCTTTCGTATTTTCTTTTTAATTTTATATTTTTCTTTTTATTTTTATAATGAAATGACTTCTGTAAAATTAAGTGGAATTAGATTATAGTAACAAAGACAATTTATTGGTCATTTATACAGATAGGTAAACAGATTAGATGGAGTAATCAATCCATAAATGTATTTTTGTTATTGCTTTATCGCATGTTTTTTAAGCGGTGTAATCGAAAAAGTATCTTATCATTGTACATTATAATGCTGAAATTTTGTATTGTAAGTACATTTTCATGCATGTCGGGATTGTTAGAAGTACTCGTACAGTGAGGTTACAATGACTTCCTAATGCAGGTGTCATTCGAGTGTGGGAAAGAGACGGAGCTATACAGGGTGTCTAGCGCCATCTCTTATCCACGCTGGAATTATACCTGCATGGTAATCCCGTAGGTGTTCTATTCTAAAAATGGCCGCTTTGGTAGAATCATAATCCTACCCTACTTAATATATATAAAAAAATGGTAAATTACAGGGCGTTAAAATTCGTCCGCAACGCAGTAAACAGGAAAACTGCCCAGATTTCTGGCAGCATAATAACATTTATTCACTAATACATATTTGTATTTCATGTATATTCAACACAATGTAAATTGTTTACGAATTAATAAATTAAAATTTCATGACGACAAAAGCAATTGCTTTTTACAAATCATAATGTATTTTTGTGAATTTATCCTCTAAATTCACAGGATATACAATTTACAGGATATTATAGATACACAAATGTTATCTACATAAGCAACAAAATAACTACATTTATCGCAATGACGTATTCCCTGAATTAAAAACAATAATCAGCTATAATAATGTTCTCTTTGTATATTTATTAATTGTTTCCTGCAAACATTCCGGTAGCACAGAATAAGTAATACAAGCCGTTACACAAATATAACCTACAATGCATTTAAATTCTGGATGTCTGATTGTTTGTTAATCTTTCACACAAAAACTGTTGATTGGATACGGGTGAATTTTGATACACTGTTTACAACCTAGATTTGTTAATCTTGGTTGTAAACTATACTACTAGGTTGTAAACTATAGGATAGCTTTTATCCCGGTAGCCACGCTGTCTTGGAACGATTTCCTACCTACACGCGTGCTACGCCGCAGGCGTGAACTAGTCCAAATAATCATACTATTCTTATAAAGGCGAAAGTTTGTGAGGATGTCTGGAAGAATGGATGTTTGAAATTCCTTTAAATCAGAAAGGCTGAATGGCAAATAGCATTTCGGCACAGAGATAAAGTTTTGAATACTAATATAACACATGTGCAAATTTTTATTATGTAAAAATACATAACAATTTCCAGGTAAACGAAGACGCGGCAAACATCTAGTTATAGATAATAATGCTTTTTTTAAGTCACAATGATTACACAATGTTAGATGCTTGGGTTTCCCACCGATAAAATTACGACGAATTTCAAAGTTTTTTTCTAGTCTTATTTTCTTTGAATAAAGATTGTTGGAAAAAAAGATCATAAAGGAGTTTACTATATATATATAGATAGAGAATACAATACATAATTTTCTGATGCTCTTGACGCCATGACGCCAACAACGTATGGGCATCGAATGTAATTTCTTATTGTAATTATTTATTACACACACAAAAAAAAAATTACACACAAACTGCAATACTAATTTCGTATTCCGAAAATAGTCTGTAAAATATCGTATCGTGATTAGAGGTAGTAGAAGCACATCGCAAGACAATGCAACGTCTTGAATAAAGCAACATTTCTTTTATCAGTTCAGGAGTATGGCAACAAATTGTCGTGGTTTTCGCCAGTCAAAGGACACTATTTGCATTGCCGCCGGTCTTCCTCGACTTGATAGTACCCGATCACATGCTATCGGTTTCTATGTTTAGAATAGAGAGGGATTTAGATGTTTCTGTACAAACGTTGTCTGCTTCGACAACATTAGGAAAGTCAGCCACTCTATCTAGGATACATTGAATTTTGCGATTGGTTTTTACTTTTAAATTGTTTTACGTAATATTCATACTTTAGATCTAAAACTTAGATCATTTTTCAGAGTAAATTAGCAAATGCTTCTTTGGTTATGAGTGTGAAAAAATTTGAATAATGATAATTTGCCTAGCCTTTTCCGGCCGGCTTCCAGTCTGCTCAGATGCAGCTGAATACCAGTACTTCATATGGAACGACTGTCTATCTGATTTCCACATACCAGTTAGTACTAGGTATTACAATACCTCTTGGTAAGACGTATTTAAACAATATTTTGCCAATAAAGAAACAAAGAAAGGAGAAAATTCTAGAGTGGCTTCTAGAATGTGTTTAAAAAAAACATAAGCTAAAGTTTGCTGGGCCCACAGCTCATGCGTATAGCGACACATATTTATACCATAACCCTGTCACTATTAACTTAAAGTTATTTACAGAAACTGAAGGATATTTTGATGTGTTAAGTGGTTTATTGGCGTTAACTATTTTACATTACTGGAAACAAACGCTAAAATGTTACATCACACGTAACATGCATTTTAATAATACAATAAATTGACAATTGCTAGCAAAGACAGTATTTTTTATTGCTAATGGGGAGGAGTGTCAGACTTTTACTGACTAAAACCGACCCATGTTCCTTCGTTTGCCCTTAATGTTCTGGGGCCGCGGATTTTTTTTCAGAGCAGAAACAGTTACAAGCGGTGTTTTTCAGGTATTTGGCAAATTAAGCACTTCATTGCTAAATTTACAAATAGTGTTATGACAGTAGTTGCCGAAAATGAATTGTTGCTGTCTCATTGATCGATAGAGAGGTTAGTTCATGTGCTTTTCGGTAAAAAATATAGTTTTTGAAATTATAACCGTGATGAGAGTTTACAGTAAACTTCTGAACTAAAATAAACACAGAAACACCTGTTTTCTTGAAAAACAGATGATTCTTTGAAACAAAGTCATCTGTTGAAATCTTTGGTTGGGAAATCTTCAATGAATGTATTAATATAACATGGTTGTTATAACGTAAGAGACATGACGGAGTTCAATCTCTTTGAAGAATATGAAATCACGCTTAAGCTCCGATGGTGTAGGTTAAGGTGTACCTAATAGTCGACCCACATTTCGTCAGTTCTGTTTTATTTTAATTCCCATAAAAGAGGACGCGGCTGTTGCCATCAACCGGGCATAAATCTAGACTATATATATATATATATATATATATATATAATAACAATTAGAGAGACCCGGGAATTCCACCCAAAACCTCATGACCAGTAAAATTCTGACATGCCCCCCGCTCCGTCCAGTGCGGGGGAAGTTAATTAATAATTTCCCACACGAAAAAAAGACCTGATGCTCGCTGCGCGTTAGTGTTCCACGCGCGCCTCAAAGAGATGTCAGTAAAGGAGAGGGGCCCGCCAGGGCCACCGCCTGCCTGGGTTGCGGGTTGCTCGAAAGAGATACCGCGGCCCCGGAACATAAAGGGCATATTCTTTGAAACAATAACAGGAATTTGAATTGTCAAGAAAGCGATCGTTCAGACAAAGGAAGCTGCCAATTCCGTAAAATAGGAAGTTCCTATGAAGAAGAACGAAAGGTTGCGATTACAAAGAATTAAAGGTTTCCATGGAGAAGATCAAGCAATAAACTTTATTTTTATTGAAAAAAAGTATAAAATCCGTTTCAGCTGTCTGTTAGCTTAGATCTTTTAAACTACTCAACGGATTTTAATGCACTTTTCAACAATAGTAATATTAAAGAGGACGATATATATGGTATATGTATAATACTCCAGTCTACGTGAGTCAAAGAAATCAAAATAATGTGTACATATTTATCCTACTACTATAATATTATAAAGGCGAAAGTTTGTAAGTATGGATGTATGGATGTTTGTTACTCTTTCACGTAAAAACTACTGAATGGATTTGAATGAAACTTTACCACAATATAGCTTATACATCAGAATAACACATAGGCTATAGCTTATACATCAGAATAACACATAAGCTACAATTTTTGAGGTTTCTAATGTGAGGTCGTAAAAAAACACATTTTTTTGCGCTTACATTGCAAACGCTGACTGAATCCTACAAGATAGATCAAAACAATGTACTACAGTATTGTACAACTTAAAAAGATCTACAAAAAAGTTCGTGATGGTATATGTTTATCTCTTAGGAATAACCCAAGATAACCATTTTTATCCTTTAATTTGTACGAGAAATAATGGCTTATTTACGAAGAGATTTTAAGCAATACAGTATTAATCCTTATCCAATTAAGTATCTTAAATACATTGTGCATTTAATAAAGATCAATATGGCTTTTTACAGCATGTAAATTAAATAACTATTTTCGAAGATATCACAGATTTAAAATGCAGAGTCATAGCAATTTCGGCGATACTGTTTCGGTGATATACCGGCAACGGTGCCAGGCGAACGGGGCGTGGGGGGAGCGGGGTAGGTGCGGTGGAGAAGAAGTGGCTCATCGCTGAGTACGCGACCCGAACGCGGGCAGACGCGTGGGGGCAGACACTGTTGACGGTTGTGTCCGTTTTGCGAATTTTCAAGGCACTAGCGATTTGATAAAAACGTATGGTCGCCTACTTTAAGTAATATAGGCCTAAGGTTAGTTATTGCCAGGTTTCTTTTTGGTTAGGAGTTACACGTACAAAAAGATACTTCATTTTTACGAATTACTTCATTGATAATTCAATTACTATATAGATAGGTTACTTACAGTTAATTATAACAAACTAGCTTAGGCCCGCGACTTTGTCCGCGTGGCATAGTTACTTTAGGCTAACGCTAACGTTAACACCTGTGATGATCGAATAAAAAAATATCCTTCTCTGCCCTTTTTTTCCTTCTTTCTCCCCCTACTCTATTCTCACTTTTTTAGGGTTCCGTAGTCAACTAGGAACCCTTATAGTTTCGCCATGTCTGTCTGTCCGTCCGTCCGTCCGTCCTCGCTTAATCTCTGTGACCGTTAGCGCTAGAAAGCTGAAATTTGGTACCAATATGTATAACAATCACGCCGACAAAGTGGTAAAATAAAAATTTGAAAAAAATGTTTTATTAGGGTAGCCACCCTATATGTAAAGTGGGAAGTGATTTTTTTTTTAATTTCAACCCTAACGTGTGATATATTATTGGAAAGGTATTTAAAAATGAATAGGGGTTTACTAAGATCATTTTTTGATAATGTCAATAGTTTCGGAAATAAGCGCTCCAAAAATAAATAAAAAACAATGTGTGGGGACACATTGTTTTTTATTTACTTTTGGAGCGACCCCCTCTAACTTTTGAACCATAAGTCTAAAAAATATGAAAAAAATCTGAAAAGTAGAACTTTATAAGGACTTTCTATGAAAATTATTTTGAACTTGATTAACACAACAGTTTTTGTACAAAAAAGACAAAAAGTTGTACAAAATAATTTCTGGACTAAGTTTGTAGTTTAATCGTATATGCAAGCTTTTTTTGTAACTTTGTTTACATATTTTATTATCCTGAACGTATCTTTTTTCAAACAAAAAAAGAATAATTGAAATCGGTTCACGCAATCCAAAATTACCACCGAAATTGCACGTCTTTGTATTAATTAGTAACCCAATTCCTCGAGAGATGGCGCTGTAGGTACTTATTACATTGGATCGGGTATTACCGAATTGTTCGGTTGGCCTCATAACTGGGAACACTTATTGTGACGGACGGGAAACTACGGAACCCTACACTGAGCGTGGCCCGACACGCTCTTGGCCGGTTTTTTTTAGCCTATGTCTGTCTTCAGGGTCCCAACTATCTCTGTAACAAAATTCATCAAAATCGTTTAGGCCATTTAGGCGTGAAGACGTAACAAACAAACTAACTAAACTAGAATAGTGCCGAGTTGATGGCAATAGGCTCAACCCTTATTACAACGGACTATAACATAAATGCGCATTTATGTTATAAAAAGCAAGTATTAGTGTGTCAATTTAGACAGAAGTGTATAATATCAATATCCTTACTCCTTACTTATCCTTACTATCCTTACTATCCTTACTATAATATATAATATATATAATATAATATTATAAAAGTGAAAGTGAGTTTGTTTGTTTGTTTGTTTGTTTGTTTGTTACCTCTTCACGCTTTAATGGCTGAACCGATTTGGATGAATTTTGGTACAGAGATAGTAGGGAACCAGGAGACGGACATAGGCTAATATTTTTTTGAAAAAAGTGGGATGTGAGGGCGAAAAAGGGAAGAGAAGGGAAAACTTAGCGTTGCTATTACAAATCAATAAGGCGCAAGGGAAACTGTGTTACCCCAAATTTAACGCGGGCGAAGCCGCGGGCGAAAGCTAGTATTGAAATAAATAGAAGTTAGTATTGTGTAAAATGACTTTTGATAGTATTGTTACATGAGACCTTGATGAAACTTCAATAAAATATATATTCAATAAAAACACTCATATTGGCAGATATTCTTAGGTTACCATTTCGTAATCACAGCTTAGGAATAATTTAAACGTACTTATAACTAATACCAAAAGAATTACAAACACTGCTAATATACACGCGTTGTTTTATTTGGCTTGGAGCCAAATCTTTGGTTAAAATTGTCGGTTGACCTTCAACATCTCTTAGATAAAAAGTATGCGAAACCAATGTTGACGTTATCACAGGGCAAAAAATTGAATGGAATTCACGCAAATTATTCATACACATTAGTCAACAGACGCTTTCCTAATATAAGTTTGGTTGTAGTAAAAAGGTCATACGAGACGTTGGAACATTTTGCCAAAAAAAAAAGATTAAAAAAAATAACAAATCGGACTAAAAAAACCTAAAAAAAAAATTGGTAACAGGAAAACTCATCTGAATATAAACTTATGAAAATGGGACCTAACGATGTAAAAAATAATTATATCCATTCACCCTGATTTGGATTAAGAGTTACGAGGCAAAACAAACGGACACAGATGCACATATAGTACATACACATATAACAAACATATAATAACCCTCCTTTTTGGCTGAAGTCGGGACAAAAATTTAATCAAAATCAAAACTCATTTATTCAAATTATATTATTACAAGAGACAGTCCCACAAAAATGCCCTGCCCTTCGCCACTTCCTAGTGTTTTAGCTGGGAAGAAGAAGTGGTGGGACTAACTCCCTAGCAACACATCTGTATGTCAGGTTAGAAAAACCAGATTTCATACAATTCCGTTTATCACAACAAATTATTAAAAATTAAGAAATTATTCATTTATTGTCACCTGTCTGCTAATGAAACAGAACAATTTTACTAAACTTTGCTTATCAAATTATATAACAATATGACCGTCGCAGCTAACGTCTCACAAAATGATTCCATGATATTTTTTAAATGATTAGCGCAACAACCTAGCTTGGCAAAGCTCCTGCTGGAAGAAGAGACTCCTGACCGACAACCCAGGACAGGTTACCCAGAAAAGTAGAAAATCTTATTCCACTTAACGGGAGAAGAGGATTGAATATTTATTTTGCGCCGGCCGTATTATAGAGCTGTTCCTGAACCTCACCTACGTTCATACATGTTCTAGTATTTCTTTAGTCAGTTACATCGCAAATCCATAATCACCGTGATGAGCTGTATCTAATAGTACACCAGACCTACATTTTGCCAGTTTTAGTGTTTGTGAGTGCCATGTAGGTAATAGGGATCAATCTATGCCCTTTGCCAATATTTTTTTTTCTCATCTAACAATTTTATCTTTATATAACCAATCGCGACCACAGCTGTTTTATTTGTTTTTTAAGAAAATTAGTCAAAAATAGTTTTATTTTCATTATTTAATGTATGATGAATGATCATCCATGTGTTATCTCCGTTACCTTTTTTTACTATTTCTGTATTTTTTGTTGTTGTAAACAGGAGTCAAGGGTTTAAGCTGAAAACCAGCGCTTTGCTAACCTCTAGGGGGGACCTAAGCATAATGCTGACGCTTAAACCTCTTGCTTCCGGTATTATAGTTTTTATGTATTTACTACTACTAGCTGTAATACTGGAGACAATAAACGTTTATTCTATTCTATCAAGCCTATTGCCAGCAACTGGTCCCAAATGTAGACGCCGTGGGTGCTGCTGATAATACTTTCTGACGGAAAATCCCAATAACACTTTCCTCTATCCGGGAATCGAACGAATCCTAGGTTCGATTCCCGAACTGCGTTCCTCGTGACGTCGTGAGTCGTGACGTGACGGACGTCGGCAACAGCTGACTAGCTTGTGACACTTACGCATTAATTAATTATAAACACAAAGTTTTTTTGAAATCTTTATTGATACAGTGATAAAACAAGATCTAATAACAGTCATATATTGTGGTGCATTAATAACAATAACTAAATCAATCGCAAAACAAAAAGTAAAAATCGAACTTAAACTTAGTGATAATCGTCTACCCGATACTTATAACAAATAAAAACAACTTATTAATAAACACAAAAAACTTTCCAAAGTAAATAAAGTGCAACGTGTAGTGGCAGTGACAGTGTTGTGTAGCAAACTTTGTTCACTGAAACATATAGGACTTCACTTAATTAGATTGCTAACACTAAGGTACTGTCCCGCCATCTATTGTTCCCGAGTGGTACTAACGTATTCAGTGTTACGTAATATACAAATAAGTGCTAGATTATGGCGAAGTGTGGTGCCTGTGGCAAATTTTTGGCCGCGGCTGACTGTATTCGCTGCACTAAATGTCCTGTAGCTTACCATCCGGTTTGTCTTGGCGTTACGTCGAATAAGGTGTCGCCAAATTGGTTGTGCCAAGTCTGTAAGGCCAAGTTTCCGCGGACGGACAACTCCGCCACACCTGTGAGGGGCCAAGCTGATGATAACCAGAAGAATATTACCCAGCCCATTTTAAAGAGTCAGCCCGCAGCGGTGCCTCTGAGTTCGGTGTTGGAGCATACAAATAATCCCACGCCCAACCTACCTTCTCAACCCCTATCCCCTAATACAACAGAGTCTCGGGAGCTCGACATAGCCTATGAGATTCGCTGCTTTCGAGAGGAGCTGAGTGCTATGCGAGTTGAGCTACGAGAGTTCCGGGATGAAATGGCGAGTTTAAGAGATGATGTCGGGGTATGCAAGGAACGACTGAATGTGGTTGAGAGGAACGTGTCCCTCCTAGAGAAACGATTTGAGGAAAAGGAACCATCTTGTTATGACCATCTTGAGGGGACAATCGCGGAACTTAAGTTACAGCTGCATGAACGTGACCAGGACCTATTGCTTAATGACGTCATCATAGCGGGAATACCGGAGTCTAAAGATGAGAGCCCCTTGCACATTTTTAAGGTGATATCTTCGAAGCTGGGAGTAGAGATCGACGAGCGTGATATTGTCAACGCGGAGCGTATAGGCATGGTTCGTCGTAACTTCACCGTCGCCGGCAGTGTTGACATGGCGGAGGCGGCGCGGCCGCGCACGCTCGCCGTGCGTCTGTCGCGCCGCGCTACCCGGGATCAGCTGTTGCGCGCGGCGCGCGTGCGACGCGGTCTCACTACGGCGGATCTTCAACTAAACGGGCCCTCAAGAAGATTTTATGTGAACGAGCGGCTGACACCGATTAACGGAAAGTTATTTTTTAACGCGCGCGAAGCTGCACAGAGGCATAAATATAAGTATGTTTGGACTAAAGAAGGCCGCATATATGTGAAGAAAGAAGATGGAGTACCTTCACAGCGCATTCGTTCCGATACAGATATCGCTCGAATTTTTGCCAATGTTTCGGTTTGATTGGTTTGTGTTTTAGTTTACAAGTTCTTTTTAACTTACACTATTATTGTTTTGGTCCTGTTGTCGTCCGTTTTATTGTGTTTTTGTTTATTGGTTCTGTGTTCTGTGGGCTGCAGCGTGACTTAACTAAGGGGTGCGTTGTTTTGGTTGGCATTTTCGGTAGTGGCACAGGTTTGATGTTACTTATCGTCCTTCATAACAAGTTTTTATTATACCTACACATAACTAACACGGTTTATTTATTACAAGCGACCTCAATATGTTATTTTTATTTCTTATATATATTTACACAAAATACAAATACAATACAAATTTACATAATATTTATAGTATTTACAGCCACCTTTTTTAAACGAATGCCTTCGAAATGTTATTTTTATTTCTTATACATATTTACACAAAATACAAATACAATAAAAATTCACATAATATTTGTAATATTTACAGCCACTTTTTTTGAACGTATGCCTTTTTTAACGATATTATTTTTTGTTTATTTTATATTGTCTTTTTTTACATTATTATGTTTTGTTTATGACAAGTCTTTGAATTTAATTTGTTTTCTTCCTGACACTGAAAAACTGTAATGACTGGAAAGTATCTCAAATTTGGATTTCTTAATCCTGGCTCACTTGGCACTCACCATGATGAGTTTGTCGCCGCATTGGAACATCATGATGTCAGTATTATGGCAATAAATGAGACCTGGCTTAGGGCGAATGAAGAGGGACGCGCCCCTGTCGTAGCGGGGTATCGGCTGCGACACGTTCCGCGGCCGGTGAGCGTGCGCGGCGGCCGCGGCGGTGGCGTTGGTTTTTATATCAATCAAATCTCCGGACTCCGGCTGCGTCTGTGTCGCCATAAGCAGTGTGGGTACTTGCACTGAACTTATTTGTTTATTTTAGGCTGACGCCATAAACAAATATTAGGTTAATTTAATCTATTTTTTGTTATCTTCTCTTAATTTCTACACTAATTGAGTCCTTGTGTTTTATACGTAATTAATATTATTTACTTCTTCAAAGCAATGTATTTCTGTTGACTTTTGTCCAAGGTGTCGGCAGGCTTTTTGCCGCTTCAGACGGAATGACAAAAGAATGGGCGTCTTGTTGGTGCGTCAGCCTCCTATTGGTCGACTGATGCGCCACGACGGAGTGTTGCTTTCTTTAAATAATGAATGAATTTAGCGGTAATGTTTTCAGATTCACACTATTCTATTTATCTTTTATTATTATTACTTATTTACATCACAATTATATCGTTATTTCACACTTATATTATTATTATTTTATCACTGAGTACCTACTTATTTATTTGTACTTGTTGCCATCGTCCGTGTGTCACTGCGGGTGCCAACTGAAAACCAGCGTTGGGTGTCTGACGCCTAGCATATGCTGAGTTGGTAACCCTTTCGTTATGGGCACGCTCAGCGCAACCTTGTCCATGTTTTTCTGTGCACCTTTTTTTTTATATTTCTTTTGCTGCTGTGTTGTGTCTGTTTCGAATAAATATTTTTCTATTCTATTCTATTCTATTCTATTCCTGCACTTGCGATCACTCGACAGTGGTAGTCAAAACATTATGTACCTAGTATTTTTTTCCTTAAGTTATCATCGTCCTAGTAATATTATAAATGCGAATGTTTGTGAGGATGGATGGATTGATATATGGATGTTTTATAGTCTTTCACGTTAAAACGGCTGAACGGATCTTAATGAAATTTGGCATAGAGGGAGATTATGGTCTGGAATAGCACATAGGTTACGATTTTTTTTCGATATTATGCGGGCGATGCCGCTGGCCCAAGCTATTTTTAATGAATCTAAATTAATCTAATCTAAACCTGAAAGTAACTAATAAAATATCTTATACAAAATTTTAAACATGATTCGGGCACCAATCTACCAAAATGTCTAAATTAGATTGAAAACTAGCTGTTCATTTGTGTTGTTACTGTTCATGTTCAATTATTTGTATTAAAAGTAAACATTATTATTATAAATTATTGTGTAACTTAAAACCTTAGCTGACCCAAAGGTGACGTCAAAGCAATTACCAATATTCTATTGTGATGTCGAATGAATCATGATACTCGAGTATTCTGTTGTGTAGTGAGTATTGTTAAAATACTTTATACGTTGCAATATAAATCATTGAAGCGATGTGTTGTTTTAGTCATAGATTGTAATTGTTTCCTCAATTTGATAACGTTTTAAATTTCCTTTGATAACAACAACTTAAGTACACACTGAAATTTCTGGAAATGATACAAATATAAGATTAACTGAATGCCAGTTTATTGCAAGAACTAGTAAAGCCAATACAGATACCAGGGAGAATGAAGACAAACAGTGTTGCCACGACCGGGCAAATGTATTTTATTAACAGTTCGGCAGTTTGGCAAAAGTGTTGTTTTCAACAAAATAAAAAAAAAATAACATAGTTTTACCCTTAAACCTTATTGGTAAATATATTTTCAAGCCGTTTGGGGTTGAAACTCTGGGACCGTGGGGTCCATGTGCTCACAGCCTATTTAAGGACATTTCAAAACGTTTGGTTGACACTTCCCGTAACCCAAGGGCTGGCTTTTACGTTGGCCAGAGGCTTACCGTTGCCATACAACGTGGCAACGCGGCCAGTCTCTTGGGGACATTGCTAACTGACAGGGTTGAGGACAATTTTTTTGACGCTATTTTTAATTAATTTATAAGTTAGGTAGTTAATTATTTTAATGTTTATTAAACTAACCCGTTTAATTAAAACAAAAATAATATTTTAAAGTATTGTTTCCATCTTTATACATTTAGATATAAAAACATTCTGTGTAATTCAAAACATTGTCTGCATGGGTGTTGAATTTCATCGTTTTTAGGTACCTCAAAAGGAAAAAACGAAACCTTAACTTTGGGGCTTAACTAAACTAAAAAGTTTTTAATTTTTCAGTTCGTGTTTTATTTGGTATTTTTTTTGTATAAAAGATTTTATGGTTATCAACATCGTTAACTTAACTTAATATTTATCACTTGTGCATTTTCTAAAAATAAGTACTTACGTATTATTTTGTTAACAGCGTGTCACTTTATTACTTAAGTACATGTAGATACAAACTTTGTTCTTATCTTAAATATACAAAATTACTAGTAAGACGGGCTTTTCATTTAATAAACAACTTAAGATTATATATGGATGTTATCCTTGCTTGAGCCATCGTATTAAAGTGCATTAAATGATTTGAATCACGATATATACTGAAGGAGACCTCATGCAAGTTGCCAGTTTCTTCCGTCTCCATCATCAGATCAAAAGCACCACAAAATGTTGTTAATTCTTTAGAAGTACGTATCTTGTTTTAAGTAATAAGGTAATGAATGTGAGTAACAATAAAATCCATTTATTGGTTTAATAGTGCAAAATCAATTTGGCACGACACAGTTGGCGCTGTGGCTGAGCGATCGACTGCTGCGCTGCGTGTCGCAGGCGCACGGAACAAATTGTTCCGGGTCTGGCTGTGTGTGAGTTTAAATTTTGTGAACGCACCCACGATACAGGAGAAATTCTTGGTGTGGGGTAAAACATGGAATTGAAAAGTGTCCACCAGACTGCATACAAAGAATAAAGGGTGTAAGCGCACCTATCACGAAGTAGTCAACCAAGCAACTATTGGGATCTAAAATCAACACCCCGCTTCCCCCGCTCTGGGCGGAGCGGGGGGGAGTGTCAGACTTGTACTGACTAAAACCCACCCATGTTCCTTCCATTGCCCTTTACGTTCCGGCGCCGCGATATCTCTTTTGAACTTTCGAACAACCCGCAACATGATGAGAGGCTTATTATAAATTTCGTCAATAACAGAAATTCTATCTTGCATTTTATCAATGCATCATATACTTGTATGGTACATAATTGTACACATCTGTCTGTACCGAATAACCCCGTTGTTCATTAATACATTGGCTAGACAAGCATGAAAATCGCAAGGGCGCGTAATCAAATATAGCGAGTAAATAGGCACTTGAGACGAACAAACATGCGAACAGTTTGCTCTGCATCCACGATATTAATACATTACTTTGATTTAGTACTGAGATTCACTGATTAGTTCGAATTTCGAATTCTTGAATTAATGGTGTTGTTGTCTTGACTGTTACAAGGTGATAATACGTACATTCAACAAACTTAATAAGTTCGTATAAATGCAGTCTTAAAAAAATAAAGTAGTTGATGTTTTCTTAGAAACCAAAGGAAATTTATTTAAATTTACAGATGGTTTATTTCTTTTATATATTGTGTTTTCGTACTCATGTGTGGATTAATGTCACTACTAACATAATTTGTTAATTTTGTACTAACATGGGCCTTCGACACCTGAAAATAAACGATGTTTTTTTATAAATGTCTTTTTTTAGATCCCTATTGGCTGTATTTGTCACAGGAACATTTGCATTTATTAGGACAAGAGGAAGACTGAAAAATAATAGTTGGATTGTATATGAGACTTTTCCCTTTAACCATTTCTGTCTTGTGCAATATCTGTCCATGTTCAACCGCATAGATAAAATTATAAATAAAACCGGCCAAGAGCGTGTCGGGCCACGCTCAGTGTAGGGTTCCGTAGTTTCCCGTCCGTCACAATAAGTGTTCCCACTTATGAGTTTATTATTTGTTTGACGTTGAACACTAGGGAATTGTATTTTATTATTATCCAAGTATGGGAATAGTGCGTTAACGTAAACGTAAACGGAAACGTGAAACGTTATCATAGACCCGTAATATTCCATTGATGTAATGAATGCAAATCCAATGCCCCACAAACCCGACTTCTCCGCCATATATAATTTGTAAATGAGACTTGTTTTGAGGCACAGGCTCTATTAGTTCCGGGTAAAGAAAAAGAGACACTTGTCTAGGCCGAAACGATGTGTGTTGGGAGGGCTAACAAAAAGGCGCGCACAGTGTCGTCCTCAACATGATTGATTATATTATCACTGTTCAAAATATACGATTATACGAGAACATTTTAATACCGGACAAATAAAAATCAAACCTCGACGACTAATTAGATTATACACTCTTAAATAAAATCACGATTATTTGAAAGTGCAACTAATTTTTACCCCGGTAGGTCATGAAAGCACGGAAAATCTTAACATCGACTTTTAAAAAACTGACGTCATTACACAACGCCATCTATCGAACCATTTATGAACTGGTTTTTACCCTAATATTTTGATGGTGTTAAAAAATGAATTTTTGTCCAGAAATTTTTTATTTGTACAAAAACTGTTATGTCAATCAAGTTCATAATAATTTTCA
This sequence comes from Ochropleura leucogaster, assembly GCA_958449745.1. Lineage (NCBI taxonomy): Eukaryota > Metazoa > Arthropoda > Insecta > Lepidoptera > Noctuidae > Ochropleura > Ochropleura leucogaster. Next base: position 7,380,171 of record OY288206.1, read on the forward strand.
TAGAAAGTCCTTATAAAGTTCTACTTTTCAGATTTTTTTCATATTTTCTAAACTTATGGTTCAAAAGTTAGAGCGATTATTTCCGAAATTATTGACATTATAAAAAAATAATTTCAGTAAACCCCTATTCATTTTTAAATACCTTTCCAACAATATATCACACGTTAGGGTTGAAATTAAAAAAAACACTTCCCACTTTACTTATAGGGTGGCTACCCTAATAAAACATTTTTTTCCAATTTTTATTTTACCACTTTGTCGGCGTGATTGATATACATATTGGTACCAAATTTCACCTTTCTAGTGCTAACGGTCACAGAGATTAAGCGAGGACGGACGGACGGACGGACGGACGGACGGACGTACAGACAGACATGGCGAAACTATAAAGGTTCCTAGTTGACTACGGAACCCTAAAAACGAATGGATAATGAGTGATCGCTGTCAAAGTAGAATTAAAGAAAAGGAGATCCTATCGACGATCGCGACCTGCTTGGTTGAAGTAGGAAATTAGCATAGAAACAAAAAGTACACTTGATGATGTTCTATTCTTCAAATGATTCGACTGAACGCCTCTCTCTTGGAAATACCTCAAACATAAGATCAAAAACATCAAACCTTCTTTGTCACAATAATTACGACAGAACTTCGCCAGTTACAGATGTTACAAACATTTTTGTCCCATAACTAATTCCCATCCATACACGCAAATTGCACTTAATGGTCCAATCAACACATCTGCATAACTATAAGAGCCTGCTCACACGATAACTGCTTACAGAGTACGGCTACAATGGACCAGGATCACGGTTTCCAACCCAAGTCATTAGTGTAAGGTACTATTCAGACTTGATTACTCGCCATTTGATACGAGTGCGTTCCGGACAAAGCAAACGTATTAGCACATCGATCTACTATTGATATGGTACAGATTGAAACGGTATATTGAATTCTACTTAGATTATCCAGTGAAGGGGTTTTGTAAGTGTGTACAGCAGGTATAGGGTAGGTATTTTTTTTTCGGACGGGAAATCTTCAAATAACTTTTCCTTAACCGCTGTGGGTGGAACGGGGGGAGTGCCGTAGTTTTACTGACTCAAACCCACAAATGTTCCTTCGTTTGCACTTTATATTCTGGGACGACGGTATTTCTTTCGAAGGACCCGCGAATTTAACAATTGGTGGCCCTTGCAGGCCCCTCTGCTTTGCTGATATCTTTTTGGGGCGCGTGTGGAACACTAACGCGCCATTGACACGGCCTGTCGTCACTGGACAGACGGACGTTGAGATACCCATGGCTCAACGTCCACAAACCCGCATCTACGGCACGTCTCTCGGTGCCAGACGCCCGGAGCGTCTCCCGCGGCAGCTGGGTTGGTTTGAATCCATGTTTACGTCATGCTTAAATTGCGGTGTGTTTCCCAACTGGACAACCTGTTCATAACTTTGACCAGTTACAAAAAAACAACCAATTGCGAGTCGGAGTCGCGTACCGACGGTTCCGTACAAACTTGCAACATAAACGGCCATATTTTTTGACTGCGTAGACTTAGACGGTCGATTTTTACTCATCTCCACGAAACCACAGATTTGAGTATAAGGTTTTAATTTGAACTCGATACCACCACGTGTTCTCGAGATAAAGGGCATTTACAGACAGATGAACAACAAAGTGATCCTATAAGGGTTCTACTATTTAGTTTTTTGATTTATTTGAAGTCAATAACTACAAACAAATCAAATTTACCTACAAATGTTAACAAATTAATTATATCAAACAATGAAATTAAAATTAGAATGGTAGTCGGGCTTCAGACGGCGGTCATTAGTGATCTATAATGATCAGTACGTGCTTAATGCGTATCGGAGCTAACCTAATTGGATTTGCAAACCAATTAATGTTGAACATTCCCTCATTATACGTGTACATATTGTAAAGTCAATACGGTGCTGTGCTGATTACTAATTGATTAGTTTCCGGAACAATGGTGGCCATTTCTAATGGACTGAAATTTTCTTTTGATTTGTAATAGGTACAACAAGCTTATAATAAAAAAAATATTAAAAACAAGCTTGTGCATGTGTGTAGTCTGTTTTCTTCGTTAATTTTCTCAATATTTTTTTAATTTTCTCAAAAAAATCCTCTTAAATGTTATCTACACAAATAATAGAAACGCATAAAAAAAGTAACTAGTCCACCATGTTTGGGATTCTGCTATATTGAATTTAGAAGTATATATCGCTTTACTATTGCGCATTGTCATCCAAAGTAAATGTGTATTCAAATTTCTGCTGCAAGATTTGACTTAATACTGCAAGTTACAAAAATCTAGTAAAATATGATACTTTTATGTGTATACCGTTAATTCTGCTAAAACACAGCAATGTGTCACGATATTATGCTTATACATTATAGAGACATTGAAAGACCGCAGGCAGTTGAATCTTCTGAAATGTCTCGGTGCTTTTTCCGACAAGCTGTTGTAGTTCGCATTGCTTAAATGGATGCGATGATTCCTTATACCACTTTTAGTCAATTCTAACTTAGTCAAAACTAACCGAAACAGAGAAGCAGTAATGGACTAGTGTTGTGCCTTATTTGATGTCATAGAATTTTAGTTCCGAGCATAAAGCACGCACCTCTGATTTATTATATAACTAGCTTTCGCCCGCGGCTTTGCCCGCGTTAAATTTGGGGTAACACAGTTTTCCTAGCGCCTTATTGGTTTGTAATAGCAACGCTAAGTTTTCCCTTTTCTTCTCTCTTTCTGGAAATTCATAAGGATAGTCTTTGATATTGATGTCGATAGCAAATGGGTCTGTTATTCGTGAGCTTTCTCACATCCCAGTTTTTTAAATAAAAATTATGCCTATGTCCGTCTCCTGGTTCCCAACTATCTCTGTACCAAAATTCATCAAAATCGGTTTAGCCATTAAAGCGTGAAGAGGTAACAAACAAACTCACTTTCGCTTTTATAATATTAGTAAGGAAGTAAGGATTATTACTTGCTTCCTTGAATAAGAACCAGCATGCCAGAGAAATATTTCTCGAGGGCATGTAAAACCAAACATAGGCTCATGGGCGGCATACAAACTCTGACACCAAGTAGACATAAACCACACAAAATAAGTCAATTTCAATAAAATAAAAATGAACAAAGCATTTAGTCTGAATTCCACAAAAAAACATCTGGGCAGAGATATGCGGGTTGGGTTACGGGTTGTTCGAAAGAGATACCGCGGCCCCGGATCATAAAGAACAAAAAAAGAAAAATGGGTTGCGTTTTAGTCAGTAAAACTCTGACTTTGTCAGTATACTTCTCGTCGCTCCGCCCAGAGCGAGGGAAGTTAAACGATTATTTCCCATCCAAAAAATAAGGGATGCTGTAGCACTAAAGAAATAACTGTCATTTAATTTACCAATTGCCAATTGCAAAGATTTGCATACCTAAGGGATTTCACATACGACATACATGCAACGAGTGCCGTTGATATTTAAAGAACGTACAAGGTAAAATAATATGAAAATATTATAAAAAGTTTCTAAATGATTCATGTTAAAATTTCATAAATTTGTTAAAAATTGTTAAAATTTTAAATTTACTTATTTTAATTCCAAATGCAACTTGCTTCAATATTTAGTTATTACAACTTTTTTTTTTTAATTCTATAATATATGAACTGTTATTTTGTTAGCTTATAGTTAATTATATTGTGCATGCTGTGGTCTCCTGTAAGTGAAGGAGTGCACCTATTATTTTTGAGTTCTTACAGTTAATTCTTAAAACTAATATTTTCAATGGTACGTTCTTCCCCAGTTTGTCTTTCGACACAGGCCTCTTCTAAAAATGTGTCATGTCATGACATGTCTATCCCTCGCAGTTGTCATCCATTTTGGTCCACGAATTCTCTTTAACTCGTCTTCCTAGCGCCGTGATTGTCGTCCTTTGCTCCTTTTCCCATCCCTAGGGTACCACTCTGTAATTATTTTTTGTCCATTTCAAAGAACGTGACTAAAAGACAAATAATGTTAGATAACTTACTACTGCTACCCTACCATGACGTGTTAAAACAGAACTTATTCCGCTGAGGGAAAGAGACAGAGCTATACAGGGTGTCTAGCACCATCTCTTTCACTCAGTGGAATAAGTTCTGCTTTAAGATGTCATAGTAGGCCTACTGATGTAGTTGTACGTCCTTTATATATCAATGGCACTCGTTGCTGCTAGTTATTGACACGAAGTCTGATAATCAGTGTATTCTTATGATATATAATCGATACCGCTGTTCGGATTGCGTGAGTCACTGGAACAATGTTTACTTGTAAAATCAATCATTCCTAATAACCTTAGTTTTGACCTTTTACAAGGACGATATAAGTGACACAGAAATAATATTTAGGTAGAATAAAATAGAATAGAGAATACTTTATTATCAACAGTTGAACATAACTGTTTAACAGAAATTTCTAATTTTATGGTTACAATGGCGGTCTTGTCGCTTCCAGACAACCTTTGGATGGACTGTACGAACATAAAAGTATAACGCAGGGTAGTCAATAGTGTACAGACGCCTGCAGGTCAAGCTACCCGAAACTGTAAATTTTTTCCAATGAACCTTGAACCTAAAACTTTAGATATAAAGTCGAAAATCCATCAAAGAAATCTGACAGATTGTAGTAGCTTGATGTGCAGGCGTCTGTACCTACTGCTGATACTACACATACTATTAAAATAAATTTATATGTTCAAATATTTGTGTAAATACAAATAATATTGCATCTAGCCACACTTATTACCCACACTTATACTTAATTTAAAATAAAAACGTAGGTACTAGCTACTGGACTACACTTTATCTTAATTACGTAATTACGTATGTATATGTATATTCTACTAGCATAAATAAAAATCTTTAAGCCCATTTAATTAATTAGCTGGCGCCCACGGTTTCACTCGCACGATATCGAAAACATACTATTCTTGTGTTTATTCCAGACCATAATCTACCTCTGTGCCGAATTTCATCAATATCCGTTCAGATGTTTTGACGTGAAAGAGTAACAAACATCCATCCATCCTCACAAACATTCAACTGTTTCTAACGACCCTGGCGACGTGGTCACTTTTATTTCCATTTAGCAAAGGAGTTAATCCTTTGCTAAATGGAAATAAAAGTGACCACGTCCTTATCCGGATGGAAAACCAATAAATTTAATTAATTAATATGTTGTCATACAAGCCACACATGAAACATTAAAGCGCAGGTACAGCATGCTTTAAAATGTCATCCATTGAATACAAGGAAACATGTATGGACGATAATATAAAGAAAATTATTGAAGACTTTTATCGCATAGATATCGCAATTACTTGGTAAATAAGTAAGTAAGGATTTTACCGATTATTTAATTTTCCTTGTCTTATTAAACCGCACGTGATCTTGCAAAAGGGGAAAACAAACAGCAATGTTGGTAGGTAATACTTATTTCGTAATCTGATAAGGATGCAGTGATGTATTTCAAGACTTGCTATCGTTACTGATACTGGCAGGTAAATAAACGGCCAACTGCAAGTCGTATTTGCACAGACAGGGTTCCTTAGTACCAAATAGTAATAAAACAATAGTTTTAACATTCATTCATGTTATGTAAGTTTACACTCAATAGCAACTAAGTTTTAGTTTCCTTTTCCACTGCCGGTCAAAGATCTTCCCCATATTCTTATAGGTATTTTTCTCTCGCGTCAGCTCGATCCGGCCTTCTTTGACACATTTTTTTCAGATGTTTAGAGAGAACAATTATATGAAATTGGAAGCAAATATATCACCAATCATTAGAATTAGAAAATTAGAATTTTAGAAACCTATAAATAAACCTTAAGAATATATCTAGGTTTCTCAAAGTCTTATTTTCTTTGCAAGTAAACCAATTTTTTCTTCATAACTTCACATCATTGCTGCACCGCACCTACCCTCCAATTTTTTTTAACGTTGCCCCACGCTAGTTACACTACACTAAAAAAATTAAACACCCATTTTATCGGATGTCATAAAACAAGACTGTCCTTTGTTTTTTTTTTAATGAAACATCCTCATTTTTCATTTTAAAAGTGTCATGTAATAAGAGAGAAATTCTTGACGGGAAACATCAATAACACTTCGGACGACTTGGGAATCAAACCGAAGGCCTCATGTTCAGTAATCTATATAAAGACGATAATTTTATCTGTACCAATATTAAGGAAGAAAGCTTTGTTTGTTGGTTTTATTTTTTAAACAAACCGTTGCCCCACACTTTGTTATGTATCGTGGGGCGTTAACAAACATTGAAACTCACATACACAAACAGACCCGGAACAACTATCAGTGGGCCATACAAATGTTTGTTCCGTGCGGGGATCGAAAACGCGACACGCAGCGCAGCAGTCGATCGCTCAGCCACTGCGTCAACCATGTCGTCAAACCAGCAACTAAAAACGCGGGTGAAACCACGCCGGACAGCTAGTCACTAATAAATCTATTGCAAACGACCGCCAGACCAAAGATTACATTACACACGCGCCAGACATATAAATTGACAACATACATACGTCACATTGAACGTTCGTAATATTTCCCTTCTCCAGACTATATCAAAGGGGAATGTCTCAACAAGCACATAAAGATCCTAATCTGCGACTGTTTTATGTTATCCTAATTCCGGCCGCAATTGACTGCATTATGTTAGGAAAAGATTTATTTTTGAGGGGTATAAAGAATGTGATATTAATGGAATGAAAGAGCAATTTTAATATTGTAAAGTTTGTTTAAGTATTCGTCAGTATGTCTGTTATTAATTGTATTTGTATGTCATAAATTGTAATTGTATATTATAAACTAGCTATTCCACGCGGTTTCACCCACGCTGCTCAGCACCTGTTGGTCGTAGCGTGGTGTTATATAGCCTATAGCCTTCCTCAAGAAATGGACTATCCAACACTAAAAGAATTTTCCAATTCCAACCAGTAGTCCCTGAGATTAGCGCATTCAAACAAACAAACAAACAAACTCTTCAGCTTTATAATATTAGTATAGATTGTACGGCAAGAATCTATATAAGTTGTGATTTAGTAATCTGTCATAATGACCTATATTTGCAAAATAAACAACTCACTTATTTATTTATTTAACACTTCAAGCACAAGGTACAGAGGCGGACTTAATGCCATAGGCATTTTCTACCAGTCAACCTTTGGGTTATGCAGCGACAAACAGTGGTAGGTGTAAAACAAAAAAAAGTATTAATTATTAATGTATACTACCTATATAGATACATAAAATACTATAAATATATATCAAAGAATATATACACAGGTACACTAAATAAAAAAACAAACAATGGGGAAAACATTAACGATGTGAAGATACTGCCGACTTTTTCCGTATAAACTCACGAACTTTATGTTTGCCAAATTATATATACCTATTCCAGGTTCATGTTTAGAGATCATATCTCTAGGAATATCCATATTACTTAGCAATCAAAAATTTATGATAATATTAAAAGTGATAGCATTGTAGTGTGACCGTCGCATTGCCAACTCATAGATCCTGAGTTCGAACCCAAGACTCGCCTCTCTGATTTTTCGGTATCACGTGTGTATTGTATAATTATCACTTGCTTTGGTGAGGGAAACATCGTGAGGAAACCAGCATGCCTGAGGCATTTGCCGACGGCGTATTAGCCAATTCATGGCCATTTCTTTTTTTTTGCAGATGGGGAATCTGGGCAGTATAGAATTTTTAACACTAGGTTAAGCACTAACCACACGATAAAGAAGTAGAAAAAGCACCCAACTGGGTCGTGGAGGTCTGTCTGCGTAAAATACTAATATTTAACTGAATCCGGTTAAACTAACAGCCAACCTCAACACAGCTGGTGGAAGAGACCATATAAAGATTAATTTATTTTTAATAGACTGTTAAATGTCGGACAAAGGCCTCCCTTTTCTGCTTCTCGATCTTGTGCGATCCTGCAAATAAGATCATTTCGCCATACCACCTTCACTACGGTTTACCTCGGCAGCAATTCCATCCATCATTTGATACCAAATATTCCGTAAGAATTTTAATAACAATCGGTGCAAGGCAGTATACAATAAGGAAGTACCCAGATAATTATATGTACTTAACCAGCGAATCTAAACCTTTGCTTAAGTAAATAAACAATAGCGATTAATTCCTTTTTGGAATGAACTAAACATTTTAATTTAAACACTAAATTATTTTATGTCGTAGCAAGCTCGTAGCGCGTAGCTGTTCGTAGCCGTTCGTAGCACAAACAAGCGACCCACGTAGCGCTACCATAGAATAACTTACATGTACCATCTACAAATATTGTTGTTAGCTAACCAAACAACGGGCTGGTACTTGTTTCACAACCATGTAACTTATGATTGGAAAATTAATTAAAACTCCATTATTATTAACCTTCTTGTCTATATGAGAATGTTTCATTAATTTTAAATTAATTTTCACGTAAGTAATGAAACATTTTTGTAATAATTTATGTTATATTTTCGCCTCAGTTATCTTTGTCGCGTATTGATTAGGGTTTATTAATTTCGAACGAGTTTGTTCTTGATTTAAAATTAATTTGGTTTCACCTGTTAATTTGTGCGGCGTTGGCTTCAAAGCTAGATTCAAGAATCTGGTTATAAATTAATATCCCTTTGTCTACATTGCTGTGAGCAAACCTATAGAGCGATTCAATCTAGTTACAACTAGTACGGGTACCTATTGAGTACATAATTGTTATGTATTGTTTGTTCGAGTATTGTGTTGTTGTAAGGTAAGTGAAATGGTAAGTGCACAAATAAAACACAAAGGAAAACATTAAACCTCTGTTAAGAAAAAGAAACAGATATTTCATTTTATTTATTTATTTATTTATTTAACTATTTATGTACACACAGTAAACCAGACAGGATAAAAACATTTAAAATTTGAGTACAAAGGTACTGCTTATTTCTTAAGAAATTTCTGCCAGCAGACCTGCGAAAGGAGATATGAGAACGAAATGTAGACGATAGTGTGTGAGAGAGTATTAGAAAAATATGTGTTGCCTTAACCTATTATAACCTACATATATAAGTAAATATTAATAAATATTGCATAAATACATAAAGTGCATAAATACATTTTGTTAATTAACCTCTCAAGGATCGCCATTATTTACGTCAACTTTCCGCCAAGCACCGCCGGGCGGGCTCTTATCGTAAGCGTAATCTGATTTTAAGTTTTAAATATTTACCAAAAATACAGTTTCAAATCGGTCGGGGTTTGGTGGCGCATGGCGAATTTGTGCCTGCAGGGCTCAACGGTAATATTTATTGACTGGCACGTTTTTGTGCCGCTGGGGCTCCGGGGGTTAAGTCAAATCAGTGTATTTATTACATTAACTTAGCATAGAAGAGGGCTTATTGTGATGATTGGAAAGTAAAAAAAATATATTGAATAGTAATAATTGAATGTGAAATACAATTATAGTATGCGGGGTCTCCCCACAAACTATGGCTCACCTTCCATCTTGAACCGCATACTCGATCACCTATACACTTGATGATCTATGTACTGCATCAGATCTGTCAGCGGGGAGTACGCGTGGCTGAGTTTTGGGCTAAACATGTTTTTTCTTTTTTTTGCGGGCGAAGCATCAAATAACTTCCCCCGCTCTGGGCGGAGTGAGGGGGAGTGTCAGACTTGTACTGACTAAAACCCACCCATATTTCTTCTATTGCCCTTCTATGTGCTGTAGCCACAGTATCTCTTTCGAACAACCCGCAACCCCGGCAGGCGGTGGCCATAGCAGGCCCCTCTGGGCTTAACACGTTGACTGAACTTTTTGTCATCGATACGCTAAGAAGAAGAAGAAGAATTATAGAAGTGAGTTTATTTAAATTGGTTTGCAATAAACACAATCAGTGTCATCCGTAGATAAGAAAAAAAAACCTTAAATCATTCAAATAATAGAATTGTATATTTATAGTTTGTAAATAATAATAGTAGTTAATTCAATGAACGATACAAAAAAATCTTAACTTTTAAGAATGTAATTATGTGAAAGGAGTATTTTTAATAAAAAAAAATATAATTATAATAATCGACGTTTTACGTTTCCACCGCACAGATTGGATACGAGCTATTGCAACTATTTGCCCTCTATAAAACCCTCGATTTTTTCTCACGTATAGTAAAATAAATAAATAAAACCATTGTTGGTTTTATTTGAAGAGTTGTACCTTTTTGTTATGCAGGCGAGAAATCATCAACAAAATGTTCCTTCTATTGCCCTTTATGTTCCGGGGCCGCGGTATCTCTTTCAAACAACCCGCAACCCTGGAAGAATTGTTTCGTGACTTCAACTTGTGGTACAAACCACACGTCTCATAAAACAGTAGCTATCTCTACAAGATCTGTTCATAAAACCGGCCATCTCCTCCGGAATTAAGCGCGGTACATAAATGCAATTGAAATGACAGCGGTCACCCCACCCTACTGTCGTTGTAAGAATTACGACATACTTGCCTTTGAGTGTACAACCTACTTAATAAAACAGTTGTATCTACCCTTATATTAGGTACATCGTATTACTAGTACGTAATCTAGTGTAAGAAAAACTCTATAAATCCTTATCCTTCTATTATAAAAGCGAAAGTGAGTTTGTTTGTTTGTTACCTCTTCACGCCTAAATGGCTAAACCGATTTTGATGAATTTTGGCACATAGATAGTTGGGACCCTGGAGACGGACATAGGCTATTTTTTTAAAAGATTGAAACATGAGAGAGAAAGAGGGAAAAAAGGGAAAACTTAGCATTGCTATAACAATAAATAAGGCACTAGGGCAAAAACTACAAGTGGCAGGTACCTGCAAATCAGGAAAGGGAAACTGTCCCGAATTTAACGCGGGCAAAGCCGCGGACGAAAGCTAGTGATTAAATAAAAACACTTATTGCAAATCACACATTAACCTTGTATAACATTTAGATATGTATAATACATCATAGAATAATAACATATTACCTTAGGTTTTATTGACACACTTCACAACTTATTTTAGTAGATGTTCACTAGGAGAATCTCCGTAACGACTGACGATTTAGCCGGGCTGTTTTCGTTCGTAATTTCCAATTACCACCATTTCAATAGTGATGGTCAAATGGGCGCGTTCCTGTGATTGGTTGGTTTTCAACCAATCAAAGGGCACTTTGAGTGGTGCCAATAGTGTTATTAAGGTTTTTTTTTTAAAAAAACGTTGCCCCACACTAGGATTTTCTCCTGTAACGTGGGTGCGTTTACAAACATTTAATTTCACATACACAAACAGCCAGACCCGAAACAACTATCTGCAGGCCATACAAATATTTGTTCCGTGCGGAAATCGAACCCGCGACACGCAGCGCAGCAGTCGATCGCTCAGCCACTGCGCTAACCGTGCCGTCAACGATTATTATTATCGACGTTTAGTTGTTGTACCGAATAAATCGAAACCATATCAATTTTATTACAGACGCTAACAATAGTGTAGAGTGATACGAGTGTCATGTAGTTGTTATTGGTCTTGTAATGCTGATCTTGATATCCTTCTTTAACACTTTCGTTGCATTACACGAGACCTGTCAGATCTCTTGCAGGACTTTTGTATTGTGCGTTGAATATAATCGTGTTGTTTCACTTCTTGCGGGGGGATCTAACATGTAAAGTTCTTTAAGTATGAGAAAATTGTATCTTGAGGAGACTCATTAGGTTTAAACCAAAAGGTAGGTTAGTTTCGAGATCTTTTAGGCCTCCAAAGCACCCGCTGAAAGTTTTTGAAAATGATGGCGCAGGGAACGTGTTAATTCTTTATTAGCATTGTACCTACATCTTTTTTTATAAAAGGAGAAGTTTATCAATTTCAACTGCGTTTTTTTTGTATGTTTTGAACGGGATTTTTCTGCCGGTTGTTGGCCGATTTTCAAAATATAAACTTTATCTATATTGCTTGGGATTAATTGGCCTTCGATTAAAATAAATTTAAACAATAGACAAGTTATTCGGCTGATGGCATGATGGAACAGCTATTCTTAGACATGACTGAAGTGGCCAACGCACTTAGAAGATGTCGATTGCATTAAATCTCTAAAGATGTAATTTGATAGTGATGTGGTTATAGGTTATTTTTAACCAACTTTTAGAAACAGGAGAATGTTTTCGATCAGCATCTTTGAATTATGATACAATAAAGTTTCTTGGTACTATTGGATATTTATAATTAAATTTTTTTTAAAACTTTGTATCGTTTTCAGGTTGCAACATGAGCTGTAGATCAATTACCCTTTTCGAACTTCCTCGTTTTAAAAACGTCCATTCAAAATGCCTTCAAATACCAAAATGTCATAGGCTCTCGTTTTTCGGTACTTTTAGTGACACAGGCCGACGTGGGACCCACCCCGTGGTCACCCTAACACACGCTAATGAAAATTCTTCCGGACATCCGAACACCCCAGTTTTAAACGGGACAGTTTCGGTTAAATCGTTGTCACTGTTCTACAAAAGTTTGTTGAACACTCCGCAGCTTAAAATATTTGATGAACTTCTGCAAAATGAGGTCCGATGTTGCGAAATAGTTGGGGTAGTTTTGAAATAAGGTTTATTTATATTTTCAGTATTTTCTAGATTTATAGGGTGTCGTTTATGGTAAACGTTTTGATGCTAGAAAAACTTTATTTGGTAATAAAACGGCTTATAACAAAAACTATACACTACACTATAGACCATTTTAGACACTTATCTGCACAGTCCCCATGTATGTTGACGAAGATTTTTATCTGGACCTTAAAAGAGACTATTGCCTTTGAGTTAGTATCAGCTGTTTCTTCTCAGAGTAGTCGGGTAGGTACGAAACACTGGCCAAATGCAGTTTTTTTTTTAAAAAAAAAACGACGTGTAAATATCTTTTTGCTAAAATTTACATGACAAATAAACATCATTGCTTCCCTAATTAATTTTCACTTTTTAATGGGATTCAGTTGAAAATATTAATAAAACACTTAGTCTATTTTACAAATATTAATTACCTGTCCTGTAAACTTGTAAGTCTAGGAGTTTTTGGTTAAGATAATGCCAATGGTCTCCTATCGCAATACATGCTTGGAAGCTTGGCAGCACAAGACCAAAACAAAAGATACTGTAAATGAAAATTTAAATAATATGTGAATAATAAAAGATAAACAGCGTAACTACTTAATTAGGCAATAAATGATTATTAATTAAATATTTTTTCTCACCACAATTTTTTTTTTACATTTTTCAAATTCGACATTAAAACATAACTCAAATAAGTATATACTGTGGGAGAATGGTGTCTAAGATAAGCTGAAGGCTTGTGTTTTAGGACACCAGGATTTTACATTTTCATTTTATGCCTTATCAATTTCATTTTTATAAATAACTAGCTGTGCCCAGCTGTTTCACCCGCTGCTCATTTAGGGGTCTGAAAATTAGATGTTGGCCGATTCTCAGACCTACCCGATATGTACACAAAATTTCGTTTAAATCGGTCCAGCCGTTTCGGAGGAGTATGGGAACGAAAATTGTGACAGGAGAATTTTATTGACGGGCCTGTTGGTCTAGTGGTTAGTGGCCCTGACTGCTGAGCCGGAGGTCGTGGGTTCAATTCCCACCCAGGACAAACTGTGTGTGATGAGCATGATTGTTTGTTCTGTGTCTGGGTATGATTTGTCTATAATATGTATGTATTTATAAATTATATAAGTATGTATATCAGTTGTCTGGTTACCATAACACAAGCTCTGCTTAGCTTGGGATCAGATAGCCGTGTGTGAGTTGTCCAAAGATATTTATTATTATTTATTTATAATATATTAGAATATACTAAGCGCGTTGACTGAATTTAGTAAGGTACTAGTTTCATAACATTTTAATGTACTTTTACGGATTTCGATTTAAGATGTTTAGTATAATAGGTATGTGACTGTGTAATTTCGTGCTTAGGTTGTTATAAGCATGTTTTCAGTATCATAATAGTTTAAAATTAATAGCAATTTGTGAGACTAGTTGTATCTGCCTAATCCATTAAGGATAACAGGTCTGATCTTACGTCCTTTGTATAAGAATACAAACCAAAGACACTTCTTACCACAGTCTTACCAAGGGGTATCGCATTACCTAGTGCTAACTGGGTTGTGGAGGTCAGATAGGCAGTCGCTCCATGTAAAATACTGATATTCAGCTGCATCCGGTTAGTCTGGAAGCCGACCCCAACATAGTTGGGAAAAGGCTAGGCAGATAATGACAAACCAAAGCCACTGGAGTACCAGCTATAGAGCTTTTTCTTCCTATCACTATCCAGTCATATTTCTAACCTCACATTGACAGACGTAAGGCCACCCCTCACCCGATTGGTCGTTAAACGCCGAGGGGCTCGCGACGCCCTCTCAATCGGGCTCTGCTGACGCGGCATACTAGTTTGTACCACTGACGGCCCCTTATAGAATGCTGGAGTGTTTTGTATGAGCCTCCGTTCAGTTGACTGCGTGAGCTATGATCGGGGTTTTAAGTGAGCTTGTTTTCTTGATTTGGTAGCAACAGATGTTGTGAGTTCTGTAATTTACAGACATTGTAAGAATACAGTACGCCTAAACTTCTTTAAATCTGTTGTTCTTAAAATTTTGAATAAAAACTACTCTGGATAAGGTTCTAGCAATGAACTCGTCCCCAAATATGGATATTACACATATCTGACATTAGTGTTTGTATTATCAAACACACCTCTGTTTAACCCTTTCTAGACGATAGCCGTAAAGATATGATAATGTTAAAATTAAATTAAATAAGACCTTAATATAAAGACTTTGTAATTGTGGCCAGTAATGCTAAGCAAACACATTAAGTATGGCCTAATTAAGGCATCAAACAAAATCATCCGGCTTTCACTAACACACTTCACACACGTGATTACACTCTGTACTTAGCAATTCAAACATGGCTAGAAACCATGCATACAACACTACCCGCGCTTATGCTGACACGATTAAAAATTCATAAAACATATTCAACTCTGTAAGAGCGCCTACAACTTTACGAATAGCAAACAATCCTTCCCGCACGGTTTAGCAGTTTATGTAGGCGTTACGAAATAAAGGTATGGTATAAAAGGCAAAGTAAACTAGCGATAGGGAAACTTGGTTATGTCAACGCTATCAAAGGACTCTACTAAAACTCTGCCCACGGCTGCTTGTGACAGATAAAAACGTCGGATTTGGTAGCGCGGTGTACCCGTGTCTTCGTCAGCGTATTTACTTACCCTGAAGCGGTTTGCTCCTTTACCCTTAACCTAACCTTCAGGGTCTGTATTTAAGCGAAGACAGAATAGCGGAACTGTGAAAACATCAAAAAGTTTCTCCGTATTGTGCCGGTTTACCCCATTTCTGTTGCGAATCTTTTATGCCTCAGCAAACTGCAGTTCGAAAAATATTTTATAACCCACTTAAACATTTTAGTAGTTGAACGTGTTGTCTTAAAGTTATGATGGAACTAGTTTCCCGAAACTTATCCATTTGGCTTGCTTGGGTACGAGGGGAATATTTTATGACTTAGTGATATTAAGTCTTAAACAGAAATATTTAGACGTTAATGATTTCCTAAAACCAGCATTAAGAAAGTCGTTGTGCCTGTTTAGTTAGATTTATGTTATTTAATTAGTCACTTTTATAAATCGGTTTAAATACAATTCATTTAAAATATAATATAGCAGATTAAATATGGCAGATTGACTTATTTGCAAATTTTGGGCAAAGGCTCAGGTGTGGAACAAATATGACTAAAAAATACTGATTTATGAACAAGTCAAGCTTGGTTCGAATTCCAACTTTGAAATAATAGCAAGGAAAACACAATCCACTATAATTACCAGTATTAAAACATTTTGCCTACATATTATTGGTAGGCGCTATCTTCCCGCTACATATATGACGCTCGAAGCTCATTACTTGAACCGCTCATCCTATTGATTCTGCACTCCTTCTCCAACACTTTACATATTGCTTATTTAGCATTATTTCATTTCGGTGTGCCGCTATTTGTCTTTCGTGTTTTGCTGATATTGTTATCGCTGTTCACTTGTTCCACGTAAGATTTGCTATTGCTGATTTTGTGAACGTGATTTTCTATGGAAGTTTTCTTTTAATCGTGACCTAAGGAGGTGTCTCGTTTCATGTATTGCATGGAAAATAAGTGTCAATCCACACAATACAATAATGATGTTGCTCTACTCATAAATTGATATTTTTCTCGGAAAAGCGCGAGTTCATAGCAATTCATTTTTCTCGGCATCTCATTAAAATTGTATCGGTATGGTTTACTGAAAAGATATTGAAAGTGTGAATGCACTTATCATTTTTCTGTAAGATTATTCTGGTGAAGCGGGAGCAATTCCTCAGCGTATCAATATTTGCACAAAATATTTGCTTAAATGCGTATGGCAAGGTAGGTATTGTTTGATTATGTATTTTTTGACCGTGTAGACATAAAGCGTTGGTTTGGTTTTTGGATTTCATTATATGGATTTAATATCAACCGATACCTTCGCGATGCTTTCACGCGTTTCTGAGATAAAGGGTCTTGATAGATAAGCAGACGCACAAAGGTCCTATGAACTGATCCGCTTTTCCTTTTGAGGTGCGGATCCCAAAAAACATGTCAAAATCTGGAACCAAAACTTTGAAATCCGGCTATCGAGACCAAAACAAGTTTAAACAATTCTCGGGTGCGAAAGAAAGGGAAACTTCTGGTCCGAGGGTTAGGGGAGTGGCGTCTTACGGTGAAGGCTCAAGGGATCCCCTTGGCTCCGGCACGCAAAGCCGAAACCGCGAAATCTCCGGGACCCATCCGTCATAATTTCAACAAAAAAGCCTGTGCTTTCAGTTGAAGTGTTTCGGATACTCTCCATACAAACAACACTTTTATTTTGTAAAAAATAAAACAAAGGAATTTATTTCATTTTTATGCCTACCTATTAATATTTCCATCTCTCAACCTGTCTGCAAACTGTTAATCTTCTATTGTGATGTAATCAATTAATTTAACAATATTTTCTAATATATCTATCAGTTAATGTCTGAAAATAAATAATTAATAATAATAATATTCTGCTTATTTTAAATTATGATAGCTAGATAACTATAAGCATTTATTTATGCAGTCTGAAAACTGTGTGTCATTTGAATTGAATCAACTTGGATATGAAAACGCAAGTCTGTTAAGATGTAAACAATCTTCTATTGGACTCGCGTACCGAGGATTCCGTACAAATATTCGATATAATTGTCCAAATCTTTTGATTGCGTGATTGCGAAATTTTGAGATTTGATTTCTTTACAGTTCCAAGGGACCACAAACTTGAATAATCTGGTTTTAATTTCTCCACACGTTCTCGAGATAAAGGGTCTTGACAGACAAGCAGACAGACAAATAGACGGACCACAAAGTGATCCTATAAGGATTCCTTTTGAGTTAAGTAACCCTAAAATTAA
Organism: Ochropleura leucogaster; assembly: GCA_958449745.1. Classification (NCBI taxonomy): domain Eukaryota; kingdom Metazoa; phylum Arthropoda; class Insecta; order Lepidoptera; family Noctuidae; genus Ochropleura; species Ochropleura leucogaster. The sequence continues at coordinate 7,397,745 of OY288206.1, forward strand.
AAATCATGGACGTTGTGTACATGCTAACATAGTTAAAGATTAAACATTATTTTGTATGAAATAGACCAAAGTACACACCCCAAAAACACCCTCTACCAAACACACTCGTGAATTTTTACAACCTGAAACATAGATGTGTGTTTTCACAATGTTTTTTGGACATTTATTTCATATCATAGTCTACGGTTATACGGTCATAAATGATCGTATTTACGAGGTTGCACTTTACGTTTTAAATCAAATTTTTGTCTACCCTTTCGTAGGGGTGTTATATTTTATGGTATTTATTTAGGTAAGTAAAGCTTACGGAACAATGTGAATATGTATTATAAAATTTATGTCCTTCTTCGTATTGTGGGTGAGGTAAAGGGGAGCTTGATTCATGCTTTCAGAATTCAAAACTAAAACCTGAACCAACAGTACATAAAGTACTTTAGGAATGGTTCCTGAACTATTCCTGCTTCCTATTGAAAAGTAAACTGCGGACTAACAGCCTTTTTTCGAATAGGAAATCATCATATACCTTCTCCCGCTCTGGGCGGAGTGGATGGGAATGACAGACTTGTACTGACTAGAACCCATCCACTATCCGTCTTTTGTGTTTTGTGCCGCGGTATCTCTTTCGAACAATCAGCAACCCCGGCAGGCACAACTCGCACCCCAGCAGGGAAAAATTACTAGGCTAACACGATATTTCTGGTTACTGTTAGCGTTGTGTCATCATCCTTTTCCTGGGCAAAGATTCTTTTGGATGGAAAGACTTGTACTGACTAGAGCCCATCCACTATCCGTCTTTTGTGTTTTGTGCCGCGGTATCTCTTTCGAACAATCAGCAACCCCGGCAGGCACAACTCGCAACCCCAGCAGGGAAAAATTACTAGGCTAACACGATATTTCTGGTTACTGTTGGCGTTGTGTCATCATTTTTTTCCCTTTTCCTGGGCACAGATTCTTTTGGATCCTGTGTTGATCTGGATTACTGGGGGTCTAAAAGGTTTTTTAGCAGAATAATAATTTTAATATTTATAAGTTGAATCACGTTTAGACGACACGGTTGGCGCAGTGGCTGAGCGATCGACTGCTGCGCTGTGTGACGCGGGTTCGATTCCCACACGGTACAAATATTTGTATGGCCTACAAATAGTTGTTCCGGGTCTGGCTGTTTGTGTATGTGAGTTTAAATGTTCGTAAACGCACCCACGATACAGGAAAAATTCTTAGAGTGGGGCAACGTTTTTATTTAAAAAAAAAACATAAAAAATTTTTAGAAGTTATAATGAGACAATTCATAATGAATTTACTGCCTTTGTGACCATTTCAGGCGCCCTGGTCGTCATTTTTATTTTATTCGTGAAATAAAAATCACACTGTAATGTAAAATATCTCCGCAACCTAAAAATATCCTAATCCTTAGTCTTCTTAAAATTCAGCTTATTTTAGAGTTCATTTCTAAAACAGTTTTCGTTTTGAATGCTTTAACCTTTTTGTGGGCTCTTGGTATAATGCATATTAAAAATTTACACACATTTCTGTGCAAAATTAAATGCTGGGTTAGTACCGCTATAGCTGTTTAAGGAATATCTAATGACGGTCAAAAGTGACGTCACGGTGTGAACGACCTTTTCATCACAAGAAATTATGAAAGTTTTGAGACTTGAAATAAACTAAATCCTACTACTTCTTGATACCACAAAAAACAAGTATAAATTTTTATCCAAAATTATCGCCGTGGTTTTTATAGTTTATTCAGGAACAGCGCTGATGAAAAAGTGAATGCACATAAAAAAAAAATATTTAAGTTTTTCTTAGGTCTAGTCTACTTTTTTTAAGGCACTGTACATAGCAAACAATAATGTTGATTTTTTTAAACATTCAATTAAAACTACAAAATGATTTGAACATGATATTCAAATAAAATCAAACGCCGAAATATTTTCGACCTTATTTATATTCTTTCGATGCACTACTATCGTCTACTTGTGTCATTCCACCCCCAGTCTGCAGCTAGCCTCACCTCCGCGAATACTTAAAGATTAGCATCTTACCGCGTCTTAATAGTGAAAACTAAACGTAAAGAATTTTCAAAGGCCAATTGTGTCCAAATTTTTTTTTAAAAGCAAGCCTTTTTTCAACAAATTTTAATATTTTACTTTTTTTTTACTACTAAAAACAAAGCTTGTAAACTTCATTCGACCATTTCAAATGTGGAATACAATTTCACATTTTTAATCACGAAAGCATTTTCGGCCAGCCAAATCCATTTGTCAAAAGGTTACATATTCCAAATTCAAGCTTCGTTTGTTTCCGTACAAATTACAATCTGTCAAACGCTCAGCAAAGTCGCATTCATTACCAAATGCAGTCTATGGTCACAGTGCCCTGGGGTTGGATGTTTTGTAATTTTCCTTTATGTACTCCCTGAAAAGCTTTGGCTGGATTCCTATTTACGGACAGCGCAAAAATATCAAGCGTTTTATCAGCTTACAAAAACAGAAACTGAAAATCATTTTGGTTGCCAATTTGAATTGAAAATATTAGTTTTAGTTTGTATTTATGGACTTGCATTTTGATCTTTGAGTCAGGAATTAAGTGAAACAAAAGACAGAGATAAAAAAAGTTTTTTTCTGGAATTATAAAAAAAAAATACTTTTGGAAGAAGTTTCAACAAAAATGTTTTATCAATCATAGACGAAAAATTTCCAATATGGTTTCTTTTTCTTTCTACTTTTAAAGCAAAGCAACGTAAGCTTGCTTTTGTTGCAAACATCCAAGAGAGCGGAAAGGCAAAATATTTGCTATACAAATTCCGATCCGAAAAGATTTTGTATATAGATATTAGAGAATGTTTGAGGGGTAGATGCTATGATAGTTTTTCTTTTAAATCGCATTCTTGGTTCGTAGAAGACTCTTTGAAGTTTTTGATTTTGATAGCAATATTGAATTTTATGAGCACAAAATTTGAATTAATATGCAATATCGTAGGAAATGATAAAAAGGTAAAATATTTGTAATCTGTATGGGTTTTAACGTACGGTACGTCATATTAAATTGATAGAATTTTATTCTGTTTTAAAAGGATTTTAAATCCCTTGTTCCCAACAGGTTTTATGCAAAATTAAATGTATTAATTTACCCTAACATAGTGACAGCATAGTGACAACACTAGTGAATGTCACACTAGCACGTCATGAACTCATGAACTATTCTCCTTCTAGGGAAGAAAGGGACACCGATGACCAAATCAGCTGTGAATTAATGTCACTGTGTAGATATTACAGTTCTATTAGGAAACAGCTGTTTTTTTTATTAACGGACGAACAAAAATGTATTTGCGTGGGTTCAGATGTATGAATACGTGGCGACTGTTTTAGTGTTCACTAACACTAAAACAGTCCAGTTTCTTCCACCCTTTATATGATCAATAAGTTAGTTTCAACGTAAGCAGAGTTATAGTCTTTTTCTTGGTAATCTTATAAATGTTATTTTTTTTGTTCGTATCTTATTATAATAGGTTTAAAAATATATATCTTAATGTCACTCATACTAAATTAACCTTTTTCACTAATGTTATCTAAATATTGTTAAGAAATTTACTGTCCTAACACTAATTATTAGAAAATACCGCCTGTGATACAGGTTTAACTTAACCTAGTACAGGCATCGAAATTTTGTTATACAAACATTATTTCTAGGATTTAAATTGTATTTATAGTGCCAATTGTTTGAACTTTGAATAAATATATTTCTATTTCTATTCTATAGTGGCTGGAAATTATAAAAATAAGCGGTAAAACTGTAACGAGGTCTTTTTTATTAATGACTGCGTTTTTTTTTTTAAACTAATTTGATTTTTTCCAGTTATTGCCAAAAGGTTCCCTTCATTCCTTCTCTTTTCCCGCCAATAAACGAAAAAGGCATCCAAGGTGTCCCGCTATCGCGAGATAACTCCCGGCCGTAGACGCGGGTCTGTGGACGGTGAGCAATGGGAAGATCACCGTCCATCCATCTAGTGACGACAGGCCATGTCGAAGGCGCGTTGGTGTTCTATACGCGTCTCAAAGAGACAACAGAGTTAGTAAAGCAGAGAGGCCTGCCTCGGTTTGCGTGTTGTTCAAAAGAGACGCCGCGGCTCCGGGGCATCAAGGGCAAAAGAAGGAACATGGGTGAGTTTTTATTTGCATAAGTTGTTTAATGATTTCCCATACGCAAATCAAAGGCATCCCACCATTTCTTCTTTGGTCTGCCGCGATTCTATCTAGCTGTCTCAGGGGTCCATTTTTGTGATGTGTGGGCCCGCTTTGCGGCCACCCGGCAGACATGCCTGCCTAGTCTGCAATTTGAGTTCTGCAGCGCAGTGAGGTGTTCCTTATTTTATCGGTAAGTAAGTTAAACGTGAAATATGCTATTCTTCATTTCCCGTTGGAAAACCTGGAGTTTGGAATTCTGAATGTTAGTCAAAGACCAAGTCTGTGCACCACATTGTGACAGTTTATGCTGAATACACGTGTCCATTAGATTTTGTTTTAAGGGAATGGGTAAATCGCCCTTGAATAGCTCTTGCATTGCCCAGCAGCTCTTCCAGGCGTTTTCCGTGTGTCTTGTAACTTAGCAGAAATAATTACGTCGAATAGTAGAAACCAATATTTTATTAATATCGTTACAGTGTTCAAAATATTCGGTGTGACAAAAAGCATATTAAATGGTTATTATTAAAAATGTCTATTCCTTTGCTTACAATATTGACGATACGACGTCACGACACGGTTGGCGCAGTGGCTGAGGGATCACTGCTGCGCTACGTGTCGCGGGCTCGATTCCCGCACGGAACAAATATTTGTAAGACCTTCAGATAGTTGTTTCGGGTCTGGTTGTTTGTGTATGTGATTTTATAATTATGTTTGTAAACGCACCCACGACACAACAGAAATTCGTAGAGTGTGGCAACGTTTAAAAAAAAATGAAAATGCACTATTGATATATTTGTTACAGCATTTAATTATGGCATTTGATAGTGCTTAATATAAATGCTATTTTAGCTTATTACTGTTTAGACAAGTTATTTAAAAAAAAGGGGAAAACTAGACTGTTTTACTATCTTTGCCTCAACAATTCCTATAAATCAACTAACTAGAAAATAAAGAAACAACTTACAAAGAACATAATTTTTCTTAGAAACTAATGTTGCATTACTGAACATTAAAATTAAATTGCGGGTAGAAGAGACGCGAGCAACGGACGGTAACTATAAGTTTTGAAGAAAAACTCGCATTGAACAAGTTACCATTACCAACTGTACTGAGTCATTTAGTAGACTTGTTAGAACTAGTTATTAGTTGTTTAAACTTGTTCCGTTCAGATGTTTACATTTGATGTTTATTGATTTTTCATTTTAATTGCAAGTATATAAAAAATCCTGCGTTTATATTAAGTATCCAATATACTAAATATAGCTAACTGCCTAACCTCACGGGGATCACAGGTGTGATGCGGTTATGATGTGAACCAATTAAAATAACACCCTCATTTTTGGACGGCATTCGATCAACAATTCATTATAATATCTTCATTTCAATTTTGATTACACCATATAACTTGTAAATTGAATCCATTGAGCGCAAACGTTGTAAGGACGTGAACACGTGTGCTCAACATGCATCAATATGCATATGAAAATGAAAATCTGTTCTCAAAAATAGGGAGGTGTAAAAGTATCGATAGTTTGATATCGACTTCTTGTAAATTTTTTGTGAGTTTTCAATGGATATTTTTTACTTACAAGACGTTAGATTATTAACAGCTTGAACTGTCTCGATATTTCAAAAGATTTAATAAATTGATTGATTCTGACACAAAAAATTTCAGAGGCTGTCAAAGATAATTACTTGTCGTCATTACGATTTTTCGAATAAACAAAATAACAACGTAAAATAAATAAAAATAATATTTCAAATGAAATGAATAGTAATGAGTAAAACATCGATACTTCTGTTTCCCTACTCTCAAGCTGTTGAAGCAGTAAATAAGATCCGGAATAAATATCCGGGCGCCAACTGAACCCGTAGTATTCTGTCCCTATCTAACTACTTGTGAGAGAAAGGGATAGCTACAGCCACCCAGTGTTGATGACGAGCTGTGATAGTCCCTACAGCTTCCCGCTTTCCCCAGCAAGTAGTGATTGACAGTGCAATCGATGCACAGTGGGTGTGATATTGTGAGAACTGAGGTACTAGATTACGGTTTTAAGATTTTTCACGTTCTACGCGTTTTTACTAAAGTCTATGATTATTTTGACGGGCCTGTTGGTCTAGTGGTTAGTGGCCCTGACTGCTGAGCCGGAGGTCGTGGGTTCGATTCCCACCCAGGACAAACTTTGTGTGATGAGCATGATTGTTTGTTCTGTGTCTGGGTGTGATTTATCTATAATATGTATGTATTTATAAATTATATAAGTATGTATATCAGTTGTCTGGTTACCATAACACAAGCTCTGCTTAGCTTGGGATCAGATAGCCGTGTGTGAACTGTCCCAAGATATTTATTATTTATTTATTTATTATTTTGGAAATGTGCTTGTATTTTTTCTTAAATAGTTAAAGTACTCGTCAAAACAATTTTTTATATTTTTCTAACGTACGTTATTAAAAACGAAAGAGATATTTAGTGCTACCGAAAGTTTTTTTTTATTAATAATCTAATATTACTCTTGAAAGTATAGAACTAGCACACATAGGATGCAATTATGTTCCTGTAATATTTTAGCAATGCAACTAAAATTGCCATCAAACAAATATTTTTCTACAACTTAATTTATTTTGCCCACTGTGCGGCATAACGTTGCATCGGAAATGGAAACGTTAAATTCACTACTACGCGGTAGTATTTGGAAGTGAAAGGTTTCACAAACATACGCTAAGCAATTTCACCGAAATACCTATAAGAAGGTATGATAAAGATTTACAAATTGTATCACTGCATGGGTTCGATGAAAAACTTTCAAATCATTTTTTACTTCCACAGGGGCGTTTAAACGCATATTGCTGTTTATCCTTACTAATATTACCTATAAAAACGAAAGTGAGTTTTTTTAAAGAAATAAGAAATTTGGGAAAAAGAGAGAAAAATATTATTGCTTTGCTATTACAATAAATCAGGCGCTAGGGCAAAAACTAGAGTAGCAGGTACCTGCAAATCAGGAAAGGGGAACTGTGTTACCCTGAATTAAACGCAAACGAAGCCGCGTTCAAAAGTTAGTCTTCTTTTAAATTACATTTTTGAGTCATCTACATATTTATTGCCTCCTCCGAAATGATTTGACCGATTTTCATGAAATTATAAATAAACAGATATTTGGTAGGTCTGAGAATTGGTCGTGATCTGTTTTTCATACTCCTAAGTGACATGCGGTATAAAATTGCCGGCTGCCTGCCCTAATATATTCCTAGATGGCCTATTTTTAAAGTATTTATTTCTAAGTAGAGAAAAACAAAAGAAGTAATTCCCACTAACATTTATTACTCATTTGAAACTACGCTGTATGTTCAAGACAATAAGGAACGTCAGATCAAATCAGTTTTGACTATAGTGAACTTCAAACCCTTACTTTTAGATCCACACAACATAGTTCCACGATTTCTTCCATAGGGATTGAAAACTAAAACTACAGAGCGCCACCAACTACGATCCTGACAAATTCCTTTTGCTTGGTCCTCATTCATTCATGCACGAGGGTTGCGATCACTACGCTGACCTTTCTGAAGAACCTTACCAACAACGACAATACACAGGCAAAAGGGTACTTTTAACGACACGTTTGGCGCAGTGGCTGAGCGATCGACTGCTGTGCTGCGTGTTGCGGGCTCGATTCCCGCACGGAACAGATATTTGTATGGCCTACAGATAGTTGTTCCGGGTCTGGCTGTTTGTGTATGTGAGTTTAAATGTTTGTAAACGCACCCACGATAAAGGAGATATCCTAGTGCTGGGCAACCGTTTTATAATAATGAAGTTAAATGGTGAAACTTTTATAACATTTAGACTAGCTTTCAACCATCAATCAAACTAAACTATTGTTAGAGGGAATATAGCACTAAATATTTAGTCCAAACTAACACTAAATATTTTAGTAGAACATAACTATGATCTAGAAGACGCAAACCCGTGTATTGCGTACGAAAGCGTTATCTTGTACTAATTAATTTTATTAATATCGGCACGAAGACACCTATTTACCTTGATCTCCCACACCTCCCTTCTAACAAACAATTTTCGAATATCGGAGAGATATTTAGCGAAAACGGAGGTTCCTAATAACGCTGGTCCAATGTAAAAGATGACGTAAAGTGATTTACTAGTGAGCGATAAATTGGTACGTATGATGAAGGTACATAGATTTATTATTGAAGATAGAAATTTCATAATCGTTTTAGTAGTTTGTTGTAGTCAATTATAATTTAGAACTGTTTTGACAACCATAGTAATTAGGTTTTAGTAAAGCTATTTAATTACTTAAACTTCATGTACAATAGTGGTACTTACATAGGTGGACTTAATGCCATAAGGCATTCTCTACCAGTCAATCAGTTAATATATAGGACAACATTGTGATAGGTGAAAAAAATATGTCATAAAAAATATAACTGAAAGAAAGAAAGAAAAACTTTTATTTGGGACTCGCACAAAACAAGAAAAACAATAAAAAAAATTGAAATCAAATAGTACAGAAAAGGTTATAATGTCTGTGCGAGGCCAAAAAGGTCCCTGTCTCAGCATAAGCTGCGATATTTTAGATTTAAAATATATTAATATATAAAAAATATATAACTATTGGTTTGAACTTTTATGCATATATAGATACTAACGCACATAAAAAAAAACTAATAAATTCATAAAAAGACGAGATAGTACTAATTACTATGACTTTTAACTAAAAACTCTATTTGTACACAAAAAGTGAACTTGACTCACCAATGTTTGATAAAATATTATTTTGCGCTTTCGGGGCACAATTGAGATAACTAGCTTTATTATTCTCTTAGAATCTAAAAAGAAGCATTTGTTCATAATAACCTAAATAATTCGCATAGTTTTTTTTTTGTCTCAGAAATATTTGTAAAGGCGCACCATAAGTGCATTGCAGAAATATCGCCTAAATTGAGATTATGTCTATAAATAACAGTAGCAATCGTTTAATATTCAAAGTCATTTTTCAAATAGGAAATATCACAGCTTGCCACATCATCACGGAAGAGGGTAGAAAATTGCCGACTGCCCCCGCATCACGTGTGTTCCATATCGACATGAATGTACGAAGAAAGTTGTTTGTAAAATTGGTATTTTTCGCTCTAGGTGTATTTTATTACTATTTTCTTCATTTATTGTTCTTTTTTTTACATAGAATTACATTTTTAAATATTTCTTAATTAATAAAGCATAAAAAAACATTTTTTTTTTATTTTTTTTTTTAGACAATGCGCGGGAAACAATAAAGTTTCGTTGGTTCCCACTTATTTTGATCTAAATGTAACAAACAATATACAGTAGTTACAAGTTGCCGAAATAAACTTTTAACCAAACTATATAAGAACTAAATTAGTTTGGTGGTACGTAATTTATTTCGAGTCTCTCCCAATATAAATACAGGGCAAATAAATAAGTCTAGAATAATCAACTTTGTTCTAATAAAGGACAACAAACGTCCACTAATAAAATCTAGGACAATAAAGTTCTAAATAGTCGTGTTTGACGCAATTTCTAACGAGTCTAACTTTAGGGATCACAAGGCTTACTAAAACTCGTGTTGCTGTATATTTATTCAAATTGTTTGACCCGGAACGGTAATAAAACAATATAAAACAATTAGGTTAGGATCACAACTTTAAATACCATAACTTTGTAGGCAACAAACTGGGGTATTTTGTTATAATTTTAGTTTTATGGTATGTATGTATATTTATAATAGGCATTGTTGGTTTACGTTTGTATGGTATAATAATATGTTCCTAACTGGTTCGGGGTGGCGCATCAAAAAAGGTATCTGGAAAGTTAAGGAGAAGGTCTTTGTGTGACAGTGGGACATAAACAGATAACGTTTTAGTTTGCTAAAGTTTTATATTATAAAATAGCAGTCTATAAAAAATATGTTTCGTTATTGTCAAACATCATCCAGGTTAATTCGGAATAATATGTAGATTTTACTAAATGAGTTGATCAGCATCTCCTTAAGAAAAGATTCTAAGCTTTTAGACTAAAGACTAGATGGTCATCTTATTGATAATCTTATTGTCATTTCCATCATCATAATGGTTCACACACATTGTCTAGGCCGGAAAGTATACTAAAAGCCGGGGTTGCGGGTTGTGACGGGGATGCGAGTTGTGCCGGGATTGTGGTTTGTGCCGGGGTTGCGGGTTATTCGATAGAGATACTGCGGCCCCGGAACTTCAAGGGCAAGTGAAGCACATGCTCACCCCCCCCACTCCGTCCAGAGCAGGGGAAATTATTTGATGATTTCCCATACGCTGCGACGTAATCGCGAAGCTAAAAAATTTCTGCGCGCTGACATTCACGTTTATCTATCTAAAACTTTTCAGCCCTTACTCAATCTATTCATTAAAATGACGGGCCTGTTGGTCTCGTGGTTAGTGGCCCTGACTGCTGAGCCGCATGTCGTGGGTTCGATTCCCACCCAGGACAAACTTTGTGTGATGAGCATGATTGTTTGTTCTGTGTCTGGGTGTGATTTATTTATCTATAATATGTATGTATTTATAAATTATATAAGTATTTATATCAGTTGTCTGGTTACCATAACACAAGCTCTGCTTAGCTTGGGATCAGATAGCCGTGTGTGAGTTGTCCCAAGATATTTATTTATTATTATTTATTTATTATTCATTAAAACTGAAAAGTCGAACTTAATCCGTACTTCTTGCTTATTTCTTCCTTCACAGTCACAACAAAAATAACATCAGTGTACAGATGGCGGAGAAAGTTAAACGTCTTAGTACATCAGGGAGCATCTTGCAACGCAGGTGTCGCCCGGGGAAAGTTGGGGTACTCCGACACCCCATACAGCCCCCCGTGAGGGGAGACGGGGGGTTTTTTGTCGATTTAGACGTAAACACCGTTTAAGACTTGCCGAGTGTTATATCCTTGTTTCGAGTATCGCAGCTACTGTATAAATTATGTAATATGGCTCTTGCAGGCTTGAGCGTAGTGTTTTGTTTTATGATAAGTTTTATTCTTGTTTTACGGTGACTTTATTGCCTAGGATTTGAGTGTTGAATAGCCGTAGCAAGCAGACAACACTATTTTTCGAATTATTTTTTAAGTTTTCGAATAAAATTCAACATAGTGAAATTAATCTAAAACCATACTACATTACATATACCGAATAAAAATTACCTCCAATTAAATGCATTAAGTAAAATATTATTAGTGTTAGTAGTATACAATGTGTGCCAGCAGAAAGGTTCGAAACAAAAATATAGCGAAAGTGAAAACCGTTAATGCTCGTAGCAGGTTGCTACGAGGCTACGCCGTAGCACCCTTTGTAGCAGTTTTTAAACAGGCGAGTTAATTGTGCAATTACGTCATTACAAGGCTTCGCAAAACCGTGCGTAGTTGTTAAACTTTCAAATGAGTTAAGTGAAATAAAATGAAAGTAAATATAGAACTTAACTTTTTTCGTTACGTGAACTTTTGTATTTATTTATTTTGTTTTGTAGTTTAATATAGCACGAATTTACTTGCGTACAAGGACAACGGGTTTATCACTCAGTTGTTGATTACATCATCAATCCTTACTAATATTATAAAAGCAAAAGTGAGTTTGTTTGTTTGTTACCTCTTCACGCTTTAATGGCTAAACCGATTTTGATGAATTTTGGTACAGAGATAGTTGGGAACCACGAGAAGGACATAGGCTAATATTTTTTTGAAAAAAAGTGGGATGTGACGGAGAAAGAGGGAAGAAACGGGAAAACTTAGCGTTGCTATTACAAATCAATAAGGCGCTACCGAATATACGCGAGCGAAGCCGCGGGCAAAAGCTAGTACTATATAAAAATAATAATATTGACTTCGCTCGCGAGGTTGTCGACAATAGCTATAGAGCAACTCGTTAGACAGCTGGATCAATGGCTTGATACAGAAAGCGGTATGCGGTTCAATAATTGTATGGTCTATAGTTAGTTGTTTTAGGTCTGAATGGTTGTGTTTATAGGCTTAAAAGATTTTTAATCGCACTAACAATATAGGGGAAAATTCTAGAGTAACATTATAAAAAAAGCAGTCAAGTGCGAGTTTGATCCTTGCACCGAGGGTTCCGTACAAACTTGTAGGTAACTAATGAAAGTGCCAAATATTGGTCTACCGAAAAGATAAACTGTTTGAAAAGACAAACTTAACTTTGCCGTTAAAAAACAGTTGTCTCCATACATCGACGTACTAAGTCACGGTTAGTTTACCATTTGCAATTAATATTTGTACTCATTTTTTGTTGTGATGCATCTACATTTTTGTGGCTTTTGGATTTTCCTCTTAGCTTTATGATATTGCTGCTTACCAAATTTTATTATTCTAGGTCAACCAGAAGTACCAGAAGTCAACCAGAAGTACCCTGTAGATTTTGATTCTCTTTTCGAATTTATGGCAAAACTGACATAAGCGGCCAAATTTATTTTTTGCGTTAACTTGTAAGATTGTTTTTCTCACAGTTGAAGGGACCACAGATTTTAGTATTTGATATTAATTTAACCTGATACCTCCACGTGTTCTAGAGATAAAAGGTCTTGACAGATAGACAGACAGGCTTTTTTTTTCGGGTGGGAAATCATCTAATGACTTCCCCCGCTCTGGACGGAGCGGGGGCCCATGTCAGACTTGTTCTGACTAAAACCCACCCATGTTCCTTCTATTGCCCTTTACGTTCCGGGGCCGCGGTATCTCTTTTAAACAACCCGCAACCCCGGCAGGCGGAGGCTCTGGCAAGCCCCTCTGAGACAGACAGGCACAGTTTTCGTTTTTTTCCTTTTAAGGGACGGAACCCTAAAAATTGAAAACAAATTAGTGAAACTAGAACTTGAAATGGACTTAATGAATGTCAATTTATCATCACTTGAACCCAACTAACTCATCCCCAATGAACACTTATGATTTAAGTAATTAACTTAGTACACAATTACCAAACAGTAAAGGGCCCTATTAACGAGGCGTGAGTGTCTGTGGGGCAAACAGTTTATCACTGTGTATTGTCGTTTCCTACAAATATCCGCCGTCTGTGGTGAGACCGGGGAACGTAGCAATATACGGACTAGATCGTGCATGTGTGTGTTTTTCGGTTTGTTCCGCAGAACAATTCTCAGTTTTATTTTTAAATTTTGACTGTACCGGAACACTAGAGATTTTCTCTTTATAAATTAGACGTAGCAAAAATATCGCGATCTAATTTTTTTAAATTACTATTTTAAATTAAAAAAATATTAGGTTGGTTATATTTGACTAGTTTATATAATTAGATACCGATTGTTTACAACTTAGATTAACACTTGGAATACTTTATTTTTGTTGTAGTTAGTTATAGATAGGTTTTCATAATCCTAAAAATAATGCTGGCATTATTTTTTTGTATAGATAAAAACTCGAAATAACTTCAACCGCTCTGAGCAAAGTCAAAAGTCTGACATTTCTACCGCTCCGTGTCAGACTTTTACTGACTAAAACCCATTCATGTACCCATTTATGGCCGCGGTATCTCTTTTGGACAACCCGGAACCCTGGCAGGCAGAGCCACGGAGGGCCGCTTGGCTTTGCTGACATCTTTTTTCTAGACGGACGAACGGTGAGCTACCCATTGCCCACCGTCCAACAACATCGCCTACGGTGGCCGAGAGTCGTCACGCGAATTTCAAGCCACCTCCTTCGCTAGCTCCTCATATCGTCTAGCCTCGGACCATGGACTGAACCAGGGCTGGATGTGAGAGATCGCTGTCGCCAATCGCCTTTGCGAGGAGACAGCTGCTCTCCCTAAGCCGGGCAGACCAAGTAATCTCCACCGTGTTCTCTTGGCGATCGTCACAGAGGTGACACCCAAACGCCGGTGTCACCACTGTGATGCCCGATTCTGTGCAGTTACCTCCCCGCTGCATGCTGCATGCCCCGTGAGGACCTACATCAGGCGGTACGTGAGGGCACCGTAGCGTCTCTCCAGATACTCCTCAAAGAGGGGACTTTTTGCTACATTTGTGGTGTGCCCTGCCCGGGGCTGCGACAATCGCTCTCTCCATGCTACTATGACAAAGCCGCAGGCATAAGCTGACTTAACTATAAATAAGTGAACAAATAATACCTAGAAAAACTCACTGCGAAGATTATTCTGGAACAAAGTAAACAGTAACAATAAATTGAAATTAGTTTATGTCAGCCTCGACTTCAACGCAAAGCCACGTCACATAGGAAGCGAATCTGTAGCGACGCGATCGCTTGCCATGCAACTTAATGGTTACACAACAGCTTTTGAGTCAGGTTACGTGATTGGCTAATCAAACTACAAAGCTGAAACATCGCAATATCTTTTTCATTAAAGTATACATGGATGATCTATAATTTTGTTCAAAAGTACACGTCACCGGCAAAATGCAACGATTATGGAGCAGATACGTTAATGGCATGCCTAACCACCATTTTTTTAACAGTCTGTTTGGAGCGGGGGCGTGTGTCAGACTTTTACTGACTAAAACCCACCCATGTTCCTTCTATTGCCCTTTATGTTGTGAGGTCGTGGTATCTCTTTGGAACACACCACCCAGAACCCCGGCAAGCAGTGTCACCGGTAGGCCCTTCTGTTTTGCTGACATCTCTTTGAGGCGCGCGTGGCACACTGACGCGCCATCGACACGGCCTGTCGTCACTAGACAGCCGGATGGTGAGCTACCCGTCCACAGACCCGAAAACAATCCACCCTTATTCTATTGCAACTACACTAGATTAGCTTACGTCCACCACGTCATCACCAACGTCGATCAACTGTGACGAAGCTTTAGAAATTTAAACCCTCAGTGCAAAGTTACAGGTTTTAAATCACGATATCCCACACTAAGCCGGTCTACTCTATGTACCACGACCTTAATGATGTCCAAGTAGTCTCACAGAAATGAACGTTGTGTAAATAGCTGGCACAATATAATCCCTGAAGTTAATTTTAATTTAGTAATAAACAATGCTTACGCAAATATTAAAGTAAATATTAGAGTTTGCTTGTTCCTAATTAATATCTGTACTATGAAAATTAATTTAAAGAGGGTACTTGAATCTACCTAAGCTTGATAAAGTAGGTCATTTAATAATTGTAAAACTTATTCAGTTTTCAACTAAAACAATTAATGTAATTAGAATAATGTGGGTAAAGTTATTTATTTCTGTTGTTTGACTTTTCTGTTGTTATTTTGTTTTGTAACAAACAAACAGTCTCCAAAACAATTTAATAAGATAAATAATGTTTTTCTAAGTTAAATGGCATTGGATATCTTTGTTTCCCGAGTCGTCTTTTTAAAAGTTGCATAACTTTTATATTTCAAAGTCATATGCATGAATTCAAATAAAAGGTATATAGATAATACTTATTACTAAAGATATTTGACGGCACGGTTGGCGCTGTGGCTGAGCGATCTACTGCTGTGCTGCGTGTCGCGGGTTCGATTCCCGCACGGAACAAATATTTGTATGACCTGCAGATAGTTGTTTCGGGTCTGGCTGTTTGTGTATGTGAGTTTAAATGGTTGTAAACGCACCACGATACAGGAGAAATTCCTAGTGTGGGACAACATTTTTTTTTAATTAAAAAAAATATATATTGCCTTCCAGTTTTTTCAGCATATCTGAAAGGAGAGTACATTAAATAAAAAAGATCTATAGTCCTTCTGACTGTTTTCGAAAACGGCGGCCAATCTTGTGATTAGCCATTGGCATGGAAAATATTATAGTTCACAAGTGTGTGTGCATACACAGGTTCACTCTCTGTTCCCTAACTCTCGTAGTCCGGTGGGACGGCAATCTGAAACTACCGGAGAGATCAGGCGCAGGATAAACGACAACTATTTAGATATGTTTTATGTATGTATTTAATTTTTGTACCCTATCACAATGTTGTCTTATTTTACCCAAAGGTTGACTTGACTGGTAGAGAATGCGTTATGGAATTAAGTCCGCCTATTTACCACTATTGTGCATGAAGTTTAATTAAATAAATAACGTGCTTTCCGAGGCACGGAGGTATTTTCCGCCAACTTCTACACTCCCGGCTGCTTTTTGCCCGACCTCGCAATCGAATCCAGGATTCCGAGTTCAGTAGTCGCGCTACGGAGCAGTTACATTTTAGTTAGTTAATAGTAGTAGCAGTAATTATTAGGTACGTATATTCTTAATTTCCATAGTTTCAAGCCTACCAACAAACGCTATCCAGGTACCCTTACCTCTCTGATTAACAAGATTTACGCCCTCGTTCGAATTACGACACGCCACCTTCACCGTGCGAAGCGTACGTCGAATAAATCAAGCCGTGCCCGTTCAGGCCCGTTCCGACCCGTTCAGATCCGTTCAGGCCCGTTTCATTCTCCCCTATAAAGTCTTGCCCGTACGTGACGCTTGCCGTTTGATAGGCAAGATTTTCGCTTGAATATTTTATTTGTGTTGCAGCTTCTGTGATTTTGTAGCTCGAATGTATTGTTTACACGCGACTGAAGTATTGAAACAGTCGCTTTGCTTTTGTTTTTATGTTGACCGGAGGGACAAGACAGTGGAGTTGCGGGTTGTTCGAAAGAGATATCGCGGCTCCGGAACATAAAGGGCAAAAGAAGGAACATTGGTGGGTTTTAGTCCGTAAAAGTCTGACACTACCTTCCTCTCCGTTTAAAGCGGGTGAAGTTATTTGATGATTTCCCATGCGCAAAAAAAGAAACTAGTGGAAAATGCTTTCTAACCAGTAAATAAGTTTCTTATTAGCGTAAGTCTGGACAAATGATAGAGGAAATCCGCGGCAAAAGTGGTGTGATGAAATGATGTTTTTTGCGTGGCAAACATGGCCATTGTTTGCATAAAATATAGAGGTTTGAAAGGAGGCGTTTGCGCAGCAGTGTGACACTTGACGGGATAATAAAAAAACAAAAGTCCATCCAGTATACTTTTTGTCTTCGCGTTTCAAGGCCTGGGCCTTAGAAAGCCTACTACAACATAAATATTTGTATTTTTTTTAAAACTGTTTTTAGAATATGAACAATTCAAAAAATCTTTTTGTCTTCGCGTTTCAAGGCCTGGGTCTTAGAAAGCCTACTACAACATAAATATTTGTAATTTTTTTAAAACTGTTTTTAGAATATGAACAATTCAAAAAATGTTTTTGACAAATAAAATGTTGCATGACGCCTTTATCTGAAACGGATTAGCAGTGTAGTGGCGTTTAATTTCCGCGAGATTATTATCTATTTATTAAAACGATAATGCACAAGTAAAAAACTGCAATGTACAAAGGCGGACTTAATGCCTTAGGCATTTTCTACCGGTCTACTTATTATTCCTATCAACCGGGCACAAATCTAGACACCGTGGCTGCTATTATCCTTCGTTACTTCCTTAAGAAATCCTTGAAAACAAAAACGTTTTTTTTTTTCGAGTAATTTGGTAAAAGCATCCAAAGGTATGCGGCATCAGCTGTTTTCTCGAACAAAATATACTAATTAACTTAAGGTTAGTGTTGTACTTTGTTTGTAACTTAGTTACAAAGTCTAACTGTAACTATGTTAAACTTGGTAGAGCAACTAAATGCGAACTTAGTAACTTACAACTTAGCGCTCTCTTTCTCTTTCGCCGAAAACAATACTTGGCGAAAAATAGTTTCAATTATTTTGCAAAATACTTAGGTTAAATAACAATTGAAAAGCTTTGTAATAACATCAGTAAACAAAGTCGAACCGCAATATTAACCCTATTAACCTAAAGTCAATAAGGGTGCATTTGCCCCAAAACAAATACAATAAACCGCAAAATCCATAATGTAATCCAAAAACAGCATAACTGAAATGTAGGTACATAATAAACGAGTATAATTTATTAAATCGGCCTGCCTACCCTTTTAAGATGCACCACTCATTATATAATTCAACACTCCATAATCCAGCTGCCCGCTACAACTTGCAATGAAGTTTTAACTCTACCTGGCGGCCATTTTGATTCCGTGCTTGAATTAATCCTGCGGCATGTCCGGCCCGCGAAAATTATTTAGACTGACGAACGCTGTAAATAAAGGATTAAATGCGAACTCTAAGTGCCCGTGTATTTAGATTTTCACCCTCACAACCCTTTTATTTGTACACGTCAGATATTTTTACATTAACGCACAATATGGACGATTAAATTCTCTCTGTAGGTCTGTTCGGAAAGCTTTGAATACTTCGAAATTTGTTTGCTATCGAATGTCAAGGTTGGTGACCTCGGAGGGTTGTGACGGGTAAATGACGCGGCAGTCTCTAACTTTTGTTATCTTCTATCGATTTATTGACGTTTATAAGACAGCCAACAATCAGATAGGGTCAACTAAAGTTGTTATGATATTTTTTCATCTATTAATTTTTGTATAAAATAATGTCAGAACCGGTTTTTATTTCGGATTGCGAACCATCAAATAACTTCTCCCGCTCTGGTGCCTGAAAGACCAGACACATGAAACACGAGCGCGCTGTCAACACGGCCTGTCGTCACTAGGCCGAATGACAGGATCTACCCATTACTCCCACATTGCTCACGTCTCGCGGCACCCGACGCCCAGAGCGTCTCCCACAACGGCTGTAGTGGTTTGAGGTTCTCTCCCTGAAACGTCCAACCAACTCCTTTGCTAGCATGAGTGCTTCGTAAAAGCAGTTGACCGCTTCGCACTTCTCTCCAAGAGGTCACCGCCGAAAAATACCTCTACGAGGACTCAGCGGTGCTCCATCAAGCTGGGCTGACCACCACAATGTGCTTCACCGTGTCCTACGGGCAATCGTCTCAGTGGTGAAACCCGGACGTTTCCTCCCGCCCGTTTTTTTGCAGGAACCTTTTGAAACTTCCGTATCCTGTCGGGACCTGCGTAGATGAGTACGCCACTCCTCAAAGAGGGGACTTATTGCAACTATTATGGCGTACTCTGCACGGGGTTACGACAGCTGCTCTGTCCATGCCACTATGCGAATATCATAGCCATGGGTCCAACTTTTGGCCTCAATCTTGTCTAGTTTTCTCGAAGGGTTCGTCAGAGGTCTACACTAAACCTACATTTTCCCAGTCGTATTGAAAATGTGAACCTTCATATTAAAGCCCCTGAAAAGGTGCCATGAAATTCCGATTTCATAGAAGAAAAAAGATCTTTTCTGGTTTTATACTTTACTGGTTTTATCTAGTTCTGGTAAAATCATGATAATAGGAGCTTGCAAATGTGACGTTTTATGGTTGACGGCACGGTTGACCAAGTGGCTGAGCGGTCGATTGCTGCATCGCGTATCGCGGGTTAACGTATATTTGTATGACCTACAGGTAGTTGTGTCGGGTATGGCTGTTTGTGTATGTGAGTTTAAATGTTTGTAAACGCACCCACGATACAGGATAAATTTCTAGAGTGAGGCAACGTAAAGACGTAAAGCAAGCTTGTATTGGCTAAGTAAATCAAAATTATAATTTATTTCCGTCCATGCAACTGATTTAATAAACATTTCACGACACGCTACACGCTCTTACAACAATCCTCACATCAATAATGATAAATTTACAATAACCAATAAAATATCAATGAAAAGAACATTGCTGAGTTTCATAATAATAGCCTGCAATAAATATAAAGGCGACATATTAATCCAATGTGACACCTGCACTGAACGCAGTGTTTTGCTCACTGCGTTCCACTTCAGATAAATGAGGATATTTTCCGTTTAAAATTCATTTAATACTGCTAGTTTCTACTGTTTTATTTGAACCAGTTCTGTGAGCTTTCCTGGTTTTAATTTGTTTTGAAAACAACGTTTTATGTTTTTGTTAAGCTGGAAGATTAACCTCGTTTAAAAGAATTAGCAACAGAACGATGACGAATCAGCAATTCAAAATGAGTTTTATTCTAAGTGATAAATTTAAAAGCAGAGAAATCTAATATAAAATGCATAAAAAATAAAGCAACGGTATTAGGTACTACCGTTGCTTTATTTTTTATGCATTTTGCAACGATGTAAAATTATAAAAAAAAATAACAAGTACGTCAATTGGTGAGAAGATTGATAAGTTATATCTTACTTATGGTGCGGTCTAGCCTAACCAGATGAGTTAAACAATAATTTCTGTGAGTATAATCTTGTGTGTTACCGCATATTTTACTCACCTGAACACAAAATAAAACTCTCATCTCTGAATACACACCTCAAAAAGTTATCGCCGCCGAAAATCTCCAAACTTACATCACTATGAATAAGTTAAGAGGCCTTCGAAAAGCCTATTACATTGCCAAGAGTGACACCCATTCACGTCTCCACATTCGTCATCGCGGCACAATGTCGAAGGGAACCACGCAAAAGATTTGGTTCACTCGTGAATGGAATAGACCGAGAATCCCTTGAGCCATCTTGTATGATGAATGATGTTGTTCTTTTCATTCGTACTTAGAATTGCGATCTTTTGAGGAATATCATAGAATAAATAACGTTTTTTAGAGTTGAAGGATGTATTTGGTTGGGAATTGTGAATGTTTTAGCGTTTCTCAATAGCAGTTGCAGCGATGGAACTTTGCGTAATCATGATTTTCATGTTAATAAAAGTTTACAAAATATAAAAGACTGACGATAAAGAGAAGGTCTCTAATTTAATTATTAACATAATTGTTACGATTAAAATATTTTTATTGTTTAACCTGTTAGTAAGATTTGAATACCACAAAATTGTAAAAAACAGTTATGTAAAATTTGCGAAAGCTTTCAAAAACTATTGCACACTCAACTAGGCTCAATATTTGTAAGATAATCCAAAAAATTAGTTAACCACTCAAAACACGGCTTTCAAACGCCCTAAAATTAATAAAACAGCCGTCCTGTAGAAAAATTACACTTGTAATTGAGAAAACCTTGCTGTTGACTTTTATTGCTGTTTTTTTTTGGCTATAAATATATCAGCATGATGCCCCAGCCCTCTCTATCAAATAAGGGAGGCAACGATTCGCCACAATTATATTATCTTACCGTAAGTAAGGTTATGGTGACTTTTTGAGAGGCATCAGCCTCTCAGACCAGCAGGCTGAAAATGTGATGATTTCGTAAGGTATTTTCATTTCATTTTGTCTGGCTGGTGTAGGTTGTAAGTTTATAAAATAAAAAAATAAATAATTTTATTTCAGACAAACTCCATTTGGTGGTATATAATTATAACACAGAACTTGGAAACTAATATTATAGTAGTACTTACTACTAGAATATTAGTTTCCAAGTTCTGTGTTATAATTATATAGCTTCTAAGTTACTAATATAATAGTAGTAAGTACTACGATAATATCCCTCCTTTGGTTTTTTTCTTCTACCAGAAAAAACAAAAGCAAAACAATCATAAATTTTACGTCATAGTTACAGGTAGGCGTATCCATTATATGTTTGGGCATTTTTTTACGCAACATGTTATAGGAAATTTGACCTACTGTTTCAAAGAGGTTGGGATACTAAAATTTATTTGCAACAAGTAATCCGTATAATTGAACAAATTTGAAAAAAAAGCTGGTTAAGTACGAGTGGGACTCCCGCACCGAGGGTTCTGGACGAACTTGCAACATAAACGGCCGTATCTTTTGACTGAGTAGACTTAGAAAGTTGATATTTACAGCTCTAAGAGACGACAAACTTGAGTATACGGTGTTAATTTCAACTTGATACCTAATCGTGTTATCGAGATATGGTACTTACAGGCAGACAAACAGATAGACAGACAACAAAGTAATTCTATAAGTTTTCCGTTTTATTCTTTTGAGGTACGGAACCCAAAAAAACTACCGAGACATTGAGTTCATACTTTTCTAACAACAGAACTAAATCGTTAAACACGACTTTTACTGCTATGTTTTAAAAATGTGCCTATAAATATACCAGCATGATGTCCCAGCCTAAGGGATGCAGTACTTAGGGAGGCATCGATTGGCCGTAATTATATTATCCTACCCTAAGGTAAGGTGACTGTTAATCTATGAAAATAAGGGGAATGCGGTGGTGTCGCCTGTTCATTTTACTTAAGGATAGAGCCTTAGGAGAATTGCTGGGGAGTCTTTGATGTATGTTATTTGTATTTTGTGTAGCTTAAAAATTAAAACTAATTGTTGTCAGAGGGCCACGGGTGGCATGAAAATAAACACCAGCATAGATATTCAGAAGCAATCCACGTCAATCGTGCCGTGAGTATAATCGAAATAGTTCTCCAAACGCAAAACAGATCCGTTATCGGCCAATTTTGATATGTCTGCAAAACCAACATGTCGACAAAAAATAATACCCGGTAAATGTGTTTTCTAGCACAAATTTATATTTGCTACCTTATTGTAACGTACCCTGTTAAACACACCTTGTAATGTTCAAAAATAGCTTCACACGGATCTTTAAATAGCGTTTTACCGGTTTGACGATTGGATTACGAGAACATATACAAGTGTAACGGTTACGAATAGATTGTAAAAAGCTTTGCTGGTTAGACACTAATCACATGAAAAATAAAAAAGCAAAGCAATATCAAGGAGAATTATCAATTTATTGACATAATACACTAGATCTTTAAATAAAATTTTATAAAAGCAACAATATTTTGTGAATTCCTACATAACCTAAAAGAAGATAGATACTTATGTGTACATAAGACACATAAACATAATATGTAAGTTTTAAATGATTAAGGAGATACTTCATGAATCAAGAAGACTTTATAATATCCTCTTGAAACCTAATTTAATGACGATAATCCGTCAAAAAAACCCAAGCATTCCAGTTACCATAATTAATGCAGGAACAAAAACAAAGTTAGGATAATCCTATTAGATGTTACGGTGCTTTTGTCCGAGGATTTATCCGGTCGCTACTACCTCGAATAGAGTGATCATCGGTATTAGTGAGGACCGCGAGTAGCTAGTGACGTACCAAGTTACAAGTCCGGGAAAATGGGAAAGATATCTATTTTCCTTTAGGATAGGTCCTTTTCGAATTCAACTCTAGTTCACATTACTCTTTGGGTATAATAAAGAAACTTAGATTGGATAGGTGTACCATACTTATACCTACTGAAAACATGTCTACTTTGTGATTTATGACATTTTGTTTTTCTCCTGTGTCGTGGGTTCGTTCACAAATATTTCAACTCACATATATAAATTACCTGTAGATTAAATTAATAATTGTTCTAGCAGTACATTAGTCCGTTTATATTATTATTAAGCTAAATAAAAAGTAATCCAATTAGTGAGAAGGGAGTACAATATTTTAATTTCGATTGCTTTGCAACATTTTCAACAAATATTCTAAAACGTATTTCATTAAAAAAATAAGTAGATCAGATACAATATTATGTATTATGTTACAACGTTTTGCAGCTTCAATACACGGCTTATCCAAAAACCGGGATAGCTAACATCCCGGAAATTCACGACACAAACCACACTAGTCGGGGACCAAACCGTTCGAGATAGGGTACATTAATATTCTAACTTTGTCGAACGTGTTTTGTTTTCAGGGACCATTTTGTTTTTGTTTTAATTAGTAAGCTTGTCCATGTATGTAAAGTGTAAGCCATTAAGTGGAAGGTGGCGGCTTGTAATTAAATTGTGTACATATATACACTCTTCAGCAAGAAATAAAAGCGAATTTTGGGTATAACTTTAGATTAAAATGTTGTCAGAAGTACATGCACTCTACACAAACACGGTCATACCAAAGGGAAGAGTTTTGACATGTGTGTAGATTAGATAGCAAAGAAGAAATATGTATTGTTTTTTTTTATATAAAACCACTGTGAGGTCTATAAATTACAAACAACCAACCATGAAAATTGGCGTGATGTCATCATTATCATCTTTTTGAAATCATTAAAATACTTCCACCGCTCTGGGCGGAGCAGGGGCATTGTCAGACTTTCACTGTAAAAACCCACCCATGTTCCTTCTCTTACCCTTTATCTTCCTCGGCCACGATATTTCATTCGAACAACCCGCAACCCCGCAATTACCTCCTTCCAGTCATATCATGCCTCTCGCAGTCTATCAATCGTCCTTTTTTTTTCAACCTAGGTACATTTTATCAACAATCAATACTCAAACCATGATGAATGTAATAAACTAGCATTCTTGCAACTAATCAAGGCTGATCGTAGTTAGAATCTACGAAACAGAACAGAAGCTCACCATATCCCATTTTCCACTTTTTTTTTCGTTCCCCATCTCCCAAAATACATTCCTCATACTAGCCATTTCCGTCCGTATTTAAAAACAAGAAAAAACAATAGGTTTAAAATGCTTTGTTCACAAAACGTGGCTGGAAGAAAATCCTCTAATTGCGGCGTCGCACGGCCGGGCATTGAAGCGATAAACATGAATAATGTCGCGAGATGTCCAACACTACTGCCACGGACTTTATTTTCTCGCTCTCTTTTAGGGTTGTTACATTTGTTTCGTCCATAAATCTAGTTGAAAAATCGATTGGTATAGAATCGGTCTCAAATTATAGCTTTTAGTGCAGAGTGTCAGTTTTGTTGAACTCTCTTCAAACTTTGTTAAATAAAGTTTATTAAACACTCTTTCTTTGCCGCTTCACACTGTAGGTTACCTTGATTTCATGTAGATTTTTATACATTTCTAAATGAATAATATTCCTCGTTGTTCGATACTAACCAATTTGTTGTATATTAACAAATTCGTTTAAATTATCAAGATTATAAAAATCGAGGGCAAAGCTTAAATTGAAGAAGTTGTTTACATGACGATTCCAAAATTATGAGTTGACATTTTTATCGATTTCAGTGTAGTTAGAATCGAATTCTAAAAAGTCGATTCTGAACATTCAACCCTAAAATGTCACCTGCTTTTACGAGATAACACGCGCAATGCGAGTCTGTAGCCTTCGTAATTCTCTCGACATTTTGATTCATTTTGATTAATAAGACTTTGTAATGACACTGAACTTGCACGGGTTACAGTGTGATTTATAGGATTACTTGTAATTTATTACGTAATGGGGGCGAATATTAAGCGCTGGAGATTATGATACTCAAGTCTTTGTGCCAAACTTTGTAGACGGAGTAAGTTGCTGGCAAGTTGTATGTCATTTTAATAGGCCGGTTGAAATGAATGAGGTTCAGTTTTTAACAGAAAAAAAAATAGCTGTATTTTTTCTTTTGTTAGTACAATCCGTTATTATTATATAATTATAGCTAGCCCATATTGTCCTACAAATTCACAAAAGCCTCCCTGCATTCCAACGATTATTTGGTAATTCTTTCGAATTCTCTAGAAAAACATCCAGTTCGTCCCGCCTTCTCTACTTCTTCGTGATATGCCGTGATCCTGTGTCACTATTCACACATCACTGCACCAATCCTGAGTTTACCAGGCCCACAGCTTGTTTGTCATGCGGTAGACATGTCCTGCGCAGTCATATTTAAGTTGGGCAGCCTTTTAAGCCACGTCGAAAATTTGCGTTTTGGAGCACAAATAAAAAAAAACGCGCAGTGTACACCACAGATAATGCGCTCCATAGAACGTTGGCAAACCTTGAGTTTGAACTTTGGGTCAAGATGGACAGAATACCCATTGTCAATAGATTTCATTTTCGAGATATTATTATGGAGAGAGTGCTTAAAGTACAGGTGGATAAATAATTTGATCTTAATATACAACTATTCCTAGTAGCTCCCCTTTTATTAATTTTAAAACTTCAACAAAAAATCACACTATAAACGACCTCCATTATCAACACAAACAATTAAAACCTCCTTAGACCACCAAGAAAGTGAAACAATCAATTTGCATACAAAAACACAGCCATCTTGGGTGCAGCGTCACCCGAACTCACCCTCCAACAAAAACGTTATACTTGTAACGTTTATTTAATGGGCAGACGACTCCCGACGCAATAATCCCTGTAATTGCGCGCTTGCCTTGCATGCAGAACAGGCAGATGTTCCCAAATTAGCATTGTTTATACACAGCGACAAACGAAATTTGTTATAATTATAGTGATTTGACACGCCTCGCTGCGCAGCAAAGGTTGGACGGTGTCTTTCGGTGAATTCATTAAGATGGCGGAAGTGAGGATTGAAGGTACGGAGGTATTATTGTATCTTATTATAAAACAGAGACATAAAACAACTACATACATCATATATTTTTTTAAAACCTTGCCCCCTCTAGGAATTTTCCCTTAAAAAAATTAAAGTCACATACACAAACAGCTCCCCCACCCCTAACAACTATCTGTAGGCTTTATAAATATTTGTTTCATCGAACCCGCGGCACGCAGCACAGCAGTCGATCGCTCAGCCACTGCAACTACCGTGCCGTCAAAATTAAATGAACTGAAACAATAAAATTAACAACAAGCTATAAAATGATATCAAAAACTCGTCCTCAAAGCTGTCAGCTGGTAATTTGCCTGAAAGACTGCGTTGCCACGTTGTATAGTAACACTTAGCCTTTGGTCAAGGTAGAAGCCAAGCCAAACGTTGTGTAGAAACTAATTGATTGACTGCTGTGATGCCTGCACAGAATACTGTACCTATTCATAATAAATTAACACAAAAAAATACAAGACAAAGAAGCAAAACAAAAATAATATCACCGTGCTTAGAAACTAGAACCTCAATCTTTGTGGACGATACGCCTGGTGTCTATGTATGCACGAGAAACCTTCATTTTTATAAATAAAATTGTTAAAAATACTATAAAACACGCTTTTTTGGATTCCTGACAGCACCTTTCATTTGATACCCATTAATCATGGGAGTGGATTTCAATCAGCCAGTCCGCCATCTTGGGGAGGCTGCCATATTGGATTTGTAATGACGTTTCGTAGCTAGTCATGTATTGTCATCAGAACTCAGAGCGTGTGCAAAATTTCATCTGAATCGAATACCGGGAAGTGGGTCAAATTAAGATTCCAAGATTTTCTTACGTACATAGTACAGTGAAGCTAATAAAAGCGTGTTAGTAAAAAGGAGAGGTATAAGTTCTTATATCTCTTTCATAATTATCATCACTCATAACTTGCCATTCTCTTACTTACCATTGAGATTGGCATATTATGGTAAAAAAGCTTATTGGGTAGTATTCAACCCAGACACTATATGAATTATCCTACATACACAAGTGCACATGCATTCAAAGTATGGCAATTTTCATGTTTGGACTCCTGCCAAACTTGACCACTTTTATTTATTAAGCTATAAATGAAGTTGTCATCCAAGCAATTTTCAAGTAAGAGCCTGCTGTTATCTACGTGCTTAAGTATTTACGTTTTGTCGAGCGAAACGTCTGTGTCTGCCAAAACGTATTTTAAAATGAAGTCACTATAAATTTTGTGTACTTGAATTTGCCTGTGAGTGGTGAGCCCAACTAGTCAGAGGAAAATTAATTGCTCTGTGAATTAAATAAGTAATTGTAAGCACTATGTTTTATTTAGTTAGTTTGGAGAAGCTCGGCGGTCTTAAGTTCAAACCACGATTGCCCGTAAAGGTGTTGGTCCCCGCTTGTCATTTAAAGATCTTTGACAGTCGTTACGGATAGTCAGTGTCCTGAAAGTCTGACAACCAGTCTTCACAAGGAGTCACATTACAAAGTCATCATCTGGGTTATGGAAGTCAGTAGGGTTACCATCACCTCTTATAGCAGTACTCATGCCAGTATGGAAAAGAGATAGCGCTAGACACCTTGCATAGCTCTCTGAATAAGTACGGCTTTAAGATCTCATGGTACCCCACCAGATAGGCAGTTATTACATGTATCAGCTGCATCCGGTTAGACTGGAAGCCGAGCTCGACGTAGTTGGTAAAAGGGTAAGCCTTTTTTAAACGCATTGTCGTGTACTAAAACATTCAATAATTATTCATCTAGAATTTACAAATCAAAGCATAGCAATGTCGTATGACGATACGGACGCATCAGGGATAATAAGTTGGGTCTAAACATCATCTAGCAAATAAAAAATAAAAAAAATTAATAAATTCATTTATTTCTCACAACAATATTTAAAGTTGACATGGAAATATTGATTAGTAACTATATTAAAAAAAATACTACAATATTATGGGAGACGGGTACCTAAGCTAGGCTAATAACCTGTGCTATATGACCTACAGAAAGTTGTTCCGGGTCAGTGTGTTTGTGTATATGAGTTTAAATGTTTGCAAACGCACCCACGATACAGGAGAAATCCTAGTGTGGGGCAACGTTTTTTTAAAGAATAAAAAAAATACTTAAGGCACCAGTCTATTGACGATAAGCGAGTTAGTGTCATATGAAGCAGAGGGGCCTGTCAGGGCCACCGCCTGCCGGGTTAAGGGCAATACAAGGAACATGGGTAGGTTTTAGTCAGTACAAGTCTGACACTCGGACTGTCGGAAGTTATTTGATGATTTCCCGTCCACAAAAAAAGGCACTGGCCTCCCACAAACTTAACAAAATTACTGTTAAATTATCATCTTTTAAGTTTTAGCCAATAAGTATTGTTTGTGGAGAAATTATACATTTTGTAAACACCTCGACAAAGTCTAGGGAACAAGATGACCCCAATTTTTTTTTTCGTGTATAACTTATTTTGCTAATAACTGGCAGCAAATAAATAAAAATAGAATAAAGTAGATTACAGAGTTGTTCAAAATTTAAAAATAAATTTAAGTAAGTAATGATTTTCGAATATGGAGGGAAAACTTTTAAAAGTGTTTGATTGTGCAGTTTCTCTGAGGCAAAATAAAAATTATTTTCTTTGATTGTAAATAACGTTTATTATCAATAATACGTCTTTTACGTATGGTTTGTGCATTTTTGTGACTATAGTCATCATGTCACGTCGTCATTTAAGTCGCGAAGAGATGTTAAGAGCTGTTGGTATGCTGCAAGCTGGACGAACTCAACGCGACGTAGCGGATGCTGTCAACACCCAACCAAGCGTAATTTGCAGATTATGGGCACGCTACAGGTCTACAGGGGATGTTGCCGAACGTCACAGGGGACGAAATAGGGTTACTACCCAGCGACAAGATCGTTTCTTGCTTAATTCCGCAAGGCGGCAACCCACGATTACTGCTCGTCAGTTGGTCGCAAGCCTCCAGTCTCAGCATCAAGTGGTTATTAGCGATCAAACTGTCAGGAGAAGACTACACGAAGCCAATCTTCATGCTCGCAGACCGCTGAGGGTTCCAGCTCTTCGACGTGGAAATCGAGGTCGTCGCTTATTGTGGTCTAACGCACATTTACAGTGGACCGACCATCAATGGGCACGGGTTCTGTTTTCCGACGAATCTCGCTTCGGTTTTCATCCTGATTCGAGAAGAGTGCGTATATGGCGAGTTCCTGGACGTCGGAGTCGTCTCCAGAATCCGCAAGAAGTTCATCCTTACCAAGGTGGAACAATCATGGTATGGGCTGGAATTCGCCTTGGTGGAAGGACCGACCTCGTTTGGATACGGGGCAATTTGAATGCAAACCAATACATTCAGGAGGTTATACACCCCATGGTAATCCCTCATCGACAGCAGTTCGGTCCAGATTTTATGTTCATGCAAGATAATGCACGGTCACACACCGCGAGGGTAGTGGTCAATGCGTTAAGCGAGCACAATATTACGACGTTGGAATGGCCTGCTCAGTCTGCCGACCTCAATCCCATAGAGCATGCCTGGGATTTGCTTGGGAGAAGAGCTTTCAGTGATTCTTTAGAAAACCTGAATACTGAAGAACAACTTTTTTTACACCTTCGCAGTGTATGGAGTCATATTCCACAGACGATGATTGACAATCTCATACTAAGTATGCCACGCCGTTGTCGAGCTGTTGCTAATGCTTTAGGAGGTCCTACAGATTATTAAAAACGTTTAAAGTAAGGTTAATAACTGTATTTCTTACTACCTCGTTATTTTTGTGCCTAATCATAGAAGGTTGTAATACTCAATATTGGCACTATTCAATTCTTTCTTTAATTTTTTTTTTTTTAATATGAGAATGTTTTTATTAAAGTTAAAATTAAAAACGGTAATAAAATACCCTTGTATTGATATAAAACACTCACTATTACAAGACAGGGTTTTTAAATAAAAACTAGAAATGTCCTTGTTCCCTAGACTTTGTTGATGTGTGTATTTAATACGTAAAAATGTGGTCTTGACATTTGACATCTTGGTGACCTTAACACATAACGATTCTGTTGTCAAACAAATTAAACTAAAACTACCGTAAAATTTAGTTTATTCCTATCGCTCGACGTTACCTATTCTGAAATTGATTAAAGTAACACAACTTAACCATATTATAATCTGACAGCATTAATGATAGTTTGTTTACTCAATTTAGAGAAAATCGCAATCACACTATTCTGAAATTGAAAGTTTTTTTTTACCAAAAATAGTGGTTGTCAAACTAAATCGGACTATCTATAATAGCTACTAAAATGGTGTGAAATAAAGTTAGATGTGATTTAGCATGTCATTTTAATCTTAGTCTAGTTTAATCCGGAGGTTCATCAGAATCAGTACTATAATTATCTCAGTGGAACACTGACTTACCTATGTATTTGAACAGTCTATGTTTGTCAAACTACGAGAAAGCAAGCTCCAAAGTCATAGGTAAGTAGTATCACCTAAGTAAATTCTATGGCGCCGTAATTCAACAGCATCACATCACGACCAAAACGTCCAAGCGCACTTCTTTCAACGGTAAATAGTACAAAATTAATGAACTTGTAATTAAACCTGTGTTTAGACAAACATGGGGACCGTTCACATCAAAGGCAAGGGATGAAGATTAAACAGGGCTGCGTCTGCGCCACGTGGCAGCATTAGTCTGCTTTGTATTGCCAATTTAACCCTACTACCACAAACTTTCACACATTACCGTATCGTCACACAAATGGGGGTGAAATTCCTTTGGCAGTTACTACTGCAGGTGCAGAATTATACTGGTTTATAACGAGAGTTGACAATGCAACTAGTCTCAACTATCATGGGATTTGCCGTGTAATAGGGTATCTCTTACTAGTAAGCGTTTAAAAGCAAAGATAACGCTGTTTGCTAAGTGGCGGGGTATTGGGTTTTTGTAATCTGGCCATGATTTTGTCTGAGATGAAGTTTGCAAGTCACTCCCCTTATGTGTATAAGGCTTATCCTGCAATCGAGGCGGGAGTTACGCTTTAAGTTTTGGCAGATGTATTTTCAACTGAAAATCGTTGTTTTAAAAAGTTTTAATAGTATTCAACGACCATGTCTTCATAACTTTCTTGAAATTTTTTGTCTTAAGCTTTCATTTGAGTGGTATCTTCATTTAGTTTTAAGTTTTAAAAATTGTACAAAAGCTACGCAGGTTAAATTTGTGGCAATATGTTGTGAAAAAAAATCAATGTTTTTCGTTTCACGGCAAAACCGTTTCGATTTGGCACGAGCACATTGTTTTTTCTACTCGAAAGCCAGATTTCCATTTACGCAATCTGCGGCAAAAGCGAGATATTCGATACAGTATATATATGTCAAGCTATCGATCTCAATATTGTAACAGGGATTTGCTCCTCGTCGTTCTCTTGAGACGTTCCCTTGATTAAAGTGACAACAAGAATTCAGCACCCATTTAATTCAATTTTTCACGTATTTTTGGGAATTATTAGTCTTAGGTCTAAACTACACTGCAACTTCCTTAGATATGTATTTTTTAGAACTAAATAGTACTTTAGCAATTTGAAATTGACTAGATTTTCTGTCTCAAAAACCTGTAACCGATATTTTTTTATGAATTATTCAATGAAAACCAGAACGATTTCCTACCTGAATTAGTAATCTTTCATAATACCTCCCAACGGACATATCCAACAAATACAAAAGGAACAGATCTGTTATAGCACAATAACCTAGATGTGTAAGCACTTAGGGATATGGCCCGAAGTAGGTCAGCTCCCAAGAGGTTCGTCTCGGCATAATGCTCCGAAGACACGCAAACAATGGCCGGTGCATCGGAGAAAACGCTCGCACTTGGCACGTTGTTGTAATATTCCACTTTTTCAATAATGCTGAGAACTGCAGCTCGGGAATATTTGGTGCCTGTTCTAGAATTCTGTAAATGAGAACGTGATGGCATTTCAGGTTGGGATTGCTATTTGAAAGTGGTATTTTTTTATTGCTGGAGTTTGAATTGGAAATATTCCATTTGGACTCACTGTGATAGTTCTATGGTTTTTAGGGTTCCGTACTTCAAAAGGAAAAAAGAAAACCTTTTTTGGATAACTTTGCGGTCCGTCTGTCTGTCATTTATCTCGGGAACGCGTAGATGAATCCAGTTGAAATTAAAACCGTGTACTAAAGTCAGTTATTTTACTATTTTTCTGTAAAAAAATCAACCTCTAAAATGACGCAGTCAAAATATATGTCGTTAATGTCGCTAGTTTGTACGGAACCTTCGGTGCGAGAGTCTGACTCCCTCTTGTTCTTTAACTGTCTTATTGAATCCAAATCACGTTGTAATTACAAAAATGTAATAATTGGTGGCATACCTATCTGGGTTTTTTACTTTAACAACGGGCCATAAAAGTTCGACTTGTTGCTTTCAAAATGGATTCTGATTTGATTCATTCATATTCTCTCAAAACATTAATTCAGAAACAGTAGTGATTACGGTTTTATCCTTTGGGGATTTTGGTCCCAAGGGCAGGCTCGCTTTAGCACTGGACATTTTATGGATTGTTGCACAGATTGTTCCAGTTTCTGTATTAAATTATTGCCTTCTAAAACAATGGAAAAAACACAAATACATAGAAACATAGTTAATAGTGAGATACACTATTTAGAGGATACTAGCTTTTGCCCGCGGCTTCGCTCGCATTAAATTCAAATAATTAATTAGGAAAAGGGAACTGTGTTACCCCGGATTTAACGCCAGTAAGGCCGTGGGCAAAAGCTAGAAAAAAATAAAACACACCAATAATTACACCATAAAATAACAGCCACATTCTCCGTCCACCATTTTACATATTTTCCACCCGCCTTTATGGACGCTAATCTCTTTTAATCCCACCAATACGGCCATATTCGAAATGTATTACTGAACATACGTATTTTCCGATTTAGTATTCAAGTCAGGTCATTTTGCGTGCACCTCTGTCTGCCGGGTCCGAAAGCCCGATTATATTAATCCTACGTGCGTTTTGTGTCGTCCGAAAACGCTCTGGTGGACCACTCTCATTTGAATGCAGCGTTCTGATTGGACGGTTTTCAATGCGTATGTTTTTAATTAAGTAATTAGTTGAATGACGTAATGGTGGGTTGTGGGAGTGTTTTTGGTTGATTTGGTTTGGAATAAATTATTGGTTTAATAGATTTAAATTCCTTATTTGTAGTTACGGATATTTATTGGTTGGTAGCTTTTTGAGTTACATTTATCATGTTTTTATTTGCTGTGTGTTGTGTGTTTCACCTATAACTAACTGTGTAACCAAATATGGAAAAATAAATTTCCCGATTTTTGATTTAGCTGGAATTTTGAATACATATCTTATTTGGATGACAATAAATGGATAGCTAGTCACGTTATTCAAATCTTCAAAATATTAAAAAGTAGTTATAAGACCTGTTGTAGTATATGGGAAAGTATTGAAATTGCTGGCCCAAAACTAAACACTTTCAAATTATAATACCATACATTTATGTCATACCAATTGACATTGACTACGAATTAGGGCTACCAGCATTTTCAAAATCAGTACCCACACAAAGTAGGTTTTTCCTTTTTATAAACTTTAATATTTATTTAATCTAACATTTAAAGACTTCGTCTTTATTGTGGTGACTTTGGTCATACTTTAAGTTATTTTGTTCTGTTTCTCTGGGATCATTGTTAGAAAGCCCCTTGAGCATGAAGTATGAAACAAAACGATAACAACCTACACATCAAAAAAAAGTCTGTACCACTAAAAACTTTTTAAATTAAAATTGAGTCAACGTGGATGAAAATTCCCTATATTTAATATCCGCACTCGCCAGTGCATATCCGATTCCATTCAATATAAAAATAAAGAACTGAAGAGTAATCACTGTCCGTATGAAAAGTTCCCATTCACAGCAGAGTTAACGTTCAACTAAGTTTCATTCCACTCTTTTTGCGAGGGCCGATCGAATTCGCGAAAACTGCTTCATTTCGCAATTTTTTTTTCAACCATCCCCACCGTAAACAGACCTCCCGCGCTCTTCAATATTTCAAAAAAATCAAGGTAAGCTGGCAGTTATGGAGGTCTTGGTATATTGGTTATGTGTATGGAAGGCGGGAGTGCCGTTGAAGCCGACAATGTGTATAAATAGGCAATACCGATGGCGATCACGTAGCTGTAACGAGGCGTCGCGTCTGTAGTAGCGATCGATCTACCGATGGAATTTACTGACGGACGCTCGACTCGTAGGCGATGACGTTAAAAGCCTTGTTGCCTGTCTAGGATTAAGATTTAGAAGGTGTGTTGACGTGGGAGAAATGTGGGTTTTTGGTATCGATAAAATATTATGACATTTTTTTTAAAATTCGTGTACAGTCAGCAAAAGAGACGAATAACCAGGCTTGTTAGATATGGTTATTTTTTCTTAGAAAGTCATGGACGCTTTCAATCCAAATTTAATTTATTTAATGAACTGTTTGTTTTCTATAAATTAAAAACAAGTGCGAGTCCACCTCGCGCATCGAGAGTTTGGTCCAAAATTGTAACATAAACGGCAAAATGTTTTGACTGCGTAGACTTAGTGGAATTTTGTCAAAGCTTGAACGGACCACAGACTTGAGTACATAGATTTTTTTCTCCACGCGTTTCCTAAATAAAGGGCCTTGACAGACAGGCAGACAGATAGACTGATAATAAAGTGATCTAAATGGGTTCCACTTTTTGAGGTATGGAAAATTAAATTCCCTTAAAAGGAACTTTATTTGAAAACATTCACATTGATTTTTAACAAAAATCAATTTGGCTATCACTTCTCCTGTTATACAACCATGAAAGGACAGAAAAAAGATTTATTTGATTGGTATTACTGTTTTTCTTCAATAGCATCTCTTTCCTGTCATGCTTTTCAGCATCATCATTCAGGAA
The DNA here is from genome assembly GCA_958449745.1 of Ochropleura leucogaster. Taxonomy (NCBI): domain Eukaryota; kingdom Metazoa; phylum Arthropoda; class Insecta; order Lepidoptera; family Noctuidae; genus Ochropleura; species Ochropleura leucogaster. The sequence goes on from OY288206.1 coordinate 7,433,081, forward strand.
CAGAGCACGATACACGGAACAGATAATTAATAAAGGCAAAATTATAGTTATTTTATTTGTCTTCCTTCATTTGCATTGCATATGTGTGTTTCGAAATGTTTTTAGAGTAACTTCAGCATCATTAATATGCATAGTAAGACAACATTATGATGTTACCTTGCTATGCATATTAAATAGGTTCAGGACTTGCTACAATAACTAAACTTTTGAAGCTGCATTAACAAAATATTGTTGCAAAGTTAAAAGTTCCTGGAAGAACTTTAGTGAATAAAGTGAACTTTAGGTTTTGAGACTTGCTTTTGTATATTTCAAGTATAGTATATATGTTTAAACATAACAAGGTTAAGCAAAGGTGTACCCTATAGTACACCTACATTCCGCAAACTATGCGTCTAGTCGTATGTTATAGAGATTGAACCTATTATTTTCAATTAAGGTTCATTTTATTATTTTTAGATTTTTAATTAAATTTTCTTTTGCTATAACTCTGGATGCTCTTACCGTGCACGTCTTTCTACATCGTTCGCACATATTTGTATAATTTCAACACGAATGATGTAAATACGATTTTGTAATAATATTTTAATTTAAAAGAGTGTCCATCCTTTGCCCATTCTTCTCCGTAGAGATCAACGCTTTGGAATGGGCAACTACAGTACTTTCACAAGTTATTATGCCTGTGACCGGGACTGTAGATTCATTTTGTTTCTTGACATTCAAAAGTGCCTGTAATGGTCTAATTGAAATAAATGCTTTTGATTATTTTATTTTTTATGATCAACCAGGGATAAATCCAGACTCCGTGGCTGTTTATGAGGTCCGACCGAACTAAACCCAAGACCAGAAGATGCAGCAGCCGCATTAGTGATTCATTCCGTCATAACACCATTGGTAATTGTTTCAAGTTGTATTCATTTTATGTTTCGGACCAATACCATTGCTTAAACTAATTTGACGGCACAGTCGACGCGTGGCTGACCGATCGGCTGCTGCGGCACGTGTCGCGGGTTTGATTCCCGCACGGAACAAACATTTGTATGGTCTACAAATAGCTGTTTCGGGTCTGGCTGTTTGTGTATGTGAGTTTAAATTATTGGAAAAAGGGCAAAGTTGGGTAAAGTTTAAAAAAATAGGTAACTACGATAATCCGGGGTGGTGGTTTGCAGTGAACGGTTTCACCGCTACAAAACGAACCCGTTACCAATATTTCTTGAGTCTTACCCCTAATTAGTATACATTACCAGATTACTAATCAATTACAACATAATTGTATCGTATCTTGGGGCCACCAAGAACGATAAGCGCATAAGACCAGCACACAGTCCATTTAGCCTAAAATCATGAAGAATCCCTACTAATAATATATTATATACTAGCTTTTGCCCGCGGCTTCGCTCGCGTTAACTTCGGGGTAACACAGTTCCCCTTGCGCCTTATTGATTTGTAATAGCAACGCTAAGTTTTCCTTTTTTTTCCCTCTTTCTCCCAAACACGGCACTTTAAAAAAAATTGAAATAGCCTATGTCCGTCTCCTGGTTCCCAACTATCTCTGTACCCGAATTTAACGCGAGCGAAGCCGTGGGCGAAACCTAGTAATATTATAAAAGCAAAAGTTAGTTTGTTTGTTACCTCTTCACGCTTTAATGGTATTGAATTTTGGTACAGAGATTGTTGGGAACCAGGAGACGGACATAGGCCCCCCCTATGAGAATGAGGGAAGAAAAAAGAAAACTTAGCGTTGCTATTACAAATCAATAAGGCACAGGGGCAAAAACTTCAGATAGCAGGTACTGTGTTATACCGAATTTAACGCGAGCGAAGCCGCGGGCAAAAGCTAGTAGATTATAAAGGCAAGCTAAGCTTTTAGGTTTGTAAGGTAGTACCGCCACTGATATGGTTGTACCTATGTCTATCTACCGACTTATGTATATTTTACGTAGAAAATGTAAAAAAGTTGGATTTTTACATTCCCAAACTAAACAAGTTATGATTTATGTGACGTTATACACAGGCTAAGCGCCTGCGTATATGAATTCAGTGTATGTCTCACTCTATTAATATTTGTACAAACTAGTTGACGCTTGACCTAACAGATGGCGCCACCGTCGTTTCCCGACTCGCTTAGAATTTATTATTCAATCAGAGTGTTTCTTCACAATGTTTTTATTCTTTGTTTTTTTTTCTTTGCAAGGGAATCACGTCAGCGATGTGATAAGGTATATTGGTAGCACGTGTGGACGCAGTAATAATAGAGGCATACCTATTGGTCTGCTATTTATGTTATGGACTTGGAGTATAGCCGGAACCTTTAATAATGACGCTTTTATGATATGCTGTGTTCTTATTTTTATTGGCGCTGGTATTTTTCATTTTCACTTCTAATTTTGCTTTAAGTAGATAAGTACTAAGTAGATAAAACGTGGATTGGTATAATTAGTCCTAAAGGGGCTAACTATGAAAACATTTTTTTTTTGTATTGTTTGTATATTTTTGCTTACTTGAAGAACATAAAGCATTGCATTCATTTTTAGGATGGTCGATTTTGATAATTTTGGTAATCTACTACATACTAAACTTGTCAAAATAAACCATAATGCGATCAGTGATCGACCATTCGGACACTATTTTAATAGCAGACTTAAGCCCCTGGACGACAGCAATAAATAACGGCAGCCATTTTATTCTAAAGTATTTGTTATCACTGGATTGTCTCTACTTAATATATCGATATTTCTTGAGACCTAAAAACTACTTTGGGGAATTATACTACCTAAAAGTTTTTTATCGAAATAGGGCCCAAAGAAACACTTTGAAAATTTAAATAGACACTAAACAAAAAAGTAATACATGAAAGAGCTTTATTCTTTTACAAAACCTTTTATACAAAGCTAGATGCTTTGTTTAAAATTGATCTGATTGAAGACTGATCTGCAATACTACAGTTTTTACAAATAAAAACGTGATGATTCTGATGTTGACTAGTATGGAGGACAATGTGAATTAAATTCAAAACAACTGCACAAGTATGTACGCACGTATGGTTGTAATATAAATGTCATTCAAATATTTGTCCCGTGCAGGGATAGAACCCATAACACGCAGCGCGGCAGTCGATCGCTCAGCCACCGCGGCAACGAAGCATCAAAGTTGTTTCGGGGCTGGCTGTTTGTGTATGTGAGTTTATTTCATGTGAGAAAAAATATATGTTTGTAAACGCCCCCCGATACAGAAGAAATTCCTAGTGTGGGGTTCCTGTTTTCCCTTTGCGGTTTTTCTTAAAGGAATCTTAAAAAAAAACCGCAATAGGAAAACCGGAACCCTTTGTTATCCATTTGTCTATCTGTCAATACTCCTTATCGCAGGAACGCGCATAAGTATCGAGTTGAACTTAAAACCTTATACTCAATATTGTGGTCCCTTAGCGCGATTGTGAAAAAAATCAACCCTCTAAGTTTACGCAGCCTAAAAATATGGCTGTTTATGTATGTCGAAAATTTTTACGGAACTCTCGGTGCCCGAGTCTGACTCGCTTTTGACCGGTTTTTTTTATAATGAGAATAAACTTTTTTACTTTTATTTTCTAAAGGTAAGAATAAGCAATACGGTATTACACCCATTTTTAAAAAGTATCTCATTTTGTTCCTAGAGTCCTAGTAAACCACCAGAAAAAACAAAAAAAAATATTCAATCGATAAGTGCCATAAAACTGCATTTCAATTTTACAATTTCAATTTTCGCGCGTAAAATCACAAAAACGCTTGACGCCATGTTACTCTGTGGTTATGACGTCGGTTGGTCACGTAAACAAATGTGCTATTATTAGTCTTTCTGTTTAGTTGTATTTTTCGCTATAGTTTAAAGTATTATTATATGGTAGTATTTATTTCTTCCATGGTAGCATTACTATTATTTCAATAAAAATTAAAATGTAAAGTTTTATAATACAAAAATAGTAATAGTTGCTCAGTTGACACTTTTTGTTTGCATGACCATATGACGTAATAATCATGGCGGACACTGTTTCGCTTAGACAACAGACTAAAAAAAGTGAAAACTTTGAAATCAATTTTAAAATTTATTTAGTTATTTTATTAACTAAATTTAACATTTTCCGACTGCTTGTTGCCCAAGCTATCTGAATTGTATATTTTTAGAATTTCTTTCATATAGAGTAAAATACCCTATTCTTGATATGACCACTTAGCTGAACTCCTACTTTCCCATTCAAAAAAATGTCGTGAAATTCATTTGCTAGTAGAATTTGTGGGGTCCAAATAAACTGGTTACGAAAATATATTGGCGTTTTTCATCCTTTAACCGTAATAAATGTACGGCTAGTTTACTAAAGCATTGATTTATAGGGGATCGTCGATGTTTAAAATTGCTTTATAAATTGTAGTGGTCGAACGTGCAAGCTCAGGGGATGAAAGGGGTAGTAAATAGATGCAGGTGGGGCCAAATTGCTAGGTTGTTATATAGGTAAGCAGAGTTCGTGTTAATGAGGTCAGTTGTTTCTGGGATCCTTGTTGCTTTAATAAAACTATGTTTAGTTTTCGATACGGTGTAAAAGAATGTCTGGAAGATTAAGAAAGTATGAGGAATGTGAGAGTCGTTTCTTGTATTGGGTTGTGTATCACATTGTGAAAAATGGAACGAAATATAATTGTCACAGAGCTGTCAATGTCATAGTCAATATTATCTTGAGTAAACTGGCAACAAGGAACTGACATTAACTGCTATAACTGTGATTTACTTCAATATTCTCCTGCACATAATTATGTACCATTTGAGATATAATATTTCGTAGCGTATTTGTATAAAATAAGGCTTTCAAGGCAAACTTACCCGTGTTTGCGAGGTCTTCGAAAGAGATACCGTGGCCTCGGAACATAAAGGACAATGAAGGAACATGGGTGGGTTTTAGTCAATAGTTATTTGAAGATTTTCATCGGCAAAAAAATAAAAATAAATTAAAACTTACGGGCGACTCAAGTGGCCATCGTTTTTAAAACAATTAGCATTTCTAGAGTTTTTCGGTAACTTGTTATCCATTAGGAATTTCACAGTATTTAGTTGGCGGTACGATGCCCCCGTGTCTCGGAACGTACGTTCAGCTGTTCCTGTGCCTGATATAATTATCTCCAGTCTTGTCAGATTTCCGTCCGCCTATGAGAGTAAGGAATAGAGAGTGCACCTGTGCCTGCGCACACACTTGTGCAATATATTATCTCCCTAGCTGATGTCTAAACTCCGTTGAGATTGGCCGCCGTGACCAAAAACGGTCAGCAGAACTATATTATATGCAGTTTATAAGCTTTTATTTTACTTGCCTTGTTAGTTAGTTTGTTGGTATGTATTACGTGCCTCAGACGTGGAGTTGCGGACATCAGCCCCTTATACAATATACAATGTATAGATCAAATTTGGCAATAAAATTTCCCCCCAAACCGATTAAACTGAAACCAAATACATTATTATGACAGACAGGACTTGAGCTTGAAGCCAGTTTCGTCTTCTCACAAGAAAACTCCTTAACGGTTAATAGCACGGACACAAAACTTTGTCCCTAGACACGTTGAATGCTGAAAGATATACCTAATTATCTAATATAAGATTGCTTTAAAAAATGTTATTACCATCTTTAATAACGTTTTTGTCTTCCATCCATTCCGCTCCATCAATGTTATAACTGATAGAAGCACTCTGTCTAGGCTTTGTATTCCCAAGACTAACCGTTATCTTTCTTCCTAAAACACAATTTACCTTAAAAATCCTTCTAAAAAAACTGGCTCTTTCCCTGCTTTACGTACTTACGTCGGTATAAGAGTTATTCTTCCAAGTTTCACGTAAGAGCGCCTGTCGAGTGGCCAATAAAACAACGGCCAACTTCCGTGAGACAGACTATAGTAGCAGCGTAATAAGAAACGTGTACAATGTCGTAACGAAAAAGTTGGATTATGTTTGTGAATAACACCCTTAATGTTCAGAGTTGAGTGGTTTTGTGATGATATTGGAAGTAGTTAGAATTGCTTTTGTAAAGGTTTCAAACGAGGAGGTTACACGTTTTCTTCTCGTTGATAGAGAGTGTTGTTGCAATTGCGACTACTGATCATGAGGTATTGAGTTCTATTTCCTTCTAGTGTTTGTTGTTATAGCGTCAAAAAAAAAACATAATCTGTGAAAATTTCAACTGTCTAAATAGAAACAGCCTGGTGGCAGACGGACAGATGGATAGCAGCGTTTTAGTAATACAGTTTTGTTTTGCCCACACTACAAATATCATTACTAGTCTAATTAATTCCCTCCTTTTTTTCAAAAACTGTTTTGTTTATACATTATATTGATTATTTTTTTTGGTTTATGTGTGAAGTGTTTGTGCCAAAGTTTTGCATGCCAACACGTAAAATATGGCTGATCCTGTTTTCCTTTATTTACCGCCATGTTCTGCACTCATATATACAACATAAAGTATCTTTATCCTGCTAATATTCTAAATGCGAATGTTTGTGAGTATGGATGTATGTTTGATCCTCTTTCACGAAAGAACTACTGAACGGATCTTGATGAAATTTGGCACAGAGGTAGATCATAGTCCGAAATAACACATAGGATACTTTTTTATCATCACGCGGGCTCCTTTAATATATTCTTTGGTTGTGTCCATATTTGCTTAGACTAGTTAAGTTTTAACAATTTTTATTGAACAAATTCCCTTCCCCAGTTATCTATCGACTTATTCACATGAGTTTCAGTATAGCTCATGTAAAACCAGTTCCAACAAACGAACACATGTATAATCACAACCACGCACGTTCCTAGACAACTAATTAACTGTGTAGACGCAGGCACGCCCTAGTCCGCCCAGTAAATGAACTTAATTGATACGAGGCTAGTACTAGACAAAGGTTTTCATTACATTAATTACATTACATTGACGGTACTGTTGATGCAGTGGCTGAGCGATCGACTGCTACGCTGCGTGTCACGGGTTCGATCTTCGCACGGAACAAGCATGACCTACAGGTATTTTGGGTCTGGCGGTTTGTGTGTGTGAGTATAAATGTTTGGAAACGCACCCGCGATACGCGAAAAATAAATAATGTGGGGCAAAGTTAAAAAAAAACGTTGGTTTATATTTGAAGATTTAGTGCGGTGGTTCTTGGAATTATTTTTTAGTTACTCGGCTGTCATTTTATAATCTTTGAGCAGAAGCTAGAAAATTTTGTTTACTAACTACCTCCCGGTATATATTTTTTAAAGGTTCCTTAATTTGTCTGTCTATCTGTCAAAACCTATTATCTAGAACGCGTGGAGCTGTGGATTTCAAATTAGATACTCCATAGTTCCTCGAGGCTGTGAAAAAATCAACCCCTAAGTCTATGTAGTCAAAAAGACATGACCGTTAATGTCGCAATTTTATACGGCAGCTTTGGTGTCTGCTCTGACTTGCACTTGGTCAGTTTTTTTATTGACCGAGGAAACTGCCAGGAAACCTTGTTTCAGGGTTAAGAGACAGATTGGCAGTCACTCCATGTTTATTGAAGGTATTAAATCATCATCAGTTCTTTTCAAGTAAACGGGGACTTAAGACACTCCAGCTTGTGCAACATGGTCTGATCAGAAGCACCGCGCTAGCATTGGGTGTGTAATTAACTAATCCTCCAAACATCTCACGAAAATATCTCAATAGGTAGAGTGGGTGTAATCTGCACAAAACAGGTATATTGATTGGCTCACAACTGTTTTCCATTAACGCTACACAATCTGGAAACATACCGACGTTAAGACATTGTTCCACTGCAATCCAAGGCTAAGCTGCGCACGTATATAGTCGACCTCTTAATTTTCCGCCATAAGATTGACTGTTAGTTGCATGTCTTAAAATATTTCTGGGCCAGTAGTTACTGCTGACATGCTCAGCAGTCCTAGTTGATCAGAAAGATTTCGTTCCTCACTTCGATTTCTCGCTCACTCAAAGCGTTATTGTTTTTTTTTAATCACAAATTCCAGAGAAGAGAGGGAGAGGAAGGCCAAAGAAAAAGATGCAAGGTAGGAATGATATGAAGAAGAAATTAGTAAATGATGCCGTGACGTCTGACATGGGAGAATTGTCGAATCCAAATAGAATGCTACAAGGAAAGGAAAATGATGATGACAAACTATAGAGAAGCCGCCATCTTGATATCTTATAATTATTCTATTTTATTATTTTCCATTATTACACAAAATTCTAAATGTACACACAGATTGCAAAAATAAGATATTATCAACCTTCTCGAAGATTTTTTTTTGTTTCGATTCATGGCAAAATCAGCAAGAGCTTGACAGACAAGTTTTACAAATAACTCCGTGCATATATTAGATAACAATGGACTGCGAACTTTAATTCGCTTCAAGCCGACCATTCGCATACTACAAAATTTTTGCAAACTCGTTGTAAAATATTTTTGTAGAATACATTTGTTTATGGAACTTTAATTAACATTTCATCCGCGCGTGAATTGTTTATGTCGATGATTCGTAAGTTCTTTTTTCATGAATATTTGTTTGTAATGATAAGCACGCCTGAGAGATAATTTTGTCATATTTAGTGTGCCTGTAGACGTATAAAGTGTTATAACTATTTATTGAGATAAAGTACCTAATTGCTACGTTTCTCTTTCTTTTTAAAAAAACGTTAAACGTTGGCGCAGTGGCCTGCGTGTCACGGGTTCGATTCTCGCAGGGAACAAATATTTGTATGGCTTACAGATAGTTGTTCCGGGTCTGGCTGTTTGTGTATATGAGTTTAAATATTTGTAAACCCACTATACAGGAAGAATTCCTTGAGTGGGGCAATATTAAAAAAAATACAGTGTAAACAATTGTTGCCTGGCCAATAAAGAAAAATAAATAAATGATGCTTTTATTCTTCTAAAACCTAATTTAAATACATCCACATAACACAAAACACTCACTCCAACCCTTTTCAACTATTCTAATTCCAAGCTCAGAGTACTTGAATAAAATACACCGAACTTGTTAAACCATGTTAGTGAGCAGCAAATCGGTTTAATTCGGACGTTTCATTACAAGAATTTGATTTATCGGACGGACTCCGAAACACTGGACACGTAGTGAACGTTCTACAGGAGTAATTTGAATGCGATAGCTGTGTACTGTGTTAATAATGACTGTAGGATTTAGCTCGTTTGAGTTCTAGAGGCTTTATTAATCGTGACAGTCAATTTATTATTGACAGCCTTTTCGTTCAAAAGTTAGATAGGTTCAATATCATAGTTCAGAAGGGCTACTATGACATCTTATAGCAATTCTTATTCCACTGAGTGAAAGAGATGGTGCTAGACACCCTGTATAGCTCTGTCTCTTTCCCTCAGCGGAATAAGAATTGCTTTAAGAGGTCATAGTAGGGCTACAGGTCAACCCTTACTATAATATTTTAAAAGCAAAAGTGAGTTTGTTTGTTACCTCTTCACGCCTAACTGGTTGAACCGATTTTAATGAATTTTGGTACAGATATAGTTGGGACCCTGGAGACGCACATAGGCTAAAAAAAGTGAGAAAAGGGGGAGAAAGAGGGAAGAAAAGGGGAGAGAAAGATATTTATTTTTCGATCATCACGCTAGCTGGACAGAAGGTAGATTTAAGCTAGACAAAAAGTCAACTTGTGTAATTTAAATAGTACATAGCAACTGCTCGTGGTTAAATATTAAGTACCGCTCGGGTTGATCTTAAGGCTACGCCGCGCTTGCCTAGGTAGGTCCGTGGATCGGTGACCATCCATTACATACCGAGTTTCCATCGTGCCTCTGAAAACACGTTAACCCTCTATTACTCATAAACTGGGGTTTTTTTGGATTACAGATGAATACACGTATTTCAGTGTTTTAATATTTATTACAAACAAAACAAAATTACAAAAATAGGAAGTTTTGTTTCTAGGCAATACTGAGGTCGAGGGTCGTATTTTTTGGTACTAGTTCGATAGTGTGGAATATGAACTACGAGCCACAGTATGCGATTACGGTATGATATCAACTATTTTAAATATTGAGGCGTTTGTACGGCATGTAGCCTACAGTTTTTACAATGGCCGTGAAGTTGGTGGCAAAAAAATCAACGAAACCAATAATTTCGGTGTCAGGTACATATTGCTAAACTATAACACATCCAACATACATACAGCTTGGTTTTTTTTTGGGTTAGGAAATCATCAAATAACTTCTCCCGCTCTGGGCGGAGCAGGGGTTGTCAGACTTGTACTGATGGCAATCCACTCATGTTCCTTCTATTTAGCTTTATGTTTCAGGGCCGCGGTATCGCTTTCGACCAACCCTCAACCCCGGCAGATACATACAGCATTAACTACAAACTCAGAGCAAGGAATTTCGTCGGCAAATTGCAAAAAAACAGACTACTAACTAAAGCATTTGTTAACCTTAGCCGAGGACTCAATGGATTATTAAGTTTTATCAATGTTTAACACCTATCCTATTTGTCAACCACTTATTAATATAAAACACATATTAAATCAATAGATTATTTGTATTTATTTTGTATTTAAATATTTGCATAAACAACTTTATTTCAATTGTTTGTGTACTATTAACAGTAGGTGCACCATTGACTAGACCCCCCGTTGTATTTTTATATTCGTACAGTGCATCCAAGAGTTTTCCGGAAGATATCGCTATCAGCGATAAGGATTTCTTTTTCTCTTTTCTTTTAATAAAAACGTTGCCCCACACTAGGAATTTCTCTTGTATCGTGGGTGCGTTTACAAACATTTAAACTCGCATACACAAACAGCCAGATCCGAAACAACTATCTGCAGGTCATACAAATATTTGCTCAGTACGAGGATCAAACCCGAAACACGCGGCCCAGCAGTCGATCGCTCAGCTACTGCGCCAACCCTGCCGCGATATAGTAACCATATATTTAGCAATTTCTATAATCAGTTACGTTTTAATTTTGGTATGCAATAAAGTATTGGCCAAATAAAAATATCCAAACAATTTCAACTCAACAACAAAAAATAATAAGCCGAAGAAACAGTTGTATCAGAAGCGAACAAGACTTACGAGTATTGCATCGCTCTCTGAACATAAAAATTGAAACAAATTATTAACTGGCCATAAATAAGGGTTCGGAACTCGATATCTGGCAGACTGCCAGCAACGCTTTAGATAGGAAAAACCTCTTGTTCGAGCTGGGAGCTAGCAAGGACATTCGGACATGCAACTAATGGGATTCTGTGATTACAGCCGTGATTTATGCTAAGTATTTGAACCTCTTCTAGAACAATTCCTTAGTATTATTCACGAAGATACTGAGAAAGGGATGAATTGGTTCGGGAATTTCCATCTAGAAGTTCCATTTTTTTAAAGCACTTAGCGTTGGTTAGTGTTTGTGGTGTTTGGTCTTTATAAATCCTACTATAATCCTTACTAATATTATAAAAGCTAAAATGAGTTTGTTACGTCTTCACGCCTAAATAGCTAAACCGATTTTGATGAATTTTGGTACACAGATAGTTAGGACTCTGGATACTGACTATAGGCTATTTTTAACTCACTTTCGCTTTACAATATTAGTAAGGATTATTCAAGGATTACAGGTATAATATTATGTTTTATTTATAATTTTTGAGTAATCGTTTAAGAAAAAATAATTCGTTTGATTAAAATAAACACAAAAGAAATACTTAGTTTCGTTAAGTAAGGCAGCTAATGGACAGGATAAGTAATTCTCGCTAAAAAACGCTTCGTGAAAAAAATATAAATGGAATTTACTTACGATAAGTAATTTGGGTAACAGCGTGATAAATTCATGTCCTACTTAAAGACTAAGATACAAAAAAAAGCTTTTTAATAAAAATATGATAAACGACTTGGTTTACAAAAAATGTATATTCTGCGTAATGTTGTAAAAGAAGATAATAGATAAATGATTTATTTGATGCAATAAAAGACACAATACAGGAATTAACACAAAAAATATATCAAACTGAGAAAAATAGTTATGGTCAAAAAAAATATATAGAAGTTAGATTGACCCATAATATGCAATTAGACACATCATGTAAGCTAATAATGGTCGCCCACTACTAGGCGCTGTTTGTCTCAAGGTTACACTAAATAGGAGTCCAGATGGACCACCATCTGGCGTCACCCTCAAAATTGTTAAGAAATATGTATAAAAATGAATAAACAAAAATATGTATCAGTATTAAAATGCTAAAATAATTACAGGGCGTCAAAAGATTGGTCCGCATTGCTGTCAGCAGGAAAGGCGCCCAGAGGGCTGGCAACATTACCGCGCTAATAGCTTTATTTCCACGAAAACTTTCCGAAGGTCTACCCATGAACTCCCTATGATAGACAATAGACATTTAACGCGTGTAGATAAAAGGAGGCTTGGCGCTCAAGGAAATAAATACACTTAGAACTAAATCATTTCTACAAAAACTGCAAGAATCCGAACCCCATATCGGCACGGCACGGTTGGCGCAAGGGCTGAGGGATCGACGGCTGCGCTGCGTGCCGCGGGTTCGATTCCCGCACGGAACAAATATTTGTATGACCTGCAGATAGTTGTTCCGGGTCTGGCTGTTTGTGTATGTGAGTTTAAGTGTTTGTATAAGCACCCACGATATAGGAGAAATTCCTAGTGTGGGGCAACTTAAAAAAAAAAGAAATTCACTTTATACCGAAAGACCAACCCTATACATTTAAAACTTTTCATCGCTTGACATGTATGAATGTTACAAGCTTTCAAATCTCATCTCCAAGCTAATACTTATGAGTTGAAGGGTTCTCTATTCTTCACGCGTCACGTGCCACGCGTGGGGTGGGCCAATGGGGCGGAAAAGTCGTCAGATAGTGCGTTCCTGCGTCTTTCGCTTTACTCTTCTTATCATGGTGAATATTTTTTGACATGTTTGCCGCGTTAAGCTTCAATACTTCGTGGAGTTGATTTTTGATCGGGTACTTCTTCATTTCTTCACCCTTGACACAAACAAGGTATTTATTATATTTTTAGTATGTTTGTCGACTATAAGAGTAGGCTAAGACCATGGTGCCGATGGATGAACTGTGTAAATCCTGAAATGGCACAAATTAAAGCATCTTTACAGACACATCCAATATGATGCTATAAATCACCAAATTATACTACATAAAAAGAAATCGGCTTCCAGTCTTACAGGGTGCAGCTGAATACCAATATTTTACAAAGAGTGACTGCCTATCTGACCTCCACAACCCAGTGAGCACTGGGTAATACGATACCCCTAAATTAGGACAACCAGTAACCCTAAATTGGGACAACCAGTCTTACCCCTTGGTAAGACTGGTTGTCCCAATTTCGGGACACTGACTACCTGTAACAACTGTTAATGATCTAAAAATAATAGCCAGACCAATCCGAAGCACGGTGGAAACTCGTTATGTAACGGGTATAGATCAACCTGAGAAGCTGCTATTATTCAGTCACAAATTCCTCCATGATGTGTCAGACAAGTTTTAATTTTATGACATCATACTATTTATGACATCAGGCTATTTTACGATGTCGTTTTATTTTAACCCCGTGAAAGCATTCAAAGGTTATAACGTTAAGAAAAGATTTTTCTTCGGTGCAAGCAAAGAAGTAAGCTTTTCTTTTTAACTGAGCGCCATTTAGTAACACCTGCCGCTCGTGAAGCTTTTATGTTTCAGTTACTTACCTGTTTTTTATTTAACCTGAACTACCTACTTATTTCAATGTTTTTTCCTTAAACAGTTTTCTACTGCAGAGGATTTTCTTAATAAACTAGTAGGTACTAAGTAAAGCTTATCTGTATAGTCAATGCTGTGATAATTTGTCAAAGGATAACGTCCATCTGCAGGCCCAAGTTTATTGTCGGCATAGATAAGAGCTCTCTGTCAACGGTAGGTGATATTTCCTTGACTGAAGCTACGAATCTTGTAGGGAGCGGACTCTGGCGTTAGTTTTAGTTTTAAATTAAAATATCAGCTGGTCATTATTTGGTCTTTTAAGACGGAAAACTTGGAAAACGCTTACTAATTTTATTATAGAAAATTACTCCTTTATAACTATTTAATATTATGCTGTAATTAATTTGGAAATTCAATAAGTATTTAACGTCTTTGTTTTTGCTTCAATAATTGAAAAGTGCCTGAATTGTTTGAGTTAAAGAAACATTTTCACATATTCAATAATGACATAACATTTCATATATTCAATGTAATATAACACAGCCATTTAATCCTATTTCAATTTAATTCGTATTAAAAACACTCATATTTCATTCCTTACACAATTCTACCCAAACAACCTAAATCCGAGATTTCCGCACACCAGACTTGGCAGTTCCAGTCTCTGTCCACTTGCCCGTGAAGGTTGTCGTCAGACAGGGATGCGGGCAGAATAATTCCTGCCCGCTTTTGTGGCAAGATAAAGTGTCGTACCAAACGTGGTCACGAATACTGGTCAAGAATAATGTGACGGCCCGATGATTTATGGATCTGCATTCGTATTATGGCGGTTTGGCAGGAAATTGTATGTTTTTGGTCCTATAGTAGTCTCAAAGGACCAAATGTTTTTGCGTTATGAGGTGTAAAAAGTCTATTTTCGTTGGGATCGAAAGTTAAGCTAGCTGTTAGTCTGTAGGGATAAAATATAAGGCGGTGCTTCAAAGGACTGTAAATGAAGTTTAAGTTTAAAGATATTCACAATTTACAAAGCAATTACTTCTAGTCATGCGCAGCGCACTTCTGCCAGACCGGTAGTGTATTAAGCTATTTAGAGGATGACAAGCAAGCGTTGCGCACAGACTTGCTCTAGATTTATACCTTCGTTTAAGCGAAACGTAACCGTTAGTGGTAAAAATATTTTGTGGGAGGAACAACTAGGAACTTCTTTCTATTCTATGTCATTATGGCCTCAATTATGTGTTCAATATTCTATAATTAAAATGAATGGATGAAATCAAATAAATATGAATTATAGAACTTACTATGTAGTCTGGATTTACTGTTAATAAAAAAAAATATGACTCTACGACAGAATTTATGGGGGATTGTTAAATTTATTATTGGTAACACGATTTTTAATTATATTTAATAAGTACTTCATTTGCTATTTTATTAGTTGACCTTTTTACTTACTTTTTTAACATTAAAAGAATTCTAAATGTAATGAAATGTGTGTTTAATATAACACCTATTGTGAAATATATACCTGCATTGTGATAAATAAAATGATTAGATAAATTTAAAAATAATTTAATTGGAATGTGTACTTAAAATATTAATAATTAAATACAAATTTTAACGATATGAACAACTAAATAACTACTTCCTAACAAAGGCGTATACTAGCTAAACCAGCGTTCAATACGAGTATTTCGCCAAATCTCGTGGTCGTAAGTCGGCGTACTAAATCTGGGGATCCCATCGATTGCCAATAATGTCTGTAATTACTGCCCTCGCCGCCTCGACCGTTAATCTTACTTAGGATTATGCCCGCCCGTGCCAAGTTTAGTTAAAAAATATTGGTACAGGTAGCTGGTTTGTTGTTTAAAAAGGTTGTTGAAGTTCGATGATTATCGAGTTTGGATTAGAATTATCGCTTATGTTTTTAGGGTTCCGCACACCAAAAGAAAAAACAGAACCCTTATTGGATCATTTTGTTGTCTAAGAACGCATGAAAGTATCGAATTCAAATTATAATCTATACTAATATTATAAAGCTGAAGAGTTTGTTTGTTTGTTTGACCGCGCTAATCTCAAGGACTACTGGTTGGAATTGGAAAATTCTTTTAGTGTTGGATAGTCCATTTCTTGAGGAAGGCTATAGGCTATATAACATCACGCTACGACCAACAGGTGCTGAGCAGCGCGGGTGAAACCGTGGGGAACAGCTAGTTAAAATCATATATGTACTGAAATCAAACCTCTAAGTAAAAAAATATGGCTGTTTATGTCGCAAGTTTGTAAGGAACACTCGGTGCGCGAGTGTGACTCGTTCTTGGCCGGTTTCTTAAACGACCTTAGCTCGTCATACTTTAATCAGATGTTACCGTTTTTAAAGCCTGTGCAGCAACTTGTTTTGAGCACTAATTCGGTTACCTATGAAACAATTTGTAATAAATTCTTATAAACTGATCTTTTGGATAAGGACCCATTTAGGTACCTACTCCTAGTCGTAATAAGAGCTTTTGAAAGCTGTTGCTATTTTTTAGTTTTTTTTTACTGGTGGTAAATCATCAAAATTTCCCGCTCTGGGCGGAGCGAGGTGGATGTTCATTATTTTGCCCTTTATGTTCCGGGCCCGCGGTATCTCTTTCAAACAACCTGCAACCCCGGCAGGATGTTCTAGGATTAGTATGTAAACTGTTCCAAATGCATTTGTACATAAGGACCATTTTCGTCTTGCCTAAGTTTTCCCTCCTACCAACACCTACAACTTCGCAAGAAATTCACACTATTATCTACAAAAACATAAATCCAGTAACTCCAGGTTCATACAAAAACTTGCGCACAGCAATAGAATGATGGCGGGGCTAGTTGCAGCCATTTCTCCGGTTGTTGGGAGGCTGGTCACGTGGCTCCGTTCAGTTATACGCGCCAGCCCCCGGCCGCGGTTTGATCGCTCTCTTAAGTGTCCCGGATACTGGGAGCTTTGGACCCGAAAATCCAAACATAGAAACACAGTTTTGGATGAATTTGTACTTTTTTGTATGTGTCATTTACACGTACCTAAACATGGAATAGTTTAAAGCGAGTAAAGCCTTTATTGCACATCAAAATTGAAACGCAACTGTTTCACAAAATTTTTATTTTAATGGTTACAATGGCGGTCGTATCGCTAATAATCCACTTACCTCGGTATTGATTATAGTTTATTTTTTCGCTAGTTTTCAATCAAACTTTTATTATTATGTAGTAAAATCATTTTCTCGTCGAATTTCAACTTAAAGCTCATTAAACTTTATTATTTCAGTTTTGCCGTCTACGTTTTCTAGGATTCTTCTATTACCTGTGTCTAATAGAAAATTAAAAATAATAAAGTAAATTAAAAATAAATGCAGCTCATTAACTGTTGTTAATAAGCCGTATTTATTTTTTTAACTTACTTTACTGTTCAAGTAGGCAGGCTATTTGAATTTTTAAATTTATGACCAATTTTATTCACGTTTTTAATGACCAGCACATTTTTTTAAATATGAACTCTTCCACTACGCGTTGAACCTTAACTCCTTCGTAACGTAGTCGGCAACAGATATAAATGTCTGAGACGTCTCGAGAGCGACATTAGTAGTCGAGAACAAACTGAACTGTCAGTTTGGCCCAAATATCTACTTTTGTTTGAGACAATCGCCTCAGGCGAGTCTTATCAGGTGACAAGACAATATTTTTAGGAAAGATCGTAAATACGGGACTAGATTTGAAGCAAAACATTTTATGTTGAAACTTAGAGAATATAAAGCAGGTAGGTTTTGTTCTGAGTTTACGTACCTATTTGTTTTACGATATAAAAGTGGCCAGGGTTTTTGATGTATAAGAAATATTTATAACTATTATTCATTATGAAACAAAAAGAATAAATGGAACAAGGACGATACCGAGACGTTCCCAATTCAAAAGAAAGACGGTAGAAAGTATCATAGGTAGGCCCTAGAACACAAAGGCAATAAGGAACATGGATAGGTTTTTGTCCGACAAGACCGAGAAATTCTAGTAGACTTTCTTTGTAAACATTTTTTTTTTCCCATAAACGAGATATTTTTTCTTGCAATAGAATAACATCAGCTCACCCCCATATAACACAATCAAAGTAAAATTAATAACCAAATAACACTAAAATATTCACATGCACGTCCTTCAAATTACCCATTACGATACCCATTGGCGTTTATGTGCCCTAATAGACATACATGAGACGGTCAATGTGACATAGGACACCCTCTGTTTCCACCCCAATGGAATCAAATAAAAACATTGCTTTGCGACAGTTATCCGCGGTATCTATAACGTTTAGCTCAATAGGGATAACAAGAAATGAGTAATAAAGTATATCGTTATTTTTCTTCACTGGCAACCGGCCACTGTTTCTTTTTTTTTTGGACTTTGCCCCACACTAGGAATTGTGGGTGCGTTTACAAACATTTAAACTCACATACACCAACAGCCAGATCTGGAACAACTATCTGTAGGCCGTACAAATATTTGTTCCGTGCAGGGATTGAACCCGCAACATGTAGCGCAGTAGTAAATAGCTCAGCCGTTGCGCCAACCTTGTCGTAAGCTATACTGTTTTTTACCTTAGCTTTAATATAAATATACATAGTATTATTTGGCTGTAACTATTAAGCTCCTGGCTAGATAATAAAAACCGTTCTGATCAATGTTCATGTAAGGTTGCCATTGTTTAGGTTGATCTGTGGATGGTTGACCACCCATTATAAACCGCGCTTCGTACGTACCTCGGAAAGCACGTTAATCCTTTGAATCTTACTGTCGTTTGTAGTTCTTTAGCAGTCATCATAGTTGGTCTGTGAACCGAAAGTCTGAAAACCAGTTTTACCAAGGGGTATCGTAGTACCCAGTACTAACTGGGTAATGGACTTCAGAAACGAAGTCGTTCCATGTAAAATACGATTATTCAGTGGCATTGAGTAGGACTGGAAGATAACCCGAATATACATTTGAAAGATTTGGGAAGAGGCATTTAAGCAGATGATGACTTAAACATGATTTCCGTAATTATTACTCTAAACGATAGTGAAAACTGTATCAAAATCCCTTGCGCAGTATAAAAATGTGGTCACACTTAAATTATTATAATAATTAAGCATGTTCATAAATATCTCGTAGGATATTATCAATGTCCCCAATTTTAGTAACCCCA
Organism: Ochropleura leucogaster; assembly: GCA_958449745.1. NCBI lineage: Eukaryota > Metazoa > Arthropoda > Insecta > Lepidoptera > Noctuidae > Ochropleura > Ochropleura leucogaster. The sequence continues at coordinate 7,451,999 of OY288206.1, forward strand.
TTTTGAATTTCGATCTTAATTATCGAGCATCCGATGAAATGTAGATTTTTATGCTCTTGTTATCTTTATTGCTCAAGGTTTTTGTTAAGGGTGAAAACGGCCTTAGGCAATACTAAAATGACTTTTCGATGTTGAAATTATCAAGTTTGAATATGTGCGTGGGGTGGAGCAGCTAGGGGTTCTAAATATTATCACGGCTGGTTACGTAATTTGTCACGGGCAAAAGAAATTCAATGCAGTCGTAGATTTATGTATAGGAAAACGAGAGCAGATGAAGGCGTTGAACTTTTTATAGAATTAAATACGCGTTTTGTCTGATTTATTATTTATGTCTTATTGTTGAAGTGAGGGAAGGGTAGTACGGTACTTTGCTCAGGAGATGACCAGAAACGGTTAGGATCAGATGTTTTTTTTTTGTCACCAGGCAGCATCTTATGAACCGTGATAGTCGGACATTTGAAATTTTCACAGATGATGTACCTATTTCTGTTGCTGTTATAACAAGAAATACTGGAAAACAGAACAATATAAATATTCATTTTTATTTATTTTTCATATTTTTTAAACAACATTACTTTTATAAATGGTACAAAACCGAGCGCGAGTTCGACTCGTTTAAATTTATTTGGTAGAACAAAAACAAACTCAAAGCCTTTATTTGTTTATTTAAATGTCAAAAACAAAGGGATGACGTCACAGTCCTACTCATAGCTGACTGCTTACTAACAGCACTCATTGAAAGTGCTGTAGTTAACAATTCTATTGCATATATTTCTATAGAGAAGAATGAGCAAGAAACCCCAAGGACACTCTTTTATTTCGTATTATTTTTCCAAAATTTTAGTTATATCATTTACTAGCTCTCGCCCGCGGCTTCGCCCGCGTTAAATTTGGGGTAACACAGTTCCTCTTGCGCCTTATTGATTTGTAATAGCAACGTTAGGTTTTCCCTTTTCTTCCCTTTCTCCCTCACATCCCACTTTTTTAAAAATAAAAATTAGCCTATGTCCGTCTCCTGGTTCCCAACTATCTCTGTACCAAAATTCATCAAAATCGGTTTAGCCATTAATCCGTGAAGAGGTAACAAACAAACAAACAAATTCACTTTCGCTTTTATAATATTAAGTAAGGATGTTGAGATTATCTCACTGCACTATTCAAACACAGCATAAACCAGCTCAAAAGCTCTTGTTTTATTTTATTCTACTTTTTTTTATGGCGAAGAATGAATGTAACGCTGTAACATAACAGCATTATTTTTCAACCACCATCATTGTTTGTCCAACATTGCCAATCTCTATCCGTCTGTGTCGGCGGGACGCAAACTTTTATCTCGTTGGGGAAACTAAAAATATCCCCCATTGTGTTATACCATCAAAGAGTTTGGGGTGATGGATTAAGCTTGTATCGACGTCTATGGCACGTGTCCACGGGAGATAAGAGATGTAATACTAAACGTTGTAGTGAGGGAGTTTGTCCTGATTGTAATGTTGCAGATTCAAAATGGTTGATGCGTGGGATTATGCAACTTAATTACTAGGTTTTATCTGCAGTTTTTTTGTCACGCGATTTTTGTTTTCGTCGTTGATTCAATTCATTTCGACCAACCGTTGTGTTGAGAACTTTTTCGATTCTAGAAAAGAATTCACATAGTAATCGTTTTGTTATAGATATAGAAATGTCTTGTATAAAACCTTTGCCATACCCTGGGAATCAAATTCAGGACGTCATGTTCAATAGCAGCGCTTTCAACTACTACTACTATTCCAACGCTTAACGCAACGATAACAGAAAATCGAATTGAAAAACAACGAGATGTTATTTTTTAAATAAATATACTTATTTTGTTCCGTTTGGTTTTGAGAACACAAATACAGCGATTAATCCACAAAATACAATCCCAAAAAATCAATCACAGATAAAATCCCAATGTTATTTAATACCACATACGAATAAATGAGCAAAAAACTCCACTCATTAATATTGATGCTGCCTTCAATTGTTTGCAAAAATTAATTCAATTTTTTCGGGGAATTTGCTTCGAGTATACGTAAGTCAGAACGAGGGGAGAGATTTATCATATTACCGATTACTTCTTGCACCAAAACCCCTGGTTGATATTAATAGCCGCTGTGCAATTTCCCAAATTGTAAACACAAATTGGGATTTTTTTAGGCAGATTGACATTAATTTTGTTTGCTTTGTATATTCTGTTTTTGGTGATGTTTTTGAGGAATTCTTATAGGAGCTCTTTGTGGTCCGACTATCTGTCTGTCATTCAAGTTCCTTTATCTCCGGAATGCGCCGAAGCATCTAGTTGAAATTAAAACCATAAACTCTAGTTTGTGGTCCCTGTACCGTAGTTTGTAAGGAACTCTCGGTGCGCGAGTCCGACTCTCTCTTAGCCTTTTTTCTGTTCAATTCAACAAAGTGAATGACTCTCATGTAATTGAATGAGAATTTGGAACCAGTTAGCAAGTTTCACTTAATAGAAGAATAATAAACTTATAACTCTACAAAAACATGGATTTTTAGGACGATTTAATTAGCTTCAGTTTTAACTATATAATAAAATGTTCGAAGTTAAATTTGACCCAGTTTTGTGATTGAGCTGATAGTTTGCACACAAGTTTTGATGAAAACGTTACCTGTGACGTGTCATTCTTAATTTAATATGGCGGACTAACAAACATGGGTCTCAAAATAAAGGGTTTCTTAAGAAGGATATTGGAAATTGTGTTTTCCAATTCTTTTAAAATATTGTATTTATTTATTACCTTTCGTAAAACGACTACACAAATGTTTACCAATCACACCCTTTTTTTGCTGATGGGAAACCATCAAATAACTTCCCCCACTCTGGGCGGAGCGGGGGGAATGTCAGACTTGTACTGACTACAACCCACCCATGTTCCTTCTAATTGCCCTTTACGTTCCGAGGCCGCGGTATCTCTTTCGAACAACCTGCAACCCCGGCAGTCATGAGTCTGCACAATTACACCCCTACCAATATCTTTTAAGTTTTATATTTTATAATATCCATGTAATAATTTAATTTTAGTTTTAGACCTATTATTCATCACCCAAATGCTTATTTCGTTTGCCGTTGTATAAATTCCGCCTTCTTCTTTGTGCTTGAAGTGTTAAATAAATATATTAACGTCAAAGACTTCCATAGCACTGAAGTTATACCCAGCTTTAAATATTTAACTCAAAAACACCAAATTATCGAATCAATTACACCCAAAACTTCAAGTATACACAAACCAAATACGAATGCAAAACAACTCGTAAATGACCAACAGCTCGGTAAATACTGCAATTTAAAATCACAAACTTCTCCTCTAAAGTTATTAGGAAATTTTACCAAAATTTCTGACGCAACCGTTCGTAATTATGATGTAAAAAAGTTTTCTAATTACGTCGCTCAAACGCTAAGTTGGCCTGTAAATATATAAATGGGAAATAAGTGTCGTTACTCGGGCCGCCTAATTTGATGCAAAAACGACAGCCTGGTGAAGGTCAATGTTAATGAGATGGTGGTTTACTTGTAGAGCTGAAAAATGACTGATATTATGTATAAATTATTTGATACCATGATATTTATTCAATATTTTCTTTAGGTAAAGCCGTGCTGGCCTAGGTTGGTCTGTGGATGGGGGCCCATCCATAACGTGTCTCGCGTAGCACGTTAAGTTGTTGGTCCCCATTGTCATTTGTAGATCTTTGACAGTCGTTACAGGTAGTCATTGTCCCGATAGTCTGGCAACCAGTCTTACCAACGGGTAACGTATTACCCAGTACTAACTTGTTTGTTGAGGTCACATTGGCAGTCGCTCCCTGTAAAATACTGGTATTTAGCTGTATTTTGGTGAGGCTGGAAGCTGACCCTAACATAGTTGGGAAAAGACTAGGCAGATGATGTCATTTTTACATTGTGATATTATGTTCAGAAGCAAGGAAATTAAGACATCGTAATAACAACGCTTAGTAGACCACCAAGTTCCACCGCATCCTCGTTTTGAAAGAACTTTGTCTTACCAACCTGATCAACAACAACAATACAAGCCTGATCGGTGAACAACAAAGGTATGAAGAATGATGAAGTAATTTGCGAGAATTAAAAAATCAGGAAAGTACAAAACAAAAGAAAGGCGGCCTAAATACTAATCAATTGGTAGAACAAGGCTGCCCATGATTTTGTTGATATCCGTTTGTTATACTCATAAACTTACACTTTTTTCAAACGAGTGTGTGCTAACAGACCAAAGTTATCGTTTGGTCCTTTGATACGAAAGTCTGGTCCTGATTAAGGAGCCATAAAGTTGTCTCTTAAAGTAGAAGGCCTCAGGGCTGACTATTTTTGCGGATGGGAAATCACCAAATTACTTCCCCCGCTCTGGGCGGAACGGGGGGGGGGGGAGTGTCAAACTTGTACTGACTAAAACCCACATATGTTCTTTTTATTGCTCTTTATGTTTCGGGGCCCAGGTATCTCTATCGAACGACCCGCAATTCTGGCAGGTGGCGCCTGCCAGGGCCACGCGCGCCTCTAAGCGATGTCAGCAAAGCCTCTGCTTTGCTGACATCGCTTAGAGGCGCGCGTGGAACATTAACGCGCCGTCGACACGGCACCTCAGCGCTGGCTTACAAGACGAGTATTTCAGGATAAAAATAATCATTTATCGTTTTACTACTTACTAACGAAAAAAATAAAGACACAAACGAACCTCAATAAAGACAAAAAAGTACGAAACAAAATGCTAAATAGAAAAAAAAAGCGAAAAAACAACAAACCGATCCAAACTTCTTTCATAAAAGGGAACTAATACATTTGAGTTGCAAGTTTCTTTCTCTTCAATTTAATATTGCTGAAAGGGTAAGAAAGTGTAGGTACAGCGGTGACTGATGTGTTTTCTTTACATAATGTAATAGCTCTTTGGGAGAATCGACTTTCCTGTTTTTTGTATTGATAAGATGAGGAAATGGAATAGTAGGTAGTCAACCTGGTCTTTTACCCGAAAGCATCTAAATGCTTACTGGAAAATGTTAACGTCGGCGAACTTCGAAGGAACATCGAGCTAGCCATTAATATATTTGTCGGTTCTTGTTTGTAACCGTGCGAACGTACTTGTGTACGTGATTTATTTTGAATTTTATTAATTCTTTAAGTGTCGGTAATATAAATATATAGAATAAACTTAACTTAACTTAACTTTATCTAAGCTATTGTTTTACGGAAAAGGTAAATGGAGTGGTCTTGTTTGTAACAAAACAAAGCGTGCCTACTAAGTGTGTGTGATTGTGCGTCATAATTATGTTTTACTTTGTACTATTGCTAAAGACAGCTTCAAAGCTTGTTTGAATAAATGCTTATCGAGCTAACATTCCATTATTTATCTATAATATGTATGTATTTATAAATCATATAAGTATGTATATCAGTTGTCTGGTTACCATAACACAAGCTCTGCTTAGCTTGGGATTAGATAGCTGTGTGTGAGTTGTCCCAAAATATTTATATATTATTTATTTATTTATTCATTTGACGACATTCTGATGATGAAGTTGTGGCATATTAATTAATTTGTCCATTTTTTATTGTGACTATAATTATTTTGGATTTCTGTTTTTATTATTGGAATGGCTTTCTTCTCATTTGTTATGTTGTTTTATATGACATTGCATTCTTAATCATAATGTATTAATGTGTGACTTGACGGAATCCCATATCAATAAATTATTATGAATACTTCGTAGTGATTAATTTCATATCTATATAAAAGTAAATTGTAGCCTAGTGTACGATGATAGGGTTTTTCAAAAACCCTAGATACATTAGGCACCTCACAAAGGTGAAATATAGCTTTGTGAAGAATAAATGAAAAATTATGAATTTTAATTATGAATTATGATTTTTACGATCTCAGTTATTTCCACTTTTATAATACTCTAATATTTAGTTTCATTTAATTATTGTGTCATGATGGAATACGTAATTAAATATAAGTCATTCTTTTCTTTCATACTAATAACGAAATCACTTTATTCAAAATTATTAGTTCTATTATTATATACACTCACTATAACAAACCAAAATTGAACTTCCCAATAACATCATTACCATCATCTCAAACCGGTAATGAAGAACAAACGAACTCGCATCAATCAAGTCTGTAGTAAGCAATGTTTTAATGACATTATTTCCTAATACCCGACGACAATTTCCCTGCCTAACTGTATTAAGATGGCGCACGTGATTTTCGATCGAGTTCCAATGGTTGGGGTAATGTACAAAGGCTTATAATCGAATGTGATTTATTATGGAGATTACGACGTGAGCAGATTGGTGGATGTGTTTATTAGGTGATAATTTAAAACCTACGGAATGTTGCTTTTCTATAAATTAGATATCTCCAAAATATTGGTAATACGGACAAATGGTACTTTCTAAACAAGCATAATAAAAGCTGGTAATGTTAACTATATTTATTTATTTATAGGTATCTAAGCCAACACGAGTCAACATGTCAAACATGATTAATCATCTACCTACCATTACCTAGGGGAATACAGCACAGTTACAATAAATAACCGTAGGTATTCTAATCAAACACAAGGTCTTTACACTGAGATTGTATTGTCTTAAATTGGATTCTCTCGTCTTTTCGCCTTTACACTAGTCTAGAAATTGAAACGATGTAAATCATAATGTGGTCCTTCGAGCCGGATGAATGAGTTTGAAATTAAAACTAAAATATTATAAAAAATTGTGTCACAAAGTCAAATAAAATTACGTGAAAACCTCCTTAAATAATTTCGAAACCCACATTACCAAGGAAATTGTCGGAAAGGTGTTTTAATAATAAAAGACGACAAGGTTCACAATTTCTCCAACCGAAAAGATATTTACTAAAGATTTTCGCTGGCAAATAGAATTACCTGCCCTCGACAATATGCAGCCAGGAGAAAAATTATGCCAAGGAAATCAGCCGGTGCTTCTTGCAAGAAAAACCTTTATAAAACGACGGAAAACGAGGGATGAAATTGCGTTTACATAGTTTTTGGAATAACCATTTTTGCCACACTGTTGTTTAGCTTTAGGAATTTAGATTAAGTTCAAATATTTTTTTAAAAACTAATTGTTTTTGTAGATAATTTTGATTTTGAATCAAATATCATGTATGCTACATATATTGAGTTAATATACCCATAAAAATATTAGTTAAACTGTATATTTTTTAGTTGTGGGGGCCGTCGAATCGTAACATATTATTATGCGAGTAGGTATTTAATGTCTATTTCGTGCATCAAACTCTTACAAATGTTCATATTTATTAGATTAAGTTTTTTTATTAATATTATTTAATGTCATGCCTAGATGCTATTGACAAACACTTCAAATGTTTACAAATGTATCTCATTATTTATATATATCCCAAAATGAAAATAGTAAATAAACAACAACATTACCAAAACACACTTTTCCCTCCTTACAAACACTGCCACATTTAAGCCCTTTAACTTCAAAAGAAATTATAATCCTGCAAAATAATAAGCAGCTTTATACCCCACTATGTGAAGTAATGTCAGCATCACTCAAATTAGCCGGGTAACCACCCTTGTGCTGCAAACGCCATGTAAACATGGTACGTCTTCATTTCATTAGGGATATGCGTCTTACGTAGTTCTATGTTGAAGATAAGGCTTCGTATATACGAGAGCAGTACCGGTAACACGGTCCTTGTGTTGCTGCCAAATTGTTTTCATGAAATTATTTTATGTAAGGCTCTTTTTTTGTTGCACAAAAGTATGAGAAAGGATCGCATACAAACCTTGCTCCATGGTGGTACATCAGAGGAGCCTGCCAGAACCACTGCTTGCTAGGGTTGAGGGTTGTTTGAAAGAGTTCTTACGGCCTTGGAACACAAAGGGTAAAAGAAGGAACATGGGTGGGTTTTAGTCAGTAAAAGTCTGACACTCCGCACAGCCCAGAGCGGGGAAATTATTTGATAATTATAATCTGCAAAAAAATACTGTTATGTCACATGACTTACCTATTTATTTTCGCGCAACTCTTTTCATAATAGGGTGCGTAGAATGCTAGGGGATTATGACACCAGGTGCGTAGATGCACACCCTTAAAATCTGTTTATGTTGGGAGGAAGCGCAAAAATATTTTTTTATTATAATTTTTTTTGAAAAGGATATACAATGTAATTTTTTTTTTTTAATTAGTAAACTCAATGTGCAACATACGTTGGTACTTGGATTTGATTATAATTATTATTCATTAGATCTAAAAATTAATGGAATTGATGACTGCCAACGTTACTTGTTACACGGTTTGTTTTCATTTTCTCTGGTATCTGTATCAATTTTAATTCTAACAATAAACTGTTTTAAATAATATTTTTTTTTTTTTATAATTTCATCATCCCTGGAGGTTATTCCAGATTTTCTTATAAGGTTTCCAAAATTTGTCGTTAAAACGGTCAGTAATACAAAAAAAATACGTGTGGCACTCGGAGACTGCCGCGGTAAAGCTTTGCATAACATTTTTTTATCAACTAGTGCAATAAATAAAAAAAAATGTATGCAATATATAAAAAAAATATCTAAATATAATATTTAATAAGTCCTTCCAATGAAAAGAAATAGGCAATTTCACAACACCACTAGAACAAGGTTTCCTTTCTTCTAACTCAGGTTTTGATCTACCTATATGACAAACTTCACCGAAACCCATTCATCCATTATAACGTGAAGACGTTACTCAGCATTAACATAAAGGTTGGATTAAAAGTCAATAAAATTAATATCAGTCTTCGTAGCCGGTCTACGCTGCGCTACGCCGTAGCAACTGTAGACCTTTGCAACAAATTACATCCGTAGCAGATAACGATACTAATAATATCTTTTAACTCGGAATCAAACGAACCTAATTGACTCTGGTGCTCAATTAAAAGTCACCGGCGATATTCTTCTAATGACGCTATTTATTTATAGGATACCGTACCGAAAGATTAAAAGAAAACTCTTTTTTTTTTTACGTGATATTTATGGGTTTCTTGAATAGGTATCTATTGCAGGATTTACAGGGAAAAAAGCAATAAAGAAATAAGTAAAAATATATATTTCAATATCAAATAGTTTTCAAATAGTTTGTATACTGTCAAAAAAACTGTTTGTTTGTCAATTTTGATTCCGGATTTTCAAGAACAACACACTTTCATTTGTTTTCCCTGGTGGCGTCACATTTGGTTGGGTTATATTCGACATCGTTCCTAACAGAGTTATCACATGTTGAACTGCAACTTATGAATAATCATAACGTTTGACACACTTGCTTTCATTATACGTACCTACACAAGTACAGACAGCATAGGAGATAAGCAACCAGTATTGTTGTTTGAAAGAAAGCAAAGAGTTAATTAAATAAATTTAATTTCAGTAAAGACGTCTATCGGTTTTTAAGAAAAAAAAACAACTATTTCTTGACGAACTTAGTCACTGAACGCTTTTCCTTATTGTACTTACACAAGCACACAACATATATCTGTTTCGACAAGACCCTAAACTCAATGTAAATAAACATACTCATAAGATCCTCCATACAACGTTCTATACATTATGTAAACAAACAAACTAACTATAGCCCGGTTTACATTATTTACAACGCCGGTAGGGTCACGGAAGACAAAAAATTAAGGCACAAGGCTGTGAATATGTCGCCATGTTGCAAAAAAGTGTCAACGCGTGACGTGACTTTCTATTATATTTGCCTTTGCAAAACTCATAACAGGGGCACGAACAAAAACGCACCTACGTCTCATTAAAGGGTTAGGGACTAGTTACATTTGGTCGCGTCGTTACGTCACTGGAGTGAAAAGTTTGGGGACAAAAATTTAACCTAGAAAATGCTGAGTCTTTCTTGTTACCTGTGATATTGTATTATCTAGAAGGACTGATTGTGATTCTTAAATTACTGACATCCGGTTAATCTGGACTTACCCAAATATAGTTAGGCAAACTGAGCCATGAAAAGGCTTTCAGATATTAATGTAATGACTTATACAGTATGTTACTAACAGGTTTGATCATAAAATGTATGTGGTATAGAAATGAACAACTTTCTCCATGGGGTCAACATTCTAATCGCGAAAAAAATATCACAACCTTAAAAATGAACACACTTTTTAATACACGGTGTATATAAGTGGTATTTACAACATGAGTAGAAAGAAAATCACTGCAAAAATATCTTTGTTTTCACTGTACTTCGTCCTTTTTTCAGTTATTTCTCTCCCTTCTTCTTAGTTTTTCTTGCTTGGCTGACAATGTTTCCTTAAAATCTTCCTTTAAATCGGATATCTATGAAATAAAATGCTTCCACATCAAAAGAACAAACACAAAATCGGGACATTTAACCTCTACCAAAACTTTCCCGGCTCAAACTAGTCAAGTCTGTTGGCGTGTAATGGTTCCCTAACAAAACTAGAGAGTAAAAAGCCGCAAGCCATACAACGAGGTCCGAGGGCGAGGCAAAAAGTTAAATTGAAACATCCCACGGTCTGCTCCGGCTAACGCGGCCATAATTAGTGTGCTCTTTGTAATGTATGATCATTGGATATATGGATAGAAATAAGGATTTCAAGATTTTTTCTGAAGTATTCACGGATTCTGGATTTGTGTTTTTGGATAAGCTCGTCCCTTATTATATGGGATTTAAACATAACTAGATAGACATAATAGATAAATCATTTATATTTCATGATGAAAAAAAAGACAAAGAGAAAAAGGGACAGACAAGCGACATCCGGATGGAACGAAGTTATTATTTATGTTGTACAAACAATAATACAATACTACAATACAATAAAAATAATCGTCGCGACACTACACTGTTCAATGCGAAATAGAAAAACGAAACGAAAATAACTGTCTTGCATTCTATGAGAGAGAGCGAGAGAGAGAAACAGGCAGAGTAACACGCGCACGGCTTACAACTACAACAAAAATTGTCGTTAAAACTATTAATCTTAAGCAAAAAGTGTCGTTACAAGTTTTGGTCTTAATTTTTTCCGTCTGTCTCCCTTTTGCAACGTGCGATAAGGAACTTCGTTTCTAAAGTAAAGTAGAAGTTACATTAACCCATAGACATTTAGACACAGCGGTCGCCCACTACTGGCTGGTGTGTGTCTCAAGACTATATCTCACGATTAAGATTACCAACATAACTGGCGAAATGTGGCTATGTTTTAGATACACCCCTGTCTATCCCATCTAGGATTACAGACATGATATTATGTTACGATACGTTTTGACTTGTGAGTAAAGTTTTGTTCTATGATAAAATTACAGACACTCAGTGGCTCTATTGTCTAACAACTAGCCTTACCAAGGGATTTCGTTTTTACCAGTATTAACTGCGTTGTGGAGATCTGATAAGCAGTGGGTTTTTAAGTGGGACTAACTGGCGCCCGCGGCTTCGCGAGCTTGATATCGAAAAAAAAAATATCCTGTGTTATTCCCGAATATAATTTACCTCTGTGCCAAATTTCACCAAGATCCGTTCAGCCGTTTTGACGTGAAAGAGAAACAAACATCCATACATCCATCCATCATAGAATTTAAGCTTACTTGATATAGTTGGAACAATGCTGGGTCTATGCCAATCTGTACATGAGCATTTTTTTTCGGCTGGATAATCATTCAACAACTTCCCCCGCAGCTTTGGGCGGAGCGTGGGGGAGTCTCAGACTAACGTTTTCACGGCACGGTTGTCGCAGTGACGATTGACTGCTGCGCTGCGTGTCGCGGGTTCGATTCTCGCACGGAACAAAAATTTGTATAACCTGCACATAGTTTTTTCGGGTCTGGCTGGTTGTGTATACGAGTTTAAATGTTTGTAAAGGCACCCACGATATAGGAGAAATTCATAGTGTGGGGAAACGTTTTTTTAACGTTTCCCCACAAAAACAGAAAAAAAGACTTACTGGCTAAAACTCACCCATGTTCCTTCTTTAGCCCTTTATGATCCGCGGCCGCGGTATCTCTTTCGAACAACCCGCAACCCCGGCAGGATCTGTAAATGGTCTTAAGGTATATCATTAAAGATCAGCATCTCACACGATTTGCGACCTCTAAAAGAGAATGGTGGATGCTTATAGCCACAGTAACACTTTAGCCAGCTCCTTATCCATAACCGTAACGATGACGTAAGTAAATAATTTGCGAAAAAAAAAACACTGAAAAAAGAAACACACAAGTACTCTACGCTGTTACTTTTAAATTACACATCTCGGAGCTCTTACAAAAGAAACTTCGAATCAGGTTAACGTAACAAGACCGGCGAACAATTAAAGTTTGACGTCTGCGAAGTAAAAAGCCAAAGCTTGCTCTAAGTGCTTCGCTTGATTTGTTTGAGTTTCACGACATTTTCGAGAAGAAAAAACGTGAATTGCAACTTTTCGATTAACCGAGAGTAAATGATTTTTGTTTTTGATGGAAAGTTTTTTTTTTTGTAATTACTTTGAGTTGTTCAATTTCTTTTGTGTGTTCCATTAAAATCCTTTAACCTTATCCACTGTTACGGAGAGGCAAAGAAACACGATGATAGTAAAATCAATAAGTAATTGAAAAAAAAACGTATTTCAATCAAACACATTTTTAAACAAGTTATTCGTACAGACAACACAGGTCTAAAATAAATATACCAGTTTGATCTACCGACGCAAATATTTATGACAAGGTACTCCACGAACTGCACACTAAAAGTAGCAATGCTAATCTACCTAAACGGTGCTCTAGATAACGAACGCTTTTGAACGATTTTGACTTGATATGCGTTGATATATTTTGATAGATCCTCAGAACTACAGTCTAAAATCACTAGAGATTTTCGGACTACAGTTTCTAAAATTGCACTAAGTTTTCAAATAACACAGGAAATAGGCTAGTTTCTAAAGAAAAAATATAAGTCCGTCTGTTAGATAATGTTAGTTACGTGTAACGGTACGAGTTGCTACATTTTTAACCATATTTGGTTATATCTTTGTCATTTTTGGTTTATTTTACAAATAAAAATTACGTGTCCCTTATTTTTGAATAATCCAAAAGACGGACTAAACAGAATATAATTACTTTGACTATGGAAACTATTCTATTATATAATCCTTTTTTCCATTCATTCAAAGATTTCTCTAAAAAAAAATGTACAGCACCAACAGCTACAGTAAAGAGGTAACAAACGAAACAGTTGTTGTGAATTCAACGGTCTATACACATTTTCCTTCTTTTTTATCTTAAGAAGAATGTTGTCATCTTTTACTAACCCTTAAAATTACAAATTGCAATCACAAAAACGACCATAATTACGGCAACACCTATTTACAACCGAAATTGATGTCAAAACTTTGACGCTCAACAAATCAAAATTTTTAAAGTAACCAATTAATATAACAACTTCCAGGGTTCCGTATGTCGTTTGAAAGTAACATTTGTCAACCTTAATAGCAACCTCGTAATTCCGAAACTTGAAAGTGTTCCTCGCTTTCGTCTCTATAAATTAAAGTGATTTATAGACGCGAACTGTAAGGGCTGAAAACTTTTGTCGTTTCGTCGTAAAAAAAGCAGATTTTTTCTCTCAAGGACTAATGAAAGTGGCTTTTTGTCTTACATTGTTCGTACTGTGGTTTATTTTACTCGAAATATTGAATGGCTTATGATAAAAGAAAAGCTTTGGCATGAATTTTATTTGCTCTTTTTATAGGCATCTGTATTTTTACGACACGTTTTTCAGGGTTCCGTACCTCAAATAAAGATAAACAGTACCGTTATTGGATCACTTTGTTGTCCGTCTATCTGTCTGTCAGTCTGTCTTTCAAGATCCTTTATCTCGGAAATTTGTGGAGGTATCAAGTTGAAATTAGAACCATATAATCAACTCTCGTTGAAAAACTCAATCCTCTGAGTCTATGGAGTTAAAGATATTATGTCTGTTTATATGGCAAGTCTAGTTTAGTACGGAACCCTCGGTGCGCGAGTCTTACTCGCTCTTTGCTAGTTGTTTTATTTTAATAATGGATCCTTATTTTGGCGGTGAAAACAAAGATGTGTTTTTTATCGGGTTGTTTTTTTGCGAAGTTTGATCTGAATAAGAGTTGTAAAGTATTGATGTGTTTTTGATCTTTACAAGCTAAGTTAATCGCAAGATGAGCCATCGATAACTTCAATTGTCAAATAAAACTAAATTTTGCTTTGCCTTTTACTTATTTATTTTTTGAGTTTCTATATCACGTTCATTTTTTAAATCATTATTTTTGTTTATTAATAAGTGAGTTCTGTGCACACAATTGTAACCCGTCAGTAGCGTTGGACTCTATCATGTTTTATATAAAGCTCGTCCTAAATATATTTTCTCATCTAATAATTCGGATTATTCAAAAGCCATACATCTTCGTCAGAATAATGAATCGACTTTCCGACGTTAACCGAGAGCCTTCAGTAACTGATGAATGTATTAATCTCCGTTTAAGAGAAATTTCAAATGATGTGGTTCTAAAGTTTTACATTATGTTTTTACCGTTATATCATTATTAACTCGACAAGTTTTAAAAGGTGGAGAATCTACCTAATACGTAATCATTTCAACTTTTTCTACTACATTGTATGTTATTTGATGCTGATACTAAAATAGTATTCTAGAACTCATATAGTTACGAAATAGGCTTAACCTCAACGTTTATGTCAAAATTTCACAGATTTTTTTTTCACAGGTTATCTCTTTCTTTGAAGCAGCTATGCTAGCGAAGGAGGTAGCCGGACGTTTAAGGGACAGAACGTTCCGGGCATCGGGCGCCGGCAGACGTCTCCTGGCCACCGTAGATACTCTGTGGGTCTGTGGACGATGAGCAATGGGTAGTTCAGCCTCCGTCCGTCTAGTGTCAAAAGCATCACATTTGTAGTCCCCAAAGAGATAAGCAGAGGAGTGCTTAAAAGTACACTCATCAGTTATGTTTTAATAGGATATGTCTATGTATATGGATATGGATCAGTTATGTTTTGACGGGCCTCTTGGTCTAGTGGTTAGTGGCCCTGACTGCTGAGCCGGAGGTCGTGGGTTCGATTCCCACCCAGGACAAACTTTGTGTGATGAGCATGATTCGACTTGTCTGCTACTATCGTCTTTTGGATGATAAATCATTCCAAAATGTCACGGTTTAAGCGTAGTTACAATATTTTCCAAAAAGTGTGTTTTCTTCTTCTACTTAACTCTGTTCTCATTATAACATTTACAAGTATCCCACAAAATATTCCAACATAATCTCATAAGGCACATTATATTATCATAATACGATCCGCAAAATATCTACTTACTCCAGTAATCATGTAATCCTAGACACTGAGACAGAATCCCTGGAGGCACGACAAGCAGACGACTGTACATTATGTACAACCTTGACCTAACTATGTGCGTGGGGTTATGATTGGAAGATCGATAATATGATTTATAGAGTACCAGCTTTTGCCCGCGACTTCGCTCGCTTTAAATTTGGGGTAACACAGTTACACCCTTACAGCGCCTCATTTATTGTAATAGCAATGCTACGTTTTTCAATCTATTTAACAAAAAAATAGCCTATGTCCAGGATGCCAACTATCTCTGTACCAAAATTCATGAAAATCGGTTTAGCCATTTAGGCATGAAGACGTAACAACAAACAAACAAACAAACTCACTTTCGCTTTTCTAATATTGGTAAGGATTTTTTTAGCTAAACCATTTTGTTGTCTCTGTTTAATATTTTTAAATTACGCCAGGTTGTTTCGAGTTGTGATTTTTATATTATTTAATAAAAAAACTTTATTATTTACTAGCGACCCACAATGGTTTCGCACGGGTAATGTGTAGGTAGATACTAATATTTAATTGTACACCTATAAAACTTCCTTGAATCACTATGAATTACTAAAAACTAAATTAAAACCCGTAGGATTTTTTAAAAGATTTAGGTAAGCAGACAGATACCGGAACCGTCTTTATTTTATACTAATAGCCTGCGCCCTGCGGTTTCACCCGCTGCTCACTTGGGGGTATGAAAAATAGATGTTGGCCAATTCTCAGACCTACCCGATATGTACACAAAATTTCGTTTAAATCGGTCCAGCCGTTTCGGAGGAGTATGGGAACGAAAATTGTGACACGAGCATTTTATATATTAGATTTATGAATTGTAGCTTATGTGTTATTCTGATATGTAAGCTGTATTATTGTAAAGTTTCATCAAAATCTATTCGGTAGTTTTTGCGCAAAAGATCAACAAACATACTTACATACATCCTCATAAACGTTCGCTTTTATAATATTAGTAGGATAAAGATTTATGTACTGAACTCTTTATACTTTTTCTAACAGTCAGTAACAGAAATGTGTGTAGATTTACGACATAGTCGTTCTAATTAACAAAACAGTAAGATCTTGGTACTTTCAGAATTTCAGACTAAAAATTCATTATCTCTACAGTCAAGTTTGAATAAAAACGTATTCGAAACGTGGAAATAATAACTTAATTCCTAACACAATAAGTATTTTACCAAGCTATTCAGTTTCCTATCTTATCTTTTATATTTTACTTATCAAGCAGTTTAAATTTATCTTTTTCGTGATCTTTTATCGCTAACAGCTTCCAATGAACGCGTCTCTCTCTTATCGAAATAAAGTTGATTGTGATAAAGATGTAGACGGGCGATAAATATTTAAATACAAACTTAATGGTGGTTTTATCTTCAGAACATATTAAAGTACATTACAAGGTACTAAGCAGCCATTTAATTTAACACTAAATTGTAATTTTAACCTAAAAGATTTTATATGGTATTCCTGTCGTAAGGTGCTTGTGAAAAAAAAATCGCGAAAAGTAAATAATGCAATGAGTACAATTGAATGAAAGACATTGTGATTGTTAATACAATGGTAAATATTGCATTAAGGTTGCAGACCATACTTTTATACAATTTCAATAACTAAGAACAGGAACTAAGAGATGGTCAGCGCCGGTGAGGTGGGCTCAGAAGGCAAGCCGTCCTAGATCCGAAGACACCATGAAGGCTGGTTCGAATTGCCCGAAGAAAATAATTTGTACAAGTAGAGGGAATTTGTGGACGTCTTTGCCCACTTGGCCAGCAATGGTACAATTTTAGGTAAATAAAATAAAACCTGAAGAGAACTATAGACGGCAACTAAAAGTTGCAAAATTCTGGTTCAATATTTCCTGCCGATGTTTGCTTTCTTACCCTATGAGCAATTTCCAATGAACCAAATAATCTCCCCTTCATGCCATATTCATACACCTGTCTCAACCAATCACAGCCAAACAGCATTCCAATTTGACAGTTACTTATCCACTTTCAAAATCGTCCTCAGAGAGTTCTAAAACAAAATCGCATCGGCTTTTTTACGGCCCGTCTACACAAGACAGGACTCCAATGTACCCTAAGGCACTTCTCACACTTACCTGTGAAGTAAAGTTCCATGTACCGGATCTATCTGATAAATAGAATGATCAGGAAACAAGTGTGAACGAGGCAGAATCGCTTCCAGCTAACTTATAGTGTAGCTCGTAAATTCGTTTGAATATCCGTTTTTTTTTCTGTTTGTCTTTGAATTGGTTCGCTGTTTCGAATTGTAGAAAAGATTTTTACGATAGAATCGTTGTTTCTATTTGAACGCTGGAATTTCAATACTGATCAGGATAAATAAACGTTTTTAGCTAGAAAACGTTTTATTTAAAGATAAAAACCCTTATGTCTTGCTTTAGAAATTGCATTGCTTTTCGTTTAGTTTACACCCATAGAGCAGCATTAACACCTTTTATGAGTTTTTGGAAGCATAGGATCTATTCTAGAATCTCTCTTAAAATTTTAATCTGTCTGACTTACATTAAATAATATACTCTTCGCATGATATCTAAATCGTAACGTCTGAGCCGAGCCTTACAGAACACACACCAAACTTCAAAACCGTCTCCACCATAAAAGGTGGAGGCGTAAATTTTAATAATGACGCAAAAGAAAACACCAAAACTTGACTATAATGAAAACAAGGCTCCTCCCACGACATTACTCGCGACTGCATACAGACTAACGGGTTAAATTCTGAATAAATAAATAGTCGAGCACCTGCACACGGCATTTAAGTGGCCATTAGCTTCTCAAAATGCTATCATTGTTATTATAATTGTATTCTTATGGCTTGTGGGAGAATTGTTGACGTTTTTCTGCATACATATATTTGGAACTTATATTGGGTTGGTAATGCTAGAATTTATCAACGAGATACTTAAGATAAGTGGAGTCTGGTAAGGTAGATGAATGCCTAAGAGGCATTCATCTACCTTACCAGACTCCACTTATTTAATCCATTCAATGCTGTTTATAAAATTCAATCTTTTATAAATAGCATCGAATTAAGCCAAGAATTACTTATGATTTGGTTAAGAGTACGTTCAGGCCTTCTTAATGAGGGGTAAAAAGTCTACTTAACTGTTACTTAATACGTATGAGTTTGTTTTCCATGGAATGTGTCAAAGGTAAAACATATTGGGAAGTAAGAACAAGGGCTATTCTTTGAGGGATTACTCAAACGAGACACGCTCCGAACGTCGGGCACCGCGAGATGACTCCCGGCCACCAAAGATGCGGGTCTGTGAACGGCGAGCAATGGGTAGCTTACCGTCCGTCCGTCTACTGACGACAGGCCGTATCGACAGAGCGTTTGTGTTCCACGCGAGCCTCAAAAGGATTCCATCAAAGCAGAGGAGCCTCCCAGGGCCACCGCCTGTCGGTGTTCCAGGTTGGTTCGAAATATAAAGGGTAAAAGAAGGAACATGGGTGGGTTTAGCCAACAAAGGTCTGACACTCCAACTCCGTTCCGCTCAAAGCGGGGGTTGTTATTTGATGATTTCCTGTCCGTAAAAAAGGCTATTCTTCAACAAGAATTTAGCAAAAACATTCTATTTTAGTTTAGTTTAAATTGCGTCAAACATTATTCTTTATTCAAAAAAATTAACTCCAACGTTTTTTTTCAGTAGTAATTCGAGTCGCCTCTAGATCCCGGCCTTTTGTGTATAACAGTATGACCGTATTATGCTAAACAACTTGAGGCAATTGCAGAGCGCCTCCGCTTGCATTCATGGGCCATTCTCACTTCAATGGTGAATTACCATGGTAAATTGAACGAGCAAATTATGTGCCTACCCGCCTTTGCGAGAACGTTTGATAAATGTATCAAGTTGATATGTATGAAATAGGAGATTTAGGACATTTTAAAAGAAAAAAAACCGATCAAAGTCAGACTTGCCTATTGAAAGCTACGTACAAACTTGCGATAAAAAACGGCCATCTTTTGATTGCGTAAACTTAAAGGGGCTGATTTTTTATAGAACAAAGAAACCACAGGCTTGAGTATATTATGGTTTTAATTTCAACTCGAAATATCTAATTCATTTTGTAACAAGGCAAGAGAATAATAAAAATTCTAGTTACATTAGCGGACTAAATTGATGGGCATGTCATAGGCACTGGGCAGATAAATATTCTGCTGCGCACATCCATATCGCCAATCAAATCTGTTTGATGCAATTTTGTTACAAAACAAAAATAGGTTAATTAAATGTTAATATTATTATAAATACTTTATGAAACAATGGTCTGAATTAAATAAATAAACACAATAAAAATTAACATTTATTTCCTGTAAACTATACATTGTTCTTATAATTAAGGTTTAGTACTTAGTTTAAATGTTAATGCTAATTATTATTCTTAATTCGGTTAGTTCTTACTTAATGACGGCACGGTTGGTGCAGTGGCCGAGCGATCCACTGCTGCGCTGAGGGTTGCGAGTTCGATCCCCGCACGGAACAAATATTTGTATGACCTACAGGTAGTTGTTTCGGGTCTGGCTGCTTGTGTATGTGAGTTTAAATGTTTGTAAACGCACCCACGATACAGGAGAAAATCCTAGTGTGGATCAACGTTTAAAAAAAAAACTTAATATTGTTAGTTTGTTTGTATTTTTATCCTAGTTCGACCATCTTAGTCTGCAAGTACCCCTGTATGGGTAGAGGCTTCCTCCAAAGAAGCCCATGTATCTTTGTTTTGTGTCACAATTAATTACGTCTATAATATATAGTGCCTGGTTGATGAAAGAACCAATAATGCTGTTGAATTAACAGAGTCAGATATTTAGTTTAGACCATGACTTTATGATCACTAAAAATTTGCTCCAGCCATCAACCACAATGACTCCAATCTATCAAACAGAGACATTTCAAATAACTGTCTCACAGACATTTTCGTAATGAACTTGTCTGAAGAAACCACATTAATTTAACATCCATAAACTAATTGTATTTATCAGAATGCGTGCCGTTGAGTGAAGTTTTTATATCAGCTCAATTAGCGAGCAATTAAACACGTAAGTGGTAAGTTAATTAATGGCTGTAAAATAATTAAGATAAAGTATTTTTGATCTTAAACTTTTATTACTTGAAGTGTTTTTACAAGAAAGTGAAAGCTGGAAAACTCTTTGCAAATGGACTATTTGATCTAAGCAAAGGTTTTACTTGTTAATGGTTATTTTTGTGGAAAACAAGTAAGAAAATTGAAAATATAGGATATTTTTTAAATATTCATTTCAAATTAAATTTGGATTATTTATCTCATCATAATAAAACAGTATAAAGTCAAACAAAGTTATATGATTACTAGCTTTTGCCCGCGGCTTCGCTCGCGTTTAATCCAGGGTAACACAGTTCCCCTTGCGCCTTATTGATTTGTAATAGCAACGCTAAGTTTTCCCTTTTCTTCCCTCTTTCTCCCTCACATCCCACTTTTCTCAAAAAAATATTGCCTTTAGCCTTTGTCCGTCTCCTAGTTCCCAACTATCTCTGTAGCAAAATTCGTGTAGTGTAGCCATTAAAGCGTGAAGAGGTAACAAACAAACAAACTCACTTTCGCTTTTATAATATTAGTAAGGATTTATCAATTGAATCATTTAACATTTTAAGAAAAAAATGATCAAAGATATGAGTTTATGTTTAAAAAGGGATTTATTACTGGCCACACCTGCTTTGCGGACACCATTTATAATAATCTCTTCATGGATGACCACTATACGTCATTTTTGCCTTTTGGCTTTTTTTTTTTTTTTTTTCGGGTGGGTTATCATCCAATGACTTCCCCCGCTCTGGGCGGAGCGGGAGGGCATGTCAGACTTGTACTGACTAAAACCCACCCATGTTTCTTCTTTTGCCCTTTACGTTCCGAGGCCGCGGTATCTCTTTCGAACAACCCGCAACCCCGGCAGGCAGAGGCTCTGGCAAGCCCCTCTGCTTTGCTGACTCTCTTTGAGGCGCGCGTGAAACACGAACGCGCCGTCGACACGGCCTGTCGTCAATCGACGGACGGACGGTGAACTACCCATTGCTCACTGCCCACAGGCCCGCATCTACGGTGGCCGGAAGTCGTCTCGCGGCGCCCGGCGCCATGGGCGTCTCCCGCGGCGGCTGGGTTGGGCAGATGTTCTCTCCCTCAAACGCCCGGCCACCTCCTTCGCTAGCATTACTGCTTCGCAAAAGGTGGTGACCGCTTCCCATTCCCTCTGGCTCCGGACCATGGCCTGAACCAGGGCCGGACGCGAGAGATCGCCGCCGCCGATCGCCTCTACAAGGGCACGGCGGTGCTCCGCCCAAGCCGGGCAGATCGCCACTGTGTGCTCCACCGTGTCCTCCGGGCGATCGTCACAATGGTGACACCCGGGCGCTTCCTCCCGCCCGATGATGTGCAGGAACCTCCCGAAACTTCCGTGTCCGGTGAGGACCTGCGTCAGGCGGTAGGTGAGGACGCCATGACGCCTCTCCAGCCACTCCTCAAAGAGGGGACTTATCGCCACTATTGTGGCGTGCCCTGCCTTCTGGCTTATAGGTCAGGTTCCAGTCTATCCAAAGACTCTAACTCTTTGATGAATCGGAACTTATTTGATGAATAACCTACAAAAAAAATATAAGAATATTATCCTTCTTTGCCTTTTGTGTTTTGGGGCCGCGGTATCGTTTTCGAACAAGTCGCAACCCCGACAGGACTTGGAACAACCAGTCCTCCAAAATTTAGTTGTTAGGTAATGCGACACCCCTCACAATCATCCCCTGGCCTCTCTCTAACTACCATACACGTCACATAAAGAAACGTTTAATTCAGTTCAGGGTCAGTCCAAAACTATAAACCGGACGTTTTCATTACATGTCCTAGATTTATTTGCACAGAGGTCATCTCAGAAAATGAGACTAGCAAGCGGTGTTGGTGGAATGCTTCTGAAATTTACAGTTTATATTTGAACCGTGCTCATTTGCTTGTTGGTTACAATGCATACTAGTAACATAACAGTTTAGTGAATTCATTTAGTCCGTTGATATTCAGTAATCTTTTAGCTGTAAAATGGGTTGATGTTTGTATTCATTCAAAATGGGTTCACACTAAAAATTGGGTGTGTAAGGTTGTGTGTGAGGACGGATATAGTTGTTATAACGTGTAAGAACTGATAAACTCTGATAGTATAGTTTAGAATAATATGTAATTACATGCATCTTATAATTATGTAACTGTATTTTAAAGTATAGCTCACTACAATTACTGTTAGCTTTAATTAATTTGTACCTGTATTTCTATGTATTATCGGGATGGCTTTTCTTTTTAATCGTTATGTTGTTTTTCAATGGACTTTTTATTTTCATACTAATTTGACATATTTGTATTCTATATAACAAATGTTCGTAAACCTTTGTGATTTGTAAGAATCCCTTACCAATAAATTACTATGACTACTGTAACTATGAATACTCATAAGTCAGTGTATCGTTCGGAAATGCAGTACCTAATAAAAAATACAGGCATGTGAATACTAGACGTTTCTCCAAAGAACAAATGCCACCAGCACCGCAAAGAATTTACGTTTGGACTATTTCACTGGCGTTGTCTTCCCAACTTATTATTCGTACCAAACAGAGGGTGCCTCAAACACACCACTTAGACACCAAACAAGGGTGTATTAAGTGTGAGTTAAAATTTAAATTGATTCCACCCTCCCTTGGGAGAAAATTCAAATAGTGCATGGTGTGATCTGAAGCGGGAAACACTGTGTTTGTGGGATTCTTTTTCTGTAAATTGGACTCTTCGGTGCGTTTACACACAAAAATAATGGGGAATTAGAATGTGAGTGTATGTGTGGGTGGCGGGATGTACAAACGGCGATGACACGCTTCATTTGTCGAGGGAGTTGGCAAGCTTGTGGCTAGAAACTATACAACATAGGGACAGTTTTGATTGTGTGCGTGCTGGGGATAAACTGGAAACGAAAGGATTGAGAATATTCTCTTTCATTTCAACTTCAAGTTTTCTAAAAAATAATTTTATTAGTTTTACGGGTATTGGTCAAACTATTAAAGCTCAGAAGGTGGTTTTAAATTCCAAATACGTAAGAAGGATTCTGAGTTAGTTTCGTAATCATTCAAAAAACCGAACAAGAACGAGTCAGACTGGCGCACCGATGGTTCCGTACAAACTTGCGACATAAACAGCCATTATCTTTTGAATGCGTAGACTTATAGGGTTGATTTCACAGCACAAAGGGACCACAGACGTTAGTTTATGGTTTTCATTTCAATTCGATACCTCAACGCGTTACCAATATAAAGAGTTTTGACAGACTGGCAGACAATAAAGTGATCCAATAAGGGTTCCGTTTATTTCGTTTTGAGGTACGGAACCCCAAAAATAAAGCCAAAACAAACATTCTTGAATACGAACCACCAAGCGGGATACCATTAAGTCCAAATCAGTTTAAAAAAGATTCCCAAACAGAAATACCGTCGATCTAATTAGCAATTCTTCAGTAATTCAAAGGAAAAAATTCAAATTTCTGTTGCGGATCGTTTACCGCTGTACACAAGCCTCGCAAGGCAGATGAGTTGTAATATCATGCAAATTTCCACGAGTTCAAGTAGGGATGCGAAGCAGAATAAGAATCGAGTTAAGTCGATACAATCGCTTCTTGTAAGAGTAATTCGGAATCGAGAAATGCGAAAAAGTGGATTTGAAAATTTAGATTTATTTCATTTTCAAGATTGTCTGAAAAATGTTCAATGACTTTTTTTTTAAATACGACGTATAACATCACGTTTTAGTCTAGGTTCGTGAATACTTATTCACGCTACTTATAAACGCTTAGGTACTTACCTAAGCGTTTAAAATTGAACTGGCTAGATTTCCAAGTCCTGATATAAAATTAGCATTCGACTTGGCTCGATTCCGGAGCCCGTATTTATACGATTCACTTCACTAAGTTTAAGTATGAAATTCGTTTTATTTTTCCTTTCATTTTCTTAGGGTTTTGGGTCATGTCGTAAAAATGCTTTTACATTCGTCTCGCTTACAATGTTAACAAAGGCTCGACTATTTTCCAAGCAGAATGCTTAATTGACTGAGAATTTTGGTGCATTATACTTTTAAAATGAGGACCCTAATGGTTCTAAACAGCCTGTAATAGGATATGAGGCTGGTACTGTTTTGTGTCTAATAAGTTATCTATAAAGAAGGTCGCTTGAAAGACGTTTCCTTTTTGGATTAACGTATATTTGGAATTATTTTTTTTTTCTTACCTACTATTAACCATAGTAAAAATAACATCTTTGGCAACAAACTAACAATTTTTTCTCTCACAAAGTAGAATGCAAAGTTTTGCTAAGTCGTAAAATGTGACTGAGGTAGAAAAGTTGCGATGGATCATGTAATATTTTACAACTTAAAAAAGCACATCTCGTATAGTATAAAAAAGGCGAAATAGTTTTTATTTCAACCTTTTTAGTTGTGATATCTCACCCATCTCCTTGTCAAGTTTCAATTTTACATTACTTTTGTTGTTACATTTTTGTCGTTTTTCAATTCATAATTATATAATTTCTAAAATTTATCTAAGACATCACACATATCAGTGAAGGAAAATAATGTGAGGAAACCTGGACTTATCATATAAGTCTGAAATCGCCAACCCGTCTTGACCAACATGGTAATTAATGCTCGTGCCTTCTCTTTATGAGAAGAGGCCTTTACCCAGCAGTGGGACAGACATAGGCTGGAATTATTATTTAATTAATTATGTACTAGAAGTTATAAGCGTATCATCTACATAGAAGCTAAGAAAAATCAACATTACACTAATATTATACAAACGCAAGATTGTTTGTGTGTCTATTTGTTACTCTTTCACACTCAAACGACTTAACAGGTGACTTAACAGATGAAATATACCTACAGAGGTACAGCTATCTTCATAGGTACCATAACCTATGTGTTAATACATCAATACTATAACTTATAATTTATAACTAATAATTTATAAAGTACCAAAACGACGTTAATAACTACCGCGAAAGCTTCTTCTATCAAATTAAAAAAAGGACACCTAAATTGAACAAGTAATCACAAACAAATCGGTGGTATAAAAAAATGCTGATCTAATTCATAACTTCTTTCTATTTTTGAAAGACAGTTACAAACAAAACAGTCTGTGAATCCAAAAAAACAGTCACGTGACATAGCCTACACATAAACACGGTTGCCCTTTTCTGAAGACGATGCCCTCAGCCTTCTGCCCAAATCAATCTTAAATATTGAATTTGCGTCGTAATCTGACGGGAACTTTTACGGGAAACGAGTTCTATTACATTTTAACGCAATTTGTATCGAGTTTTCACCTTCCAGCATGTAGGTGGTACTTCGAACTTAAAAACAGGGGGTTCCAAAATTTAATTGAAGACGTGAGATGAGCGAGTTTTAATACGTAATATATTTATTGTACAGTTATGATGAATTCAGTTTAGGGAGGTACGAGGGTTTTTGTGTTAAATGAGTTGTAAAACTGTTCGTTTGGAATGATTTTGGCTTTGTTTTTTTATGGTTATGTGGAAATTCAATTGATGCTGTTATAAAATAATATGGTTTCTTGGTTTCTGTTGAATTTTTTATTGCTTCCACTTTCAAATCAGATTTTGTAGCAGGTCTAAATAGATTAGTTCGATTTCTTAATTCATTTTTAAACTCATTATTATTTTTTTAATATTTCATTTTTTTATTGAAATTTATTTCCACCAGTATCGGTAGCAGTGTCTACGTTACCGGTGGTAAGGGCTCCGAGGAGCACTGCCTTCTGAATCAGGCCCTTAACCCAACCGCCTTTTTTTGTGGGTGGGAAATCACCAGATAACTTCCCCCGCTGCGGGCGGAGCGTCAGACTTGAGCGTGGGGAAGTGTCAGACTTGTACCGACTAAAACCGTCCATGTTCCTTCTATTGCCTTTTGTATTCCGAGGCCGTAGTATCTCTTTCAAACAAGGCCCTGGCAGGCTAATCCAACCGCCTAAGAGGTGATCGTTGAGGCTCTTGGCGATCATGCCATTATAGATTAATATTACAGCTACTGTTACGCTAAGTATACATGCCTGAACATCTCAGGAAATTCTATAAGAAAAGTTTACCTTGACTACCTTTTGCTGAGTAAATCACCCAGATTTAAAATTGAAGCATATTTCATACTTCGTTTATCGTGTCTCATACATCATTTAAAAGCGATTTAACAATGGAAATCCTTGTCGCGTCAATACATTGACAGAGCGCAGTATATTCGCCTGCATTATTCCCCAGCTTACAGCTGTAATCCCAATTTTCAACGGTTGGCAACACTTTTTCGGGCTTCGACGGCGGATTAAAGGCGAGTGTTGCAAACTTTGGTCCTTTTAGATGGAGTTCTGTTTTTAAGTGTACACCTTATTAATTAGTTAAACCCTTCGTTTTGTTCAAGTTTAGGGGGCGCCCGATGTACTTTTGTTGTTTTGTGAAGGTTAGATTTTAAAGGGATAAGTGAGACTTGCTGAGGACTAAGATTTTCAGTTAGAAATTGTATCAAGCTGGAGTTTTTTCTTAATTTATTCTGAGCGTACTAAGCAAACAGATCAAAAAATCACCCAAGTGCGGGTCAGACTCTCGCAACGAGGGTTCAGTACAAACTTGCGACATAAACGGCCTTATAACTTGTGGGTTGATGTCTACACACATACAAGGGACTACAGAATATTGGTTTGAATTTCAACTCGATACCTCCGCGCGTTCCTGAGGTAAAGGGTATTGATAGACAGACAGACACACAGACAACGAAGTGATCCAATGACGGCTCCGTATTTTCCTTTCCAGATACGGAACCCTACGAACAATACGTAATCTGCCAGAACAGGATTATTGCCATTTAGCGAATACTACTGGCGAGATAGCATTCTCGCCAGATAATCTTAATAAACTAATAATATTGCCAATCCTGTTTGGAAATTAACTGTTTGTAGTGGTCCGACTCGACAGATAAATTAAACTAAATGCGATAGGCTAGAAAATGTAGGTGCATTAACTTTATTTGGTTTTCCCTAGCCCACACTGCCCCAAAATTTAGAATATTTGATTTCAATATTTTTAAATTAACACTGCAAAATAAAGAGATTATATAATGGCTGATAAGCTTAGTTCTAGCATTTCTTCATCAGATTACACAAATGACTTAACTATCAACAAAATTACATTAGACAAGTCCGTATCCAAATTCAATCCAGTCTTATTTAGTCTGTTTGGTTATCATAAATCTTTTGTTATCTTTACGAACGTTTTCCATTAACATTTTTATTCGGCATTTTACATTAACGTGCGCGTTTGCGTTAATGTTTTGCTTCGATAACTTTTTCGGATTGTGATTTCGCTTTTATCAGCCGTTGAATAATATTATCGTTCAGTAGGAAAACGGTAAAATCATTTGCTAAAAATACTTTAGAAAAGGAATCATCTTTTAATGCAATGTATATAATTATACGTTGTTCATTTTCATAAATAATTTCTGATATGTAGCTCCGAATGTGCCTGATATTACTAAAAAAATCAATCACATTCTGACTATTTTTTGTGGTATTAAAAGTTTGAGTACCTCTGTTGTAAAGGATGTAAGGTAAAGTTGATTCCCATATCAAAATGTTCTCCTAAGAAGCCATAAGAATACACAGTCGCGTGAGTGAAGTCACGGGCACCGCTAGGCCATTATAACAAACTTGTTCCCACATATTACATAGCGCTTAAACATAAGACTGAAATGCAAGTGTAGGTACACCTCTGTTCGGGGTTGTGGGTTGTCCCGGGGTTCCGAGTTGTTCGAAACATATACTGCGGTCTCAGAACGGGCAAAAGAAGGAAAATGGGTGGGTTTTAATCAGTACAAGTCTGTCTTTACTTTTCTGAGTGATAAATAAGCTGGCAATTTTTTTTCTTTTCAAAAACCTTGCCCCACACTAGGAATTTGTCCTGTATCGTAGGTGCGTTAACAAATGTTTAAAATCCCATGTACAGTAAGACCCGAAACAACTGCCTGTAGGTCATACAAATGTTTGTTCGTTGGGGATCGAACGCAACACAGCAGTCGATCGCTCAGCCACAGCACCAACCATGCCGTCAAAATTACTCAAACAATCCCGACTTTCCAAATTATTTTCCCTGAAATATGTTCGTTTACATATAGAGTCGTCTAAAACGGTGGTTTTCTGGCAGCGTAGTCCCGCCAGACATCGTAATGGGGATAGGCTTGCGACCGCCGAGTGGGGCTTACTCCACCTCACTTTATGTCCAAAATGAAGCACCCGTTTACATACTATTGCTGTGTGGAATATATTTTGTTCATTTTGACCTGAGTTTTGGAGGGTTATAATTGAAATGAGGAGAGTATTTTCTGAGTAAAAATTAACATTCTGAGAAAAGGCTTTAAAAATTGTGGTGTGGTGTGTGGAGAAGTAAGTAGACTAACATAGTTATAGATAAAAAAAAACTTTGATTAGCTCTAAACAAAATATGTCAACAATATAACTAATGGTAAAAAATATAAGTAACTAAATGGCCAGTACATTGATTAAAACTGCTAACGATATTTCAATAGAAATGATAAAACCTCATAAGATGTTCAAATCAATGAACAAGTTTAGCGTTACACGGATTTAAATTATCGTTCTGTTTCTGACGAACGGCTGAAAAAGAAAGGACAGAACGTATAAAAAAAACTTAAAAACATTTCGTGAGTTCTGGTGCAAGCAGGTCTTACTCATGCCTAATAACCGAAGTCAAAAAGTAAAATGAATTTGGAAGAGGAGCCCTAGTCTTATGTCGAAAGCTTAAAGCTTAGCATTAATTTTGATATAAGTTTAGCTTAAATTGAAGACGAGGAATGTTTAACTTCGTTTCGTTCCATTCCACAGTGACTTATACATATGATTGTTTTATAAAACTAAACAAACCAATGTTTAATTTTTTTTCTGGGAAGGGATACGTCAGTTGCTGACTGACATGTTTCTTCTTTGGCCCTTTGTGTTCCGGGGCCACGGTATCTCTTTTTAATAACCAGCAAACCCGGCAGACAGGGGCTTTGACAGGCCCCTCTGCTTTGCTGACATGTCTTTGAGGCGCGCACGCACCGTCGGCGTCGATGCGGCCTGTCGTCAATACACAGACTGACGGTGAGCTGCCCATTGCTCACCGTCCACAGGCCCGGGAGTCGTCTTTTTTAAAATAATAATGTTCTTAATTTTTTTTGCCAGATTGCCAGAAAAAGTCCCATCAAGTTCGGTTAAGCCGTTCCGGAGATTAGCCGGGACAAAAATACCAAGCATATATACAACAACCTAACCATACCTTCGTAACAATATACTTTAATTGCAATCAGTTTTTTTTTTTTTTTTAATTTATTTAATGGGTTTTGTCGCTTAAGGAAATTGCAATCAGTAAAAAGCCATTTATTTTGAAATCATAAACAGGCATTTCAATTTTATTTATTTATTGACATGTATGAAAAGAATAAGTAGGTCGGAAGTCTTGCAACGAAGTTTAAGATGAATTATTACATATTTGTAGACTCCGGTACCCACAGTTACGACTTACTGAGTATTTCTACAGTGCACAGTCTAGGTAGAATGTTCGAGACTAAGTAAATGGATTAAATGTCATTGTGATGTCGAAATGTAATCCACCCGCACCGTTTTAACATTATTGGAACTGGAGGATCGTTTTATTTCGAATTTCGAATAGAAAGGTTATTTCTTCAGTTAGTTCTTTGTTTCAGCAAGTTGAACGATTCAATCTAGATATAATATGTTGTACATTATTCTCATCTATCTCAGAAGTTTTGGCTCTTTTGGAGTTTTTGCCCAACAGTTGGACAAAATAGGCTATATAAACACAAAAAAAAAACTATTGCAAGGTCTAAAAAGACCATGGGAACTCATAAGAATGCAATTAAAATTTGGTACTACATTCTGATGATCTTAGATCTTTTAAACTGCTCAACGAATTTTAATGCAGTTTTCAGCAACAGATGGAGTGATTTAAGACAAGTTCTGGATAGAACCTGTTTATGAGACAACTACCAGGATTGCACGAATTCACGGTGGTATTATAAACCGCTAGCCACAGCTAGTCTACATATATATATGTTTCACAAGCTTGAACATAAACAATCAAGCTAGTCTTGAATAAGCAAGCCAAGCGAAAACAAATGACAACCTATAAATCTAAATTCAAAATCCTGGGAGCAATTCACAAAAACGGATAACATAAAGCAAGTAACCTCTTGTCCATTTCCACGTTTCTACTGGCCATCAGGGGCCAGCAAAACGACTAATATACATAACTATAGAGTGATAAAAGCCCTGTATAACAATGGTACGACCACATGAGAATGTTCTCTCTCACACAATTGTACTGCGTTAATTTTTTGTGTAGCACAGAGGCTTTTAGGGGACATTGATTAATAGTCCGAAGAGGCACATGTATCTCACTTTTTATTACACAACCAGATTAACTTGACCTCCTCTTCCCCTCTTTGTCGTTTACAGTTAAATAGATCGGGGGATTTATGAACTATGATCAAAGGTCTAGTAAAAATGGTTGGTAAGGTGTTTTCAAAAGTGCGTTCAGTTCAGTAGGAGAGCTCTAAAAGAAATCGCTTGTGTCATTGCCACATTATTAGTATTAAAGGCTTTTTGGTAGATAGCGCGGTGTGTGGTTTATATTTATTTAATATTCAGGGTGTATTGAAGTTCTTTTTATGCGACTAAGAAGGAAGTTCGTCTATTTTGCGAAGTTTTGTTTCATATTGGATTAAGTCCAACCTCTTTCATATTTAGTATGTGGTGGTCCCACTTTGGGGCCAATGACCTTAACTCACATTACTTTTATTCTTTTTTTTTTGTTATCTTCAAAAACATTAAAGCATAACAATCTTTCTGATATTGTACCAATATTATTTCTGTTTTATCAAATGTTTCACATTTGGCATTCAAAACATTATTACCAGAACGTACTCCGTCGTCTCGATAAAAAGATTCCGAGCTTTTATCGTAAGGGCACAATCCTCTTATTGTGGC
This sequence comes from Ochropleura leucogaster, assembly GCA_958449745.1. Taxonomy (NCBI): domain Eukaryota; kingdom Metazoa; phylum Arthropoda; class Insecta; order Lepidoptera; family Noctuidae; genus Ochropleura; species Ochropleura leucogaster. The sequence goes on from OY288206.1 coordinate 7,483,550, forward strand.
CTCTAAAAATACCTAAGACTAATGGCCTAAACAGAATACAAACAGAAATATAAAAGAATTAAAATGGTGAAAAACATTTCATTAGGAAAAAAGAAAAACAGTTAATGGTGTGATGTGAAAATGTTGAGATATTAAACCTGAAACAGATTTAGGTTACGTCACTGTAATCCGGGGAAATTGAGCCACATTTAAAGTACTTTTTGATTTTTGTTTACCTATTTTTTATATTTTAGAAATAAGTGAATAGTGCGTAGGATTCCAAGATTTTCCCTATTATAGTCATAAAAAATTGCAATCATAAGCTAAAAACTACAAGATTTTTGTATTTGAATTCAAACTGCTACCGAACACTAAACTAGCAGGCAAACAAACAAAAAAAATGTTTTTAGTGCTATTAAATACAGCTTTCGTGATTTTTATGAGATAGTACTTTTTAGATAAAATGAAACCTATTAAACAGTAAAAAAAAACTTAGTATTTAAAAAAATACTTTCTGCTATTTGATACCAGCATCACTTCCCGTGACGTAAGCTATGCCTACACTTATTCCGTTACTTTCCCCGACCATTAAAAGCCGCAGATAAGCTGAGTTGCTGTCAACTGGCAACATCGTTAATTTCTGGGGAACTCCAGTTTTTATTGTGCGTAATTTTTCCTTGCCCAGGAAATATATTGCTCGTACCGTCGACATGTGACACAATGTACGCATTTATCTTTCTGTGAGCAATAAAAATTATGCTCCGTTGATTTTCTCCGGCCGATTAATTAAGTGCTTAACCGTTAGTACTCGAACTTAGTTCCACTTTTGTTAGTTTTTCTTGTTTTTCTTTTAGTGGGCAATAAGAGAAGCTTGTTAGTTTTATTCCAATAGTTTCTTACGGTTCATAAAATGCCTATTGGCGTTTATTATTTTTTTTATACTATCTCGGCTTCAGTAAAGGCTGTTTTGTTTCATTCCCTTGGTGATTTTAAACATACAAGACTGAAACTTTAGGATAACATTCCCAGCAGAATAATTCTGTTTAAAAAAAATGGGTACCTTTAATAACGACTTCAATGCCACTAAGCTCTCAACTCGATTCAAAGTAAGTCACTTCTGAACCACCACAAACTAAAGAAACAGCTGTTCCATTTTCGAATCCTGGTTACCTGATACCTAACATATGAAGGCTCCCTTAACATGTACACAGCTTAAGGTACAGATGCGCGCGTCTGTAGCCTCCCGAAGTCCCGAGCTGTCCCGAAGGTATCCCTCCCCTCAGTACCGTTTCGATTGCCGGGGAGGGTGCACGCGTTTGGGCGGAAAATCCGCCTTCGGAAAATTCGTAAAGCCGGTATTTTTTTTGTTAGTGCTGTGTTGTGGGACAAATTTGTGGTTGGACTTGTTATGTTTTACATGGATCTGTTGGATTGGTGTAAGTATTTTTTTCTTATTGGCTTGTATTTTAAAGAAAATTTATTTTTCGTAAAATGGTTTTTTGATTTATTAAATTTGGTCATCGTAAATACTAGTGGAGTTTCTTGCCCATTCTTCTCCATAGAGATCAACGCTTTGGAATGGGCAACTGCAGTACTTTCACAAGTTATTATGCCTTGTGACCGGGACTGTAGATTCATTTTGTTTCTTGACATTCAAAAGTGCCTGTAATGGTCTAATTGAAATAAATGATTTGATTTTGATTGATTTTGATTTTCTAGGAGAGAAAGAGAAATTAGGCATTTCAATATTTTTTAAAATAATCGTATTTATTATTATAAAATGTGTATTTTTATTACAAAAAAAGGGTTTCAAACAGGATCTTGGCATCCAACGAGATTGTATTTGAAAAATATAAAATTCGCAATTCAAATTAGAAAAATAATCAAAGTAAAATATTCACCGTGTCTAAAAGTAATTATTAATGTCGTATAACAAAAGCCCATTAACGAGTACAAATAAATGAAATGAAACTGCATTTTATTGCTTGTACAAACAATAATTATAAAGTTTCGCGTGGTTACGACGAATAAAGGTGTAAAGCGTAGCGTGATATTATTTGAGAACGGACAGTTAAATTGAATTTATAGCCAACTACTGTAATTGTTACTATGATTACCTAAACACGTGTATTTTTTTATATAAACTGCTAACAGTAGCTAGCAGTAATCACTGGTTAATAATGATGTGATAATCTAATATATAAAATTCTCGTGTCACAGTTTTCGTTCCCATACTCCTCCGAAACGGCTGGACAGATTTAAACGAAATTTTGTGTAAATATTGGGTAGGTCTGAGAATCGGCCAACATCTATTTTTTATACCCCTAAGTGAGCAGCGGGTGAAACCGCTGGGCACAGCTAGTCTAATATATAAAATTCTCGTGTCACAGTTTTCGTTCCCATACTCCTCCGAAACGGCTGGACCGATTTAAACGAAATTTTGTGTACATTTTGGGTAGGTCTGAGAATCGGCCAACATCTATTTTTTAATACCCCTAAGTGAGCAGCGGGTGAAACCGCTGGGCACAGCTAGTAATTTTATAAAATTTTATTGGTTGTTTCATTTGAGAAACGTTTTATTTTTAAAACGTTTACATATTTTTATATGTAGTAAAAAAAAAACTAAAATAAATTTCTAATTATAAGCTTCCACAGATAAAACTTAATACTTTTTTTTTTACAACTGAAATAATAATGATGTTTGGGGCTTTAATTTGACAGTGAAAACAAAATTTTCAACCGAATCACTGAACTTAAATTGAAAGGGTGCAACAGTTTTAAGAGAATGTATTCGACAATGGGTATACAAAAACAAAAAAAAAGAATTTAAAAAAAATGTTAGCTGACCAACATCAAATAGTGTTGTATAAACACAACAAGGACCACACGCGAGTTAAATTAAAATCTCTTTTGTAAATTAAAATACTTAAAAAAAATAAAAAATACTAAACTACACCTCACGCAGCACAACCCAACATTTCAACTCTTTTCGTGAACACAAAAGCTAGGGTCATCGCCAAACAAAAATAACCCTCAAAGATCCGACTCACGATTATTCAAATATTATTCTTAGACCCTATCTGTTTCACTTGTACCAACAACTGTCTAACACGAATTTTAAAAATAGAACATAAATTACTGGGACGCTTTCGAACGCGACAGTACCGGACATAAGCCATCAGGAATAAAGTCATTTAAATCTATTGTCATCTTTGGTGTATCACTGAAGAAAACAACAAGGAAATGTAGCTAAAAAACGTCCAGTTGTTTGAAAATCAACCTTACGGTTCTGTCTTTTAGGTTAGTAGATAAAGAATTGGACTTATCATGGTAGTTGTTTTAGCACAAAGAGGTAGCGATAAAACAGATAGCGGGGCACAAAAGGCTATAACAAAAGATATAAATATAGCCATCGTTTGTGTATATTTTATACTGTAATACATTGTGTACTGTACAATAACGCATACATTGGTTATGTCCTGCCACTGATGGGGCAATACCAATTAAACTAAAGTAATAAGTATTTTCCCTATTGTGTTCATTTTTGTGTGGCTTTTCTTCTGTTTCCTGTTTTTTTTTTCTTTTACTTGGTACTTTAAAAAACATTGTTACAGTTTTAGGAAAGAAACTCTTGAAATAAATAAATGTCAAAAAAACATAAACCTATTTCTGGCACAATCGGGTTTAAAATAAGGACACATTATTGGGAAGCAAAACAAATAAATTACACATTCTAAACATTATTATTCCCTAAGCTCTATTAAACACTTATTTGACCAAATGACCGTTTCAATTTAGCTTAAATTAAGGGACAATATATAACTTTTATCATCTTTCACATCAAGCGGGTATCTATTACGAAATTGCGATTTGATAAATCGCCAAACATTATTATGGGCGGTGAAAGAAATGGACTCGCTCAACTTGAAACAGTACTGAATATCCCTTTATATTTCACCGAAAAAGAACTTTACGAGATTCAAAATAAAGTCCGGTTTCACTTAAAGGTAGTTGGACCATGTAAAATAAATATTATGAAAGTAATAAGAAAACATAATGCTACGGATACTGTGATGAAAGCGGGTCTCTTTAATAAATTGACTGAAGGTTGAATATTAAGAAACGGCTTTTACTCGTAGTACGATGAATACGATAAAGTTTTTCTATATTCGGCCTTTTAAATATAGCGTTAAAATATGCAATGAATTTTACTTTGCGTAAGAAGGTCAAAGTTCTGTACGTCTTACCTTTTGCGGAAAAGTAAAAGTTTGGACCAAAAATAAGTTTAACAAAACATTGATTTAGGTGGGGGCTATTTTTATGAAATTTATCTTTTGGAAACCTTTACGTAATCTGTATGGATTTTGGTTTTTCTTTTGCGTAAGCGCTACGTTGATGAAAGGTAAACGGTCTGTTGTTCTAAATTAACTTTTAGGAAAAAGGAACCGTTTCCTTATCGTAGTTTTATCTCTTTTTGGCTATCTTTGATTATACGAAGTATTTTTCTTGGAAACCACACCGTTTCATTCGGTTAGAAAATTACAATATCAGGTAGAAAACGACTTTGTTTTTTTTTGTAATTCTAAATCTTATTTCGAAACATTACCAGCCTCGGCGTTGATTGTCTTTTCTGATTCCGAAAAGGATCGAACTTTCACGGTGAAATTTAGAGCAAGCTCTAACGAGTGTTATTTTCACTGCTTAAAGTTTTATAAAAAATCCTAGTTTGTCGCCACCCTTCAATAATATCACCTTTGGCGTCTCTGTGACTTGCAAGGCATAGTGAAATTACGTTTTGTTTCGTCACATTTGCGTGTTCGGAACCGGAGTTTAAAAATTGGGCTCCTAAAGCCCCAAGCTGAAATCCTTACTAATATTATAAAATCGAAAGTGAGTTTGTTTGTTACGTCTTCACGCCAAAATGGCTAAACTGATTTTGATACAGAGACCGATAGGACCCTGGAGACGGACAACGGCTATTTATTTAAAGTGAAAAATGAGGGAGAAAGAGGGAAGAACAGGGGAAACTTAGCTTTGCTTTTACAATAAATAAGGCGCAAGGGCAAAAACTGCAGGTAGTAGGTATCTGTAAATCAGGAATCACGCGAGCGAAGCTGCTGGCAAAAGCGAGAATCGTAACAAAAGAACTTCATACATCTTAAGGAAATATTCTCTAAGCTACATTTTCAGCAGAAACATCCTTTTACTGTAAGCAAAAATAAATATCTCAAGAAAACACAAATAAATTACTATCCCACGCAAAAATCCATCTTCGAAATCCATTCTTAGATAAGTAAAACATCCATTGGCAAGCGTGCTACTAAATCATAAGCACCGTTTTCCTTGGTAAAGAAAACGGAATCGCGTGAGGTACCCCTTGGTCTTTCAACATTGCACGCGATACCAAAATTTTCTTCCACATTATGAAGCAACTTTTCTCACGGTGGTCTGTGGTATGTATGACGTGGTAGAATTATGGCGATAATAGTCATTTGTTATAACTTAGATAGAAGTTCGTAATTAATAGGTTGGTCATCTTCGTTGTTGGGAAAGTTTTGTCTATGTTTTACGAAGTTGTGTTGTTAGTCTTTTGTTGATAGTTTTCATGTCCGTGGTTAATAGGAGTTTGGAATTCGCGATAAAACAATAACTTAAAATAAAAAAGATATTGTTTAATTGGTCATTAAAAACACCAGAGAACATGTACGCAATTATGCACTTACGAACTTGCATTTGGACATGACGGAATAAACAAAAACATTTTTTTTTTTTGTAGATTCTTGTTTGTCTTAACTGCTTCATGGAGGTATTCAGTGACCAATCTTTAAAACAATACTAATTCTTCAACAATAAAAACGATTTGTGATAATAATATGAACTGTAATTTGACGCCACGGTTGGGGCAGTGGTCGTTCGACTGCTGCTCTGCGTGTCGCGGATTCGATCCCCGCTCGAAACAAATAGTTGTATGACCTACATATAAAAAAACTACATTAACATTTTTGAAATGGTCACACGCAGTCTATAAAGCGATTGTCACTTTGTGACTATTTTACGAATGTTAACGTAATTCATATTATTAACATAGGTTAATACACAATAGTGAGTGAAATAGCAGAATCACAATAATGTGATTCTGCTTAAACGTGTATTTTAGACCCCCTGGTAAATAAAACTCACCTTAATTTAAAGAAGGTATGGATATGCCAAACCTACATGTATATGTACCTTTTATAAACAATCTCCTACAATCCCTACATGCACCAAAACTGCCAGGTACAACTCTAATTGAACCGTACATCAAATAGTTTATTACAAAACTTTTCTTGTGTGCACACAAGGACTCAGAGGGGGCATAGATTGGACGATGTGTTAATTTGTCCTGTCATGCGATGACTAACAACAATGTACAGATTGTGAGGGTCGCCGGTCCTCACAGAGGTACGTCACTCCTCACAAAAGGTACGCACGCAATTACGTTTTGCGTGTAAGAGAAAAAAGTGGTCTTCTAATCACTTTTGGATGTGTGTATTTCTTTTGGAAAAGTGTGATTGATGTTGAGCTTCTTTTTTGTGTGTGGGGGGATGGTTTAATTACTTAATCGAGGATATGGATCGTGTCTGTTTGTGTTTTGTTTTGTGTTTTATGAGTTCTTTTTATCGAATTGTACGGTATTTTTATGGTCACCAGAAGAGTGAGAGAGACAATCGTTAGATAGAGTCGATTTTATCTTATATAAACCAATGCACGTCTACAACAAAAATATATACAATAAATAACTTTAATTGAATTAATGAACAGTTTTTTTATACATTTTCAAGAAAAAATCAACTGTCTTTTACTAGCCTGGTTATATATCTCTTTTGCCGACTGTTCATGGACAAGCAGACTGTTGACATTACTGCACATGTTTCAAGAAACATAACAGGTGATTTTTACATTCATCAAAAAACGTTATAATAGAAGCATTTAATACGTATAATTTTCAATCTATGGAAACAAATTTTAAATTGCATTCAATCCTACTTAATATTATAAATGCAAATGTTTGTGAGAATGGATGTATGGATTTTTGTAACCTTTGCAAGTCAAAACGGCTGAACGGATCTGATGAAATTTAGCACAGAGTTAGGTTATAGTTTAGAATAACACATAGGATACATTTTTTCGATCATCACACGGGCGGAACCGCGGGCGCCAGCTAGTATTTTATGTCTGTTTACAGAAACCATCTGATATTAATCCAAGCAGTTAACCCTCCGCCCAACAAATCAATGTACGAGATCAAACATTTAACCCGTAAACTTCCCTACCATAAAATAGCTTAATTGTCAAAAGCCAACAACATAAAACATACAAAATGCATTTACAAAAGGTCAAGGCAACGCCAAACTAAATGTGGACGTGCCAATTAGATTAGCCTGAACGCTCGACGCCCGTAAATTGTTCAGAAGGGGTGTCTATCGAATTGTCTGTCCTTGTCTTTTCCCTAGACATTGAAAGGGACACAGCTAGGGTAATTAGGCTTGGGCTGTGGTCAGGTTTACGAGTTTACTCAGTCGCTCGTCTCCATTACTGAAAATATTTACGTAAATTATCCTTAATTGCTTTTAATTACTTTAAGGAGTTGAGTTTTGATGCTTTTTAGTTTTGATGTTTAATCACCATTATTTTTATCGATATAAATTTAAGATTGATAAATAAGCTAATTTGTTCTACCTGCTTTGTACCAAAATGCAAGGAATAAAAAAATAACGGTTGTAAAAGAGACGTTTTTTAAGTACTAAAGTCAACTAAAATCGGTCATAAATCCATCAATGATTGTTCAAAAAGTCTTTATTTAAATTCTTTGTCTCCTTAGTAATACTAATGTCCATAAATCACGTTCAATGTATACTAAAACCTCTTTACTGCTCTAAAAGTTTTGCGAAAAAGAACAATTGATCCTTCCTACAATTAATTCGTTCCGAGTCGTGGTAAAAATATTTTGTCCACTTTTAGTCCAATAGCAAACCATTGTAAACCCATTTAACACCCATGAAGCGTTTTTGGGAATCGTATGTCCCAACAATGGGTCAATAATTATGTTACCAGCGTAATAATGTAACATTGTAAACGGCCATTGTTTACACAGAAGCGGTTACAGTCGGCCATCATGATTTAAAATTTTGTGTACCCGCTAACTAGATTAGAGGATAAGACACCTTATTGTGTTCGCTTAGTGTGTAATGTTGCTTGATGGCAGACAAATGTATTTGCATTCAGACGCGTGTACGGGACCCTTGATTTATATTCGTCTTTTGTTTTTAGCTGTTTAGCTAGCATCAGTATCAATGGCGGAGAGTCTCGGAAGGTCGTTATTCTTGCATTATACCAACACTATTGTCTCCAAAACGACATCGTTAGGGGCTACAGCGGGTGGTCCTGCCCGTGTCCATTGAAATTCTATTGGCGTGATGATAAATCATCTGTTATTAGAAACGATTCGTTTAATTATTTCGAATACAACAGGTGACATTTTTATGTTAATGGAACCATTTCTTATCACTTTGCTCTTAAGCGGTAACGTACGCTTTATGATTTTAAAGCGCTATATAAATTGAATTATGAATGCAGCCAACGAATCGAGAACTTTTCAAATCGATAAAAATTGAAATAGTTCTATTCAATAATATAACTTTTTAGACTATCGATTCACGTTCGAAAAAGGTTTCATTCATGTTTTTTTTTTGGTACAGAATTAAGTGTCAACGTTGATATATCGCACTGAAGAGAGACAACAAAGGGACTTCACGTTCGTTTGTCAAAATAAAACGAGATCGACCTACGCGTAACATGGGGACATCACATATCAAAAACCCCATACATGGCTAAAATAAATCACCAACACACCAAAATGTTTAGGAATAACTATTTTACTCTGCGTCAAAGACTGTTGTGGAATAAAAAACGGTCAAGTGCGAGTCTGCCTAGCAAACAAAGAGTTCCGTGAAAACATCAAATGAAATCAGGTTCTTGTTCTTTTGATTTACTTTACTTTTATTTTCGTTCATTTATTATCTTCATAACATATATTTACATTTTTAAATATTTCTTAAAAAATAAATAAAAACTTAAAAATATAAAATAGTAGCCCACCGGTATCGGGAACAGGGCTCCAGAGAAAAAAACCTCCTAACAATACGAGCCGTGTCCAGGAGTACCGCTTTCTGTATCAATTCCTTGATCCAGTTGCCTAACGAGAGCCTCCTCAGGTATTGGTCGAGGCTCTTGGCAATTAAGCCATTGGTAGGACGATACGACTATCTAGAAATAACTTATTTTATTTTTATCATTTGTGACAGTCATAGTAATTCAAAGTTTATGCCAATCTAAAGTGTCTTCCTATTTCAATCAAAAGATCCAACTCTATGACCGTACATACAGACAGACAGCAAAAACTTAGTACATAATCAAGTCCTGTTGGCACTTTTGTATACGGAACCCTAGAAAGGTATATTATTGTTAGAAATGTATAGTTGTGATCGATCCTAAAGCTTATTACAAAACCGAAGTCGCATTGTTGCCCGGAGACGGGTGATCTGTGATGTCGTCTATTGTCCGTGGTCGGTGTTGAACAATAAGTGACCATCGAGAATAGACTCTTTGTCGATGGCAGCTGTGTTTTATAGAGGTTATCTATCGGACCTAGATGAGGTACATGTGCTTTGATCAAGAGCATTGTATAGTGACGCTGATAGCAAAACTAAAATTCTTGTTAGATGTTTTTAGACCTTTTGGGATGTTGAATGTTTCTTTGTATGTTATTTTATGGTGTGATTAAGTTATTTTTAGTTGTAAATAGAAATCTACACAAAACACATTTATCTACAAACACAGATAAAACATACCAAATCCGTGCCTGTCTATGAATGCCATGAATTTTGGATTGTCGTTGAGACGAAGCATGCTTCACGACAATCGACAATCGAAAATTCCGTATGCCGTCAACCCTTGAAGTTTTAACACTCGCAATAACTCCACATAATTCCCTCATAGGACCAAAAATAATGACCAGCCCTCTTTCTCGAAAACATGAGCCAAATACCCTCTTGAGTTTAACGAAGCACGCAATGTAGAATTAAAACGGGCAAGTGAAGTACCCACTAAAAGATTTCACGGGCATTCGCAGTTAACACTGTCCCTTAATGAGTAAGTAGTGAAACTTTGGAAGGCTTCCAGGGTGTCTTGTAAACATTAGGACTTGACCGCTGTGAGAAAATTTGTGTTTACTACCAATGTTGGCAAAGCACCAGTTATTTATTATAAATGCGAATGTTTGTGAGGACAAATGTAAGGATGTTACTCTCTCACGACAAAACGGCTGCACGGATCTTGATGAAATTTGGCACCGAGGTAGATTATAGTTTGGAATAACACATAAGTTTTTTCGATATCATGCGGGCGAAGCAGTGGGCGCCAACTAAAAAGTTAATATATTTTAATAAACTGTTTATTTTCTATCAAATAAACTTTCATGGACATAACATTCATGGATTTTTAAGAAAATTCGGTTCTCCTGCGTGAATCCAGTGATGTTCAGAATTTTATCATACATACGTCTTTATATGTTTGCTAACACTTCTTCTAATTTTGAAAACATAATTAGATATGTGCAGTTCTGTCCTGGCATAAGATTTTAACTTTATTTTTTTAATTTAAGTAAGTAAATATACTCTTTCTTCGTCCTTTGTATCAGTTATTCCAAATATAAACAAAATAATACATTAGATTAATAAAAAAAGCTTTACTAACTAATTACTACTCCCCAACACGGATCGACTGCCAATCTGACATCCACATCCCATCTAGTATTGGGTACTACGTTACCAGTCAATACGGCTCGTTTTCAGACCAAAAGGTTTACGTGCTTTTCGAGGCATGGAGGAAACTCGATTAGCCGTCCACGGAACAGGTAAGCCACGGTTTTACCTAGCGGTCGACGAGACCGGCTGTTATTATTTAACCACAAACTCCTACGCTATTACGCATTATAATAATTATAGTTTCTTACAAATGAAGTATATTGACTTGGCTCGCGAGGTTGTCGACATGTGGGATGTGGACTCAGCGATCATTGTGCCGATAGTCGTATCTGCCAATGGCTTAATTGCCAAGAGCCTCGACCAATACCTAAGAAGGCTCTCGTTAGGCAGCTGGATCAAGGGCTTGATACAGAAAGCCGTACTCCTGGACACGGCTCGTATTGTTAGGAGGTTCCTTTCTCTGGAGCCCTGACCGCCGGTAGCTTGGACCCTGTTCCCGATACCGGTGGGCTACTATTTTTATATTTAAAAAAAAAAAATTATGATTTTAAGAAATATTTAAAAATGTAATTTTATGTTAAAAAAAAAAAAATGTAAGAAATATAGTTTCTTTATCCTAAACTACTGGTAATTATTTATAGGATGTCTCTGCGAGAATCTCACTCGTGAGAGATTGAACTGCACGAGTTTGCGATGTGACTATTTTCCAGCTGAGAATTTTATGTATCGGCTCGCGTGGACATCTGCGGCCGGCGCGGCACGTTCGCGATTGGACGCATTTAGTTGTATACCATCGTGTATTGATGGCATACTTATATTATATTGATTTCCTTTCTCACTATGGAAGAACGAATATAAATAAACTAGCTTTTGCCCACGGCTTACGCGTTAAATTCGGGGTAACACAGTTCCCTTTTCCTGATTAGCAGGTACCAGCTACCTGTAGTTTTTGCCCTTGCGCCTTATTTATTGTAATATTTTTCCCTTTTCCTTCTTTCACCTCTTTTTAAAAAAATAGCTAATGTAACTATCTCTGTAGCAAAATTCATCAAAATCGGTTTAGTCATTTAGGCGTGATGGCGTAACAAACAAATTCACTTTCCCTTTTATAATATTAGTAAGGATTTCAGCTTAGGGCTTTAGGAGCCCAATTTTTTAACTCCGGTTCCGAACACGCAAATGCGACGAAGCAAAAGGTATTATATTATGTGTAACATATAGCATTAATTACGTGTATTAGTAAGGATAAATTGCTGACTCACATTTTATTCAACTTAGCTACCACAAATGTACAACAGAGTAATAAGAAAATCTTTATGTAAATCCGAGTAAAATGTCTGCGCTAATAAAATATCACTATACATTTGTGTCACAAAATAACGTCTCCGAACTCCTTTGACAATATTACACGTATGCATTAGTAAGATAAAACCCGTTTCACCAAATGTGAGCTGGCACATTCTGAATCTATTCTTTATTTACTTGTAAGTTAGAAGAGAAAATATTTTTGTGGAGAAGACAATTTCTTTAAGTAATTCTCTCCTTTCATATTTTTTTTTAGTTGAATGATTTTTGAAACAGCACTTAAATAGATTGAAAGTTTGACTGCTATATGACTGCGTGGTGTCTTAGTTAACGTACTAGATTTGCTTTTTAGGGTTTCGTTCCTCATAAGGAAAAAATGGAACCCTTATAGAATCACTTTGTTTTTGATGTATTGAGTTAAAATTATATACGAGTCAATAGATATGGCTGTTTTTTTTGGGGTGGGAAATCATCAATCAGGCTCCTCTGCTCTGCTGACATCTCTTTGGGGCGCGCGTGGAACACTAACGCGCTGACGACACGGCCTGACGTCGATAGACGAACGGTCGGTGAGCTACTCATTGCTCACCGTCCACAAGGTGTAGCAAGAGTTACGTAGTGTTAGATTAACTGATAAAATGATGATGAATAATAACTTATTCATCATCATTTTCTTGCGCTTTTTCTTTCTAGTACGGGTCGGTGCAACACGTTTTCTTCTTCCATTCTCCCCTGCCAGACACACGGCATCATTTACTCCTTTAGCTTTCATATCATTCCATACACAATCTATCCATCTGTTCTATGTGGTGTGTTATTTCAAGCAAAAACAATAGAAAGCCTTTAAAATGCGTTACAAATTAGTTAAAATTAATTAACTTTTCCTCATTTGTGATTTCATGACTACGCGCAAACAACACATTCCGTTCAACAAAAGACCAACATAAATATCAATCAAATGAAAACGCTACACTTCCAACGAAATTAATTTTCATAAAATTCGTCTTACTCATAAAATTAACTACCCAAGGTGGGAATTTTGCATGCGACAACTTGAGTGGCGAAGTATTCGATGCTCGGCAACTCGACTTTGAGCACTTGAGCATAGTTGAGCATTAGCAAGTTGCTCGTTCGCTTATTGAGTCGCTACTGAAACAAGCCGCTTAGTTTTCAGTATCGAAGCGTGAAATTGCATTAAATAATTAGCTCGATAGCTAATTAACTAGAATTACTTTATTTTTAGTTAAGTTACACAAATAAGTACGCTAAATTAGGCTTGTGAGAGGAATATACGTTATAACATTTTCTGTGTCGATAAATATCAGTACGAGGCGAAACAATACTTTTGTAACTACTCTAAATAATTTTGTAAGATTACCAAAACAATAACAATCATTTGATTCAATCTTTAGGTTAAGCCGCGCTTACCTGGTTTAGTACGTAGATGTGTAATGATTTCATCCCGAGTCTTCTTCGTGCACCGAAAAGCACGTTTAGTTATTGGTCCCAGCTGTTTTTTTATAGTTAAAGACCTGCTAACGACAGCCAGGCCCAACAACTGCTAGCTCCTAACTGTAACAACTGTTGAAGGACAGTCATTACAGCTCGTCGGGTTCCCGAAAATCTGATAACCAGTCTTACCAAAGGATATCTTATTACCCCGTACTAACAGGGTTGTCAAGGTAAGATTTGCATTGAAAATCTGTCACATTGCACCTACTATGTTTTTGTCTCTGCATCACCCTAAGGTTGACTGCTAGAAAATGCCCAAGGGATTAGGTCCGCTTTTGTATAATGATTTTTTAATTGTGCATGAAGTTTTAATAAATAAATTTGCAATTGCTCTTTGTAGAATACTACCTGTCTAGTGGTGCTGCTGTCTGATGGTTTTAGGAGACCGGCCTCAATAATCAATATACTTGGGAAAAAGCTAAGCTGATGATAATGATAATAATATTGTACAGAATTTATTGGAAAAGTTTGAATTTGTTGGTGAGATATAACTTTAGATAGAATATATAATATATCTGTATGAATTGTAGCCTATGTGTTATTCTGATATAGAAGCTATATTATTGTGAAGTTTCATTAAAATCCATTCAGTATTTTTTGCGTGAATGACTAAAAAATCCATACAAACTTTCACGTTTATAATATTAAGTAGGATCACTCACGAACACTTCTTTTGCTTAATTTAAAAATATTTGTATTCATAAAGACATCAAAACCCGGAGTATAAATTGTTGATTATCTTTCAAAATAAATCGTTACCGCTTTAAGATTAGAAACTTTTGTCGAATTAAGTTTTAATTAACTTTTCAGGGAACATTAATTAAATTATCCGAGCTACTTAAGATACTGTTTAATTTTACAGAAAATTTACCTGTCTGATTGAACAAAGTTTTGTAATTCCGTGGGACATTCGGCAGTCTTTTGTTTGAAAATAGGTTAAATAGATTGAAGTAGGTAACAGAAAATATAGTTTAAATTTTGCAAGTTTATGTGAGTTTTCGCAGTTAACAAATTTATAAACACTTTAACCGTGCCGTATTTTATGACTGTCAAAAACCTTCAAATGACAACGGGGACCAACAGCTTAACGTGCTAGCAGAGGCACGGAGGAAACTCGGTATGTTATGGGTGGTCACCCAACCACAGACCAACCTAGGCAAGCGCGGCTTTACCTAAAGAACGACCCGAGCAGCTGCTCTTATTTAGCCACGAGCTCAACATCATTTACCACTATCCTTACTAATATTATAAAAACAAGTGACTTTTTTTGTTTGTTACGTCTTCACGCCTTAATGGCTAAACCAATTTTGATGAATTTTGGTACAGAGCTAGTTGGGACCCTGGAGACGAACATAGTCAAACTTTTGTTTTAAGTGAGATAGAGGGAAAAAGAGGAAAGAAAAGGAAAAAGTTAGCATTGCTATTACAATAAATAAGGCGCAAGGGCAAAAACTACGGGCAGCCGGTACCTGCAAATCAGGAAAGGAAAACTATGTTACTCCGACTTTTACGCGAGTGAAGCCACGGGAAAAAGCTAGTTAAGAGTCAGTGAGACATGTTCATTTCACACAAAAGAAACCTGCAGGCCTTTGACATAAGTTTAACCAAGTTAACGACAGATCAGATAAAGAATCAAAATCTTAAAGAGGAAATATAGCTTCAAATCAGTTTATTATAAATCCTAAATCTGTCTACAGCTGTTAAATTAATGGGTTTAGGAAGGAAGTGTTTCCGACCGCGTCTCGGTCCATTGTTTTATTGTCATAGCTACCGACTTCTGTCTCCTAGTTAAGTGGCATTGACGTCAAATGTTTCTTTGAGCCAGTACCTGATATTAATAGACGACTGTATTACGATGGAAGTTAAATCTCAGAGAGATAAAGTTATGTTGAAACTTTAGTACAATATGCAAATGTGAGCAGAGTTTCATAATATTCAATTCATAGAACATTTTTTTTTATAAAAAAAAAACGTCACCCCACTAAGAAATTCTCCTGTAACGTGGGTGTGTTTACTAACATTTAACTCACATACAAAAACAGCCAGACCCGAAACAACTACCTGCAGGTCATACAAATATTTGTTCCGTGCGGGGATCACACCCGCGACACGCAGCGCGGCAGTCGATCGCTTAGCCACTGCGACAACCGTGTCTGTCTTTTGCTTTTTGACCATCGTTAAAAAAGACAAGGTTTGAGCGCTCCTAACAGACACGGGCATTTCATAGCCGTACAGCTTGAACTGTAAAGGATTTACCATAATATGGTAAGATAATGGTGTAGTGGGTAGAATCTTACCACGACCATGAATGTGTATCATTAATATGGATGAAAATTGATACGAAGTGTCAATTAGTGTCCTTAGTCAAAATATATAGCAATGGAAAAAATAATAATGTGTTGGAAAATCAACCGAAAAGCTTGAGTCTATACTGTTGCAAGTCGTTTGCAACAAGAAACGCTTAGAATGTCATTACTACTCTGTTTTGTCACTATTTATAATACATGTATACTTTATACGACTGCAGTTCTAACAATATGTATTTGCAATAGGTAGGTGTTAGGTGGGTATCCATAAATAATAAAAAAGTAAGTAGGTAATTTGTATCAATAACTTTATTGTCAGGCAGCGAAGGCTTATACATGCAATTTATAAATTATCTTAAAGTACAATAATTTACTAATACATAGGTAAAGGCAAATATTCCCTACTATAAGGAGAGGCCTTAGCCCAACTGTGGGACATTAGTAAGCAGGTATTGTTTGTTTTGTGACATTATCAACCCATTAGTGCGTAAACATCAGTTAATCCGCTATTGCAAATGAAAATTAATAATAACGTATCCGAACGCAACCATTTATAAACACATGCATTATTAATTAAAATCATAAACAATTCTATTACACAAATCAGCGGATTTAATAACATATTAATAGTTTCAATAATGAATACTCAACTTCTATGTAAATATGGATATTATATGATTAGGCACATGTTCCACCGTTGTCGAAGAGAAAGCGACTAAATACCGAGTTGTTTCTCGACAATAAAACATTTTACTTTTGTTTTTTAAAAATACATCATACCTGTTATCTCCGAAGGGTTAAGCATAATAGTACAGTACAGTAGTAGTAATATTTCGTTGTTTTCAAGTCTCGTGCAGAAGAGGCCATAACTTTGGCTGCTACCGACACATTCTTGATTAAAAAACCCAATGAAGTTTTATCCTACCTGGGGATCAATATACAGGAACTGATGGTAGGCAGTCACACTTCTAACCACTAGTCCTTAGTAGTCACTCTCAAAGAACTTATATCTATGGATGCAAGAAGATGTTAGTGCTGACGGTGCGTTAGTGTTCCACGGGCGCCTCAAAGAGATGTCAGCACTGCTGAGCGGCCTGCCAGGACCACCGTTTGCCGGGGTTACGGGTTGTTCGAAAGAGATACCGCGGCCCCGGAACATAAAGGGCAATAGAAGGAACATGGGTGGGTTTTAGTCAGTACAAGTCAGACACTCCCCCCGCCCCGCCCTGAGCGGGGGAACTCTCTGGAATGCTCGATTATCGCGTGTTGTCGCCAGCTCTACTCGCTTCTCGCTAATCGCCAGCAAGAAAACAGGTCCCTTATATTAGATAATGCTGTGTTCCTTCAGGCGCCCGTAAGGCCGACTACATATTTATCTTTAGATTCTGTGAGCTTGCCACAACGTGAGGATTAACCGATTAACTCGTACTGCAGTACTTTAAGCTAACTTCGTATTAACTCGTCTATTGCCCGTCACTTCAGTTTTACGTAAAAACATCTCATGGTGTTTTATAAGAATAGACACGTTTTGTACAGAACTCATACGACGGGTTTGATATGGAAGTGGAATGTTTGTGCTTGTTTTCTTGATCTTCAAAATAGAGTGTCCGTAGTCATGCCATCGTTATAAATAAATAATTACTAGATGTGATGTGAGGGTCTTTGCTATGGTGAAAAGCAAGAGACTGTCCTGCCGGAGTTGCGAGTTGTTCGAAAGAGATAAAGAACATGGATGGGTTTTAGTCAGTTAAAGTCTGTCACTCCCCCCCGCTCCACCCAAAGCGGGGGAAGTTATCAGATGATTTCCCATCCAAAAATAAGGCAAAAACTATAGTAAACCAGATTGTAATCAAAATCACGTTTAAAATTGAAATGGTGACAGTCACAGTTAAGAAATTTCACTTCTTGATCATTTTACGAATTTTAACGTAATTCGTTTAATTATCCTATTATAAACTAGTTCGGAAGAACAATTTTTATTTTACTTCCATATATATATTTTTTAACATAGTTTACAGTACAGACTGTTCAAATGTATGGGAATGATATATTAGCGCAAAGTCCTTTAAAACAGCCACTGTTTTGTTTAAAAGGAAGCCCCAAATTTGTATAGATGTAATGTTAAATATAATTATTACAAATAAACTAATTTGTATTTGTTCCTATTATGATTCTACTAAATCGGTAATTCTAAGCCTTGTAGTCATACACGCGTGCGAGTAATAATATGTATAGTCCTGCTAACGGTTTTCGGTCACGGCTGCCAATCTCAGCGGAGATTAGCCATCTGCGCGGGAAATATTATAGAGCATAAGTGTGAACGCAGGCACAGGTTACTCTCTGTTCCCTCACTCTCATAGTCCGATGGGACAGCAATCGGACCAGAGAGGACCTGATCCTCTCTGTTCGGATTGCTGTCCCGCAGGACCAACGGCTTAACGTGCTTTCTGATTCACAAAGGTTTTGTACAGCCAACTTCCAAACTCCGGGCTGTCACTGAGAAATTCGTTATGGAAAAACCTACGTAACACTTTTGCTCGACACAGTAATCATACCCAAGAATACGTGCAAAGCAGACACTGCTTCTTTGGTCTCACAAACACAAGCGCGGTGCGCGTACTACACATCTTTATTTTTTTTTTCGCGTGGGAAATCATCAAATGACTTCCCCAGCTCTGGGCGGAGCGGGGGGGCATGTCAGACTTTTATTAACTAAAACCCATCTATGTTCCTTCTATTGCCCTTTACGTTCCGGGGCCGCAGTATCTAGTACAACACACCTGAATCAATCTTTACTTTAATTTTATGCAAATTCCAACTTGTTTCAGTCCTTGTTAGAGGTAAGTATACTGAATGGCCCCGTGGATATTATTGACATCGATGTTTAGTATGTTAGTGCTATCTTGTTATCGTTGGTTTGTGTGTTTATATAGCTCGATACACAAACACTGATTCAAATGTATTGTTATGTTAGCACACCGGTCACCGGTCATGGATACAACAAGATGACTATTCAGTCAGTTGGATTAGTGAATCATTTATAAACTACATAACTAAAAAGTTGATTATTTATAATGAAATTGTTTAGATGAAATTAACAGCTTTTTGTTTCATTTTTAGGGTTCCGTATACCAAAAGGCAAAAGCCTACCCTTATTGGATCACTTTGTTGTCAGTCTACGGAACATTTTCCATATTAATTATTTATTTTAAGTGTTCAAATGTAATTAATGTTGGTGACCGAGTCAGTTTAAAAACTTATATTCAAATATTTGTTCCGCACAGGGATCGCACTTGCGACTCGAAGTATAGTGGACAATGGCTGAGCCTCTGCGCCAAGCGTGTCGTTAATCAACTGTTAGCCCAAATACATTTAAATATTTACGGATTATATAGACGGGACAATACGAAGAAAACTGTAATGCAATACTTGTAACCACTTGGTAACAAATCATTCTGTCTAATCTCAAACGCACATGTGTTTTAATTTAGAATGTTTGGAATCAAAAATGTTGTTTGAATATACATACATATATTCCCAATATTTGTTCTAGGTCTTTTAAATCTCTCTGTTATAATTCAATACTGAAACATCTTGCTTCTTTGAAACAAAACACAATCAATACTTTTTGGTATCGCCTCATTCCTTTTTCTTACATCGAAGCACAGTGAGCGCCGCATAGCGTACATACACAGAATTCTGCCCCGTCACCACGGCTCTATTATTCAGAGCCAGTACATGCGTTGTATCAAAATGACGCGTCATAAGTGCATCAATTTGTCATTACACCCGCATCTCCTGTTTGAGACGGATCACGTGGGATTTGGCCTTAATTTTGTGTTTTGTTTTAAAATCGAGTCACTAGTATAAGATTACTAGCTCAAGCCAGTGCAGAAGTGTTCCAAGCATAGCGTTTGGTAATTGTACTACGGGATTTTTCCACTTGGATTAAACGTATCCTGTGTGTATCAGATTTTATCGAAATCCGGTCAGTAGTCAAAGAGTAATATCATCCAGACTTTCATGCACATACACGCAAACTTTCGCATTATTATAATAGTCGAAATAGTTCCTACTAATGTAGTAGTAGCCAGGATCCTTGAGTTGAATTAAGTAGGGTTGTAAAAAACACAATCGTCATTTGTCACTATCTTAAGCATGGAATACTTTAAACCTAGTTACAGCCTAAAAACTTTTTTTAGGCTGTAACTAGGATTTCCAACAATCCAATTAAAAAAGTCGATGTGGGCGTACTTTACCTCTGTCTTACCCTTTGGCTTTTACATCCGCGATGCTATAATATGTAATTATGACCGCGCCTAGGTAAAGACTTGCTGATGCCTGTGTTATCCTTACTTATATAATTTTAGAAAAGCGAAAGTGAGTTTGTTTGTTACGTCTTCACGCCTAAATCGCTGAACCGATAAGGATGAATTTTTGTACAGAGATAGTTGGGACCCTGGAGACGGACATAGTCTTTTTTTTTAAATAAGGGAAGGGGAGAAAGAGGGAAAATAAGGCCCAAGGGCAAAAACTACAGGTAGCTGGTACCTGAAAATCAGGAAAAGGGAACTGTGTTACCCTGAATTTAACGCGAGCAAAGCCGCAGGCAAAAGTTAGTTTGTCAATAAAAAAGATGCCATTTTGTCAGACACAAAAAAAAACGAATAAAAAAAAAGATTTTCGGCCATGTTTTAGAGGCCTTAAAATCCAAATGAAAAATAAAACAACACAAACTTTATCCATTTCTAGTCAATTAACTTTTATTATAAGGGAAAATGTTCTTTTTAACTACAAAGCACCTATTTATCCGCCATTTTACTTTAACAAGGATCTATTTAAGGACGCAGGACACAGCAGATAAGTCCAATAATTAACTAAAACATTACAGACTCCAAACGATTTTCACGTCGAGCTCTACGTGATTCTGTGCTTGGAACATTTCCTTTTGCAGTACGGAACTAAATTTAAACCAGATCAATACGGATTATTCTCGTGCAATGGCGATGCAGACATTTTATTAATAGAATATCTATCTATTAGCTGTTTCTAAGTGATGAGATCGTGGCTACTAGCTTTAATAAAATTGGTTTCGGCTTTTTATCTGGTCTGAGGAGAGCATTTTCTATTTTTGCTTTGGAGATGACTTTAAGAGTTTTTTAATTGAATTTTAGTTTTTTTTTTTGTATTTTAAACGGATATAAGTCTGTTTCAAGGATGGTTGAAGAGTTGGCTTTAAAATATTTTGTTAAAGTTTCAAGTCACTACTTAGTGCTACCTAATAAAGCAAATAATGCTGCGATTGCTCTCTTCATGAATGTTTTGTAATAGTCCTATTCACCGTTTTCAGTTACGGTGGCCAATCACAGCCGAGATTAGCTATCAGACTGAGAGATATTATAGTGCAAGCGTGTGTGCCTAAGTACAGTTCTCTTACTCTCATAGCCTGGTAGGATGGCAATCTGAGATTACCGTAGCGAGATCAGTGCAGGACCTTACCACCAACTTTCAAACTCTGGGCTGTCACTGAGAAATTCCTAATGGAATTCCCAATATCACTTTTTGCACAACCCGGTTATAGGACTCCGTGCTTGGCAGTCGCGCTTGTAACCGCGGGACCAACGAAGCATTCAAAATTGTATTGTATTAAGATAGCAGAAGAGTAAAACTTTCGCGTGAGATTGAAACTTATACTTTGTGAAAGTACTAGCGACATGAAACGAACATAATCATCCCACATCACAACCCAGGGGCAAAATAACTATTGCAAAACATTCCAGGCCACTCAGAACATTGGAATTCTGTGCAGTACTAATATTTATTGTTTCTTCGTATAACATAGTGCTCCAAATAGTGGTGCTTATGCACCATAGCAATGGATATTACAGCCGTTTAGTTACGGACACACCGTGAACCATGAATGGGTTAGCTTTATGACTTAGGTAAAAATAAAGTACTCTATTTACACTTACGTACATAAGAGGAAGTCTAGAAGTGGTGCCGTTGACTGAAAAGTTGTGTCGTGATTTAGACATGTGATGATGCAAAGGAATAAGGAGAATGTCATGAGGAAAGTTTTGAGTAAGAATGGGGGCGGATAAGAAGAAGAAAGTAGAGGAAGACCAAAGAAAATAAAAACTGTATCGGACTAGCATCACTTTTGCTGACTGTACATTCTTATCAAACAGAAACATTATTTGAGAGTATACTCTGATTTATTTTTAAATTAACTGATTTATTTTTAAATAGATTTGCAATCGAAGAAGTAGGCAAAAATGTTTTACTAAAATGTGTATGTTTAGATAATTATGTTCAGGTTTGAAACAAATGTTTGTTTAATGTTCAAAAATAAAAATGATCAGCCAATTTGTTTAAATAAATATTCTATCCGAGAGTAGTTTACACAAACATGTTTCGCACATGTTATTGTTTCGAGTCATCGACTTCTACACTATTTACTTTGAGAACGTCTATTTCTATGTAGTATTCTGGATTCAAATTTATACCATAGACTAATCTTGTCGGTATTTCTCTTATTTTTATAAGTTTCTACTTCTTTTTTTATACCAATAAAATATGATTTGCCAAATGTATCATTGAGATAAATTATGGTATTTAACATACTTACAAACTGTTAGTACTTTTAGGAATAGAATGGGTTTAAAAAGTAATGGCTATGAAAATTTGGTCCTTGTGATTCGAGAAAAACTAATTAGTGAGGAACGAAAGTTTCAAGTACCAGTAGCTAGTAGTCTAAAAACATTTGTTAGGATCTAAAAAGGGTTGTTAGCAAAAACGATTTACATCACGAATCCTCTAAAAAAGCATCTATCATATTAAGAATTTTATCAACTTTTCAACAATGTCCATTTTTGATTGTAGCAAAATGTACCTGAAAACCAAAAAGCAAAGAACTCGAACCGCCCTTACCAGAGAATAAATAAAGTTACAACTTCAAACTTCGCTTACAGGCAAAAGTTTCCAATACGAAGAGCGCCTTAATTATCTTGCTTCGGAATCGCCTGCAGCAAATCTCTGTTTGGGATATCACGTCAAATGATTTTATCTAATTGAAGTACAAAGTCGACGTTATTAATACTTAATAAGATACTTCCTTATTGATGTTTGAGCTTGGCCGTTTCGGCCGTTTTCTGAGCAAATGTTGGCCGGGGTTGATTTGCCCTATACCCCCCTCCCTTTGCGTCCCCTCCTGCCGCCCTTGTCTAGACTACCGCGGAGACCGATTCAGTTCGTTTCCATCGTTCGTACGGGAAGGGTGTAGCGCTCACGGTGCGTTTGGCGCGAATTTTGAACGTCAGTTAACAGTGCGTTTCTACGTGACTTTTTTGAATTTGCAATTCTAGTGGATCGTTGAGTGTTTTAGTGATTAACTGTAGTCTTTTGTTCTTGAAATGGATTTATTTTTAATGTAAGTAAGCATTGTTTTGATAATATTTGCTGTCTAATGATTTATATAAAAACATTCTATGTCGTTCCTCTTTACAGTTTTTTTCTTTATTTAGATTATATTTCTTTTTTATTATTTAAAGAAAAAAATATTTTATAAAATTACTTTTAAAACATCATAAAAATGTAGTCCTCCGTATCTGGACCAGGGTCCAAGCTACCAATAGTTAGGGCTCCAAAGACAGGACCCTCTTCACCCAGGAGTACTGACTTCTGAATCAAGCTTTTGATCCAACCGCCGCGCGCCGTCGAGAGCTTCGACAGATGGTCGACGAATACTTTGATAACTACTGTGTTTATGAATTATGCCACATTTAAACAATTTGATGATCTCACAATGTCTGTTCATAGGTAACCTTATCTTGAGTAAAATTATTTCGTGTCAACGCCTGTCTATTAGTAAATTTACCAACCCTGGGAAAGGTCCTGCTTAGCATACACCAATACACACGCTAAATACAAATCCAAACAGTACTTATCCTTCAAGGACCCACTAATTCCAAACCAAAGCTATAACCAGATAAAATTTCATTCATTGTCAATGAGTTCTACAAACATTGGTGCCCAACACTACCAACCTTAAGTGCTGCCATTGTAAAAAAAATGTTGAAATGTACTTAAAAGGAGAAAAAGTCATTCCGAAGACATTTTGCGGGGCTCTTGAGAGTTTGCGAGATGGCGGGATGAAAAAACCCGAGTTCCGGCCGTCGTCGACCACTTATCGACGCCGAGAAGATGCGATGAATTAGCGAAAATGTACTGAAAGTGTGTAGTGGGGAGACTCGATGTCGGAAATGCGGTATTATTTTTCATAAAGAATTTTGTTAGTTCGTTTTTTTTTTAATATTTTGTTATTTTTTAACACTGAACTATTTTTTTAGGCCTGAGTTTGTTTGTGAGTTTTTTTTGTGTGTGGACAGTATTATTAAACTTACAGTTTTTAAGATTACATTTCAGTTACCTTTTATTCTTTTCAGTCACCTCTTCGTATTTAGATATATTCAAAAAAAACTTAACAAAGATACCATAAAACTAACAACTCGGTAAATCACAAAGTTGTTCTAAAAAACACTATTGGTTAAAGAATCCATGTAATTACCAAGTTCCTTTGCCAAGATAGTAAAAAGCCGGAAACACAGAGTTACAAATAGATACATTAGTTCTTGTAACTGTAACATCTGATACATTCATTTTGTGTTCACTTACTGCGACGGAAATAAAAAATAAAATATGGAAAAACCTTTTTGTAACTGTCTTGTTGACATTGACTTTATTTTATTTTATTTTAGTCCTAAGTTACGACAAGATTGTTGTACCATCGAAAAGTCCTTAAGTTTAATAGTCTTTGGATGTTTTTTTTTTACAATAGATATTTCTTTCTTTATAGTATGGTTAAGTATCGAACTATGGCTTGGCAGACACTTGACAACAAAGATTGATAGTACATTTCATAATTACACGGAAAGCGGTTCTAAAAGACTTCTAAACCTCAACATCCGGCATACTCCTTTATGTTAGGGCACTTATATTTATGTTGCAACTATAATATTACCTGTGACATTAACAGAAAGTTCCATTTGTCCCTTGTCAACAGTTGTCAAAACATATCTTTCATTTCAACCTTAAATATACAGAGCAGCTGATTTTGAATACATTATTTTAAAGTAAAAAAAAGGGTTCTTTTACAACTTGGCATGATTTTGGCACTTATAAGTACGATGAATGCAATGTAAATAAGATTGCTATTTTTTTATTACTGGTTTAAAAATTTACATAGAATTAACTAAGAACCGACTACTGAACAAGAGGTCCTGGGTTTGATTTCCGGGTCGGGTAAATTGTTTATTTGTTTAAATAAGGTTTACCAACAGTTATTACAGGTATTATATAGATAGGAGTTTGTGTTATTTATTTGTTAAAAAGTTCACCAAGAGCTTCTGTATAAAAATATCAAAAAAAATAAATATTGTGGTATTGGACTTTTGGCCAATTACAGGTTAACCAACATTTTTATATAATGAGCAATAACAATAATAATTATGTATTAGAACTAAAAACTATGTTTTATTGGGTTTTCCATCAGGAATTTCTAAATAGCATCCATGGAATCGGGATCAGTGCCCGGTTAAAGGCTATAGACTTCTCCCTATTTGGTATTGGAACATAACTGCCGAAATGCGGGCCTGCTGTTAGCCTGTCAGATACACCTATACTGCCGATCCCTTCTAGAATCGCAGCCGTGTTGTTATGTATGTCAACTTAGGAAAACAGTTAAAACCGTGTTTAATAATACCGAAGTTCTTCTTTCAAATAAAAACAAAACACTATTCGAACAGTCGTGCAGTCTCAGAACATCAATGATTTATTCCATCCCGAGACAGCTATATTGGACTACTAATGGGTCGAATCCGTCCCTCCGTGCAACCGTGGCCCAGCCTCTGAGGTCATCAGAATATCACTTAACATACAATACTGAAGCATGAGCAATATGCGCATATTTAGCCGTCGGCCCACTTAGCTGTTTAAAACTCCGTACTGTTTGCAAAATGAAGGGGGAAATTAAGAAAAATATTTTGTGTACGTTTTCATGCACGTGCGATTTCTTATTTAGTATTCATCATTGTTTTCTTTTGGTTATGCTAATTTTGGTCAAAAATGAAAGTTACATTATTAAGGACTAGCTTCCGCCTGCGACTTTGCCCGCGTGGCATAGTTAGTTTGGGCTAACGCTAACTTAACCCCCGGGATGATGGAAAAAAATGTATTTCTCCCCTTTTCTCACCTCTCCAGGGTCTCAACTATCTCTGTACCAAAATTCATCAAAATCGGTATAGCCATTGAGGCGTAAAGACGTAACAAACAAACAAACTCACTTTCGCTTTTATAATAAATAAATATCTTGGGACAACTCACACACGGCTATCTGATCCCAAGCTAAGCAGAGCTTGTTTTATGGTAACCAGACAACTGATATACATACTTATATAATTTATAAATACATACATATTATAGATAAATCACACCCAGACACAGAACAAACAATCATGCTCATCACACAAAGTTTATCCTGGGTGGGAATCGAACCCACGACCTAATGCTCAGCAGTCAGGGCCACTAACCACTAGACCAACAGGCCTGTCATAATATTAATAAGGATTATTCAAAATAGGTAAAAAACTTGCTGCTGTAGCTAGCAATGCGCAATATAGTAAACTTATGTACTAGGCACGCAGGAAGTCGCAAGAATTCACAGTTGCTATTCAACCGATTGGCAGGCTGTCGAACTTTTATTTTCATCGTTACTGTTACAAAAAAAATCGTTGCCCACGGGTTTGCAAGCACTACAGTACGCGTTTTTGCGTTCAATTGTACGCGGTAAAGCGCTTAGAGCACTCTGCTGCGCTTTGAAATATAGTGGAGGTACACCTTTTGCCGTTCACTCTATCCCTAATGAATTAAACGCCGACAAGATAAGGGAATGCTCAAATAAATAAATTTTCAGAGCAGTCAAACAATATTAACGTTATCACTAAAATAAAAAAGCCATCCAAAGAATCAGTCGCGATAAACATTTCACTCTATGAAATGAAACTTTTATCGTCGTTTTACGAGAATTTCGGTGCTATAAAAGCGACCCTTATCTTCTATTGTTATCTAACACCCGATAATCGAAAACTTTGAATTCATTCACGAAATCCGATATCACCTTAACTTTGAAACAAATGGATGACTGGGAGTCCTGTCCGCTCGAGAACTTCCAATTTCAAGAGGTCACGTAATTATTCCACTTGGTATCAAGCCCCTCTCGTTTTAAAAGCCTATTCTTGTTACAGATAAACCGGAGATATCTTCTGACCTTCGTGTATCTTTAGGTATGTATTTTCAGGATAAGAAACAATGAATTTTAATTCCTTGAGTGACTGTCGGCTCGTAAATAAGACGCTTATCGTATAGGTAATTCGGAGTGCGGGCGACCGCTCCTATAACGCATGAGTTATCAATATGGGGTTATAAATTGAATTATACTATCTAAACTGGATCACGGTTTGGACAAAATGGTACAAATCCGTCCCTTTCGTCCATTGAAATGCACAGAACGTGTTTTTCGTCTGAGTTTAATTTGAATGTTAGATATCAGAATTTGCTAATCCCTTCTCATGAGCTTAGTAAATGTTTTCTGAGAGAAATTCAGAGACACTCTGGTTTATTTTCCTTGTTCTTAGAAAAACAAATAGAAAACTTTAACAAGTGTTTCTGCTCTTATCACAATTATCGTTTAAACATCATTAGCTTTTATTACGTCAAAGATAAACTGTACAAATTACTTGAACGAAATTTCTATGAAATCCCTCCTTTTAATTTTGTAATGTTACAAACTTGACTTTGACGATAGTATGCCATTAGAAAGAAGAAAGAAATAAAAATAAAGAAAAAAGGTTTCTTCAGCACTTCCCACAAGTACATACAACATATTATAAAAAAAATTATAGCATATCGCACACGTATTTTAAGTAAACAAATAGGACATTGTTTTCTCTATGTTAAGCTATATAAATAATAGGATGACATTATCTGCCTAGTTTTCTTTCTACCATAGTCAGCTGCCAGTCTGACCGGATGCAGTTTAATGCCAGTATTTTTCATGGAGAGTCACTCCACGCCTAACTGAACTCCACAACCCAGTTAGTACAAGTTAATACGATACCACTTAGTAAGACTGGTTATCAGACTTTCAGGACATTGCCTGTCTGTTATGACTGTCAAAGATTTACAAAATGACAGCCAGAACCAATATCTTAACGTGCCTAACCTAGAAAACCGCGGCTTTTTTTGGTCCTAGGAGTCGTAAGCATAGCGTTACTTTAAACAGCTGTCCTTTCGAAGACTAGGAAAATAAGACAGTCGAGATATGACAAACTGTTTAAAACAAACGTTACTCCAAGAACTATTTACCCACTTTCAAAATGTAGGCTGTGACATTTGAGCCGTGGCTTATCTAAGAAGTACAAATATATCAACATGCTACTTCAGAAGTTGTCTTTGTTGAACTAAGATAATTTTGTCTAAAAAAATATTATACTTTAATAGTAGAGGACACCCAACGTGAATTATTAGTTAATTTTTCAATAAATGAAGTAGTTATTCTTATTTTAATCATTGCAAAATGTCTAGATAGACGATAGCGTTGGCGCACTGGCTGAGCGATCTATTACCGCGCTGCATGTCGCGGCTTTGATCCCCGCACGGAACAAATATTTGTATGGCCTACAAATAGTTGTTCCGGGTCCACCTGTTAGTGTATGCGAGTTTAAATGTTTGTAAACTCACGATAAAGGAGAAATCCTAGTGTAGAGCAAAGTTTTTTTACTTAAAGGTGGTCTAGTAGTCGCAAGCGAGACAGAGTTCTGTTCTGAACTCAGAATATTTCGATTCCCTGGTCATGAAAAAGTGTTCAATAGCACGAAATTGCTCTGTGAACGGATATTGTTATTGTTTTGATTTAATTTTGTAGGGTTTCGTACCCTAAAAGGAAAAAAGCGAACCGTTATAAACCGTTGTAAATCTTTGGTCTCTTTAACTGTTTTATGGGGCTACATCATAACTGACGAAATATCGGCATACTATTAGGTATTGCCTAACCCATAGGGGATTATGGGCGTGATGTTAAGTTATGTAAAAAATCAAAAATGCGGCGCTAGTTGTGCCTTTCTCGAAAAAAGATAATAAATCTGAAAGTAATCTAGGTAGTATCCTACAAGTATTTACCATTTTCTATCTTGAGCAACTTCCAGTCTGTTTCTTGGCATTGAATAACGTCTTATCAAAAACGTATCACAGCTCATCGAAACCCTTCAGTGACATCGGGACCTAAATCCACCATCCAAGTCTATCAAAATCGAATAAAGTACAATTTTCCTCCATTACCGCCCTTCATATCTTCCGTCATTTCACGTATCGCTTCCGAGCTCAAAAGAGGGTAAGATGTAAAGATGAAAATAATAAATCCGTATCGAATATGCACGGCTGGAGCGAATGAAAAAATTCTTCGCACGAAAATATTATATTCGGCCGTGTAATTCGCCTGTCGGGGATTCGTAGCGATCCATCAACAATTAAATACTGGGTTGTTGGCGATACATTATCGGTCGTATTGCGAACGTTCTGATTGATGGCGGCTGGTGCCATGAAACCATAGATGCTTCCCGCTCCATTGGTCGCTAGTCTATAGAGACCACTGTCACTGAGTGACCGATCACCAATCTCACTACTACTTCATACATATCTATCGACACCAACCTAATTGATATCCAGCCCACATTAACCCTGAACAAACCATTAAATATGTATTTTACAAAACAAATACGTCCAAATTAAACTCCTCTCGGGTGGTCTTTGATAAAATTTGTGCAATAAATTTACACGAAACACCCAGATAATTACCTCCATTTAACAACCAAACAATGTGCACCTGATATTATTAATATTTTAGAATAGAGCGGCTTTAATCACAGCCTCGAATTCAAGCTTAATTATTCCGTCCGTCGGATAATTAATTAAACAAAAGATGGTATGCAAGCTAGGTGAGTATTGAAACTGACTCTCATTGTTGTTAGGATAACAGGGAAAAATCCGCGATGCTTCCGGCTGGGTCCCTGCTCCTTCATTGTTCAGCCTTCCGCCTCATTCCAATTTACGCAGCGCTTACATTGCGTGACTGATGCATTTATCATTCGTGTTTAAGAAATTTCTTTATCCCCAATAAATTGTTTATTGAACGGGCGTTTCTAATCGCGTCGCTACGACTATCTCGATGTCTTTTTGATTCGTGCCCGTACGACAGATTTGTAGGCATTTAGCGTGAGGTCGTAGGGTGGGTCCTTCGTTCCCATGGCTTTGGGGTGTTACGCTATTTTAGTGCGTCGTCGTAGGGTAATTTACGAGCATGCAATGCACACAAGCAGCCCTGCTTTTAGGGTGATGGCCTGGAATAACGATTTTTCGTGAATTTATGTCTCTGTAAAGATGATAAGTGATGGCACTCCGATATTCACATACGCGTTGCGGAGTATACATTTTGAAATATGTACGGAATAAAATTAACTGTTTGGCCCTTTTGGAAATTGTCGGAAATACCTTGATAGTGATCTAAATATTCAATGAAATTACGGTGTTTAGTAAGGTAGGTGGTAACGCTTGCGGCAATAAACTAATACGTCCGCAGTTAACTTATTACTGGACGCTTAATTGAATTAAGTTTTGGTTTTGTTAAGCGGTTTGGCTTTGAACTTTTTAACTTTGTGTTCTCCGATCATAATAGTCCATACGGATATTTATTATTAAAGTCGACACAATGACGTTGGCTTTTAATTAATAAAGACGCTAATTATTATCATAGAATATTAATATACAAACAGTTTCCTTTTTGATAAAAAATGGTGGATAAGACTGGTATCATTATTCCATTCCTTATAAATAAATATCCAGTTAATACATATATTTGCTTTCACCCGCGGCTTTGCTCGCGTTAAATTCGGTATAACACAGTACCTGCAGTTTTTTGATCTTGCGCCTGATTGATTTGTAATAGCAACGCTAAGTTTTCCCTTTTCTTCCCTCGTTCTCCCTCCTATCCCACTTTTTTTTTCATAAAAATTAGTCTATGTCCATCTCCTGGTTCCCAACAACCCCTGGTTCTCTGTACCAAAAATTCATCAAAATTGGTTTAGCCATTAATACTACTGAAGAAAGTCAACTGTCTATATTTAGTCCTCAACATATTGCTAATGTACTAACCATGTTCAACACACTTACATTCCCAGAACATAAAAGTGAAAGCTCTATTTCTCCATATGTGCGGCGTGAAATATTTAACTACAAAAACAAACCCGTTTAATCGTTGAACTGTTGGACCAATTTGTCCTCAAATTATTTGTCAAAGCGTCCATTCCGAAAATTGTTCCAGATTTAGAGCTAAAGGGGTTCGAATGCGCACCCGAAGTCGGTACCGATGTTCGGATTTGTGACATTGTCTCTTACTAAAGCAAGACTAATCTCGTAGAATGGATACGTGAAATCAGAAAGATCTTTGATCTTTTCTATATAGTTTAACTTATTTTTGACATCAAGCTTCCTAAAGGACCAGACGAACAGACGTCGTCATAAATAAAACAGATAACGATGACTAATTATTATAAATAAAGTAAACGTTGACGTGAGTAATTAACTATTGTAATTAATGAATGGAGACTTGATAACCTTGACTTGAAGACCACCAGAAAGAAATTTCAATCGATTCACTAAGTCTCGAAGACAAAGGACCGATAATATATTTCTGGTCCTTTTTCTAGAATATTGAAACGTATTTCAATTTTAAAATCAATAAATAAATAGAGTAATTTAGTATGTGGAAGTTCAAAAGACACAGCAGAAACTCTCAGAACTATCATAAATCAAAAAGATACTTTAATATTATTACAAACTTCCATATCTTTTATGGCATCGCGCAATGTCACGGAAAAAGCAATGAGGTGTGAGCTTCGCGCATCTGCCAGCATTGTGCTCGATAATGATCGTTTGTTGCATATACTGCGCTGGTTTTAGCCAAATTTACGATATACTGATGGCAATTGGCTGTCGTTGAAATTAATATGGTCATTGTACTTATGTATGTTTATTAAGCAGGCCGTTAGTGGTTGTGGATTTTGTGAGGGGCATCGTGAAATTTCATTTTGTTTTCGGCCATTAGGCTTAGCTTATCGGGATTTGTGGTGTTTTGCATCCTATTGATTTAAAACCGTTCATAATTTCAAACTACGTCGGTATTCTTTTGTTTTATGAAAAAAAAACTATAAAAAAAAAGAAACTGCAAACGCGAAAATCATATTCGTTTAAAGTGATACCACTTTATTAACAAATATTGCAAAATATCATGGTGGTCTTTCCATCCTCATTCTAAACTTTAACTCGGATGCTATTTACACAAAACAAACTAACATACCACACACAAATAGTCAATTCACTACAAAATCGCACACACCAGGTTATTTGCCGCTTCTATACGTAACAAGGTCTACAACCTTCCTTACCAGAATAGAACAGTAAGTTGAGTATATAAATTAGCTGTCAGGGAGCTAATCGCTCCGACAGGCCGCGATGAAACTTTAGAATCCATCAGTGGTCTTCTAAAAGGCCAACATGTTTGAAAATAGAAATACAATAAACGCAGTTATTTATATTGTTATCCTTTTAGCGAACGCCAAGAGGTCGTTACTTTTAACGTATAGAATGTAACTGTTTGTCTATGGATTTTGGAGAGCCGCCGATTTATGATTTCGGTTTTGTAAAATCGATTTATCGGATTATTCAGTGATGTGATGTAAAAAGTTTGTAGTTTTTTTGGGGTATTCGATTTAAGAATGGAACAGTTTCATTTAAGAATAGTTAAATTTTTTTTGGGATCTGTAACGTAAAAGGAAGCCCAGAACCAGAAAGAATCTTGTCTGTGTCTGTGTCAAAAGTCTTTGTTTCGGTACCGCTTGTAGAAATAAAGTTGAAATTAAAACCATTTTCTTAAGTCTGTGGTCCGTGGTAGAGATGTGAAAAAAATCTTCTAATATATAAAATTTCCGTGTCACAATGTTAGTTACCGTACTCCTCCGAAACGGCTCGACCGATTCTTATGAAATTTTGGGTACATATTGGGTAGGTCTGAGAATCGGCTAACATCTATTTTTCATACCCCTAAGCCTCAGCGGGTGAAACCGCTGGGCAAAGCTAGTAATCCTCTAAATATACGCAGTTAGAAGATATGTCGCAAGTCTTGCTTTTACCCGTTTTACTTTTACATTATTGGGATATAATTCGTGTTTGTTAAACAGTTGATACTATTTGTCTGATGACTGACAGACAAAGCGATATTTCATATAGACAGACAGATACTTCCAGTATGGTAATATTGACGAAATTCACGAAATTAATATCAAATCAAGCAATCTATTGTACGTCTTGTAGCATTATTTCCTAACTCCATGACTAATCACAAATCAATGAAAACTAAAATCACTACCAAATCCAAAACCATTAAGTCCAGAGTCAGCGATCCTCCACGCAAATTACGACCCCTGTCCCAGATTCACACGGTTCACAGAAAAACTGTCGTCTGCCGAACAGTACAATAGAACACAATTACCGCCCGGCGGTCGTAATGAGCGAGAATGAGATAGCAATAAAATTTCGCCGCACAATACGGTCATAATTAGAATTAACTGTCTCATTCCCACCCACATCCGATGGCCATCTCCATTTTGTCCATTCGCCCCATTGATGTTGGGCAGAGTTTTCTCGGCTGTTTCGCGAGAATTATGGGCTCTATTGAATTTGCCTCGGTTGCTGATCCTGGACGGTGATAATGAGTGAACCTTAATGAAGTGTGCTTCTGTGGAAAGGTTTGTGAACTGTGTGATAGGCACTTAAATTTTGCAGTTTGCTATTGTAATTTGGAAATTTGAATGCACAGTGTATTGGGCTGCAACGATTGTACATTTTTTTATTATTTAGGTTAGCCCATATTATCCCACTGCTGGGCAAAGGCATCACTCCATTCCTTCTAACGACATGATCGCTATAAGAAAGTGATCCTGTACTATTTCTTTTCAATGTTCAAGGAAGGCATCCAGTTCATCATCGACCACATCATCACTTACCATCAGGTGAGATAGTGGTCAAACGCGAGCCTATCAATAATAATAAAAAAAAAAAAAAAAGTTCGTCTCGCCATCACCTTCATGGTCTGTGCGCCCTCATGTCATTGTAACGGGGTATTAATCCTCATTGATGCCTATTTTTCTGTTGGCTAATGATCAAATAACTTCCTCTGCCCTGGTCGGTGCGGATAGGGTGTGTTAGACTTTTACTGACTAAAACCTATCCATGTACCTTCTTATGCCCTTTGTGTTCCGGGACCGCAATATCTCTTTCGAATTACCCACAACCCCGGCAAGCTGTGGCCCTGCCAAGCCCTTCTGGTTTTCTGACATCTCTCTGAGGTGCGCGTGGAAAACAAAAGCGCCATCGAGACGGCCTGTCGTCATCAGACGGACAGGCGGTGAGCTACTATCCACAGACCCGCGTCTACGAAGGCCGGGAGTCATCTCGCGGCGTTATTGATGCCCTGACACAGTGACACGGGACATCAATAATACAGATTGTACATAAACTAAAAATATCGGCACATTTTTACGCTACAAAGTGAAAAGAACACTTTCCCATTTTGAACTCTCGTATTTTTCATATGCACTAGGTATCACTTTTATCCTTATACTTTCAGTAATTTTTGTCTATACTCATTAAAGAAAAGTGAACGTTCATTTGGTGAAGAAACGTGAAATTTCGCCGTCTAGAATAACGTGTAATATCATTGTAGCTAGCTACGTATAAAAACAAATACAGCTATAAAAACAAAGCGAGAGCTTGCTAAAAGTACCAGACTAAAGTAGGCTACTTCAAACTGAACAAGACCATTTTGCTAACAGAATTTCACAAAAAAACCTTTTAAGAAAAACACATGCGTTTTCTTAAACATCCAGTAGCAAAAACATCGTAAATGCCGGGTCTTTGTTCCACCATCTGCTGTTGTAAAACACCTTTATTTTTCCAAGTGCCAGTTTTTGTTGAACCAATTAAAACGATAGTTTCTTGTGTGTATTGAAATTCACGGATCACTCAAGCGGCCTTTATTTAGAAGATTTAAGGAATTAGGAGAGAGTATAGTGCGCGTATTGTACGAACAATGTTCTATTGTTTCCACCTTAAATGTGGCGGTTTTGTGTTAATAAACTGTTTCATTCAGTGCTTATTTCACGTGGTATTGTTGTTTTCAGTTTGTGGAGAGCTCTTTATGTAGTGTTTTGGTAGTGTTGTGACGTTATTTATTATGTTGTTGCAGTATGTAAGGATCGTAGAAGGTTGTCCTCTGTAGTTTCTGTCTCCACGGGAAAAAAATGTATGAGTTTGTGTGACATCTGACAATACAAATTTCAAAACTATTCGCTGACTGTATGTGTAAACTAAAACAATCCAAACTACACATGCTAAATAAATGTCATATTAATGACCTCAGATTTATTACAACAGAATGTATTTGCGATAACAAATCCATTTCACACCTAACCAAACAAAATCTAAATCAGATTATCGCCATAACAGCTTAATCCGCAAGGGAAAAAACAAGCGCACACACAGACACACACTAAAACAGGAAATAAACGCAGTGTGGGAAAACAAACACTAAAATGCAAATGTTCGTAATTAGTTGTGCCATAAATACCGGTCGATCCGACCCATAAATAACATAATGGAATCTCTAAACCGAATTCATAAAGCATTGCTTGAAACCGGAGCTCTGAATATTAACAGGATTTGATTACGACTCTGAAACCTTTTGGGCGTAGGTAAAAATGTTAACTGTATTTTTTAGTTCACGCATACTAAATGTTGTTTATAGTAGGGTTAGAAGAGAAGGAAACGTTTTGCATGCTGTTTTTCTTTTCTAATTGTTTTTTTTTTTGGAACATTACTATCTTAGTATTGGCAACTGGAGTTTGCAAAGCTGATCGCTTCATCATTTGCCTAGCCTTTTAACTAGATGCAGCTGAATCCAGGATTTAACCGTTTCAAATACAATTACAAATTATACGATGTATTCTGGACTCATACGCTATCTTGCGTTCGTTACTTGTGCTGTAAAGAACTCATTCTGGGCAGCGCAAGTGTAATTACAAAATTACAAATGACAGCCGGCACCAACGGCTTAACATGCTTTCCGAGACAAGGGGGTTATTCTGTATGTAATGCATTGTCACCCACTTTCCGACCGACCTTAGTAAGAGCTGCTTATTTTGATGATCAATCTGGACGGCTATTATATTTTACCAACGAGATATGAATGATAAGTTGTTTATTTCGATGCTCATGGATTGAACGTCAATAGTCTGAGCATCTGAATAATCTAGAAGCAAGTAGCCGAAACAACAACGTATATATTACTTGCCATACGTTTTTCTGGGATTATAGAGTCGTACTTATGTATTTTATGATTGTGTGGTCGACAAACGAGTGAAGCTTTACAGCCAATTTCCCTTCATAATTGAAGTTTACAACCTAGGTTCTAAAGTGTGTTGTTTTTGTCGTCCTGACGGAGCATACCTAGTGCTTAAAAAGTCATTACTACCTGGAAAAACAATAACAATTCCGGCGTAAAATATTTTTATCTTCCACTAATCCTTAGTAGAATAATATGACAAGGCTCATGTTGAGCAAAGCTTTTTCTCAAGTGAAATGCTAAAAATACTTCGCGAACCACAACTTGAGGACAAGTAGCATTTCGTAGTAATTTTGATGTTTATACGTTTGTAACTTAATAGTCTAATGTGGTACTTAAGAGGGATTTGTTTCCGTGTGACACAGATAATCTGTGATGTGGTGTGGGGTGTTAATGTCAACTTCTATTTGTTTAAATTTCGCGAATGCAGAATAAGATATGAAACAGAATGCTAGCCTTCATGCAAGCATATCGTGAAAGCGATGCTTTATGTGGCTATGTCTCTGTGATATTTGTTACTTTGTGATTTAATACTGTTTGTGAAATTCCTCTTGCACTTTGAATATGCGCTAACATTTAGTTTTTGATTTAGATCAAAATAAT
The DNA here is from genome assembly GCA_958449745.1 of Ochropleura leucogaster. Taxonomy (NCBI): domain Eukaryota; kingdom Metazoa; phylum Arthropoda; class Insecta; order Lepidoptera; family Noctuidae; genus Ochropleura; species Ochropleura leucogaster. The sequence continues at coordinate 7,520,626 of OY288206.1, forward strand.
ATGACTATGTAAGGAGAGAAGAGGAAAGAATAGGAGCTTGTGGCTAAATAATAGTCGCTCGGTTCGATCTTTAGGTTAAGCCGCACTTGCCTAGGTTGGTCTGTGGATGGGTGACCACTACATACCGAGTTTATCGCGTGCCTCGCAAAGCACAATAAACACGGTTGGCGCAGTGGCTGAGCGATCGACTGCTGCGCTGCGTTTCGCGGGTTCGATTTCCACGAAACAAATATTTGTATGGCCTACAGATAGTTGTTCCGGGTCTGGTTGTTTGTGTATGTGAGTTTAAATGTTTGTTGACGCACCCATGATACAGGAGAAATTCCTAGTGTGGGGCAAAGTTTTTTGTTTTTTTTAAAGAAAAAAAGGACTCTTTTACTTTCCTTAAGAAAAAAAAACTGTCTTAAAAGTAAACGTTTCTTTAATTTAAAACACCTACAATATTGATATCAGACAATTTTATTGATTCACAGACCGTGCACTGTAACTAATCTTATGATAATTAGGCTAATAAATTCCAGAATTTAAACATGATAATGGTGCACCATTATCAGAAACACTATGCTAAGGTAAAAAGCTATCAATCAAACTCTTTGAAATTCAATCCGTATTTTAGACCCTTCAATTAAGCATAATTTTAAGATAAACCTTTATTTTTTACGTCACGGGTGGGCTAAGGAAAGTGTAAGGCGGTCATTAGCCAGCTTTTTTATGTAAGCGCTTTTTCCTTTTGTCTTATACACTATATTTCTCCAACATAATCCATAATACATGAGATACCGCTCCTCATAGCAATTATGTGTAATAAATCTCATGTTAGACCAACAGCTGATGCCTAAATTTATTATCTTTATGCATTAAGCTTTTACAGTTTAAAATGTTCGGTGATTTCATAAAAAATATTAAATCTCATTTGATTTTCGTTTGAGCACCACTCTAGTGACCTCAAATCACTCAGTGCTGCGACCAGCGTTATCATCGAAAATAAATGACCAATTAAACAATCTAATTCATTTCGGTCGGGTCCCCGTTTAGGGTGGAAACATAAATCAACATGCCGTCGAGTGGCGATAAACATTTTGTGACTTCCAACCCAGGTGATAAAAAAGTGTCCACTTTTTTGGACACTGCACACGCGAAGAGCCTTTGAAAGGGTGACATTTTTTAACTCTAACGGCTCCTTAATTGTTACAGCCCACCCTTTAGAGTTAAGCACGTCCTTTTTTGACAAAAAATGATCCTAAATAAATGACCCTAACGAGCCGATTTGGAGCTTTGACTGGACAAAAAACTAGTAGGTAGCCGTAATTGGTCATAATTCGTGTGTGATAAGAAGAAATTCTTTCAATGTTGCCGTATAGACGCCACTTAAATCAATATTTTTAATGCCGCATGCCTGGCCATTAAGTGCCTGCTAATAGGGTAAGCAAATAAGGAGGTGGACACACTTGTATAAAGTGCGCACAGCGCGCGCTGCGGATAAGAGGGTCAATATTTTGATAGCGCGCGTGGTGCGATGATGGTAGAAACATGTGGTCAAACATTGAGCAACACTGTATGGGTGTTTAATCGTTGCGGCGTGTATAACTGCTCGTCTCGGCAAAACAAATGTAACCGCGCTTTCGCCACGCGCGTACATAAAGTCATGGGGTTCAGGCGCCAGAAATATCCACTGCGATGAATCAACCGCTAACTCGAGAAATTCCTGCACATCAAAGGCGGGAGTTTCGCGGAACTTGATTTTATATTTTGTACCTTATCGTTAGGAATGTCAGATATTTTGATTGGAGAGATTTTGTACGTCGCTCATAATTACCAGCTGTAAATCGTACTAGAAATTAAGACAATTTTATACAATGCTCAAGTAAATGTTCATGGGTTTATGTGGTTTAATTATAAAAGTTTCATATGTACATAATATATCAAAACAATCTTCCTTCATAAAAATTCGCAATTAATAATAAACATCCAATTTTGCAAACCATCGTAACACGATTTAGATTGATAACGAGACCGGAGCGAATCAAAAACCGCTTGTAAATTTTTAAAACTCTAATTTTAAAGTTAAAAGGCACGGTTTAATGACGTGGAAAATTTGACACTTGGCCGAGGGCGGTGGGCGAGAGTCAAATTATTCAGAATTTTATTGACGGCCCGAGAGATTTACACACAGCTGCCTTGGTGCCTTGCCCGCTTGCCGCGCGGCAACGCCAGTGAACACACCGCCTTACATTTTATATCAAGTATTTTGCATATTACATGTTCACATGTAAATTGTGTGAATAGCTCCGATATAGTTCTACATGGTTATTAAAATTAAAAAGCCGTAAATGGTGCACGCGAAGTGTGCAATTTATTACAGTAACCTAATTTTTATTTGCTTTGCTTTCAAGACTTGTTTGTGGTTAATTTATTATGGTACAACGCTTTATGGTTAACCACAGTGTTTGGTCTCAAGAGTTATCGAAAACCACAAGCTAGTAATAAAATATTAAAGTTGAAGTGGTTTTGGAGATATTTGTCCTACTTTATGTTAGCTCATTTCACGAGTCTGCAAAATAATATATAAATAAAACGACGAATTGAGGTCCTCCCTCTTTTTTTTTGTCAGTTAAAATAGGAGATACATATGAAGTTACTAGCTTCCGCCTTCATACGTGTTCCTTCATAGTTACTTTGGGCTAACGCTAAAGTTAATCCGTGTTATAATCGAAAAAAAAAGTATATTTCTCTTCTTTCTTTCTCCCCCATTTCCCACTTTTTTTTTAATTTGCCTATGTTTGTCTCCAGGGTCCCAAATATTTCTGTACCAAAAATTCATCAAAACCCATTTAGACGTGAAGATGTAACCACTCACTTTCGCTTTTATAATATTGTAATAAGGATATTATAATATACATAGCGCTAAAGCCTTAATATTATCACTGCGCCGCGTCGTCATTGTTGCCTGAAGTGGATATTTTTTTTACTTTGTGATAAAACCCCCTATAAAAAGTCTTAAGTCTGATAAAACATTATTGTAATTCTCTTATTAATTTTAAGTTTAAACTAAAACTTACGTTAGTGGGATTGATTTTAACGGTAGTAAACCACCTCGACGATTTCTCAAGTTTCGTACAAGACCGAAATACTTTCACACAATAGGTCTTAACTTCTACATCGTATGGTTTAGTCTGAAACTGAGAAATATTTTCATTTATTTATTGACCGATTACTTGTCTGGACTCACAGGTGTACCATAAATTACAGTTTTTATTTCAGTTAGGTAACTTATTTTACGATTTCAAATGCTTTTTTTTTTCAAATTGTTATGAAAAAAATACGCTTCTGTGTAAACCTTGCAGGTCTTAATTGTATTAATTCATTTGTTTTCGTTCTTATATTCGCACAACTGACAGTTTTAATGTTTTTCAGTCAATCATATTTTTGGAATAGTTTGTAAATTACTGCCAGGTAGTGGGTTGTTCGAAAGAGATACCACGGCCCCGGAACGTAAAGGGCACTAGAAGGAACATGGGTGGGTTTTAGTCAGTACAAGGCTGACACTCTCTCCCGCTCCGCCCTGGATGGGGGAAGTTATTTGGATGTTATTTCGGATATCAACATCCGCAAAAACAAAAACGCTCAAATGTAACACACAAATCACCATGATGATAGCTGATTCTTATTACTTAACGGTTTATTTAGAACTGAAAATAGTATTTTTACTGTCCAAAATATGAACTACCTCACTCACGAACGTGTGAACATATTTTCATGGATCCTAATTAACTATTTCCAGATGAACAAGTTACTTAAACATCCGGGAAAATGAAAGTTCCCATGGGAACTTACAACAATAGCAGGTGCAGGACGCAGTTTAGTAAATTTTTAAACTATTAAAAGGTTTAGTAGATAAAGAATGGCTAGCAGGTTGCACTCTGTCTTTTAGAAGTAGCCACCTTTTTTAGCGTTTAGTTTTCGTTGTTTTTAGGGATACGTTCCTCAAAAGGAAAAAAGTGGGACCCTTATAGGACCACTTTGTTGTTAATCAAGTTGTAATTTAAAATATATACTTAAGCTTGTAGTCGATTAGAGCTGCAGTTTTTGAACGTCACATTACAAGAGACAGTCCCACAAAAACTCCCTGCCCTTCGCCATTTCCTAGTGTTTTAACTGAGAAGAAGAAGTGGTGGAAGAAACTCCCCAGCGTGATATGACCCTTTTTCTTTCGGGTGGGAAATCATCCAATGACTTCCCCCGCTCTGGGCGGAGCGGAGGGGCATGTCAGATTTGTACTGACTAAAACCCACCCATGTTCCTTCTATTGCCCTTTACGATCCGAGGCCGCGGTATCTCTTTCGAACAACCCGCAACCCCGGCTGATATGACCCTTTATGTCGCAAAACTGACGTAGAATATTGTATTTTTTAAACAATTCATTGCCTAGCTCTTTTTACACCTCCAATTGATGCTGACACTTACTATCCGTTTTTTTTTGTACGAGAATTCTCGAAATGTCGACCTATCCTATCTGGTTAGTGCGGAAGGGAGTGTCTGCTTGTACCGACTTAAACCCATCTATGTTCCCTTTGTGTTCTGGGGCCGCTATATCTCTCAAAACAACCCGCAGCCTCTGTAAGCAGTTGCCCTAACGGGCCCTCTAAATACTTACTATCCTGCGTCATCAGCATCTATACTACCACCAGTACCGAACAAAGCAAATAATTATTATACAAACTAACATTACCTTCGACAATTTCGTGACAAAACGGATCAAGAATTCACTGATAACCATAGATAATCCTGTCTGACTCCTGTAGGTTATCATTACCTATCAATTAACTAAAGTTTATCTATAGTTGAAGAATGCGACACATTCTGTAACAGCAGACCTCTGTTGAGCCGTTAAATAACTCGATGAGAGCCGCTTTGTGAAATTAATAAACGTATTAACATGTAATGTATTAATTTGAGTACTTACTGTGCTAATTAAATGATAATAGTATGCTGTGTGATGATTGGAAAATTGCTAGTAGCAATCGATAATCTATCATAATATTACTGTAACGAGGAAAGACTTGTTTGTTTGTATCAAATAGGTTTCAAAACTACTGGACCGATTTTATCCATTTTGTCACTAAGAGGAAGTTAAATTATCAGAGAGTAACATAGACTATACAAAATCACGTTACTACCCACTAAAAACGCGGGTGAAACCGCGCATGACAGCTAGTAATATAACAAAGCTGAAGAGTTTGTTTGGTATAACGAGCTAATCTCAGGAAATACTCGTACTAGTTCGAATTGAAAAAAATATTTTAGTTTATAACATTGGGCTACGACATTAGAAAGCTGAGAAGCTTTATGTGAATTTGCATCGTCTTAGTTAGTTTAAAGAAGTTTTGCAGCAATCAATTGATACAAATCTTGCGGGACAAAGGTTTTTTTTTTGTTTTAATTGGATATGCAATTTTCATAAATAAAATCAGTTCACTAGTATTTCCGTATATTTTTACATTGACGAACTTCCAAATTAAAATAAAGTTAAGAAGCTCTTTTGGTATGTTGATAGATACTGCAGTCATTAGACTTAAATCTATAAAAATATATGTAGTATAAATCACACAAAGAGCTTTCACACCACACTGAGAAAATCCGTACGCTAATAAAGCACAAATTATAAACTTTACAGCCTCTCAGTCGTCAATCAAGGTGTCGCAACCTAATAAAAATAAAACTATATCGTAAAATTCTTCTTATATTTATCACGCTGCAGTTTCACAAGCTACCGCAAAGGAATTCAGAACTTTGATCGGTATACCAACATAATAACATAAACTTTTGCTCCTTTAGACGTTTTGACATGACATAGCGACTTCAAAGTTGGCAAACGTTATTTATAATATTTATGTCTTGAGACACTCTGGCGGCGCTTCGATTGGTAGTAGTGTCTTTCATGTTTTAATATGTGAAGAAGTTATTTTATTTTATTGAGCGATAAATTTTTCTGTTTGGTGATTCGCAATGTCATTAGTTCCAATTTTCAGTTTGTAAAATTAATAAAAAATCAAGGCGATGATTGGTCATGTTTAAGTCTTTTAAATATCATTTTTTGCGGATGAAATGAAAAGCAGCATTGTAGATTGTCCGACTCATACTGACTAAAACCCACCCATATTCCTGTTTTGGTCCTGTATGGTCCGGGGCCGCGGTATCTCTTTCAAACAACTCGCAACCCCAGGTTCAAACCAACTGCCTTGAAACCTTACAATATTTCTTTTGATAAATAAGCAAATTCATGACTTTCCTCTGAAATAATACACGGACAGACCTTGCAAAAACGACATGTATTATACAACAGTCACGACATTATCATGGGCGATTTATTTTATAGCAAAAACTATTTTTTTTAAATCGATGGTCTAAAGAATAAAGAACACAACACTGCCCCAGGTGTGACATCGTAGTTATTTTATGCCAACATTATAAAACTTTATCCTTAACATAAGCAGGGGGTGTTAACTTTGTCCTTTCTATTGTTGATTTTTTGTTAGTCGACAAGTATTCTTTGACGCCTCCGCTAATAATCTTCTTTTATTTACTTACTGTGTTGGGTTCTTTTTTGGGAATTGTTGCCTGTAATTCTAGGATAATCTGTATTTATTGCTCGTATTGTGCCGACATTTTCACTTAAACACTTCATTACGCAGACATTAGGCAGACATGCCGATTTCTATGAACTAGTTTTATACCTTAAACGTTTTTGTATTGACGTTATCTTAAATAAAAGGTTCTCACTTCTTTCCAAACAATAAACGTGGTTATCGTTGATTTCATTTATTTTATTTAGACCTAACTACGGCAATTTACCAAAACAAACGACCGAAGCTGATTATCCGTTGCAAAATATTATATTTCAAATCCCCAATCATTCACGAGCATCCCAAATTCCCTCTTAACAATAATCTTTTGGGCGCTTTGTAAAGCCGCTTCCGCCGTTCACAATAGATGCATGCAAACTTCGTGAAATGGGTAAAAATAATCCTCTGCCCGAGCCCAATACATCACGCGAACTGTCAGTACCGACCGCACGAACAAAAATATACCATTGTGAACGACGAGACGCTCATTGTACGAAACTTTCGTAAAAACTTTCGCCACTTCTCGCAATTTCGACTGTACGTACGCACCGACGCAATGACAATACCTTACCATGTCGCAACTGCCCAAAAAACTAATCGTCCCTTGTCAAACTCTTTTCACACGAAACGTCTATTTTGAATTCCAATTGTCCATTAAGACGGATCGTTAGCTTGTAAATCAACGTCGGCTGAGCGATTGATGGTACCAGCAATTAAAAAACTAGCTGCGCCGTCGACAAATAGACATTTGGGACTGTTCTTAAATTGGAACAGGCACTCGCGTTTCGTACGCACAACTGACAATTAATCAATTCCATAAGTAGAGCGGGTAATATTTTTCAAGTTTGGAGCGATCAATCCCTCTTTGTGTGGGTCCACGCCTCCGCGATTGAGCCCTTCAAAACAAACATTATACAGTGGATGTTTTCATTTATTTTTATAATAACACCCACGTTACGGCAGCAGCGTGTGATCGTGCGAGCGCGCAGCTTTCGTGAGACTTACCTATAAACTTAAAGGTTGCAGTCAAAATATTTTCATATGTTATGTAGTTACGACATGACTTATAAGGCCTTGTTCAGTAAATATTACACTTCCAAAGCGCGGGCAAATTCTGGTGATATTTTAGGGATTTGATGTCGATATGAGCTGCATAAACGGGTTCCGCATACAATGTTTTTGAAGTGACAATGTGAAGAGCAAACAGTTTGTCTGAAGTCCAAGCATTTAGTACGTTTGCTAAAGCTATCTCTGGGTCGCGCCTTGAAAGTAGAAATGTCAACAGTGTCATTATGTCTTAAGTGTTGTCAGAAGATACTATGAAAGTTGTCATATCTATGTGGAACGACAATATTATGGGAGTGTGATGAAATGTTTTTCTTGGTAATTCTTGAGATTGCACTTGACTTTCGAAAAATCGAAAATCACAAAAGCCTACGAAAAAGTTGCTTGATCTCAACGAAATACAAATTGTAAAGCAATACTAGGAAATTCCCGCGGATTCGTTCGCATGGAATTCAGGAATTGCTGACAGGATCGTACTACCGGTATAATTTTTAATTCAAACTTCATCCTGATCCGTTCAGCCGTTCTAGCGCTATTAAGTAAACAAACATACATCCGTCCAAACTTCCACACTAATTAGACTAGTAAAGTAATATTTTTTTATTTATAGCAGCATTGACACAAAGAGTTCTTTGTATAACAAGGAGTATGAAAGTTGACATAACATAAATAAGTATAGTAAAAGAAATATCTTAATTACTTTTACGATATAGTTTCTGAATGGAAGCCACCAAAGAGTCCATTGTTTATATAACCGATAATGATTTCCAAGCAATGACCTGTCATCGCTGAAGTGGTCATAAATTATAAACTTAACCTTGGGTGCGTTTGTTTTCGTTCAGTGTCTAGACGAACCCCGCATATGCTTAGACGCATATGCGCTTGCGCATCGTGAGAATTTTATAGTGCGGTTATTTTTATGTATTTCTAGGGATTTGATTATTTTTGAAACCTCTGTGTATTTTTTAGAGGTTAGGGAATCAATAACGTGGTAACATCTTCTATCGCGTGAGCGTAGTCCCCTTCATTCATGCGAGTTTCACTACTAAAATCAGTAGTAATTCTTAGTTTTACCAATATCCTTACTTCCTTACTAATATTATAAAAGCGAAGGGAGTTTGTTTGTTTTTTACGTCTTCGACAACATGACTAAACCGATTTTGATGAATTAGCTAGAGATAGTTGAGACCCTGGAGACGGACATAGGCTAACTTTTTTTTATTAAAGTGATAAATGAGGGAGAAAGACAAAAAAGGGAAAACTTAGCTTTGCTTTTACAATAAATAAGGCGCTAGGGCAAAAACTACAAGTAGCAGGTATCTTCTAATCAGGAAAGGGGAATAGCGTTACCCCGAATTAAACGCGAGCGAATCTGCTGGCAAAAGCTAGTATTAAATAACTGAAATCTAGACACAATACTTATTAACCTTTTTAAAATACCTGCTACAGATATTACCGTTGTAAAATGCGCACACAACTATACATAAACTAACAGCCGACTTCAATACAAAACAGTTGAAAAAAGACTAGGCAAGTTATGTTTTCCTAGGACAAATTCATACATGCATCTCGCTTAGTGAAGCTTTAAAAAGATTTTGAAAAATATTCTCTATAGTATCGTTTTTTAAAAAAAGACCTTTTTTTTAAAGAAAAAAAAAACGTTGCCCCACACTAGGAATTTATCCTGTATCATGGGTGCGTTTACAAACATTTAAATTCACGTAAACAAACCAATCTAATCTAATTATGAAAATGAACACAACCATAACCTACATATAAATCTATCGAAACTGGCCAATGACTTCTAAATTATCCAGTCCAATCGATACGCCACAGTAACTGAATCCAGATTGGGTTCCAAACAGTCGGATTATCTATCAATGTAATGAACTAATATCCGTGATTACTGGCCATAGTGCTGCTTCTATTTTGATACAATCGGGTTTATTGGATGTTAACTGTTTCCCATAGCAGCGTAATGTATCGTTAAACTGTAGAGCATCCGTTACAGTGTGTTTCTGGCTTTATTAGTCCTTCCTTTTAGTTGGGCGACAGATTTGTTATTTTCAGCTAGTATAACGCTGTCACTTACGTAAACCAAACCTACCAGAATAATCTTAAAGGGGAAAGATTTGTATTTTTGTGTGAACTCTTTGAAGAACTACTAGACCGATTTGTAATTCATATGGACCAAGCATCTATCCTAAATACGAGATAGATATCCCAAAAGGTAGATGTCCGCAAAAACCGCTAGTAATCCAGAAATATCAGAGATAATGTTTTTTACTTTTCATGGAATTGTAAATAAAGAACCAACTTGACAGTTTTATAAATAAAATATTTTGATTTTCGTAGTAGGAGATAAACAATTATTTCTAAAAGTATGGCACTTATCCCAACTCGATATAGTGAACTCCCACAGATGAGTTTGATCTCCTCTACTTTTTATCGTTTCACTGCAAAACTGTCCAACTTTTCACTTCCTTAACGTGTTTACTCTATCCCCTCTTTTAATAACTTTTAAGTATGCAGAAGCTCTATCTAATTAAATGGTTACGTAACCCAAGACCGTAATAAAACCCCTTAATCCTTGTATTTACAACCCGACGTCGGTATCTATCTTATCTAAGCCGCAACATCTTTGTAAAGAAGGTTTTAATATCATAACAAAATATTTTCGAAAGAATAACTTATGGCCCCAATCATAGTGCCCCACTTTAGATGTTACTTAAAAATGGAACATTCAGCTATAAAAGTTTGATTTCTGGTCTATGGCATGTTAATACAGCTGGAAAAGAATTGTAACTCAGTAAATCCTTACTAATATAAAAGCAGAAGTGAGTTTGTTTTGTACGTCTTTACGCCTAAATGGCCAAACCGATTTTAATAAATTTTGTTACATAGATAGTTGGGACCCTGGAGACGGACATTGGCAATTTTTTATTGAAAGTGAGAAAAGGGGGGGAAAGAGGGAAGAAAAAGGCGAGAAAAAGATTTTTTTTGCGATCATCGCGCTGGTTACAGTTAGCGTTAATCTAAAGTAACTATGCCAGGCTGACGAAGTAGCAGGCGGAAGCTAGTTGGTAAATAAAATAATAAAAAGTACGACTGCTGAGACCAACACTGATTAGGTCCTGGGTTCGATATTGGGCAAAGTAACATTGGGTTCTTCTATCAGGAATTTCTCGGCAACAGTCATGGGCCTGTATTTGTGACTGGCCCTAGGTTCACCCAGGTATTACGTGGGGCTTATCAACAAAACTTAAGATTAAGAAATATTTTCTTTATTTACCTAATTCTGGCAGAAATAGACAGTGGAAGATAGTGAAGTGATAAACTCTAAAATTTAATAAAATTTGCATAAAATCATCAAATTTAAAAGCATTTACAGTGTCTTGCTGTATTTAAACTGTAACTTACGAGATTCTCTTTGTTATGACATTTTGATGTAACAAGCGAGTGAAATCGGGTGAGTAGTAAAAAAAATTTTGGTCCCGAAAAATTGTCTACTCTCTATCTTAGTCTTTTGCTACGCGCACTACTAGAAAACGATACAAAAAATGTATGGAAATCACTGAAGATTTCAGTATGTGACAGTTTGAATGTGAGATAACTCAACTGAAATCATGAAATAGGCTAAAGTACTGGCCGTATTTACGAACGATAAACATTAAAATGCCAGCTATCATTAAGTACATCCTTTACTTTTATTTTCCCAAAACATAAATGTCAACACACCAGCTCATTTTCATTTCTTCAACGGTCATTACCAAAAGGAAAAACACAAATGCACGACATTAATTACACCAAGTTCCGTGAAATTAAAATTGCAAAACGCGCTCTTATTCAAATCTGAAATGACGCTAACTTCCACTGTCTTGAACCAAGTTTGTATTATGCACACAAGTTGCACAATAAATTGAACTGCAGAAATTACTTTTCATTTATGAGACACTGAAAAGAAAGTCAGCACCGTTCAATCAACCAATCATCGACACTGTCTTTTTAAGTGCTAGCCATCTTTCCACAGGTTCTCAGTTTAAATGATCGAGTTCAATGAGTTCGATGTGTGGCACTCTGGTTGACTATGGCTTCTATTGGGATGGTTTTTGTCCCGATATTACGTTGCCGTAGGATACTTTTCTATCTCAACTTCGGGGACAAACGCTAGAACAATATAATATTGGAGACGCGAAATATTTTTCAATCAGTGTCATTAAAACACTTCGTTCAGTCGTCATTTTATGATATTGTAGGTCAGCCTGGGCAAACTCTTATTGGTTTTCCCAAAGCATATGGATCTTAAAATACCCTGGCTGCAAAACCCAGCCTTAAAGAATGATAAAAAATATAATAAAGATGCTGGTGGAATATGTAACGTTTTAATACTCATAGTGAGAGTGATAACGTGTATTTATTTAATGATAAATTAAAATATTATAAAATTACTAGCTTTTGCCCACGGCTTCGCTCGCCTTGAATTCGGGGTTACATAGTTTTATTGAAATAGCAAAGGTAGGTTTTCCTTTTTCTTCCCTCTTTCTCCCTCATTTCGCACTTAAAAAAAGAAATAGCCTATGTCTATCTCCAGGGTCCCAACTATATCTGTACCAAATGATCAATTCATCAAAATCGGTTTTGCCATTTAGGCGTGAAGACGTAACATACAAACTCACTTTCGCTTTTATGATATTTGTAAGGATTTACAATCTGTCCCTAGATTTATTGAAACAAGCCCGCGATCCGCATCAGGAAGCCATTCTTGGTTTTGGCTCGAGCAAACATGCAAAGGGCCGCATGTTTGACATGCGCTCTAGGAAATTAACAACACACTAATCAACGCCGAATTCCCAGAAAACTGGGAACATCGGAAACTTCTAATTCTGAATTTCGGAAAAACGTCACACACCAAATCATTTGTGTGCAAGCTACTTACAAAAAGAAAACATTCACCAAATCTCAAGCAAGATAAATATTCCCACCACCCATACTCAATCTGAATAATCAAACAATATATTCACAATTTAATATGATATTATATCGAATCATGTAGCCAATAAGCGGTCGGTACCCACCACGGAAGTTGTCGAGAGCACTTGAGTTCAGATAAACTAATTTGAACCAGTCAAAAGTTAAATCAGGGTCATATATTCGATAGGTTCACTTTGTATGGATATGTTGGCCAGCAGGTTAGTTTATTTTGTTTGTTTTTAGTTGAAAATAAAAACTAATTGTTTAAAAAATACTTTTACCTAAGGTATTATTTACTATATATTATTATACCTGTTATGTTTTTTTTTAACAATAATAACTTTAATGATCAATGGCTTAATTGCCAAAAGCCTTGACCAATAACTGAGGAGGCTTTCGTTAGGCAGCTGGATCAAGGGCTTGATACAGAAAGCGGTACTCCTGGACACGGCTCGTATTGTTAAGAGATTCCTTTCTCTGGAGCCCTGACCGCCTAGCTTGGACCCTATTCCCGATACCGGTGGGCTACTATTTTTTTTTTTTTTGTTTTTAAGAAATATTAAAAAATATAATTTTATGTAAAGAAAACAATAAATGGACTAATACTTTAATGCACAATAAAAGCTGGTAATTACCTAATAATTAAGTTAAATAAAAAAAAAAACAAGCCAAAATTAAAAAAAAAATGGGTCTTTATTGAACGAAAAATATAAATATATTCGTGTTAGTATTAAATGGCATTTAACTACTGGATCCCTTCCGCCGATCAAGTAAACTCGCCAAATCCTTTCACGAATAACATACTATTAGATACCCGCAGAATATTAATAAACACTTACGCAACTCCAAACCGAAATTCAACCCTATTTCCAAAAATCCAAAGCATAAAACCCTTTGGGACATAAAAGGATCCACCCAACGCTTTTCACTTTAACACGAGTATTGAATATTTGTTACCAATCAGACATATCAATATTATTGGATCAATGGAGAGACTGTCAGTTTTAATTGAAACATCCTTGTCAATCATCAGATTGCTTTTGAAGTTCGACGAAATTTTGGAGTGGTTCGGAGTGTTTGTGTACTTCAGATTATTATGGTTGTAAGTAAGACCGTTATGGAGGATTATGTGGGCAGGTTGATTAAGTTGTTTCATTAACTAAACTTACGGTAGCTTCGCCTGGGAATTTGTCACTTTTGAATATACATATGTATATGTGTACTTTATTTTATGCGCTACTGATGCCAATTTTACCTATACATTTTAAATGAATAAAAATTTTACATAATTAGAAGAGGTCTGGGCTAAATAACAGCAGCCGTTCGATACAATCTTTAGGTTAATCCGCGTTTGCCTAGCTTGGTTTGTGATGGGTGACCAGTGACCACCCGTTACATACCGAGTTTCCTTCATGTCTCAGAAAGCACGTTAAGCCGTTGGTCCCGGCTCTTATTTGTTTTGTGAAAGTCGGTAAAGGTGGTCAGGGTCCCGAAAGTCTGAATTATGCGTGATCACTGGGTCACACATAATTGACTGCCGCAGTGACTGCCGTCACCCCATGGAAAATACTGGTATTCTGCTGCATCCGGTAAGACTGAAAGCCAACCCCAACATAGTTGGGAAAAGAATAGACAGATGATGAAGGAATTTACATAATTCATACAGAAATCCGACGTTATATCAAGTTGTTAATGCTATCAGAATAAGTGCCTCACTTGGTGCTTAAAATAACGCTGCGAAAAATCGGAATATATCAAAGTTTCTGAACGAAACCTTCTGCTGGACTTGTGTTTATCTATATAAATACTACTTAGTGTTATTGCTGCAATATTAATATAAAACAAGTTAGGACATGATCTAATCTGGCTTAACCATTGTATTTGTCACTTGTTTCACTTTGCCGACATCTCAAACGGCTTACCTAAAGACGCGGGTGACAACTAACCAGCTTGTATTTGTCTGTAGTCTCTTCTAGCAATATTCCTAGAAAACTTTTATTTGTGACACTTGGATCAAACGATGTCAAAACAGCTTGTGTCTGGCCGAAGCTCTGTTGAACTCGTGAAGAAAAATGTGACGGGTTACCGAAATATTCCAGTATTTGTAGTGTTACACATCAAGTATTTTTAAAAGACACATTTTATACTCAGTTAACCGTAGTAGAATTCTGTGAAATACGAGTAAGCTGAGAAAGATACGAAGGCATATTTCCCGAACATATTTTTCCTCTCCAAATTATTTTCTTTCATAAATTCGTATAACTCTCGATGTTATTCTAATTTGTCACTTCAGATGTAACATCTAACATATTCCCCAACATTTATAATAAACAACCATTTAACATAAACAAAACATTGCCAAAGGTTGCCCAATGAGTTTTAAAATTAGGTAGAACTTCATGAAATAAAATAAATAATCATCGTTCTTAATGTCTTCCGACACGCGCCCCCTTTTCGTCAATTTCGTAAACATCGCATATTTCTGAAACGTCGCCAGATATTTAAGACGTTTATTGACTAAACTACATGTTATAACATGGCCGATGATTGCGATTAAATGTTTATAAACATGTTATTAATAACAGTTTTAGATGAAAGAAACTTGTTAATACTTCAAGTTTGTTGAAATGTCATATCGATGTTTTGTGATTCGATGTCTGTTTCAGTAGAAATTTAGTACAGAACTATGCATAAGCGTACTATATCTCTAAGACTTAGGCTTCGTCCTAACTGGCTGTAGATCGTACGATGACACGATAAGCTCTCGTCACACGATGAATTCAAACATACAGATTTCTTCAGACTGCCCTAATTGAAGCTCGCAAGTCATCGCCCGAGCAGGTAATAATACTTCATTGACCAATTTCATCGCACAACGGGAACGTATTGTGTCGTTGTACGATCCTCGCTAAGGTATAAGGTAAACCCCAAAAGCAAAACATTAAAGGACGCACTTATTTACTATGTAAATAAGTATTTACAAAGAAAGTAAAGTATATCTATACTATATTTTTGGTTTTAATTTCATCTTGATACCTCCACGAGATAAAGTGTCTTGACCAACAACAAGGAATCCAATAAGGGTAACGTTTTTCCTTTTGGTGTACGGAACCCTAAAAACAGATAAAAGAGGTAAAATTCGCATTCATCGCGTTGATATATATATCAACTAATAGAATCCTTAGTTGGCACACTTATAAATATTATGTTAAGACTAAGCTCAGAAAACACTAAATACTCAAGCTGAATCCTACACTTCAGTTTATATTTGACTTACAAAATACTTTCAACGAGACATTTGAGACAGATTTAAGAGTTTCAAATCTTTCTTGACAACTGTTTACTGTTCTTTATAATCCAAATAAATATTAAGAAGTTGTTTACATTTATGTAGAGAGAAGTGTCGTTGGTATGCTCGTTATTTTGTTTGTATAATTTGATTATGGAGGCCCAATGGTGCTTGGCACAGATGTAGCACTGGTCCCTCAAAGTTGATTGAATGGTTTACAATTTCAGATATAACTGAACTTTGGAGTGTCAATTTAGTTTGGGTTATTAATTTAAGTTTGATTTGTTGTTGTTTAACTGAAATCTACATAAGTACGTTTTAAATATAAATACTGTCAAATCTAAAAAAAAAACATGACATTAATTTGGAATTCGGAATTTTAATTATCTGATATATTTTTTTAATTTAAAGCATTCATTTTAATAATACTGTTACATGCGCTTTTGAATGCTGAAATTAAAAGAATGAAACCACAGTCCGGATCACATCTATACTAATATTATTTATAATATTACTATTGAAACAAACTCTTCAGCTTGAGCTGAAGAGTTTCTTTGTTTGTTTGTTTGAACGCGCTAATCTCAGGAACTACTGGTTGGAATT
This sequence comes from Ochropleura leucogaster, assembly GCA_958449745.1. Taxonomy (NCBI): domain Eukaryota; kingdom Metazoa; phylum Arthropoda; class Insecta; order Lepidoptera; family Noctuidae; genus Ochropleura; species Ochropleura leucogaster. The sequence goes on from OY288206.1 coordinate 7,537,177, forward strand.
GGAAAATTATTTTAGTGTTGGATAGTCCATTTCTTGAGGAAGGCTATAGGCTATATAACATCACGCTACGACCAACAGGTGCTGAGCACCGCGGGTGAAACCGTGGGGAACAGCTAGTGACATAATAAATCGTGAAAAGACTAGCTGGTGATGGTAATGTAATTTACACATAAGCCAATCGTGGCCCTGTGGGCGGTGAGCAATGGGTAGTTCACCGTCCGTCCGTCGATTGACGACAGGCCGTGTCGACGGCGCGTTCGTGTTTCACGCGCGCCTCAAAGAGAGTCAGCAAAGCAGAGGGGCTTGCCAGAGCCTCTGCCTGCCGGGGTTGCGGGTTGTTCGAAAGAGATACCGCGGCCTCGGAACGTAAAGGGCAATAGAAGAAACATGGGTGGGTTTTAGTCAGTACAAGTCTGACATACCCCCCCGCTCCACCCAGAGCGGGGGAAGTCATTGGATGATTTCCCACCCGAAAAAAAAAAAAAAAAAAAAAAAGCCAATCGTGGCGTCCTTGGGGTTGCGGGTTGTTCGAAAGAGATACCGCGGGCTCTGAACATGAAGTGCAAAAGAAGGAACATTGGTAGGTTTTATTCAGTAAGTCTGACACTCCTTACCGCTCCGCCTTGAGCAGGAGGAGTTATTTTATGATTTCCCATCCGCCAAAAAAAGAGCCATCGTGGCGGTCAGTGCTCCAAAATACTTTAATAACTATCTTGAATCTTAATTTCAAGACAAAACCAGTACCCATTATACATTACTATCTTTTGCCCGCGGCTTCGCTTGTGTTAAATTCGGGGTAACACAGTTCCCCTTTCCTGATTTATATATAACTGCTACCTGTAGTTTAAGCCCTTGCGCCGTATTTATTGTAAAAGCAATGCTCAGTTTTCCTTTTTGTTTACTTTTTTTCCTTCATATCTAAATGTTTTGTTTTAATAGACTATGTCCTCTCTTTCATCTCTGTACCAAAATTCATCAAAATTGGTTTAGCCATTAAAGCGTGAAGAGGTAACAAACAAACTCACTTTCGCTTCTATTAATAATTAATATTAATATGGAAGTATGGATAGTAAGTATATAATAAAGAAATTAACAACAAAACAACTACTCCAGACTATCTGCATATCCAGACTAATCTACAAAACGAAGTGGCTTTTGATACTGTGTTCACCACCACTTAGACCGTCTGTCGCGAAGGGTTTTTGTCGCATACGTTTTACGAGTGCAACGCTGGCAACACGCCAATGTATTCATGTACAAACATACCTGTAAGATAAGATGAAACTCACAGATTTCTAAGATGATAAAGAAAGGTAACATTAGCTGAAGACCCCTTCCCATATTCTGTGTCAATTTATATCTAACTAGCTTTCGCCCACGACTTCATCCGCATGGCATAGGTACTTTGGGCTGACGCTTACTTTAAACCGCGTGATGATCGAAAAAAAATAGCTTTCTCTCCCCTTTTCTTCCCTCTCTCTCCCCTTTTTCTTCCTTTTTTCTCACTTTTTTAACCTATGTCCGTCTCTAGGGCCCCAACTATCTCTGTACCAAAATTCATCAAAATCGGTTTCGCCATTAAGGCGTGAAGACGTAACAAACACACTCACTTTCGCATTTTAGTTAGTAAGGATGATGAATGGTGAATAATACTTTCGTTACAGTTGACGGTGATGCCAAATATAAACTAATTATCTAGGACATCACTGTTTTCGCTAAAGACAAATCAAACAACAAATCATAATATTATATATACATATAGATGAATAATATTTTCATTCAAAGGTCTCATCCTTCTCATCATAAATAAAAGATAGGCGGAACCAGTCCTCTCCTCAAATTTACAAGGGCCAGGCCCATGGGTCCTGTTATCTCGTTACATTATTGAATAAAAGGGGTAGGTAAGGGGTTTTACGAAATCCAACGTGTAACTAAAGTAAATTACGAAAAGGCCCTAAACTGATGAACTTAATAAAGTTAGAGCGGCTATTTGAATAAAATGTTCAAGGTGTTTATTTTGGGTCGAAAAATGGAGTTATTTGTAAGGGGTTGTTAAATTTAGGTGTAGGTATGGTTAATTTTGGCTTTATTTAATGAAGTGCGGAGCTGCAGTCTTGCTAGAAATAAGACTGTAAGATAAGACAAATGATTGGAGCATACAAAATGGATGGAAAACAAGGCAACTGGGAAAGGGAAATATTAGTACCTATACATACTTTTATAATTTTAATTAGCTACTTAATTTTTGTGTTAGTTCTTTAGTCGTTAATCATTCTCATGTTCACATCAACGGACCGTACACCGTAGATTTTCCATAAGATGGGAGATTCGCATAAACTGGTTTTGTATAGGATCATATTATATCGTCGTGTGTATGTTCGTCAATCATTCACTCAAATCATATTGAGAAACTGAAAATTTCATTCGTCAAAAAAACGTAGTTTCCTAAAATACTTGATCACCACCTACCTACTGTGTTAGATGCGAAGAACAAATGAAGCAACAAAAAAAAGTAATTCTAAAGATGTTTTCTTTTGTAACAGATGATTGAAAAACAAGAAAATGTTGAAGAGAGCCATCTTCAAGGAACATCACTCGTCGAGCTGAAGATGTGGTAGTGACTGCCACGATGGATACCTTGACCGTGGTGACATCTTTACTTGGACTGATATGCATCTGCTCAGGTAAGAGCGTAGTATAATCTTCATATTTAATATAGACATGAATTAAAAAATTGTAATAAAAAGAAAGACTTTAAACTGACATGGTTAGAAACATTATTAAAGCTAAAACTTTATTATTAAAAAAAACGAATACGAAAGAGAGTAGATCGTTTTGTCTGCCCATATACATCCACCCTCAATAACATTAGTTCATCCGTGATCATGGCGTTTGCAACATCCCTGAAATATCGGTAACTCAAAACGAATACCAAACATGGTAAATATCCCGTTTCCAGTTTTAATAATACAGCTTCGTTAGTCTAGAAGTTGATTTCCACCGAGTGTCGGAATCAGGTGTTACTTTCTGAATCAGATCCTTAATCTGAACGCCTAACGAGAGCCGCGACAGATGATCATTGAGGCCGTTGGCCATCAGGCCACTGGTTTCAACGGCAATCGACATAATAAAGTCCCAATATATTTTTTTAAAGTGGGATATTAGGTAGGAAGAGGGCAGAAAAGGGAAAACTTAGCATTGCTATTACAAATCAATAAGGCGCAAGGGCAAAAATTGCAGGTAGCAGGTACCTCCAAATCAGGAAAGGGGAACTGTGTTATACCGAATTTAACGTGAGCGAAGTCGCGGGCAAAACCTTGAGCAATATATTTGCACCCTATTACGCACACTACCCTCTACCTAACCCTTTGAAGAAAAAAATCGGCGTCAAATAAAACACTAATTTATTTAACACGGACAAAAATTAATTCGATTTTTAAATAGGCCAATCACCACGTTTTTTATGAATGGCATCTCGCAGTTCAACCAATGAGGTTGTCGTCTGCTTAACCGGGCAAATCCTGTGGGTGCCTTAAAAATTAGGACCTCCAGCCAGGGTAGTTACCATGGTTCTGACTCAGTCTTTTATACACTCACTCAGTGGGTTGCAAACGTTCTGAAATAGTGAATGCAAGAAGGATCTATGAAAGCAGTTTGTCCTGATAGAAATTATACTTTGCATAATAACATAAATACTCACACGTAGGCGGAACTGAACTATTTACATTCATAGTTTACGTAAAAGCTGGTCCTATTTCCATTTATTGCAGCTGCTTTTGCTATTGGCCCACTGAGACGTTATTTAGAAAATGAATCAGTAGGTAAACCTTTTCTGATTTTAGACACTGTTGACCGAAACTATAGCATAGCCTTGCTATTTCCGAGTAAACACACTATTTTACAGATGAGAAATCATTAAACATAGAAAAAAAGAAAATACGTTTATTTGGCACATACCACAAATGCACACAAAATCAGACAAAACAGAAAACTTTTTTTTAAATCGTCGCACTAGGAATGTATCGTCGAAGCGTTTCCAAACATTTAAACTCACATCACAAACAGCCAGACCCGAAACAACTATTTGTAGGCCATACAAATGTTTGTTCCGTGCGGGAATCTAACCCGCGACACGCAGTGCAGAAGTCGATCGCTCAGCCACTGCGCCAACCATGCCGTCAAAAAAATAAAAACATAACATTAAATAACTAAAACCAAAAAGGAGATAATTCGTGTGTGTCTCACAGCTGCGCCAAATAGGCCCAGTTTAGCAAACTAGCACCAGTATATTTTTTCAATAAGAAAACTAAAGTGGTGATAAGAGTACCTATGCAATTTATATCTATTCAAACCATTTACGTAGTCAAATTCGTTTCCAAGCAGCCCTATTTCCGCGCAGTGATAAATAAAAGCAATAGAGACTGACACGGTTATTTTCGGGGCAATGTTGCCACAAATCTAAGATGGTACGGCAAGGCACTAAATATCCGTAGGGGATGGCAACCCCATGGGACCAAGGCTAATAGACGTGAACCTTGACATTACTTATTGTTTTGAATAACTTTGTTAGTTGTTCGTATAATTGGTCTATTTTTATTTGAAGGTACGACGTCAATAAAGTTTTATTCTGTCATTCTATTCTAAGCCTTATTAAATCCAGTCAGTCCACAAATTGGGTTTGTTTTTACTACTATCCGTATTAGAACTCAAAAAATGCCCCTACTTGTATACTATGTATATAAATGTAATTGGGATAAAACTCATACAAATAAAATAAACATATATTTATTTTGTAAAAATTTGAATAAAAATTAGAAAAAAAACATGAAAAGTAAGTTCTACATGCTTTGCCATTCGGGAATAGGGTAAAATATTGTTTAAGTTTAAACCATAAGTTAAAACTTAAATTAATATTACTTTACATATTTATGGTTTCAGGTTTTCCACTGACAACCCCAAAGTTCCACTTAATTAATGGTAGGTACCTAATAACGTCAAAAACGAAAGGCCGCTTTACACTCAGTAAAAAACCCAACTTCGGTTAGAGCGTTAAAAATCGTGTTTTACAAATAAACACAGTAAATGATACTCCGGGGACTAATTCTAAGCGGGAAGCGTAACTTATTGACAAATCTCATTAGGTTAACAAAACACATGTGTATCCCGCATCTGTCTATCGCATATTTTACAATCAACAGCGTTTATAAATACCGTATCTGGTCACTGTCGATCTTTTAAGGATGAATGGGGCCGTATTTAAGCTGGAAATAGTGATCAAGTGAAATAGACAATGGAAATCAGTGATAATGATAACATTAATTAGACTAAACGATCTACCCTCTTTCTTATTCGTTTTTTTGCGTTCGGTACCAATAACAAATAAGAAGGTAGATCGTTTTGACTGCTCATAAACATCCACCCGCAATAACTTCAGTTCATCCGTGATCATGGCGTTCGCAACATCGCCGAACTCGAAACAAAAGACAAACATGGTAGATATCCCGTTTCAAGTGTTATTTATAATGTTAGTAACTATGTCACTTTAAAGACTGATAGTGTTAATGATTATGGAACCGCAATTATTCATTACAAATTGACGTAATAATGCTTATGTTAGTCTAAAATTTTGCACTAACAGTCATTCGTAGCCCCTGTAAATGTACAGTTCTCATTAGAGCTAAAAATTATAAAATTATTAATGAAAAAAAATTCAAACAACATTCTGATAAAATAACACTTTTACATTTTTTTTTACATTGCTAGCTTACCAGTTTATTAATAATCTGATTTATCAGTTAAATCACAACAGGGTTCCTCTATCTCTCTTGCGGAACCCCAAATATAACTCGCCCGTGTCACCCATCAAAGCGTAAAGAAGTTAAGCTAATGTCAAACGACGCCCATCTTTTGTTACTACAGCTTTACACTTCGACACACTGTAAAAAAGTTAGACATACAATGGAAGCGTATCAAAATGATGCGCTATTGAATTATTTTTGTGTGATAAATATATGGGCAAATTATTATTAACTAGCGACCCGCCCAAATTTAGCTATTGTGCCATGAAGTGGTGTGGATGCCAGGACTAAAAATAGGCACAGCAATAATTTATCGAGATATTTGTAAGTTATCTCTCTCTCTATACATATATGTATACCAGATAATTTAAAAAAAAAATCTCACATAAACAGGAAAGTTTAACATTTAGGTAAACTTTCTAATATTAATTAATGATCATCTAAAATCGAAATCATAGGGAAGTTTGGATTTAGAACCATAAGTTATCTCATAGATATACAATGGATATGATGTATTTTGTTTTTAATATATTAAGGGCGTTGATTTTCGCTGAAACATCACCTGCCTAGCTTTTTCCAACTATGTATGTTGGAGTCAATTTGTAATCTAACCCGATGCCACTGAATTTCACTGAATGGCTAGCCAAATTACCCCTAAATCGTTGACCGATGGTATCGCGACTACACTCAAAGTGGAGTGGCAATAGCCTGGCCACATTACCCATTGAACCGAAAACCATTGGAATAGACGCGCTTAGAGAGTGAATACAGGAAAATAGCAAAGATTATAAAGCCACGATTTGCTCAATGTGGTTGGAGCAGAAGATATCTTATCTTCTGCATTTCAGTGGCATACAACTTTACTAAAGAAGCCTATTTTCATTAACCATAGACGGTGACTGAAGACGGTGAAGTGTAACACCCAAACAACAGCACACTGTTGGATATTTGAAGCCAAAAAGTAATAAAATTAAACTACCTGTGTGTCTTTGCTGCTTTGAGTTGTAGAAACATGCGTTTTCTATCTCAGTTCACCTTCAATTTCTGTTTGTGAATAAATTGTTTTAATTGAAAATACATATGTTGTTTTTAGAAATTAAGTAATGAATGTAAGTACCAATACAAACCATTTATTGGTTTAATGGTACCAAATCAATTTGAAATTGTCAAATACGTATATGAATTAATAAAAATAACGGTCGCCCTCGGGGTTGCGGGTTGTTCGAAAGAGATACCGCGGCCCTGGAACGTAAAGGGCAATAGATCGGTTTTAGTCAGTACAAGTCTGACACTCCCCCTCCCCCGCGCTGCCCAGAAAGGGGGAATTTATTTGGTGATTTCCCAAACCAAAAAATAAGTGTAAAATATCGTAAATGTTTACTTACTTACCTTAACAAAAAACATTGCTGTTTGATATAAAGTTCCATTTATTGTTTACACATCGCCTTAAATGGATCGGTGTAGTCTTAATGGACTTTGCTCTGTTCAATAGCTTCCATCGATAGGGTTTAGGACGAAATTAGATTATGGAGTTGAAAAACACGTTGGAGCTTTATCTAGGCACAAAGGGATGGGCACAGCACTTTGTTTCATACGTTTTGTATCCATCGATATTCTGCCAAAACCATGATAGAATTTATTTTCAACAAGATGACTGACCTACGATATGAGTAGAAGCATAGGTGACAATAAGATATTAATTTTATAAAGAAAAATCAAATGTTAATGTGTAAATAATTGATCCGAATCTTGACAAAATATAATACGGACGTTATTATATTGATCTCTCCACAATCTAGAGAGATTAACAAATAATTTAATTTGCCAAATAAAAACAAAGATAACCGAAATATATAATACTGGAATATTGTTCTAGAATTTCGGTATAAAATCCCAAATCAACATGACTGATTCTGGCAACATACAATATATAAAAAAAAGTTTCCATGCACACAAAGGGCTTATTCGTTTAGTGAACGTCATTGTTCGACATTTGAAAACCGTTCGTATCTCAAACACTGGTCTAAACAAAGCTATGACATTTATGAACGCTGACACGTGTGTGTGACCCCTAATAAACTCCTTTTTTTGTAGCTAGAAAAATAAAAACACTAATTTTAAATTCCGTTTCTTATAGGCTTGATATAAATCAGTTTGAATTGAGCTTTGTTTGTAAAATTATGAACGAAATTGACTGATTTCCCTTTTTAAAATATGAGCATTTTTTTTTATTAATAAATTGCTTTTACATATTTGTTGGGAATTAGCCCCAATTATTTTTTATTGCCTTAATTCTGGTATTTTGAAAGAACCATACGAATAATGTAGAATAGTTCGTTTAGTATTTGATTGACATTGACTAGAGGGCAGATAATAAATATTAATAAAATTGACAGTGGAAATCGCATTTAATAATACTATTGAATTGCTAGTTATGTCTATAACAACTCTATCCATTGTCTCTGGCGTTAGTCACCACAATGTTTGTTTACTAAATGGGAACTCATTGTGAAATAAACTATATCTATTTCATTGTTATACAAATACTTTATTGATCCTTGTATCATCGATCTCTCTAAATAAATATTTCTCTACATAAAACTAGGATACTGACCTTTCATTGTATTCATCAAGGCCTTTTCACATTAGAAGATAATATAGGAATTTGAGCAAAAGTCACTCAGCTTCCGCAATATGACGGCATGGTTGGCGCAGTGGCTGAGCGATCGACTGCTGCGCTGTGTGTTGCGGGTTCGCACCCGCAACACACAGCGCCGCGCACCACGCACGGTACATATATTTGTACGGCCTACAAGTAGTTTTTTCGGGTCTAGCTGTTCGTGTATGTGAATTTTAATGTTTGTGAACGCACTCACGAAACAGGAGAAATTTCTAGTGTGGGTAAAAAAAAACTCGGACTATGCTGTTCTTATATAACTTTGACAGTACCTGCAAGGCAATAGGCTTAGTCTTCAGTACTGGACATCTTTGACAGTGGAATATAGTATTTTTATTTAAGTACGTTCACCATTCAACCGCTCATATTCACTGTGACTGGTGGCCAGTTAAAATTCCACACATCCAGCACATAGTTCGACCCATCGCGCAAATGTATGTGCAACATTTCAGGCTTATCCGTTATTGTATTATTTCATATTTGATGATTTTCATAGAATTAGAAGGCCGAAACAAGAACGCCACTGGAGTTTTCTTTTGTTTTTGGATAGGCAATTAAATAACCTCCCCCGCTCTGGACGAAGCGATTAAAACCCATCCATGTTCTTTATATTGCCTTTTGTGTTCCAAGATCTCTTTCGAACAACCCGCAACGCCAGGCAGTGGCCCAGTCCCCACTTACAGTAGTCACAATAACGGTTTACGAAGGGTTTTTTAGTAAACATAGCTTTACGTGATTTTTCTCTACTCTAAATAGATTAACTAAGTAAAAAAAAAACAAAAAAATAATACTTAAAAATGTTTTGTAAGTTTCGCTGCAGATTCTTATCATGCTTCTAAATATAGTCGTCGCTAACTAATCAGTAAGCAAGGAGCGTCTTTCAACAACTTTTTGTTTCGAAGATCAGATAACTCTGAGTTTGCAAACTTCCTTTTTGTATTTTTTGGATGAAGTACCTGGCTCTAAATAATGGCTTCCGATTTTGTTTTTTATTTATTTTTTAGCTTCTATTTGGAACGTTTTGGAAGCTGGGTTTTGCTTGTTCAAGATTTCTTAGATGTTCTGCTACCTTGATTCTCTCGTTAGTAACAGGATTGAAAGATTTTTACGGAAGATTTTTTAATTTAATTATTTGTTTGTGTTATACTAAGTCGTAGAACTTGATTTTATCTTTAACAAGTTCTTGTTTTGTCTCGTTTTGGATAACCATTTCCAAGCCTCTAAATTTTTATGGGGTATTGTAACTCGAAAAATACAATATCTGTGAGAGTCTTAACACAATACTACATGAAAGATTCGACATTACACGAGCCATATATCTAAAAGTAAAATCTAACATCTTTTTGTGTAGTATCAAAATCTGTTATTCCATCTGCCCACGCGTCGATCTGACACAACAACAAACCGTTCTTTAGAGACGGCGCGACTGTCGCCGACGCATTTCCGTAAACACCGCTGTCAAATGGCTACACCTCGCGAAACCAAACAAACTTTACAACTAACCAGAAACTTCAAACGAAATCCAAACCCTGTCAAAACAAAACTAAAGTTGAATTTCGAACAGCAAAGCTCGAACAACAAAATTCGGTGTCATTTATTGCATGGATAGCTGCCCCAGTTAGCCAGGTATCGGTCCCTAAGAAAGATGACACTGTGTCAACAATTTGTCCCTTTGTACATTAGACGAACGCCTTACAAGACAAACATGGTAACTCACGAAAAACACATTTCAGTAATCCGTCCATCCGTTCGGGCTAATTCTTAGCACATGGTGCGTGTTTTTTGCACCGTAAAATATAAGTGTTATTTCATTAAGCGTGTCGTTTCGTTGTTCATTTAGTACGAGCCGACATGGCGTCAGTTTCACGTGTTGGTGTTACGTCTGATGTGTGAAAAAGCTTCTAATAAAACGCTAAAGTTGGATAATGGATTTTATTGTTATCGTTTTTTTTATTTTAGGCGCTTTGGAAAGGATTTATTTGAGAGATTATAAAGTAGATGAGTTTTAGAATGTATGTAAGTTATTATTATAGCTCTATGTATAACGTAAATAAAATTCATAAATTAATTAGACGCGTGACAACATTTGTTATAATAACTTCATCACAGCGTTGCCTCTGGGGAAATAGAACAAAGACGAAAATGAGTTTGAAAAATATGTTTTAATTTCGCTCTAATTACTTACGTGCAGTCAGTCGAAATGTCGCGAATGCACTGGCAACTAATAACTTCAAACGCATCAAATTGCAAAGGGTTCCAAAATTGAACACGTGTTCGTTCGAAAAATCGTGATTACCTCCTGAGGGAGCCAATCACTGCCATTAGAATTAGATATTCGAAATTCAAACGGCTATCAAGTTACTTGGGGTGACAGTTCTGGCAGTTATGGGCATTTGAAAATGTTCACTCGGTCTGTAATTACGTAATTAAGTACATGGAGCAATGTGTTTTTTTTCTGTTTAAATAAGTTTTTACTACAAACGATCAAAGGGATTTAGAGCTTTGATGGTAATACGAGGCCAAAGACAGCTTTATTGCAATATCTGAATGTACTAAAATCGAAAGTTGCGTTAGTTTAAATTGCCATAAACCCAAATCGATTGAACGGAGTGCAATCGTATGTTCTAAAAAGTTTAAAAGTTCAGAGCTATCAATTTCAACCGACAAAAAACATTAAAGGATTAGTTCGATCGGTCTTGCAACAGTTTGAAGTTCGAAGGCCGCGTGTCGGTTGCCTTAAATGCGAAAGCTATGTCTCTATAACCGATTTTTTTTATTTACTTTTCTCTCGCAACGCGTGTCGACATGTGCCAGTAGTAAATTAGTAGGGGACACGAATCACCCTCGCAAACTTTTTTATAACAAAGATTTTTGAACAATAGAGGTAACTAGCAGCGTGTGAGTTGTAAAGTCACTCCCGGCGGCGTTCGCGTGTTCCGCGGGTGGATAGAAGTGTAAGACATTAATATCATATTTTTTATGAGCTGTAGCGATTTCAGTATTTAAATATATGAGATGTTTTGCTAAATGAGGCACGATTTTTGATATTGAGTTTTACCTTTACGTAATCAGGTTTTGCAAAGCATCTGTAAAACCAGATTACATAAAATCCTAGTTTAGTCATATGGATACTCTTCAGATTACATTCGTTGCAAGAATTTAAATTTTTAGTAGGATTGTACTTTTATTTTTTCTGTGAAAGTTTCTCACTCTTCTGAAACAGACATAAATCTTTAAAAATAGGTCACATCATACTTTTAAATAACATAAATATTTATATACATCGTATAATAAAACTTTATGTCACACACATAAAACCAAGGAAGGATATATTGAGTAAATATCTAATAATCGATACATAGAGTTCTAACGCACAACTATGCTATAAAGTTAGCTTTATGTGCGATAAAGTAACGTATCGAGATAAACATAAACAATATTTTATGTTACTCGCAATCTGCTAAATCTTATTTTTATCTCTGCACGTCTAGGAATGTGGGGCTTTGAAAACGGCGATTGTTGAAATGGTATTCTTGAAAGGTACTTTTTTAAATTGATTTAATCACTTATTTTGAATACAAAATAGCCTAGAACAACAGTGCTGACAATTCTTAAAAAAGGGAAAATATATACAGGGCGTCAAAAAATTAATCCACATCGCTGTCAAAAGGAAAAGTGTTCAGAAGGCTGGCCGCATTGGCACTTGCGATTACTTTTACCCTTATAGGCTTCTAAATGAATAACCTTCTTCTAGATGCAGCACTAAATATTATTCAGGTTTCTTCAAAATCGCTTATACTTCCCGTTGCTTCTAAAGCCGCAGACTAGTATCTATGTAGTGAACCGTATCATATCTGTGTGTTCTTTATGATGGCGACACTTAATTTATAGCTGTCACACTGTGGCTCTATGGTCAATATTTTTTGCTCTGTATCCATTCACATGGCGACTTGCTATCTATGGTTTGTTTTTTTTTTTATAAGAGATTAATGAAAGAGTTTTTTGTTCGCTGATTTGATGAAAAGAAGTATAGTGCTGTATCTGCTTCCATATTGGAATAGTCATTAGAGTTGAGTGTTTCTTCCCTACGCATTTATTGGAGGACCAAGACGAGCATTTAGAAGGGATTTTAAACACATTTTTGTTTCGGTAAAGGCATGTCTCAGTATAACAAAAATATAAATCTTATAGTAAAAAGACCTTTTTTATTCCATTTTATTTCAGAATGGAGTAAATTAAAATTATGATACAACTTTACACAATTCACCATACATAGTTTTATTTTTGAGTCATAGAAATTAGTATTTTGTAACAATAGAAAAAAAAACTTTTTGTAAGAATGCTAACACGCAACACAGCCATTATTTTTGTTACCATCGCCATTTGCGACGACAGTTTTTTTTTCAACTTTTTTAGAGTTTTCAACGGGTCTCGAGTTTTTAAAAGAAGTTTTATTTTGTAAAAGCTAAGGATAACTAAAACGTTAAGCATTATATTAAGGATCGAGGGATATAACAATGTAAATGTACCTATTTTATTATTTGTATCAAAGTCCAATAATAAATAAAATACGACAAAAGAATCCTAGTTAATTATGCTCTTTCAGTCTCATTGTATTTCTTTCCAATAAGCATTATTACTTTTATGCAATTAGGTCACCCAATACTTTCCAAAAATACGTTATAAAAATAGGGCTGTGAACACAAAAATCGAAAGATAGCAAATCGAATGGAGATTCAATTATAGATTAGCCCTTGCATCGTACCACATTCACAACTCTGGGCCACGTGAATAAATAAACACAATTACCACATACAAAAGAGTAAATCTCCATTGATTTCGTTCGAAAAATACAAGTCGCCTATGAAATCGACTCTCGTATCGATTATAAAGGTTCATTTCGCCAAAATCGGACACCGAATAAAATATTTTTTCGACGATTTTTTCTACACTACAATAGCGCGCAGTAACAATAGACATACATCAATTCGAGTGTCAAAAACTAACATCTGCGCGTACGTTGTAAACAGAGTAAAATAGTAGGGTGTTGGGTACCCCAGCATCCGAAGGGGACCCTCAGACTCTGGGCAAGCCTGTGTTTATAGCTCATTATTATTGTGCGACGCTTTAGAGTAACTGCAAATGACATACTCCACCTATTATTAAAATAAACCGTAGGTTAGAAAGGGCTTTTGTTAGGGAAAATTTTAAAATAAAGCTCGTGTGTTGGTGAGAAATTGCAGTGGGTGGGATCGAACGTCGCGTTTCACGAGCTTGCCCAACACGCCACTGCATAAACACTTGAATATAAGTGTTTACACAGTAATTTATATTGTAAGGGTCGATGTGACGAGAAGTAGCTGTGCTAATGTTTGACAGCTAGACAGAGAATCCGCCATTTTCTGCAGCATCAAACCAACTGTGTAGTTTTCGAGTACCTTCAAAATATCATAAAAATTACAATGTAGTTCATCTAACATATTATTCCCTTATTTAATGTGAACTTACCCTAATCTACCCATTTTATTGTCAATAGGTCCAGTAAACGGCGGCATGAGCGATGACTACGTCAGCACTGGAGAAGCCCCCTACATCATAGAACAGCCAATTGACGTCACGGTTGCTCGCCATCAACCAGCAACCCTCAACTGCCGCGCCGGAGGATCCCCCCCTCCCACCATCCGATGGTACAAGGGAGGGGTGCTCGTCGTCTCCGATACTCACAGGAGCCTCCTCCCAGCAGGCGGACTGTTCTTCCTCAGAACCACTCATGGAAGGGCACATTCAGACGCTGGAGTCTACTGGTGTGAAGCCACCAATCCTTATGGAACAGCAAGGAGTAGAAACGCAACTTTGCATGTTGCAGGTAACTTTTAATTATACAGTAATTTTGTAATTGTACCGGTACTTGCTTTCTTTTTGCACAGGTCATAGTTAATCTTGATTTGTAAGTGGGTCAAACAGTTTAAAAATGTAGGGACATGAACTTTTAACCTCGGGTTAGACGGTCAGTTGTTCGTGTGATTAGCTTACCCGTTTACACGATTGCACAGTCACCTGGTCATGTAAAGTGCAAATGTGGGCTGTCGTAGATCTTTTTTTGTTGAGGGTAACTCTTCATAGATACTCTTTGCCTTAGCGTAGGGTTACCAGTATCCTATAATAAATACTCTTTTATTACTAGTCTGATGCTACGTAGGTTAACCTTCTAAACTTTTTAATTCCCTTCTAGTTCTCCGTGAAGAGTTCAGATTGGAACCGGTGTCGACACAATCGGCGCAGGGTGAGACTGTGATACTAGAGTGTTCTCCGCCGCGAGGGTCACCAGAACCCACCGTCTACTGGAAGAAGAACGGACAGATGCTGCATTTTGATGGTGACTCTAGGTCAGTATTTAAATCTCTTATGAAAACCCATGAAAATGAGACTATATTGTGAGCTTTGGATGATAGCAATTGAGCGATGTACCAGCCCAAAACCTTATACTTTTAATACTTCATGACTGAGCTAAATACCGGCCAAGTGCTGGTAGCTTTGCATACACAGGGTTCCGTTGCATCAAATCCTTCCTATAGTCCAAATATTATAAGTGAGTTTGTTACGTCTTCACGTCTAAATAAAAAAACTGATTTTGGTACAGCGATAGTTGGGACCCTGGAGAAAGACATAGGCTAAAAAAAGGGAGAAAAGGGGAGAGAAATATATTTTTTTCGATCATCACGCAGGTTGTAGTTAGCGCTAGCCCAAAGCACGCAAATCTATGCGAACGAAGTTGCGGGCGGAAGCTAGTAATACTATAACAAAACTATTAACGCTCATTTAAATCAAATGAATCAATTTTCACTCAACTAATCAATCAACTCAATTTAAACGCAAAATTAAATTTGTTTTTCGTAGTATTTTAAGTGACAACAAACACAGTTACGACTGCAATTTGATGGTAAAGTCCTATAATATCTAAAATAACAAACCTTATTCAAACCAATCTTCGATGGAAGTATTTTTTTTATGTGTACTACTGACGTCATTTATTTTCAGAATTTTCCTTTTTTTCTTTTGATATAAGAGTTGGGGACCAAATTTTACAATTTTAGAAACAAATATCTCATAAACAATTTACTGAAGCAAAATTATGTAAAAAACTTTTCCTCACTCCTCATTTTTACCCTCAACCTTATCAATCTAGTTATATAGAAGATATTTTTTTCTAAACCGCCAGTTGCGTGTATGGAGGACCACCCCTATTTATTTATTTGTTATAATTTCGAATTATATTTGTCTAGCTGTTATATGTCTAATTATATGTGCATAGAAGGAATCTACTCTCCATATTTCAACGATGTGGTACCAACAGTGTTATAGTAACATGGCTGTGATACACGGACAGACAGACGGATTGGATAAATCTATAAGAATTCTGTTTATGAACCCTAAAACAAAGAATCAAATTCAAGTTTAACAAACCTTGAACCAGATAAATTCAACAAATCCAACATTACATGCAAATTCCAAACTTACAACTTAAAAGAACATGAAGTTATCCGAAGTTACACCGCCTGTGATAAAGGTTAGTTTCAAGCAAATTCGAGGGTACTAAGTGCTCATGGTAGCAAAGTGGGATGGTGGAAACATGATAGTCTTGAATAGCTACTCGAACTGGCGTTTGATATCGGATAGCTTCATACATTCTACCGCACCGTTCAGACATGGAGTAAAAATGAAATGGAGTATTTATGTTAAGGTATTTGAGATGGTAATTACTGCAAAGTAAAAAAAACTTAATACCTACGAATTAGGCTTATTTTTCTTTCACATTAATTTGTCACAAAGACATATTTTTTTACCGTTTTGATTTTGTTTGGTTTTGAGCGTTTAATTTTTTGGGCGTTATTAAAATGTTTGTTGTTAAATGATGAAGTCCATAACAAAACATAATATAGTGTGCCCTACCGTTTTCGGCCATGGCGGGCAATATCAGCCGAGATAAATTATCGGCACGGGAGATATTATAATTAACAAGTGTGTGCGCATGCACTGTTCTCTTTGTTCTCTTACTTTCATAGTCCAATAGGAATGTAAAACATACAAAATAGTTTATTGTTTATCAATTTTACATAAAATGTAGTGTTTCGAGCTTCTCTTTAAGCAAGTAATGCCTGTATTTAGAAGCTCCGCTCTTCCATAGCAAAGCAATACAAATAAAAAGCTAGGTTTAAAAAAAAACTATAGTTATGTAGATACAGAAGTATGCTATAAATATTACAGAAGTTTTGATTTAATTTTGAGGACCAAGAAAATCTTGGTTGCAGGTGTGTGTTCAGTATTATGAAAGTTAGCGTGTTGAATGTGTGTGTGTGTATGTGTGTGGGTTTCGAGTGTTATCATGGTTTTGTTCAGTATTATTTTATTAACTTATATGCGTGTGATGTGTGATAGTGTGTCTGTAATGTGAATCTAGTGTTTAGAGATATAACATACATAGTAAATGTGTACGTCAGGATGTCTTACAAACTCTTAAAAACTACTCAATCAATGTTTGTAATAGAAGAAGTTGTTTGTCCGCTTCGTAAATCACCCCATTTGATTTTTGAGCAGAAGAATCAGAAATTTAGTACCCATTAGCACTCCATTCTGATTACTCAGTGTTTACGGGCAATCAAACTAGGTACTAATTTATGCGGATCTTAGCTGCGGGAGCGAACATTCTTTTACGAGCGCGACTTTGTAATGGTCGCAATTAAGTGTCTGCGACTATTTATAAAGCCTTTGGAGACCCGATTAAGATCTTGTGACAATGATTCTGCTTTCATTTTGTTTATAGGGTTGAAACTTTTATACTTCGACATTTTATTCAAGCCTAATACGTAAAACTTTTCCAAACAAATTATCGCTGTTTCACTCTCAAAACTCTTAGCATTACAAAGTAAAACTAACAAGCTCAACATTGTTTAAAAATGAGATAAATCTTAACGCGGTGAATTGAATCTCGCTCAAAAGTTATATTGCCAATTTTCACTTTGCTCTCTATGAATTTTTATGAGCTTCACATCTTGAGGGCGTAGTTACGTATGGTGAAGCATAAAAATAATTAACAGCCGTACGCGGAGAGGGAGGTACATCAAAGTTATAAAAGAAGGGGATATTTGAAGAGCTCGACAAGCAATCAAGTAAAAATCTCAATAGTTCTGACGGTTCGGACCCTTTATTAAATGTTAATTTCCCATTGAAATATTCCGCCCCACATTTGAATGACTTTGTTACTATGCACTTTGATCGAAGGAATAAAAGTTTCATTATTAATATTGGAACAATTGTTTACACTCAACTGTAATGCTTTATTGCTCTAGGTTGCATTTAGTCGACGGTGGCAATCTCGTAATACAAGACGCCAGGCAAACCGACGCCGGAAGATACCAATGTATCGCGAGGAATGCGGCGGGAACCAGGGAATCGGCCGTTGCGATGCTCAGAATACACAGTGAGTAACAATTCATTTCATACCTCGAATTTGAAACTAGCAAAGATTTGTTAAATTCAATTCATAACCCTGTAATTTTTGCTCGCGACTCGACGTTTGTGAGCCGTTCCTCGCGAACACCTCTTTTGTCATGTAATTCAGAGAGACATTTCTCACTGCGCAGTTAAGCCGTACTTAATCACGGGCCCGGAGGACGTTGTGGCGCAGACTGGAGGCAGCGTCACATTCCAATGCCGAGTGGGAGGGGATCCCCTCCCGGACGTGCTGTGGCGGAGGACCGCTGGAGGTGGAAATATGCCACTCGGCCGCGTCAAAGTTCTTGACGACAGGAGCCTGCGACTCGACAACGTTATTCTAGGGGACGAGGGAGAGTACGCTTGCGAAGCTGACAATTCTGTCGGTGCTGTGAGCGCTAGTGGATACTTGACTGTATACGGTACGTTTCAATTTAGAAATCAATTCTTTTAAGTTCTTCTTTAATATTAAAGTTTCATTTTCGTGTTTCTATGAAATTATTAACATTCTATTATTTGTTTTTGTAGATCCGCCGTCAATTACATTAAGACCTCATTCAGTGAACGTAGAAACCGGAACAATGGCAACATTTACATGTTCTGCCTCCGGTAGACCAGAACCAACCATGTTCTGGAGTGTAGAAGGCAATAGAACAATAATATTCCCTGGAACATCCAGAGGCAGATACCACGCAACGATGGTACTAGATGGGGTGACTGTACTAACAGTCAACGACACAAATAAAAACGATAGTGGAAACACGATAGTTTGTTCGGCGGTAAACTTCGCTGGCAGTTCGTTTGTCAGAGGGAAACTAACCGTGACGTCAGACGATGACCGCCCACCGCCAATCATAACAAACGGGCCCTCTAACCAAACGTTACCTATAAAATCGATGGCAGTTTTCCCCTGCACAGCCGTCGGTACACCTGAACCAATCATCGCCTGGTATTTTGAAGGGGAAGCATTAATACAAAATCATAGACGGAATGTTACTAATGACGGTACTCTCATATTGAAGGATTTGGACAAAATAGACAGCGGCACTTATACGTGTGTCGCTTCCTCGCATCATGGGAAATATGTATGGAGTGGCGTATTGCTTGTAGATAGTCCGATCAACCCGAATATACATTTTTTTCGAGCTGCCGATGTATCTTCATTACCCGGACCACCAACTAAACCAATAATATACAATGTTACAGAAACAAGCGTTACAATAACCTGGAATCAGAATAATAAAATAGGATCGTCCTCAATACTTGGATATCAAGTGGAAGTATTTTCTAGAGAGACTTTATCGGGGAATAGCACTCCACGGAATTCAAGAGGTTGGGCAGTATTGGCGAGGCGGGTCCATCATACACAATTTGTAGCAAAAGCTTTAGTACCTGGGGTCACTTACATGTTTATAGTTCGGACGGAAAATTCCCATGGGCTGTCTGGTCCGAGTCCGGTCTCCGACGCGGTTACTATTGGTGACGATGCAAATTCTCTGTGGGAAACCGGAGTTTTCTCCAATAATACGGAATTCAGAAACAACATTTTAACCGATAATATAGTGGAACTGATTGAAGCAACGCCAATAGACTCCAAAACTATAAAGCTCATGTGGGAAATACTGAACTTTTACTACCTAGAGGGCTTATTTATATATTTCAGACCCCTAGACAATATAACGACAGAGTATGAAATGAAAACTATTTTGCATTCCAACGATGTCTCCGGATATGAAATAACGTTTTTGAGAAAATACACAAAATATGAGTTTTTCCTCATTCCATTCTACAAGAAATTCGAGGGGAAGCCGTCAAATTCCAGAGTGGCTCAAACTTTGGATGATGGTAAATACCTGGATTATATTTTGCATTTTATATCCCCACCGTACCTTTCACATTTTTGCTTACATTGTATTCTTTCTTTACAGTTCCTGACGGTCCTCCAATTAACATAGAAATGTTCATTTTAAATACCACCACAGTTCATTTGAAATGGTCCCCTCCGGAGGCCCATTTACAAAACGGTGTTATTACTGGTTACAACGTGCTGGTTAATTGGTTGGACATACCTGCGAACAAATCCATGGTGGCTATCAACACGACCGTTCATCAAGCAACCAGTCTAATTATGACTAATTTGACGTCTGGTGTCAGTTAT
Source organism: Ochropleura leucogaster (assembly GCA_958449745.1). NCBI lineage: Eukaryota > Metazoa > Arthropoda > Insecta > Lepidoptera > Noctuidae > Ochropleura > Ochropleura leucogaster. The sequence goes on from OY288206.1 coordinate 7,557,302, forward strand.
TCGGTCCAAATTGCCGCCGAAACTATCGTAGGGTTCGGCCCATTCAGTCAAAAAGTATATTTAAATATCGACTCTCGGTCCGTAGGACTCGACCCTTTATCCAGGTAATTTCATTTACAAATAAAATTTGCAGAACATAATCGAAAATGAAATGTAACATCGGATGGACGTTCTGACGTATTTATTTTATTTCAGATACCCGATAAACGGGGAGGTGTCTATAGTGGCTGGGGACTTTGTTATGGAAACATGGTTTTACTTTTTGATTGGAGCGATTGTTCTGTTCAAAATAATTGTGATTGGCGGCATTATTTATGTGCGGAAGCACAACATTTTCGCGAAAAAGTCTGCACTCCCTAACATTTATGGTAAGTGTTAGTAGACATTATGACTGCGCCAGTGCGCCACCCTACACAACAAACATACTAATAAATGCTCCGCGTATATCTTTGATTGTTCGGAGCGGATCGCGTTCACATAAAACAACCGACGACGCTAACTCGAAAATCAACAGTTATTCAGCTTATCTCGAAACGCTATTTTTTCCGAGGAATCAGCATCAGAATTTCAAAATTAAAAACATTCCACGGGTGTCGTGGGGTGGTGCAGGGCGCCGAGCGTTTGTTTGATGGAGGCTTTGCCATGCGACGGTAAGGGAGGGGAGCTAGATTACTTTCGAGTTGAAAGGTAGCGCGAGCCCTCTCGTGAGCGCAGTGGATCTCTTTCACTTTGCATTCACGTTCGGGGCACAAAGGAATGATACAAATCCGAGAAATAAAGACCCAGTAAATGTAAATGTTTTCTATTTTGTTTTCTCCGGGCGATTCGTTTGTTGACTCACCCAGTTACCTTTAAGCCAATTTCCTTCGCTTTGTTTGTTTTATATTGCGTTTTACATCTTTTAAGTATTCAGTAAACGAGATCATTTGCATGCAGCTTATGAAATGGTCGTCAAACATTATTGTAATAAAGGAAATCCTGGTATGTCTAATTGGAGATGTTGTTTTAGATTCCAACGGGACGAGCTTAGTGACTCAAATGAACATAAAAGCCGCAGTGTCTTTGTCACATCCTCTTAGCAGTTGTTACAATAAGAACACTGTGACGAAAACTGAGTCATTGTTGTGGATGGAGAATCAGCCGGGATTATGTATGTCCGCCACTCAAACTAATCAGAGTAAAGAGAAAACTAACTCCGAGTACGACAAAGTTACTCACCAATTACCTGAATATGCTGAAGTGACGTCATCACGAGCGAATGCAAATGAATGGAACACAAGTAAAACTGCAACTTCACCGGCGGCGTATGCATCGGTTACTTTAGTTGCCAATACCAGGCAATGTGTGAGTTCATTGGTAAGTGTCCAATTATATAATGTTCTCGATTTCGAAAATTTGAAGCTCTGCCAAGTTGAAGTTTGTGCCATTTAATTAATTGTCTCAACTGTCGAAACTTCAAGTAGTTGTGTAGCACCACTTGTTTGGGATGTAATTGATGCCTTTGGATTGCCAGAATTTGTCTGAACAGCGAATCATTACAATAATTTGAAATATTTATCATTGTTTGTGTTTTCTACAGGGCTGGTTTCCACCAACTGGAAAGAATGTTGAGTCCTTCGATAATCGGTATGCTCCTGAAGAGGAAATGTATCCGGCCAGTAATGGAGGCTACTATAACAGAAATGTGTACAGTGAAAAATATTTCCAAGGTCATCCCAACGTTCTGAAGTTTTACGACTTACCTTCTTTAGACAAAACTCAGAAGGCTCAAATACGATACAATCAAAGTTTAGACGACAGAAAATGCGATAAAAACTCAAAGACTGACGCAACACAATCGCTTATAGGTCGCACATATGGGATTAGTTCTAGGAAAAACTCCGAATCGGAATCGACGTACAGAGCATTTGGCGAAGACGAGACAGATGAGGAAAATTATCCAGAGGATGGTTGTTATGATGAATTGCAAGCGATGCAACCGCAACGGCAGAGGCCGCAGCATCAGTACGAAAGGCCTAATTTTGACACCGATGCTACGCGGACGCTGGCCCGGCTGACGTCGTTCAGGCAGGGGCAGGGGCTGACTGGTGGTGGCAAACCTTCGCTCGCCCCCTCGCACCCGCCCCCAGCGCCTCACCCCCGCGTCGACTCTGTGACTCGGTAGTATCACGCCTTGCCGGTTTTCGGCGACCTGTGCCAAACGGACGTATAGACCGATACTCCTTCCTAATAGTGTAGTGACGTCACTGAGATCACAGTTCTTCCACACGTTGTACAGTTGCAGTATACTCGTGTAAGGATTGTGGTTTAGATTTTGAGAATAAAAGTGAGACAGTGAGTGTTTTAATTTCTGATTGCTGCGGACTGCAAAGGCCTAAAATTGTGATTTAAAAAGTGACTGGCCTAATATGTTACAGCGCACAATAACTAACAGTGATTTATTTGAAATTTCTAATAATATATTTTGAAGTATTCCTAGTCTTTGTAATTATAGATTATTGTAAATTATGTAAATAACTACTATTAATTTAACGAATAACGTTCTTGAAGTAACTAAACTTGGTGAAGTTAAATATTAATTCTGATAAATGTTTACAATGTTATTATTGGAATTGGAAATTCAATTGATATGTCCGTCTGAATATCAATAAACGAATTTGTAATCCTATATCATTAGTGTAAGTGTAACAAATAATAATAGAAAGAACAAATTAACGCTTGGCAATAATTTGAAATAACATAACCTTATTAAAATGATTCATAGCATTGTAAATAATAATGATAGACTTCCAACACGAATAATAGTGTTTCGTTTTATACTGCATTTAGACAACAATAATTTATTCGAATAAAAAAGTATTATAAGTTTTATTAACTGTATCTAATTAGTATTATTATTTAGTTCATTTCACGTGCCATAAGTAGGAATCATAGCTAAAAATAATAATAATAAAGTAACATTGGAGTTGTGAGATAAAAAATTCAAATGAAGCTTTTACAAAACTAAAATTATAATCTACGTAAGATCATGTGATATGAGTTTATATAGCCACTTGTTATAATATTAAATAGCACAACTTGTATTGCATATCAAATGTATTAGTCATGTAATAGTTAAAAAAAATGTTATTAATTAGGACGCTTCCATATCTGAGAAACAAAATTATTATAAAGTGTATTCGTCCTTCATTTTGTAAATAATGTAAAATGGAGTTGACTCGCCTTTTATAATTCAAATTGAATGTTTCAACGGTTTTTTTTATCTGTGGACTGTTAAACGAACTATTTTAAGCCGAGATCACAAGATCGCGAGTTGTGGCGACAGGCCCAAACGGTAAAGACATTAATCTAAATGAAGAACGCTCACAGAATTCTTCAAAGCACGTTTGTCAAGAAACTTCGCGTGTTGTCTTTTAAATTAATGTTATTGCTGACTGGCCGCTACTCACGACTTGTGTTCTTGTATCCCTGCCCTTATTTAGATACCTTGCTTTGCTATCCATATAAAGTAGAGTTTAGACTGCAGGTTCTTAATCAGAATTCTTCGTAGTTCCTACTTTCGCACTCTGTTCAAAAATAATAAAAGCAATAGGCATTTCACATAATAATATTAAAATAAAAGATTGTTTATTATTATTACTTGTATTTATGAATAATAATGGGAGTCGGAACGTTTTTATTAATGCTATTTCGTTTATTACAAATAACTTGAAATTGAACGAGTTTGTTTATGGATCAAAGAAATCTAGAATCATAATGTTCCAGATCGTAAAATCTTAAGTTATGAAGCATCAAAGTCTTATCTACACATTGACGTTTGACTTTATTTTATATTGCTTAACAAATATCAAAATGCATCTAGGTATCTAGTATTAAAAATTGCTTGTTTTTATAAGTTAATCTATACTAATATTATAAAGCTGAAGAGTTTGTTTGTTTGTTTGAACGCGCTAATCTCAGGAAGTACTGGTTCGAATTGAAAAATTATTTTAGTGTTGGATAGTCCATTTCTTGAGGAAGGCTATAGGTTATATAACATTACGCTACGACCAACAGGTGCTGAGCAGCGTGGGTGAAACCGCGAAGAACAGCTTGTTGATGAATAATTTTAACAGTTAGTGAGACAATATAGTTTCTTGGCCTGAAAAAAGGTACAAAAAAATGCAAAATTTTCTTTATGATGTATTTAACAAACGATATCATTCTAACTGGCAACAAAGGATACTACGTTGGTATCGTGACTATTCCGCTTAATTCGAATAACTTCAAACGAAAATGTGTAGATAGGTTTTGAATGGTTTTTAATATGATTATCAAATCATAAGGAAGAAAATAGCAAGGTGTCTATTTATGAAAATTGTACTAAAGTAACATGAAACATTGTAACAAAATGCCTATTTTTATGTGCGCTATGCTACGACCATACATTGAAATAGACAACACAATAATATTATAAACTTGATGGATTTTAATTTTTGTATTAGTCTTTGGATACCTATTTTTTAATAAAAATAATTTAAATACTAATCTATTGCATTTTAATTACCCTGCTTTACTTATTAGCTTATAACTTAAGAAGACCTTTTAGAAGCTTTTTCTTAACTCAAATCAATCTAAAGATAGTAAGAGTATTTATTTGACTTGCACAGAACAATATGAAATAATAAAAAAAAAAACATCAAACAAGACATGAAACATACTCTTATCTCTAAAATAAATATTTACCTATTATTTATTTAAATAATTATTTTCCTACTACGGTACGGCCAACGAGAAACGATACGAAAGGTCATTAACCTAAAGAACAACTGTGGCGTTGACAATATAATATTTAGCTCTTTCCATCTTGTGCCTTTGTCGTAATGTCTCGTTCTCCCGGCAAAAACATGACAACGTTAAGACGGGTTCGCCAACATTCGGGCGGCCATTTTAGATGGGGTTTTAGCATGGGTTTTGTTTACATTTGGTATTGCTTCTCGTTGGCCGTGCTATACTATACATTTAATAAACTAATTTTATTTGAACTGTCATATTCAATCCTAAATTAAAAAGTATATCACTCGAAGTTCATTAGGTAGATAACAAACCTTTCACGAAGTTGTCAGCCCTGCATTATGTACGCCACATTGACTATAAATTATGAAGTTGAGGTAGGTCTATTAAATTTGGAAAAAAGTTGGAACTTTGACCCTCAATATCTCCGTAACTAGAAGTTTCCAAGGTATGTTCAAGAACAGAAAAACATATCGCAATGTTAAAGAGAACAAATAAATGCTTTTCAGTTTCTGGTACGCAATATAACACGTTTTTTTTTTCGGGTGGTGGTACGATACACACACTTGGGTTTAATTCACTTTCCCGCTTTTTGGCAGCTATTTTGAGATATTCTCTATGCGTGTACACAAAATAATCATATCTCTCAAAGTGTTGGTATTACTGAGACGGCAATAAGTTTATTCAGAGGGCAACAATATTGTCTACCAATTAAATTAATAAATTATGAGCTTATATTTTCGTAACTTTAAAGTAACTAAAATTAAAGTCCAAATTTTAAATCAATAAATTTGAGTACTAGAATGTTTGTCATATAAGTACATAAAATATCGCTTGTCCGCGTTGAATAGCTTAATGTGTCTTCGCGTGTGCTCACCGTGATCACCCGATTTGCAATCCACATCATATCGATGTATATAATGTGATTTTAAAATCATATTTACGTAAAATTAATAGTTGCTTAATCAATACAATTTGACGACATGGTGTTGTGAGTGATGAGCAATTGACTGCAGCGTGCATCGTAAGTTCCAACCCCGCACGGAACAAATACTCACCACACAGATAGTTGTAGTGCAAGAGTTGTTCCCGGAGTGGCTGTTTGTGTATGTGAGTTTAAATGTTTGCAAACGCACCCACGATATCGTAAGAAAAGAGTAGGGCAAAAAAATACTATATAATTATTTAAGTACTTATCATTTAAATCAACATAAAGTTTGACAAACCTAAGGGTGAAATTCTGTGCTATTTTAGACCGTCGCCGTTGGCGGTCAACGCAGTTGTTCGACAAAACTATTTGGTTGCGGTAATGGCCCAACTGTTATTCGCAGACAAAACGACAATTTCATTGAGTCTATTGTGTACGGACACATTTTTAAATATCGCTTCAATTGTAGCAAACAAATCGAATCAGCTTACCGTAGTTCTTTGTTGAGTTGTTTTTTTTTTCTAGATCGGTAGTTTGTGTATTTTTGTCAGTATTTAAAAAAAAATGGGAAAAATTGGTTAGGAATGTTGTTTAGGATCAAATGTCATTTATTATAATCTTAATATATATAAATCACCTGTCACGTTGTTTGTGTGCAATGGACTCCTAAACTACTTAACCGATTTTAAATTACATTTGCACACCGTGTGCAGTTTGATCCAACTTGAAATATAGGATAGGAAGGGTAGGCAGAAAGGTAGAAAATTGATGAAATATAAATATCCATTTAACAAATAAATTACCGAGAATAAAATTATATGAAGAGGGCGGAGGGTCCAAAATGATTTACTGAATATGTTGTAACGGTATTTGCGTCGATGTAATATAAAGTGGACTTGTGGGAGGCATATACCCCGCAGTACCCAACAGTGGGACGATATGAGCTTCATAGATAAATCTCATTAATTATACTGAAACCACATTTGTCTTTTTCAGCAAAACCGCTCACGCGTCACTTTCACATGGCTCCATTTGACACTCATAACCCGATTAAAAATATCACTTCTGTACCAGCAAACCTGCGGTCAAAAGCCATCACAGCCATCCTTATCTAAGTCCCATTAATTAAATTCAATGGTAGCCACCAACAAAAGCATTACGTATGAATGAAAATTTAAATCGGGCCAAACATGAGCACGCTTTGTTTGATGGCTTATTCAGAATTATTCCACTTGGCGCTACCAAGTCGCCCCACTATAACCCCTGTAAAATGTTTGATGTCATTTTTGTCACAACTAGTCAATTTTGGTGAAAATTTACTTACATAAGTGTGTGTATGTAAAAAGACTGCACTGCTTTAAAATTATTTTAAACTAGTTATTGCCCGCGGCTTCGCAGTTCCCGTAGCGCCTTATTTATTTGTAATAGCAACGCTAAGTTTTCTCTTTTCTTCCCTCTTTCTCCCTCACATCCCACTTTTGTTTAGGTTGTATGGTTCCCAACTTTAATAATAATAAAATAATAAATATCTTGGGACAACTCACACACGGCTATCTGATCCCAAGCTAAGCAGAGCTTGTGTTATGGTAACCAGACAACTGATATACATACTTATATAATTTAGAAATACATACATATTATAGATAAATAACACCCAGACACAGAACAAACAATCATGCTCATCACACAAAGTTTGTCCTGGGTGGGAATCGAACCCACGACCTCCGGCTCAGCAGTCAGGGCCACTAACCACTGGACCAACAGGCCTGTCAAACTATCTCTGTACCAAAATTCATCAAGATCGGTTTAGCCATTAAAGCGTGAAAAGGTAACAAACAAACAAACTCATTTTCGCTTTTATAATATTAGTAAGGAATAAGTTGAAAAACAAAAAATGTCGTTTGTAAAATGTCTGTACAATAATTCAGACATAGATATTTTTGGGTTATGTTTTAAATAACAACTAGTCCCAGAATAATAAAATATACATTATGTTAAATCGACTTACACTTTAAACAATTATTCCCTTTTGTCCTGACTCTCACTTATGGATCAAATTGGTAGAGCAAAGTAGAACAATCCCTCATTCAATTTATGGCTGCAAATCTCTGTCGTACACTCTTCGTGAGTATATTATTGGTATTTAGTAGGCTCGCGGCCAGCTCGTCTGGAAACGGTAGATAGCTAACATACATTCGCACATGCCGATTGGATTCCGCTTTGTCTTATAGCGAGGAGCTTGGTTGCATTGTAAAGTTGTGAGAGGATTTAGTAATGTGTGTTTTGATGAAGTGTAGGGTATGCGAGTTTTAATTATCGGCAGCTTTTTAGCGGCTGGGAAGTCATCAAATGACTTGTACTGACACTGAACATGTTTAACACCTATGTTCCTTCTTTCGCTCTTAAAGTTACCCCGGCCCCGGGGCCGCAGTATATCTTTCGAACAACCCGCATCCCCAGCAAGAATTATCTGCATCGTGGTAGACTTAAAATGGCACAGATATAATAAATACTAATAATATCGACATATTGATGATAGGTACCTACTATTGTGTCTTTTTTACTTGCCTGTTGTAGTACGATCGGAATCCTAGGTCGTCTGATGTTATATTAGCCATCTATACTAATATTAAAAGGTGGTAATGTTAAAACTTGTCAGTTTAGAAGTTGGAGGTAACACAGTTCCCCTTTCCTGATTTACAGAAACTTGCTACCTGTAGTTTTTGCCCTTGCGCCTTATTTATTGTAATAGCAATGTTATTTTTTCCCTTTTCTTCTCCTAAAAATAGCCTATGTTTGTCTCTAGGGTCCCAACTATCTCTGTACCAAAATTCATCAAAATCGGTTTAGGCATTTAAGCGTGAAGACGTGATAAGCAAACAAACAATCTCACTTTCGCTTTTATAATATTAAGTAAGGATATTAGAAACGAAAGTGTGCAGTAGTGTAAGTTCTAGAATGTTAAAATATCGAACAGGTTCAACTTTAAAATTTATAAGAATCTAGATATAAAAGAGCTGTGAGTAATTGTTTTAGGGTTTACATAGAGAAAACGTTTTTTCTAGATATAAATCCTAACTCGATCGATTTTTCGCCCCCGTAAACGCTCATATTGCATTTTCATCATATTCGTTACAGCCATTTTTGAGAAAATGACAAAGTCTTGAACAGCCAAGGCTTTGTCACTTTGAAAAAACTATCCAAAAGCGAGCCAGTCTCGCGCACCGAGGGTTCCGTACAAAGTAGCGACATAAACGGCTTCTCTCATCATCATCTCATCATCTTTTGACTGCCTTAATTTAGAGGGTTGATTTTTCCATACGATACCTCCACGCGTTCTTGACACATAGACAACAGAGTGATCCTATGAGTTTTCTTTTTTTTTTCATTTTGAGGTAAGTACGGAACCCTAAAAAAATGAGAATTGAACATTAATTTCATTTAATAGTTTAGGATAAACATTTGAGTCAACTTTTCTTCAAATTCAAAGAAGTAAGTTACATCAGAGTGATGAATCACATGAACATTCGAATACTAAACTACACAAAACTTACATCAGTATTTCCCAAAAGACATAGTATGTACCGTCCAACATACTGCAGTTCGAAAACATTCAAACAACGCTGCGAAATCCGTGCAACTCGAACCGATAAACTTTTTACAGTAAAGTAAACGTATGAAAACACGCGAAGTTTTTCTCTTTCGTTCTACTTTCATACCCACAGTACAATAGGTATCCCGCCGGTGTGTGCTGCGCCCCGGGTGCCATTTTAATTTTCCGCCAGCCTGAAAATTTACACGAAACGAATGAACCATCTATTTTAATGAGCTTTAAAAGTTAACTGATCATTGTAGGGCTCGAGAATGCTCGAGAATATGTGATTGTGGAGCTCACTATTGCGCACTTTTCTATTGTGTACTGCTCCATATTTTTGTTGAATCTAGACTGTGTCATCTGGAATGATTTGTGGGATAGCTGCAACTGTATTTTGTGGATGGTATTTCGGTTTTGTATTGAGATTGGAATTTCTATCGTGAAGCTTGAATTACGTAACCTACACGTAGTACGTTTGGTTTCAATTCATTAACATAAATGGGGTGATGAAAAGGTTTGTTCCTAAACAAAATTACTATTTACTAAGGTGAAGTTTAACTCCACCTTCGTCACACAAAACCGAGATCAAAAAACCGGCCAAGAGCGAGTCAGACTCGCGCACCAAGGGTTCCGTACAAACTTGCAACATGAACGGTCATATCTTTTGACTGCGTAAACTTAGAAGGTTGATTTTTTCACAACACAAAGGAATTTGAGTATGTTTTTAATTTCAAATTGATTCCTTCGAGATAAAAGGTCGTGACAGACAGACAAACGGACAACAAAGTGATCCAATAATGGTTCTGTTTTTTCCTTTTGAGGTACAGAACCCTGAAATTAATCAATTACACAATCCCGAAAAGTAAATCAACTGCCACTCATCCAGACGCGTCGGTAGACCTCAAATCGTCCATTCACGTCAGAACCAATGACGTATGTAATCAAATTAGGGGTTAATTGCTAAATTAAGTGTCATCGCACTTTGTCCTTTTGCCTGATATACGATTTTGTCAGAAAGGCGTGTGCCCGCCAATTAAGGTAATGGAAAACTGGGCACTGGCAGTTGCCACCCAATTTGGGAGTAAGTGGATGGTTGTAAAAGTGATCTGATGAATTGTTGTCAATCAATTAGTGGTAAGTGTAGAGATTTAATTTGTCACTTACTTGTTGACTTTTGTGAAGGTATTTGGTAGGTAATCATGTTGAAGCTCCCATTAGTAATAAATTAAGGTTACGTACTTGATCAGAATGTTTCTAGTACTTACTGAGTAACTAATTAAGAAAGGGGTACATCATTTGTTTTAAAATATAGGGATGGACTTCCTTTTTTTTAAACTCATTTGGCACAGTGGCTGAGGTATCGACCGCTGCAATGCGTGTTGCGGGTTTGATCCCCGCATGGAACAAATGTTTGTATAGCCTGCGGAGAGTTTTTCCGGGTCTGGCTGTTTGTGGGAGTTTAAATGTTTGTTAACGCACCTACGATACAGGAGAAATTGCTAGTGCGAGGCAATGTTTTTTATGAAAAAAAAAAACGATTTGAGCATTTATATAAATATCAAAATTGTGTTTGAAACAATGGACCATGTTAAAATTATTTCGTATTGTTACCAGTGTAATTTAGAACAGGAAATGCAATTCTTCACTCAAGCGTTTTAAAGCCTATTGTTAGGGTTCATTTTATTTCAGTCTAAGCTCAGATGGTCAGGTGGCCACGCGAATTAAATGGACCATGCGGTGAATTAGGACCGTGTAGTACCTTCATTAGTAAATTAATTTTTAACAAGTCTATGTGTGCAGAGATCCTTGAAGAAGGCTACTGTATTAAGTTGTTAATGAAACAGTTATTGAATTACTAAATAATCCAATCGAAATGGGAATAAAACATTTAAATCATTTTTATTTATTTAATAACTAGCTTTTACCCGCGGCTTTGTTCGTGTTAAGTTCGGGGTAAAACAGTTCCTCTTTCCTGATTTGCTGGTACCTGCTAGCTGTTGTTTTTGCCCTTGCGCCTCATTTACTGTAATAGCAAAGCTAAGTTTTACCTTTTCATCCCTCTTTCTCCCTTATTTTTCACTCTTATTAAAAAGTTGCGTATGTCCGTCTCTAGGGTCCCAACTATCTCGGTACCAACATTCATCAAAATCGGTTAAGCTATTTAGGCGTGAAGACTTAACAAACAAACTCACTTTTGCTTTTATAATATTAGTAAGGATAAAAGCTTCTTCCACATGAGAGCTCAGAAAAACACGCCACAAAATCACCTAACACTTTCCACAGACTATTAAGCCTCTTTTCTGACAGATTCTTTTCCACATTAAAGAAAAAATCCTATGCATTTTATATGAAAACTCGAGCCACATATAGGAAAAAACGGCCATAATATACGGTGGCCCTTATACCAAAAGTGCCCTTAATGCTGTGCTTAAGTGAGCAAGCTTCAGAAAATGTTCAGCGGCTTTTCAGGGCAACACTCCTAAGCCTTTTAATATCGCACCCCTAGACGCGTGCTTATCGGATCTCTTAACTGTTGCCTTTTTTAATGGCGTTTGCAGTTAAATCAGGTGTTCTTTTTTTAAATACTTGCATGGAAGTGCTGTTTGTGGATGCAGCTTTATGTTTCCTTTTTAAGAGTGAATATGTTGTGTTCGTATTGTGATGAGTTAAGCCCATTTAATCGACGGGTTTTTTTCTTTGCATTGATCGGAAGTTGAACTGTTGATGCCATTAAGGTCACACTAACTAATAGAGGCAAAAACGGTTTGAGCCTTCTAGATGAAATTTGAAATCCATGTTACAATATTATACGTAATCAGGGTATGAACTAAAAAGTTTGAATAAGTAATGCTTTTTTCACTGACTGCTCTGATTTCTTTAAAGTGATCCTGTTTATGAGTAATTTCAATAACTTTTTCACTATACATTTTGTTGACGAAATCACAGTTTCATCCATTATTATTAAAATTCCCAACAAACAAATAAAACTGACGACTCACTACGCACTAAAAGTGCAAGTCACGCCTGCATCACACAATAAAAGCTCGAAACGAACGTGTTTCAACTTAATTCACTTAATTCTCACTTGGGGTCACTGTCAAACTAATATTCTAACAAACTCTACGCGACAATCGTCCAAATTTAATAACGTCACTGCATGCCAACCCTTCCGATGCGACTCTAAAGTTTAATAGCGATATGGCGATGTGACGATAGTCACCAGCCCCGCTGTACCCAGCACATGGGCGCTGTGCCCGTACTTTTGTAATTTTATTAATGACGTAATAACAGTTCTGTCAAACGCATGTGTGTGCCCATGAGCGATAGTGGAGTCGTTAGCTCGGACGGGTTAATATCGGAGGGTTGAATTGGGGATTATCTATGAAATCTATGTGTTATTTGGTATTAAAAGTGGGTGTTGAATGTATGGCGTTTGTGTGTGGTGGTTTTGTATTTGAACAGGCGAAAAAGCTATAAATAGTTAGCGCTTTTTGCTTAATTATGTATAGAATGCAGTTGTTGTTTACTCAAAGGTATTAACCAAAGCCGGAGATAAAATCAAAAGAAGAATACCACAATTAAGATCATCAATAGTACTGCAAAGATTTGTGAAGAAAACAACTTCTGCTGTAACTACATCATAGACATAGCCATGCCTGAATAAAACCCTTTTTTTTTGCGAATGGAAAATCATCAAATAATTTCCCCCGCTCTAGACGGAACGGGAGGAGTGTCAGACTTGTACTGTCTAAATCCACCCATGTTCCTTGACCAACTCGCAACCCCGGCAGGTGAATAAAACTTTTACCTAGTAAATCATTGAAACGTGACAGCCTCGATGGTTTAGTTGTTGCAAGCGCAACTGGTGAGCATATGTTCGTGCGTTCGGTTCCCAGGTCAGGCAAAGTAGTTTGTCTATTAAAAAATTCTCAGCAGCTACAGACCCTGGATTTGTGCTACGTTGTTACGGCTTCGCCTGCGTTATGATAGAAAAAAAAGTTTCCTATGTGTTATTCCAAACTATAATCTACTTCTGTGTCAAACTTCATCAAGATCCGTTCAGGCGCTTTGACGTGAAAGAGTAACAAACATCCATACACCCATCCATCCTCACAAACAATCGCATTTATAATTTTACTAGGATTTAATTTTCCCTTTGAAACTCTTTTCATCCCCTGCATAGAATCTGGTTACCCAAAACGATTCACCTTTACATTGTTGTCTGCATTCTATTGTTTACCATTTTGCATTGTGTAATTTTCATGTGATTTTGAAAGCACTTTTTTCAGTCACTTCCTTAGTTACTTTTTCTTTATTGTTATATTTACGGTATGTTAATTGCAAAATGCAATTAATTTGTCCAAAGGAATTCTTTTCAACTTTTTTTTTCTTTTTAAACATTACGCTTGTAATCTGCGAATGGTTAGGCAGAAGTCAAATATAGCAAACCCATAATCAGCCCAATTTGTTTAAGGTTCTAGCTAGCTCTTGCCCGCGGCTTCGCTCGCGTTATTTTCGGGGTAACACAGTTCCCCTTGCGCCTTATTGATTTGTAATAGTAACGCTGAGTTTTCGCTTTTCTTCTCTCTTTCTCCTTCACAACCCACTTTAAAAAAAAAATAGCCTATTTCATTCTCCTGGTTCCCAACTATCTCTGTATCAAAATTCATTAAAATCAGTTTTGCCATTTAAGCGTGAGGAGGTAACAAACAAACAAACTCACTTTCGCTTTTATAATATTAGTAAGGATGGTCGATCCTATTTCCATCAATCGGGCATAAATTCAGACTCTGCGGCTGTTACTGAATAAATTTAAAACAATAAAACTTCACATGACACGGAAATCAAAGTTCATCCAGCAGTCGCGCTTGCGAACACTTAAACAACGAGTTCCAATCAAAGAATTAATATTTTTGTAAAACTAACATAGTTTTTGTATTATTTATCAAACAGAACATTTCGTATAATTCACAGGAAACAGGTTTTTACTTTTTGAGGTACATTATAAAATAAACCCTAAGTTCCTTAAATGTTTTCACTACAAAGTATCCTATTTTATCCTGCACTTTGTAGAGACCAAATGCACCGTAAATTAACGGGTAAATTGCCAGAATTTGCAACTTAACAACACTAAGTACATCACAATAGTGGTCAGATTTTGTCCGTGCTCCAGATTAAACCTAAAATGTTCAGACAACAAGCTTCTATTACTGCCAAACTTCATCGTATTAAAGTTTTCCAACGGGTGCTCCGAGAAATATGAGCATGGAATGGCTCGCTGAAATTTAACTTGCTATCTGATCGAAGTATTTAAGTGGCAAGTCGATTGTGTTATATTCGTTATTTGGGTGGCAACGAAAAATGTTGCTTTATTTAGTGTTAACAGTTTTTTTGACGTCTCGTTCTAGTGAATTTAGTTGAATGCCAGAACTTAAATTATGACTTCATTGCGTCCTTGAAAGTCTTCTTTTCTTTTCTGATGGATAATGAATGACTTTCTTTTTCTTTTTTTTATTTAAAACGTTGCCCCACACTAGGATTTCTCCTGTATCGTGGTTGCGTTAACAAACATTTAAACTCACATACACAAACAACCAGACCCGGAACAACTATCTGTAGGTCATACAAATATTTGTTCCGTGAGGGGATCGAACCCGCGACACGCAGCGTAGCAGTCGATCGCTCAGCCACCAACCGTGCCGTCAAATTATTATATTTAATTGCACTATCATAAAATTCTTACAGGCTTTATCTTTACTCTTTGTTCTTCGTTCCAATAACATCAGATTATGATATATTGCATAACTAAACGCCATTCTTTCCCATTGCCCTCCTTTATAGTACAGTCAGCGTAAACAGAAGCCATCAAAGCACAAAAGACATTCCTCGCACAACTATTGTGACATCGTACGAAAAATATTGCGTGAACGTCACCAATAAATAGAACAATATTCTTAGCTGTAACACAACTTTGTCGTCTCTTTGACTACGTCTAGACACGTAAATATGGCATACATTTGTAGCTGACTGTAATTATTCATTGTACAAAACTTTGAATGGCGGTGAAACTCCTCATTTTGTATAACGAGTTGTGTTTAATTCGTTTTAGCTCAGTGCGCGGTGTCTGCCAGATGGATTTTAGCGAGTTGCAATTGTTTTTAATTTGGGGTTTTGTTAAATGTTTTATACGTGGTTTTTGTTGTTTTAAATTAAAAATATAAGCTAAGAGTACACGTTTAGATTTGCGTTTTATTTAAACGAATACAGAAGATATATTTTAAGAAGGCCGTGAGTTGATCTGAATTACTATGAACCATGTATTATTTCTATGACTTCGCTTTTTTTGCTAATGGGAAATCATCAAATAACTTCCTTCTCTCTTGGCGGAGAGCGTCAGACTTGTACTGTCAGAAACCTACCCATGTTCCTATTTTTGCCTTTTATATTCCGGGGCCGCGTTATCTCTTTCGAAAAACCCGCCATCCCGGGACAACCCGCAACATTGGAATAACCCACAGCCCCGGTCTATGACTACAAAATTGCTTGCCAACCAAATTGAAAGTATATTTGGAACTCCAATAAAAAATAAATGAGTTCGCCACTCAATAATCGGCCCCCGTAACTCTTAACCAGCTGGTGTCACTATATCAAGCCTGATCAACAAATTCCCTCTCATTTTCACCCCTCACTGCACCATACGGTACGGCGTATTCTTTTTATTTTATCGTCTTTGATAGACGACTAAATGAAACCCCTTCACCTGATTGATTAACAAAACCCAAACATGAGCTGGCCACAACACAAGGACGACGACGCTCTGACGACCTATGTGAGCATCAAATGCGAGGCGATTCCATGCGATGGTAAATTCCGGAACGATAAACGATGTTCGGTTCTTTGAAATAACTTTGTGAATCATGACTACTGGTCTCAACTGAGGAGATCAGAATTGCCCAGGAATCGGTAAAAGCGGTTGTATTCAGATAGTAAGCGGCAATCTGATGTCATGTTTAAGGTTGCATTTTCAGATTAACCGGGATGATCTGATTTATCTTATGATCTTACGTGGCTAGAAGAATCTGGGTATTCTTTTTTCGATGGGAAATCATAAAATAATTTCTCTAGCTCTGGGCGGGGCCGAAGGGAAATTTTGGACTTTTACTGAATAAAACCTGAAAAGCATATTCCTTTTTTTGGCCCTTTTTATTCCAGGGCCGCACTCCGCAGTATCTCTTTTAAACAGCCCGAACTGGGTCTGCTGTCTTCAACGTATCTAGTTATCTGTGGTAAATGTCAGGTTGCATTTATAAAAAGTTGCATAAATTTTTATCGCTACTGTTCGTCTCTCTTTAGTTCCTCTGATAGGATCACAGGACGGTGGGTAACGTCGGACAGTGATGTCGCGTATAGATAAGTGGTGCGCTATCCATCATTGCGTTAGGGGGACGTAATATTCTATTGATTTTTCATGTATTTTTGCAACAACTCACCCTTTGTTATGTTTTGGAATTTATGATTGTTTTGTGCATTTCATAAATCTTTGATTGTTAATGAATTATGAAAGCACTTTGATTACAGTACGGCCAACGAGAAGCGATACCAAATGTAAACAAAACCCATGCTAAAACCCCATCTAAAATGGCCGCCCGAATGTTGGCGAACCCGTCTTAACGTTGTCATGTTTTTGCCGGGAGAACGAGACATTACGACAAAGGCACAAGATGGAAAGAGCTAAATATTAGATTGTCAACGCCACAGTTGTTCTTTAGGTTAATGACCTTTCGTATCCCTTCTCGTTGGCCGTACTGTAGTGTTTATATTCCTTATTGTTTTATGTCTGTAGTTCTGAATAACTATATCTCTCTAGCTTCTTGAGCTTTTGAAAACCAGGGGGCTTAAAGTATGGTTATTTTCTCAATAAGAAATAACAAGGATTTCACTTATATGAGAATATATATGGGACTTCAACAATAGTATAACATTAACTTTGACAAACAAACTAAGTAGGTAGGTATTTTTTTTTATAATATGTAGTAAATTGTGGAAATTGATAAGTAGACTCATCTCGTACGCAATAACATAAAGCTAAATACTTAACACATCTACTCGCAAAATATATAGATATCGTAGACGCAAGCGTACTAAGCTAAAACTAATAAGTAAATCACATTTTTTTTATTGGTCACACACATTATAAATTATCACTTTTGTTATATTACGAGCTGTGATGTAATTAATATTATTATCCTATTATAATTTTGCTAAAGCGACTATTTTAAGCTCTCTGGTTTTAGGATAATTAAGTGCAGTTAAGGGTAATTATAATAATGATAACTATTAGTTTAGCAAATACCTGTTCTGTTTACGATTCGCATTATCTCCTAAATTAACCACACACGATAATCGTGTGGTCAAATAGACACAGAATTATCCCAATTAGTGTGATATTGAAGCTCTATAATCCTATCAAACGTTTAATCTTTACTAATATTATAAAAGCGAAAGTGAGTTTGTTTGTTTGTTACCTCTTCACGCTTTAATGGCTTAGGAAACCAATTCTGATGAATTTTGGTACAGAGATAGTTGGTAATCAGGAGACGGACATAGGCTAATTTTTATTCAAAAAAGTGTGATATGAGGGAGAACGAGGAAAGAAAAGGGAAAACTTAGCGTTGCTATTACAATAAATAAGGCGCTAGGACAAAAACTACAAGTAGCAGGTAACCTGCAAATCAGGCAACGGGAACTGTGTTACCCCGAATTTAACGCGAGCGAAGCCCCGGGCAAAAGCTAGTCTCCTATAACCGTCGGTACCATACCGATTATAGGTCGAAATGAGTGTGATAGCAAAGTACCTTCTAATTACGACCACGCGTGTAACTTATATAATGGGTTTTTGAATAAGTAAACACAGTTGCCGACACATAATTTGTACTTCAAAACTTTGTTACTTAAATACACCACTTAAATTGACAATTGTTAATTAATTTCGTGGTTTTCTTTACCCTAATTAGGCATGTTTATCACCTACACTTAAACGATTCCTTTGAAAATCAGTTTTACTTAATTAATTTGGTAAAATATTGCGTTTTGGTAAGCGTGAAGCTATTTTCGTCCGCAGTTGCTTGGCTCACTCAAATTGTACTAAAATTGTGCGTCACCTAAACATACGAGAATATATTAGCAAAGCTCAGCTGCTAATTCTTAATAGTTTATGCAAATCTGTGTCAAACGGTCCCTCTACAAATACGTCCCTTTCTGACGTCATCTCGCTTCAAGATGAAAACAAAATGCTGATTTGCATGTGCAAATAACATTGTAGTGAAATCCAAACAGCAATTTGGGAGACAATTGGGGACCAGCTGTGTCGTCCCTTCTGAGTTTAGGGACAAGAATTAAACAATAATTTCTTGCTTCTTCGTCAAGAACTACTGTCAAGGGCTTCATTGTCTTCTTGTTAGAGCACCTGATTCGTGAAAATGCTCTCGAGGGGTCTCAGATTAAGCCGGAATTCAAGTTAATTTTGAGGAAATTTTAGACACACAAAGGATAGCAGACAGCCTTTGTTTAAATTAATCAGTCGTAGTTATTTTCTTCCTGTAAATTGATTTCAAACCGTCTATTATTCTGTTGAAAAGACATTATTCAAAATGAAGATAAACTGCCTCGTTGTTGTAAGTGCTGTTAAGCTTGAGGTCCTGGAATTGATTCCCAGATCAGGCAATGTGTTATTTGAATATAAGTATTAGTACGCAAATAACACATTGCCTGTATGTTTTTACGTTTCACCCCCAGAAATTTCTCAGCCTGGATTTGATGGAAATAGGCTCGCTAACAAGCGACCTCAAACAGAACTTGCGGATTGTAGGTTTTTTGTGCACTAGCTTTTGCCCGCGGCTTTGCTCGTGCTAAATTCAGGGTAACACGGTTGCCCTAAATTTAGCACGACCCTTTCCTGATTCGCAAGTGCCTGCTACCTATGGTTTTGCCTTTGCGCCTGATTTATTGTAAAATCAAAGCTAAGTTTTCCCTTTTTTTCCCTCTTTCTACCTCAAATCTCCGTTTTTGTATGTCCGTATCCAGGGTCACATCTATCTCTATACCAAAATTCATCGAAATCGGTTCAGCCATTTAGGCGTGAAGACGTACCAAACAAACTCACTTTCGCTTTTATTATACATATTAGTAAGGATTTAGGCACGCCTCTGACCTAACCTTCGGGGATACATGCAAAATGCTTTGTTATGTCAAAATGGAAATGCCATTAAACTAATGTAGTCATTAAGTTAATACAGGCGATAACGAAATATGAACTTAGTGAGCAGCGATAACAGAAACTACATTTTAATATTCGTTCAATAATCTATAAACTCTAGAACACATACAAAAGAAATAATTGATGATAAAATCTGCAAATGAAGTCGCACAAATAAAAAGGAAGCTTGCAACAATAGTTCTCTATCAAACGCAGGGCCCAAAACATAAAACTGTCATGTGCATCATGCACCCAATAAATATTATTCCCAATAGACACTACTAATGCTATTTAGTCTCTCTGGAGATGTAGGTCACTATGTTATCTATGATTTTGTGATATCACACGAAATACCACCTTATTTGATAAACCTTAAGTTCTATTTCCGTCTATCCTAATTTTCATATTTAGCGGCAATCAAGATTCAACTTTGACTACATATTTTAAGGTTGATTTTACATTGACAGGTATGCAAGCAAAAAAAATGCGCACGCGACTAGGGTAACGGATTTATGCACGCATCTATTGCGTGGGGAGTCTA
Source organism: Ochropleura leucogaster (assembly GCA_958449745.1). Taxonomy (NCBI): domain Eukaryota; kingdom Metazoa; phylum Arthropoda; class Insecta; order Lepidoptera; family Noctuidae; genus Ochropleura; species Ochropleura leucogaster. The sequence continues at coordinate 7,577,394 of OY288206.1, forward strand.
ATAGTTTCTGCATTCGTTCAGAAGTTGAAAACAAGAGTGCATTTAATTTATGGTCGAACCAAGAACGTGGGATTATCCATTGTCAACATTATCTTAAATATTTTATGTTCAATTAAGTCTGCTTTTATTTTTCTGCAACTATAAATTTTACCACAACACAAGATATCACTTTTGGGGATCGTATGATTACACTAACCCTTCGTTTTCCTTATTTTCTGTAATATATTACTTTGGATAAATATTTATCTTGCATACGTAATAATATTTTGATACTCTCTCGTTTTTTCTTCGACCCAGTTTAACTGTTGTGTATCAGTTTCTTCTGACAGTTAGAGTAACTATTTGGTTAACCGGAAATATAAATATTTAATAAAAAATGTTATTAGTTTTATTAATAACAATATTCCATTCCTTTCTTTTAAGTCTACGGTAACCTGTCGACTCATCATCTGCTTAGCATTTCCCTAATTATTTCGGCGTCTAGTGAAAACCAGTTTTTTACATGGAGCGACTGCTTATGTCCCTTGTTAAGATAGATTGTCAAACTTTCGAGACACTGAATATCTTTAACGACTGTACGGTAACCTGTGGACTGACAGACTATGTATTTGGTTTTTCGCTAACCACCAAAAACATTTTTGTTCCTTTTAGGTAGGCGTAAACTGCCAAATGACTTTACAACAGCAAACATTTATTTAAAACAAAACAAACCTGACGTAGTACCAATATACACTACTCGTCACCAAACTAAAGTCCCAGACAAACTTCGTAAGCCCATAATTAAAATGGACAATAAACTTTATCCGCGCAAGCCGCTCGTCTTAAACCCTATCTAAAGGGCAACCACCCCGGTCTGTTTACACAGTAACCTACATTACTGCTTATACCATGAGGGATGGCATCATTAATGATAGGGACTTGATCGGGGGACCCTTCGTGACTTTGAATGCATTGAGCGTCATTCAAAACGGTTTGCTCATAAGATTTCGAAGCAATTTTTGAAAGTGTCGAAAATGTGTTTGATTTAATTTTACAGTTTTTAGTTTGTTGGTGAATCTGATAAAATAATGTTCGAATGAAGTTAAAAGTTATTAATTAAAATAAGAAAAAAAAATGGGATGGTACATGGTACTACATGGGGCGAATTTAAGATTGTTTCTGACATTTTCTAACCTAACAATACAACCCAGCAAACCCTTAGTTATATTCTCTTTTATTCTATTATTACATATCCACTGATTGGATTCCGCACCAAACCATGAGTCGCATAAAAGAAAATCGACGTTAGTTCAGTTCCAATTTCAATATCAGATCGAGTCCGTGCCGATCTATTGTGCAAAACGTCCGAGTGTTCGGAAGTAAGCACGATGAGCCGAGGTGGGCGTCACCATTGCCTTTCATGCTACCCTGTACGTATATTCTATTCAGATTTTTACCCTCAGAACGGTAGGCATGCTCGATGAGTGCTCTAACGTCCATTCAATGCAATTTGATGAAGCCAACGCGGTGTACGCTATTCAAACTGAACAAGGTTGGTCACAACAATACCGTGATCTAATAGAACCGCACCAAAATACCGGCTTACATGACATAAACTTGTTTCTGACGTATTTGTCGTACAGTAATTAAGTTAATATTAGGGAAATTTAAGATAATGATCAAAGGCAGAATTTGGGTTGATAGACATTCTTACACAAAGGTGTGTGACAATGTTACCATAATATAATCAATTTGGTTATAGAGGCATCTGTTTTGAGTGATAAAATTTGGTTGCGGTTCATCAAAATAGTTGATGTCAAACACAAGTTTATTGATCGAACTAAATTTTAAGTAGCGTCTGCCAAGTAATCCCTAGAGAGGCGTTTTTATCGATTTAAAGTTTTTGTGGCTCTTTTCCCCTCACGAGAGACTTATATGCAGTTAAACTCAGTTTAAGCAGTGATTAAAATATTTAATACATTACATCCGCCAACAATTTGACTCAAAACCAGCGCTTACATTAAAACAATTTACAGAACTTATCAAGCCCAACAATACTTGTCACTGTTTAACGTATTTCACTGAGGCAATAAATCTGCCAACGACGACAAACAACTAAAACTGAGTTATAACAACAAAGTCAAATTACTGAAGGAGTTTACCGCATCCAGGGTAGGAGGGGGAGCAACGAGCAACCGACACCGGGGTGTCGTACGACCCCAGAATACTGATGCATCTAACTCTCCAAAGATTTTCGGATCGGGATTTTCCTTTCTTTACAATGGGTCCTACTCTTGGGGCATATCAATTGCACGCGGTTATGTCGTTAGAAACTTTCTTCGGGCCACACCGTCGACATCGATTTTCGGGCTTAAGGGGAAGTACGCGTGTGGTAGGAATAATACCGAGGTTAGTGATAGGTTGTGGAGACTGATATATTGGGTGAAGCACTGGTGTTTGTTATTGTTTAATCTCGCCTTATTTTCGGGTATTGCTTTATTGCTCTATAATAGATACCAACAAGGAGTTATGAACACTACGATGAGGTTGTAGTTGTTTTAGTCAATTCAGATTAGCCAGCTTATTACAGTGTGACCACTTTATATGTGGAGTTTAAGGTGGCGTTGTTTGTCTAGATTAATTAATTATTTAAGTTTTATTTGTTTTCCGCGTGTACAGATAAGTTGGTTGAAGTGTAACACTATACTACTTAGTTTATATCTGTGCAAAGCGGTTGGTCTACTCTTCACGTCATCAGAGGGCTGCCCTCTATTTTGGCCAATGAATCAGCATTGCCATCCAACGTGGCAATGCTGCCAATCTTCTGGACACTTTTCTTTTTGACAGCGATGTCGATGAATTTTTTGACGCCTTGTATTTTTTCCCCTTTTTGGGACTTGTACATATTTGAGTTAGTTACTCTAAATTATTATAAATTATTTATTTGTTTAATAACATTTCTTAAACTGTGCTTTTATACCTATTTTGTCATGTTAAGACAGCAATTGTCCTTGAAATTCCTTTCTATATTTGAGTAACCATCAGATAAACGCATTCCTTTAAAAGCCATGGTACATGGGATAAAATCTTGTAAAACATATAACGTATTTTACAGGCTTAAGCATGGAGTACAATCTAATAATCTTACAAACACCAACCAGATTATGCCATAACGAGAAAGAATTAAATCAATCAATATCTGGCAGTTGGTTGGCATTAAGGAAGCTTACAAGTAATTCTATTGGAAATAATCGATCTCCCTCACTTATCTAGAACATTAGGCACATGCGATCCAGACATTTAATTTACATGAAAGTATCGGCTATTCATTTTTCTGTAAAAGGGGATTATCTATTCGGAATAGTGATCCCCTGGGCATTAAGTTTATTGTAATACGCCGGAGTATGTCCCCATACGGTTGGTGGATTTATTGAATTATGAAAATTAAATGAATGGGCAGCTAGGATTGGAATAAGGGAATTTTTTCAAACGTTTCACATAAGATTAGGTTATTAATGCACTTTATAATGCGCGCACCTTTAGTAAAAGGAAGCATGTTTGACCGATGTAGATAAAAAAAGATATAAAATTGAAAATAAATTCCATATAAATAAATAGAAGTCGATAAAAGAAAACAAATGAAGAAAATACATACAAGTTAATTAAGAGTAGTAAGTTAATTATAGAAAAACCACTTCATTTTTTACTTTTATGCTAAATAATTCAGTTACTCAAGCATTTTATCTAGTATTGTTTACAAAATTTGTTACAAAATCTCTTCATTTATTTATACAATTTGTGAAAGAAAAACACACAGAAATCCCAATTGGTAAATAACGTTACAAAAACTAATCCTAACATTACAAAGAAACTATTAATTGTTGTACCCAATTCACTCGTATATACATATATATAAGCGGAAATCCCTGACTCAACTTGAAATCTCAGGCACTAAAAATTAGTCTCAAATTTTGCGTAGGGGATCTTTTTAGGACGTAGATGCTCAATCAGACGGATTTTTCAGAATTCAACCCTTAATGAGCTTAAACAGGGTAGCAAAGTTTGAGAACGCGATTCATTTGGGATACCGGTTTGACTTGAAATTTTACATTGACATTCTTTTATATAATTAATAGACTATAATCGTAACACCACTCTATGACACTAAGAAGCAGAGCAGTATTCTATATTCTTCAAGCATCCAACTAGTATTACAAAATTGTGAAAGTTTCTTAGGATGTATAGATGTTTGTTACTCTATTGCGCAAAACGATTGTACGGAATTAGATAAAAATTATTACTCAGATAGTTTATAACCTAGATTGACAAAAAGGATACCTTTGATCCCAGTAAAACGATCTCGTGGGACAGTTACAGATCCTCACACTCGTAACGCCGCGGATATAAGCTAGATAAATTCCGTTTACACACAATGTCCTATTGAAATAGCGAAACAGTCGGCCATTGCATTCCCTACGTTCAGGTAGCAAACTATAAGAGGCCGGATCAGTCCGGACCCGCCTAAACTCTGCTCACGGAGTTGGAAAATTGCATTCGTTATCGCATATCCGTATCCGGATTGCCTACTTGCATTCTAGCATTGTTTTAGGGGAGATGCGACGGGGAAAAAGGGGAGGATTGTTAAGATGTTGTGTTGAAGTGATGTTGGGATTATAACTGAGGTATGTAGCTTTAGGTATTGAGATATGAACTGTTGTTCAATAAATATTTGCACGTATACATATAATTAATATTAGCACTATTTTTTTTTTGGAAAGATCTGCGTTATATGAAAAAAAAATGTTTTAAGATTCCTGTTTGAATACATTAAAGGTTTTTTTTTTTTAAATATTGTTTATGCATCGCTCTAGTTGCCATAGCCGCGCTTTTTATATACCTATTTAGTTGCACATTGTTTTTCGTAATTGTATAAAGCTACAGTCTTCAAATAACTGATATATTAATTTCTATGAAAATTAACTTGATCCAGATATAAAAGAATTAGACGATGTGTGATTCTTTGACAGCAAAACCACTTATAGTTATTAATAAATACACTGCGAATCACTATCATTATTTATAAAAAATATAGACTCGTTTCATTTTCATAAATAAAAATAATAATTTAAAACTAAAGACAATAAATATTCTTTGGCTTTGTTGGCCAACAAATTAGCATTGCCATCTAACCTTGCAAAGCTTGCAGCCTTTTCCGCACTTTCTCTGTCGGCAGATGTGGATAATTTTTTTGACGACCTGTTATTGTTTTCCATATTTTTTGGGACTTGTACAGACGCCAGCATGTCAAGCTACCCGAAACTGTCAATTTTTCCCAATGAACCTTCTATCAAATAAATCTGACAGATTGTAGTAGCTTGATGTGCAGGCGTCTGTACATTCTGTCTTGTATATTCTGTCATTTATAGTTACACTAAATTATATACATTACTTTAATCTAAACACAAAAGATGAACTGCAGTCATGTCCACCTTATGACTACTACCTAACAATGCGACCAGTCCACTATGTGGACACGGACAGTGAGTAACAAATGTCAGCCGATCTCGGTAAATAAATGTCTGACACAAATTGATTTATTGCCGATCGCGACTCCAATCTACTGTGATGTCCCATCATGATGGCCGCCATTATTTTTGGGTCAAAAATGGACGTGAAATGAGGCTGAATGGGTAAATTCAAGGTTTGCGAATAAAATGATGTTGAATTTATAACGTTTCATTCAATTATGGACATACCTCAGCCATCATGGGTACTTAAAGTACTCACCACAAATAATAAAACCATTCATATTTCTGTCTTAAACAGAAAATAACTACTCTACCAAACAGTAATTTTCTCACTTCCCAGCAAATAGCACAAAACTATTGAGTCTATTACCTTTCCTAATTACTTATTTCTTCCTCCCACCTGCCAATACATTTTGTCAACCCCATACAAAAGCAACGAAACATCAAACCGTTCCACTACCCAGCGAAAAGTATACTTCCCTACACACCCCCTGTCTACACGACAGACGACATCTCTGAATGACCTATTCATCCCAGTTCATTCTGCTAATGGAGTTGCCTTTTTAAGGTGCAAATAAATAGTCAGTGCGCTTCAAAGACCGCCACCGTGGAAGTGTGGCTAATTAATTAAAAAATTTCTACACTTTGACTACTCTGCTAGTTGGCAAAAATATTCCCTCAATTTTCTCTTTTGACTTTTGCTTTATTTAGGTTTTAATTTAGTTTTGTTGGTTTCCTTTTTCTTGGTGTCTGAGGGCTTTTAAGTAAGTAGACTTCTTATAAAACTCTATGAAAAGACACTGACGTCTTTTGTGAACATTAAAGTTTATTTTTTTGAGAGGGTACTTGAATTCTTTCGTAGAGTATTTAAAGATAGGTCTTTCTTTATTATTATTTTCCCTCAAACGGAATCACCCTTATGTTTTCACATACTTTGACATATTGATGAAACATATCATAGCATAAGGTTTTTTTAGTTTTATGCCAAACTTGAAATTTCTCCTAAATCCTGAGTGCATTTAAAAACATTTAAACTCACATACACAAACAGCCAGACCCGAAACAACTGCATCAACATTTAACGTTTTCACTATTGAGACGCTGGCTTTTGAGTAGATCTATGACCGTAAGTAATATCTACTCGTGCCAGTTTGTTCGTTTGTGGAACATATAACATCACACTTGATATCTCTAAAGAGTTAGGCGTGCCTAACAAGTAGACCCACGTTCCACCAGTTATAGACAAGTCTTCTGTAATAGGGTGTGCTATCAACCAAGCACCAGTCCTGATACCGTGTCTGATACTGTGTAATTTCAAATGGATATTTATCCATTATTTAAGTAATTTCAAATGGATTTCCACACACTTTGCTCGACCTCGGAATTAAACAAGACCAACGAGACTGTCACATGACACATGTCTTCGAAATTTTAATTGTACAATTACCACCTAAAAACATATTTAACCTCTAGAGCCCCAGCGGCACAACACGTGCCCGTAAACAAGTATTACCGTTAAGCCCCACTGGCACAAATTTGCGCCAACAAACCCCGACCAATTTAAAACTGTATCTACAAATACAGTTTTAAATTGGGCGGGGTTTGTTGGCTCAAATTAAAAAAGATAAAGATACATTTTAAAATCAGATTACGCTTACGGTAAGAGCCCGCCCGGCGGTGCTTGACGGATAGTTGACGTAAATAATGGCAGTCCTTGAGAGGTTAAAGAAATGAAATAAGGATGGTATTACTGAAACTATTTTTTTAATCTACATTCAGACTGCTTTTAATGTCCCTTCCTTCAAAATAAAACAAATAAAGCGTCATTCCGATATCCAAAGGAAATATTTACTTGTTCATTTAAGATTCCGTTATGCATTATTAGGATGAAAGACGCCAATCTCGCTGGAGGCAGCATTCTTCACAACAGCTTCTATTAGCTTCACATGCCGATATAATTGAACATTCTCAAGTGCCTTAAATATTTGCGACTAGCGAACAAGCCTGGCTTTGCGCACAACCAAGTTACATAGATATTTGTGATATTATATTATTTTACTTTAGATATTTATACCTAATTAGTTTTGCTATTTTTGCGGATGTGCAATCATGAAATAATTACACCGTTCTGTGAAATAATTACTCCTTCAATCATGAAAGAACGGGGTAGTTCTTTCATGATTTAAGTAGTGCCAGAAACTACTGACTAAAACGGGTGGGTTTTTTGCCCTTTGTGTTCCTGGGCCGTGGTTTTTTTTTTCGGACAACCCGCAACCATATAAGTTTTGCTTTGTGATTTTTAAACCTTTCAAATACTGTGTATATCAACGGACAAAATATTAAACATTTTGTATTTCAATTGCATCCGAATAAACTATGTAGTAACCGACCCCTAGAAATGGCTACGCAGCTAATGATGATATTTATAGGTGAACTTTTAATATTCTGGTATCCTCTAATATCTTTTTGAAAAGAAGGCTTTCCATACAATACATTCACCATTTCATTACCCAGCATAAGTGTTAATTTCGTCCTCTGCTCACCAAAGACAATAGACAGACAGATGCGCCAGACAATCCATTTCATACTGTTTGGTAATAAGTCGGCAATAAAGCCCGTCTTGCATTTATAATCCCCGCTCCCCTCTTACACCCCCGTTTAGATCCGTACGGTATTGGTAATGAAAATTCGAGACGTCTCGTCGCGGATTTTGCTCTTGTTTAGGGAATCCGATTCCTTTGAATGGAAGAGGGATTGGGAAAAATTGACTGATTAATCTAAAAAGTTTTGTTTTTGGTCTTAGAATTTGTTTAAGTTTATTTTCTGTATGTCAAAATATCTTGAACATTTTAGTCAGATATAAGATTGACTACACACAAAACATCCAGAAGTTATAGCAAACTTTGTCAGTTTGAGTTTAAAATGTAAAAAAGATACAATATGCAAAGTTTAGTTTTACCATAGACAACCAAAGAAGAAAAAAAAAAACTTAATGACGACGAGAACACAAAATAATAAAAAGAACCGGCCAAGTGTGAATCGGACTCCCGCACCGAGGGTTCCGTACTAACTAGTAGGTAACTAATGATGGTACCAAACATTGTTTTAACGAAAAGATAAACTGCAAAAAGGACAAACTAACTTTGCCGTTGGAAAACTGTTGTCCAAATACATCCTATCCAATTAATATTTAAGATGCGAATGTTTGTGAGGATGGATGGATGTATGGATGTTTGTTACTCTTTCACGCCAAAACGGCTGAACGGATCTTAATGAAATTTGGCACAGAGTTAGATTATAGTCTAGAATAACATATAGGATATATTCTTTTCGATCAACACGAGGGCGAAGCCGTGAGCGCCAGCTAGTCGATAAATAAATAAAATACAAAAAAGTTCGTAATCACATTTTTTTGAGAAGCTCCAAAAAATTTACGTTTTTCCGATATTTTCCTTAACTGGGTACTATGATATTGCTTCTTGCCAAATGTCTTGATTCTAAGTCAACGAAAAGCATGGTTAGCTTTACTAATGTATGGGAAATGAGACTTAAACGGCCATTTCTTTTGATTGCATAGACTTATAGGCTGGATTTTACATTTTTTTTTGTTTGTCGGCGCGCGAGTAATACCTGCGTTAATTTGTTCCGTCTAAATAATTAAAAAACCAGCTAAATAGTGAGTGCCGTGTAGTGACTCTTATAAAGTTTCGTAGCATTAACTCTAGTATACGTGCAACGTTATTTATTTTGTGATAAATACTGATAATAATTAAGTTAAGACTAAAATCAAAGATCAAGTGAATTCAACATACCGTCAGTAACTTTAATAAACTGTAAGAACCAACCTAATGAGCGCAACGCGTAAGTGACACGATATCCACGGCGCTTACGACGTTCTTCTCGCTGACTTACGCATCGACACTTCACCGTGGGCCTTTATTGGCGTGCTTTTTATTGGTGTACACACGATTGTTGTTATTAAACTTTGTGTGAATCCAAAACAAAGTCGTTCAATTATGAATTGTAACTGTTGCTCTGAAGTTATAGCCGAGGGAAGTGCTGTAATTAAATGCTCATCGTGCCAAAGTTCCTACCACCATTCCTGCCTCACGCAGCTGGGTTGTGAGTTTCACGTAACCGAGTTACAGAACTGGTTATGTCCAACCTGCAAACCGAAGAATCGAAACGCAGATAATACCCCTGTGCGTAAAAGTCAGGCGACTGATACTAATGTAACACACAGAAAGAAAGAGTCTTCGGTAACAATCCCCAACCATGAAGCTCCTGTTACTTCAAGTGAAGTTTCTCGTATCATGAAGAACCAGATAGACGAACTTATGCGGCACCTCAACCAAACTTTGGCGAACTATGTGAACACGCAAATGAAGGCGATTACAGCTAAATTAGAAGGGCTAACTACATCAATGGAATTTATGAATGAAACGTTTGAGAAAATGAAGACTGAGTTTTCCGTAAACACCAAAGTCGTAAATGATCTTAGAAAGGAAAACGAGCAGCTCAAAACTACCGTCAATGACCTAAGTGTGAGGCTAACTCAGATAGAACAACAAGCACGCTCCACGAATGTGGAGATTCAATGTCTGCCTGAACATAACAACGAAAATCTTGTATCGACTGTCTTGAATATAAGTAAGGTGATATCTGGTGACATAACTGAGAATAACATACATCATGTTACAAGAATTGCGAAGCAAACCCCAACTAGTAACCGTCCGAAGTCTATCGTTGTTCAATTCAGCAGTCCTCGGGTTCGCGACCACTTTCTGGCGGCTTCAATCAAATTTAATAAAAATAAAACATCTGATGAGAAGCTCAACACCGCTGTTCTTGGGATTGGCGGGAAAAGGGAAAATGTCTATATAGTCGAACATTTATCACCAACAAACAAGGCGCTTCATGCTGCGACCAGGATTAAAGCAAAGAGTTTGGGCTACAAATATGTGTGGGTCCGTGGCGGAAAGATTTTTGTAAGAAAATTTGATAGCGCGGACTATAAATATATAAGGGATGCCAGCTCGTTGGACAAACTTCAATAAACAACAAATTGTATAGAATAAGGTATTAGATTGTCAATTCTTTAAATTCGATCAGTTAAAAATATATTACCAAAATGTCAGGGGTATTAGGTCAAAGCTCAGTGACATCTATCAAAAAGTTGCATGCTGTTCATACGATGTTATAATGTTCACCGAAACTTGGCTACTGGATGGTATCTTTGACTCAGAGATTATGGATGGGCGCTACGTAATTTATAGGCGAGACAGGTCTAATAATATTTTGAATAATAAAACCGACGGTGGCGGTGTTCTTATTGCTGTATCTGCAAAAGTTGAATCGCAGAGAGTGTTCAAATTTGAAAGTTCATGCGATGATCTCTGGGTCAAGTTATCAATTAAAGAGGGTAAAAAGTCTAAAGTTATTTATATTTGTACTGTATATTTACCGTCGCCGTTACAGCCAAGAGTACTGGAACACTTTGTTAAAAATACTAACAACGTCTTGGAACATGCCAATGAATGCTTGATTGTTGGTGACTTTAATATGAAAACTATTAACTGGCTTGGGACGGGTGGCGACGTCATAAGAGTTCCTCAAAATACTTGCACAGGCTTAGAACAGACTTTTTGGGATTTTGTTTTAGTTAACAACTTAAGACAATGTAACTATTTATGTAATCAAAACAACAGAATTCTTGACTTGGTTCTAACTAACTTGGATTGTGTTGTAGTAAATGCACCAGCAGATGTACTTTCTAAAATAGATGTGCACCATCCACCTGTACTATGTGAGCTCTTGTTTACCCGTTTAAAAAAAACACACGATTGTAGTAATAGAACTAGGCTAAATTATTTTAAGGCAGATTACGCGGCAATAAACACAGCACTGGGGCAGGTCGATTGGTCATCAGAGCTGGATCCTTGCATGACTATAGATGAGATGGTTGAATATTTTTATGACATATTGTATGGGTTAATAAGGTCCCATGTTCCACAAGTACCAATTAAGGATACTAAATATCCGTACTGGTTCTCTAGACAGCTCATCAAAAGACTAAATGAGAAGAACCGCCTGCGACTTCGAGTTAAAAAGTATAATAATCCTCTGGACAAAATTGCATTGGATTTACTTGGGAAAAGATGCGACCATCTAGCTACAACTTGCTATAATACTTACATTGCTGATGTAGAAGAAAAAATCATTTCAAACCCTAAATATTTCTGGAGTTACTTAAAAATTAAACGAGGTGGTACCAGTAAATTCCCCAGTTCCATGTCAGATGGTATAAACATCTCTGATAATATTAATGTCATTTGCAACTATTTCGCATCCCATTTCTCTAAAGTATATAATAGTGATAGTACTAGTGTATATTCGGGCACACTTGACATGAACAGCTGCATAAGCAATTGTATGTTAGGCAAAATAACTATATCCAGGGATCAGATCCGCAATGAACTAAAAAAAATAGATGTCTACAAAGGAGCTGGCCCTGATAATATACCTGCTTTGTTTTTAAATAAGCTGGCAGATATACTATCACTTCCATTAAGTATTATATTTAATCAGTCTGTGTTGAGGGGTTCTTTTCCAACCATTTGGAAAGAAACCAAAATAATGCCAATATTTAAAAACGGAGATCAGGCCGAAGTTAGCAATTATAGGCCCATTGCTATTCTATCTATCCTTGCAAAGGTATTTGAGGCCCTTATATGCCCTGTGCTAGCTAGACATTTATCACAGCTAATAATAGACAGCCAATATGGGTTTATGAAAGGAAAATCGACAGCTACCAATTTGGTGACCTATGTGGAAAGCCTTGTTGAAGCGGTCGATGCCCGCGTGCAGGTTGATGCTGTCTACACCGATTTCAGTAAGGCTTTTGACATGGTAGACCATGACTTACTTGTCAATAAGCTCAAAATGTATGGCATTTCGGACCCCCTCTTAAGTTGGTTCCAATCATATTTGTCTGGACGGACTCTCAGGGTAGTGGTAAATGGCTGCTCTTCTGATTCATACATTGCAACGTCGGGAATACCTCAGGGATCTCATTTGGGTCCGCCGATGTTCACTCTTTTCATAAATGATATCTACGAATGCTTCCCGAATTCGAAGATATTCCTGTTCGCTGATGACCTCAAAGCCATAAAGTCTATATCTAATCCTAATGACTCGATACTATTCCAAAGCGACTTGGATCAACTGGCTAATTGGTGTAAGCTCAACAAGATGTCTTTGAATGTAAAAAAGTGCCATCATATCAAATTCACAAAAAAACAGAATGTAATGCAGTCAGTTTACAGATTGAGTGGTGAGCGGATCGAGGAAGTCGAAACTATACGTGACCTAGGCGTCCAGTTTGACAAAAAGCTAAGTTTTGTCGAACATATTGATAAAGCCATATTAAAATCATCAAAGATGCTTGGATTTGTTATGAGGGAATGCAAAAACTTTAAAAAACCCAACATTAAAAAAATTATGTACAACTCGCTAGTAAGAAGCCATCTCGAGTATTGCAGTGTAGTCTGGTCTCCTAACTATAAAGTTCACATCAAGCGCATTGAACGGTTACAAAAGCGGTTCTTATGGCATCTTACATACACCAATCATATGGGCAATAAGCTGAAGTCGTATCAACAGCGACTTGAGTATTTTAAGATGGAGTCGTTGGAGAAACGTAGGAATATGCTGGATTTGGTTTTCCTTAAGAAGCTACTAACGGGCTCTCTAGATTGTCCCGATTTGCTCAGTAGGGTCTCATTCCATGTGCCACGCAGTCTGCCAAGAAGTTCGAATAGGAGACTTTTCTGCATGCCTAGATGTCATACTAACTTGAGGCATTACTGTCCACTTTCTAGAATGTATAGTACATATAAAGAGCACGAAGAGGTCATTGACCTCTTTAACTCATCGGTTCCAGCTGTTAAAAAAGCCGTGCTTGCTAGTTAATTGTCATCCCTGTTTTAATTTAATTGTTTTATTATCAAATATTTGCTCATTCTTATATAATTTAAAATAATTTCTCTTTTAATTATTTAATTAATTCTATTCTAACTTAATTTTATTCCAATGTAATTTAAAATGTGTTCTTTATTGTAATTAAGTTAAGTAATTTATTTTAATTTAATTCATTGTAATCAATTTAACTTTTAATAGTTGTTTTTAAAGTATTCATAGTATTGGTTTTTTTCTCTCTAATATCTGTATTAATTGTTTTAATAAATTAATTTATGTTATTATCTGCGCAAAATGTAGTGCATGCTGTGCTTTTCTATAAGTAATGAGGCGCTTAGACTTAAGTTGGCAATGTGTAAATTACAATGTAATAGCGTACTCATTGTTGAGAAGCCTAATATTAAATAAATAAATAAATAAATAAACTTCGAGGTACCGCAGTATTTGTTTTAATTTCGACTTGATACCTCCACGCGTTCCCAAAATAAATGGCATGATAGACAGACGGACGGTTATAAGAGTTCCATTTTTTCTTTTTATTTTACGTAAAACTTTACGGATAATAAACATACAAGACATCACAAATAATTAAAAGCTAACTTTTTTAATAGCTTGATCTTCTTTAAATTCTTTTTAAAATGTATTCATCGTTAAAAAAGTGGAGTAACAAAATTATGCTCTCTCTGTAGTTACACCGTAAGAGATGGAGTATGGAGAGGATCTGCAGTCTTCAGGCATCTTAAGGCGGTTTATGCTTTCAACTGTAATGCACGCGTTCCTTGGTTGCAGCTAAAAATCAGCATCAGGTAGTTGTGATACCATCTGGCTTTATGTTGAGGTGAGGTCCTTTTGGCATTAATCATTTTATTATATGTTTATTCATTTTATTTATTGGAAAAAACAAACAATAACACATTAAATATAAAACATAATAAAGAATAACAATAGATTTTCAATCGTTTTCCACAGATAAAACCATGAGACATTTTGGTTTGACAAGCGTTGTAAAAAAAGGGAAATCTTGATAAAAATAAATTACAAAAATGTTAGCAAAAACATCATTAAATACTTTTAGTTTATACAAAAAGCAAAATTCAAAACATAAAATAAAAGCATTATTAACCTCCTCACTACAGGAACCACTTTTTATGTCAGATTCAATTCATATTCGGGATTTAAGGTGTTTAGGGGTTACTTTTTAACTGAAAAATTACTGAAAAAATCTATTCCCGTAACAAAGAGTTTTTCCTTATGTCCTGCCACTAGGACAGATGCAGGCTTCTTATATTTTCAGGACTATTTTATGTTCTGCATACAAGACCATTACAGCCAATGTAAGTAGGATATTATTGTGTAATGAAATAAGATAAGTCCATAAAGTACTCAATTTTTTATTGAAAAGACATAATATTAAACTTTAAACTTAACTTCTTCGTTATTTATTTTGAACAGATAATATTTTGAGGTATAACATTACTTATTGAATTAAATTCTACACAAAATCAGTCTGAATAAGTCAGTCATCAATAGTTATAGAATCCTATTTAGCACACAAAAAATAAAAATTCAAGCCATTTGCGTAGCTGTAATTGAAAAGTAAGATAATTAAGCCTCTGAAAATAATTATGGATTATGAAAAGCTTCAAAACAGTTTCTCTGAGGCGTGAAACATAAAAACACAGCACATTTTTTGCAGGTAACTGTAGTTTTTTTATAACAACCCTCATTTCTGCATCTATTTTGCTTTGAACTGTGTTGTGGCATGTGATTAGCTTTTTTTTGACGAAAAGCTTTAGTTGGTAATGGAACTATAGTAGTCTTACGTTTCTTGTGCTTTGGTAAAAGTTCTTCAAACTCATCAGCAGGGTCATCTGTGTCTGTAGAATCTATGTTATCAGCAATTAACTTCTCACCAAGTTCCATCTTAAATTCACGTATGCCTATAACATTTTTAACGCCTTTTTTCTTCTCTCTTTGTTTGAACTGAAGGTATGAGTTAGCAACAGCCAAATCTATCATATGGGATATTACTCGTATTGTCCACGTCTTCTTTGTTCTGTTACGTGAAGGGCATACAGCTAGCATTCTATCAACTAAATCTACATCCCCCATATTTTCGTTATATTCTTTGATAACTTCGGGGCGTCTTACACGTTCATACACTTTGTTTTTCTTCGACCATCTTTCACACTCATCTGCATGTCTATTAGATAAACACGTTGACAACATCACCACGGGCTTATTGTCCATCCAACGTGTCACTGTCATCTTGCCATCTACTCGTGTTTTTATTTCGCAATAACCTCGTTGCTTTTTCATGAAACTCTTATCTTCTTCTATTGTACAGTTTTTGGGCAATCGGTTTCTCATAATTGTTCCAGTCGCGTGAAAACCTTTATTCAATAATTCATCACACAGTTTGATAGTGGTAAAATAGCGATCAAAAAAGATGTGGTGACCAGGGACAAGTGCTTCGGTCAGCCGAAGAATAGCTGCTTCTCCGAGACCAAAACCCATCCGTCTAATTTCTGGAAAAGTTGTGTCTCCTTGATATATCTCGAAATCTATAACTATTCCCTGAGGCGTTGCTAAAACAAATACTTTTAACCCTAAGGGATTAGGTTTGTTAGGGTTATATTGACGAATACAACATTGACCAGTGAACGGAATGATCATTTCATCAATAGACATTTTTGCTGTGCGAGGTTGCAGTAAATATCCTTGTCGTACTTTCTCGAAAAGGGGACGCACTTTCCAAATCTTGTCTTTTTGACGCTCTTCGACGGTTACATCAAGATCATAAACCACTTTTAGCGACGTTCTAATTTCGTAAAAACGCAGACGTGTCATAGCTGATGTTATGATAGGCTGTTTCCATTTAGACGACCAATACATGTCTATTTGAGGATATTGTAATGAAGCCATTATCATTGTCACTCCAATATAAACTTTTAATTCTTTAACTGTAAGACCAAGTGACTTGCCTTTTACATGAACTGCTGTTCTGTTTGTACAATCTACAATTTGTAAGAGTATTTGTTCATCTATATAACGTTCAAAGAACTGTTCGTATGACCATCCATGGTCGAAATTTGGCACGTATGTTGGTTCATACAGATTTATATCGAGAGGTTCAAAATTTCAAGTCCATAAATCCACAACATCAGGTTGAGATGGTATTTGTCTGTAGGTTGGCTGAACAGACCTTCGAGGGCGACGAGATGATCTTGCTCGTCGTAAACCAGAGCCAGTTGCCTGGCGTATTATAGATCCACTCGATAATGCCGGCGATGGTGGCTCAACAATATCATGGGAGTCTGAATTTACAGAATCACTAGAATCATACCTTCGACGCTCTTGTGTAGCGGCTTCCGTGGGTTCATTATATGTGGGATCTTGAGTATCATCGTCGCTGCTAAAATCGACATCAGATTCTTCTAGTAATGCTAGCACGGTATCGTCAGAACAGGCTAAAACAAATATCAAATAAAATATTATTTACATAATTCCCTTACAGGTACCTATACACAGGACATAACAAAATTATTTCAAAAGTAGCAGTCTGCATGATTCCTAAATACAGGACATATAAATTTTATCCCCAATGAAAATAAAATCATGGCAGAATTCGCGTAAATATTGACAAATCAAACAAAATCTGCTATTCGAAAACGTAATTAGAATAACTTTTGATAGAAATAACAACATTTTTATAAGATTCAGAAAGATTGAACTTACCATTGCCCGAGCGCGGCTCGAATCGTCCGGATCTCGAAGCCATTTTGGCAGAATTAACCTTCAGTTGAGCTGTCAAATATTTTTCTACACCGACAACAATATTCAATAGATGTCGCTAGGGGTTTTTATTTGACGTGACGTGAATATTTAACTCTCAAGATTTTTATATTTTTTATGTTCTATAGGTAGTACAAGTTCAGTGAGGAGGAAACATTTGTTCAATTTTAGGTGTTTCTGTTTTTAGAACACCTAATTTCTTACATTTCAAATCAGTAAATAATGCAAGCTACGACTGGTATTGGCCATACTCTCAGGTAGACAAGCGGTAACCTATACTTAGGAAGGGTTCACAAAGCATCTATATACTTATCCGTCTAACTGTAAACTGTCCGTTAGTCCGTCAGCTGTACTTAATAATGTATTAACCCAAGAGCATTGTTAAGTAACTGGCTACCCGCAGCCAGCTTACATTATGCTTGGTTAACCGATTTGTGGATTGTTATGGCCATTTATAGATCTGTGGTTAGTAATATTATTTGACTGTAAGCCTTTGCACGTTGACTGATTGATAGATATTATTAATGATTGGTTTCTTGAATAAATCAAATAAATTGCGTCAAATCACCATTGGGTTATTTTTTCAGGTGCAGGTTTGCATGAAGAACAAACTAAGTTGTTGAACAACAACCTTAGCCTGTGTCGTTTCGAAAAAAACCTGAATTCACACGAAAACTACTGATTGGATATGCCCGCTGTTCTTACTTTTTTTGATTATCAATCTCCACGCAAGCAAAGAGCAAACTATTATATAAAAATCTAGGTATTTATCTAAAAAAAAAACATACCACTCCTTTTTTTGGGGCAGTCGTGTAAAAATTGAGGTATTTTACCTCTATTTTTGATGTTTTTTGATGCAGACCTCAAAAGCAACAACATCTTTCGTACATAATTTTAATATACACAGATAAAAAAAACATAAATACGGATATTTAATAACTAGTTATCACTCTTTCACAAAAAATCTGTGATTCAAAATCTTTCACAGAAAACTGTTCACTAATTGAACCTTCCAAAATATCACGCATACCAGTTTTGGTGACTTATTTGATATGATTTGTTAATCGCTAAAGTGGGGAATTCTGAGGGTGAAATGCTTCCCCTAAACCATTATTGTGACGATGCATTTCCGCAAAGAAACGCCTTATTCAATAAATTAGGCGAGTATTACCCTCTGGTTACCTCACAATAAATAGCCTTTGGAGACAGAAAACTTTGAGCAATGTTGCCGCTAAGACAGAAGGTAATGTTATAGATTATATATGAAGTTTGTTGTTTGTTGTTGTCGATTTACGCCCGGTTCCAATAAACAAAAACGACTCGTTTTGTTTACGGATAGTTGTATTTTGACATAAGTCTCATAGAATTTATGTCAAAATACTATACGTAAACAAAAACGACTCGTTTTGCTTACGGATAGTAATATTTTGACATAAGTCTCATAGAACTTATGTCAAAATGTTTTTGTTTATTGGAACCGGGCGTTATCAAGTGTCTCTTATCACACGGTGGTTAATTTTCTTTTGTATAGGTCATAAAAAATCACTTTGTTCCGTCTGTCTGTCTGTTTGTCAAAACCCTTTATCTCGGGTTTATTAAGGTTTCGATTTAAAATCAATACCAAATACTCAAGTCTTTGTTTCCTTGGAGCTATAAAAAAAAACCCTTTAAGTTGACGCAGTCAAAAGATACGGCCATTTATGTCGCAAGTTTGTACGAAACCAGCGGTGTACGAGTACGACTCGCACTTGACCGGTATTTTTCATTCTTAAAATAGTTTTGTTATCGCTTATACTCATTGTTATGTATTTTTTTTATGTTGTTATTAAAATCATTAGTTATTAAGCACTAAGCAATTAAATTCTCCACTCTAGAGGAATACGGCACTGTTTCTCTTTACTACAGGCTGTTGTGTAGTCTATCTAAAAGGACAGTAACCCCAACCATTTATTGTACATTACCAGTGTTTATTTTTTATTAAGTGTAACTGTTTTATTGTATTTATAACAACACTTCTTATGCAATAAAGCTTTTTAGTATTATTTACATTTTGTAAATATATTGAAAAACGTCCCTGCAGGTTTCTCACTGTGAATTAATCGATGGTTTTAAGCTATTTGACTATCCTGTTTATAAATAAATAAATTATATTTATTGGCATAAACAAGTTTCTACATATTTATGAATCACTGGTGCCTGTGGTAGGTAGTGAAACACCTGTATTACAGGTCACCAGATTTTTATTAATAATTAGTTTTACAGTAATCATTGTTGTGTACCAATATTAAAACTCGATAATCAAATTAACAGAAATAAATTTAATAAGAACAAACGACTAAAATAATTACTATTACGGTGTAGGGGTGTAGTGTATTTGTGTGGTATATAGGTTATAAAACCATGATTTAGAAAAAAAATTGGTGTTCCAGCAGTTTTAACACAATGTTACTTCAGGGGGCTTAGACAAAGTAACAATTTGAAAACGATAACGAAGTTCGAAAAGACTAAAATGTATGAGATTGACATAAGCCGCGCTAAGTCACGTGGTAAATCGACATCGTTATCGCAATTTGGTAGACAATGTTACATTTCATAACGAAACCATAAACATTATTATTATTCAAGTAAGACAAATAGCACTTTCAGTGTTCGTCTTCGCCTCGATCGTGATCGTTGCTGGCTTACATTAAAACTTACATTAAATCCTAGCTCTTCTACAGAGTTTTGTCCTGCTACTGCTAAAGGACCCATTATAGCCAGCACTCTTTCATCGCTAGCTGATAATATTTGCCCGCTTGCTGGCCCACCTCTAGTCCCACTTGCATGATGCTTTATGGCCAATGCCTTTTTTTTTGTCTTCGACTTCCAATCCCCCAAACCTTTGTTGAAAAAAAATCAAATATTTTTATTATGACTTAAAATACTTTAGCGGCTCTTTAAATGTATGATTTCACTTAAATAAAACGATTTTAGTACGGCGATCGCCAACAACTCACTTACCTATTCTTATTAGTAAATAAAATTTGAAAACAGCAATAAGTAACTCGCGGGATTGATCCGATTTGATTTTCTTGACTGACACTGACAGCAAAATTTTCGATACCAAAACCAATATTTTTGCTTTTTAGCGAAAAAAGAAATCGATGACGAACTTAGATATCGTTTCGATACGAAGCGATGTTACTTTGTCTAAGCCCCCAGTCCTACTTATGTCTAGCCGACCTTATAACTGATCCGTCCTTAAAACTTTCAAACGATCGACGTGAGTTTTGACGGGTTAAGTTTGAAAACGTAACCCGTCAAAACTCACGTCCAAAAAAGTGGTACAAAAGTTCCCAAACTTTAAATAAAGCTAGGATAACCGTCGCGTTATCCCGGACGCTTTGTGATCGGGATTCGACGGCTACGGTATCATGAATGAGTAACGCTAGAGGTCATGAATGTTTTATAAGTCGCTCGGTGATACCGGGGTCGATCACACCTCTATCGCCAAGGACACGGGATACGGTGCGAGATATTATTATAACGTGGCCATTTGAGGGTTGATTTTTATGGGAGATTTTTCTAAGATTTTTAGTTTGCTACGTTTCTTCTAATTTAAGCTTATTTTTTTTTAGGGTTCCGTACCTCAAAAGGAAAAACACATCGCTTTGTTGTCCGTGTGTCTGTCCGTCTGTAATCTGTCAAAGCACACTATAAAGGATACTTAAAGCAACTACTATGTTCTTTTGTCTTCATTTTATTATGCCAGATTTTCGACTATTTTATGACATTTTTATAACGACTTTAAAGGTAAAAAAGCAAAACATTTTGCTAAATAGTTTAATAAACTGTATCCTTTTAATTAAAACGTTTGATCTAACTGATAAAATCGTATCTAAAATTAGTCTAGTTACTTCAATTCAAACTTCAAAATGTGGCCAGTGTACAATAAAGACATAAATAAAACAAAAACCCAAAAATAATTCATGGTATTTCCTGTTACAGTCTTACATAAGGCATAAACACACAGAATAATCGAAGCACACGTACGGCAGATTTCCCGGATCGAAGCGAACCCGGACGTCCTTACCCTATCCGATAATGGCGGAGATTTATAAAATATTCAACGTCTTCAGCGTTATTTATGAGCCCTTCATGCTGGAACAAAAGCTTTATGTTAGTCTCCTAAGGTTTGTTAATGTGAAAATAAAAACAAGTTACCGAATAATGTTGGGTAAATATAAATGTTTGTTTTGTTTGGTTTGTTATTTTTGTGTCAGTCATTTTATGATTAAAGTAGAGGTTTCTGAGAAAAAAGCTATACCTACTTATAAGCAATGTGTGTCTTGTAGAAATGAATCTATGGTATTTAGTCAGTAAAAGTTTGACAATTCACTCCGCAAAGAGCTAGGGAAGTTATTTGATGATTTAAAATAATTTAATTTTAAAATTAAAAATTAAGAATTATTAAAAAAAATTAAAACGTGGATTCTTCTTATAATATCTTTAATGTATTTTAACCTAAAGGTTGTATTATCTAACTTGAACCCAATTGGACAGTTCCAATTAAATTCCTACAAAAACAGGCTTCGATTGCCCCCGCTAAAATTCCAATGAAAAATCCCACCCTGGAACTATAATAAGCAGTTGAAGTTCATACCGCACAATAAAGACATATGATTGAAGAGTACAACTGATAGATAATTACATGTTTGATGCATATTCACACGGGGCGATTAGTTCCCGCCCCTATACTTACGGACCTGACACACTGGCTGTAAAACTTTATTAAAACGATTATATATAACTCTTTTCAGGAACGGTAAGTTAGGATTAATGATTTTACAAGCTAAGTATTTTTTACACTTTACATAAACTAAAGCGCCGAACAGATTTCAACAAAGTATTTCAACGTTTGATTTGTAAAAACAGATGCTAGCCTGCTACCCTACCATGACGTGTTAAAGCAGAACTTATTCCGCTGAGGGAAAGGGACAGAGCTATACAGGGTGGCTAGCACCATCTCTTTCACTCAGTGGAATAAGTTCTGCTTTAAGATGTCATAGTAGGCCTACAGATTGTCGGTCTAGACTTTTTCCAACTTTGTTATCGATGGGCTTTCAGTCTAATTAGATGGTGGATATTAGAATGAAGTAAGAGATTCTATTTAATTCATAAATATAATATATTGTTTTATTCTGTGTTTTTAACCAATATAATTAATCCCCATACCATAGACAAGCATAACAAACCAGCTAAGAGATAGAAGGTTGACTTTAACAAACAGACGGACAATAAATTGATCCTATAAGAGTTCCGTGTTTTTTCTGAGGTATGGAACTCTAAAAATAACTAGTAGGCCAGTTTTGGGAGTCCGCCTTATTGGATCTTAATATCATTTAACTCACCATACATAGGCATCCAAACTATAAAAGTATGCAAAAGTTAAGCTCAATTGTAAGCCGAAGTGGTGAGTAGAATTTAATGTCTAAGATTTTTTTTACATATTTACAGGTGAATAAATAATAATAGCGTTTCAAAAACCATCCGACATTTTCCCTACCCTGTTAGCCTTTCACTTTGCCAGCATTCACAAGTCAGCATAAAGTTAATCAATTATAATTTAAAAATAATTAACATTACGCCAGTATGCACGGAACTTTTCAGTACACAGCTGGAAGGAAACAGCAACGCCTTTTGCATGTCGCAAATAATAATTACCGACACGTCTTCTAACTAACTAGTAGGCTGTGGCATCAACTATGACTGTTTTATTTGCTACTTGTTTTTTCCCGCGGCTACGCTCGCACTAAATTCAGGACAACACAGTTCCCCTTTCCTGATTTACAGGTACCTGCTACCTGTAGTGTACGTTTTCCCTTTTCTCCCTCATAACTCAATCGTTTTTTTACTTATGTTCGTCTTCAGGGTCCCAAATATCTTTGTACCAAAATTCATCAAATCGGTTTAGCCATTTAGGCGTGAAGAGGTAACAAACAAACAAACTCACTTTCGCTTTTATAATATTAGTAAGGAAGTAAGGATGTTACATTTGAAATGTGGAAAAACCTGAATGAAATAAGTCTTAAATTATAATTGAAATAATACACGGAACCATATAATAATGCGTTTATATAAATTGTGTCAATTTTTGTTATGTTTTTGTTTGTATGATATATGACAAAACTTAAATAGATAATTAATTTTAAATTGATATTTATTATTAATATTAACATTTAATATTTTTTGACACTGTATTTCATACTCTTATTTATTTAATTAATTCTGGAGACGTGAAGAAAAGTGAGAAATGACGGAGAAAGAGGGAAGAAAAGGGAAAACTTAGCTTTGCTATTACAATAGGCGCAAGGGCAAAACTACAGGTATAACCCCGAAAACTAGTAGACAAATAAATCTTATTGTACTTCGTTTTACTTTGTTGCAGTTTTATTGCATACAATTTTTAAGGCATTGAAGGGATAAACAAGTGTGTGTCAGCTGGTCCTAGTCCCACGAGTGTTATGAATTCATATGCCTGCATGAACCAAGGAAAACACGATATTTTGTGTGCAAGTAGGCAATGAACTTTGCTGGAAACGAAACAAAACTGATTTGTAACTAAAATGATTAAAGAAAAATCAAAGTCTTTGATTTAAAGTTTCAAAGACTTTGGGCTCACATTTTTGTAGATATAATTATTTCACAAAGATATAGTACCACGAAAACCCGGTGTAATAACTTCAGTAAAAGGCGAGAGGCGAAAACACAAAAAAATAAAATTTTCAGGAAAAATCCGGGATTAATATTTTTTTATCAGCCACTCAAAACAAGCCTGAAAATTAATCCGTCGAAAAACCCGTCTTAATACTTTAATCTTCCTCAAACTTCAAAGGCTGACCTCTGCATCCTTAATTTTAAGGTCAATTTCTGAAAAACAGAAATCAATTTCGTTTGAATTAAAAAATAAAAGAGGTGGATGTCCAAGGGGAAAGTTTCCCGAGATTAATTCTCTTGATAAAATTTCACGGTTCAAGAAATCCAACTACCGGTTGCGTGGGGCGATGAACGATACTGATTACGTTCGTCTCGGCGAAGACTTATGACTGGGTTAGAGCTGACTGTTTCTTTAAAACAAATGGAAAAGGCTTGGAAAAGTTGCTCTTTGTAGGTATTTTTTAAGGAAATTTACTTTTATTTTATGGTACAAAATGCTTTAGAATAATTAACATACCCTAGAATATAAGTAATTAACAAGAATCATGATTGATTCTTGTGACTTAAAAAAATACAATATAAGCTGAATAACGGTGAATAGCTCAAATAAAAATTAAATTTTAATCTTATTGACCATACATACTTTAATACAATTTTATTTAGATCTAACTATTTTCTTAAACTAAAACATCAGATGAATCGAAGATATCTTTAAGGGAACGGAAAAATAAGCATTTCCTTATTCCATTTCTACCATTTTACTCAGTCTATTTTCGTAGCCGTAGCGCTACGTCTGTGCTACGGGTCGTAGCTGGCGCTACGAGTCCCAAGAGATAGAAGGCCTTCGTAACCTTACTACGTTCTGCCTTCGCTTAGAGCTAAGCTGCCGTCTTATTATTTTCTAGATCATTTTCAAAAGCTGTTTACATAAATGTATGTCTATTACGTTTAGAAGGGAAAATTTATCTTTGGGAAAAACAGTAATTGAGGAAGATTTGCCGTCGTCCTTTTTGTACGTATTTTTACGTAACGAGTATTGTGTTGTGTTTTATTTTCTGACTGTCTTCTTGAATATATTTCTTTGCTCCGTCTTATTTATTTTTAGAACATTTTATGTATAACATTATTAATCATTATAATTCTTTTCTTTTCTATAAAGCTTTTTTTACGAATGGGAAATCATCAAATAACTTCTCCCAATCTGGACGGAATGAAAATGTCAGACTTATTAACTGGAATCCTTCCAGGTTTCTTGTTGTCTTGCCCTTTGTGTTCCAGAGCGGCGGTATCTCTGTCGAACAATCCGCAGTCCTTTTAGGCAGTGGCTTTGACAGACGTATCTGCTTTGCTGACATCTCTTCGAGGCACGCATGGAACATGAGCGAGTTTTATGGCCGCCGAGATGCCATCTCACGACGCCCGATGCCCTATTTTCGAACTTTTGCATGAAGATTTTGACTCGTTCTTGCTGAACTGGCCAGAGAAGGCAAAACACCAAGATAGTTGGAAAGGAATGATTAAGACTGACCTTATTTTTCATAAAATAAAAACTCAAAGGATGAATCTTATCAGTAATAAAAATAGTTGTAAACCATTCCGTTGAGTCCTAAAATATCCATTACACAAACAAAAGCTGACCTCAAACCAGCAAATTGATAGTAAATTGAAACCACAAAACACCCATTAACGGTAAGTAAAGAGAATTAAACTGTGCATCGGTAATTCTAAGTCGTTTAGACAACTTCTGTTATGCGTCGTTGTGGATAAACAATCGAATTAAGAGCTTAATGGAGGCACAAATTGAAAACTACTGTTTTGTTGTTGCTCCTGCTTTAAACTGTTATGAGTTTTCGTGAATGTTCTATTGTTATCGTATGTTTCGTGTAGTTTTAGACGAAAATAGTGGTGACAAATTATGTTTCAAAATCTGTTTGGAGTAAGAGTAACTAGCGAAAGAGGGGAAAATCCTAACACAAGTATAGTTTTTACTTCAGAGGGGCCTGCCAGGGCCTCCGCCTGCCGGAGTTGCGGGTTGTTTGAAAGAAGTACCGCGGCCCCGGAACGTAAAGGGCAATAGAAGGAACATGGTTGAGTTTTAGTCAGTACAAGTCTGACACTCTCCCCCAGAGCGGGGGAAGTTATTTGATGATATCCCACCCCAAAAAACAAATATATTTTTACTTAAATAGAAATGACTAAAAACATATGTAGAAGTATTTTTAAGTTATTGAAATAAACATATTATTTATTTAATTTTAGTTTTATTATTCGGAAGGTTATAAGATGAAGAAGATGAAAAAAAGGTGTCATTTTTGGCTGTTACTGTTACTGCTATACGGGTTGTAAACCAACCTTTAACGAAGCCGTCATCCATGCATTCTGTGCATCAAATTAAGAAAGTCACGTTTTTCAAATTTCACTGGGTAAAAAATCACGTTTTGCAGTATAACTCAATGTTGCGCAATTAAAACATTGTGTTTTTGAATGCATCGTATACTTTACGCAGCTCGACAATATACCCAAAGTAAATTTATAACATTAAAACATAGACATGCTCTCTGACGATGTTTTCCTTCACTGTCTTGAAAGCTTCCCCCGCTCTGGGTGGAGCGAATTGTTTTCGAATAATCTGCAACCCCGGCAGGCAACGGCCTTGGCAGCACCCTCTGCTTTGCTGACATCTCTTTCAGACGTTTGTGAAACACGAACGCGCCGTCGACACGGCCTGTTGTCACAGACAGACGCTGAGCTACCTATTGCTCACCTACAGACTATCTATCTATGGTGGCCGGGAGGAAAATTAGGTTAAAATTGTTGTGTACTGAAAAAATCTTGTACTACTTGCCTGCACTTCTAAACAACAAAAGATAATAAAAACCTAACAAAGGCAACAGATTTATTTCCCGAGCAGCCAACTCACGAGTATTTTCCACCTCCATCTTATCTTAGCACAAGTTCTCAGAAACTTCCTACTCTACTACCACCGGAGGCTATGAGCCAACCACCCGCCATGTTATTTTACACAATTAGGCAGACAACACGCTCGCTACTTAGTTAGAACAAACTTCTACTTAATGTTACGCTTTTTGGCGAACAAACTAATAGAGTTTTTCTGAGAAAAACGTTCCATTTTTGTATGGATTCAGAAGTTAGATGTTAATAGAGTTTTTGTACAATTTCATGGATGCTAACATTAGCCAACTTTTGGAGTGTTTCTACGAATGCATTTGTGTGGAATAAAGTGGAAGACAACAGCTGTTTTTGATGGTACTAGTACAACATGCACTATCTTATGTTTTATGAAAAAAATTAAGAAGACCAGGTCACTCTCTAGAAAATTTGTATTTAAAACAAAGAAAAAAGATGCCGTTTAAGAAAACATGACCCAACTTTGCATAAAAACGTTCCTTTTGTTTTTCACCAAAATATGAATAACTCAAGGAAAAGGTTTAAAAAAACATGGCCGGTAATAAAGGGTGAAATAAAAATGTGCTTTAAGATAATTTCACAACAAGATTATGAATTTTGTCTTAATTACACGTAATTATCTTTATCTCATCACTGTAATTCAGCAGGCTGTTATTACATGGAATATTGTCGGCATCTTTCAAGTGGGAACAGGGGCCCGAACGTGCCATAATTTATGTGCTAGGGTGAGGCGTGCTCATCGCAGGGCACATCTGGTTTTATTCAAGGCACTACCATTCTCAAGAAGCCTTCAAATAAGGTAGTTATGGTTGGATACTCATGTTTATATCAATTCGACAAACGCCTGTGAAAATAATGCTCAGAATTGTAATCGCTTGTTGACAACTTTGCTATTAGAATTTTGTTAGGCGTTTTATCTTTAGTAGGTAACTCTGTTTCTCACCTGTTAATTTACTTGAGTTTAAATAGCTATTTAGTAGATAGGATTTTCATTCAAAACTCCAAAAAGATTTATTTAGCTTTAAAAAAGTTTTTGAGTGCGTTAACGAACTTGCAGCTGTAACTTGACTTTTAAACGAAATCGTACTTAATTATTTATTCATGTTTCGGTATCTTCCACCTTATTTCGGTTAAGTTTGGTAATGGAAAAACTTTTTTTAACTGCCCAAATCTCGGGGTCCGTTCATAAATAACTGTTACAGCAAGCTGTTACGCACGACCGGTGCTTTACGGGGTTGCCAGTGTTGAAGTTGGAATATGCCATGTTTGACTTATTTATTATGTTTTAATTTTGCTCAATATGGAAGGTATATCAAAAAACCATAATTTTGGGCTTGGCTGCATTCCGGTAAAAAACAGAATTGAGGTGTTGAGAATAAGCTGGTATATCTATACCTTATACTTGACTACATTCTTAATTGTTAGCGGACTTAAGTTTAGCTTGTTAACAACAAAATTTGTAATAATAATTTAACTGTTTTATTTTTCAAATATTCAACCACATTAAACTTTTAAACAAGCTTTATACCCTAATGTAAGGGAAACAATAAGAATCTGGCAACACCTAGCCATTCCTTCTCTAGATCACAATGAGGGTCAAACAGCACGTAGGTAATTATTTAAAAGTCCCTGTTGCAAAAACATTTTTGTTTTTTGTCAGCTAAAAACGTGAAGTAAATAAGCGATTTTCCTTAAAGATTAACTTAAATTAGGTACGGCGTTAATATGTTTGGAGTGCTCTTTACAATTTTCTTCTTATCTTTAGAGTATTTATGTTTCTTTTTTAATGTTTTTTTTGACCTTTTTATTAAATGCTTTAGATTGTGTCTCGAATGGGTTAGCTTTGCATATAGAACAGAAAAGTAATTAACTGCAGTAAACTATTATTATACTATTTTCCTTTCGCATGTTAACTTACTTTTAATTATAACTATTAAAAGAAAGGGAGAAATTGTAGACGTAAACCTTTCTTTTGAACTGCCTACTCTATCTATTCCTGCAAATTTCATTGCAATCCGTTAAGTAGTTTTAAAGATTTAAGCGAACAGACCACGAAAGCGACTACAATTTATACTATGTAAAGATAACACAGGGCGAAAAACACATCTAGTGTCGATTATCAACACCATATAATATATCTGAATAGGTACCATATAAACAATGAAATATTATGTATCAGGTTGTATAATAGGGTAGATGACACCACCAATCAATTGATATACTTTTTATGAGCTGTCAAAACGCGCTTCTCCCATAGATTTTGTATGAGACTCGCAACGATGACGTCACTATTTTGTCAAGTCAATGATGCAACAATTTATTGATTTAAAAGCAACTAAAAATTGAATTTTAAAGTTATTTTGAAATGAATGGAGTTCTCAGGTCTAGAATAAGGTGTTCTTTCAGAAAAATTGTGTTTTATAATTATTGGCTAATGGTGTCATCTACCCAATTATTGATATTCAAAGTGCAATAAATATTTACAGAGATTTTCGCATGTTACTTAGTTCCTAAAAGTTTAATTACATTTATCTCACTTATTCCGCTCTCAACACATTTCCAACACATAACGTAGAACACGATTTAAAAACAGAACATAAAACCGTTCGTTTCCCGATAAAAATATATTGCCCAACCAGCCATTGATAACACAAAATCAAAGCCTCACAAAGCGTTTAAAACCACAAAAGGAGGTTCTCAGGTCGAACTAGGATGCGCTATCAGCTGCAAGCCGGACGCTCTCTCTTTGAGTTATGGCGGACCACATCCGGTGAATGTATTTCCGGTTGTGTGTGCCCGATCGCCACGGACAGTTGACCACTCAATGAATCATAGCTAATCAGGGGATGGGCTAATGTCTTGTTAGCTTTTTAGCTTTGGATGTTACAGAAGGAAATTACTGGGTTTATTAATAGCGAGCTCGATATATCTTGTGATAACTGCTTTTGTTAATGAGTTTGTTTTTGATGTATGATTCAAAGGATACAGAATAATTCTAGGTTTGGCAGAATAAAGATATATCTTAAGTAGAAATTGCTTGTTGATATTATTATGTCACCAAAATTCATTTAAAAAAATACTTAGACCGATTAAAAATATATAAATCACAGCCGGTATTTAGAATTGAAACTCCAATGCGTGCTTTTTCATAAGCTTTTTTATCTTTGCCATTACACCTTACGATATTATAATAAACAATATAAGTCCTACTTATGTCAAACGGTCCCGTTCGTTTTTTTTTTTTGTATTTGATAGGACGCTGTCTAATATCCTATGTGATCAGGAACGTTAAGTGAGTAGATTTTTATACAGCCGCATCATTCTTATAAACTTAAGCTACGATGTTAAGTATAGATATTATTTGTGTAATGTCATGGTTTTTTTTAAAACTGTTTGAAATAAATGATATATCTCATCTACTATAAAGCTCTTTACATTATAGTGATCGATTAATACTTACGTCAACAGATCTTCTAAACGGTTGTGATAACTAAACTGACTGTTTGTGTATGTGAGTTTAAATGTTTGTAAACGCACCCATGAAACCGGAAAAACACCTAGTGTGGGGCAAAGTTTAAAAAAGAACTCACACACACATATACCTACTCGCCACCTGAACAGTCGTCTCTCTCACTCACACAACTCATTTAATTGCACTGAAGCAATTTTATCAAAAACTGTTCGCAATTTTAATAAATAAAACTGCCCCAACATCCCAAAAAAAAACAATGCCAAAGCTAAAGCAAAGCAGAGCAGAACTAAACTCAATTTACATTCCAATACTTCCGTTGTCCTATTATAATGTAAAAATTCATTTCTTTATATACATGTACGGAATATTTTAGCGTTCATTAATGTTTGACTTTCTCCCTGCGATCTCGGTTAGAAGGTTCATAAATATGTAATGGTGCGCTCCGCGAGCTATGCAAAGTATCCTGGATTCCCTTTGGTAAACAGGTCAACTTGAATTTAGAGTCGGTTTATATCTGTGGTTGATTAAGTGGAAATTGTGATTGAAATTGGTGGGAAGTTGGTTAAAAGGTGGTTAGGTGTTTTGATAATCTATACTTACTATTATTATAAAGCTGAAGAGTTTGTTTGAACGCGCTAATCTCAGGGACTACTGGTTGGAATTGGAAAATTCTTTTAGTGTTGGATAGTCCATTTCTTGAGGAAGGCTGGAACAGGTGCTGAGCAGCGTGGGTGAAACCGCGTGGAACAGCTAGTGTAGTCATAATACCAGCTTATCTTTGTCCCACTGCTGGACGAATTAGACTTTACAGACAGAGGAGGCATGAGCATTGATCACAATGCTTGCTAAGGACGGGTTGGCGATTTTAATTTTTATTAGTTACTAGCTTCCGCCCGCGAATTCGTCCGCGTGGCATAGTTATTTTGGGCTAACGCTAAGTTTAACTCGCGTGATGACCGAAAAGAAATATTTTTAACTCCCCTATTGTTCTTTATTTCCCCCTCTTTTCTGACTTAAAAAAATATTCTATGTCCGTCTCCAGGGTCCCAACTATCTCTGTACCAAAATTCATCAAAATTGGTTTTGCCATTTAGACGTGAAGACGTAACAAACAAACTCACTTTCGCTTTTATAATCTTAGTAAGAATTAAAAGGTTACCTCTCAAGGTTACCTCAAGGTTACCTCTCTTTCCTTCACGATTCCATGGCCATGATGTCCAGACAAACTTCGAAAATACATATGAATTTAAAAAGTCACGTTTGGTCTTGCACGGATTCAAACTCACACTTTGGTGCATGAGAGGCAAGTACCTTAAATTCCTGGCCATCACGACATTTTGAAATAGAAAATGTATTTTTAACTTTCAAAATAAAAACTATTTTCAAAGATTTAAACTAAAGCTTTTAGCGCCTACGAGTTTTTCACAGAAAACAAAAAAAAATATAAATCTATTTCTCAAGCAATATCAAAGTCAAAAATCTGTCTCAAAGGAATTGACTTCAAAATTGAATGTTTGTAAAAGAAAAGATTATTATCGCAAAAACAGACGCCATTGAGATCTCTCAAAGTAACTGCAAAAGATTTATTCAAGTGAAAAATATCCAAGACTTTTTAAAGGTCAAAAAGGAATTCCATCTGTCTCAGCAAAATGTCGATTTGGCTTTATTTATTAAATTCTTTCCATACCCCGTAACAGAAGCTAAGAATATTTAAAATTTTATATTTGTTTATGTTAAAAATACCATTGCTTATGGTATGAGAAAGGACGTCTTGGAATTTAATTTACTCTTTAGTCGCTACTTGCATTAAATAAGTAGGTAGTTTAAATTTAGAATAGCAGAGTCGAGTCTGCCTTGAAACATATTAAAACATAATTTGGATACCGGCCTAAGGGAGCAGGGTTAACAAGATGCTTTAAATAAAAGAGGAGATGCGACGAAGGGGAAAAGGTAGATTTTTGTTTGGAGGACACTGAAAGGTTGCGTTCTAATAATTCAGTGTTTTGTGGCAGCATTCATCAAGGACGTAGCTTTTAGGCTGAATTTGACTTATTAGGAATTAGATAAACGTTTAATTGTACCGAATAAAATTTGAAACCATTATGTACATATATCTAGATATTTTTTTAAAGTTTTTGAACTTACTTTTGTCATTGAGTATTTCCATCAATAATTTCTTAGTAGAAGCCATGGATCCTGGATTTAAGTCCGGTTGATGGCAATAGGCTAAGTCCCTATTACAACCTTCCCCTTCAAGACTCAATGCGTGTTATGATGTTATGTTAACTCAAAACAAAAAAGCGTGTATTTTGGTTTGAAGAAAGTTACTTCGGGTCAAGTCATTATTTCCAAATGCGGACCCAAGATGTTATCAAAATTACATAATCTTATCAGTTTTTTTTACAATTCTGGTCGACCAAAAGCTATAAAACCCGATCCCATCTGTCCAATATATGATTAATATAACCATACATTCCACGTCTAAAAAATTCGTCACGGATCTAAATACGTACATGCCGAGTTTCCTCCATGCCTCAGAAAGCACATTATGCCATTGGTACCGCCTGTCATTTGTAGATCTTTGACAGTCGTTACGGGTGTTGACATAGCCACTGAGAGATTAAATACCAGTCTTACTAAGGAGTATCGTATTATCCAGTTGCTTTAACTTTTCAGTAAACTTTCTTTTAGATAAATGGATGTATTCATGTAACAAGGATCCGTATTTTTAAGGGTTCCGTACTTCAAAAGGAAAAAAACGGAACGGAAAGAAACGGAAAAAGGAGTTTAAATTACTAACCCATACACTGAAATCTATATTATAAACGCGAAAGTTTATATGGATGGATGTATGGATGTTTGTTACTACGGAATGGATTTTAATGAAACTTTACCATAATATCGATACCTCCCACGTAAGTTGTTGTATGCCACAAAAATGCTATTTTGCTTTTTTGCTGAAAAATATCTTAATATGGATCATTTTATCCATTCAAAGTAAAAAAACAACAAAAACACTATTTTTAAAGGATTTGTCAGACGTATAATGTTGTAAGTTTCAAACGCGAACGGATTACACCGTTGTATATGCCTATACATTTGTGTACGCGGGGCGCGGGGCGGGTAGAACCACGCGCTCGCGCCGCGTATTGGTTACATACAACAGACTACGCCGGACTTTCAACCGGCCGCACGCACGTTGCAATCGCATAGATTATTTGCTAATTCATTGACGTAATTAGTTTACTTCATATTTGTTATAATGAAACGTGCAAGTATTATATTATCAAGAGGGCGTCGAATATGTGACTTGCTCAATAATGCGAATATACAAAGCAACAACTCCGATACACCCATTGAAAAGGACAATATTTTTTAAAATTAAATAGAATTAAACAGTTTTTCTAATTCAAACCTACAAAATATTAATGATAAGTTTATTTTTGAATTATTTTAGTCGATGAATTAGATTACTAACTCTTTACATGGTGACACCAACCTAAACTATTGTATAGATTACTTACAACAATATACGCCGGTGAGCGTTCATCGAAAATGTTGTATGTAATACATACAATATTTTACGTCTTCGTTGAAGTTTAACATTTTGTTGTATCTAATAAATACATCGTTTTACTTCGGAAATCGAATCGTTGTATAGTGAAATGCTATATTTTACGTTGGATTTACTTTTTTTTTTACTTAAAATTTACGTTGTAAGTCAAGTCTTTAGTTCAAAAGTCAATCTTTAAATGGTAAGTACGACTGCCTCAATAGCCAGATGCATACCTAGTGCATTTTATTAGCACGCCGAGGTCTCAGGTTCGATTGCCTAAATCTGCTGATCATTTATTTTACAAAACATTATTATTGTTTCAGAGTCTCCTTTACCGATAAGCTTTAATGAGTCAGATATTATTGAGCTAGCAAACATAATTGATGCAGATAGTAACCTAGAAGTTGCTTCCGATTCTGATACGGCAAATCTCGAAACACCGCACCCTTCACCTTCTTGTGGTACCAACCACTTGGACTACGACTGTGATAATGCTTACTGCCATTATTATATACAAAAGGAAAACTTATCAACTTTTGCCCGTACGCTCACCAAGTTATCTGTCTAGCTGCTCAACGTATACAACAATAAACAAAGTCCGCTGTCAGATATTTCGAATAATAGTCCTAGCACAAGCGATCGCCGTCGTCAACCAAGGAAAGATAAAGGTAATATAGTAAAAAAAACATTTTAATGAATGGATAGACACTAAGGGAAAGAATTTACGTAATTTGGAAAAAGAGTACATGTCAAGAAATGTTAAAATAAAAACAATTGGTTAATTGTCAACCTAACAAACCTAAAATTAGCTTTTATGGGAGCCTTAAAACAATATAAAACAAATGAATATTATTTTTATGAGCTCAATATTAAAACCTGAGATGTTTAATCAAAAGCAATATACAAAAAAGAAAAACAAACGGCATATTTGGAAAAAGACTAATGTCTATTCTGAATCAGAAAATTCAGCGTCATTATTAACGCGAGCAACGAAAGATAAATGCCTGAAAAAGTCGTGATACGTAACTGGAATAATTTTAGTATGACTCTGGTTCATTAAGTCGTCATATTTACCTTAGTTATGGGAAGACGGTTGGATAACAAGGGGCATAGCTCAGCCATACTATTCCTTTGGCGTCTACGGGTATTGGTATTAATTAAGGGCAATTGTCATAGCATTATTGTCTGCCAAATCTTACCGATACATCATTTTAAAAGGATCTTCTGCACATATACTTACTTCTTTATTTTATTCCATCTAACTACGTTCCCATTTACATTTTTAGACCAATGACGTCCAATCAAAAGTGTTTTATAGTTTAAAAATCTGTATGCTTCATTTCTATGACGTTAAATGGTTTGCCCACCTGTTTCGCCCATCTAACAAAGCTAAACCATTCAAAGGGTGTATAAATAAGTTTGGCAATTGTACCGGTCAGAATCGCAATTGTATCGTGTTTGCGTTTTATGTTTATATTGCTCATAAGCTTAATATACTAACTATTTACTATCAAACATACATTTCTTGAAAAAGGTCACACCCAGGCAGAAGGTGATAGCGTACATGCTCTAATAGAACGTTTGTCCAAAAATAAACTTATTTATACACACTTTGAATGGTTTAGCTTGGTTAGATGGGCGAAACAGGTGGGCAAACCATCCTTCGTTGCTGGCGTTAATAATGACGCTGAATTTTCTGATTCAGAATAGACTTTAGTCTTTTTCAAATATTCCGTCTATTTTTCTTTTTTCTATATTGCTTTTGATTAAGCATCTCAGGTTTTAATATTGATCTCATAAAAATAATATTTTTTTGTTTTAAGCTCCCATAAAAGCTAATTTTAGGTTTCTTAGGTTGACATTAACCAATTGTTTTTATTTTAACATTTCTTTTTCATTATTATAAACCAATAAGTATATGCCAAAAAATTTAAATGGTTACCAAATTACTACTTTGATTTTAAGCTGATCTCATATGATTAAGTAAGTTCATATTTATATTTTTTATAGTGATGTTGATTTTTGCAATTGATTAGTTCTGTTGTTACGTTACCTATCCTATTCTATAACTTTGTATAATTTTTAAAAAGTCTTTCGTATGATTGTTATAATAATGAAACGTTCTTGATTATTCAGCAACAGAAGAAGTCATTTAACTAAGTTTTAAAAGCTCCTTATTTTATTTTCAAAGATTTTCTGTTCACTAATGTTGTTTCTAATAAAAAAAAATAACCTTAATAACATTTATTTTTTATTTATTAACCTAAAAAATTAATCACCTTCAAATTGGAAATTGAATTCTGTAACTAATATAAATATTATTACCACAAACAACAGAGTAAGACTTCTGTTTTTCAACGTATACAGTTGTAACTATCATATACCACAAGTGATGCTATCTGGGCGCCGCGGTATAATGTTGTTAGTATCAGATGCAACAACTGACATAACTTCTACTCCGGAGTAAAATGTTGTATGAACAATATCTCCGAAAATAGACATATTACTTAAAATATCTTTTAACGTATTTAAGAAGACTATTATATCACATTTAAATACGAAATTTTAAAAAGATGCAACAATAAATGCAGATTTTGGTTCAATTTGAATCTTTGAAACGCTCTACTGTAAATTTGCAGTTTTGGAGATACAACAACTTACGTGGGAGGTATCGATATAGTTTATACATCAGAATAAGACATAGGCTACAATTCATAAAGATATATAATATATATTCTATCTCCACGCGAGTGAAACCGTGGGGGGCTAGTAAAAAAAAAACAAAAAGAAATCTTATCTAAAAATAAACGCAATCACAGCCTAATTCTTTTGACTGCAACAGTATAAATTTTGACAACAGTCCATTATTCGCTTCCCCGATACCGTTTACCGTATGAACGTGGTCGTCAATTATCGT
Organism: Ochropleura leucogaster; assembly: GCA_958449745.1. Classification (NCBI taxonomy): domain Eukaryota; kingdom Metazoa; phylum Arthropoda; class Insecta; order Lepidoptera; family Noctuidae; genus Ochropleura; species Ochropleura leucogaster. Next base: position 7,614,242 of record OY288206.1, read on the forward strand.
AAATAAGTGAACAGTCGGTGCACGGCTGTCGGTCGGGGCCGCCTATTCGCTGTCTGTGGCAAATGAGACGGCTTGATGCGCCCCTGCACTAACGTTAAGTTTTAGAAAGTGGTCTAGTTGTTGGGCTGCAGCGATTATATTTACCTACTCTTTTGCTTTTTTGATTAATTTCGTTGCGGACCCCACTTGAGCATTGCGGAACCAACACACCTACAGATTTCGTCGAGATTAATTTTTTTTGGTGGTTTCCACTGTTGATTCTGGCTTTCAAGCGCTGCAGTGATTTGAAAATAGTAGAGTGGGATGTCTTAAATAAAAAAAAAAATCCTAGCTTTTGTTTTCATGAGTAACAGTGCCCTGAAAAGTCAGACCATTATTGTTGAACATTAGACTGTCGACTTCAAGGTTTTTTTTTTATTTTTTAACGTCCATTATTGTTGTCGCTGGTTAACCATCTGTATTCTGCCTGAGCCATTCCCATTTTGTACTCAATCGAAAGGTATATGATCTTATTACACTACTACTATTATACTTATATTTTCTATTGAAAATATTAATAAAAAGCCAACAGAAAAACGGCGTTGTTTTTATTCTGCTTTTAAAAATGTCATGGCCAGTATTATAGGTATCCGAAAAAGGCCACGTTGCATTTAATATTATTATATAGCTAAAAAAAACTACGTATAGTATTCGATTTATATCATAATTATATTGCTTTCGTTATCGCTAACAGCTTGTGTGTTGGGGCTAAACGTTTCTTGGAGAGTTAATTTACACCTATCCAAATGATAGGTTTCTATGCGAGATTCGACGCAACGTATTTTTGCACCAGTCACTTTGTCAGCATTAAAATTCACTTGGGGGAAAAACACTGCTCAACTTTTTTTTATATCAAATAATAGGGACTCAATAAACAATAAGATCTTAAATTGTGTGCTATTGACTCTCTTTATTCTTTGCGCACTGAAATAAATACTAAAGGTTTTTGTAAAACCTTTATATTACATGGTATATTTATATAACATTTATATGACCACACCGTGGCTAAGCGATAGACTACGGCGTAACGTGTTCCAGGTTCAATCCCCGCACAGAACAAATATTTGTAGCTGATTGTTTTAATACACATTAATAAATACACACGTAAACGCACCCATAATACAGGAGAAATTCCTTAAGACGAGCAGTTAAAAAAAAAGAAATTGGTCGCCATAGACCATCAATTTTTTTTTGGCAAATATTTTAAGCCTCGCTATGAAGTAAACATATTAAGATTTAGCACGGAAAGGAAGAATTAAACGTGAAATTAATTAATGGTTATGTAGTTTAACAAAATGTACTTCAAAATGCCCTTAGGTATCTAAAAATCCTCTGTTACTCTTAAATACTACCTGAATACTTCTACATAAGCCAGGATCTAAAAGCTCGTGAAAGACTAACTTCAACTCGTATTCGCGTCACGTTTTAGCGGATTTTATACACCCCATCTCGACTCTTAAGTCACTGGTTTTACCTGTTATAAAAATCGTATAAAATGCTAGGTTCTTACGTCACCCGTTTTTGTGATGATGGATATATATAGCCTGTTAGTACTTACTTACACCAAATGCGTCGCTTTAAAACCGGTACAATATTTTACATAAAAACCGTCAAAAAAAAATAAGCACAATTAGAATCACTATAACAACTTCTAAACCTTTATTTTTAACTTTGTTTTAAAAAACCCGAACTACATTATATACGTAGATTTACATGCCCATTTATAAAACGTTGAAAAAAAGTGCACTGTTAGGGTTGGTCGTTTCCTATGGAAAAAAAACCGGCAAGTCACCCCTTGGTTACTGCTTTAACCCTTTTTTTGGGTGAAAACCATCGAATAACTTCCCCTGCTCTGGGCGGAGCCAGGGGCAATGTCAGACTTGTTCTGACAAAATCTCATCCATGTTCCTTCCATTGCTCTTTATGTTCACACCCGGCGTTAGCCCTTGCAGGCCGCTCTGCTTTGCTGACATCTCTTTGAGCGCCTCAAAGAGATGTCAGCAAAGCAGAGCGGCGTGAAACATAACTGCTTTAAAATCATTGGGTTCTACAATATTGTTGTTACCGCGTTGGAACTTAAGTATGAGAGAACAGCGTAGGCCCAACAATAAGTCATTGCCTACTTAACAAAAATAAAAAAATCAAACATCTAATATTAAGTTCTATGTACCTATTATCAAACAATTTGCTTTTCAAATGCCATAATCAATTAGTTTTACTAAATGAACTCTCTCTTAGTACAAATAATCGAGCACATTAAACAGTAAACAATTACTGTAATATATGAGCAGGGGCTCTAAAATAGCGACTTAAGCAAAATAATATGAATTACGTTATCATTCGTAAAATGGTCATAAAAAAACAATTCTAAATTTAAGAATTTTATCCTAATTCATATTATTATTCTATTATGATTTAACTTAAACGGCCATTTTAGACCACCTTAAATGAACAATCTGAATGAAGCCAGTCCATCTATTAAAGTCATGCAAATACAGTTTCAAGTCAGCACACAGTAATCAAAACTCTGCTTAAACCTGAACACGAACACCAATTTCCCGATCGACTTCTATCCCTTCATATACAAAGACATCGATTGTTTATATACGGGGAAGTTTGTCGATATGTGGTACAGAGTAGACAGTACACGGAGTAGTCAGTCTCGTTCCGCTTTGTGGGCTTGAGAAGATAAGGTTTAGGTATTTAAACACATAAACCATTATGTTGATGGCAATGATTAAAACAAACAATAATTTATAAAACCATGAAACTCTTGCACTTGCTAAGGATTTTTAATTTTTCTTCGTAACCCGCTTGAAATAATGTAAGTAATGCCATTTTGTTTTTCGGGTGGGAAATCATCAAATTACTTCCCCCGCTCTGGGCGAAGCGGGGGGGAATGTCAGACTTGTACTGACTAAAACCCACCCATGTTTCTTCTGTTGCCCTTTACGTTTCGGGGCCGCGGTATCTCTTTCGAACAACCCGCAACCCCGGCAGGCGGAGGCTCTGGCAAGTCGACACGGCAGGTAAATAATGCTTACATCAATAATGTGAGAAACATTAAACCTTACATGTAATAAATTTAATATGTGACGGTTCTACACACCCGTAGCCGATAGTTGATCGTATCTTAGCACACGCTAATTACCTATCTCTTAGACTATCCATTCCCAATATTATCTGCACAAAATAATACAAAATATATATTTTTGGTGTTCACTCCATTCGTTTTTACTCTGTGTCATGAAAGTTGTTCAGGAAGTTGTATTGTGGGTTGACGGTTAAGCGGGAACTTGGTTCCTTTACACGTTTAATTCGACAGTGAGAAGCGTTCGGATGTGGAGAAGCAGAAGTAGTCTGGTGATTGTTGCGCAAAACGGCTGCTTGCTCTCTTTATTATTTAGCTTGTTGATTGATATGTATACTTTGTTGTACTTTAAGATGATTTGTAGAACAAAGAATTAGCTTGCCATCCAACGCGGTAATACTGCCAGCCTTCTCGGCATTTTTCTTGTTGACAGCAATGCGGACGAATTTTTGACGCCCCGTATTTTTTTTTCTATTTTTATACTTGTATTTTTTAGTCCATTTATTGTTTTCTTTACATAAAGTTATATTTTTAAACATTTCTTAAACACAAAAAAAAATAAAAAAAACATTTAAAAATATAAAAATAGTAGCCCACCGGTTTCGGGAACAGGGTCTAAGCTACCGGCGGTCAGGGCTCCAGAGAAAGGAACCTCCTAACAATACGAGCCGTGTCCAGGAGTACCGCTGGAGTATATTTTTATTATTAGTTTGTGTCTATTTGTAGTTTGTAAATAACAGTTGGCATAGATAAGCCAATTTTAATTAAAAAAAAACAGAACATTAGGTTTTTTTTCTATTATCACATGGAACTAAAAATATGTGTGAAATACATACGTCCACGTCCATACTTGATTGTATTTATGTGTCTACAAAATACCGTGCTAAGGTTAGTTAAGTTCCGGGGTCGCAGGTTGTTCGAAAGAGATACAAAGGTACCGTGTCCCCGGAACACAAAGTGCAAAAAAAAGAACATGGAAAAGTTTACATCAGTAAAAATCTGACACTCACATTTGCTCCGCCAAAATCGAGCTTCCGAACTAAGTTATTTGATTAGTTTCCAGCAGAAAAAAATAGCAGTTACGCTTCTTGAATTCTCCATCGTCATTAAGGTTCTGGCCTACTCATTATACCTGTATGTATGTTTATTAAATTATAATTCTACGTGTACCATTTACCCTATTGGTTTTACAAAAATAGTATTTTCTTTATGAAGACATAGCTTGAAACAGCTGCCATTAACCATGCTTTGTTTAACTAGGTAAAACCCATTTGTTTCTCATTCACTCTACTAGATAAAATCGTTAAAGTTAATATAGCCGCAATAATGACCGGAATCGGAGTAGGTAACCATTGTGATAGATGTAAAACCAATATTAGAATCATTTTAACGTGTACCACATTCAACCAATTTGATCCATTGGGCATGATTCCAATAACGTGATAGGTTGAATTGACCGAATTCGAGTTCAATATACACTGAATAAAATACGAAATAAAGCTTCATAAAGACAAGAGTTTTAACAAATAATAATTAAAAGAGAAAAAAATACCAACCTTATAAAATTATAACCTTTTGATAATTTAGAAGGTAATGACCGTTACCTCTAAAACAATTAACCGACATGTTCATAAAGGCCTCAAAATAACAAAATTAAAACGTGCAAAAAGTATCGTCACGCACAAAAGTTTGTAACAATAATACTCGTTGTATGTACAGAATTAGCATAATGCTAACATTGGCGCCCGTGGGACCGCACACGTGGGCAAACAGAGACAACCGTACGCGCCTGTACCGCCCGACCACCGGAAAATATTGTGACGCTACAAAAATACAGAATTGCAAAAACAAGGCTTGTTGATGTTACTCATGTTTTTGTTTTAGATATGAAAGAGAAATTCTTAGTGGGTTAACCAGACGAAATAGGTTAACGCTTTGTGGGACGAGCTATGAATAAAAACATCGTGGCCCGGAATGGAAAAACAGCCTTTAGTTGGTAAAGGCTGAAAAAATATTCGAATATTAAAACTGAAAAATGATGTGACCCGAGCATGAACCTTCTGATAAATATTTAAGTACTAAATGCGGTAGCAAGTTAAGGTAAAACAGCTAAGTAACTAAACTTAGTGCATGTATAGTTATCACTTACACACTTAGAGATATTTCTGGACGGTATGTTAAGCCAAGTCAAAGGCCCAATGGCGGTATAGAAACTTTAAAAAAAACTAATTACGCGATAAAGAATAAGAATGAAAAAAGACATAGTTAATATTCCTTTTTATCAGTGTACAAAGCTGAGCTTGGCCCCAAAGTTTCGTCACAATCGGATATGCTATAAAAACACATAAAGGACAAACATTTTTTTTTGTATAGGTTACGACAATACCCTAACAACACCACCACTTACTACTTACTTAAACACACCTCTAACATTTTCTTTTCAATTCAGACCTTCACAAAGTTTAGTCCAACTTGTTGAACCTCTGTAATAAGTGGCCGAAAACAACTGACTTGTACGGTAATATTTTAATTACTTCCCTTTAACTGTCTTACAAGTTCTGAGCATAATGCTAGCCTCTCTTTGCGAGCCTAATTAGACATGAGGCTTTTAATTATTACGCTTTAGACGAACAAAGAATTCTTACTTTTGCTTAGAGAACAAGGAGTCTTGTAATAAGTCTAGCTCCTAACTGCCTGGCCACAAACTACGAGTATAAGCGGCACGGATAAAAAAGCTTTAAAAACACCTTTTTTTTAATAAACGCTTATTTTTAATATAAACCAAATTTTCTAAAAGTAGAAAATTAGGTTTATTCAAGCCAGTGTTAGCCTTTGAGGAGTTATTTCATAAGGAAGCAACGCTAGCTTCAGAATCAAAACGTTTTTTATTATTATAACTTTGTATTATCCCAGTACAGGGCCAGGCATCCCTTCCTTCCTTCCACATTTTAAGACAATATTTTGAGAAAGAGTCCAGCTTTTGGCGACACGGTTGGCGTAGTGGCTGAACGATTGACTGCTGCACTGCGTGTCGCGGATTCGATCCCCGCATGGAACAAATATTTGTATGGCCTACAGACAGTTGTTCTGGGTCTGGCTATTTGTCCTTCTCATACACAAACAGCATAAACAGCCAGACCCGGAAAATAAAATGCTTATCCCGCCAACTAGATCAAGTCATAACATTGCATTGATACTAGAATCAAAGATGTGTGGGAAAAATCAGGTCAGTTTTGGGAACTGGTTTGAAATTCAGATGCAAAATGTAACTAATATATTTATTCTAAGTAACAAAAACCGGCCAAGAGCGCGTCGGGCCACGCTCAGTGTAGGGTTCCGTAGTTTCCTGTCCGTCACAATAAATGTAAATGTTCCCACTTATGAGTTTAAAGGTGGAAAGCACGGAAAATCTAAACATCGACTTTTAAAAAAATGACGTCATTACACAACGCCATCTATCGAACCATTTATGAACTGGTTTTTACCTTAACATTTTGATGGTGTTAAAAAAATGAATTTTAGTTTTGTTCTAAATTGCCTTAGCATTTCTTAATAGAAATTTAATGTAGTTATAAGATATCGCCAATGCCAAGGAGAGACCAACGGAACAATTGGGTAATACCCGATCCAATGTGGTAAGTACCTACAGCGCCATCTCTCGGGGAATCGGGTTACTAATTAATAATTTTAGATTTCAATAATCCTTTTTTTGTTTGAAAAAAGATACGTTCAGAATAATAAAATATGTAAAGGAAGTTAAAAAAAATGCTTGCATATACGATTATACTACAAACTTAGTCCAGAAATTATTTTGTACAACTTTTTGTCTTTTTTGTACAAAAACTGTTGTGTCAATCAAGTTCAAAATAATTTTCATAGAAAGTCCTTATAAAGTTCTACTTTTCAGATTTTTTTCATATTTTCTAAACTTATGGTTCAAAAGTTAGAGGGGGGGGGGACACATTGTTTTTTACTTTTGGAGCGATTATTTCCGAAATTATTGACATTATCAAAAAATGATCTTAGTAAACCCCTATTCATTTTTAAATACCTTTCTAACAATATATCACACGTTAAGGTTGAAATTAAAAAAAAAATCACATCCCACTTTACATATAGGGTGGCTACCCTAATAAAACATTTTTTTCCAATTTTTATTTTACCACTTTGTCGGCGTGATTGATATACATATTGGTACCAAATTTCAGCTTTCTAGTGCTAACGGTCACAGAGATTAAGCGAGGACGGACGGACAGACAGACATGGCGAAACTATAAGGGTTCCTAGTTGACTACGGAACCCTAAAAACTTTGTGTTGTTTGTTGCCTTGGTATTTAGTTAAACTCACAAGATAAGTTAAAGAAAAAAAGGCTTGGCACAAGCCACAAGTCACCGAGATGCGACAGTAATCACACAAGTAACACACGAGCCTGTTGACGTCAATCGCTCCGCTCGAGGACGTGAGAGGGCCTTTTTTTTTTTTTTTTTTTTTTTTTTTCGGGTGGGAAATCATCCAATGACTTCCCCCGCTCTGGGTGGAGCGGGGGGGCATGTCAGACTTGTACTGACTAAAACCCACCCATGTTTCTTCTATTGCCCTTTACGTTCCGAGGCCGCGGTATCTCTTTCGAACAACCCGCAACCCCGGCAGGCAGAGGCTCTGGCAAGCCCCTCTGCTTTGCTGACACTCTTTGAGGCGCGCGTGAAACACGAACGCGCCGTCGACACGGCCTGTCGTCAATCGACGGACGGACGGTGAACTACCCATTGCTCACCGCCCACAGGCCCGCATCTACGGTGGCCGGAAGTCGTCTCGCGGCGCCCGGCGCCATGGGCGTCTCCCGCGGCGGCTGGGTTGGGCAGATGTTCTCTCCCTCAAACGCCCGGCCACCTCCTTCGCTAACATTACTGCTTCGCAGAAGGTGGTGACCGCTTCCCATTCCCTCTCGCTCCGGACCATGGCCTGAACCAGGGCCGGACGCGAGAGATCGCCGCCGCCGATCGCCTCCACGAGGGCACGGCGGTGCTCCGCCCAAGCCGGGCAGATCGCCACTGTGTGCTCCACCGTGTCCTCCGGGCGATCGTCACAATGGTGACACCCGGGCGCTTCCTCCCGCCCGATGATGTGCAGGAACCTCCCGAAACTTCCGTGTCCGGTGAGGACCTGCGTCAGGCGGTAGGTGAGGACGCCATGACGCCTCTCCAGCCACTCCTCAAAGAGGGGACTTATCGCCACTATTGTGGCGTGCCCTGCACGGGGTTGCGACAGTCGCTCTCTCCATGCCACCATGAGATCGCACCGGAGGTCTGCCCGCCGAGCGGCAACTTGCCGCGGCAGTGGGTTTTCCCCCCGGTGTAGTGCCTCCGCGCGCCACTCAAACAGGCGCGCGAGGACTATCGCCTCCAGATCCCACGGTGGCAGTCCGGCAAGGAGGCTTGCTGCCTCGCCGGAGATCGTGCGGTAGCCCCGGACAAGCCGTATGGCCACCACCCTTTGGGGCGCGTTCAGATAGTGGGCGGCGCGCCGCCCTAAAGAACGCGCCCATACTGGGGCCCCGTAAAGGGCCATGGACCGCACGACTCCGGCATAGAGCCTACGGCAGGAGGCGTTTGGCCCCTTGAGGTTGGGCAGGAGCCGCTTGAAAGCAGCCCCCGTCCGCTCGAGCTTGGGAGCCAAACGTCGGAAGTGTTCGACGAAGTTCCACCGGCTGTCGAGGACGATTCCCAGGTACTTCATCGTCGACCCGACGCCGATGCGAACCCCTCCTACCGTCAACTGGGATCCCGACGGTGGCGTGTTTCCGCGGCCATGAAAAACCATGGCCTCAGATTTGTGCAAGGCCACCTCGAGACCCAGTAGCCGGATCCTCTCCACGACTATCGCAACCCCGCGTGTCATATTGTCGGCCGCCGCCTGGTGCGACCCCCCCTGAGCCAGGACGAGCGTGTCGTCAGCGTAGCAAACTACACTGACGCCGCTGGGGAGGTCGGCGCGCAGCACCCAGTCGTAACCGATGTCCCACAGGAGCGGCCCCAAGACCGATCCCTGTGGGACACCGCACGACATCTCTCGCCGGTTCCACTCTCCAGAGCGACCGGGGTATATGACGGCCCTGTCCGTCAGATATGCCCCGACCACACGACGAAGATAGGTCGGCATCCGGTGGTATTGGAGTGCCTCCCTGATGCAGCCCCAGGGCATGGTGTTAAACGCGTTAGCGATGTCGAGAGACACCGCCACGACAACCCCACCCCTGGACACTGCAGCCCCCGTCGTAAGGGCTCTCACGCGCATGATGGCGTCCACCGTCGAGCGCCCCTTGCGGAAACCATACTGGTGATCCGCAAGATCCGGCCCCGTCCCCACAAGGTGCCCGACGAGGCGGTTTGCAATTACTCTTTCAAAGAGCTTGCCCACCTCGTCGAGCAGCACAATGGGCCACGTGAGAGGGCCTTAAGTTAAGTTCTAATATAGGATGAGGTTAGGTAATTCTAGCTTTAAGTTGGGTTGTAAGTCGTGCATGGATTAGTTTAATTTTCTAACAATATGTCCTTTGTAAGGTTTTAAGTGGATTGTTGGCTTTAGGTTTAGTGGTTTGTGGAGAGAGGTGTATCTGAGAGATCAGTTGGTAGTGTCCTTGCGAACCTGTGAATTATTTTAGGAGAGTGTGATTCCACACTCTCCTAAAATCATTTCGATGAGTAATATCTTGTCATAATCCCTAAAAACGAGATGCAAAAAAATTAAAACGGTGTATATTAGAAAGAAATAATAAACTTATAGAAAAGTTGCCTTTTCTATCAGCTTGTTTACGTTTTTGAGCGTATACGTGAGCTGCAGCTGAAAATCAGCGTCAAGCGGTACCTCCACGCGCGCCTCAAAGAGGTGTCAGCAAAGCAGAGGGGCCTGCCAGGGCCACCGCCTGCCGGGGTTGCGGGTTGTTCGAGGGAGATACCGTGACCTTGGAACGTAAAGGGCGATAGAAGGAACATGGGTGGGTGATTCCTCACCAGAAAAAAAGGCGGTACACCTTGTGATGCCATCTGGCATTATGCTGAACGGAAGTGTTGTTCTTAATAGATTTCTTTAATTTTGTTTAATTTTCTGGTATTTTGTTTCTGTTTGATATAATGACAATAAATACATTTTTTCTGAGAGAAAGGTCAAAATAGCATTCTAAACATTTTGGCATACATTTCTGTTTTGTTGTTTAATCGTTGCTCTACACTAAGAGTTTTTCCTGTATCGTGGGTGCGTTTACAAACATTTAAACTCACAAACACATGCAACAGCAGCAATGTTTAATATATTGCTAAAATTCATTGGTTCCATAACTTAGAATGAACTAAATAGACCAAAAGAGTCTTTAAAAACCTGCAAGGAAAGTGCAACACCAACCTTACGCATACCTAGAAACCGGTTCATGATAATAATCCTCTCGACCGTTGTCGGTCCCGGCAGTCAATTTCAGCGAAGATTTTATATTACAGGCGTATGTGCGAAGGCACAAGAGCACTCTCGTTTCCCCCACTCTCATAGTTCGGCGGGACGGCAAAGCGACACGACCGGGATAAGATCAGGCGCAAGGCTTAAGGTGCATTCCGATTCACGCGGCTATCATACAGCCAGGTTCCAAACTCCAGGCGGTTACAAAGAAATTCCGGATCAAAAAACCTAATAACCCTTTTTGCCCGACCCGGGATTTAAACCCAGGATCCATTGCTAAACTTGCAACCGCGAAACCAACGAAGCAGTCACCAGTTCATAACAGAGGAACAACCAGAGAATAACAGATCGCCATAACTTAACCGTAAACCCACATCATTATGCAAATTCCACAAACATGTAAAAGCCTAATTCTACCTCTCGAAAACCTAAACCAGCGGCCTTCGTATAAATATATCATGAACTTTGTTCGTGCGTGTACTTTTGAGCAATCCATCCGGACAGCGCAAGGATAATCTTCTATGTATCTCTGGGTTCTGACATGAAGCCTGGGGTCAAACGGAATTATAAATCATCCAACAACGCGGACTCCTGAGTGTTTAATATAATATTCATAAGGTAATGTATGGTTCGTAATGTTAAGAGTTGAAAGTAGGTCGCGTTTATATAGGTTTTGGTCGCGTTTGGAGTCAGGTTACTGTCCCACTGTGGTTGAATGTTAATGAAAGATGGTCTTGTAAGTACGTTTTCAGACATGTTTTATGTATTTTTAATTTGTAAGATGTTTTTGTTGTGTGAAGTACTGGTTTCTATGGCCGACTCAAAATGGTATTTCTCAGTACAGTCCAGAGTCTCGCTTTGTGTGCCAGGCTTATAAAAACAGTCTGCTTTCTTTTTTATTACATGCGAATGAACTCACCAGCACACCTCTTCGGGGATTACCACCGAACCGTATATTTGTATATTTATCAGTCAATAGGCTAATATCAGCACACATACTTCAATGCAGCATAAACTCCATATTCCAGTATCGAGAGCGGAAACAATACGGAATTTTTATATCATTCAATTTTCCGTAAAACATATCTAACAGGATTCTGCCGCGGGGCGGGACTGGCAGCTGAGAGAAATTGAAATAAAAACATTTGAGTTCGCTTCCAACTTACCTACGAGCTTCGCCTACAGCATTTTGTTGATTTCAGGCTTAATTATCTCTAACAGAACAAATTAAATGAAACAGGGATCGAATATTAAAAAGAAACAAAAGACAAGTTCTCCTCAACTTAAAATTAACGAGTACGACAAAGGTCTGGCATTGGCGTAACCAACATGCTAATTTTAGTCTTGTCAGCAATAAAATACGAGTTGTTACTGTTCATTGTCGTACTGTCAAATTACGGGAAGCAACTAACAAGCACCGTAATATTAAAGAAGTAAGTAATCGGACAAAGGAAACCGTCCTAAGTATAAAAATTGCAAAATTATAGAGTATGAACGATGGCGTAATTGGAAAAAATGTTGAGCAACCCGCGCTGGACTAAAGCATACCCACGATGTCAAAGGTTGATCACCTCTGCTACTGCAATTGATTTTTTATTTCCGCAAAAAGTATTACTATGGAACGGAACGAGCGATTCATTTTGCTAACTAGTCGTAGTTTTTGTACAGTCAAACAGTTGTTAGTTTCGAACGGATTTGAAACTATACAACCACAGGTATTACCTAGGAACATTTAAATGAAATACAAAAGCTATTTCATGTACTCCGAAATTTTTTATCAAAACCAAAAAATTCGACAAAGCAAACAAAGACAGTTGAAGCAAAAAACCCACCTTTTGATCCTTCCTTTATCAAATACTTTTACAAAAGAAACATTTATGTTAAGGATAGCGGTGAAAAATTAGATAATAACCTTAAGATTTTTCCCTATTCAGCCCTTCCCTGTAATTACGTTTTTGTTCATCTAGGAAGTTCTTTTGTTTGCAGGGAAGGCTGAGTAACAAAAGCCCTGGCGGGGAAGCAAACAAAGACGTCTGCTATGAAACCATAGCTTGATGGTGTTTCCCATTCACGTCATCCAGAATCGATGGCGATATGAAAAGCATAAAGAATGCCTAATTATGATGCGGAGCTTGTATGTTTGGGTGTCTTATTTTTTTAATATTGCGTATGTACCTACGCTTTATACGCTACTTTTATATGTGTTAGTTCTATGTACTTTTATTGACTCGATGGTGCCCTGGTGGTTGATAGATTGTCATGTCCACTTAAATGTTTTGCTGATGGTGGCAGGCAGGTGAGTCAAGGCATTTAATTCCCTTCAAAATGTTTGAACTGAATGGGGCTGATCCATGTGTTATGTTTGAGAACGGGGAACGCTGTCAGTCTTGGCTGGTCATCTCTTAGCTGCCACGGCTTTATTTAATCTATTAATTAATTCTTATTTTTGCTTTTATTCTCGACGCTTAATGTGCTTTAATTTCTACATTGTCTTTACATACATGTACAACCTCAATATGAATGATGTAACTAAGATTTTATTTTATTTTTATTTAAAGTTATGCAACAATAACAATATTATGATTTTAAAGAGTGTCATTCTTCTCCACAAAGGTCTACACTTTGGAATGGGCAACTACAGTACTTTCACAAGTTATTATGTATTGTGGCTGGGACTGTAGCAGCATTTTTTTATGTCATTCAAAAGTTCCTGTGACCATAACAATGTTTAAATTTGACTCTTCAGAGTTTTAACAGACTTTGGCTTTAAGTCCGCCTTTGTACAGTTTTTAACCTTTTAATAAATAAATAAAAAATTTTGAACGGCATGTTAAACTAACTCAGGTTAGGCAATCACCATACTATAAAGAAAAATCATATAAAAGGGTAATACACAAAAAGGCTACATAACGGAGAGGTAATAAATACCACAAACCACCTATCAACGAAAATCATGCGGCCGAGCGCCTCTAAAGATAGTTTTTCATCTGTTCAGACATAATGCTCGATTAACACTCCATAACGGTCAACCGGAAGTGCGGACGCCATGTTGGCGGCGAGATAGCGGAAATATATCGCCGGAAGTCGACACCCATTATTCAGGAAAGGAGTTCTTCCGTCATCACTCTATGGCTCTTATTATTTTTGGCGATATCCCGGTAGTTCGAGATAAGGTGTAAGTAATGAATTATTAGGATATTGATAAGTAGGTTCTAATGATTTATTTTCTGTCTTTATTAATTACAACTGTACTGTGCGGTTTCACCCCTGTCTTTGGTTACTGTCCCGCTCCCGTGGGTAGTAGCATGATGTTATATAGCCTATGTTACACAGTGATAATGTAGCTTTCTAATGGCATTAGAATCTTTGAAATTGTCCAGTAGTTTTAGAGTTTATTCGTTGCAAACGAAATACAAATCTTTTCTCGAGTTATTTAGAAGTGATGCTCAACAAAACTATTGTAGTAGTATTAGTTAATGCATTGGGAAGTAGTACTGAAAGTAAATTAAGTTAGTAAGTCGTAAATCGGATAGGTACTATATCACTAACATCAGTAGCATAATAATAAACACAGCACATCACTACAATTGTTTTCTATAATGATGATAACCTATTTTATGTTCCCTGTATAATATTAAGTAAATCAGAAAAACTTCGCTGGTCTAATTGCTCACAAGCGACTGCTAATCATGAGATCTTGGGTTTGATTCCTGCGACAAATGTTTTGTTTTTACATCAAGTTTTTTTTCAGTTCCAGCCGCGTCGCCTTGATTTCGGCCCGGTTGCCTTAAACGTAACTAACGAAATGTAGGGGTAATATAAGGTACACACACCCTTCAGAGATTATAAGGCTAGCTGTGGAATAATAATTTTACCTTCCGTAACTATATCGAGAAAGCAAATAAGTAAACAGTTTCGTACACTTTCAACATAAACGGCCTTTGACTGCGTAGACAAAATGTAAATGGTTTTAATTTCAACTTGATACAGATGAAGGATCTTAACAGACAGATGGAAAACTATCTACCTATCTATCTATTGGATCTTATTTGTATACATATTCTGTTTTTCCTTTTGAGGTATGGAACTCCAAACACAAAACTTAATAGAAAACATTGAGATAAGAACCTCTAAATGAAACTAAATCAGTAGCAAAAGTGAACCTATTAACGAGTCCAGTAGTAAATAAAATAAACTTAGAAACTCGTATCAACTAGTGTTAATTACTAAATTACAAAGTAATGAGTGCACTCCAACTATCGCCCCGGTGGAAATTTAAAAAGCTGCAACTCCCTTTTACTCGAAAGTTTAGTTTTGTCTCAAGTTATAAGCGAACGCGTAATGAAAATGATAGATAGATAATAGTTCGTTTTATTTCGGCGGCTGCTAAAACTCTTTGGGTTTACCGCAAGCCGAAATCGAAATTTTGGTCCAATGTTAACAATTGTTTTCTCTTTAGAGATGGGAAATCATCAAAGAGCCTTCTCCGCACTGAGAACGGGACGGTGTGTCAGACTTTTACTGACTAAAACCCACCCATGATCCTTCTTTAGACCTGCTCTTTATGTTACGGGGCCGCGGTATCTCTTTCAAAAGAGGTACCGTGGGCCGAAACACACGCTTCCCGTTCCGCCCAGAGCGGGGAGAGTAATTTGATAATTTCGAATCCGTAAAAAAGTACCCATTCTCGATATAAACCACGGCTATACAAACAAAAACTTAAAATACTTATGCCAATACGGGAAACGAAGAAAAATCATCATCCATTTAAGACCAGATTATGTGACAAAAGACTTCTTCTGTTGAGAATAGGCCTTCCACAGTTCTCAATTTTGGTGTCAGCTGTTGATCTTTTAAAGGCTAAGGGCATCCTCTAAGTCTAAATAAGTGTGTGTATGTGCATGCTCTTATCTATCACTAAGCTTTTCACTTCCTGCTGCATTTTTCTGCTCGATCCTAGCCTATTGGTTTTCAGTCTTTTGACCTAAAAGTGTTTCAACTTCATCATCAAAATCATTTTACTTAGAAACCAATACAGCTTCATCGCTTATCTTATACCTTGCACCATCAGCAGTTATGAACAAAAAACTGTCGTAGTCCCTCCCTAGAGACGAGTCGTGAAGCTAATGACGTGTTCTTGTCGGGACACGTGTCTTGCACGCGCCGACATAACCTCTAATGTGTAATAGCGTGTCTAGAGTGCTCGGCAAATTGGCAAGACGGATTTGTTATTTTGACGATCGGAGAGTAAAGGGTTTGGCAAGCTATTGAAGTGTCTTCGTTGTTTTGTTTAAGTTTAGGATATCATTCTCTTACTTTTATCCTATGTGTTATTCCAGACTATAATCTACCTCTGTGCCAAATTTCATCAAGATCCATACATCTATTCTCACAAACATGCGCATTTATGTATAACTAGATGACGCCCGCGGCTTCGCCCACGTAATATCCAAATTTCATCAAGATCCGTTCAGTAGTTTTTTTTGTGAAAAAGGATCAAACATACATTCTTACTCACAAACTTTCGCATTAATAATATGAAGAAGGATATTAGTAGGATTATCTGGGATCGGCACAGTATGTGTTCTTCGCCATTCTCTTCTATTACTCGCCATTTTATAGGCACCTCCTTTCTTGCCATATCAGGCTTCATACAGGCCATCTTTTGTCTTCCTTCTATTCTTATACCCATTCACATTCATACTTAAAACTTTTTTCATGACGTTTTTCCTCATTCCTCCACATCACATGCCTATACCAAGCCAACCGAGTACCACACAACTTTTCAGTCATCGGCATTTAATATCCCAAACTTCCTCTTATATACTCATTTCTTACCATATAACCTTATTCAAAATACATACTAATCATAATATTTTAAAGGTTAGTTTAAAATATTGATTTCCAAAATGTTTTATACGACTTTCGAAACAATTTTGTTTATAAAATTTCATTTTATAATGTTACAAGCTAAACTACTAGCGAAGCCGCGGGCAAATCGCTCGCGTTAAATTCGGGGTAACACACTTCCCCTTGCGCCTTATTGATTTGTAATAGCAACGCTAAGTTTTCCCTTTTCTTTCCTCTTTCTCCCTCACATCCCACTTTTTTCAAAAAAATATTAGCCTATGTCCGTCTCCTGGTTACCAATTATCTCTGTACCAAAATTCATCAAAATCGGTATAGCCATTAAAGCGTGAAGAGGTAACAAACAAACTCACTTTCGCTTTTATAATATTAGTAAGGAAGTAAGGATAATGTTGTGTAAGTATATATTTTTTGACAAACATATTATATACGAAGGGTAAGGGCATTATTTTCATATCTTAACTTTATATGTAGAGAACATAATTAAAGACGTTAGATTGTACTAAACTCTATTTCAGGTTAACTCACCTCTCCGTTCCACATAAACAAACAAGAAAATACCTCACAAAATTAGGGCTGCACCTATAATACATTATGCATTACAATAATATAATGAAAATCCATTAGTTCTAGTGAATCGACGAAACTCACTGTTGACATTGAGGTGTTGATTATCAACCCTAGATCGGAGATTGATTGATAAATAAGCTAAAAAGCTGTGGCGGGGTAATATAATTGAGCGAATTTCCTCACTTTCCTTCATAGGGTGGTGTTATCGTGCATACCAACAATTGTGATATACTGTTGTTGAGTTTGAAAAACAAACGAAAGAAAAAATATAAGTTTATTTGGCACATGCATGTTTATAATGCACATACCATTAAAAAAAAGTGAATTGAATTAAAAAAAAAATTAAGGGCAAAAAGGATATAATTATTGTGTGTCTCATGGTGGAGCCAAATAGGCCCAGTTCAATAAACTGCATGTGATTAAGACAAGAAATTACTAAAGCATTCTATTTTATGATTATTCACGACCCAGAAAAGAGACATAGCACTGATACTATCGTCATATGTAATTTAAAAAAGGCAAGTTAAATATTTTAAAATCTTTTAACTCTTAAAAATACTAATGTACTCAATGTTCCATCAAACTAAACCAGTTAACTAAATTGTTGCCAAAATAATTCAAGTCCGTGTGTATCACATATTAGGGTGTTCATCGTACCGTATGACATATCTCAAATTAATTCATGTTTTGTCATACCCCCACTTTATATTCACAGCTTAATGACATAGCACTATAAAACATAGTGAAAGCCTTTATCCAATGCGTAAGATATCGCGAACGTGCGTATCGTTGTAAATGGAAAAACATGGCTTTGCTCTTACTGGACGACGGGTATAGCCGACAAAAACCAATATTTGGAAGGGGTGCCATTCAAACTCACCCTTTGCTTGCAAAAAACGGAATATCTTTTGATTAATATATCGTACACACG
This sequence comes from Ochropleura leucogaster, assembly GCA_958449745.1. NCBI lineage: Eukaryota > Metazoa > Arthropoda > Insecta > Lepidoptera > Noctuidae > Ochropleura > Ochropleura leucogaster. Next base: position 7,632,188 of record OY288206.1, read on the forward strand.
TTATTGATTAGTCGGTTTTTGGTAGACCTATTTATTCTTTTGCGTGTAAGCTGACTAAAAAGGCTAACATGTGAAACCTTTTACTGTAGAGGTTTTAGTGTCCGCCACTACTTTTTGTCAAGAGAATTTTTCTATTAGTATTTTTTCTAAAGTACTGACCAAACGTATGTCGTGGCGAATACAAATATTACATTTGCATGTAATAATACCCAACGCAATTCGATTCAATCATTTTCATTTAAAAATAAATGCTTCATTATTATCGAATATCAATTTGTCTTTATATAATTACCTGAACACACAAAGGTGTACAAAGTCCAACAAAATGATGATGTATTTTGTAATTAATTCCGTCTGTGGTTTTTAATCAAGCGGCATGTGTTGAAAATATGCGGTCAACATCGGTGCATTCGTTTAAAACAACTATTTTAATTATTCACTGAAAATCAACTCCTGTTTGAATGAGAACAAAGTTATTCAACACAAAATGTTCTGAACACAACATCGTTTTGAACGTAACGGAGTGTGACAGGATATATTATTTTAAATCAGAAACTTTGTCACGATTGATAACCATAAAAGAAATATGAATATGTTCTCAACTTTACTTAGATTTATTAAGGATATTACAGGAAAATGGGAAAGCGTTATTCAAGCGCAGGTGTGCTGACGATTTGCTAAGTTGCCATATTTTTGTAAGAGAATTGAGTTGGAGCATTTCGCAGATAGCACGTCGTGAGGTATTGTTCAGAATCTTATATCTCGGGGCCATTATTTACTGTGAACGTGGCCTATTCAACGATATGGCACCTTTATTGCGTCATAATTTAACACTCACTCCACTAAACGTATGCTTAATATTACTTTGTGTCACGTAACGTCTTGTTTTTTGAAAGGAAAAATGTACTGGTGATATTTAATTAGACATTATATGGTCATGAGTTTGGCAGCACTGTCATATATTATTTTGATAAGCAAACAAAAAGTTCAGAAAAAATAAGGGCATATGCCATCCTAATCCTTACTATCCTTACTTTCTTACTATAACATTATAAAAGCGAAAGTGAGTTTGTTTGTTTGTTTGTTACCTCTTCACGCTTTAATGGCTAAACCGATTGTGATGCATTTTGGTACATAGATAGTTGGAAACCAGGAGACGGACATAGGCTAATTTTTATTTAAAAAAAGTGGGATGTGAGGGAGAAAGAGGGAAGAAAAGGGAAAACTTAGCGTTGCTATTACAAATCAATAAGGCGCAAGGAAAACTGTGTTACCCCAAATTTAACGCGGGCGAAGCCGCGTGCGAAAGCTAGTAATATTATAAATGCAAATGTATGTGAGGATGGATGGATATATGGATGTTTGTTACTTTTTCACGTCAAAACGGCTGGACAGATCTTGATGAAATTTGGCAAAGAGGTAGATTATAGTCTGAAATGACACATAGGATACTTTTTTCCGATAATCAAGCAGGCAAAGCCGCGGGCGCCAACTAGTAGTAAATACATTTAATTAAAATCACTCATAATTACTAAGTAAATATACATTATATTTCTTATGTTTAAGTATTTAAAAGTACATATAGACATCGTCAATAAAAACTTATTACTTCACAATTTAATTCTTTGACAAAATTATAAAATTATAAACAGCGTTTTTTATGGCATAAATTTTATGCTTCTTTCTTTATATTTACTATTTAGGTACACAGCATCCCATCAAATCCCCTATCAATTCAGGGTGCCGTCGAATATAATAAACAAACAAAGCATCCAGTACTTGATAATAGCCAATATGCGATGCCAAAATTGCTTTCCTAACGTTGTTTTCCTAACTAATATTGTAATGTTATTATCAGCATCAGTTTCTATTACACACGATGCCTTCTCTTTTTCTTTAACTATACTCTTCTGTTCTTCTTGTGTTTTTATTAAACATTCTAATAGCGTTTTGTTTTCCGTTTTCCTATACGTGATCCCGTTTGCTTTGCTTCTGTATTTAATTAAAAGTGGTATCCTGCATTGTTTGCAGCCAGCAGCAATTTATGATAGGGATTTTATTTGTGTTCTGGCTTTTTATATTGTAATTAATTAGCAATAAATTTGTTGTTATTGATAGTGTACTCTGGTTAATTAATCTGCCAGTGAAAAGCGATATTGGTTTTCTTTTCGATTTTAGAATGTTGTTATTTATTTGTGTAAACGGCAACGTACGTTAAACCTAAAAAAAAACTATATTGACATTTTATGGGCCATTTTGTTTGTATTTTTTTGAAGTTTTCCAATTATAATATTTTAGTTTAAATTGTGTTAAATCAGATTAAGTATATTTCATGGTAGGTTTCAAAACCCAACGTGCTTCAAAAAAAAAAAAACAAATCGTACGAATCCCTTAAAGTTGACTTTCCTAGAGAGTTCTTGGATCTTGTCACGTTGTACGTTTTCACGTTCAGTTATTTTTAGCGCACGTCCATGCCACCCAGACGACTTCTCGTTTCACTAATGGTACAACTACAGTGAATTGGATACGCTTTTTGACAAATCAATTTCTCCTGCGCACGTCGCCTTATATTTTTATCTGGTTAAAAAGTTTTAGAGACTTAGTCCTTAGTATGCACTATTTTGATATAAGAACGCGTATGCTCTTTGAAGGTATTTACTTAAAGTTTTTAATTTCATAAACTTGTACTGTATAAAATATTAACTTTTCCCCAGTTTGCAAGAAAATTTAATAAAATTTTCTCACACTTAATAAGTTGACTTTTTACTTACACAAATACATTTTTGAATGAAAATATAGTGTTTTTTTTTTATTTCAGATAAACATTACCCAATAAACAAAGTATTTTGTCGTACTGCTTCAAAAATACAGTCTCCATATCGTCTCAGTATCTTGGTTATAAAATTCTCGAGTAAAATATTTCAAATGCTTATGTTCAATATTACATTCTTATTGCATTTTCAACATTTCTCTAGTCTCTATAATTCAACCGCACGTATTGGAAACAGTGATTTTTATTGCTACTCGATTGATATGATTGGTATTTCAAGAGTTTCCTCTATAAAACAAGACTTGATAAAATATCCTATCCTACTTATCCTTCCTACTAATATTATAAGTGCGAATGTTGACGGTAGAATTTGACGGGCCTGTTGGTCTAGTAGTTAGTGGCCCTGACTGCTGAGCCGGAGGTCGTGGGTTCGATTCCCACCCAGGACAAACTTTGTGTGATGAGCATGATTGTTTGTTCTGTGTCTGGGTGTGATTTATCTATAATATGTATGTATTTATAAATTATATAAGTATGTATATCAGTTGTCTGGTTACCATAACACAAGCTCTGCTTAGCTTGGGATCAGATAGCCGTGTGTGAGTTGTCCCAAGATATTTATTTTATTTATTTATTTATTTATTTATTTAATGTTGATGGATCTATAGATGTTTGTTACTCTTTCACTTCAAAACGGCTGAACGGATCTTGATGAAATTTGGCACAGAGGTAGATTATGGTCTGGAATAACACATAGGATACTTTTATTTCGATATCAGGCGGGCGAAGCCGCGGGCGCCAGCTAGTATATATATTATGCACTAGGAAGATGTGCTACGTAAATTTTATGATCATTTTGTCATTAACACGTCATTATTATATATTGATCTATAAGGGGTGTAGGTAAAATTGAACTAGACGCAATTTCTCTTGCAACTCTGTTTATTTTGTTGACGTGAATGATTTTCGCTATTACCAATTGCGTGTGTGTTCATTTATTTTGTACGAGTATAAAATGGTTGGTCCACTCTTTTCATGACCGGATAGCTGGCTTATTTCTTGGCCAAAAAATCGGCATAGCATGTACCAACTTTGCATATTTTATCATCTTTACACAGACTCATGTTTTACAAAATAAATATATCTTTATCATCTAACTTGGATATGCTGTCAGCTTTTTGTGCACTATCCACGTTATCAGTGATGCAGCTGAACTATCTGACGCCCTTTAGTTCTTTTCTAATGTTGATACATGACATGTACATATGACTTACATCTGCTATAAATAATCTGCTAGAAAGTTAATAAATTAAAAGAAACTAAGTGTCTCTGTTTTGGTAGATCAAAATTGAAATTGAACAAACAAGGTATTGCAGGCTTAGTTTTATTTTTATCTCTAAGGGACAGTGCAGACAATTTATTTGCCGATCCAAATTCAAATACAACGACATCCATTATTTCTCATATCTAAACTACAATTCCATAGACAAAACAAAAAAAAACAACACACAAATCTCACTGATTTCTATCTTTATCGACATTGGTTTACCCTCCCAGCTTATTTCACAAAAACCCTTAGAAATGGAACTTCCCGGTGTTACACCGGGGATCCTATGTAAATATGGTTGTATGAATGTAAATGTGTTTTAAGTAGATACCATACGTGGTGGGCTTATGTCGTTACCTAAGGTTATTGGTGCTCCTTGGTACGTGCGGCGTGGCACGCCATGTTACAAATAAAAATGTAGGGACGGTATTAACAGCACTAGGTTAGAATATAGACGGGTGGTATTAAGATTTCTTTTTGTTGTACATTTTCGGGGATGTTGGTATTTTATTTGTACTCGATGCTTTTTCGGTATTGTCTTAAGGGTTTTTACTAAAACGTATGTCTACAGAGACTTTAACAGTATAGTTGTATTAATTATCTGACTACTTATCAAGTTCGCTTTATATGTTATTCAGAAAATTAATGTTAATTGACAACCATGACAGTCTTTTACAAGAAGCTATAGAACAAAAATATTTCTATATTCTAAATAAACATGTATTCCAAATTATCTAATATCTAACCATCTGTAGCCCTAACCTTCAAAATATAAACGATCGCGTTTACACATTAACAAAATATAGCTAAGCAAGTACCATAAAATTGACCATATATAATTCATAATTGCCCCGTTTGGCCCAGCCCGTAGGCTCTTTTATTAGAAAATATTACCCGAGCCGGCCACAACGGGCTTTGCCACAATAATTATGCAGTAACTAGCGCATGTGCTAACGTGTTATGTTACTACATTAACGATTATACTTAATGAATTTTCTTTTAGCACGTTTTAAGCGATGAAATTGAGCGATGCTTTCATGGGGCGTTGGACAGGTTGATGCACTTAACACCTACGCCATATTGTTTACACGCCATGAAAAAATCGTGAAAGGAGAAATTTTGAACAAAATGGGAGAAAAGAGTTAGTGAAATAGGGGGGGGGGGTGGCTTAGTCCAGGATAGAGATAGCACTTGCTAAAAAAAAACAAAATTAAAAACAAGGTTTTAAATGTTTTTAAAGTTTGTTTATAATCACGGCACGGTTGGCGCAGTGGCTGAGCGATTGACTGCTGCGCTGCGTGTCGCGGGTTCGATTCTCGCACGGAACAAATATTTGTAAGGCCTACAAATAGTTGTTTCGAGTCTGGCTGTTTGTAACCACGATACAGGAGAATTCCTAATCTGGGGCAAACGTTTTTTTGTTAATAAAAAAAAATAATAGGGACACCACACAGACGGGCCTGTTGGTCTAGTGGTTAGTGGCCCTGACTGCTGAGCCGGAGGTCGTGGGTTCGATTCCCACCCAGGACAAACTTTGTGTCATGTGCATGATTGTTTGTTCTGTGTCTGGGTGTGATTTATCTATAATGTGTATGTATTTATAAATTATGTACATAAGTATGTATATCAGTTGTCTGGTTAGCATAACACAAGCTCTGCTTAGCTTGGGATCAGATAGCCGTGTGTGAGTTGTCCCAAGATATTTATTAACCTAGGAGTTTTGTTACAAGAAAATATTGTAAAAACTTTAACAAGTAATCCTAAGATACTTTTATGACAAAATATGACGCATCTACACGTATAAAGCATATATGTTTAGTCACATAAATTACCCTCCGCATAGCAACATCATCAAACCTAAGAAGAGAGGTTTTATTAAAAAAATATTCGTCCAAGATGCAACACAGGAACACGCACCACATAAGGGTGAACCGCGTAGTACATACAGTACACGGAGTTCTGTGAATATGCATATTGTCTGGGACGAGGAGTCCTAAGAGCACTCCAAGTGACTACAATAGGCCGGCGTAATTTCAAGTTTTTATAGCCTTATTGTGGATGTACCCGTCTACAGTATCTAGACAATAAGTTGTTCTTACTATGTGTAGTGGAGTTTGTTTTTAATTTTAGATAGCGGTTAGTTTACCTGTGTTGTTTTTATTTTATTTTTCAACTTTGTTTAAGTTGACGGGAAATGGATTTATAGTTGTTTATTTTTGCTGTTCTAAAATAAACAACTATAAATCTATTTATCCCTTTAAGTTTGTAATTTATCTAGAAATTGTTATTATTATTAACGAGCAGGTTGCTCTGCTCAGCCATATAAAAAACGAACAATCTCCATAGTACTTACATACCATACTTCTAATTTGCGGATTTTTACGGAATGAAACCCCTATAGATTTGCTCCTTGAGTCTGCTTGTCTATTCGTATGTCATAGCCATTTTACTCCAAGAGCCATTTTAACCACATCGTTGAAATTTGGAAAACAGAAACTGCTGCAGAAATAAATAAATAGGCGTGGCACTCCGTACATGCACTGAAGGTTAAAAATATATATATATCTACGTCTTGTATGGAATATAACTCTTGAAAAACTTTATCAAGGTTTCTTATGGTACCTACCTTATTTGGTTGACATATCTACACTGGTGAGGTTCTTCAGAAGATTCAGGTACGCAGTGCTCGCAACTGGTGGGCGTGTAGGACCAGATGTGTGAATACGGACGAAGCAAAAAAGTGTGCAAGAATCGTAGTAGGTGGCGCTCTCTGGTTTCTGCCTACTCTTTGGAAAAAACGCGTCACTTTATGTATTGAAATGGTTTATGGGATATTTGCTATATTTTTATAATAATTTTTTGGAGTTTGTGCGAGCCGGAACGAACTAAGCCAGTTTTTAAAAAAAATGGACTTGTATCAGCTGTCAGTTTCATGGTGAAGGTGGTTTAGTATGGACGAGTAGAATCACTTCTTTCAAAGATATGTGAAAATAGACAGCCTGTAATACCCATAGAGTTAGGCAGAGGAGTGGTGTACCTAAATGAACACCCACACACATAAACTACATTCAGTCCTATGTAATAGGGGCCGAACCTATTGACTCCTTGACCGAAAAATTCCCTATGGAAAAACCTAATAAAACTTTGCCCAACCCGGTAATCGAACCCGGTAACAAACGAGGCAGGCCACTTCGAAAATATTTAAAAATATTCCGTGTTGTATTTTTTTTCCATGTAGGTACTTATATTATAACTAAAAAAATAATTACTAATTTATTAATAATAAAATTACTGTTTACAAGACAAAGCAACAAGGTTTTCAACCCTAGAAATTTAATTTCAGTAGTGAAATGAACAGGATCTCTTATTAAAATAACACAAACACGAATGTAATTTGAAACTCTCAAAGCTTTAATAAACACACATGTTCTATAAATGTAGGAATCCCATCTCCTGTACTATCTACACAATAATGGACTCGCACGATGCTTAGTTTGTTTTTAATTTCAGATAACGTCACGCTGAGCAAGGAACTGTGCATAATTTCAAAATGGCGGACACTTTAAAGAACGGTAAACAAGCGTAGAAACGAATTAACGTATGTTTTGTTCTAAGCTTTGGTAGTTTTGTATTTTAGTTATTTAATTTTCTCTCCCCCACTTTTCGCTTGTCATTCTGAATCTTTTTGTATGAAAATATTTTTTTTTAATTAAAAAAGAAATGTATTTCTAGACGTTGAGCACCACAACATGGTTTTAATCTCAGGATAGTCAAGCTCAAAAGCCACTTTCGTAACGTACCAAAGATCACTTTTAAATATCTTTAGCATCATGTTTCTGAATAAAACCATTGACAACAGAAAAGCAACATCCAGAATTGTCAGTGCACGCACTCAAAGAGAAAATTCAAGAGAAATATTTCCGTAAGTTTCAGTATTTCTATTTAGGTTATATTCTAGGTACATTTCTGTTTCATTCAGGAAAGCTCAGTGTATACCAAAGCGTATTTCTCAAAAAGATTTATCTTGTAGATAGCAAATGAAATAATGGCCATGTTTCCTGATCTGCAGGTGTAGTGCGCGGGCGGTAGGTTAAAATTTCCTGTTGAGTATTTTACACCGAGTAGATTTAGTGTGATTTGCAGACCCTATCTTTGCTTTTTATTATTTTTATGCGAAATGACTCGGTCATTTTTCATCTTAAGAAGTACCATTTAAGTTCAATATTTTTACTGGTTTTTTTTTTATTTTATCCACAATAAAAATATTGAACTTTTTGTACATAATACAGGTGTGGAAGTGATATTTATTTTTACAATTTATAATTATTTTGAGTAACTAACTAAAACATTTATTTATTCTTCATTTTATATTTGCTTAAGCATAAAATCAACTATTTGTTCCACATTCACAACCTATCAAAACTTAACACTCAATATTGGACTTCTTTACTTCGTACCAACACTTACCTCCCTCACAAATTCACAATTACTTCCACCGAGTTTCTTTAGCCCTAGTACCTAAGCGTGGGCTAATAAATTATCAAGTTAGTCTACCATAGCCATTACCTTGATAAGGCATAATTAAATAGGCTAAACCGTGTTTGGTGTTAACAACGGCACGATATTCAGCTTGTTAGTAGTACCTATGTAGACCTCCATCGCATTTGTGACCATAAGTTGATCTAAGCAAGTGTGGTTCTTAGTAAAATCCTCCTGACCGTTTTCGGCCACGGTGACTAATCTTAGCGGAGATAAGCTATCGAAGCGTTAGATATTATAGTGGACAAGCGTGTGCGCACGCATAGGTGCACTCTCTGTTCCCTTTTTCTAATAGCCCGAAGAGACGGCAATCTGACACGACCAGAGAGAGACAACATTGTAAAACCAAATGATTTTAAAAGAGTAACCATGGAGTTTCTTGCCGGTTCTTCTCCATAGGAAACGACCAACCCGAACCGTGCATCTTTTCTCGACGTTTTATAAGTGCCCATGTAGGCCTATGTGAAATAAAAATATTTTGATTTTGATTTTTTTTTTAGAACAAGAAATCAAGAACAAAAAATAAGAAAATATAATTTGTTTGTAATTAAGCTTTATTAAAGTATCTTTTATTATATTTGAGGGTTAAAAAAGATAAGGGCATTTGTATCGCAAGTTTGTACGGACAAACTTGCGATACAAATGCCCTTATCTTTTGACTGTTTAGACTTTCTAAGTCTAAACAGTCAAAAGATGGTTCTTTTCACAGCTCCAAGCGACTACAAACTTATGTAGTTTTAATTTCAACTCTATACCTTTACATGTTACCGAGATACCTTTTATCTGCTTGACAGATTACACACAACAAAGTTAAATTATAACTTCTTCTATTTTTGGTTCCGTTTTTCACTTTTTAGGTACGGAATAAACAAATCGCGCACGAAGTCATGGGTAACACCCAGTAACATAATAACTAAAACATAATTGATTGCTTCGAATTAATTGCGAGCCTGTAACACACGACGTGACATGATTACCCTAATCCGTATTCTCGTTAACGAATAAAACATTTACCACGAGCTAAGGGACGTATCATGAATATTAATACTTTACTTTCTCCCGAATACCTGCGTCCTGAAAGTTTATTTCATTAGTGAAACTCTATGGTATGACCGGTATGCTGTGTAGTGAAGTTTTGCGTGTTATTAATATCAGTTGGGTCTGTTTTTATTTTTGAATCACTCAGATGGGTCGTGGAGGGTTGCTTTCATTTCACTTTTGAGCATAGTATTTTTTTAATTGACTTCCTAGTTATGTATTTCTATGTGTTAATTTATTTGCTAGATTTTGTCAATTTTATTATATTTTTTTAAGCACTAATTATTATTTGCCAACTAAAAATAGACGTAAACTAATAATAAAAGTATGTACAAGTATAAAAACGGTAAAACAATTTACAGGGCGTCAAAAAATCGTTCGCATTACTGTTAACAGGAAGAGTGCTTAGAAGGCTGGCAGCATTACCGCGTTGGATGGCAAAGCTAATTCTTTGGCCAAAAAAAAAAGGCTAGCTTGGTCACGTGAAGAGTCGACCAACCGCTTGGCGATATCTCAAAATACTATGCGGAAACTCGAACCTCGAAGTAGTATTTCAAACCCAAACGGTTCAAGCACATAACTACATACAAATCTAGTGGGTTTTTTATTCACGTAAGTATGAGTGATAACAAGTTAGAATACAATTAATCAAGTAAATACATATTGCCATTTAATGTGTCTGAAACTTGTATCTTAAACCAAAAACATTAATCGACTACAAAACACCAAAATCATAAGATTTCACCATTAAATATTTACCACAAGATATTCTGAAAACAATTGACAATCGCGCCGGCTGTCGCACAATCGATGTCATTATTATCGCAAACTGCTTTTCATTTCAGTATAATTTGCGCATTATTGCCGCTCAGACAGAAGCTGTGTAAGGATTATCTGTGGGAGACGTCCCGACGGTATCGTCAGCGACTGTAGGCTTAAATTTTCATTATGTTTATTGGATAATTCGCTTCTGAAGCGGCGTGAGGCAAGGAGATAGAGGGGATTGTCAATGCAACACTGAGCATTCCTTAACGCATCACTATCAGACGTTGATAGTACGAAAATGATGAATTTTCGTTCGAAATTCTATTTCAGTGTACATTATCGTTTTTGAAGGGAAAGGTGGAAGGCTTCCGCAAGAGTCTGTGATCAAAATATGCAATGTATGCTGTAGTAGTGTGACTGTTCTGTTACAGTGGGATGTTGTGGTAGGAGGTTATTGTTTCAATTCATGAAACGCTTTTTTAAGAGGACAATATTACCTCCTAGTTTGTTGGATAAGAGTCTTTGTCATATGACGATAATTATTTCAATTACGTTTTACTATGAACAAATAAAAAAAACTTCATTGCCTAATAGAGCAGAGAACCTTAACCACATCTATTTATAAAGTCTATATTCGCGTGTTTATGGTTAACTTTCACTAGTTTATGTCGGCGGCTGGCTGTTTGCCACTACCTGCGTACATACCAATTACGCAGAGTGTGCTGAACCAATAAATAGTATGTGCAATTTGTTGGTAACGTAAGGAGCTTGAACCTTGAGTCTTGGAACAGATCGATCTGTCTAGCAAGTTCAGCATGGTTTCTGCAGGTGATGCTGTGTGGGTGCCTGATTTATGTAGGTACTGTAGAGGTTTTAATACCATTAACCAAAAACAGGTGCAGGCTGGATTGCTGTGACGTTTGAATTGTCAGGTTGTTTGAATAAAAAAAGAAAAGTATAAAATGACGTAGGAAGTGACATGTTTTGCTGAAACTTTTTTTTTAAATAACTTGGGACAACTCACAGACTGCTATCTGATCCCAAGCTAAGCAAAGCTTGTGTTATGGTAACCAGACAACTGACATACATACTTATATAATTTATAAATACATACATATTATAGATTAATCACACCCAAACACAGAACAAACAATCATGCTCATCACACAAAGTTTATCCTGGGTGGGAATCGAAACCACGACCTCCGGCTCAGAAGTCAGGGCCACTAACCACTAGACCAACAGGTCCGTCTAACTAACTAAACTGAAATATAATTTTAAAATGTTTCATCTTCAATTACGTAATAATACCAGATTATTGCAGCACCAACTAGCGTATATCTCGGTTATTTCCATAGGTTCGTGAAACTGGTAAAATACCATTCTAAGTGTTAATCCATGCTATAACAAATCTCCATGCAAAGTTTCATGAAAATCAGTTTTTGCGCGAAAGAGTAATGTTACAGTACAATATCTTTGTGCTGTATCTACAATCTACATCGCAATCTTATGTTCTTTATCGCACGTTCAATATCTATTAAATGTTTCTACTGTCTGTTATCGGCACGAAGTCGTTAGTATATAAGATGCACCTTTGGATAATTATAACCAGACTATACTACATCTTTTGTCTCATTTATACCTAATCATATACTGCCAAGAAGTTTGGCAAATTGGTGACCCCGACGAACGAATACGCAGCAAGAAACATGGCACAATCACCGTGCAAGGCGAACATAAATCAGCAAGGACACTTGAAGTAGCACCTCGGTTTTATCCCGCATTCCGGAATTTTGGAAAGACCAACCAAGATTATGGTTCACGCAACTAGAAGCCATATTAGCACCACAGAAGCAAGGAGACGAATACAAATACTGTACAGTAATAGCAAAGTTATCCAAGGAAGGAATACTACAGGTTAGTGACCTAATCACTTCACCACCGACTACAGATAAATACAAAAACATCAAGGAACGTTTAATTGATTGTTACGAAGAAACAGAACAGCGACAGTTTCAAAAATTAATATCAGAGACAGAACTCGGTGATCAAAAACCTTCGCAGTTATTACGTCAAATGCGAGTCCTCGGGAGAGGAAAAATCAGTGACGAAACAATTAAACTACTATGGTTCAGGCTTTTACCAACATCAGTTACTACGGTTCTAGCAGTTACGGAAGACATGGAAATTGACAAACTGAGCCAAATTGCAGACAAAATAATAATGAATTCAAAAGTAACCGAAATATCAGCTGTTAGCAACGACACTTCAAACGACAACAATACAGCATGCATTTTAACCCAGCTAGCAAAATTACAGATAGATATTGACGCAATTCAGCAAGGTCAATATGGCTATCGACCCAACACGCACAATCATTTCAAGAAACGTCAACAATTCCCGATTATGAGGCCGAGAACAAACTATAGAGGAGCAAATCGATTTTGTTACTACCACGAAAGATACGGAAAATATGCAAGGAACTGCATTAAACCATGCGGTTGGAAACCAATGACTTACGTACGGAACCAGGGAAACGAATAAGAGCACAGACAACGGCGAAACTCTGTGCAATCCACCCATCCAATCGCCTCACCATTACCGACCGAAAAAGTGGTATGAAGTTTTTGATTGACACGGGCGCAAATATCTCAGTCATTAGCAAGCAACAGAGATATTCAATTTTACAAAATGAACAATACACACTTTACGCTGCAAATGGGACTAAAATTAGGACTTACGGCGAGAAGACGCTTACCTTGAATTTAGGACTACAACGATGTTATAAATGGAATTTTATAATCGCCGATGTTACACAACCAATAATTGGAGCAGATTTTCTAGAGCACTATAAACTATTAGTCGACATAGCAGGTCGCAAACTTATCGACAAAGTTACAGAGCTGACAACGCATGTAACTTCAGAAAAAGCGACACAGCAAACAATTCGTACTATCGCAGTGGGAACGAATCCACGTATTACGCAACTTTTAAACAAATACGAAGACATCACGAAAGAGTCCTCTCTACGCAATGCGCCCAAACATAAGATTGAACACCACATTATCACTACAGGACCACCCGTCGCAGCTCGGGCAAGACCATTACCTCCAGAAAAATACGACATAGCCAAAAAGGAATTTCAAAATATGATAGAACTCGGAATTTGCCGACCGTCAGTTATCCCATGGGCAAGCCCATTACATATGGTAAAAAAGAAAAATGCGAATTTCTCAGAAGGGAAATAGATTTCTTAGGTTATCATATAACGAGCCAAGGAATACAACCTACCGAAGAAAATTACAAAGCAATCATGGAATTTCCCAAACCGAAAACAATTCAAGAATTAAGAAGATTTTTGGGCATGGTCAATTTCTACAGAAGTAATATTCCACGCGCAGCGGAAAATCAAAGAATTTTAAACGAATATCTACATGGTTCAAAAAAGAACGATAATTCACCTGTTCCTTGGACAACGGAAGCAGACAAAGCTTACGAAAAATGCAAGGAAAGCATGAAAAACGCAGTATTAACAGCGCATCCTTCCCGCAACGCATCACTAGCGCTCATGACCGACGCTAGTGCTACTTGCGTTGGTGGAGTTTTACAACAAAAATCTGGACGCAATTGGGAACCATTAGATTTTTTTTCACAAAAATTGAGCGAAACTCAACAAAAATATTCTACGTTTGACAGAGAGCTGTTAGGAATATACATGGCCGTCAAACATTTTCACAGATTAATCGAGGGAAGAGAATTTACAATATTTACGGATCACCGACCTTTGACATACGCATTCTCCCAAAAACCATCATCAAACGATACACCGCGACGGGTCCGGCAGTTAGATTTCATTTCACAATACAGTACCAACATCCAACACATAAACGGACGTGACAATATTACCGCCGATGCCTTATCTCGAATAGAGGAAATATACGTGCCATCACCTATCGATTACGCTGAATTGGAAAAATGACAATCAACAGATAATGAACTAAGTAAATTACATGACAATAAAAGATTTAAATTCAAAAACATTACGCTTCCGGGTTCCACAATAAACATCACCTGCGACACGTCTACTGGAAAAAGTCACCCCTACTTACCAAAGCATTTTCGCAAACAAATTTTCGATACCATTCATGGTATGAGCCATCCAGGAAAAAGAACTACGAGAAAAATGATAACCCAAAGGTATTTATGGCCGTATATGAACAAAGATATCAATAATTAGTGTAGATCATGTATAGCCTGCCAAAAATCAAAAATACAACGACATACGATATCACCTCCTGGTACATTTATGACAGCGCAACGTTTTGAACATTTACATATTGACATCGTCGGACCACTTCCGATTTCACAAGGGAAGAGATATTTAATCACAATCATAGATCGTTGTACGTCATGGCCCGAAATATTTCCGGTAGAAGATATAACTGCAGAAACAGTAGCCAAGACACTTTTCGAAGGATGGATTACTCGTTTTGGATGTCCATTGCGCATTACTACGGATCAAGGCCGACAGTTTGAATCAAGAATATTTGAGTCACTCTCACAATTTTTGGGAATACATAAAATTAGGACAACACCTTATCATCCGCAATCCAATGGAATGATAGAGAGATTTCATAGAACTTTAAAGGTAGCGTTAATGACAAGAGAATCCAACGAAAATTGGTTAAAAGAAATCCCAACAGTTTTACTCGGGTTGCGGAGTAGCTTGCGAGAAGACACAGGTTATAGTTCAGCAGAGATGACATATGGAACGCCAATACGACTCCCTGGAGGATTTTTTGAGTCATCAGCAGCACAGTTATCAACGTACGAAGAATTTGTAAAACAAATTCAAAAGGACATCACACAAATGACATCAATTCCGAAAAGAAAAAACCATAACCAAGCTATATTTGTGCATCCCGAACTCAAAGAATGCTCACACGTATTTGTTCGGTGTGATAGAATGAAGAAAGCCCTGACACCGCCGTATGAGGGACCCTACCCAGTAATTAGTAAAACAGATAAAACATTTTGCATTAGAATTAGGGATAAAGAGACAGTGATATCAGTTGATAGATTGAAACCAGCATTCATGATCAATGACGAATCAAACTACGTGCCAGATTCAAAGGATTACGACAGACATTCACACACGTACACTACACGGTCGGGACGTAAAGTAAAGCCAGTAGTACGTCTATAAAAATCGCTGATAGAAGCAAGTTATTCGTATATATATTAACATAGATCTTAACATATACCATTAATTCACAACTACTCGTAACAACAAGACATCTAAAATGGGAAATCAAAGTTCTAAGGACCAGATAACATACAATACGGACAGTTGCCTCAATCAAAACGAAGCGGACAAACTCCGCAACCTGATCCAGGAGGACTTACGGTGGACAAGAAATGTTGCAATGGGACAGATTATTTTAACAATCGGTGCGATCCTAATTTACGGCATAATGAAAACACTGGACAGAAGAATGAAGAGTTTAACGGAAAAAATAATAAACACTCGTGCAACAGCTAAGTCAAAATTACAGACGTCAGCAAATCACACCACAACAGGCGTCATCAAATTCCACCGCGTACAATAGCATTATTATTTATATACATCAGCAAATAACTAGTAAGGTCTAGATCAAACTTATATTGTAAACACTATTACCATAATATTTATTTTTTTCTTTTAAAGGGGGGTGTACTGTTACAGTACAATATCTTTGTGCTGTATCTACAATCTACATCGCAATCTTATGTTCTTTATCGCACGTTCAATATCTATTAAATGTTTCTACTGTCTGTTATCGGCACGAAGTCGTTAGTATATAAGATGCACCTTTGGATAATTATAACCAGACTATACTACATCTTTTGTCTCATTTATACCTAATCATATACTGCCAAGAAGTTTGGCAAAAGTAACAAAAATTCATTCGTTCATCCTCGCAAACTTTTGGTTTTACGAATAAAATATTAGAAAACAACAAAAAATATTAAATAATAATGTAAAGATTGAACTTTTAATATAAAAGTAAAAATACTTTATTTAAAAATTCGCGTCCAGTTTTACCAAAGGCATCGTGTTAGCCAGTGGTAATTTCGAAATATATGAATATCCAGATTACTAAATCTGGATATTCATAGCCAATCCAAGTGGAACACTGAAATTCTGATGTTTCCAGTGACACTGGAAGGCAACTCGAACATAGTTGAGAAAAGGCAGATGATGTAAGACTTGATTCTAGGCTTCTTCTTCTTTATGTGACCCCGCTTTTTCGTATATACCTAGTCATTTGGCTTGGACCATTATGCGTATGCCGTTTACGATCCGAACTTGTATTGTACTGTAAAATTATTGAATTGCACTCAAAGAAATTCGCAAAAATGCATGGAAATTAATGTTCTTATTTTTATATTAAACTGTTTTGACGAATACAGTTGTATGTACTTTATTCCGTTTTAAGCTTCGTACGGAATCCTAAAAAGGCTTGTATTGTAGTTGTCTTAGTAAAGAAACAAAAGAAGTTATTAGTCCAAGTTCAACAATGACCTTAATTCTTTGACTTAAGACAAAGGTAATCAAGAATCTCAGCCTTTTATATCTTAAACAAAACAAATTGTTATATTATAAGAAAGAATTGTTATTAAAAAAAAACAAAGGCCGTTGTTGGTAATTATACATTTATATTGGTAACTCTGTAGGAATATATTATCTATGCGTTCATCCGTTTGTTTACTCTATGCTCTAATAGTCTATGAAAAACATGAAAACCTAAAAGGGTGTGTTAGCTAAAGTTGACTCATTTATATTTAATAAAGTGATTACTAAATATGAAACCAAGTTTTATTCTTCATATTAAAATGGTAGCAGAGCGTGGTTTAAAAGGACTAAAGTGAAAACAAGGATTTTTGTGTGCAAACAAGAAAAATACTAAAAGATCATCTACTTGAAAATGGCGGCGAAAAATAGCGATATTAACATTCCAATTTTCGATGGGTCAGACTATAGCAATTGGAAAATACGTATTCTCAAGTTCCTACAATTCAAAAAGTGTAAAGATGTAGTAATGCAACCTAAAAAATCTGCCGACGATGCCACATGGGACGATCGTGATATTCAAGCTACCAACTATATTTACAGCGCAATAACGAACAGACAATTGGAATACATAAGTGAATTAGAGACGGCCTACGAAATCATTCAAAAGTTTGATGAAATGTATCTGAAAAAGTCGACGGCCTTGCAAATTGTATGCCGACATAACCTCGAAAATGTCAAATTGAAAAATTACGCAGAAGTGTCATTGTTCTTCGACGACTTTGAAAAGTGTGTAAACGAATTGAAACAAGCCGGGGCGGTAATATCAGAACAAGAAAAACTGAATTATATGTTGAAATCTTTGCCGCAGAATTATAGTCACATTGGAGACTTAATTGACGTGCTCCCTGAAATGGACAGAACAGTAGATTATTTGAAAAGTAAAATAAAATTGAAAAGGACCGAAGAAGAATCAAATGAGACATCACGTGACAGCTCTAATGCTTTTCGAGCAGAAACTAAGACATCATCAGCGTCACACACAAGCTGTTTTAATTGTGGTAAACCAGGTCATTTTCAAAAAGAATGTCGTACTCGTACTAAATATACACAAAGAGGCCGAGGTCGTGGATGTTCTATGAGTAGAGGTCGTGGATATTCCGTCAGTAGAGGACGAGGTACATATAATGCTAGAAACTTTCATGGACGAGGACATTATAATAATGAGCGACCCAGAAATGATCATCATGAGCAGTATGGGAATAGTTTTCATACAACTGTCGCAAATAATACAACAACAAATGAAAAAGATGAGACAAAAAAAGGAGAAATAGAATGGTTACTTGACAGCGGCTGTACAGACCATATTATTAACACGGATGAATACTTTGAATCTTGTGAGACATTAAACAATCCTGTAAAAGTAAAAATTGGTGATGGTAGAATACTACAAGCTGAAAAGGTTGGAAATATAAAGGCAAGTTTTATGGTTTATGGAAAAAAATCAGAAGTGATGTTGACAAATGTATTCTATGTTAAAGAAATGAAAGCGAACTTATTAAGTTATTCAAGAATTACAGACAAAAACTCAATTGTGTCAAAGGGGAGATTGGCAAAAATATATAACCCATATAGAAAGTTGATAGGGGTTGCAATTAAAGATGAAAGATTATATAAAATGAGAAGCTATGTGAATGAAAATACCTTGAAAGCAAATTTAAGTAAAAGTAAAATGACTGTGAAAGAGAAATTACACCGTACGCTGGGACATGTAAACTTCAATAATTTAGAAATTATGTGCAAGAATGAAACATTGGAAGGATTGCCTAAAGAGACTGAACAAGAATATTTTAAGTGTGTGATATGCATAGAAAATAAAATGCATAACTTACCTTTTCATAATAACAGAAGAAAAGCAGATGATATACTACAAATTGTTCATACAGATTTGAATGGTCCTCATCAAACAGTAGGAGACCATGGTGAAAAATACTTTTTAAGTTTTATAGATGACTACAGTAAACTAGTTAAAGTCTATTGTATCCGGACAAAAGATGAAGTATATGATTGCTTAGTGCAATATGTTAATGAAGTACAAAACCTCACTGATAAGACAATAAAAGAATTACGTTGTGACAATGGTACTGAATATATAAATTCAAGAGTTTTCAATTTTGCAAGAGAGAAAGGAATCTTAATAAAACCTTGTCCAGCATATGTTCACGAATTAAATGGAACTGCAGAGAGGTATAACCGGTCTCTAATGGATATGGCAAGAAGTCTATTATCAGAAGCTAAAGTTGGAAGAAAATATTGGCCAGAAGTAATCAAAACAGCTGCCTACCTCAAAAATAGAACCTTGACTAATACTATTGAAAAGAAAAGTCCATATGAAATATTTTTCAAAAGGAAGCCTACAATGAAGTATCTGAAAATATATGGCAGTAGAGTCTTTGTACGAATACCAGAAGAGAGAAGAAAATCTAAATGGGACAAGAAAGCAGAAACTGGAATTTTACTTGGCTATACAGACACTGGATATAGAGTATTAATTAATAACAAAGTAATAGTAGCTAGACATTGTGATATTGTAGAAGAAGATGTGACATTGTGTGGATTTCAAGATGAGAGCGATGCAAATTTAGAAGAGGAAAAAGAAATTGAAAAGGATTATCCAGAATGTGTGGAAGGAAATGATACAGATACACCAAACAGTAACATTGATGTAGAAATTGATGAAGACATGGACAGAAAGAAATCAAAAAGACAAGTCAAACCTCCAACGCGATTTGCTGATGAGTTTAGCTATTACTGTATTAGTGTAAACTACTGTGATGCTATGACACCAGAGAACTTTCAGGAGGCGGTGAACTGCGATGATGCAAATGAATGGAAGGCAGCCATGGACCGTGAGATGAACAGCCTAGTGAAAAACAATACATGGACACTCGTTGACAAGCCAACCAAGGACAAAAAGGTGATTGATGTGAAATGGGTATACAAAAAGAAGAGTGAAAGTGAGTATAAAGCCCGATTAGTAGTTAGAGGTTTCCAACAAACTGACTGTGTTGATGATACTTATTCTCCTGTAGCAAAAATGCCAACCTTAAAACTTTTATTGTCATATTGTTGTCAAAATTCTATGGAAATCCATCAAATGGATGTAGAGACTGCATTTCTAAATGGTAAAGTTTTGTCTGAAGTTTATGTAAAGCAGCCAATAGGTTATGAAGATGACTCTGATAAAGTTTATAAGCTAAATAAATCTTTGTATGGCCTAAAAGAGAGTCCACGCGCATGGTATGAATGTTTCAACAATTTTTTGACTGAACTAGAGTTTGAAAGATGCAAATATGATTACTGTTTATATTTCAAAAGGGGAGAAGATGTAACTGTTTATATCCTGTTATTTGTTGATGATTTATTGATTTGCTGCAGAGACCAAAATGTTATTAACAATATTAAAAACAAGCTTTCAGATAAATTCAAAATGAAAAATTTAGGTAAAGTAAAAAATTACATTGGTATAGACATTGAGTATAACTATGGACAAAATAACATTTTAACTCTGAGTCAGGAACGGTATATTGAATCTTTAGCAAAACGCTATAATATTGAAAATGCTAAATTATACAAAACACCTATGGAAATAAATTTGAAATTAGAATAATGTGAATTAAATGAAGACATCAAGTATAGAAATCTAATAGGAGCATTGTTGTATGTTAGTTATGGTACTAGACCAGATATATCATTCTCAGTAAACTATTTAAGTCGTTTTCAAAACTGTTGTAATGAGACACATTTTAAATATGCTCTTAGGGTGTTGAAATATTTGTTTTTGACTAAGGCATTAAAACTAAAATATTATAAAAACTATTATGCTGATATATTGGATTGCTATGTTGATTCTGATTGGGCAGGAGATGTGTTAGACCGTAAATCTACTACCGGATATGTAATTAGATTGTATGGAAATGTTATCATGTGGAAATCTAAAAAACAAAACTGTGTGACAAAATCCTCTACCTTTGCAGAATATATTGCCCTGTCAGAAGTAGTAACTGAAATCAATTTCCTAAGAAGTCTAATTAATGATGTATTTATTAAAATTTGTAAACCAGTAAAAATTTATGAAGATAATTCAGGCGCTGTAGCAATAGCTAAATATGGAAATTTTACTAAGAACTCTAAACACATTGAGGTCCAATATCATTATATTCATGAAAATGTCAAAGAAAACTTTATTCATGTTATTAAAATAGAGTCTGAAAATAATATTGCAGATGTATTAACTAAAGCTTTGGGTAGTGTCAAATTTCTTCAATTCAGAAAATCCTTAAACATTATTAATTAGAAAATAGTATATAAGTAAGTAGTAATAGTTTAGAACCTAGTATAAAAGTAAGTTGTTTATATGAAAGTTAAGTTTTATGAACCTGTTCTTTAATTTAATTTTAAGATTTGGATAACTTGTGTTACCTATATAGATTGCAATATAAATGTAAGGAGGCGTGTTGGTAATTATACATTTATATTGGTAACTCTGTAGGAATATATTATCTATGCGTTCATCCGTTTGTTTACTCTATGCTCTAATAGTCTATGAAAAACATGAAAACCTAAAAGGGTGTGTTAGCTAAAGTTGACTCATTTATATTTAATAAAGTGATTACTAAATATGAAACCAAGTTTTATTCTTCATATTAAAAGCCGTACTTTGAGAGGAACAAGAAATTACGTCAGCCATCCGAAGCACCATTTTAATAACAAGCAGTTTCACGCAACAGCGTCCTTGCAAGCAGGAAATTATTCCATTTTGTATATCCAAATCCCCTTTATTGAATGGCGGAAATAAGAGAATTGGAACTTCGTGTGTCTATTTATTTGTATTTTATTTCTTGAGGAGCAGTAAGTAGATTGGGGTAATTGAGTAGCTGTTACGTTAGGTTGAAATGTTAACAAGAACTTGGCATATAACAAAAGTGTTTTTTTTTCAGTCACTATCATGTTATCTATGGTGTGACACGTCCACTTTGTGTTCAGAGATTTTTGGTCAAAGTTGGACATGCTAACCACTAAAGAGCACATGGAAGAGCACGACAAGGTGAAAAACTACCCCTTTTTTCTTTAACAGACGTGAAATTAAAAAAAAAAACATCAAATAACTTCTCCCGCTCTTGGCGGAGCCGTGGGTCAGACTTTTACTGACTTAAACCTACCCATGTTCCTTCTTTTGCCCTTTGACTCTGGTCTCTTTCGAACAACCTGCAACACTAGCCTGCCAATGGCCCTGGCAGGCCCTTCTGCTCTTGCTTACATTATATCATCGTCATCAATTCAATATACCTTTACCGTCCGTCTAAAAATATAGGTGGGCACTTATTAAGTGTAATTAATACCACAGATTACACGCACTTGGGCCGAAAAACAAAAGGTCTCAAATAGTCATGAAAATCGAATTATGGGTATTTCTAAATATGGTGAGGTATTTCTAAATGTATGCTTTTTGATCGCTTTCTTTTTACAGGATATTATTAAAATTGATAGTGAAACTAAATGAGCAAGTGAAACTAAAATGATGTTTCGATTTGTGTTTAATAAAATGGGAATCAAAATGACTAAATTGTGATCATGTTTTTACACCAACAATGTAAAGTAGGTCTTCACTTCATTTCAAGCTTCATTTTCAAGCTCATAAGACACTTCCCCAATAAACCTAATCTAAGAATATTAGGGGCGCACCATTTGGTGGCGAAGAGGTCACATGTTAATAACAAATTTGGGTCTAGCCGAGTAGGCAGCAAGTGACCCGTTTTCTTTAGTTATTTTTAGATAAGGCTAAGAAAATCTAGTCTAATACTTTAGTATCGGCTTTTTTATATTTAAGGCGGTAACAATACTGCAACGTGTTAAGTTGTTTGACATTCGGGATATAAAATTGCCTGACCTTCATTATTGATGAAATCAAAATCAATCAAAAATAATTTTTATATTACATAGGCCTTCATCACAGGCTGTCGAGCAATATTGCCGGAAAAAAATATTAAAACTAGTTTTGGCCAGATTGCAGTCAAAGAGAGTGATTAGCACGCCATCCGTAATTATTTTTAAAAACGTCATCGTTCGTCGTCGTCATCGTTATTTTGGGGTCACCGCAGTTTGTCTTTCTTTTATGAAACTTTGCTCCAAGAAGTTCTCCTGTATCGTAAGTGCGTTTACAGACATTTAAACTTACATACCCAAACAGCTAAACACCTACCTGTCGTTCATACAAATATTTGTTCCATGTGAGAAAATAAAACCCGTTACCGTTAAACGTTTTCTTCCATACCTCTTTATTTCTCATAATCTCAGCGGTCATCTTCAAAAGAAGAAATACCACCAAAATTATACGAAAAAAAAACTGTAACAAATCATTTCATATTTAAATTCATATAAACCACTCAAACAAATTGCAATCTAAGGATATAATATCCTGAAACGGCTCGGCTCAAATGACAAATATCCTTAAACAGTCGCGAGGTCGCAGATGGCCCGGATATTTTAGTAAATGAGGCCTACGTTTGTGACGGAGCTACGAAATTAAATGTAGACGTTTGGACACTGGTTGAAATGGAGAAGGCATCGCGTGTCATGAGAAGAATTGTTGGGTCCTACTTAAGTGTGAGGCAATAAATTTTGGCCACTATACAATGCCCTGCATGATTTGATCTCTCCTTTCTTGACCCCCGAAGGTTCTTTCATAGGCAAGGCCTAGACAGTACCACAAATAATGCTAATTTCCAGTAATCACTCAAACCCGGCCTACAGTCAAGACTTGGAATTTGAATAAAGCCATATTATGGCTTTATTCAAATTCCAATTCCAAGTCTTGACTGTGTTTAATTTAGGTAGGAATTAAAAAGAGGCATTACTAAGAATCGATATAAAAATAATTCGTATACGATTGTGGTGGATGTTAAGTCCGTGAATGACAAAATAAATTACGTAGCAGGATATAACTTTAACTTTTTTTGGATAAGAAATCATCTAATGACTTCTCCTGCTGTGGGCGGAGCGGAAAGAAGAGATAGACTTATACTTACTAAAACCCATCCATGTTCCTTCTTTTGCCCTTTTTTGTTCCGAGGCCGCAGTATCTTTTTGTTCTTTTTAGATATAACAGAAATAGAAGATAGAAATGAACAAAGAAAAGATACCTAAATGACTTACTTAATAATTAGTTAATTCTTTTATAAAACCTGTCATAAGCCGCGTACCCACCTAGCGCACAGGCTCGCGCGGCAGCCTCGGTGTCCGGATCGCGAGCGATGGCTCGCGCGGCAGCCTCAGTAGTTTTGTTCAATTTACACGAGGCCGCCTCGCGAGGCAGGCTGAGCCATCATAAGTCCGAGAGTATTCGTCATGGACAGTCGTGCATTTTCAGCTGCAGCTATTTTCCTAGCTGCTTATTGTTTAAAGAAACGAAAACAGTCACGTATCAAGAAAAAACCTAGACGCTTCTGGATTGACTCCTCTTGACTGCCCATGATATCAAAATTACACAAGACAAACACGGCAAGAGACAAAACTTGAAGTAGCTTCGCGCGCGAGCCAAAACATAACCGTCCCCACCTAACGCACAGCGCTCACTGAGGCACCTTTGAGCGCGTCAAGTTTACCGACAACACATGGCTCGGGGCCGAGCCGTGCTCGGTCGAGCAAACGCGCGCCCGAGGCAGGCCGAGGCACGTCCACACCAGCCGAGGCATTTGGCTCGCGAGGCTGCCGCGCGAGCCTGTGCGCTAGGTGGGTACGCGGCTATACGACATTCGCGACCCAACCTGAACATCACGTCTCAACTTGTAGTCAAATATGACTACAAGTTGAGACGTGATGTTCAATATAAAATTATTAAAAGTCGTTTATCTGCGCCTTAAAGTAAAGATTGGGTCGCGAATGTCGTATGACAGGTTTTATAAAAGAATTAACTAATTATTAAGTAAGTCATTTAGGTATCTTTTCTTTAAAGAAATATCTTTGAAAAATATATTATGTTAAACAAGACAACTTTATTCATAATTTGATATGTGAAAATGTGAAATTATATTTTAATAACATAGTGTAATTAATTTGTAAAGTATTGTCTAACGTGGACAAAAAAACTATAATCACGCACGGTAACTATGGGGCGTATTTACATGAAACTTTAATCGTATAAAAGACGATTTAATGACTCATATTTTAGTATACGGCTTTTATTTGTATTGTTTTTGATAAATCAAGGTGGGTTGTTTTTTCGAATAATCTTGGTGCGCGGTGAAGCGGGGCTCTGGCGGGCGACGCGACGGGTGGCAGTGTATCGCTGACTGCTGTCACGGTTAGACGCAGTTAATGTCGCCTTAAGTTGCCCCATTTTGCTACCAACAAAATTCAAACACTAAAATCCTCAACGTCATTCTTGACCATCACGATGCCGCGTCCACTTCAAACCTCTTTTCTCACCTCCCATACCTTCGTATGCGACACGACTGCCCATCTGTCACAGTGTAACCGGGACGCAGTAAATTACTCGCCTTCATCATCCCTCGGGCTACTGACCTGACGCTGTCGCACCCAACTCTTGGGAGGCTGTGGCTTTTATTTAACATGAACAACGTTGCAGGATAAGTGTCAAGGATTGTGTGTGGACGTCTCTTTGCTTTGTAGGGGGTTGTTTGTGTAGATGAGGACTTTGATGCGGTATTTATGGGTACGTTGTCATGTTTGGGTATAGTGCATATAGGAGTGCAGCCGTTATGGTAAGCCTTTTTAGAAACACATCAAGGGAGGCCTACTTTTTCTAGTTCTTATTTTTAAGTAAGTACCAAATTTGTGACTCCCAGAAGTGCAGGTTGCTCAATAAGAAAAAATACCGATCAAGCGAGGGTTCCGTATAAACTTGCGACATAAACGGCCATATCTTTTAACTGCGTAGATTTGATAGGTCATTTTTTACACAGCACAAAAGGACAACAAACTTGGGAATATGTCAACGCGATACCTCTACACGTGCTGGATATAAAAGGAATTGACAGACAGACTGACCGACAAAAAGACGAACAATAAGGTGATCCAATAAGAGTTGCGTTTTTTTTCTTTTGAGGTACGGAACCTTAAACACAATTTTTTTAAGTAACTGTCCTCATAGACATACAAATACAAAATAAAGTCTATAATCAGTACTTCACTTCCTTTAACAACAGACCTAGCCACACATAATGATCGCTCTTGACCTTTACGACTCTTAGCTTAACTATACCCTGCCACCTACGCTACACACATAATAGATAGTTCTACGAAATAACATTGACTTACGACGTTCATAAGAAATAGTTACATTATTTATGAAGTTAGGTCGTCATAATATTATGATACAGTTCTCGTTATTTATGACCAAGAAACGATATGATATTTGTCTTAATATGAAACAGTTTCGTCGTACGGTAATATCAAATATACTTTATTATTTTGCCTTATTGTGATACCATGCTATATAGGAATTTATTGGTTATATTGGATTGAAATAAATGCAAGACAATTGACTGTAGTGTTAGCCTAATTCTGGATATAGATAGTAAGTCTCGCGTGTAATGGCCACCGTGTGCTCCTCTTTACTTGTCGCGTCCTGAAAAAGAGACAGAAAAAAAACAGAGAAAGAGAGAGAGTATTTATAAGTATATAATTATGTATATGTTTATGTTATCTTATGAAAAAAAATAAAAAAGGTTGAAATGTGTGTATATAAATAAATAAACGAAATATAACATTTGAATAAACGAAGTTTTAAATTTGACTAGTAGTAAGTAACTAGAAAGTTGCCAGGAATGTTCCAAAACAAAAAATAACACAATGACAGGAAAAACAAGTGCCACTCAGCCTCGCTAAAGGTGTATCTACACTCTTCACGCTTCTATGAATTCTCACATCCAAAGTAAGACTCACAGTACAAACTAATTAAGAAGATGAACATCTTTTCAATTTAACTTGATTATTCAGACTACAATAAAGGTAAACAAAACTAGCCGCGAAGTTTGTAGATTTTAAAAACAAACTTTGTGCGCTGGCGTGAAACTGCCAGAAAACTTAAAAGCTGGTTAAGCCAGTGTACGTACGGGGTCGTAATTTAACTTGTTGAACTATGATAGACTGCGAGATTTATTTATTGTTAATAGAAACTTGATAAAACAGATTTTTTAAAGGCACAATTCATAAGATGACCACAACTAAAATGACAAAGTCGAACATGACTGATTTTTATGTCTAAGCTTTTTTTTCGGATGGGAAATCTTTAAATAACTTCCCCCGCTTAGGGTGGAGCGGCGGGAGTGTCAAACTTGTACTGACTTAAACCATATAGAGATACTGGCCCGGCCCGGGGCTTTCGAACAACCCGCAGCCCCGGTTATGTCTACGCTATGAAAACTTTTCGGTAAATAAATATGCGGCTATGTTGCTGCAGCTTGCAGTTATGATTTCGAAGTTTTTAATACTTAAAATATTACTGTTAATAAGAATATCACATTATTGATATTTTCCTTATTATGTGCCCTATAGAAACTTTAAGTTTAAACGCTTAAGGTTTCCAATATTAACGTAAAAGTCTCAAATATTAACAACATGAAGCACACAACTCGCATCAGATTTTCATAACGTGGAGACGAGATTCCATAGAGATCTCAACACAGAACCAACAACCCGACACCAACATCGATCACAATATCAATACAGTAACACAAACAACAGTTTTAGTTTATAGCTCGTCGCATATTGCTGGCTGTAATATCAGCCCGTATATTGTATGCCGTAAGCCGACATCAGACAACACCTTGGCAGGCACTCCTGCGAAATTGGAAGAGAAAATAAACTGGAAAGTTCACGTTCACTACAAGATTACACCTGAGAAGGACGCAAACATGATTTCGGGAACGTGATGTCGGGAATACAAGAATGGTAATAGTTTTACTTTTGGGTAATAGACAATGTCGATAAACGACGGAATAAATTGTTCGTAATTCAACAGAAAATGTTTTTTTTTCTTTTAATATAAATAAAAAGTACCCGGTTTATTGTTATAAAAAAAATCAAGAAACTAGAGACTCGTTCTACAATTATTATTTTATGTAATAGGACTATCAGCGCTTAAGCAAATGTAAATGATCAATTGACGACATGGTCGGCGCAGTGGCTGAGCGATCGCCTGTGCGCTGCGTGTCGCGAGTTCGATCCCCGCACGGAGCGAATATTTGTATGAGCTCCAGTTGTTCCGGGTCTGGTTGTTTGTGTATGTGAATTTAAATGATTGTAATAACACCCAGGATACAGGAGAAAAACCTAGTGTGGAGCAACATTAAAAAAAAACATACAGAGAAACTAGTAAATTAGAGAAACACTGGCATTGGCAATAGGCTCAATCCATATGACATCGGACTTAAACATAACTGTCAAATGTAAAGGTAAACCTCTACCTTACCCTTCGGGAATAAAAGGCGTGATTTTATAAAAAAAAAACACTAACAATTTATGTCCCAAAACAAACCTAAATAAAATCATCACCTACAAATACACAATAGATAAATATCTTTAAACACAGCGCACGCAACGCGCTGAAACAGATAACATTACCAAGAAAAAGGTTTCAGTGTGAGGCCCAAATTCTCTTTATTATTTACTAGCTGTTCCCCACGGTTTCACCCGCGCTGCTCAGCACCTGTTGGTCGTAGCGTGATGTTATATAGCCTATGTTACTCGGGGATAATGTAGCTTTCCAAAGGTGAAAGAATTTTTGAAATCGGTCCAGTAGTTTCGGAGCCTATTCATTACAAACAAACAAACAAACAAACAAATCTTTCCTCTTTATAATATTAGTATAGACAAGTAATTTTCCGGCAACTACCTCGGAGCATCGCTTTGATTCTAATGTAAAGTGAGCGTTACCGAAGTTTGTGGAAACGCGCCATGTGATAGCCAAGAAACTTGCGTTTAGTTTTTTTCTTTACTTTTTTTTTGTAACTTTGACGTTTAAAGTTCTGTGTTTCTTTCGATTTTAATCTATATTATATGAGTTTCTAAAAAAACCCTGGTTGTGAAATCTGTTTTAATTTTATTTTTTTATTAATATATTTTTTTATTTTGAGACACCAGCTAGTAAAAAATGTGGAGACGCGATCACAATCCGATTCTTTGAGGAGAAATTTTGAAAAAATATTATGATTAAAAAGAGTGTCCATGGAGTTTCTTCCCCATGATTCTACATATAGATCAACGCTTTGGAATGGGCAAGCATGGTACTTTCATAAGTTATTATGCCTTATGACTGGGAATGTAGCTTCACCTTTTTGTTTTTAACATTCAAAAAATCTTGTAACGGTGTAATTGAAATAAATGCTTTGTGTTTTGAGTAGTTATTATAAAACCATGTATGTTAGTGTTAGTGACACAAATATTTCAGCAAAACTGTATGTTTTGACGCAATCTTCTTGTTGAGAACAGGATAATTTTAGAGAGTAATGAAACCACAAGTTCAGCTTCTCATATATTGCAGCACATATTTTTTCACAGACTGACTTTTATTCTTGAAACAAAACATAAAACAATGATAAGCAAAAAGAAGAAATATAAAATTATCAAAAAGTTTGGTAGCTGGTCGCCAACACTTCCCATTTTTTCAGAGCACTATTGAACGCAAAAACACTTCATATATTTATGGGTTAACAAGAATAATTGTAATCCATACATATCAACAAATTGTAAAAATACTCTGTCGCTAAAATCCATTACGAATGCACTACCAATTTTCACTGAAGCTGAAAATATCTGCATGTGAAATTCATCGCACTATAAGACCTGATTTAAAATTCGTAGCATGCACTTAACCCGTTATTCACAAGAGCATCGAAGTCTTTTGATGGAAAATGTCGTAGCATCAAATTGTGTTTGTAGTTTTGGAAAACGGCTATTGTAGTTGAAAAAAAAAATTGACTTCAGTGGCATTAAGTTAGAGATTTGTATTTTTTAAATTATCTATTGCTAAGCAATGAGGTAGTACTGGTATTTTTTTTAATGCAAAACGTAAATATTACTTTTATATATTTCAGTTTCCATCTAGCAGTGTGTATACTTTGCACCTATTGGCTGTTAGAAAATCATACTGTTATTTATCACCAGTGTATTTAATTGTAAGTCTTCTATAATGAATAAATAAAAACAACTGTAGTCGATAATTGAAGATCTCATTATTACTCGACCACAAAAAAATTGCTAAAGTACATTGATCGAAAATGCTTGTTTATATTTACTAAATAACTTTTTTTTCAGCAAATCATCGAGGAAACGACTCTGAAAGTAACACAAAACAATTGGCAATTAAATATTACGCACATAAGCCACGTTATTCGAGTACTAATTACGCTAATTTTGCGTGACTCCGTCAAGCGTTTCCCGCGATAATTGTCAAACAATTAAGTACCTTTCCCGTGGGGAACCTGATGTATTCTTTACAATGTGATTTTAATTAAATCACCAATGAATTTGTGGTACTGTTTATACGGGCATGTTAATGAATCTGTCATTTTCTAATAATGATTGAAGCTAAATTTCAGGCTACTATTAAATTTAGCGACGGATTTTCAATATCCAATTTACCGAGGTCTAACAATATTTGTATTAGATAAGACAAATTATGGGACTTCTGTTAGAGATGGTAATTTTATAAAAGAACATAAATCAACATCACGCATCCTTAAAATCATGTATGTAATGTATGTGATATGCCCAAATGTCTATGGGTCAATCTGAAAAAATAGACTTAAAAAAAGTAAGTTAGTAACCTTACTTTTTTTAATCTACTCTTTTTTTTCTCAAGTTGTTTTTTTGTGTTAATTCTTGTATTGTCTTTTGTTGCAACAAATAAATGATTTATCTATCTAACTTTCTATGTTATCTATCATTATTATCCTTCAATATGGTTTGCGTTAAAGTATGTTATTTACCTTGTTAGTACACCCACATTGCGTTACATTTATGTTTAATTCCCACGTAATAGAGACCAAACTTTTTGCTATTAACGGGAAACCAATCCAGACGCAATCGCGACTGCTGAGCACGAGGACGCTCAGCAGTCGCGATTGCGTCCACTAGACTAACAAAGCAGTCAATAAGTGTTTTCACGAAAATTTACACCACTAGTTTGCGCCAATTTGGCAAGAGGTCCCAATCCCGATAATCCGCGCTGTCAAAAGCGGCAAAAGTTCATCGTTTTTCAGTGTTTGATTTTAAAATCAACTCATTTTTATTTAAAAATGAATAATTAACTTGCATATGGACAAAAAAGGTTGCCGAGTTAAAACTTGAGTTAAAAGAAAAGCAAATAGAGAACTAAGGCGCGTCGCCCACACGACCAAGAGTCGAGGCGCAGACGGGGCGCGGGCGCGTTAGGCCCGTCGCCCACACGACATTTGTAAAGAAAATCTCGTTGCGGCGTGACTCTGACGTGAGATATTATAACCTCCCGTTTTCTTAGCATAGTTTGTGGCATTTCGATTCTGAGATATTCATATCTTTATTGCATTCCATAATGTCTGAAGATCTTAAAATAGGCTTAAACCTAAGGTACAAGAATTAATATATAGTGTACCTACCTATATCATTTTATTTAAAAAGAAAACGGAAAATCTGACACGAATATGCGCTATAACACTTTGATAAGTTTTTGGACCAGACGTCTTTGTGCTGCCGCTCACTAAATTTAGTGACCTGAACGTTTTACGAAAATAGTATTCACATCAAGGACCACAACGTATCTAAAAATACCGATTTCCTGTTTATACAGCGACAGATACCACGAAACTATGTATGTATAGAGAAGGGTCAGAAAGCCGATTACAGGTCGCCTTACGGAACGGAAAGCTTTCGCTTGTAAGCCAGTAATGTGACTGGCTTATGAAGGACAAACTTATGATAACTCCGTTGATAGAATATTGGGGATAACCCTGTCACATTGAAAATGGCTTGATTTTAAAAGTAATACATCGTTGAGCTAGTTATAACTTGGATCCGAGACCAAATGCCTCTTGTTTTTTTTTTGTTCTATTTTCAGAGTGGCCAGCCAGGGCCACTGCCTACTCGGGTTGCGGGTTGTTCGAAAGAGATACCAGAAGGAACATGGTTGGGTTTTAGACAGTAAAAGTCTGACACTCTTTCCGGTCCGCCCAGAGCGGAGGACGTCATTTGGTGATTTTCGATCCGAACGAGATTCTGTTTTAAGAGTTTTATTGCAGTCTCAGCATTTTTTTCGTTATTGAATATTTAAATACCTATGAGTAGTACTCATAGGTATTTAAATTATTTACTCTACAAAATCAAATGTACTCATTGAGTACATTTGATTTTGTAGAGTATCATCAAAATTTTGCGCAAACCTTTTTATGATTTTGGAAAAACTTATTCTACAAGAAAAGTTACCTTACATACAAATCTGTAATGTTAGTCGTGTACAACTTACAAGACAATTAACTGATATTATAATTATCAAAACACTGACGAGTACAAACGGAGTATGTACAAATTACATTTACATAATATAATTGGTTAATTATAAATATTCAACAGGAAGTTAATCAAACCACAAACCCTTTTACACCAATACTACTATTTTTTGTAGATATACTTTAATAAGAAATATAAAAAAAATGAATAAACGGAAAAATTATATTAAGAATATATAGATTATATAATGTAAAGCATTTATTTACATGAAATATGTTGCTTCCAGATCTTAAAATACAATACACAGTACTTCATTCAACCCGCCTACTAATTTCAGCATGAAATTTTTTGAATGTGCAATGTTCCGTATATACTTACTAGCTGGTGCCCGCGGCTTCGTCCGCGTGGTTTCAAAAACAATATCCTATGTGTTACTCCAAACCATAAAATACCTCTGTGCCAAATTTCGTCAAGATCTGTTCAGACGTTTTGACGTGAAAATGTAACAAACATCCATCCATCTATTACATTCTCACTAACATTCGCCCTTTTAATAGTAAAGTATAGTTTAGTAGGAAGTAGGATATTTTGTTTCTAATAACTCTTGTACCAATGTATCTATCTGCATGATCACACACAAAATGTTCTTATTTTTCAATTATTAGTAACAATATTACGTTAATAAATAATTCATATTGTAGAATTAATCTATGGAAGTGAATAACACTGGTCTCGGAATATCTAAGTAATATAAGGTTTTATGACGTCTACGAGGTATAACTTATTCATATTAGGCAGTAATAAAAAGTACATAAATACGGCGGTGTATTAAGGGGGGCGTAATATAAGTTTTCCCTAACGGCTTACTTGACGGAGAGGTTCTAGTGTAGGAATCGGATTTGCTTGACACTATGGCCAGAGAGGTATTTGTTATACTCGTAAATAAAAACTCTTTTATTTATTAGTATTTTCACTTTTGCGAATACCTTAAATGGGTGTCGTGATGGACATACTTTGACAACCCTATGGCATAACAAAATATTTTGGGAATTTATGACAAAGACTTTGCAAAAATACCATATATTAATTTTATTTAAATGTAAATTTAAAGAATCAATGTGACTTTTTCTCTTCATATGTGCTTTTTCTAAGTTTATCTTGGATATTACAGACATCGGTGACAAAACCTGGTCTTATAATTAACATGAATCTGAAATCGCCAAGCCATCTTGAGCAATCGTGGCGATCAATGCTCGTGCCTTTTATATGAGAAGATGCCTTTGCCCATCAGTGGAACAGTTATAGGCCTTTATTATGTTATCCTTACTTAATCCTTACTAATCCTTACTTCCTTACTTATATATATATATATATATATATATATATATATATATATATATATATATATATATATATATATATATATATATATATATATATATATATATATATATATATATATATATATATATATATATATATATATATATATATATTATATTATATATTTTATATTATATTATAAAATATTATATTATATATATTTTTATATTTTTATATATATATTATATTATATTTTTATATTTTATATTATAAAAGCGAAAGTGAGTTTGTTTGTTTGTTTGTTTGTTTATTTGTTTGTTTGTTTGTTACCTCTTCACGCTTTAATGGCTAAACCGATTTTGATGAATTTTGGTACAGAGATAGTTGGGAACCAGGAGACGGACATAGGCTAATATTTTTTTGAAAAAAGTGGGATGTGAGGGAGAAAGAGGGAAGAAACGGGAAAACTTAGCGTTGCTATTACAAATCAATAAGGCGCAAGGGAAACTGTGTTACCCCAAATTTAACGCGGGCGAAGCCGCGGGCGAAAGCTAGTAAATTATAAAAGCGAAAGTGAGTTTGTTTGTTTGTTACCTCTTCACGCTTTAATGGCTAAACCGATTTTGATGAATTTTGGTACAGAGGTATTTGGGAACCAGGAGACGAACATAGGCTAACTATTTTGTGTAAAAAGTGGTATGTGAGGGAGAAAGAAGGAAAAAAGGGAAAACATAGCGTTGCTATTACAAATTAATAAGGCGCAAGGGGAACTGTGTTACCTCGAATTTAACGCGAGCGAAGCCGCGGGCGAAAGCTAGTTATATAAATGTAGCTTCAAGATGAGGGAGGGCAGGTACAGATGCAACTTTTAAAATGACTAGTTTGTTGTTTCTAAAGTATTTTTCCAAATTACTCCACAATCAAGTCCATGCCTAAATGCTCTCTGGCTGTATAATTCATGCCACATCGTATGTAAAATCTCATAACGTTAAAAAATGGTAATCTAAAACACAAAAGCTGCTAAACTTTGACCCACAAAAGAATACTTGCGTCGTATTCTTACAGATTTTGTTCCTCAAAGCGGCAGTTTGACACTGGCACCCCTATAAGCTGAGCTTCATCACCGGTCCCATAAGGACTGTAACCTCGTGTCTACTGCCTACCGCGTGGAAGTATGAATAAGCTATAGAGTATTACGTGAAAACGTTGAGATAGACATTAATTTGCTCTAAATGTGATGCATAAAATAATGCAGGCTGTAAAAACGAGATGAAATAAGAAGAACATTTGTATTGCGATACGAAACAAATACTAAGAAGATAAGTATTGATGCTCGTCCCTTTAATAATTTTCTTGAATGCTTTACCAGCTTACTACCTTTTTTTGAACGTTTCAAAACATTTTTCCAATATCCGTTCGAAGTTGTTTCATCCCAGAAACGATAAATTTCGTACAAGAATTTTGGTAGTCAGTTCAGCCCAAAATAGAATCACAATATTGTATTATTGCCACGTTCAGAGCAAAAGTTAACAGTTACCACCTTGTTAAATTCATACCCTGTGGACGTCATATCTTGGGGCTTAGGCGGAGAACTTTACGAATGGGCAATAGTATTCGTTTCATTGCACCCCGGTGCCTACTGGCGCGATATCTACTTCATACTCGGCTGTTTTACAAAAA
Organism: Ochropleura leucogaster; assembly: GCA_958449745.1. NCBI lineage: Eukaryota > Metazoa > Arthropoda > Insecta > Lepidoptera > Noctuidae > Ochropleura > Ochropleura leucogaster. The sequence continues at coordinate 7,667,689 of OY288206.1, forward strand.
CGTCGTCGTTTTAATTCTGTCAACTTTAAAGGTAACTTCTTTAGTGGTGTCAGTTGGGTGTTTGTGTATGTGAGTTTAAATTTTTATAAACACACCCATGATAGAGGAGAAATTTGTATATGGGCAAAGTTTGAAAAGGAGAAAAACAAAGTTGTTAGTTTTAGGATTATCAGATGCATAATCTAGAATTAAAATGTCTTTAAAAATGCAGTAAAGTGAACACATAATCAACATGCCTATTATCATAAAAGGGACAGGCAGAAGTGTTCCTAATAGTCATGTACTGGGCACTAATTTTAACTCTTATAACTGACTGACTAATTCAAAATATTTTTTTTTCACATATAAAACGTCGAGAAAAGGTGTACGGTGCGGGTTGGTCGTTTCCTATCGAGGAGAACCGGCAAAAACATTTGGTTTTACATTTTTCTTGTTACAGCGTTATTATTTAAGTATAAGAAAACAGCGTAGGCCTGACGATATTTAGAAATTTCTTCAAATTTAAAACTAAATCGTAACCAGAAAGGATCTGTGAGTCCACGGTAAAACAATCCTAGTGCTTCATAAAAAGAAACTTAAAATATTGTCAAAATACAAGACGTTAACAAAAACTTATCTATAAACTAAACACTTATCTGTATCTATACAAAACACGAAGCAAATAGACATATACCTAAAACCAATAATCTACAAATCCGAAACACTTATTCAAAGTGACACCTGATGCCATTGAATGCAACTCCCTGCCTTAGGGACTACTTTGCTACGTGTACCAAATGGACCACGCAAGTATACGAACCCGTTCTTCGCTTTGGACCATTAGAAGCGAATGAAGGAAACAAAGTGAAGTATGGCCGCCTTAATGCACATAGAACCGTGGTATGTAAGATGCAGCAGCTGGTTCCTACGTGAACGTTAAAAAGCGGAACCTAGATTTATCGAAATTTACTAAAGGAAAAAGTTTGTTACTGAGTTCTGGAAATGGATAATCGATTTGGTGTTATAAATCCGTTTTGAGCTTTAAAGAATTTGTGCTTTCACTAATGTCAATTTAATGCTGAAAAGAGGACCTAGACCAGGGATAACGAAATAATACAAATGACACAAAGTTTTTGGCACGCCGCCGTTTTTAACCATTTCTGATCTACCTGTGAGACGCCAGTCATTATTTTCATAGATCAGAAACACATTAAAGGCTAGTCTTCCTAACGATGTCTATAGTGGTCAGATTTTTATGGAGTTTTTCAGGTCACACAGCACGTCTTTTTTTATTAAACATTTCTCTAGAATGTGAACAAAGCGTGTGTGCGTGTGTGCAAAATAAGCAAACAATAACAGTCTCTTGTTGTATGGCTTATATCTTATTAATTAAATTTATATATCTAGTACATTTACAACTACTAATCATCAGTGGCACTGTTTGAATATAGTTTAATCATTGCCCCTTCAACCCACAACGTAAGTAGTGGCCCTGGCAGGCCCTTCTGCATTGGTGACATCTGTTTAAGGCGCGCGTAGAACTTGATCGCAAAATCGACACGGTCTGTAACTAGACGGACGGACGGTGAGCCACCTATTATTTACCATCCACAGACCCGCGTTCAGGAGTCATCTGACACGCTCTCTCATGGTGGCTGGATTGATTTGAGGTTTTCTCCCTCAAACTTCCAGCCACCTCCTTTATAAGCATAATATTTACTCTTGCCCTGGACCATGGACTTAGAGACCTCGTAGAGATCGCCGCTATCGATCGCCTCTACGAGGACCCAGTGGTACTCCGCCCAAGCGGGACAGACCGCCAAGGTGTGCTCTTTCATGTTCTCCGGGAAATAATCAACGCCCTGAAGTTGCTGTGTAACCAATATTTTTAAATAACACATAAAAACTTCAACTCATTTAACCCTTGATAAAATTTGATGCATGATGTCACTCACATAATACAACCTTTATAAAAGACAACAATCCTTGAATATTTTGATATTCTGCCACACATCCTATTGCAAACTCCTTTGCCTATCAAAACAACCCTAAAACCGGCCAGCAGACGAATAAATATTCACCAAGCTACTGCTATCATGTTATGTGCAATGTAAATTCAGGCTTGAAACATTTAGACCACGTAGTAACCCTCGGTAGGGGATACGGAACCCTTTGGTCGCGATGCGTCTGAAATGCGATACTGGTTGTATCGGACTGCTTTTGTTTTTATTTATATTTTGTTCATTTACGTCAAGATCTGAGGCCCCGGCACGAGTATGCGGTGTTAGCGTAAAGTAAATAAGTAGATTTTTTATTCATAAATACTGTTGTATTGTTTTCAATTAGTTCTATCAGTATCATCCATAGATACGAAATAAATCTTAATATTATGTGAAGAGAGTTTTTTTAACCGACTTCAAAAAATGGGGAGGTTCTATGTTTGACCGTTTTTTTTTCATGTATAACCACCGATTACATAATTATTTTTTGTTCAAAGGGTTATACTTCCGGGTTAGGCCCTTATCAATTATATTTATTTACTTGGGTAGTTTATGAGATACCTATTGACGTAATATTTTTTTTTCATCGATGATCTTGATACTAATATATTTTAGTAGTAATGGAAAATAAATACTCGATAAAAAAGTGTTAGATTATCATCCTACCTTAAAACGCTGAAATAAAAACTTTTTGCCAAAAAAATAACCGTCTTCCAAAAAAAAAACTTAAAAAGTGGAAAATAACTTCACTCCCGGAAATCGATGGCAAATAGGTCAACAAAACAAGAAAATGTCACCGACTTCCGGAAGAAAAGTCATTTTCTACTTTTTTTAATCATTGTATCTATTTTATTCTTACGCTGAACAATAATGCCTGTGGTCGGTACTACGATGATGAGTATGTATATATTTATATAGTATACTAACTTTTGCCCGCGGCTTCGCTCGCGTTAAATTCGGGGTAACACAGTTCCCCTTGCGCCTTATTGATTTGTAATAGCAATGCTGTTTTCCCTTTTCTTCCCTCTTTCTCCCTCATATCCCACTTTTTTCAAAAAAATATTAGCCTGTGTCTGTCTCCCGGTTCCCAACTATCTCTGTACCAAAATTCATCAAAATCGGTATAGCCATTAAAGAGGTAACAATCAAATAAACAAACAAACTCACTTTCGCTTTTATAATATTAGTAAGGATTACATAAAAGGTAATGTTCATCCTGACATGAACCAAGATTTTACAACAACTGAAAAAAGAAGAGTGAGAAAAAAACTTTGTTAGAAAATATCAATGTCACTCTCTTGTCTCACTCTAGCACATTACGGTGTTATGCGTAGGAAGAGGATAGTAATATTAAAAAGCAATTCCGAGTTGATAGATGAGTATCACCTCTTGGTATTATTAAAATCATCCTTGTGCATTCGGAAAGTGATTTTTGGCTTAACTACTTGAATTAAAGAAAGAAAGAAAACTTTATTTGTCAGAATATTATACAGTACTTACATAAAGCCTTACAATAAATTTTGACAAATAATTGTAATTAGTATATGTTTATTGTTACAAACGACTTATAAAACCAAAAGAGAAGATAAATATTCTGGATACTTACAAAATAAGGATATACCTACGCACTAATTTTCCTTCCACTCATTCAAAATGTCAAACTCAAAAATCACTGCAAAAAAAAAACACAACAAAATAAACCAGCACTCATTTATTATACAGTACATCTAGTCACCTTTAAACCCCATCCAATTTATTGGAACGACATCCGGAGAACCACAATGATGTTGACAAATCGTCCAGCCGCACTGTTCCGCCTTTTTGATGTTCGATCTTTAGCCACAGTTATCGAACGATTCGAGTTTGAACTCGATGATGCGAGTTCTCGATCAACCTCAAATGATGAGTTTTGGATAAACTCGAATGTTTTGGTGTAGGTATTTTTTATAACTTTAGTGTTTGGTCCGTTATTACACTCGTAGGCTATAATATATTAGTATATCAACACTTTATGGCTTTAAATATTGTTGAATATATCGCTACATCCGTGAGCGCCGTGTCGCCGGTTGCTGCAGTTGCGTAGTTTTCTCCCCACCCGCCGTCGATACCACCATTACCACCCCAATAACGATGAGGAAGAGCACAGCCACCAGTGGGCTTGGGGTCCAGGGACCAACAAGCCCTAATGCATGTCATAGACTTGTTTTATAATATTGTTAAAGTTCTTTTCACAAATAATAGTGAACCTAATGATTGTGACGAATACAACGGAGAGATAAAGTACCAAAATATTTATATACAGTAAGAAATTTTCGTACGTGCGACTTTAACCATGATTTTGATATTAATTATGTAAAGTTAATTTAAATTTAATTACTCTCTGTTTACGTAAACATAATAATTATGTAAACTCAAAGTTTGATTAGCCCATAATGTAAATTAAGAGGAAGCAAATTACAGATTAGGTCCTCAGGTATAATTATGAATTAAAACGGGTTTCGGTATTTTAATAATTCAGCGACTTGACTTACCGGCTTATAGAGGTACATACCTTTACACAGTTAATTTTGTATGCAATACGTAGGCACACAACTAAACAGAAGATTGTTTGAATTGATTCACTGACGTATTTTTGACTTGATGCAACGCAAAATACAACTATGTCCACGGAATTTCTTGACCGTATACCCTTTCCACGTTAGTATTTCTACGTCTGACCTCCGGTTAAGACAGAAAATGTATTTTTTTTTTACCCTATCACAATGTTGTCATATTTTACCCAAAGTTTGACTGGTAGAGTATTCTTATTGTCATTAAGTCCGCCTATGTATGTACCACTATTGTACATGAAGTTTAAATAATTAAAAGTGCTTCTAAATTGTTGGACAAAAATAAAAATGCTTTGAACTTGAGTTCAATTTTTTTTTGACGGCACGATTGGCGCAGTGGCTGAACGATTGACTGTAGGCCATACAAATATTTGTTCCGTGCGGGGATCGAAACCGCGACACGCAGTGCAGCAGTCGATTGCTCAGCCACTGCGCCAACCGTGTCGTCAAATCGGCTACACTTGACTGTATAAACTAGTTTCCATTTAAACTTGTTTATTTGATATTCTACCACTTTAAGTATCTACTTAACGTTGCGGGTTGTTCGAGTTGCGGGTTGTTCGAATGAGATACCGCGGCCTCGGAACGTAAAGGGCAAAAGAAGAAACATGGGTGGGTTTTAGTCAGTACAAGTCTGACATGCCCTCCCGCTCCGCCCAGAGCGGGGGAAGTCATTGGATGATTTCCCACACGAAAAAAAAAAAAAAAAAAAAAAGTATCTACTTAACTACCCTCGCTAAGTGACTTTCTCATAAGTCTATTATATTTTTTTAGGGTATATATCATTATAGCACATTTACGTCATAAAACGGAAGCCCGCTTAGTATCTGCATAAGTACTTTAGTTGTATGTACCCGGTCCTTAGTCCCGACCAACACAGGATTTCCATTAGCCAATGGAACGTAAGTTTTCTTAAACTGCACTGTTATGCAACGTCATTTTGTATAGAAGAAAAAAACTCAAGTTTATGTGGGTGAATTTTAAACAGTCCGTCGAGATAATGTTTTTATTAGATCTTTTTATATAGTAGACGAATGTATAAGTCCTGTAGGTATATATATATCTGCAAAAGGCTTTGGTGATTATATTCGTGATGTTATTGTAATTATGTAAAACCTAAAACATGTAAGTCTTTATACATCTAATGTTTTCATTTACACACACTGTATAAATAACCATTTTTCTCTATTAACAAAAGCTTTCAAAAAAAAAAAGTAAATATTCAAAATACTGGTATGTGTAATTAGAGCTTCATTTGACGCGACACGTTTCCTTCATCACCAGATCTCTTTCTATTTTCAAACATTGAAAATCATTAGACCCAAAAAAGTATATAACTACAACTACTTCAACTATCAACTTTTCTTGACGGAGCTTGCAGATGGGGTATTATCAACTAGAAGTTATTTGATGATTTCCTATCCCGCTTTGGTTTGAGTGGGAGGAAGGCTCAGACTTTTATGACGGATAGATAGATAGAATATTCTTTATTATGTACACCATGCAAATAACAAGAATAACATTAAACAACTTATAAATAGGGTGACACAATGGGCGGTCTTATCGCTAAAAGCGATCTTTTCAAGATAACCTTTGGATGGATTTAAAGGAGGACAAACAGTGCTGTAGGTAGTCTGTAGTGTAACATTTTTCAAAATTAATAGTTACATTTAAAAAAACAAATACTTAAATATAAATACATATAGTATACATTAAAAATAATAATCATTAAGAGCAAAGAAGTATTTAATATTTTGTTTAAGGAGAGAGGTAGTGCTTTTTGACCAGAATTTTAAATGTGGACAGAGTTTGAGCGCTCCTTACAGACACGGGCAGGGCATTCCATAGCCGCACAGCTTGAAATGTAAAGGATGGACCTCTTGGTCTAGTGGTTAGTGGCCCTGACTGCTGAGCCGGAGGTCGTGGGTTCGATTCCCACCCAGGACAAACTTTGTGTGATGAGCATGATTCTTTGTTCTGTGTCTGGGTGTGATTTATCTATAATATGTATGTATTTATAAATTATATAAGTATGTATATCAGTTGTCTGGTTACCATAACACAAGCTCTGCTTAGCTTGGGATCAGATAGCCGTGTGTGAGTTGTCCCAAGATATTTATTATTTATTATTATTTTATAGACTACCCATTCATGTTCCTTCTTTTGCCCTTTGTGATCCGAGGCCGCGGTACCTCTTTCCAACAACCCACAACCCCGGACGAAACTGTACCTACTAATACAATTTCATCACCTGCATCAAATAACCTACCCTACTTACGTAAATACTCCAAACGTCGCTGTTTCGTTTTCAACAATCCCATCAAATCACAACTCTAAGGCACCAAGGGAACTGATTGAATTGAATCCCCTATACCGACGCCATATTTCTTTTTCCGGTTTTCCCCAAATTGAACTTTTACCTACAGTTAAATGTACTTTAATCTGATTGAACTTGCGACTTAGATAAATCGCTTGAAGTAAACGACATTGGTTTTTAAAATGTCGGAAGTTGTAAAAAACAGGTATTGTGTTATGATTTATAGTGATTTTCTAATAAAAAATATGTAGCGCTTTTCTTAATGATTCTTCTGAAAAGAGTATGCAAGATTTATGTTAAGTATTTGCACCTCATTGGGAACAAACGTGACTTCGGAAGTCCGTGACAAATGGTAATGTTTATATTTTTTCCTTATATGCACCACGCTGCCTCATTGGTATGCTGTAATTTAATTCAAATTATTTATTAATTCAAAAGCCACGGAGAGATGTGTTATTATGTTTTTTCATGAGGATTTTATTCAGTATAAGCCTGTTGCTCGATATGTAGCCACGAGTTGTTCTGAACCTACACTTCTGCCTAAACCTTTGAAAGCTAAAAGCGTGTGGTTATGTTTGTAATCAGGCTACAGTTTATTGTTTAAAAGGCTTTTTAAAGGCAGAGTCTGACGCACTATCATCTTTATTATTTTTCAAACCAATACAACGTTTGGGGACGCATAAATATCGGAAAAAATCATTACTAATATTATAAAAGCGAAAGTGAGTTTGTTTGTTACCTCTTCACGCTTTAATGGTTTCAACCAGGTTTCAGGTTAGCTAAAGTAGACTCATCTTTCATGGGGTACTGTTTAAAATGCTACAATAAAATACCTCCCCACATTCTTCAACTGAATGAAACGAAATTTAAATCTTGTATTAAACGCACACTATGTAGGCAAGCATATTATAAGTTGGGGGATTATATTGATGATAAAAATGCTTGGCTTAATGCTAGTCCTGCTCCACAAGCATAGGGATAAACTCATTGGTTAGTATCCGAAGCTATAGTGGAAGCTGCAGAAGATTGTAAGACTATCTTTGCAATGTATAGAATCAATTCTCTAGTATTGTTTAATTATTAAGCCCATATGTGAGTGCTATGTATTATCATTGACTTGACGAAGCCCTGGTGGTTGATAGTGTCATGCTCACTTAAATGTCTCACTGATGGTGGCGGGTGTGTCGGGTCATTTAGCTCCCTTCAAAATGGTCGAGCTGAATGGGGCTGATCCATACGTCATGTTCGTGAACGGGCGCTGTCAGTTGGGACTGGTCATTTTTTAGCTACCACGGTTCATTTTTAAACTTATTTAGATTTAAAATTAAATTTTGCTTTTTATTTACTCTGGACGCTCTTACTGTGCACGCCTTTTTACATCGTTCTCACATATTTGTATAATCTCAACATGAATGATGTAAACACGATTTTGTAAAAATATTATAATTTAAAAGAGTGTCCATGGAGTTTCTTGCCCATTCTTCTCCATAGAGATCAACGCTTTGGAATGGGCAACTACAGTACTTTCACAAGTTATTATGCCTTGTGACCGGGACTGTAGATTCATTTTGTTTCTTGACTTTCAAAAGTGCCTGTAATGGTCTAATTGAAATAAATGATTTGATTTGATTTGATTTGATTTGATTTGAATGGCTACACCGATTTTGATGAATTTTGGTACAGAGATAGTTGGAAACCAGGAGACGGACATATAATTTTTATTAAAAATAACTGGGATGTGAGGGAAGAAAAGGGAAAACTTAGCGTTGCTATTACAAATCGAAAAGGCGCAAGGGGAACTGTGTTACCTCAAATTTTAACGCGAGCGAAGCCGCGGGCAAAAGCTAGTAAACAAATAAACGTGGGTTTGGCTTTTTTTGTGGAAGGGACATCATCAAATAACTTCCCTCGCTCTACATGGAGCGGGAAGGAGTATCAGACTTGTACTGTCTAAAACCCACCCATTTTCTTCTATTGCCCTTTATGTTCCGAGGCCGCGGTATCTCTTTCGAACAACCCGCAACCCAGGCTGAACGTGGGCTTATGAAATATCGCCTTAGCCATAAAACTCGCTGTCAATCATAACAATAAACTTTTCAAACTACAAATCGATAGTTTTTCTAACCCGCTGTGCTCATAAGAAATGCATGCTCTTCCGCTTTATTTATTTACATGGGGTTAGCCGATAAATCCCGGGACTTGGTAGCTTGGGGGACTTTTATTGAACTTTATATTTAGTCCACACCCATCGGATCAATAGACGGACGTTAAGTTTGATGCAACAATGTCCTATTGTCTTGTCTCGACGATTTTTGGGACCGCTTGGTAGGATGAGAATTTATTTTATAGTCTATTTGTTCAGTTTTTTTCATGATGCGATTGTGTATGCGGCCGTTCCGTTTATTTTATGGTTATTTGTAGTTGTCTCAAAAAGAGAGTTGCGTTAGTCAAGTTAATGAAGTTTGGTTAAATTACTACTAATAATTATTATAAAATAAAATACTAAAAATATACCATACAAATAAAAGTACATCAAGAACGTAACGTGAAGTTTCATATAATATTTATTGTAAGTGTTTATCGCTTCCATGCATTAAGCGGTTATCGTAAAACGTCCACGCCTATAAACATTAAATAATTCACCAACTGCATAGCCTAACAAAATAGCCCGGTAAAGCGTACGCCAGGGTACAGCTTAACAATAATTGTTGTTGGCTATTTACAGCATGTAATTAACGAGGCAACACACAAGAGACGCGCCCAATTTGTCATGGCCAGCCGGGACGTAGCGGTGTCGTAGCTGTGCTACGCCGTAGCGCTACGCTTGTACGACTCGATGAGCTTTAGCTATTACTTTAATAATAAAAAGAGTTGGTAATTAGAATATAATTGTCAGTTATTTTTAAATTAAATGATGGGTTAAATTAAAAAGCGCTGAAACGAAAGCAAAAGTAATGGCATCGCATGGATAGTAATGTTATTTTCGCATAATCATATAAATATAATGAGGATATTTACTTTATACAACACACGCTGTCGTCCATTCTGGCTCATTATCAGTATCGTTGAGATCTCAAAAGCTGTAAAACAATACGTAATCTGTGTGGGAAGAAATATTCCACGAACCTTTTAATCAGCCTCAAAATTCTAACACAGTACAACTACACACAGCACTGCTCACCAATCTAATTCAAATATCGGTTAGGCAGAAGTCGCAAAATCACCAAGCGTCGTTGCAGCGGCACGGCGACGGTGCGGTGCGGCTGCGGCGCGGCATCGGTGCGGCCGGCCGGTGCATTACACCGGAAACATTGTCCGATTGTTGCGGTCCCGCCGTAATGGGCTTAATTCTGATGCGGCTTTCGGCTTTTAGCCATTGTTTACCTGCGCACGATACACCGAAGCAAACATAAATCTGAATTTGTATAGGTAACGTTTTTGTGCGTGGTTGTACGCAACGCGGTTGTTTTTCGGTGTGTACTTCGGTTTTTGGTGCACAGAGAAAAACGGATATTGAAAATGTAGTGCTCTGAAAGCTTGTGGTAATTTACGGTTTATCAAAATATGTTTCTGTGTACAGTTTGGTTTATTTAATTATGGCACTTGGGGCTTGTATATTTATAAATTTAAACGGTTTATTAAGTGATTTGCGTAGTTGAATATAATATGCAATTAATAAATTAAATAAGCGCCGTACTAAATACTAAATACAGCTTTTTACTTGTGCATAAAGTATTAACATATTAAATAATGGATCTCCTACTCTGTCTGATAGACCAAAAAATAATCATTTAATTTGATATTTTTTTTTTATAAATAGAATGGATAGCAAATGTTCAAACCTAGTTACAGCCAACCGCTTTGTAGACGATTGTACACCCGCCGCCCGTATTGTTTTAGGGTTCGATGTTTGAAAAAGGAAAAAAAGTTTGTGATATCGACTAAAAAAGAACTGGCATTTTATGTACATAGGCACAATGTCATTACATTGTGGCTATGGCACTAAAACGACAGTTCTATTCGAAATTTAAAACAAAATCGATGGCGTGTTTTTAAATTTCGAATGCAGTTTTAAATATATGAATAAAAGTAGACTTGATATAATAATAGGATCTAGGTTCTCCCTGCCAACAACGTGCAGGTTGGGAAAAATTGTACAGGAATATAATTATAACCTATACTATATTTTATTAAAATACGTTAAATACGTAAAGCGCGAACAGGTAAAGAACTGAGTATTTTTATGACCATAGTAGTAGTACAAGTAGTCTTTTAGTTTTTTAAGGAAACCTTAGTAAATGTTAGTATTTTCGGATATTTTGAAATTATGCTAGCAAGCTTTTTCTAAAGTCTCTTTAAAAACAATCAGAACTCATTTTGAAAATAAAACATCATTTCCATGTATTAAAAAGCTATTATTTGAAAATCACAAACTATTAAAAGCTTCGATCGTTGTACTCGAGATAGCATTATTTAAATTACAGAGTAGATAGAGAGTATTCACAGTCACAATTGAAAACTCACACAAGCTCTGTCCCGAACACAAGCCCAGTTTATATATTCAAACTCAAACCGCGTCTAACACATTGACGTACAACGAATTTAGTATCAAACTTCCAATTTTATGACGTCACGTTACAGCACAACTGTTGGGCCAAAAGTTAAATTGAAACTGGTAGGCAAACCGCACTCACATGATTTATTAGCCGCATGTGAATACGTTACGTTCTGACTGTACATATGTATGTAATTGAGGGTATTGTACACCGCCACCTAAGGGATTTGAGGTTAGAACTGTACTGTATGCGTTTAGTCGTAGCCCTCGAAAGTTTTGGTCGTAAGAGTTTATGTGTTTAGGTACGGAAGTAATCAAGTTTGAGGTGTCTGTTTTGATTGCAGTAGCATCTTTAAGGTGGGTGCGTCACCACAATTATTAAGCCAAATCATAATCGCCTACTGCTACATTGCCTTCCATGAAATGTTCAAAAGGAAATTGCCACCAGTGCAAAACGTGGTATAAAGGCGCGGGCCCACCGCGGTGCACGGAGAAGCTACGCACGTGTATTAAGTTTCGCTTTGTTTAAATGTATGTGGTTGTGTCCACTGCAACCCATGGGGAGGCTAAGAATAAATTGACGTTATTAATACATGCGTGGCTTGCTCGAATAGACGGTTACATAACTCAACGCTGTCCACGTGGGTCTACGTTTCCACTGAAATACACGAATAAGACCTGTGACTATAAACAGCTGACTTATCGCAGAGCAGTTTTCCTCCGTAGATTACAGTAGCACGTGTGTAGCCTCTCCGTGGTGGCGCCGCGGTGGACCCGCGCCTTAACTTGATCTGCAGCCAGGATCGTCACCTCACAACTCCTTTACGGTTAATTGTATGAAGTCGAAACTTTGTATACATTAAATACATTTTATTAAGTATAAACATAATTATATTTCACTAGCTGTCTTGCGCGGTTTCACCCGCGTCTTTAGTTGCTGCCCCACTCCTAACGTGATGTTGGATAGCCTATTTTACTTCTTGATAATTTAGTTTCCTAATAGTAAAAAAATGGCTAAAATCGGTCCAGTAATTTTGGAGTCTATTCGATACAAATAAAATAAAAATAATATACTCTTTATAATTTTGGTATAGATAACATAATATTAAACTGCTGGCGTAGGTTGTCATTTTGTAGATCTTTGCTAGTTGTTGCAGATAGTCAGTGGCCCAAAACTCTGGCAGTCAGTCTTACCAAGGAGTATCGTGAAACCCAGTACCAACTAGGTTGTGGAGGTCAGATAGGCTGTCGCTCCATCTAAAATACTGAAAGCTGATCCCGACATAGCAGCTAAAAGGCTAGGCAGATGATGATTATACATTTTGGTTTAAGATAAGACAAAAAAAACAGAGTTGCAAAAATTTCTTAAGAAATAAGCAGTACCTTTGTACTAAAATTTTATATGTCTTTTTTTCTGTCTTATCTACTGTGTATACATAAATTATTAAATAAATAAGATTAGGAAGCCTCATATGTGAATATGAAAGACAAAAAAAACCTAAACCTAAATATTAAATGCGAAACTTGTATTTCCTATTTTATTTTTTTAATTTATTTTTGATCTATGTAAAATACTGACATTCAGATGTATCTAGTTAGACTGAAAACTAACTGAAAACGACTACACAGCTGATGAATAAATAAAACATTTTACAGCGGAAGTAAATGTTAGCAATGAAAATATTGAATATCCCATTCACATAATTTAGTGCAGCACTTCCAAAATAATTGTATACCCAATGGTCTGTATAAATATAAATGACTAAGTCAAATAAACATTGCGCTTCATTAGGTTTGAAATAGCGAACTTTGTTTGTGTTTAATCGAACCAATTCCCACGCTTAATTTGTGCTAAAACATGACTTAATAGTGGTAGTCAAATTGAAGTTGTAAGTTAAATACAACAACATTGTTTAGTTTACCTAGGGCGTTATTATTGCTAAAATTTAAAGTTATAATTAATTTTTTGAACAAAGTTAAATCAAAAACTGTCACTGAATCATTTATAGAAAAATTTGTGTACACACGATCAACCTATTCTAAACTATTATAACCTGATCTCTCTACTACGGACCGCACACCGTAGTAGAGAGATTAGATTAAAATGGTTTTGTGTAGGTTGATATGCCGTCGTGTGTACACATAAAACTAATATAAGGGAAAAAATACATACAGACAAAAGACCACAAAGGTACTTACTTCTTATTTCATTTAAATCTCATCCAACAGACCAGTAGAATAACTACAGTTCATAAAAAAAACAATAACCACGTTTTGGTTCGTTATCACTTTTTCTCTTTTCTTAATCTTTAAATTAATTTAAAGCTTGCCCCCTTTTACATGTAACTTAAATATTATAGTATACCTCTGCTTAACGCCAAGGGGATTGCAAGGCATGATGTTATTTAATTGTAGCTAGAAACGTAGTAAAGGCAGCTATGAAGATGAAGGCCAACAGTTTTATAGTTCCCTAATCAATTCACAAACGCAGTTCAATATTATTCAAAACCACTGACTAAGCAGTAACTATAAATCCTAGTTAAAACTAAAGTGATCACGTTCAGAGGTACGCGATAAGACCCGGGTAGATAAGGCGCAGTTAATCCGCAAGAACAAAGGCGTCTGTCCCGGGGCAGTGGCGCGATTTCAGCCCTTTGTGGCTATTCTTGAAGTTTAAGTTGCGTACGCGACTTGGATAATGTTAGATTTAGAATATTTTGCAAAAAAATTGTTGCATGTAAGAAAGGTAGAATTTTTGTGTCAAAATATTTCGATTAAAAAAATTAAAATTTTTTTTCGACACCTAGATTCTAACTTTCCATTCTATTTTAATTTCAAACATTTTCCAATTTATAAAATATACAAGTTACCCAAATTCAACGAACTTAATAACTTCGTCAGTTCTATTTATTTATTAAAATACACAGTATCCTAAAAACCCCGTTTGTCCATTATTCTCGTACTTCATAGTAATTCAGCATACATTGTTATGACAATTGCTAATTATCTTATTTTTAAAATGTGGATACTGGTAATAAAAACCAAACTCAGTCTGCAGACATTTTTTTTTCCTACGTAGTTTTAAAACCAGATTATGCTCCTCTAGTTTTGACAACACTAGTCACTACCACTCGTCACCTTATCGTACGGTTTCCATAATACCAACCTCACCAAATCCTAGCCATGCCACGGCCCGTCGACGTCTGTATCTGAAACGTTATTATCTACTCTCAAAAGGCCTCACTTCCGTCTCGCTGGCCTTAACAAATGTTTCTTTTTACGCATCCTTTGATCAACTAAGTCTTGAGGAAGATACTGCGTGTGAGTGATGTACAGGTGAATAAGGGTTTGAAGTAAGGAGGGTATACCTGGTTGTGGTGGTTGTTAGGTGAAACTGTTGCAGCGGAACGGAGTGAAGTGAGTTTAAAGTGGAGCTGTTTGTTTGAAGCCTTCAGGCGAATCTATATTGATGAATCTTTGGGTGCATTTCCCAAACATTAGCAAATGGAATCAAAATCTATACGGTACTTAAAATTTAGCAAAGAAGCAATAAGCAATATCATACGTAAATTTATAGATATGTATATAAAAAAAATGTGAATACAAACTAATTTGCCGTCGGTCAACTCACTGCAATCTATGTCGAAGTAGGAACAATAGTTTTCCAATGGCAAAGTTAAGTTTATCCTTCAATATATTTTATGTTTTCGGTAATTTTAAACTTCGTTTTTTTATAAGTTAACTACGGTGTTTTTTACTTATGAAAAAACAAAATACTAAACTTTCCATTTACGAACGTAGACCAAACAAAGAGAAAAACGTACTAATTGTACCTAACGATTTCAAATATAATAAAAACAAAACAAAAACATTTATATTTTGAAACAGAGAACAACTTCTCCAGACAAAAACAAAAACAGTTCGTTGAAACGAGCTAAAAAAACGCAAAACCCGATTGATATTGTTATGTCTACAAAGTTTATTGAATAAAAATATCAGAGCTGCAATCGAAAGAAAAACTCAACTTATACTACAACAGTCATTATAAGTTACTATTAGCATTTTAGCTTTCAGTCCGAGGGTTTGACTTTAATACTGTCTAGGAAGACTTAGCGAACTTACAGGGTCTTTGTCTTGGACTGTTGAGGTAGACTGACGTCGAAAACTTGGATAAAACTATCCTTTAGGTTCTTACAGACTATTGGCTCTTTGGGAAACATTGTTCGGAGATGTGAATGCTTGGAATTTGTTATTCTTTGAAATTTCAGCTGGGAAATGTTAGCTCTGCCTAACCCTGTAGTGATAACAGTTTAGTTTTGTTACGTGAAATGTTGGCACATTTTTTTAAATGAATAAATAGATTATTGAGTCTTTTTAAAATAACGATGATTATGATGTTACAAAAAATATGATAATAGCAATTAAAAAATATGACTTCGTTGGGCAGGTAAAATTAAATGAAGTAGCAGTACTAGTGGATTTTCAGAAAAAAAACAGAAAAACACAAATTATCATCTATCTCTTTACTAATAAAAAATCTATGACCATTCACAAAAGAAAAAGAGAAATACTCTTAGATGAAAGTTAAAGCCACTTTCCCATTATAATACCTACAAAGACATCAAAAATACAATACCAATAAAATAATGGATTTTTCGGTAAAAATCCATTTCATTATTCCCCCCAGTGGACACAATACATCTTAGTGATGAAGGCGTCAAACAAAATTGAAAGGGATCTAATGGATCAGTTTTTTTCAAAGAGAGATTAGAAAAACTTTTTTTTCGAGATCAAAATAGGGAAATTCATAATTAATTTGGAACCCCAACTTTTGAATGAAGGCGCCAACAATGCAGTGCATTTTGCGAAGTTTTGAAGACGGTCTGAAATTGAGGAAATGGGCCAATTGTTGAGTATTAACCTGAATGTCCTTTGTCAAAACGTCTTAAAAGACTTTTCATCATAATAATTTCGATCTACATAAATTAGTTAATTTTATTTCTTTTTTTTTGCACATAGGTAATCAAAACCCACTTATGTTCCCTTTAACAACCTGCAACTCCAGTAACCGGTGGCCCTGGCATGCCCCTCTGCTTTGCTGACATCTCTTTCAGGCGCGTTTGGAACAAGAACGCGCCGTCGACACGGCCTGTCGTCACTAGATGAGCGGACGGTGAGCTACCCATTGCTCACTGTTCACAGAACCGCATCCGCATCCGGGAATCGTCACGCGGCGCCCGATGCCTGGAGCACCTCCCGCGGGGGCTGGATTGTTTTGAGGTTTATAAAATAGTTTTCGGTAATGTTGCAGAAGAAAATAAAATTAAAAGGGCTTTTCCCAGTAGGTTAAAAAATAAAATACGTTTTATTATCCAGTTCATACATAAACAGGTAGTCCTGTAGGCCTACTATGACATCTTAAAGCAGAACTAATTCCACTGAGTAAAAGAGATGGTGCTAGACACCCTGTATAGCTCTGTCCCTTTCACTCAGCGGAATAAGTTCTGCTTTAACACGTCATGGTAGGGTAGCTGTTTATGTATCTGAATGTAATCAAAACATTAGTTTGATACACAAAAAACAAAAACGTATTCCGAGAAATATAAAATAGGTACTAACTTAGGCAAAGTTTATATATTTGGAACGAATAAGAAATACGTTCACGTCAAAATAAGGTTTAGCTTAATAAATCTTAAAAATATATGTTTCGGCAGATTACACACTATTTGCTATTGTTGTTTATTTGCGTTACAATGAAACTCTGATATATTATGCTTTGATACTTTTGTTGTCAACGTAAAAAAGGTTATATGATCATAATTTCATAAAGATAGGCAATAAAATTGTCTAATACATATGTAAATAAATGAAAATATTAACTGGTGCTACTACTTAAAACATTATTATGTTTTATGTGGATTAAATATTTCTTCATAATAATATGTTATATTCGACATATGATATATGAAATATTGATCTTATAAATAAATTGTGATTAACTGTAGTAATCCTGAATCAAACTTCAAAAGCCAAAGACAATCTCTAAAGAATATTCACAGCCTTAGCTCCTGAGAAATGCTTGTTGCAATTCAAATATTTATGACTGCTAGCAGTGTGCGCACCGCCTTACCTCTACACGTTCTTGCCTCAAGCTAATCTGTTATTCAAACGTAGAGTATTTGTTTTCCTTACGGCATCCAACTTAGTAATTAATTCTCTTTTATTCATATTTAAGCTACTCATCAACATCTTGACTTAATTTAAAATAACAGCTCATAATAAAGTACGACGTTAATACCCAGTAATGGTGTCTGAATATTTTTGAAAAGAAATGACGTATAATTTTACTTTGTTATTATTATGAGGTGTTTCAGGTTTTATTAAGGTTTTTATGTGTTTTCTTTGTACTTTTCACTTCTGAAATAACATAATTTGGTAGTCATTTTATTTTGTGAGAACCTACCTCAAAATTAACTTTGTAGAGATTTCGACAAATACTCAAGAATCCAGATCTGTTTCTGGATTCTGAATCCAAAAACATTGGTTCCCATTAGGGTTACGAATCACAAGAGCTGAAAATAAAAAAGATACCGTTTATGTCAGCCACTGCCGGATTAGTCTCAGCAGCAGAAGTTTCTTCTTTCGTAAGTTTCACATTCGAAAAGAATAGGAACAATCACAGACATAGTCAGCTAAACGATGCCTTGTATCGAAAATATTAGAACTTATCTGATTACAAGCAGACGAAAACATTTATTTTTTCACATATCTAATATAACATGGTACACAGGGAATTCCAGAAGTCAAGCACACAATTTACATTTGCCTCAATAACACGAAAAACATAGTAATTTGGTAAGAAACAAAAGAACTAGTTTGTACCCTATAAAGGCATTACCACGCAACAAAGCCAACATTTATGTGCTTCCATTCCGTTAATAACAACAGTCAGACCGACACGTATGTTGTAACGAACATCTCATTACCAGTATTTCGTACTCATTACCAGCCTTACAGCGTGTCGGCACAAGAGTAGATAAGATTCAGAATCTGAACTATTGATCAAACGTACTGTTACGTAACTACACCTATTAAATACATTGCGAATGTGTTATAAAATAGTAAAGAATAGAAAATAAAACACTCAGCAAAATTAGTTAGCAATTGATAGCAAAAAGACTATTCAGAACCAGGATTGTATTTACAATAATTACGTTATAAATATCTATTTGTAGAGCAATGGTTAACTGTAAGAGTTTTTTTTGTGATGACATTGTATTGTATTGTATTGTATAACGGGCTGGTGTCCGCAACTCCACGTCTAAGGCGCGTATTTTGCGTATGGGTGGGAATATTATTCGATCCACCCCAGCTCCACGAGAAACGTCAGCAGCGCCTTGGTGTTGCTGACGATCTCGCGAAGAGTACCTGGGTTACCGAAGTACTTTGCCCTGTATGGGGCAACCTCTGGGCAGTGCAGAAGCACGTGGGCTGCTGTTTCGTCTACCTCCATGCAGGCTCGGCACAGTGGGCTGTCTGTGACTCCTATGACAAAGAGGTGTTTATTAAAAGAGCCGTGGCCAGTAACGGCTGCTGTAATTGTGCGCAGCTGTGGTTTTGTCATCCGAAGCGCCTGTTTAGTGAAGCGGCCGTCGATGCTAGGAAGAGCTTCCTTGGCCTGCCTGCACTCACCGTGGTCCAGCCACAGTTTGTGGTGTAGTTTTTTGGTGCGTTTCCTTACCAGTGTACGTAGGTACCCAAATGGTAGTGGCACGATAGGTGCGGGGCCCACTGGTACCATGCTCGATCCCCTTCTAGCAAGTTCGTCCGCAGCGTCGTTGCCTCGGGAGTCGCTGTGTCCTTTGATCCATTGGATAGTTATTTTGTTGAGATTACCAACCTTATTTAGTCGCTGGTGACACTCATGTATTAGCCCACAATTGACTGTTTGGCTGTTTAGTGCTTGCAGTACAGCCATGCTGTCCGAAAGTATGCGTATAGAGTGGCCCTCAACCTTCCTTGCCATGATGGCTGAAGCGGCTAGGGAGATGCCCATGCATTCTGCCTGAAACACCGTGTTGTGGACCCCCAGAGGTACGGCTATGTGGATGTTGAGGTCCTCTGAGAAGACTCCGACTCCCGTGCCAGTACCTGTTTTGGATCCGTCTGTGAAGATTCTTACCTCTGCGGGGCATAGCCCTTCGCAACGGTGGTCTTCATGGAGCTGGATTTTGTATTTCTTATCGAATACGAATTGTTTGGGTATCCGATCGTTTATAGCTTTGGCTATTGGGAATTCGTTGTAGAACTCCTCCAGTACCTTGGTATGCTGTGTATATTTCTTACCCCACAGATGAAGTGTTTTGAGACGTAATGCCGCCGTCGTTGCCTCCTGCTGAATGAACAGGTGGAGCGGTGGAAGTTCTAGCATGGCTTCAAGGGCTGCAGTTGGAGTAGTCCTCATGCAGCCAGTGATCGCCGTGCAGGCAAGCCTCTGCATACGTTGAAGTTTAGCTGAGGCTGTCACCAATCTGGTGCGGGGCCACCATACCACGGCCCCGTACGTGACCATAGGTCGGATTACCGCGCAGTAAAGCCAGAGGATGATTTTGGGAGACAGCCCCCACCTCTTACCTATCATCCCTCTGCACTGCCAAAAGGTGATGCAGGCTCTGTTTAGTTTATTGTCTAAGTGACTGCTCCAGTTTAACTTACTATCCAGGATGACGCCTAGGTATTTCACCTCGCTGGCTAATCGGAGTTCAGTATCGAATAGTTTGGGTAGGCGGTAAGGTCCTAGTGTTCGCTTTTGGGTGAACATGACTAGTTCAGTTTTATTAGGGTTTACAGACAGGTCGAAATCCTTGCACCATCCTTCAACGATGCGTAGGGCCTGTTGGGTAAGGTTGCAGATTGTCCCCGTTACCTTTCCTGAAATGAGGATGGTGAGGTCGTCTGCGTACCCTATTGTATAGAAGTGGTTTGCGTTAAGTTTTGTGATAAGGTCGTTTATCACCAGGTTCCAGAGGAGCGGGGATAGTACCCCTCCTTGAGGACAGCCTCTGGCTATCAAGGCCATCTCCTGTACTTCTGCCAGGCGCACCACTCTTTGACTTAGCATATTAGTGATCCAGTCTATCATTACCTGTTCCACTCCATGTCGAGACAGAGCGTTACGGATGCTGGAAAAGTTGGTTCTATCGAAGGCTCCTTCGATGTCTATGAAGGTTCCTAGACAGGTTCCCTTCTGGTGTATAGCTTCTTCTATTCGGCTGACCACTAGGTGGAGAGCTGATTCGGTAGACTTACCCGAGCTGTATGCGTGCTGGTTGTCATGGAGTGGTATAGTTTTTAAAACGCCGTCCCTCAGCTCCCTTTCGCAGATCCTCTCCATGGTTTTTAGAAGGAAGGAGGTCAGACTGATTGGTCGATGGGCTTTGGCGTTTGTGTAGTCACCCTTACCTGGCTTAGGGATGAATATAACCTTCACTTCCCTCCATCCTTTAGGAACGTATCGGAAGGCAAGGCACGCTCTCATTAAGGGCAGCAGTTTACTGGCTACGGATGTGCTACCCCACTGCAGTAGAGCAGGGAAAATGCCGTCCGGGCCTGCCGCCTTGAAAGGATGGAAGCAACGGATCGCCCACTGGATTTTCTCCAGTGTTATCACCTTGTCAGCGTAATGCCAGTCGTTTACTGATGGCGTTTGAGTTGTCTCTGTCCAGTCAATCACCTGTGTAAATGCGCATCCTGGGAAGTGAGTTTCAATGAGGACGCGCATCGCCTCTTCTGGTGATGTGGTGAGTGTATTGTCAGGTTTTCGGAGAACAGTGGGGCCAGGTGTTTTTTGTTGTGCCAGTATTTTCCTTACCCTATTAGCTTGTTGACAAGATTCGATGTTACCACAGTACTTACGCCACCCTGTGGTGCTCCTGAATCTTATGCATTTTTTGTAGCTGGATTTGGCCGCGTAGTAGGCGTCCCAATCCTTGTCCGCCCAAGTATTCATAGCTCTGTTTAGAGCTTGTCTTACCTTGCTGCGCTTGCGCTCCAGTTCCGCACCCCACCATGGTTGTTTCCCTGATGTGTTTGGCGGAACGGTTTCTGGGCAGGTAGTCTGGTAGCTGTCTAGCATTGACTTTGTGAGCTGACTTACCCGCTCTTCAATATGCGGTGTGCTCTCGTAAGTCACCCAGTCATTGATTGACGCCAGCTTGTTTTCAAGGGTGCGCGTATATGCAGCACGGTCTGTATTGCGCGGGTTGCGCCGTGGCAGTGTACGTGTTACAGTAACCTGGATGTCGAAACGGATCCACCTGTGGTCCGAGCAGGAGGCCTCTTTGGAGACCTGCCATCCGGTGGTGATTGCCGCTGCGCCCTCCGAGGCCAGAGTAAGGTCTATAATTGTGCGGCTACGCCTGGTTACAAAGGTCGGTTCAGAGCCTGTGTTTAGTAGGGTTAAGTTGGTTGAAAACAGATAGTCAACTAGAGTCTTACCCCTTTCATTCTGCGTGTCCATGCCCCACAGAGGGTGGTGGGCGTTGGCATCGGCCCCTATGATAACCTCCAGCCCGGTGCACTCGCAATGTCTTACGAGGCGGGCGAGGTCATGTGGGGGCGGTTCCTCACCCTCGGGCATATATACCGAGGCGAGGGCGATTGCCACCTCTGCGTCGTCACGCTGTATAATCAGCCTAGCTGCAGAGATATCCCTGCAACAGAAATCTGTTAGTGGCTGTGTTTTTAGGTTACCTGTAGTATAGATACACGATCTGGGTTGGTCGTGGTCTGTAGTAGCTAAGAGCTTACCCCTAAGATTGGAGAGGCCTTGTATGCGGCCACCCCTGATCCACGGCTCCTGGATCAAAGCGATGGCTGTTTGTTGAACCTCCAACCACTTCCGTAGCTGAGCCGTCGCGGTCTGACTGTGGTGGAGGTTAACCTGCAGAACCCTACAGGTCGACGAAAGGGACGCCATCGCTGGTCGCGCCCTCCTCGTCACCTGCTAGTCGCAGCCCGGCGAACAGGTCGCCCGCGTCGAAGCCCTCCTCCCCGGGGTCCGAAACCGACGACAGGATGATGTCGTCGATCTCTTCTCCCGATGAGAGAACGGCGTCCACGCTGGCGGCGGAGTCGACGGCCGGCGCTGCTGCTGCAGGAGTGTCCGCGGGTGGCTCCGCGGGGTTTGATGTCGGAGGTTTCTCTTCCTCCGGTTTCGCGACCATGGTTTCAGTGGCCGGATCCCAACCCTGAGGGACGTCGGCAAATTTGCCGTTCGGGCCCTGGAATTTCACGTACACCGTCCCTGCGCAAAATGAGAGACGGCGTTCGGCTTTCATCAGGGCCGGAATTTGGTCCTCAGGGATGCCAACCACAATGTACCATGCCGCGGCCTGTTTGTCGCCGTGCAGCAGTACCCACCTCCTGATGTCCACCCAGGAGTTTTGGTAGCACAGAGCTCGCCCAATACTGGTCGGCTCTGTGAACATCCCCTGCTCATTGGGGATGAGTATGCCACATCGTACGCGGCGCTGGATCTCCGACTGCCTCTTGATCACCAGCGGAGTGCTGGCGGGAAGAGGCATCTCGGAAACGAGTTTCCCCAGCCAGGCCAGCGAGTGTTCGGTGCCACACCACAGCTTTAGGACCCCACCGGCGAAAATAGGTTTGGCCCTGAAGTTCGGTGCGGGGACATCCGGTTTGGGAGAGCAGGATTCGGCAATGATCTGCTTCTGTATGGCTGCTAGCACCTGCTCTGACACCTCCCTGCTGATGTGCCCCGTGCGGCCGCATGTGACTGCGACGTCGAGGTTGGTGCTAGCAGCTTGGGCGTAGCTTTGGTGGGCGACCCGTTTGGATCTATCGAGACACGGCCGCTTATGCTCGCCACGAGGGGATGAGGTCTCGTTGAGAGCTCGCTTGGCCGCGGTCTGATCCATCCGAACGGGCCGCTGGTTCCTGTGCTGGCCCTGTACCTCCGCAGCGCCAGCAGGCGGTTGGCTAGGTCCTGGTTGACTGGTGCCAGCCACGGCCCGCGATCGCTTGCCTGCGGAGAAATTGACATTACCGCTGGCCGATTTAATCGTAGCCGCGGCGTTAGCCTGTATGGGTACTTGTGAAGATTTCTTACCTCTCCACAGTTGACGACGTTCTTTCTTCGTCAGTCTGGTCCTCTTCTTACCGACCCCTTCCGAGGAAGTTGGGGCGGTCTGCCTCGGGTGGTCAGCGCAGCAGCACTGGGTACTTTCCGAGGATTTCCCCTTGGTGCCCTTGCGCTTACTCCTCTGCACCTGCCAGGCGAGCGCAAACTCGTCTCCGGTGATACCGGGCTCCACCGGCTGGCCAGTGACGGCCGGCGGTAGAGGGGCGGCTTGAGGATCCACAGGCAGAGGTGGGTGTTTGCTAATAGCCCCACCTTCGGAGTTAACCGTCGGTGTAGGCTGTGTGCCTGCGAAGGAACGAGGAATGGTACTGGTCCCGGGCAGCGCCGATTTCCTCGGTTTAATACGGGACTTTGTTTTGGTCTTGGCAGCGGTTTTCGCCACTGCCGGACCGGAACCCGCGCTGGAGCTTGCCGCAAAAGCAGCAGAGCGCCCAAGGGCGACAAAGGTGCCGACGGCACCTCCTGTGGGAGCTTCATCGGCTTTCGCCTCCGCTCCAGTATGTGTTTGTGTTTGTGGTGTGTGTGTGAGGAGTGTGTGAGTAAGTGTTTGTGATGTGTGTGTGTGTAGTGCGTGTGTGTGTGGTGTGTGTGGTGTGTGTGTGTGTTGTGTGTGTGTGTGTGGTGTGTGTGTGTGTGGTGTGTGTGTGTTGTGTGTGTGTGTGTGGTGTGTGTGTGTGTGGTGTGTGTGTGTTTGGTGTGTTAAAAGGTTTTTTACTATCCATAATAAGTGTGTTATATATTCATCTCTCTGGCTTCCCACCCTCCATGGAGCCCGCACCTGGGAGCGTCTCGCTACAAACAGCTCGAACACTAGGACTACCAGAGAGATATAGGTGCGCAGGGCTGGCTTACAGTGCGACATCGGGTGCTTGATCGGGATCTTACACCGTCAGCATGACCTTAACCCACCGCTTCGGCCTTCCAAAGATGGCCTCCACGGACCCCCCGCACCTCGCCGTGGCCCTCTGACGGGACACAGTGGCCATTTCCCCACCCTTGGCTATTGGGTGGGGCCACCGTTTCACTTGAAATCCGGACCAAAGAGGGCGTGTTGCCTTACGGACGCATTAACACCAGCGCCGCTCGGCTCAACCCCCCAGGACTCCTTCATCCCCGCTTACGGCGCTCAACTGCGCAGGTCCTAGCGCAGGTGACTCGATTCCCCTGCTCATCGCCAGCTGGATTTAGTGGCAGTTGAGCCCACGACCACTCAGTCACAGAGGGTCGTGGTTAGGAGTGGAAAAGCGCCTGGTGGTTTCTGTTGCGTCTATTTCTTAGGGAATTAGACCAATAACAGGGCGGCAACCTCGTGAAGGTGGATCCACCAGACTTGCCTTGGGGATCTACGCGACTGTTGCGCTCTCCCCCAAGACCTCGCCACCTTACTGACTCTGAAGGAGCAGTAAGGTAGGTTTGCATCTATACTACCAAGCAAAGCGTAAGCAAAGCGTGTCGTTGTGCAACCGCAAAAGCATAAATACAACCCCTCCCCTTGTGATGACATTAACAACGTGGTAAAAAAATTGTACAATATTGCTTTGCAATAAAAAAAAACCCTTAAATATTACTAATGCAACAAGATTACAACGATTTTCAGCTCAATTGTATAAAGTTCAGTCTCTGTTGTAAACATACTCCCGCTGTTCCATTCCGTCCGAAATGGGGGTTAATTTCATTAGCACGGGCGCAACGAATCGTGTGATAACTTTAGTGATGTTATTCGGCAGCGCCCTTGGGATTGGTTGCTGATGTGACGTACGTTTTGTTCCGTAGCGTTTAAATTTTGTGAGTGTTTGGGAAATGTAGCTGGTTTTAGTACGTTTTGGTGTTATGGGTTGTATAACGAGAAGTAAACAAATTAGTTTTATCATTTGTGTAGTGGAAAGTTTTGATACGTATTTTTAGGTACAAGTGGAATGTATTCAGCCATGTGTAAAAATAACTGATTTAAATATTGCATAGATGACAATATTAAAAGTAGAATAGTTTTGAACAAATACTGAGTGATTTAAATACAGCTATACCTAATATGATTTTCCCGGTCAATATTGCTACGAGGAGATCTACTTTATAACTTGTTTTCAAAGCAACCTATTCTCTCTCAACACACAAAAACGTTGTTGCACACACTGATTGTCCAATCAATGGCATCGTTCGCATCATTACCATAACTGATTGGCTAGTGCTGTTCAGAAAATTCGTGCGGCAGTTCTGAAAACGCACGGGTCTACCCACTACTGTACAATTATCGTACTGCGACCAAAACTTTAGTATAAAACGGACGGGTGGGCAAATTAAAACACCTATGTGTGAATATTATGACTTTGTGTGTTTGTTTGTTTCATTTTTGGGGATCAATTATGTTTTTATGATAAACTAGCTTTCGCCCGCGGCTTCGCCTGCGTTAAATTTGGGGTAATACAGTTCCCCTTGCGCCTTATTGATTTGTAATAGCAACGCTAAGTTTTCCCTTTTCTTCCCTCTTTCTCCCGCACATCCCACTTTTTTAAAATAAAAATTAGCCTATGTCCGTCTCCTGGTTCCCAACTATCTCTGTACCAAAATTCATCAAAATCGGTTCAGCCATTAAAGCGTGAAGAGGTAACAAACAAACAAACAAATAAACAAACAAACAAACTCACTTTCGCTTTTATAATATTAGTAAGGATATATAAGTAAGGATTATGCGGATATTAGTTTGTAAATTGTAATAAAAGGGAACTTTTAACTGATATTTTTTGTGACTAAAACAATGCAACCGTTTTCCAAACTCAATCGACAATGTGGGATGTAGTTTTTATTTGTTCTCTATAAATGGCATGTATGTGAAAGTTTTTAAAGTTTAATTAAATATCGGTGACACGTTTTTGGTCTGACCAAATCTTTCGTCATCAGAAACTTTAAAGCGCCATTTACATGATGCAAGTTTGTTGCCTGTTGCATACAATAAAATTGAAGCAATAAATTACTTGCATGGTCTAAACAAAACGTACGATTTTGATCTATTGCGCAAGTTTTGCTTGACAAAACTTTCTTAGTGTAAACAGCACATACAAAAATTTCTTAGGCGATTCTTGCATTCAATTCGACGACACGGTTGGCTCAGTGGCTGAGCAATCGACTGCTGCGCTGCGTGTCGCGGGTTCGATTCCCGCACGGAACAAATATTTATATGACCTGCAGATAGTTGTTCCGTTTGTGTATGTGAGTTTAAATGTTTGTAAACGCACTACTCACCCACGATACAGGAGACAAACCGTGGGGCAAAGTTTAAAAAAAAATGGTTTTCTCTTCATTTGCCAACATGAGTGCAGTAAGTGAAGGTGTGTTAGAGCTCTTACACACGAGCGGCATGTTCCCAACGGCAGAGGTAACTGCAGCCGTCGACGCGCATCGGCGGCAACCGTCGACGCGTCGACGGCAGCGGTCGACCTATAGCGACACTTGCAGTTGTAGTGTGCCGCGTCCGCCATTTTGTCAGTCGACTGCAAATAGTTCAAGAGTGAGCATGCTTCACAAATTTGTAAAATGAGTTCTACTGACGAAATTCATAATTAATTGCTATATTTTTGGCAGTAAAGAAAAATGAAACGTATTTGGAATTATAAATTGAAAGATTATAGCAATAAAACAATTAAAAACACTGCATGGATGGCGGTTTGTAAAGAAAATGTTAATGATTTCAATAATAAATCCATTTTATAACTGACTCCTATACTAAGAGAGCAGACGACGGCTGCCGCTGATCTTCGAAGTTGAAATGACGACGGCTGCCGTCGACGCGACAACGGAAGCCGTCGACGCGTTGACGGTTGCTGCCGCCGCGCGTCGACGGCTGCAGTTACCTCTGCCGTTGGGAACATGCCGCTCGTGTGTAAGAGCTCTTAATCGTTGCTGCTCTTCTGAGACAAGAAATATTGAGAAATCGTCGTTAAAAGAGGTGTTGGATCAAAAAATGGATAGCTAGAAGAGGAGTTCTCGGAGCGTGTAACAGTCTTTGAATTACAATAATAATAATAATAATTTATTTATTTGCAAGAAATATGGTGTTTACAGCTCTTAAAATAAAATAATTACAGTACTACATATTTCGCCTACTAAATTCAGCATGCAAATTTTATTTTTTTTTACGTGCCATGTTTCTTAATCATTAAAAAATAGGAATTACAAAATGTCAAAATAAGAACACAGGCATGTCAGGATTTATAAAATTACAGAATTGTCAAATTAAATTAAATTATAGGAATGTCAAAGTTAATTAAATTAAGTACAAGAATGTCAAAGTTAATTAAATTAAGTACAAGAATGTCAAAGTTAATTAAATTAAGTACAAGAATGTCAAATTTATTAATTTACATTTTTCATTGCTGAATCGTGCATTACACGATTCAACAATGATTCAAAATAGAAAATGATATATTTTTTTATCATATTTTTTAATAAACAAACTCTTTACAAAACCTTCCAACACTTGAATGAAAAATTTGACAACGCAAATACGTGCAATACTTGAAGCAACCCGCCAATGAATTGTACACGCACATACAACTTTCTGTTTAGACAAGTCAAAACTTGAAAGCAATAATCTCCTTATCATAATTGTATTGGTCTAAACAGAAGACATTTGCAACTATTGCTTGTCAAGACTTGCATTCAATAATTGCGTTCAATTTTTTTACTTGCATCCTCGTGTAAACAGTTGCGTACAATTCTTGTAGGGCAATTATTGCACTTCATTTATTGCATTCAATAATGGCACTTGAATGTTCAAGAAAATTGTATCGTCTAAATGAGGCTTAAGATTATAATCTAGATCTCTTCAAAGAGCTTCACATCAGGCGAGCTGATAAAATGCAAGGTAAAAACGAATGCGAGTGAAGCCACAGACAACATTTAGTTTTAAAATATAAAGCTAGGCATGTGCTAGCCGTGTTAGCCAACAGATTTCGACACACCTCACTAATTGGCCAGCTCAGTCGTGACCACTCGATTGACTATTCGGAATTGCTTTTTCCCGGATATTTGGATTGATTTTGTGAGTTATTAGTGTGAAATGAACGTAGACTTGCTTTGTTAAATAAAAAAAAACGCTTTTTAATCCCTATAAAGGACTGCAAAACTCGTTTGATGTAATAATGATCAATTTATTTCGCTATTATCCTATTTATATACATATCATTAATCTTTTACCTAGGAAGGGTTAAGCAGAGGTGTACCATAATTAAGTAGAAGTCACATTTAATAAGGAGAGGGCTTATTGCCGTCGACCGGGCATAAATCCGAACTGTGGAGATGCTTAACTGAGAATTTACTTATGGAAAAACCCACTAACAATTTGCTCAACCCAGAAATCGAACTTCAGAATAACAAAGCAATCTGACAAAAATCTAATCTGACGGGCCTGTTGGTCTAGTGGTTAGTGGCCCTGACTGCTGAGCCGGAGGTCGTGGGTTCGATTCCCACCCAGTACAAACTTTGTGTGATGAGCATGATTGTTTATTCTGTGTCTGGGAGTGATTTATCTATAATATGTATGTATTTATAAATTAAATAAGTATGTATATCAGTTGTCTGGTTACCATAACACAAGGTCTTCTTAGTTTGAGATCAGATAGCCGTGTGCGAGTTGTCCCAAGATATATAAGATATAGATATATATTTCTGTTTGTATTTCAATCAAATCCTGTGGCTAATTGATTTTTGAGAACTGGTATAAACTGAATTGATTCCTTACATGTACCGTCAAAACGGTTCAACGGATCTTAATGTAAGTTGGCACAGAGGTAGATTATAGTCTGGAAGAGCAAATAAGATACGTTTTATTTCGATTATCACACAGGCGAAGGCGCGGCCGCCAGCCCGTCTTAAATAATAATTTTTTTTCTCAATAATATAGTCTGGATCAAATATATTTTTTCAAATTTTAAGCATCACTTAGTCCACATCACGATTCAGTTTTATCTTCCTAAAAATAACCAATGTAAACCGTACCAAAATCAAGTAACATAATTATTTAATTCCATTTCCAATCAGAATGCAAATTCGTGGAACCTTTAACAAAATTTTCATTACACTTTTTATTTGGCACTCAAATAGAATTTTAAGTACTTACACGAAATAATAAAAGTTTCCAAATTATATCAAAGCCGCTTCCCGGTTGTTAAAGTTAAAAATTACCGTTCGGCTCACGTTTCAGGCCCTTAATTAAGAAGTTAATGAGGAGCTGACCTTACGCTGATCGATTATACTCTATATCACTTGGTACTAACGAGAGTTTCGTTTGGACGTTTGTTTGTCGTTCATTAAATTGTAATTAGTGAAATTATAGTTGTCGTAGGTACTGACTGGGTACTTTGTAATGATGTTGAAGGTGAGGAACGGGTTAAAAAGAGATCGTTTTATTATGTGTTTAAGTTTTAGACAATAGAAGATTTTTGACGAATAGTGGTTTCTACGTACATCCTTACTAATATTATGAAAGCGAAAGTGAGTTTGTTTGTTTGTTACGTCTTCCCGGCTAAATCAATTTTAAAGAATTTTGTAACAAAGATAGTTGCGTTTTGATTTAAGTAGTTGTTTTTTTTTAAAGTGGGATATGAGGGAGAAACAGGGAAAAAAAAGGAAAACTTAGCTTAGCTATTACAATAAATAAGGCGCAGAGGCAAAAACGACAGGTAGCAGATACCTGCAAATCAGGAAAGGGGAACTGTGCTACCGTGCCTCGGAAACGTAAAGATGTTGGTCCCGGTTGTCATTTGTAGTTCGTTGACAGTCGTTACAGATAGTCGATGTCCCGAAAGTCTGATAACCAGTTTTACGTATAAAGGGTGTCGTATTGCCCAGTAATAACTGGGTTGTGGAGGTCTGATAGGTAGTCGCTTCATATAATATACTGGTGCTGCATCCGGGAAGACTGGAAAACCACCCCAACATAGTTAGGATAAGGCTAGGCAAATGATGTTTATACCAGGAAACCTTACCTGTGAATACTAAACAAGTAAAAACTAAGCCTAAGCCTTGTGATGGCATGGTTGGCGCAGTAGCTGAGCAATTGACTCCTACGCTGCGTGTCGTGGGTTCGATGGACGCACGGAAAAAAATATTTGTATGGCCTACAGATAGTTATTCCTGGTTTGGCTGTGTAGGTGAGTTTAAATGTTTGTAAACGCACCGAAGATACAGGAAAAAATCCTAGTGTGGAGCAATGTTAAAACCAAAAAAAAAGTATTCCCAATGTTGAATTAGTTCCTATTTACGTTACGTTTACTTGGTATGTTTCAGTTGGATCAACAGAGCATGGTGGATATGATAAATCGTAGCGCTACGCCGTAACCTAGCGCGTAGCAAACTGAAGTGAGGTAGACGTCATCGAGACCTTAGATCTACATCTCCCCATTTTCCGGGGTTGCCAGTTGTTTGAAAGAAATGCCACGGGTTTAGAACACAAAGGGCAAAAGAAGGAACAGGAATTGGAACATCAGTAAAAGTGTGAGACTCCTTCCCGCTCCGCCCAGAGCAGGAGAAGCTATTTGAAAAAACCCACCTACATTTTAAGTAGCAAATACTTAGATCTAATAAAATAATGTGAAGGTATTTACATCTCTTCTTTTTTTAGTTCACAGCGCTGACCTCAAGTATGACAGAGGACATTCACAAAAATATTATCAATTTGATCACTTTTATTCTCTCTACGAAACCGAAGCGCGTTGTTAGTCAACTTTATTACCTAAGAGCGGTTACCTCGTTAAAGTTGGGTTTAAATTGATTTAGTTTCATCAATCTCTTAACCGATCACTAGTTTAAGCAAAAATTAAGGTTGCGGTAAGAGAAGCTATGGGTTGAATATTTTAATATACTTTGAATAACAATCGAGTAGCTTGAAAGTTTTAAATCATTTTGCTTTTTTGAAAATGTTGACCGAAAAGAAAAGAACACTGATTGCTTTTATGAAGAGATACTTGATTTCCTTTTTATCAGACAACATCTACCTAGACTTTACCCAACTATTTTAGAGTCGGCTTCACGTCTAACCAAATGCAGCTGCAATTTATACTGGATAATAAGGTACCCCTTGGTAGTCAAATCACTGACTAAATGTCTAAAAAATACAGCCAGAACCAACAGCGTCACAAGGAAACTCAAATGTTGTATTGGTCACCCATCCACAAATTGCCCTTGGCAAGCGCGGCTTAAACATGAAGATCGGCATATATAGCAACGAACCCAACAATAAATTTTAATTCCCATAATAACACACGTTATCATGACATACTTGAATACCTACAACAATTTCCATATAACAAACAACCCTTAATCCAATTTCACAGCTATCATATTCGAGAAACTTACACCAAAATCGCATTAAACGCTCGTTTCATAAACAAGGCGCAATATTAAACTGGTGTTATTTACCACAACGCGACCAAACTAGTGCCTTAAACGTGGGTTCTGTACAAGGAATCCCATACTGGCATCCACATAATCACGTTCAAAACTGTATAGAGAGTATTTCTATTGAAGTAAGCCACAAATATGCTTAAGTTTTAGCCATTATACGTATATGGATATCGAGGACGCATTACCTCGAACGCTAATAGCCAATATCTGCCGCCAAAATTGCCTTCCTAACGATATTTCTGCTGCATGTAATAAAATCCGTAATCCTATTACAGAGTGAAATCGTTTTGGCCCACGTGGACATAATATCGGTCATGATATGAAAAAAATATTACTTTTAAACGTCGATGTGTAGGACGTTTTATGAATAATTTATTTTGAGTCGAATTCACGTTTTTACGGTGGCTGTACGTTTAATAGTTTTTTTTTTTGTTTACATGCCGTCCGTCAAATTGTTGTGGTTAGCGTTTTAACTATGCAATTATTTCGAGCGTGTTTTCACGTCGTATGACTGGTTATTGACAGATTAATTTCTATGGATTCAAATTATAAATATGAACAAAGATGGCGGCTTTGACAGGATTTACTCGGTACAGCTAAAGTAAATGCTTCATGATTTTACTCTATGGTTCGACGCACTTAATTTTTCCATACTATGTACCTAAGTTGACAATATTATTATAACATCACGCCTAATTCTAAAACTAATTCCTGAAGGGTGTGACAGAGGTGTACCTACCTAATGTTACACCCACATTGCTTAGCTTAGTTATTACCAAAATCAATCAATCAATCAATCACAAAATCAGACTGCATGGCTGGTATTGAGAAATAACTCATTGTTCGACCCGGGAATCGAATCTAGGAGGACCTCATGCTCTGCAGTTGTGCTTGCGACGTGTTTCTTTCGTAAATTGAGAAGCCTCGATTAACCATAAGCAACTAAATTTCAAAAACATCTTTTTATGTATTCAGTCCACATTGGCCTTGGATCATACCACCTAGACTTGGACGGCACGGTTGGCGCAGTGGCTGATCGATCGACTGCTGTGCAGCGTGTCGCGAGTTTGATTTCCGCACGGAATAAATATTTGCATAACCGGCAGATAGTTGTTTCGGGTCTGGCTGTTTGTGTATGTGAGTTTAAATGTTTGTAAACGCATCCACAATACAGAAGAAATTCCTAGTGTAAAACAAAGTTTAAAAAAAAAAAAACTGGAAGTCATGAAGCCTTTGCCCAGCAGTGAGATGACGATGATGTATTCATTAAGTTTAGCAGATTTAAATTTGGAGATTATGCTATAACGTTGATCTATTAAAAACCTACTTCAATATTAGAAATACATGTGTTTACTGCTCTGACGTTAAGTAGTTAAAGAAGAATCTACATTACTACTGCATTGGCAGCGTTCAAAGCCGCATGTGTGTGATAGTCATTACCATAAGTAATGACAAGTTGGCAGCCCACTGGCCGAATGGTAAACAAAGCATTCATAATACACTAGTCCGTGCCCTAAATATGATTCTAGCTATTCTATGACCCCAGCAGTTAATGCATTGCATTTTGTCATTGGATTACAAATAGAAAACTAACTTTTTCTTACTTGATAGACGAATATATGCAAATAGATATTTAATACACGTTACACCCCATCTACGATGTATGAGAATAGGCCTTGGGCCAACTGTGGGTCAGTTATAGGTTGGTATTATTTATTTTTACATATTACACCCTGTGATTTCGCTCGGTTGAGAATTTATAAAGAAAGTAGTGGACCATATGAAATAGGTATAATGCCACAATTAACTATGTAACGCAGCCTGCGCCATCCCCGGGGTTATGGAAATGTAAAGCGCTGACACCCCTAGATGGCGTGTCGGCGCCTTCACATATTGCCATATTTTTAAAAACCCTTGCCCCACACTTGGGATTTCTCCTGCATTGTGGGTGCGTTTACAAACGTTTAAACTCACATACACAAGCAGCCAAACCTGGAACAACTATCTGTAGGTCATAAAAATATCTGATCCATGCGGGGATCGAGCCCGCAAAATGTAGCGCAGCAGTCAAACGCCTAGCCCTTGCGCCAACTGTGTCGTCAAATATTGCCACTTGGTCCTAAGATTATAGTCGTAAAGATTGTTTGTAGAAAGGACTACCTAGTGTGAGGAACATATCTTACATGCACTTATTTTCACTCAATTGAACTCAATCGAATGATGGAACACTAACAGAACACAGGACCCTCTTGAGTATCGCCAATTTCAACCCTTATAAATGAAAAATCTAATTATAATTTGCCCCGAGGTAAAATGTGACCCTTTTTTGTGTTCAATGTACCTCATGCTGATGCGTAAGCGATAACTATTCCAATAAGACAGAGAAATAATAATTATTAGATTCGAAAACGTAGTTCTAAGTTTTACTAAGCATTGGCTTTGAAGACAAAATTCCATAAATTGACTTTTTCAATTTCTTTGTAGTTGCTATTGCTAAGTTGGGTTAATATTGGATACAAACGACTTACTTGTGGTTCAACACATTAAATTTAAAGTTATTCAATGAGCAATGGAACAGGCTACAATCCACATTTAATACTTAGGAATTTAACATAGCAAGCTATCGAAGTTCTGTACATCGCGGTTAGGAACATCTTACTAATATTATTAAGGCAAATGTTTGTGAGGATGAATTGATGTAAAGATGTATGGATGTTTGTAACCCTTTACGTCAAAACGGTTAACAGATCTTTATGAAATTTGGCCCAGAGGTAGATTATGGTCTCGAAAAACACATAGGATACTTTTTTTTCGATATGACGCGGGAAAAGCCGCGGGCGCCAGCTAGTTCTCAATAAATTAAAGAATGGTCACAGCGTACCTCTTTTATTAATACAACGCATCAGGGGTCTATAAAACATCTTAATGACCGATTTGGCATAATCATAACAACATAAATTACGTTAACATTCTTGAATGTGTTGCGAATAGTTTTAGATTTTTAGACCTCCAGTACATAAACATCTAATTTAAGAATGACAGTCGAAATAATAGCTATTGCAATCCTCGAGAACACCTACTAACCCAAAGTACGTTCAACGTCGTGACAGTATCGCAAACCGAAGCAGGCTCATTAAAAGCGCATGCTATCGGGCAATATTGCCTCCTTAACGATGTTGCCACTCAAACAAAGCCTTAATTTTATTAGCATGACCCGCATGGCACATCGCTACGTAAGCTTCACGAAGGTTTGTCAACATTGTGTACGATTAAACTGCTAAGTATATAGCAGTATCGGCAAAATAGCGCTAAACTCGGGTCTTAACAAGGTCAGCAGATATTGAAGCTGTTTTAACATTGTATGCGGACTTTTGTCCAATAGAACCAAGACATCCTGTTTTTAATTACGGTTGGGATATGATTACTTAGTTGCCCACCCTCTGGGGTGAGCGGGAGGGAGAACCAGACTGTAGCTGATTGAAAATGCCTATTACGTTCAGAAATAATGTAGGTTCCCTAGAATAAAATAATTTTCAAATCGGATCAGTAGTTCCGAAAATTACCCCTTTTTTTGGGGTGGAAAATCACCAAATAACTTCCCCCGCTCTAGGCGGAGCGGTGGGGAGCTTCAGACTTGTACTGACTAAAACCCACCCATGTTCCTTCTCTTGCCTTTTAAGTTCCGGGGCTGCGGTATCTCTTTCGAACAACCCGCAGCCCCGGCAGGCGGAGGCTCTGGCAAGTCCCTCTGTTTTGCTGATATCTCTTTGAGGCGTGCATGAAACACAAACGTGCCGTCGACACGGCCTGTCGTCAATAGACGGACGGACGGTAAGCTACCCATTGCTCACCGTCCACAGGCCCGCATCTACGGTGGCTGGGAGTCGTCTCGCGTCTCCCGCTGCGGCTGGGTTGGTTTGAGGTTCTCTCCCTCAAACGCCCGGCCACCTCCGTCGCTAGCATAACTGCTTCGCAGAAGGAGGTGACCGCTTCCCATTCCCTCTCCAATTACCCCTTACACACAAACTAATACATTTTTGCTCTATCACAGTGAGCATAGATTTTTTCTAGTCTTAGCCTACTTATTTTGTTATATAGAAACTACTCACCTGGAAGTGTCCTAAAACAATTCCATCCTCCAGACTTTCTTACAGTCATGACTATAGGATTTAAAAGCCAGTCAAGAACAGGTGTAACTGGAATATTTTACAGGGAATGTTCCTGGGTCATATAATACGACCTTACCGCAGCCTACAACGGAAACAGGGGCCCGTAACTTAAGCTCGCTTACTGCGAAATGCAAATTACTTTAAGTTTAATTCAAGCTGTATCATGTGCCCTAATTATACAACTGGTTTTTTGCTGGTAAATAATGACTTCTACCCAGACTTACTTATATAAAACAAGTACAAATTATTTTACATTACTATAGTTCTGTAGTGAGACAAAAACGGGTTGACGATACGGTTGGCGCAGTGGCTGAGCCATCGACTGCTGCGCTGCGTGTCGCGGGTTCGGTCCCTGCATGGAATAAGTATTTTTTGTTCCGGGGTCTGGTTGTTTGTGTATGTGAGTTAAAATGTTTGTAAACGCACCCGCGATACAGGAGAAATTCTTAGTGCGTAACGTTTTCTTTGTTTTAATGTCGAAATAAGAAACATAATTTAAGGAAACTGACAATACTGTAAAATGCTAATCTAAATTGACCCTCGCGCATTATTAATGTTGTTGACTTTCCTTTATTTACGAAACATTAGGTAAGAGATGAGGCATCATAGTAAATTGATGCGAAATGAATATTAAAGCTTAACAAATATTTATTCCTGTTACCTTATCTTAATAAAATATGTACTACAATAATAAATTAAGGTAAACTACAGAGTCGAACGTACGAAATGAAATTAGGAAGAGAAAATTGGACGTCAGAAAAATGATGTATGAACGGTTGCAAAAAATATATTTTGCGTCGGTATTTGACCCAGTTATGATACTTTTGATAGATGACTATTGTTTTTTTTTTTGGTTAATAACCTGGCTTGTCTATTATATTATTGCCTTATTGGGAAAACAATCTGTGGAGTTTGTAGAATCTCTTTTGAATTAGATTATTAGATTTGGCGATTATTTTTTTGATAGGTACGTAACGTAATTCTACACATCATGTCACAATAAGTAGGCTGGTAGACAACTGGCTCATAATTGTGTTATTGGAAGATGTCGTTTTCTTTTTTTGAAGTTGCCTAACTCTAGGAATTTCTCCTGTATCGTGGGTGCGTTTACAAATATTTAAACTCACATACACAAACAACCAGACCCGGTACAACTGCCTGTCACTCACACTAATATTTGTGTCATGCGGGAATCGATCCCGCGCCACGCGGCGTAGCAGCCAATCGCTTAACCGCTGCGCTAACCAAACCGCCAATTTTAATTGCACTAACCTACAACTGACTGTTCACTATTCAAATTCAGTCAATACCGAAGTGGTAACACAACAAAATGGATTACACTTCTGACAAAAAAAACAAACCACCATTTATTTAAAGAAACAACATAACGTCTGAGTAATTTCGTGCATTCTAGAAAAAGCTTTGTCTTCAAATGTCTGATTGGAGACACAAATACATTCCCGTCTTCACCGATTCGTCGGTGGGTTCCGTACACTCTCGTTCACTCGCGCACAGCACACGTGATCCGAATGAACTATACCAACTAAACTTTTATTTGAAATGTGCGACAAATATTTAGTAGCGTCTAGGAACTTGGAGTGAGTTTAGTTTGGTACTCCAGTGGTGAAAAGTTACGAAGTCGTGGCATCTTATAACAAAGGGATTTCGCCTTTTGCTAAAACCTGAAGATTCTAGTTCAGCTGGCAAGTCAAGTGATCTAAATCTTAATAATATTTAAATTTTATTTATAAAGTCACTTCTACCTATCAGTCACTGTTGTATAATGTCGTCGGTGACATATCAACATACATGCCATACGAAAACATTTCATGAACAACAGTGTAAAATGTGATTAAAAAACCGGTCAAGTGCGAGTCGGACTCGCGCACAAAAAGTTCCGTACCTTTATTTATATCATTATCAATTTTTTTGGTATGGGAGTCCCCTTAAATATTTTTTTAGCTATATTGTATTTTTGTCTCCATCTGTTAAAATTTCAAATGTCTAACTGTCACGGTTCATGAGACAGCCTGGTGACAGACGGACAAATCGTCTAAAAACGGTTAATTTTAAAATTGGAAATACTTTAATAACACATAATACTAATTTTTATTTTTAATTGCAATGTATAGTTGCAATTATACAATAATAATAATAAATTCTTTATTCGAGTAACCATGACTCAATAATGTTAGTAATACTTAAAACTATGTTAGTGACATTTCACAATTATTTAATTTACCTAAAAATAATCAATCAACTCACACGAGTCACCGCTGCTTCACCCCATGCGAGACGGCACAACAATGGTTTATGTATGAGCAATCCAGACGCTCAGCAATCATACTCAGGACACTGTTGGAGCTGACCCGCACCCTGCGCACCAGAGAAGCACATCTCTTTCGCATGGTCACATAAAAGCAATCTACGTGTGCGTATTATGGGTGTACTACCTGAAATAAATGATTTTTTATTTTATTTTATTGAAATGAAATGTCAGGCTTATACTTACTAATTAAATGAAAAGGCACAAACAATAAATTAAAAATTATACAACAGTCGAAACACCCACATAAAAGTTAAAAAAAACTATGTTATTGTAATTTACATAATTATGTGGTCATTGAGAGTTTAGTAATTAATTTCGGGTTAAGGTTTTAAAAATAGGATTAAGTATTTATTAACCCATTTATCTCCATATACAGTAGACAAGATAGGAAAAAATATATAAAATAAGGTAAGTAAGGTAAACATACAGGTAAGGTATTTATGTAAATTCTTTTAAAACTTTTTGGCAGCCCTAAAGATAAAACACAATAAAACGAAACAAAAAAAGAACGTAAATAGTTAAAAACCTCAATACTTCTGCCATCCAAAAACTTCATGTACAAAACCTCTTCATGTATTTTCATTGGAATACACAAGTTGAAATCCCGCCCTTCCTCTGTAAAATGCAAATAAAAGTGTTCTTCGAATCGATACAGCACCATTCTGCTTGAAATTCCGCTCTCAATACTTCAAAGACATCATTACGGAAAATCATTACCATACAGATATGACCTGGCTTTGTGTCCTCCTTGGGAAATGTAAAACACTCCATTTTTAAATTGAATTTGGTGAGAATTTTGCATCGAGAAATATAATATAATTACGTGACAATATTACCTATTTTTGTCAAAAACTTTCTTTCAGGGTGTTCGAAAGAAATACCCCGGAACATAAAAGGCAAAGGAAGGAACATGGCTCAGTTTGAAAATTCCCCCCCCCTGCTCTGCCCAGACTAATAACTTGTATGTGTAGTATTTACTGTTAGTTTAAGTTGGTTAGAAATAAAAAAGTATATAGTAAGAACTCCATCGTTTGTGGAACAGCAACACATTTATCTTTACACTTACAGGTGGCCATCTCGGATCTAGAATCTATGATTTCCAGATTAGTGTCAAAATCCATTGTGATCTAAGTTAAAAAAAATATTGTAAATCAGATGAAAAAACGGTGATTGGGTCTATGAGAAGTTGAACTACTATCATACCGCAACTGAAACGTCAGAAATAAAAAAACGAATTGGACCATAAAAGACGGCAAAATAAATTTTGGCAAAGAAATCGATCAATAAAAGAAAAGTCACCAACTTTCGAAGTTTTGTTCGTTTTGTAAGTCGTTTCTTTTGTTTTGAAGTCGGTTAAAAAGAGGGGCATTCTCAATGGTTTTTATTAATAATTCAAGCTGATTGCAAGCAACCACATACACAATTACGTAAAGTTTCACGGAATAAGCGATCCAATCACATCGTCATAGTTCTACCCAGGCTGCATAAAATCGAGTATGTATCAACTCAAAGTTTCAAGCAAACAGCCCGGAGTTGGTCAGGTTTAAAATATGAATATAAATTGAGAAACTTTAGGGTTGCTCAAATCCAGTACCAACTTTAAAATTATTAACACGACAACCTTACAGATTTACGTGCTATAAATCTGTTTTGCTCTCCACAGAATTATGTTGGCAGAATGTAATATTCGAGACTGTTCTGTAGTTGTAAGTTTCGGGAACAGTTTCTGGGTTAGTAAAATAATTCTTGTTATAGCATTTGTTGACTTGAATGTGAATATCATACAGACGTCGTTAAAACGTGAGTTTGCACGATTTTTTAATATTAAGCTACATTTGGGATGCTGGTATTCACGACTTAATGAAACTCCCATTTTGATATGAAGACTGTATCGACTGGATGTAGTAAAAATAAAAATGCCCGATGTATGTGCACGATAAATGACGGCGAGTGTGAAAATCCGGAACAGTTATCATTTAGTACATTTAGTTTGGGGATAAACTAATTAAAGATATCACCAACATTATAACCATTATTATAATCTGGTAGATTCTAGAACCTGTATTGCAACACTACTCTACAATACCAATTAAATCGTCATTTCCCCAACGACAAAAGGTATAAAGTAATCGTTATTACATGAATTATTCAAGAATAAGATTACTTGCTTCAACGAAACTCAATTCAAAGTTTACTGGCAATTTAAATGAAAATACTTTTCCCTTATTCTAAGATTTTTTCCGCTTACAACTCTCTTTTCTTATCCCGTGAAGAGATTAAACATTGTTCGAATGGCGTAGCTGTTAAATTATTAAAACGTTATTAATGTTCCCTGGATTTTATTTGATTGTAATTGTTTTAGGAGAAAAATCAAGCTTTTTATAGTCTTTATTACTTGACGAATAAAGATTAAAAGAAATAAGAATGTATAAAAACGTTTTCATTACCACTGTAGGATTCAGATACGATCTGTTATAGGTATGTAGCTTTTGCTTACCAATTGCCTTCACCGAACCAGGCTCTATATAGCACACAAAAAAATGAGTTCATTTTTTTGTGTGCTATATAGAGCCTGGTTCCGTTTGAATGGTTCGTTTTGAATTTGTGTATGTATTTTTGTATGAATATTTTTATATATTTACTAGTAACCACTATTTAGTACGCTAACTTGATGCAATAAGCTGGCCCCCTATTATATGCGACAAAAATACTGACTGTCGTAATGTTTGTTGCTTACCTACACCTCTGCGTAACCTTTTGGGGGATTACTGATATGATAATGTTTTGTTTAAAAAGGAAAAATCAGTGTGTCCACTTCTCCTGTATCGTGGGTGCGTTTCCAAACATTTAAACTCACATACACAAACAGCCACACCCGGAGCAACTACCTGTAGGTCAAACAAATATTAGCTTCGTGCGGTAATCGAACCCGCGACACGCAACGCAGCAGGCGATCGCTCAACCACTGCGCCAACCATGGGGTGTTATGCTAAAAACTCTGAATTTGAGCATTTTCATAGAACTTCCACTACCTACTTACCTACTGTGTGCTGAGTCACAGATTAAAAATCAGAATGTTCTCGAAGCAACCTTCCTGGAACAGTTTGCTTCCGAATCACACACACTAGCCTCGTCCCACCTATCCTGAAAAGAGGGAAGGAACATCAAGATAAATCCCAGACGACAATCAAAACACGAACTGTCTCGTTTTCACAACGTTAAGCCAATCTAATATTTTTATAACCGGCCGAGATGTTATCTTTTAATAATACGTCTGGACCTTAAACGACTTGGCTGTTTTATTGCTGTACCTACAAAGGTATATTATTCTGACGACTGTCGGTAGTTTTTACTTGATTTGTTATAGGTAAATTAAAATAGGTTTCTTTTTGTTTACAGAGGTTTTCACTGCACCTTTGGGTGTAACAGATTCAAGCTCAACGCACATGAATAAGCTGTGAAGTTTTGCATCAAGTTGTAAAAAATAAGCAACAAATTGTCAAAAAATATGCTTTCACGTATCACCGATATCATGGGAATGTATAAAATAATAATAACTAGTTCCCCATATTTGGGGGTCGGCCATATTGGATTTAGAGTGACGTCACTTACCTAACTAAGCACTTTTTTTAATCGAAGAGCACGGCAGTGCCCCCAGAATGGTTATTTACAGATTAAGTTAATAAAAATGTGTCAAAACTAAAGTGAGGTGATTTTGATTCAAAGAGGTTATAGGACCTACAATGTTAACAGTATCTACGCTCCCGCATGGTGGTTTGTGTACGATTTACTCGCTCTCATACATTTGAGGCTTGTGTCTTGGCATAAGAATGGTTATTATCCTAACGTCCAATAATTACAAAACAAAAACTATTATCTAAAAGAATAACATGATTACATCTCACATAATCCCCCAATATATTCCTGAGAGCTCTTGGGAAATCTAGGCATCGTTTTCTACGAAAGATGCCAATTTGGCTTATTATAGTGTTGTACTAACAAGTACTCTAATAACATATGTATAAAGCCCAGACTAGGTTAATTTAGTTTGTTCCACACACAGTCAGAATTATTATTGACTTGAATAGTCTGAACATACTAATTACAACTGTCATTCTTTGACAATTTTATGAAGTGATTTTTAGACAGTAAATTGTCGTAGGGTGCCAATTAGATTAACATCGGCGGTACTTGGGTACTTTTCCCATCTTTTCCACTATTTCCACGAACTAATTTATCTCCGAAGCTCCAGCCGACAAACGTTACCTGTACCGCAACATGGACAATTATTTATTATCAGCTGTGGCTGACATTAGCGGGTTTTTTTCCGTTTTTCCGCTTTTCCTCATTTGCCCGCAACCGTGACGGATGCCCAGAGCAATTAGTGCCCGGAAATTACACAAGAAAACACGGGCAATCCATCACCTGAAAAAATAAAGCTGAGAAATCTGCGTTGCCCGCACACAGCTTCCACAATACGTCATTCAAGCTACCGTGACGTAGCTTATTTTGCTTACGTTGTGAGAAAGACGGTTCTTGTTCTAGAGCTCGTCGTTTATCATTTTTGGTTTTTAATATTGTGTTTTATTTTTAAATATGTACGGTATATTTGTAGAGTAGATGTTTTAGGACTTTTTACGATAAACAATAAAAAAATCAGGTCTATAAATTTTTACTAGGCGAAAATTTCTTGATTTAAATGTTTGGTGAGAATATTTTTAATCTTAGCCTTTTTTATCGATGGAAATCACTTAATATCTTCCCCCGCTCTG
Organism: Ochropleura leucogaster; assembly: GCA_958449745.1. Lineage (NCBI taxonomy): Eukaryota > Metazoa > Arthropoda > Insecta > Lepidoptera > Noctuidae > Ochropleura > Ochropleura leucogaster. The sequence goes on from OY288206.1 coordinate 7,710,979, forward strand.
GACGGAGCGGGGGTAGAGTCAGGCTTACTGACTAGAAAGCCCACCCATTTTGGCTATGTACTGTTTTATTATCAGGAGGCCCCAATGACGCGTGCAATTCGTGCTCTCAACCACATATCGAGTTACATTGATCTGTTTCTTTGTTCTTTGAATGAGTTCACAAAAGTTGCATTTTTTGTAATTTGTTACTAAATTTAATTAACCGTTATTGTGTAGGTACTCTATCGCATTAGGGTTACCTGTAAAAAACTCGTAAGATGGGGAAAATAAAAAACTTTTTTTGCCCTTTATGATCCGGGGCCAGTATCTCTTTCGAACAACCCGCAACCGCTGGCTGTGGCCCTGAGCAAAGCTAAGGAGCCTACCCCTTAGCTTTGCTTACATCTCTTAAAAGCGCGCGTGGAACTCGAACGCGCCGTCGATAATTATAGACTTACATCCAAATTAAATTTGCACCCAACACAGGTATTTATACCGTTGTTTTTCAGACAGCACATTTTCATCACCGTACCCACTGACACACTTCCCTACAAACCACAATGACTTAACACAAACAAAACTTCCCAGAGCCTCAGAAAAAGCCCAATTTTCTCGATTTAATGGCAGCCATAGACGTATTGTCAGAAACGCCAACGTCTCCGGAAATCACGTGTAAAATCTCCATTAAGAACACCTCCGTTCGGCGATTGATCTGGGATGAGCAGCCATCCATCGGACACGGCCCATAGCCGGAACTCGTGACCCGAATACCGGATAACCCGAAATGTTTTAGCCGCGGTACAAGGGATAAGCGGGTTTTTTACGGACCGTCGTCGGAAGATTTGAAAAACGGATTGAAGCTGGTTCTTGAGGTGCCTGGAGAAAACGAAAAATGGAACTCTAAGTTTTTTAAATATCGGTATTTATATTTAAAAAACTTACGAAGTCCGTAACGTCAACGTAGGACCGACTCTCATGAATCGGTCCTACGTTAGAGCTACGCTTTAAAGCATTTTTAGAGTTCTGTACTTCAAAAGGAAAAAAACGGAAGCCAAATAAGATCACTTTGTTGTTCATCTGTCTGTTTGCCAATACCCTTTATCTCGGGAACGCGCGAAAGTTGCAAGTGCAATTTAAAATCACATACTCAAGTTTGGTGGACAAAATGAGCAACAGAATGGAGGGGGCCAGTGGGCAAAAGAAAGAAAGGGAGACCTTGCAACAGACGGAAGGACGAAATTAAACGCACAGCGGGTCCAAACCGGATGAAAACAGCAAAAATTATAGAAAACTGGCTCAATCTCAAAGACGGGTTAACCTGTAGAGGGATTTCTACAGTATAATTCCACTACAATATTTTTTTTTAACTGTAAATATTAATTATCAAAATAATATATTACTTAATACCTTTCGGGTCATTTAGCTCCCTTCAAAATGGTCGAGCTGAATGGGGCTGATCCATACGTCATGTTCGTGAACGGGCGCTGTCAGTTGGGACTGGTCATTTTTTAGCTACCACGGTTCATTTTTAAACTTATTTAGATTTAAAATTAAATTTTGCTTTTTATTTACTCTGGACGCTCTTACTGTGCACGCCTTTTTACATCGTTCTCACATATTTGTATAATCTCAACATGAATGATGTAAACACGATTTTGTAAAAATATTATAATTTAAAAGAGTGTCCATGGAGTTTCTTGCCCATTCTTCTCCATAGAGATCAACGCTTTGGAATGGGCAACTACAGTACTTTCACAAGTTATTATGCCTTGTGACCGGGACTGTAGATTCATTTTGTTTCTTGACTTTCAAAAGTGCCTGTAATGGTCTAATTGAAATAAATGATTTGATTTGATTTGATTCTTTTTTTAAGCTGACAAAACTAATTAACTTTGTGAACCAGCATTTTCTGTAAGGAATAAAAGGGTTTTTTTTATTTCTGACGTATCTATCAGTGTCTGCAAACGGGTCTAGTATTCGTCTGTACCTTAAACCTTAATCAGGTTAACGCTTGAATGTCTTTACTTATACCAAATACACCGCTATCATTGCAAGGCTTCTTCACAAGGTTGACGACGGGTAATTTTTTGAATGATGTCCCAATTTCGCTGTTTACTTTTTTATCTTTATGTAGCGATTTTTTAGATAGAATATACAATATATCTTTATAAATTGTAGCCTATGTGTTATTCTAATATTATTAGCTGTAAGCAGTAAAGTTTCTTTAAAATCTTTTCAGTAGTTTTTGCGTGAAAGAGTAACAAACATCCATCCACACAAACTCTCGCTTATAATACTATAAAATAGGCTTCCACAACTACACAGAAAATATTAAAACATTTTAATTAAATGCACTTAATAAAACTACATTAGACCAGGCGCACCTGTTGATGCATTATAAAGTCGAAGACAAACAAAACACGAAGGTAAAACATTCCCTTGTGAAAATCAACGCTCGTTGCATTAAACTTATCACTTACGATGTAGGCAGTCTAGCAAGTTTAAGATTGTGGGTGTTAGCAGTGATACCAGAAGGCACGGTGTATTTTCCGAGTTGTTTTTACATTTTAACTTTTGATTATAATTCTAAATATAGTACACTAGCTGTTCCCCGCGGTTTCACCCGCGCTGCTCAGCACCTGTTGGTCGTAACGTGATGTTATATAGCCTATAGCATTCCTCAAGAAATGGACTATCCAACACTAAAAAAATATTCCAATTCCAACCAGTCGTCCCTGAGATTAGCGCGTTCAAACATACAAACAAACAAACTCTTCAGCTTTATAATATTAGTATAGATATACATTCTGATTTAAATAAGGAGACTTTGTCATTGCGGCCGAAGCGGATTTTACATATAACGTAACGTAACGTGTTATAGAGCCGCGAACAGCAGTTACAATTTCTCACGTGAATCAAACGACTTTTCTCAATACATTACGAAGAAATTAAACAACAGAACAATAAGTACTTTTGCCATCAATCAATATGAAACGAAATTTGCATTTTCCAAGCTTTTTAAAGTTATGACACCGCATAACGGCCTAATATTAAAAATAAGATATTAACACACTTTTTGCTTTAAAACTCAAATAAATGTCAATCAGTTGTTATTTTTATCTTAAATTGTGATTTAATAATTTAATTCAACAATACATTGTAATTATTATATGAGTTAATGAATGAAATAAACAAATCATAATAAAATATAAGCACTACTCTTCACATACTGAGCTGACCTGACTGAGTTGGCTTATTTTTTAAATTAAGAATGAGTTCTAAATTAAAAAAGTAAGCCAACTGATTGACATTTATTTGAGAATAAATGTCAATCAGTTGTTTGACATTTATTTGAGAATAAATGTCAATCAGTTGTTATAAGCATTTCTTTTTAGCTGCTGCGCCTGACTGACTAGGCTTTATATACCGTCAAAAAATATCTCTCAGGCATGCTGGTTTACTCACGATGTTTTGCCTTCACAAAAGCAAGTGACACTAGTGACGACACGGTTGGCGCAGTGGCTGAGCGATCGACTGCTGCGCTGCGTATCGCGGGTTCGATTCCCGCACGGAACAAATATTTGTATGGCCTACAGATAGTTGTTCTAGGTCTGGTCTGTCTGCCCCACAATCCACTTTGCCATCACTGTGCATTTCTCAGGGATCTGAAATGGCTGCTTAAGCAAAATCATAATACGATAACATTATGAATCACGTTAAAATTATAAAATGGTCACAGACGCAGTTAATATTGTGAATTGAGACTTTGTGACCATTTTACTAATGCTAACGTAATTCATAAATTCTACTTAAACGGCCGTTTAGACCCCTAATTCGTAATACTTCATACAAAACAGTAATCAATTAAGATTAAAACAATATTTCACAGCAATAGAGAAACGTATGAGCGCCCTCAGTATTACTTATCTCAGAAGAAACAAATTGACTGCTACATGGTCCGTAAACAACTGATCCCCTCAAGAAAAATCTTCAGTCAATTGGAACATACGATACCGTGCCATATATTCTCATTAACACGTTCGCATCGAGATATAAATAGATGGAGAATATTGAAGGGGTTGAATTATGAGTTGTGATATTAGATTTAGCTTTTAGCGATAAATATTAGCTCTCGGTAGATAAAGACTTCTTTAGGAACGTAAATCTATTTTTGAAATGATGATAAGGACGATCTGGGTAGATTAGAAGTCAATTTAGTTATAGTTTTATGATCTTCATCATGTATGTAGTCTAACCGGATTTTCAGTTTTTAGGGTTTTGTAAGTACCTCAAAAGGAAAAAACGGAACCTCCTGCCTGTCTGTCTGTTGAGACCCTTTGTCTCGAAAACACGTGGAGCTATCGAGTTGAAATTAAAACCATAATACTGAAATCTGTGGTCCCTTAGTGCTGTGAAAAAAAACAACCCTCTAAATCTAAATCAAAAGATATGGCCGTTTGTATAGAAACCTCGGTCTGCGAGTCTGACTCACTTATAGCCGGTTTTTTAACTAGATAGACTTCCTCCTTGATCTTCTACAAAATAACTAGTTGAACCAGATTTTTGAACTTCTGCTTTCCTGTAAACATTTGATTTTTATTTTCAAAACAAAATACAATGTATGCTCATTTCCAAAATGATGTCAACATCACAAGTCCGGATTAGCAAGTAGGAAATCCATTTGAAACGTCCCCAAACTTTGCGGGGTAACCTCAGAGCTATTTTAATGATTAATGTGCTAAGCGACAATGCGAATCCTTGGCGGTTATCTAACCCGGACAAAGAAAGGGCACATCTATTCATATATCATATGCAGACTTGACCCTTCCTTCACCGCAGAATAGGGAAATATGGCAGCTGGAAATGTCACTGTCATTTGACAGTGTTTTAAAGATTTTCGTCTAAATCGGAAAATAAGAAGGCGAATGAAGTTGGTTGGCATTGAGATAGTCGCCATGTTTATTCTGAAGATATAGGTATTATCATCTAATTAAATATATAAAATTGTCATATCGCGGTGATTTGTTACCAAACTCCTTTGATATGGCTGGAGCGAATTGTATTTTTTTTATATACATATCGAGTAGGTCTGAGAATCGGTCAACATTTATTTTTTATACGTGCGTGAAACCGCTGGGCACTACTAGTTTACCATAAAAAGAGAACATTAGATGGTAGTGTTCTCTTTGTATGTTAAACTAGTTACTTTTTATATAATATTATATAGATATTTCGGCACTGTTATTAAAAGATAAACAGAACCAGAAGGGATAGAAACTCGAAAAGAAATAGTACCCTTTTCTTAAATATCGAACAATACTTACAATCTTATTGGAAAAAACTTTATACCAAGACTGTCTATCCACAAACATTAAAATCTTTTGATTAAAATGTCACAAATAATAAAGAACATCCAGAAACTTTATTTCTTTGTAATTAAAGAGTAGCCTTTCTGTCACTGTCTTCTAAAATTTGGATTGAAATGTCTGCCACATTCTGCAATGTTTTGTGTAACTAACTTGCGTCCAAATAATTTATACAAATGTGCCAGGTTTTTTTTTTTTCAAATCATTTTTTTTTTTCATAAAAGGAAGGCACGTTTTGATTGCTGATTCCTATAGCCAAAACTCAATTTCGTAACAATTTTATTCTACTTGGCTGCTATTTTATATAAATGGAATATTAGCATGTTAAATAACAATAAAGCTAGTTTTTTTTTTCAAAACTAATTTGAGGCTAGAATTTTCGTAGTTTTAAGTACCTAACATTTTTGTATGCCTTACTATAACTTCCCCCAGCCATCGCCTTACTGGAAAATGTGTTTGAAATAAGACGATTCTGCGAAAATGAGACCATTCTTAGGAATACATTTGACAGCTGCTTCATTGACAGACTATATTACAGATTATATTACCTAGAAACTTCGTTTCAAGCCACCTACGCGTACCAACAATCAACTCTTGTGTAGTTAACTATGTATGTGGCCTTTTACTTCAGGTAGTTCTGAGAAAGATTCGATAACGATATTATTCAACAAAATTGATATGTTTCAGCTAAATAAAGAGCGCATAAGGCTCATTTGGGCTGCCTACTAGAAGCTTGAATTTGCTTTCAAAATGAAAAACTGTGTAAAATTAAAAGCCAGAATATACAATCAATGCATCCTGCCAATGCTTACTCTTGGGTTTTTACTTGAGACACCATCAACAGTCTGGAAGTAGCCTAGAGGGTGGTTGAGAGACAACTGGTAGGAGTGTCATTGATGAACCGCAAAACAAATACATGGCTTCAGTATGTATATCAGTTGTCTGGTTACCATAACACAAGCTCTGCTTAGCTTGGGATCAGATAACCGTGTGTGAGTTGTCCCAAGATATTTATTTATTTATTATTGTCGTAAAAATATTTTAATGTTACCTCGTAAGCACCATATTTGTCATAACAATCGTTCCAATATCACATTGACTACACTACTAAAATACACTTTTAAAAATATCTCAATTTTTCCAACTTTCGATATTATTCAACTGAAATTGTCTGGAAAGAAGGTAGCGTTAAGTTTTGAACAAAGGTAAGGAGTTCGACGCCTGCAGACATAGAATAAACAATGTGAAACACAATTCAACCGCAACTCAGAGTTTATTTTGAACTGAAACTGTTTGGCAAACTATTATTATAACAGCTGAGACTTTGTTATGTATGTCATTTGTTCCTAGTATTTAACTGTTGGTGTGAGCTAAACAACAAAATTTGATTTTGAATCAAAATATAAAATAAATCGTTTATTTATAAAAACCGGCCAAGAGCGTGTCGGGACACGCTCAGTGTAGGGTTCCGTAGTTTCCCGTCCGTCACAATAAGTGTTCCCAGTTATGAGGCCAACCGAACAATTCGGTAATACCCGATCCAATGTAATAAGTACCTACAGCGCCATCTCTCGAGGAATAGGGTTACTAATTAATACAAAGACGTGCAATTTTGGTGGTAATTCAACAACAATTTTTTGTTTGAAAAAAGATACGTTTAGGATAATAAAATATGTAAACAAAGTTACAAAAAAAGCTTGCATATACGATTATACTACAAACTTAGTCCAGAAATTATTTTGTACAACTTTTTGTCTTTTTTGTACAAAAACTGTTGTGTCAATCAAGTTCAAAATAATTTTCATAGAAAGTTCTTATAAAGTTCTACTTTTCAGATTTTTTTCATATTTTTTAGACTTATGGTTCAAAAGTTAGAGGGGGGGGGACACATTGTTTTTTACTTTTGGAGCGATTATTTCCGAAATTATTGACATTATCAAAAAATGATCTTAGTAAACCCCTATTCATTTTTAAATACCTTTCCAACAATATATCACACGTTAGGGTTGAAATTAAAAAAAAAATCACTTCCCACTTTACATATAGGGTGGCTACCCTAATAAAACATTTTTTTCTAATTTTTATTTTACCACTTTGTCGGCGTGATTGATATACATATTGGTACCAAATTTCAGCTTTCTAGTGCTAACGGTCACAGAGATTAAGCGAGGACGGACGGACGGACGGACGGACGGACGGACGGACGGACGGACGGACGGACGGACGGACAGACAGACATGGCGAAACTATAAGGGTTCCTAGTTGACTACGGAACCCTAAAAAAGGGGCACATCCTACTTCCTACTAATATTGCAAATGTTTGCTAATCTTTCACGTCAAAACTGCTAAACGGATCTTGTTGAAATTTGGCACAGAGGTAGATTATAGTCTGGAATAACACATAGACTTTATTCGATATCACGCGGGTGAAGCCGCGGGAGCCAGCTAGTAAACAATAAAATAAAAACATCTTCACAATCCATAGAGGAGTTGATTATTTACCTGAACTTGATTAGCCCCGTGTTTCAGGATATAAAGAAATTAATACTTATTTATATTATAAATTAATTAACAGTAAGTAAATTAGATTACCAAAATATGTCGAATTTAATTGCCAAAAGCTTTTATCAACGCTGTCACGATAAGTATTAACACATAATAATTTTTAAGATTCAAAGTTAGATTGTTATCATCATCTACGTAACCTTTTCCCAACTATCTTGGAGTCAGCTTCCAGTCTCACCAGAATAGCGGCTGAATATCAGAATTTGATATAGAGCGACTGCCTATCTAACCTGCATGTCATTTATTCAACTAAATGTTTTATTCACATCTGTTCATATTCCTAGATTTTGCCCACGGCTTCGCTCGCTTTAAACTCGGGGTAACACAGTTCCCTTTTCCTGATTTGCAGGTACCTGCTACCTGTAGTTTATGCCCTTGCGCCTTATTTACTGTAATAGCAAAGTTCAGTTTTCCCTTTTCTACCTTCTTTCTCCCACATTTCTTACTTTTAAATAAAAATATATAATAGCCTATGTCCGTCTCCAAGGTCTCAAATATCTCTGTATCAAAATTCATCAAAATCGTTCCGGCCATTTAGGCGAGAAGACGTAACAATCAAACAAACTCACTTTTGCTTGTAGAATATTAGTGAGGATTTACAAACTACATATACCTACACGTTAATTAAAAAAAAACCGGCCAAGAGCGTGTCGGGCCACGCTCAGTGTAGGGTTCCGTAGTTTTCCGTCCGTCACAATAAGTGTCCCCACTTATGAGTTTAAAGGTCCGCAGAAAGCGCTCCGGCTCCGACTTGTGACGGTTTTTAGCGCGAACACAAAGGGGAGCGCTCAAACCTCGACGACTAATTAGATTATGCACTCTTAAATAAAATTACGAATATAATATGTAAGGTGCAACTTACTTTACCACGGTAGGTCATGAAAGCACGGAAAATCTAAACATCGACTTTTAAAAAATTACGTCATTACACAACGCCATCTATCACCATTTATGAACTGGTTTTTACCTTAACATTTTGATGGTGTTAAAAAAATAATTTTAGTTTTGTTCTAAATTGCCTTAGCATGTTCTTAATAAAAGTTTTATGTAGTTATAAGATACCGCCAATGCCAAGGAGAGACCAACCGAACAATTCGGTAATACGATCTAATGTAATAAGTACCTACAGCGCCATCTGTCGGGGAATTGGGTGACTACTTTTTTAATAATTTTGGATTGCGAGAACCGATTTCAATAATTATTTTTTTGTTTGAAAAAAGATACGTTCAGGATAATAAAATATGTAAACGAAGTAAAAAAAAATGCTTGCATATACGATTATACTACAAACTTAGTACAGAAATTATTTTGTACAACTTTTTGTCTTTTTTGTACAAAAACTGTTGTGTCAATCAAGTTCAAAATAATTTTCATAGAAAGTCTTTATAAAGTTCTACTTTTCAGATTTTTTTCATATTTTCTAAACTTATGGTTCAAAAGTTAGAGGGGGGGGGACACATTGTTTTTTACTTTTGGAGCGATTATTTCCGAAATTATTGACATTATCAAAAAATGATTTTAGTAAACCCCTATTCATTTTTAAATACCTTTACAACAATATATCACACGTTAGGGTTGAAATTAAAAAAAAAAATCACTTCCCACTTTATATATAGGGTGGCTACCCTAATAAAACATTTTATACCAATTTTTATTTTACCACTTTGTCGGCGTGATTGATATACATATTGGTACCAAATTTCAGCTTTCTAGTGCTAACGGTCACAGAGATTAAGCGAGGACGGACGGACGGACGGACGGACAGACAGACATGGCGAAACTATAAGGGTTCCTAGTTGACTACGGAACCCTAATAAAATGGTAAAATAATTACAGGGCTTCAAAAGATTCGCCAGCATTACTGTCAATACTAAATGTATCCAATTAAATTGTATTTTTAGAAAAACATATGAGAACAATTGCCTATCCACCAATTATTATAAAAAATACCTCATACGTATGAGAAGACGCCTTGAATTTGCTTTAGGTCAATGACAAGCTGATATCTAATATTAACTTTTTTATAACACGTATCCAATACATTTAATAGTAGTGAAATGGTAATAGAATTCACTTAAGTTAAAGTTGTAATTGAAATCGGCCCTTGCAAAGTAATTTTATTACATCAAAATGCAATACAATTCGCATTTAATTTCCATAGCGAACGTGATCTAGAGAAGTTTTCGAAATCACATATGAAATCAAAATTAATTTTCGCTGTAAATTCTCATTGAAACTCCAACAACACCAAATGAAGTGAAAACATTTCATTTCCGTAAATTAATGTTTCACAGAATTTCAGATTGCACGTAAAATCCTTCTTTGAACTGAAACAATTCCTCTTTGACAATACAAATCACATTCAAACATTGCAATTCCGTCCTCATTTCATTCCGAATTTCTAGAATGTTCTAATAAACGTGTTTCTACATCAAAATATCCATTTGTAGTTTTAGCTGTTTGGTCTAAACAAGCCGTAGTGTTGTGGTAGTTCGGCACCGCTTGCCGGCGGCCAAATTCTGTTGAAAACGAACCCTAATGCTCTGCTTTGTGCGAAATTAACGAAACAAGCGAATGTTAATGTTCCGCCCGTGTTTTAGTAGCACGATTTGAGAGGTATTTTCCTATGTAATGGTTTTTGTTTGTAGGAAAATGGGAACTATTTTTAGTTTGAGGGTTATGGGCGCTTTACTTGAGAACGAGAGTTGGTTTTGTGAGAGCATTCTCGTTTTATCGTGTGTTTACGTGCTGTAGTTGACGTAATGAGTATATGTATAAAAAAGCGAATATTTACTTAGTCTTACGCAGGGAAATCATCAAATAACTTCGCCAGCTCCGCCCAGAGCGCGAGTTGTGAGACTTTTACTGACTTAAACCCACCCATGGTCTTTATTTTGCCTTTTATGTTCCGGGCCGCGGTGTCTCTTCCAAACAACCCGCAACCCTGGCAGGCCCTTCTGCGAATATTTACCCTTCATTTTACATTACGATACTGTGAACGTCATATTAGAGTAAAATTTCATGAAACATGGAACAATTTTGTATGATACTCTTTCGTAGAATAAGATAATTCTGTTCTAGGAAAAAATAATTTCTATGAAATCACAAACATAAAGGTTTAATATCAAGTTATTTCACGTTATAATTTTTTATCACCCTGGCAGTTTAAGTACAATGAAAATTTAAAATAAGTGAGCAAACACGATTAATAAAAAAAAAACTGAAACCTTTTTCGATGATGAAATTAACCTTAACAGCGGAGAGTTGTACGGGTTGAAAACCGATAAATGTAAAACCACTGCCAAAAACTCCACTCCGTACAATTTATAGTACAATAGACCATAGCAAATATTTGGAGTAAATATTTGTTCCGTGCGCAACAGTCAAACGCTTAGCCACTACGCCAACCGTGACAAGCAGAAATAAATATTTTTGACAAAAATACATCAGTAGATAACGTACGAAAACGAATACAATTTTGTTAGTTTAAAAAAAAAGTTATTGTAGTTATTAATGGAAGTCACTAAATTACACAGACTATTTCTGCATAAAATGATTAAAATCGTTTTTAAATCAGCCTGAACGTACATACTTGCATCACTCCTGGTACTGTTGGCCTTTTGAAATATATTTATTGCGTGCCTGAAACCGCCTGAAGCGTAGTACATGTCAATACATTTTACTCGGCAGAGCACATCAAAAGGTTTATTTTACAGTGGCCTGTTTTTTGTGCCTGTAATTGAATGGCCAAGTTTACGATCGACCAAAAATATTTACTGTGGAAACTAAAGTAAATATAGTTTGCGATGCGTGCTGTTACTGTTTTTTGCACAGATATGAAAGTAAATAGAATTCGCAATATTTGTTTGTTGGGACTCTCTTGCTTTTTGTGTTTTGATTGGTTATAGTATGTATATTTTGATATTCGTTTTTAATATTACATGAGGATTGGTTGGATTAAGTTTTGTAGGATAGAACCTACTCGTATTTGTAAAAAGTTTTTTGTCTATGAATTGTGTTTAATATTCATCATCATGCAAAAATAAATAGTAACTTTTACTTACAGAAAACGATGACGTGTTTCTGTATTTTTATTAGTTTATTGGTAAATCGGAATAGGTACAAGTATTTATCCAAGCAATGTTATTCGCCGTATTCACCAAAATCTGACATTTCATTAGAGCCTCGCCGTTTCATCCATGTCTACATTTAATTTCAACAGACAAACCTCATTACAGACTACGATTCTCTTCGCAAACTTTCTTAATCTGTTCTTAGCTTTCTCATAAACGTAGAAAAACAATATGCTTTGGCAACTCAAACGTCACTATGACCTGTCATGTCTGATTTGCTTTGTGCTAAAATTACTAACAACACCACAAAAGTAGACTGGTCTCAGTACATGTTTTTGCGCATGGACATAAGCATGTTTCTATACAACAGAAACTTAAAAATACGTTCTTTAGTCAATCGAATTTTTAACATTTCCTACTTTTTCAGTTTTTTTTTTATCCTTAGATGGTTTTACGTCTATTTTAATTTGTTTATTTATTTTCACACAATTTTCTTTTTGTTTTTTTTTTTAATATTTCTTGTTTTTTGTTACATTACTTTTAAGTTTTAAAAAAACAAATAAAAAAAAGTCTATTATTACTAAAACCAAAACTTATATTATTATTCTAATCACATTTCTATAATATTTGAAGGTTGGCGCAATGGTTGAGCGATCTACTGCTGCGCTGCGTGGTTCGAACCCCGTACGGATCAAATATTTGTATGACCTACAGCAAGTTGTTCCGGGTCTGGCTGTTTGTGTATGTGAGAATTAAGTTCGGTGGCAGCAGAGAATGCAAAAGAAAACCCGTTTTTGTATAATAGTGTTTAATAATTACTAAAATTACAATTTTAGGTTTTAAATCTAGCTAATTACTAATTATTGTACTTAGTCAACGATCGACCAAAAAGTGCAGTTTCCACGAATGTAGGAATCGGCGGCGGCTCGCGGAAACGGTGTCACCTTCGTTCGATGACGCACGGCGACGCGAAGTATGCAGTGTCAGCTCCTAGATATTGCGCGGAATCAGGGCGTTGCATGCTATAGTGATTTGCCTCGGCTATGCTTGCGTAACATGAGTTTAAATGTTTGTAAACGCTTTAAAAAAACAAACAATAAAAATCATAATACATGGACCGAGATAAATTAATTTTATTTTTCTTAAATATACCAACACAAAGCTTCCGCATTTCTACAGCGACATTTACCTACTTCTCGTAATGGGCCCGAAGCGAGTGTTTAAAGAAACATTACCAACGGATAAGTTTGGTCATTAGACCTTTTGCCAGTTCGTGGACGAGCGTCCTAATAACTAAATTAATGTTATTTACGAGTATTTTTCCGTTATAGACTACGGTAAAGTGTGGCTGTGTATCTATTATTTCATGCTTGTTTACAGTCATGAATTTGTCGTATTAAAATTACCTAGAACTCGAAATTTATGAAATAAAACCAATTAAAAAAAAACACTGTTTTATCCTTATCCTTACTAATATTATAAAAGCGATAGTGAGTTTGTTACGTCTTCACGCCTAAATGACTAAACTGATTTTAATGAATTTTGGTATAGGGATAGGAGAGATAAAATGTGAGAAAAGGGGGAGAAAGAGGGTAGAAAAGGGGAGAGAAAGTTTTTTTTTTTCGATCATCACTCTCGTTAAAGTAAGCGTTGGCCCAAAGTAACTATTGCACGCGGACGAAGTCACGGGCGGAAGCCAGTGTTCTATATTATTACATCTAACTTGACAAATAACAACTGATGATCCTAGATATTTTCCAAATGCACGGTAAGATTGAAAGCCGACTCCAACATGGGTCGCATTCTATTATAATCGAATGCAGCTGAAGCTCAGTCGCTCCATGTGAGATACTGGTATATCTCACATGGAGCGACTGAACAAGCAACTCCGGGTTAAAATACTAGTATAGCAGTCGAAATAAAAAAAACGGTGTCAGCTGACACAAACAAACCGAGTTTCCGAGGAACATTAAAAAGTTTTGAATACTTTTTTGCTTCATCACTGTAATGCTTTAAGTTTAGTTCTTATAAGCCTCTTGGGTGTAATTTGGACTTCTCGCTGTTTTTAAAACACGGAACATATTTTTTTTTGTAACGAGGTTAAAACAAACAGGTTGTGTTATCGTTAGTGATGTTACCGTCAAACTGCCAAGTCATAGCTCTCAAGTTCGAAGCCAAGTCCCACACAAATGCCAATTTTTGAGATTCATGTGCGGGTTTTGTTCAATCATCACTTGCTTCGGTAAATGAAACTTCGTGAGGAAACAAAAACATGCCTGAGAGGTATTTCTCGACGGCATATAAAGCCATGTAAATGCTCCATGGATGGCATTCTTGAATCCAATTTAGGCTCTAACCACAGGAAAAAGAAGAAGAAACAGGAATACTCTAAAAAAATGGCTGCCACCATGACTAAGCAATTTCGTACACTCACAAATTGGTCAAGATCCTAAAGTATATTCGAACTCGATACTTCTTAACCACTTTTGACATCAATTTCCAGTACTAGAACTTGTAGATTCAAGAAACAAATGACATCTATTTTGATAAGTTCATGCTTGATTTGGGTTTGGCTTTATTTTCATCACTTGCTCTTTCAAACATACATGCCTGAGAGATAATTCAACGGTATTTAAAGTCTAAGGACCCTGGGTAGCATTAAAACTCTGAACCAGTTAAGGCACTAACCACAGGAAAAAATGAAACATCTTCGTATTAGAAAGACCCATACTCAATCTTTTCATTTTTGTAGCTCGTGGCGGTGGTCGCAATCGCAACGTGTTATTGGGTTTTATTTAGAACTCCTTAGTAATAGTTCCTGGATTTGTGCACGGTTGCACTTCGGCTATTTTAGGCGTAATTGGTACGTAATGTATTTTTTTTATCAAAGCATAACAGTAATTCATGCAAAAAATACTATATTACAAACGAATGTTTTATCTTCCTTTGAAAACAAAAAACAAACTTGAAATAAAACCATAACACCAGCAAAAAAACGAATGGTCCTAGTCATTTAATCAAATCCCAAAACACTATATTAGCTACAACAAAACTCGGTCACTCATGAAAAATGGAATCGATTTTTTTAATTTAATCATAAATCGAAATTGGAATCGCAATTGAAATTCTAAACCATTTCCCGATCAATCAATCGACTATTACCTTTCAGGGTTGTCATCGAACGCTTTATGATAGTATAATGACAGAGTGGCAACCCTAATGGGCCTTCATTAAGGTAACAAATATTAATGGATGTCTTTTGTCACGGCTAGGCTGTATGAAGTGATTTTATTTGTGGCCAGGATTTTTTGCTTTTACTTTTTAAATCGTTGTTCTTTTTCTTTTGTTTTTAATTTACTTCAAAGAACAGTAGAGTTTTGTGTGTGGATGATGTAAACTCATTACGTTTTGTAATGGTAAGTAAGGAAGCAAAATGTTTCAGGATCTTATTTTATTTGTTAAATGAATTCATAGTTGTTTCAAATTGTAAAAGTGAATTTACTTATATGATATAGATGCGTAACATCACATCACACCTTTATTCAGAATTGTTTCAAATTGTAAAAGTGAATTTACTTATATGATATAGATGCGTAACATCACATCACACCTTTATTCAGAAGTGTACTAAGCAGTAGACCCACTTTTTGCCAGTTACGTTTAAGTACCATATATTAGAGAGTGAACCTATTGTAATCTACTTTTTTTGTAAACGTTTGCCCAAGCTGGGAATCGAATCCGGTACCTCATTCGCACAAGTCAAGCTAGCGACCCCCAGACCAGCGAGGCAGTCAAGAAACTTGTCCTAATCTTCTTTAAATTATCTTAATCTCAGCTCAGGGGTTGCGGGTTGTTCGAAAGAGATACCGTTTCCCTGGAAGATAACAGCCAAAAGAAGAATATGATTGGATTTTAGTATGTAAAAGTCACACCCCCCACCCCGCTCCACCTGCTCTTATTTGATGATTTCCTTACCGCAAAAAAATATCTCAGCTGAAATTAATACAATTAATCAAGAACAATTAGAACGTATTAAGCTTCTACCATATATTCCATTTCAGTTACTTCATATATCAAACGGTACAGGACAGCTAATTTCACCAAACAATAACTTTAGGCACCTTCTTTCTCTTCAGCTGTTATCTTCCATTGTTACAAAGATAAAGGGAAAGCGTTAGATATAATAAAATATAATCACACCTCTGGGTTTTTTTTTATGCATGAATCATTCATAAATCATAAAATTGTAATCGCGGTGAAATAAAACAGTTACTGTTGGTTTTTCTCAAAGGAGACTTGCGAAATATTAAAAAAATCTTTCCTATTTTATGCACAAAATGGAATGAAAAGGGGCGATTCCGAGCAGAGTGCCATTTTCAAAATAGTCATACTTGTTCGAATTCGTCTTAAAAATATTTCATTTTCATAGAAACAGTATTTATGTACCCCGTGCAAATTGAATCATTAAAAATATGAATCTTCCTGCTTTTCTTTTATTTATTTTAAACCAACGGCAGCAATTTAAAAAAAAAGTATTTAAAAGTTAAAAATGCACATTTTTTTGCGTTAGTACGTAGGTACCTAAAGTAGGTAAGTGGTTGAAAACATCCGTCACGTTGGTCGGCAAACAGCTAAAAGCTTAGCTACTTCTTGAAGTTTTTCACAAATTCCTCGCGTTTTGTAAGAAAGAATGCTTAAAATGTCGGCATCAGCATTTCGCGGGGAACCGTGACCTCATTTCAAAAACTTTTCCCTTCAAGTAAGATTGATGTTTGTAGAAAAAATTACTTTTCGCGGAAAAAAAAAACGAATGAAACTTTGGACTTAGCGGGTTTTACGGCAATGGATATTAAGGTATGCTTTCTTTTCTAAATATTTCACGAATTTTTTTGACAAAATGCAACGTCCTGAATTTTACGGGTACCAAACTTTTTTACGTCCAGTTGAAAAAATTACGATGTTCCAGACCTTTTTTTAAACAAATGATATTTTCCTTATTCGTTTTTTTCTTAATTCTTCAATTAAGACAACATATATGCTAAGCCTAAAACTCGAAGTTTGTTACTTTACTTCAAGATTTTAAACACAAAACACTTCAGCCAAGAGAATTCCCAATAAATAAACAAAACACGATCTGAAAACGTTCCAGTCTACGAACACACCAACTTGTTTCATCTCCAACACCTCACGTAGACCAAGCACGGGGGTAATTCGATAATATTAGACGACAGATGTTTTCGCGTGTATTTTTCAATCTCACCCCGCCCCGGGCGATTTATGCTTCGCCTCTTTATAAATGACCTGCGTGGCCGAAATGAGATATAGAAATAGCGTGGTGTTATTGGCACCGAATATTTTGTGGCTGAAAAAAGGGGGCTGGAATTTATCGTATTATGAGACAGCCGGTGGGTACCTAATAATATTTTAGGAGGTAATATCGTTGAAATGAACGGTAACTAAGTTATTTGAATACTTATTTCCCATTTTAATAAAATACTATAACTAATAAGTATTTTATACTAACTTTTGCACACAACGTTTTAAACTATCTGTGTGCTAAATTTCATTTAAATCCGTTTTGCAGTTGGGGTGTGAAAGAGTAACAAATGCCCACATATTCAGACATTCATACAGCCTCACATATTTTCGTAATTACTTACTCCCTTATTTCTTATTTCCCGTAAGATTTCAAAGAAAAAATAATCCGTCAATCAACGAGATATTCAAGTATGTAATGTGACGTCAATCGTTTTCTCGTGTGTTACTAACCACCACATAATCTATCAACCTTAAACAAACAACTGATACAAATCTCATTACCATCAGAAAATCACGCGAATAGAATTCAAAAAAGCAAAAAAAAAAACGTTACACAATCGAATTTGCAGATACAATCACAGAGCTTGGCAGAAACCCTTTGTACTTCGGATTGATGGGCAAAGATTCCCCGATCACAAAGACATGGAGAATGAAACCGATCTCAGTTCGGACAACGATCTATCAATTTGTTTAATTGGATTCTTTTCATTGTTATTTTTCCTTTCTGTTTGAAAACAGGTTTGTTGAGGTTTAATGTTGTATTCTTTTTGTATCGTTTGTTGTTTGAGTTTGAAATCATTTGAGGGTTAAGGATTTTTGCAAATGGCATACCGTTTAACTTTTAAGTAAAGTCGTGTTTGGTCATCCTGCGTATAATGTATTTATTTTAGACCAAACATATACTTAGAAAGCAAATATATTGACTTGTAGTAAATGAGAAATTCATTTAACAAGTTACTTTTATATAAATTTTCATTACCAACCTCGGCAAAGCCGCGCTTGCCTAGGTTGGTCTGTGGATGGGTGACCATCTGTTACATACCGAGTTTTCTCCGTGACTCAAAAAGCATATTCAGTTGTTGGTCACGGCTGTCATTTGCCGATCTTTGACAGTCGTTACGGATAGTCAGTGTCCTGAAAGTCTGACAAATCAAATCAAATCATTTATTTAAATTAGACCATTACAGGCACTTTTGAATGTCAAGAAACAAAATGAGTCTACAGTCCCGGTCAAGAGGCATAATAAATTGTGAAAGTAAAGTAAAGCGTTGATCTCTATGGAGAAGAATGGGCAAGAAACTTCACCCAGCTTCCCAAACAACCAGTCTTACCATGAGGGATCGTATTACCCAGTACTAACTGGGTTATGGAGGTCAGATAGGCAGTCGCTCCATGTAAAATACTGGTATTCAACTGCATCCGGTAAGACTGGAAACCGACCCCAACATAGTTGGGAAAAGGCTAGGCAGATGATGACAATCAAATTCAAGCATCTTTTACTTTTACATTACCTTAAATGGTATCCAATAAAAATTCAAACAGGTACAATAAAATAACCTTTTGCAACAACACAAAAACACGTCTAAATTAAGCTCACGTATCCACCAAAACAGTCAGCAAAAAAATATCACCGTCATACATCGAAATACTGGCAGCCGAAACGAGCTGAACTGAGGCGTAACTGAAAAATGTGTAACACCTTGCAGTGTTTCCGAACGGTTATCTTGCAACGTTGTCACTTCGACGACATTTGTTAAAAAATGTGAGAGAGAAAAGGGGACACGTGGATGATCGGATACGAGTACGAATTTTGTTTTTTTTTTTATGTTATTGAACGAGGGTTCTCGTTTTTGCTGGTAAATGCGGATAGGTAAATAAATAAACATATAATTTTTAATAATGCTAATGCATTAATTCCTCGCTCCCAAACAACATACTAAAACTTTACAGGACATCCTGTTTTCTATTAAGCCTATACCTTCCACAAAATAATGCTTTTACCAAAATTGGATTCGAAAAGGTTCACACTCTGACCTTTTTACAAAAATAGAAAACATTTTGGTTTCCTTCTAAATTGAAATCTTATAGAAATGCGTATATAAAACCATTTGTAAAGAGGTTTTTTTAGTTGCACTTAATTTAATCTTAAAGGCATTCTCAAGGCATCATCGTCATATGCCTAGCCTTAACATAACTTTATGGGGTCCGTTTCCAGTCTTACCGGATGCAGGTAAATACCAGTACTGTACATTGAAAGATTGGCAATCTGATCACCACATCCAAGTTAGTACTGGATATAATACGATGCCCCTTGGTAAGACTGGCTGTCAAAGTTTCGGGCCACTGACTACTAGCAACGACTGTCAAAGATCTTTAAATGACAGCCGGAACCAACAGCTTGACGAGCTTCCTTAAGACGTCATAAGCTATTACGAAACATCTTGCCATTTTTTTTTTAAATATCATGATTACGCAATCGATACACTCGGAGTTGCGAGTTGTTCGAAAAAGATACGCGACCCGAAACACAAAGTACAAAATAATTAACATGGGTGGGTTTTAGTCAGTAAAAGTCTGACACTCCCCCGCTCCGGCTAGAGCAGGTTAGTGATGACTAGCTGGCGCCCGTGAAAAAAATATGATATCACATACTAGTATCCTATATATTCTTCCAGACCATAATTTACCTTTGTGCCAAATTTCATCAATATCCGATCATCCGTTTTGTCATGAAAGAGTAACAAACATCTATACATCCATCCTAAGAAATATTCGCATTTATAATATCAGTAGGAAGTAGGATTCCCCATCCGAAAAAAAAACAAAAAACAGCGGAACACCCGACATCACCTTTGTAACTCACTCATCTGAAACCATAAACATACAAAACTTCTAACTCCACGTGACGGGGTATTTTTAGAAAGGAACCTTTAACAGGCCGTAACAAGCTGCCCGCGGCGTAACGTGCTAAGAAACTTGAGGTCTTTTCTACTTAATTAACCATACAACTTTCCGAACGAGATAAAACCTGCTATGTGCGGACTGAATACAAACATAACGCGCTAACTCCAAATGTACGAGTGAACGAATGAACGAAACAAGTTGTTCGTGTAATTCGCTAATTTGATAGTTGCTCGCCTACATTAAGCCTTGATAAAGTTGGCCATTGATCTTTGCGTGCGCTGTAATGAAATGAGCGAAGTCTTTTGGCTTGTAGAAGTTTCGAGAAAATTGGAAGTTGCATCCTGGTTTCAGGATATTGCAGAGCTGTTTAGATTTGAGAGTGTAAATTTCTACTTGTCCAAAAACCAATCGACTTCTTCAATAACTTTCTCAGCAAAATCCTGTCGTTTGCAAGTGATGAGCTTTATACGAGCGATCCTAAAATTGGACTCCTTCCCGTATCGAAGCATATGCTCACAAATTACATTGATCTCGAACTCCAAACGAGTAAATGAAAATCGTAACGAATATAAAATATCACGGGAGCCTCCACAATTTCTAGCACTTGTTTTATTTCTGCGAAAACTACTTCGTCTTCCTGGCCACCGACGTCCTTAACGACTAGTGCCATCTAGTATATTTCGCCAGAAGCAACGATTAAATGTTCGTTCTAGGACACTTGGCTTCGCTTAAATTTATACGATGACATATTAAAGGTAATGTAAAGGTACTGTTGGTGGCAATCTTTCACAAACCACATATCCCAGGCTTAATTGCATTGAACAATTTATTGCATAGCTGAAACAAGCCGGTTTTGTAATTACGCGTGGTGCAGCCCTAGCCCTGACAGGACAATTAACTGTTACCAAAAATGACTACATTTGCCCGTGAATTTCTGATTAACTTGATATTTGTGTTGGTTTTTTGTTGAGCGTTGTGGGAAGTCTATTATTTTTTGTGGTACAATGAAAGCGTAGATGTAAAAAAAAACACATTTTTATGTTTTAAAATAATGGATATGGTACGTAATACTTTTATAGGGTGGTTACTGCTGAAGTTATGAAGTCAAGACAATATCTGGAGTACCCATCAAGCGTGATGAGCAGGTCTTCATTAGTCGAGGTCAGTCTGTCGAAGGTTTACAATCCATTACATACCCAGTTTCCTCCGTGCTTCGGAAATCACGCTATGCCATTGGTAAACATGTAGTTATTGATCAAAAAATCTGACAACCAGTAAGATCAAGGGTACCGTAATACCCAGTACACCGCAAAAGGTCATAGCCAAAAAAAGGTAATTTTAGTATAGGTAGGTATTTAAAACATGCGATCTAATTTGTGCGGCAATAACACCAGAATAAAATTTATGACCTCAAAAATGGAATCCCAAAATGAGTTTACAACGTAATTGTATTAAACGCTAAGATAGCTGGTACAAGCGAGGTTATGAGCCCTGCTGTTGACACAGCTACGCCCTGACTTGACAATCATACGGCTCGTTGGACCACTGGTAATTAAATGTACTGCGAGGGAAGGTTAGCTCAAATAAACATTTTGGTAACTATACAATTTGGGAAACGTTTAATTTTAAGTAACGAAATTGTGTATTTTTTTGGTAAGTGGCACAAGATTCTTGTTCAATTTGTGTAAGCTTTGAGTTTTAGCACTGCTTACTTGAAAATGTTATGGTGCCAGTTTAATAAAAAAAAAACGCCGCATAAACTTGCGACATAAACAGCCATATTTTTGGACTGGGGACTATAAATTTGAATACATGGTTTTAATTTCAACCCAGTTCCCAAGATAAATGGTCTAGACAGACAGACGGACAACAGAGTTATCCTAACAAGGTTCCGTTGTTTTCTTGTGTGGTACGGAACCCCTAAAAATAAATGAACATAATACATCCACATTCGTTTGTTTTAATGATCATCGTTTTTCACTTAGGTCATGGTGCTGGTCGGGCTGCCACGCTACTGTTGTGCGTCTACCATGCTTTCACACTGTGCTGCGGGCCGCATCGCTTCGCTGATATTCCGAACGCCACCCTGAAGATGCTCAGCCATAAACTGGATAGCCCTCTTTTGGGGCACTGGGTTCAAATGCAAGTGCGTGTACACAGGGCTCCAGAGGGCGGCAAATACTTAAATTATTTTTGTAATGTGTAAATGTACCTAACATAGCTTTTAAGTCATACTACTAACAATAATATAGGCGAAATATATCTGAAGTAAAAAAAAAATTATAAGTCCTCGAAAGATATTTATTTTAAAACTATTTTCTCGTCGTAACTAATGATAACAGACGTTTAGAAGTCTTTAAAAAATACGTGACGTTGTCTTGTTTCAAGAATTTATGTAGACACGATAATAAACACAAACACGTACTAAATTAGCTTGGTAATTAATTAAAGTACTTAAAAAAAATATAAATCACTTATACAAGCATCGTGCACATGCTACATTACATTACTGCCAACTATGTTACGAGTAATAAATAAATGTCCACAGTTATTTATTATTCTCGCTCATTAATTACGTAATTGGCTAATTGATGCGTAATTCAGTCCCACCGTGGCGTTATTTACGCAATTATTGTTAATAAACATTGACATTAATATTGCAACTGGCGAATTCTGGGTGTACTGTTAGGTACACCTCTGCCTAGTCTCCAGGGATCACACGCGTGATATTATTAATTACGCAATTAAATGACAGCATATTTACTTGATCAACTTTGACCCTTGAGAGGTAGTCAGGGGAAGAAGTAGACTTCATCTAGCTCATTTAAAAATATGATGTACTAGCTATGCCTCGCGGTTTCACTAGCATGGTAATCCTACTTTCTACTTACGGTACTGTTAACGTTACCGCGTTAGGACTGGACATAACTGGCGAAACAAAGGTGAACTATAGATACAACTCAGGTAGAGTTGCTTACTTAAGCTAACGGGGAAAGCAGGGGTGATGTAAACTTTATTCAAATTTATTTATTTTTTTGTAGATGTGACTCAATTGATGGGTTCCGTAACAATTTCCTTTGCCAACTAGTCGGTACGTGGGCGCGTTGCCAGATGCCATGGCACAAGGTATACGGAAGGCACTTATTAGGTATACGTCTACGAATATCTTCATTTGTGAACCGTCCTTCAGGAAATTAGGTTTTTCAAATTGCCTATAATTTTAAGCACGATATATGTATCGGAACTTATTAGCGAAATTTATTCATTTTTAACCAACTTATACTAATTTTACATAAAACATGAAATAAACTTTTCGGTTCCTGGCTATAAATATTGATTTTTCAAAAATCAAATGATGCAGTTCTTTAAAATCGGGTTATAAAATTTTAGCATTTATTATTCCTTTTAGTTATAGATTTGGCCATACACGTCCACTTGGGAAATTCACGCTGTATACACACACGTATAAAATCGTTTGTATGCTCTTTAATAAAGTAGTAAAATAAATCGCTCCACTCTTATGAGCTGTACGAAGCGCGACGCGCTGGCAACACAAAATGTCAATTTTAATTTTATTCAGCAACCACCAACAGTATGTTTACGACAAAGCGCTTCAGCGGCTAATGGGTTAAAAAGTTTTTGTAACGTTATTAAAAAAGATAAATCAGCGCTTTTAATAACCGCTTTTATTGGAAATATTCAGGAGTTATATGAGTGAAAACAATTTTGAAAATTATTGGGTTTTTTTGCCAGACGTTGGTAGTTATTTGAGAATTAATTTTGATCATAATAAAATAATCCGTTGTAAAGGTTTTGAATGCATTTTTCAAATGGTAATTGTAATTATTCAAGGTTCAGAGAGGAACCTTGGACCTTGTTCCCGATAACTTATAATTTTTTAAAGTAGATAAAAACATTCAAAAATATAGCAACTCCCAGGGGGTTAAATGTTTATATTATAATTTTTTGTAAATGTAAAAAAAAATTAACAGTATAATAGCATAACCACCGAATCTACCCACAGTTTATTTTTAATATTCCAAAAGTATCGTTTGCTACCAATAAGTAGTGTTGGTTATTAATTGATCTCAAAATGCCATCATGAAAACAAAAACTCTCAAATTGTCTTCTTCCTAATTTCACAATTTTATTTATTTCTTAATTCTCAAAAGTGCTTCAACACAAATTCTCCAATATTCGAATAATATATTTTATAAATAATTAAATATTTCATACTAAAAAAGAAAGAATACATGTTTTTTTTGGCATATGCGACAAGTACAAAATAAAAACTTAAATCTAAACGATAAAAAAACTACTTCGCTCCTTAAATTTATCCAGCTAAATAAACCAAAACACATTACTAAGCAATTCTTCAAGAAATTTATTCATAATAAAAAGTTGGAAATAATTATTATCTGTCATAAGTTCATACATTCTCTTGATATAATAGGTAAACTTTTAATCTGGCTTTTGAGCTCCTTGAATTAATCAGCGCGGGACTACGAAGCCAAGACACCTCCTTTGAACAACCTGACAGACTCCTTAAGTCTCCTTGATAAGTTGAATACAGAAAATACCTTCACCTTATTGTATCTACGTTAAGTAGAAAAGGAAATAATAAATGTACAGAGAATTATTTATCGGTTGGTTCTGCTAATTTTGCGGAGTAACTTCTATTTAATATAATATCATTTTATTATCTCAAGAGGTATTGTCGGAGGAGCTCGTAGTCGGGGTCAAATTATAACAGCAGCTTGGGTCGACCTTCGCGGTTCATCTATGCGTATCTGTACTCCTTTGTTTTATATCTTATTTCTCCTCGTAAATTATTTATAATCTTTGAGAAATAAATAATTTCCAACCGTATTTTTAGAGTAAACCACGCTTGCCTTGATTGGTCAGCGTATAGGTACTGGTCCTATATCGAAAAACAACTGCCTATCTGACCACAACGTAGCCACTGACAGATTTTTTTTAATGACAGGCAAGATGGGTAACCACCCATGACCAACGCGCGTTAGGCGTTGCTCCCGCGTTCCGTGGATGGGTAACCACCAATTACCAACGCACGTTACGCCGTTGCTCTCGTCTGTCATTTAAAGATCTTTGGCAGTTGTTACAGGTAGTCAGTGGCCTCGTTTCGGAAGTCGGGTTGGTAGGCAGTTGTTCTATATAAGGCATGTTAATTACCTCAAGAGTGTCGTAGTTTAATATCCCAAGGACAATAATAATGAAAAGGAGGAGCTCGTGGCTAAATAATAGCAGCCGCTTGGGTCCTTTTTTAGGTTAAGCCGCGCTTGCCTTGTTTGGTCTGTAGATGGGTGCCCACCCGTTATATACAAAATTTCCTCCTTGCTTCCGAAAGCACGTTAGGCTGTTGGTCCTAGTTGCCATTTGTAGATCTTTGACAGTCGTTACAGGTCGCGTCCCGAAACTCTGCCAATCAGTTTTACCAAAAGGCATCGCATTACCCTGTACTAACTGGTTCGTGGAGGTCAGATAGCAGTCGCTGCATGTAAAATACTGCAATCCCCTATGGATTGCAGTATTTTACATGCAGCGATAACGCTTAAAATAACGATTAAGATAGATAAAACTGGAAGCCGACCCCAACATAGTTGGGAAAAGGCTAGGCAGATAATGAAAAATAATCCTTTCCTTACTAATATTATAAAAGCGAAAGTAAGTTTGTTTGTTTGTCCAGTCTTCCGGACCAACTCAAATTTAGATGAATTTTGGTAAAGAGATAGTTGGGACCCTAGAGACGGATATGGGCTAAAAAAGTGAGAAAAGGGGAGAGAAAGATATATTTTTTCGATCATCACGCGGGTTAAAGTTAGCGTTAGCCCAAAGTAACTATACCACGAGGACGAAGTCACGGGTAGAAGCTATTAAAAAATAAATAAAAAGCCTAACAATGTATCCAAAACAACATAATGAATACCTACAAACCAGTTGACAGACAAATTATTCAACCATGCTTCAGCGGTAATATTTCAGTAGTTAATCCAATAAGCTTAGTTAGCTTGACGACTCTATTATTAGCTGTCATTAGTTGTCAAGCTGCCAAGCTTTCTTCGACTGCAATGAGCTTAAATAATTAAAATATTTGTGATCGATCGGCGTATTGGGAATTGCGGGTTGCTTATGTTGTGCGTGATTTCAGTGAGACTCGTTACCGGTTTTAAGTTTTTAAATTGGTTATTCATGAAATAAAAATGTAAAATACTGCTATAAAATGCAGCTAACTGCACCTGGTCGAATAGACGCCAGCCCCAAAATAATTGAGACAAGGTTAAGCAGTTAGATGGTGACGACAAAAGCTAACATTTATCGGTAACAAATCAATAACAAAATTTCGATAGCAAGTTATTTCTCCCTTGGTTACGGGTTGTTCGAAAGAGATTAGTTTTTCTTTTATTTGTTTCAGTAGATCCAGAGATTACCCGCTATAACCTCACAAACTACCTCTTAATAATATTATAACTAATGTAATTCTTAAAGGTGCTAATTTATACGCGTTACTAATCGCACCATAATCCTTACATTTTCTTCAGCCACAAACAGCTTCCCACTTATTTTTTCCGCCACCAATTACAAATTCCACCACTTCATATAACCGTCCCCCCAAAAAATACATCAGCTGAAACCACATATGTTTCGTCTCAAGATAATGTCGGGCGATGATAGCGTTGCATTATTGCCAGGGGACGCCGCTTAACGACAGAGGAAACTCATTAAATACGCGGCAATTTATGGCCTTACCGGGGACTGATGTTCTTGCGTACCGCTTACCTCGCCTTAGTCAACCCTTTTGGTTTCTTTGGGGTACTGACTTAATTTGTGGGGGTGAGTGATGAGACTATGCTGTTTTTGTGTTTTATAAGTATAGTTGTTTCAAAAAATCTTGTTATATGACATTGTAAGGTAACCTAACTATAGGTACGAAGACAGTACATTTTATATTTTAGACGACTTATCTGACATTAAGTTAATTCTCAAGAATCCGTAAAATACGTCATGTATAAAACAAAAAAAACTGACTTAAATGGGAATCCAGTGGAACAACTTCAACAAATAAATGAGAACACAGAAAGACTTATCAATGACCACTTCCTTATGAAGAAACATTCAAACGAATTAATTACTGGCCAGTCTCCAATAAAGATAAAACTCACCAAAGTAACAGTTCGAAGTTTAAATCTTTAAAAACCAAAGCTGTCTGTGAAGTTGAACAAAAATCGAATTAATTCGAAATCCACTTTTGAATTTGAATTGCGTAACGTGAAACTTTAAAATTGCCATTGTGTACCTAAATTAAACTTTCCGCTTGGTCCCGTTCAAGTTTCCAATGATAACATTAACATTTGAACCTTTGGATTGAACTCTGTTACGTAGGCGTCGGTACGGTTTAAATCGGTCTATTTAACCTAAGTACTTAAATATAAGAGAAAGAACTAGCTACAATATCTTCAAGAACTTTGAGAACACTTCTTGCTACCTATAAATAAAGTAAAAGATTTTATGTAAAGTTTAGGTTTAATTTGAAAATTGCTTCAACTCAGTTATGGGTCGTCAAGGTTGGAGTGGTGGCTGAGCAATTGACTGTTAGGCGGCGTGGCGCGGTTTCCGTCCCTGTAACTTATATGTCGCGTTCGTGTTTCATGTGAGTCTCAAAGAGATGTCGGCAAAGCAGGGGATTACCTGATGGGGTTGCAGGTTGTTCGAAATTGATACCACAGCTCCGGAACATAAAGGGCAGTAGAAGGAACTTGAGTGGGTTTTAGTTAATAAAAGTCTGACACCTCTCCACCCAGAGTGGAAGGAGTTATTTCATGATTTCCCTTTCGAAAAAAGGCATGTAAAACTTTTATAGGAATATTTAGTATAACATTAAATCGTATTAGTTAACTTACCTATGTAACTCTCCAGCTTTTTTACTGAGACACTACAAAAATATAAGCAAAGAATCCATAGAAAAAATCTGCGGGTTCTACTGTAATAATACGGTACTGTATGAAGTTTTATACCTTAAACAATGCTGGCTGGTTGGCCATGACGTTTCAATACTAAGGTCGTTTTAAATAAAGAACAAGAGAAACAAATTAGAAATGGAATACGAAGTGTGAGATATATTATTTTTAAAATATTAAATAAAAATATAGTCTTAAAGTCTTATATGTGCTTTTACTGTAGTAATTTAGCAATTATCTTACAGTACCTTGACAAAAATAGCGTACACCAAAGAAAGCCCTAAACCTACCGTAAAATAAAAGCAGAACCAAAATAAAAGTGAACAAAGAATATAAATGAATACCCAAATATCGTATTACAAAACAAGACAACATTCGGCCGTTTGTCCAAATTATTACAAGAAAATTATAACAAGGTTCCCCTTTTTCTTAAATAAAACCAAAGAGAAATGAGTTCGTTATTTACATCAACGATCGGAGAGCGGAAGATAAAAATCTTTTATCTGGGCTGAATGGGATGTTTGTACCACGATCTCAAAGAAAAATTTCACCTAATTACCACAGCACCCAGCTTCGGGCGTTTCAGTGAACCGTCTCTAAAAGGGAACGACGTAAATAATTTTCTGAAGAATATTAAAGATTTGCGGATGATTTAAAAATTAAACGCGGTTTAGAACAACAATTTTTAATTATGCCTAAACGGTTGGAGAAAGAAAATTTACCTGAGGTGTTGTGGTAGTATAAAATACCGTAATGAGATTTATGCCTGTTATTAATTAATTTCTTAAAAATAAAATCAACATTCATACGAAGTAAATAGCGCACCTACTTTTATTAATTGATCAATTTCTATGATTTTGAAACTTCTTAAACAAATAGATAATGATGTAATTTTTAATTTATCTATATTAATATGATTTCGTTCATTTATTGTTTTTTTTACATAAAATCACATTTTTAAATATTTCTTAATAAAAAAGCTTAAAAATACATTTAAAAAAATATAAATTTAGTAGCCCAACGGTATCGGGAACAGGATCCAAGCTACCGGCGGTCAGGGTTCCAGAGAAAGGAACCTCCTAACAATACGAGCCTTCTCAGGTGTTGGTCGAGGCTCTTGGCAATTCAGCCATTGGCTAAAACGACTAAGTTGTAGCTTCCTAAAAGTACAGTAATGTTTTTTAGGCGTTTTTGCACTTTTAGGAAGCTACATTATCAGGAAGTAACATAAGCTATACAACATCTACTACCCACGAGAGCGGGGCATCAACTAAAGACGCGGGTGAAACCGCGCAAAATCTAATAGAAATACTGTTACATTGCTAGAATTTAACAACGATGCTACTCCCCTGCAAAACGGATCCTCCTCAAAATCAGACGTCATTAACCCTTTTGATAAAATATAATCTCCTTACTACCCTACAATTGACTACCTACCTTAATACCTCACGGGTGCAAAGGTTCAAAGAAGCTAGGTTCGATATAATCAGCCTAAGACACGGGTTCTATTCAATCGTGGCCCAGATTGAATGATAATTAGCACCCCTGGGTGATTAAGCGTCCTGATAAGGCTTAATAGATTGGAGGTGATTTATATAAGAGTTTGTATCGCTGTTTCAGGAGAAGATTTTGTTTCGTGAATGTGGAAAGCTTGCTTAGACATACCTTTGTGAAATAAATTGCTGACGTTTTTCAAACATAAAAAATGCTCAAAATTAAAGATTTTGTCGTATTCTAAAAGTTGTATTATCAATTATCAGGTACCAGGTTAGACTGTCTTGTGACAGAAGCAATCTTCTGTTATTTTTCAATAGTTTAAGTGTAAATATAACTCTTAGAATAAATCGTCGTAACCTGAAACTATGTCTTTAACATTTACTTTTCAAAACCCTAATAAAATTAAAGTGGTATTCCTAAAAGGGTAAGTACCCGTAAAGTTGGCATATTCCCATTTAATTTTCCTTCTCTATGATTTCAATTAAACGTATCATCTAAAGCAGCCATTATGTATGACGTGGGAGACACGTTCTAAAGTTAAATTGCTCTAATTTGCGCCGTGCACCTTATTGCAGCTCCCCTTTTCAAAGCTACTGCGTCGGGTTATATAATAGTGGTGGGCGGTGTTTATCGATGGGTTTATGATAAATATCGATGGTTTTGTGTAAATCCTTTCTAATATTATAAAAGCGAAAGTGAGTTTGTTTGTTACGTCTTCACGCCTAAATGGCTAAACTGATTTTGATGAATTTTGGTACAGAGATAGTTGGGAACCAGGATTCGGACATAGGCTATTTTTTTTAAAGTGGGATGTGAGGGCGAAAGAGGGAAGAAAAGGGAAAACTTACCGTTGCTTTTAAGTTGCAAATCAATAAGGCGCAAGGAGAACTGTGTTACCCCGAATTTAAAGCGAGCAAAGCCCCGGGCAAAAGTTAGTATTAGGTATAAAAGCCAAAGTGAGTTTCTTTGTTACGTCTTCACACCTAAATGGCCAAACCGATTTTGATGAATTTTGGTACAGAGATAGTTGGTAACCTATGTTCGTCTCCAGGGCCCCAACTATCTTTTATTTTTTTGTAAAAAGATTGAGATATGAGGGAGACTGAGAGAAAAAAAGGGAAAACTTAGCATTGCTATTACACTATACCTATAAGGCGCAAGGGCAAAAACTACAGGTAGCAGGTACTTGTAAATCAGGAAAGGGGAACTGTGTTACCCCGAATTGATCGCGAGCGAAGCTGCGGGCAATAGCTAGTTTAGTAAATAAAAAGGAAACAAGAAGTGACGCGAACGATGGTCAGTTATCAAAATTGATTTGGATTATTTGTCTTATGAGGCAGGTACGATTTTGTTGCAAGCACACACTAAACTGTCTTACATACCCAGTTTCAAACTGTTAGGACTACTAAAAATGTAAAGCTCTTTTTTCAAAACCACATTCAATTAATTAATAGGTTTTTAGCATTAAATCTAAACATACTAACTAAACAATAAACTAAAAAATGCGTTTAAATTCAATGATATCGTACAGTTACTGTAAAAACCATAGACGTCAAAATGAAATATACGACAACACAAGCTATTCATAATGAATTCAACCAATCACACACACTGTAACCCCTTTCTTAGCTAATGTTTGTGTTGATTTTTGTTCTTGAAACCGGACAATATCTGTTATAGAACCTTTTTCTTCACAAAAAAAAAAAATAAGTACCAACCTAATAGGCGACCCAAAATTTAAATATTTATTTACAAAACTCCGCAGAGAGTGCAAAATTATTATTGAACCACCTTAATATTTTCTTGGCAGCTTAGAACCAGAAGCTATCCCAATGGAATTACTTAATGTTTCGAGAGAAAACGCGCCTGACCTTTCCATTGTAGGCCAATAAGAAGGTCAAACGGCATTTTTTATGCTAATATTTGGATGTTTCTTTATTCAGAAATTAATTAAGTTGTTCGTTGCTACGTCAGGCCATGATTAATTAACAAACTAATAAGAGCCTGAGTTTTTTTATTTGTAATTATGTAATAGGAACCTAGATTGTTTAAATATTCCAAAACTGCGAAAAATTTAATTATCTACGTTTTGTAATTGTGTTTTAGGTTCTACATATTGTAAAATCACATCTGTAGGTATTCAAAGAGTTAGGCAGAAATGTGCCTTCGGTGCGTGATCAGAATGATTATCGTGACATCTTACAGCAGATCTTATTCCTGTGTAAAAAAAAATGAGCTATAAACCAGACTCCGTGTCTGCTACTGAGAAAATCCAGATAGAAAAACAACCGGGTTAGTGCAAGTCGGACTTGCGCGCGCTCGTGGTTCCGTACAAACTTGCGTATGCGTAATAAACGACATTATGCTTAGAGAGTTAATTTTTCATAGCTTCAAGGGACCACAGACTAGAGCATATCAATATAACCTAGTCTGTGATATAGTGGTGTGTACATAATATTCAACACGATACCTCGACATGTTCCTGAGATAAGGGTCTTAACAGACAGAAAGAGAACAAAGTGATCCTATATAGGTTCCGCTTTTTTTAACGCTTTCTCACTTAACGCTTTATCGAGGTATCGGAGATCTATGCTGAACAGATGCAACAACAAAAAGGCTGAAAACAGACTATCGAAAACCAACAATCACCATTTCCCATTTTAAATAAATCTTATCGACACAAGTGATCTCTATCCTCCACCGCATTAAACGGATGCGTCCGCATTTTTTCACCCCCCTCTATTTACGATGTGATTTTCTCCATTTTGCTCGTGAAAGCGCATTGCCTTTGAACTTGTCTGAATTATTTAATCGTTTAACAGAATTACTGTAGAACACGATCCCCTATCTGTAGCTCAATACAACATTCCCCTTAATTGGCTTGCTATGAAAATATTTATCTTTGACTTTTTGTGGCCTTCTGTCTGTAAAGATTTCTTTGAAAAGTGCAATATCTTGTTAGACTTTCTTTACATTGCAATGGGATTCTTGTTCTGTTTTCTTAGAATTTTGTAAATATTTTTATTTAAGACTGTGTAGGAAGGTACTACAAACTTTAATAGGTTGACCTGCCGTCGTGTGTATATTGACACTTTTTTATAATATATACCTATTTTTATAATTATTAATGTACCTTAAAAGTAATTACACAAATCACAGGCGCGCATGACATTGTATCATGTTTCTATATTTATGAGACTACAAAAATGTAAATTAATAACAAAAATGAGGTTAAGAATTGAATAATTGAAATTTATACATAACTTAATACTTTATTTGGTAATAATATAATTATAATATGTAATATAACTAAAATTACTAAGAATTTAATTCCTCAACACTTAAAAAAATTGTAGTTATTCATCAAGAAGTGCCTGCATGATGCAAATTTCATAGAAAATAGGTCGACGAAACTGTTTGACTACTGACTGTTTGTTTGTATCTCCTCCATACTCATTATAATTTAACCAACACCACCCATCAGCAGCCAATTTCCAGAACACATTACAATTAATGAAAATCAATTACAAACGCGGCAACATTCCCGTGAATACTCTCATCTATCTACCAGAAATATGCATGATAATGCTGCGGCTATTCATCAATGAGGCACTAGTCACGGCCTAAATCGAGCTTTTAATCAACGCGCATCACATTCAACAGATTTGCAGCCAGTTATAATTCATTATGGCCGCTAAGTGGGATGGGATTAGTAGTCCGCATTTAATTAGGTAAAACGTACGGCTATCTATGGATTTTGAAATAAATTGTGCGGCCATATTGATGTCGTACTTCTGTCGCTTTCTAGATAACTTTAGATGTAATTTCAGGAAAAAAAACTATAATAATCCTGCTATTATTATAAATGCAAATGTTTGTGAGGATGGATGGATGTATGGGTGTTTGTTACTCTTTCACGTTAAAACGGCTGAACGGATTTTGATAAAATTTGACACAGAGGTAGATTATAGTCTAGAATAACACTAGTAATTAATAAATCTAGAATTATCAATCTCGATGTGTAGGTATATTTGACCTTGTAATTATATAATCACCCAAGGTTGAATGTCTGTACTTAAACAGACCTTAGGTCAAGCGTGAACTTATCGGCAGGATACGTTCTGGGAGTCGAGCACTACGTGACAACTACCGACCTCCATCTGTGGATGGTGAGCAATGGGTAGTTCGTCCGTCTAGTCACGACAGGCCGTGTCGACGGCACGTTTTTGTTCCACGCACGCCTCAAAAAGATTTCAGCAAAGCAGAGGGGCTTGCCAGTGCCACCGCCTGCCGGAGTTGCAGTCTTTTAGAATTAACGTGATTTTTTATTTGTAAATTAGAATAACAATGATAGAGTTACGTGTGACGTCACTTGTTGCTGCATTATTTCGCAACGAGTGACGTGTCCTTTTTTTTGGAATAATCTAAAAGACTAAATAGAATATAATTATTTTGAACCTGGAAACTACCCTATTGTACAGCCGCCTGCAGGTCAACCTACCCAAAACTGTCAATTTTACCCAATGAACCTTGAACCTCAATACTTTAGAAATAAAGTCGAAAATCTATCAAAGAAATCTGACAGATTGTAGTAGCTTGATGTGCAGGCGTCTGTACATACCGTCAAGAATCTGATGTGCTGATTTCCTCACGACGTTTTCCGTCACCGAAGCAAGTGATAATTGCACTGTACAATAAGCACATGAATCTGAAAAATCAGAACATGTCTTGGGTTCGAACTCGAGACTTTACACATTCACTTATTTAAAAAAAAAAGTATATAAAGAAAGAGCGACAACCTGTCCAAAAATATATCTTAAGATAAGTAGCATAAGAAATAGGTACCCATTTCTATGCCGAAGCGTGCCTAAAATAATAAACTTGTATGGCTAATTATATTTGATGGCCGCTATCAATGGTCCTTTAAAATCGTCTAGATGGCCCTAACACTCGATTGAGACATTTAACGTTGACGCACCCACTAATTGGGTGAGGACAGGGAGGTGAAGGGACAAATTGCTGTTTTAGGGTGACAATAAATTGATACCGGCCGAGGGAAATTACCATACAACCCCGAACGTATTTCACAATTGCTTTAATTACTGATGCCCGATGGTGGCAAGTGCTGAGAATGGGTACGTTCACCCTACGTGGTTATGTTTTCTTAACAATTGTTGGTGTAGGACGCGCCACCCGCAGAACTGGTGTTTAAGTGTTTATTTGAATTCGTAGGGGCAAGGAATTTAATTATTGGTTATGAATCCATATTTAATGCTGCTGTCGCGCCTGAAATCATCACACTGTCCTTCCAATTTTATATTTAAAAAGGCGACTAGAATAGAACATAATACGTTACAACATAACACACAACAAAACACACTTTGACTTTTGACTGCACGGTTGGCGCAGTGGCTGAATGACTGCTGAGCTGCGTGTCGCGGGTTCGATCCCCACACGGAACAAATATTTGTATGACCTACAGGTAGTTGTTCAGGGCCTGGCTGTATGTATATAGGAGTTTAAATTTTTGTAAACGCACCCACGATACAGGAGTAATTCCTAGCGTGGGGCAATGTCACAAAAAAAAAACTTATTATACATCAAAATTAGGGATGTTTATGTAACACATCTGTTATTTACGAATTTAACGTTTTCATTGCTTGCTACAAGATTTGCTCATCATGAAACTTTGCGGGTCTTTAAACGTAAGTATGTAAGTATTTCATTAAACTATGATGTTGTTAAAATACCAAGGTATCTAATGATATAGTATGTTCCCATCAGCTATCTGAAATCAAAACAAATAGAACAGAAAACATTAAGAAGGCTGGTCAGTCTGGTCACCCTGGTCACTGGATGCTAATGAACGCACAGCTTCTTTTTGTAACCAATCGAACTCTAAAAACGCTCCGGGGAAACAATGGGACGAAGATTTTATCTATCACAGTTTGTACCGGCATTGTACACCAATTGGCATTCACAATAGAGACTTTTTTCAAAGAGGAGCAGGGAGACCAAGGAGGTAGCTTAAGTACAGTTATTTGAACCAGCAAGCTTGTTGAATTTTATTTCTTTCTTAGTACTTAATACAAGAAATATTATTTAAACTACCTATGCCAGGGTTTCGGCTGCTGATCAGCTCCTTAATGTCATAGCGTGATATTATATAGTACTAGCTCTCGCCCGCGGCTTCGCCCGCGTTAAATTTGGGATAAGACAGTTTCTCTTTCGTGTTTTGCACGTACCTGCCACCTGTAGTTATTTATTGCCCAGCGCCTTATTTATTGTAATAGCAATGCTAAGTTTTACCTTTTTTCCCTCATTTTTCAAATTTTTTCTAAAAAAATAGCCAATGTCTGTCTCCAGGGTCACAACTATCTCTGTACCAAAATTCATCAAAATCGGTTTAGCCATTTAGGCGTGAAGAGGTAACAAACAAACTCGCTTTTATAATATTAGTAAGGATTTTTTTTAAAGAATGCCTAAGCAATGTTTAAGTTAATCCGGTCAAGAAATCGCGATCTGTCATTTATTTATTTACTAGCTCTTACACGCTGGCTTAACACAGTTCCCCTTTCCAGATTTGTAGGTACCTGCTACCTGTAGTTTTTACCATTGTGCCTTATTTATTATAATAGCAAAGCTAAGTTTTCCCTTTTCATGTAATTTTTTTTCAAATGAGAAATGCGGGACATTTCTCACTTTAAAAAATTGCCTATTACCGTCTCCAGGGTCCCAACTATCTCTGTATGGATATTTGGATGGATGTTTGTAACTCTTTAACGTCAAAATGACTGAACGGATCTTGCTGAAATTCGGCACAGAGATAGATTATAGTCTAGAATAACAGATAAGATAATTATTTTTTCGATATCAAGCGGGCGAAGCCCCGGGCGCCAGCTAGTTAGGAACAAAGTTTATCATTTAACCAAGTTTTCAAGCTGCCTGCGAACTCCGCACAGCACATTGGTACTGAACATGTTTAGTACCTACTACCGTCGGCCATTGACCTGAACGCCTAGGGTCGTAACGTGAAGTTTAATAAAATAAAATCATAAAAAGCATTGGTTTCAATTATGATTCATTCACGGTGTATTTATTAAATGATATATGTGCCTACCTATAAGTATAACGTACTCATTTTTTACACGTTGTATATAGATTCACAGAAAATAAACACAATTTTCCGTAGGTATATTTATCGAAATAATAAAAAAAAACATTACAATAACAAAAACCAGTTAAAAAAACAAATGAAAATCATTTCAGAACAACAACACGGAAATCTTCAATGCACACACTCACACTCACGCCTGTCTACTCACACTTCCATTCATTCGCTCACAGACAGACATTTACTAAAAAGAACATAATTGAATGGTCTTCAACACGTGCATGAAAACCTAAACGCACCGTTTACAATGTACAGGGGTCGCTAGCAACCCCGGGGGTTATTTTGGCCGACTATAAATTAATTTCGGCACAGGGCACTGCAGTTAAGCCTCCATACATTTTAATTGCTTCCATTATCGGCTATTCGGGAAAATGGCGACCTGATGACAATAGGACCCACCCCATGACAGTGTTTTGATAAAAGGCTTTATTAGGATTAATTTTTGTGTGCACAAATTAGAGCGCAGTAATGTTTTAAGTAATTAGATTTTGTGGTTCTTGTATCGTTAATTTAAACTGGTTTTATACTAGCTATGCCAGTGGCGTTGCCTATTTGCAGTTAGATAATTATTGGTCTACCGGAATCAAAAGTACAAAAAGTCAAGTCAAAGTCAATCAAAAAGTCTCTGAGTACGAAATTTCAAAGAAAGGCGTTCAATAAAAAAAGCATGAAGCTATAACAGATATCCATCTATACTTCCGAAATAAATATTTTTGTAGTCTACAAATAGTTGCTCCGAGTCTGTTTTTGTATATTAATTTAAATGTTTGTAAACGCACCCATAATACAGAAAAAAAACTAGTGTAGCCAAGTTAAAAAAAAAAACAAAACAATAGTCGTAAAAAAATATCTACAAGATAAAAATTGGGAGTTCATCTATCTATGACAATTTGTCGATTAAAAAACAACGCATGTTATCTACGTGGTTACATTTCATGAACGCTGAAATATGCCCTCAATATTTAGCTACAAACAAAAGGACTAACCGCAAATATTCACCCTACCATTTTTCCTAATTAAATTCATAAAAAAATCCAATCTTGTGTATTCAGATGGTCTTTTTCCCAAAAAAAGGCAAATGTATTCAATATGTTAATTACCTACGGTTAATTGCGATTCGTTTCGCCAACGAGATCAACCTGTCGAAAATAATTAAATTATTCAATTGCAGCCAAAAACAATAGTAGGGGATCACGTTACCGTTTGTTTAATTTTACATAATACGTATTCTGAAAAACGTTAATATAATTATATTATATACTAGCTTTCGCCCGCGGCCTCGCCCGCGCTAAATTTGGGGTAACACAGTTCTCCTTGCGCCTTATTGATTTGTAATAGCAACGCTAAGTTATCCCTTTTCTTCCCTCTTTCTCCCTCACATCCCACATTTTTAAAATAAAATTAGCCTTTGTCCGTCTCCTGGTTCCCAACTATCTATGTACCAAAATTCATCACAATCGGTTTAGCCATTAAAGCGTGAAGAGGTAACAAACAAACAAACTCACTTTCGCTTTTATAATATTCCCGCCCGGAGCTTCGCCCGCGTTAAATTCGGGATAAGACAGTTCCCTTTTCCTGATTTGCAGGTACCTGCCACCAGTAGTTTTTCCCTAGCGCCTTATTTATTGTAATAGCAATGCTAAGTTTTCCTTTGTTTCCCTCTTTCTCCCTCATTTTTCACTCTATTTAAAAAAAATAGCCTATGTCCGTCTCCAGGGTCCCAACTACCTTTGTACCAAAATCCATCAAAAACCGGTTTAGCCATTTAGGCGTGAAGAGTTAACAAACAAACAAACTTACTTACGCTTTTGTAATATTAGTAAGGATTGCAACTTGCATATCCGTTGCTTAAACTGAAATAGCGGACACTTGTGTAATGAAATAGTAGTCTCAAATACACTTATTGGTTTATTGCTGAGTTTATTACAAAAAATAAGATAAACATAATAGATTTATATAATTTTATTATAAGTTATAGATTAACGCGTTACTTTCAAAGATAAATGACTGAACTATTGTAACAACTTTTTCTGCTATATCTAACGAATAAATTTATTTATTTACATCACACTAACATTCAACTTATAGCCTATCTAGACCGGATACGACTTCATAAAAATCTTGAATTGATGTTCAAATTATTCTATTTATTTGTACAATAGAACCTAACCTACCACTTACATTAGAGTTCCATGCGCGCCTCAAAGAGATGTCAGCAATGCAGAGGGGCCTACCAGGGCCACCGCTTGCCGCGGTTGCGGGTTGTTCGAAAGAGATACCGCGGCCCCGGAAAGTAAAGGGCGATAGAAGGAACACGGGTGGGTTTTAGTCAGAACACTCCCGCCCGCGCCGCCTAGGGCGGGGGAAGATATTTGATGACTTCCCAACCTAAAAAAAAACCAACACACGCACCAACACCATCTACAATTCATCAACCCAAATTACAAATCGATCCAGTTATAATAAAAATGGATACATTAATACCCCTGTCCACGAAGAGTAATCGATATCTACCATAATCTTCCTGCTTATGTCCAACGTTACTTGGGAAATAACCTCTCAAAGCGAAAACGAAACGAAATGCAAAACCAATTTCGTTCAACAGTACCAAAGACCACCAGAACCGCAAGTACATTTTGTAAGAACTAATTAAAAGCAATAATAACGTATAACCATTCGTATTTATCCTTTTATATCTCATCCCTTTTGCATAGTTCCAAGTTCCTAACTGGCTGGCAAAGCAAATCCAATTGTCATTTTCTCATTACTGGTCTTTGCAGTCTGCTCTTTGTTTCAAACAGAAATACAGAAAAAAGAAAGACAGAAACAATTGCAGACTACATAGATGCCAGGCTTTATTTTTGTAGATCCGTTTAACTTAGTTTGTTAAAAGTCGTTGAAGAAAGAAATATGATTTTTAGCTGTCTTTGTAAATGCTTTGAGTTGGTATAAACCGCAAAATCTTCAGCTGCATTGAACAGCTGAATAATTATAATACTTAATTTAAACGTATCTAAAATATTTAGAAGTCTAACGTGTAATGAACGATGGCTATGTGGCTGGTTTAATCGTCAACGATTTGCCTCTCATCCGATTGTTTTTTCTTTCCCTCATACAAAGTGTAGCTCCGTGATAACACTTTGTAACGTGACGGGTTCAAATGCATAAAAGCATTTTTAATTATTGCTTTTTTATGGTTGCCTAAACGTTTATGGTTTGATATGCAATTGATGTCGACAGAAATGCCATTGAAACCATTTTAACTGAAAAGTCACAGTACTAGCCTAGACAATTCTAGTAAGGACCAGAAGATCAAACAACGTTACGAAGCAGAATACTCTAAAACTGACAAGGTTATTCCAATTCAGGGTTGTCATATAACCGACTTGTTTAGACAAAACTGTCTGTTTAAAACTACCCTTTCAGAGACGCTTGGATCTGGTCATTTGTTCTGATTTTTCGAAATAAACATATGCCATGCCCATAATAAAACAGCCGGGCTTTCTAGCAAGCATCCGTCCATCCATCATATCATCGTCATCCATCTATCTGAACCTTTTAAATTCCAAAATAGCAACCCTAGTCCCATCACAAACTTTACCATAACTAGTTACCTAATATAATTATGTCAATACTGAAATTATAATTTCAAAGTAAGTTAGCAATCGCCCCGGGTATACCATTTGTTATATTTGTTTAGGATTGTTTTTGTTATTCTCTTGGTACCTACTGAGAATTCTAAATTAGTTTGCGGGTTGGTAGGCACTTAGGTTGCTATATAACTGTTTTATGAATATCTAATTGATTGATGAATGGGTAAATAAATAGACAATTGGGAGTAATTGATTTGATGAGAACCGAAATTGTTATGTTTTCGTAAAAATATATTTGTGTAAGTACATTCGGTCACGTAAATCGCGAGTATAAAAGAAGTAGGACTTTTTTAATGCTAATGGTTTAAATACTATTTTAGATACAAAACCTGTTTCCACTTAACTATATATTCTAAGCAAATCGTTCAAGAATGTCTCTCTCATGGTACACTGGATATCAGTGTACCAATAACCAACAAAGATTTGAACAATTTCAGTATAGACTATGTTATCCTTACTATCCTTACTATCCTTACTAATATTATAAAAGCGAAAGTGAGTTTGTTTGTTTGTTTGTTTGTTTGTTACCTCTTCACGCTTTAATGGCTACACCGATTTTGATGAATTTTGGTACAGAGATAGTTGGGAACCAGGAGACGGACATAGGCTAATATTTTTTTGAAAAAAGTGGGATGTGAGGGAGAAAAAGGGAAGAAAAGGGAAAACTTAGCGTTGCTATTACAAATCAATAAAGCGCAAGGGGAACCGTGTTACCCCAAATGTAACGCGGGCGAAGCCGCGGGCGAAAGCTAGTTTTCTAATAAATCTGTTTCTATTCCACTTTTGCAACCATCAGTACACAGCGAGACATAATTTCCATGGAAATGGCACAGATTTTCCTACAATACGGTACTTTATTACGAATAACTGGTATCAATACAACATAATGTCATATCGTGCTGAGCAGGCGCCAGACCCCTAGGGTTCTGGTCATCCCTTCAAGCTATAAAGGACAATCATAGCGAGCCCAGTTGTTGGATTGCTGTTTTTATTTTGTTTGTTTAGTCGTTACGTAGGAGAGGGTCAAATATATTCGTTTAATTTTGTTTTACTGTTGTTTAAGGAACATGACAGAATGGGTGATCACGGAAATAAAAGGATAGAACATGTGTTATTATAAGCTTTTTAAATATAGTCTCTTTTTATTACCTCACTGGCTTTTGCTCTCGGCTTCGCTCCTGTTACGTAAGGAAATTAACCCATGGAAATATATTATTATGTAGCTTACACAACTAGAGATAATCTAGCTTTCCGTTGGTGAAAGAATTTTTGGAATCGCATCAGCAGTTCCAAAGATTAAACCTTGCATACAAACTTTTAAAAAAGTACCTTGTTATTCTATTAAGCATTAGATAAAAACCATTGGTAAATAGTATCAAATCACCTTCAATAAATTACGTCACATTTTTTAAGCAAAATACAGGTAGAAACATTTATATTTATCATAAACTCATAAAGTAACTATCCCAAAAATACCAGACGAAATCCTTCAATACCAAATCTAAAGTAGATATAGTTAATAAGTTGTGGTCCTCTGACCCCTAATCCGGCGAAGCGGAAAATACTTGATAAAACTGAAATGGGTTTATCTTATCCTACCATCAGAAGTGTGTCACAGACTAAATGAACCCCTTTTCCTTCAGAGACAAACTAAAAAAGATAAAATGTTCCTTAGCGTACATTAAAGCAGTGTTGGACTGGAAAGAGGCCATAAAAAGGCAGGAGCCCGCGAGTCCTTGGGGACGGAGTTGAGACGGTCCTTCGAGCCGAATTAAAGAATAGAGTGGACAACTGGAAGAAGTCGTGTCGGGATAGGTAAGAATGTTTTTAATACAAGATTGTATTACATTGTGGTTATTTTCTTTTTGAGTGAATTTTGTTAGTTGGCTAAATTGAAATTCTACCGCGTATTAAGAATTAAATAAGATTTAGTTATCTAGGAATTTCAACAATAGCTCTGTATTGCTTTTTTCCTTTTTTCGGAAACTAGATTTCAAACCGACATCAGCTTTAGAATAAAACTATCACTGCTGGAGTGTAACGTTTATCAAAAGTGATGCAAAAATCGTGTACCTCTAAGGACTTCACAAACTCATTCCTATCTACTTCATCTGAACTCTACAGCAACCAACCAATATCGGTACACGGTCTGCCCTCCTCGCTACCTAGTTACAAGATTTCAAGCGTGAAATTTTATCGAGAGAATTAATCTTCAAAAGTTTCCCAACTCTGCCCTTTTGTCTTAGATGTGCCTGCAATAAAATTTATTCCTATTTCTAATCGGAAACAGATA
The DNA here is from genome assembly GCA_958449745.1 of Ochropleura leucogaster. Lineage (NCBI taxonomy): Eukaryota > Metazoa > Arthropoda > Insecta > Lepidoptera > Noctuidae > Ochropleura > Ochropleura leucogaster. Next base: position 7,753,778 of record OY288206.1, read on the forward strand.
ATTCGAAGGGGAAAATCCCGTGGGTTCAATGATTCCCATCTTCATTTAATTCGCTATAGAGGAAATCGGATAATATTGGTAATTATGATAAGTAGGGGACTTATTTATTAGCTTGGTAACTAATTCGGTAATACTTGTATGTACATAATCGATGATGTGTTATTTCCGGAGTTTATGTATTTACTTATATACAAGGCCGATAAAGAAAGATATCTCTATAGATAAGAGTAGAGGAAAAAATAAGAAACAATGGATGGACTGTGTGATGATAGAAAGAAAGGAGGTGTCGAATGCGATGTCGAGAAATAGAGGAGTATGAAAAAATACATGTTGTGCCGGGGTTGCGGGTTGTTCGAAAGCGATATCGCGGCGAACATGGGTGGGTTTTAGACAGAACTGACACTCCCGCCGCCCAGAGTGAAGGAAGTTATTTCATGATTTCCCATCCGCAAAAAAAGGGGTAGGAGATTGACAATAATTGTATTGTATTAAATAGCGGTCTAGTGTCCGCAACTCCACATAAATGGCAAATATTTTGAGTACGGGTGGGAATATTATTCGATCCACCCCAGCTCCACGAAAAAGGCTAGCATTGCCTTGGTATTGCTAATGATTTCGTATCGATTGATCGATGAGTATCTGATTGATTGATAATGAATTCGATTGATTAGATAAATGTAATGTTTAAATGAGAGACTTATTGTTTCGGTTTGACTCAATGAAATTGAATTCATCAATCATCTGCCTAGCCTTTTCCCAACTACGTTGGGGTCGGCTTCCAGTCTAACGGGATGCAGCTGAATATCAGTATTTTGCATGGAGCGACTGCCTGTCTGACCTCCACAACCCAGTTAGTACCGGGTAATACGATACATGTATTTTGAGGTTGAATTGTAATGTAATCTGGTAGTGTTATGTTATAATATATTTACGAGAGTGTATTGTTATAATTAGTATATAATTGGTTGTTTAAATAATTGAATTGTGAAATTGGTTGTTTAAGTAGTTGATATAATACGATAAATTTATATGTTCTGTGGATTTATGGTAGAATTAAAGGCTTTTTTATTTTTTATTTTTTATTAATACGATACCCCTTGATAAGACTGGTTGTCAGACTTTCGGGACACTGACTACCTGTAACGACTGTCAATCTACAAATGACAGCCGGGACCTACGGCTTAACGTGCTTTTCCGAGGCACGGAGGAAACTCGGTATGTAACGGGTGGTCATCCATCTACAGACCAACCTAGGCAAGCGCGGCTTAACCTAAAGATCGACCCGAGCGGCTGTTATTATTTAGCCACGAGCTCTTCTATGAAATTTAATTTTTGATGGCAAATAGGTTTGCCTCCTCAAATAGGACTTAATAACTAACAAAATGTGTGTGTAAAAGGTTATGATACACCTCTGCCTAAGCTTTCGGGATGTTATTACTATTATTCCTATATTTCAGGCTGACACTATAAGGTTGTTAACAAAAAAAAATTATAGTATAAATAGTAACCAGTATTAGGAACAGGGTCCAAGTTACCGGCGGCCTGGGCTCTAAAGTAAGGAACCTCTTATCAAGTCGAGCCTTGTTCAAGAGTACCGCTTTCTGTATCAAGACTTTGATCCAGCTCCCTAACGAGAGCCTCCTTAGGTATTGGTTGAGCTTTTAGTAACAATGTTCTTAAGATTTATGTTGGTAATGGTTATGGTCGTAATGTACTAATGTAAAACAACAACAATCAACATCACAATCTTCTCGTAACTATTATCACCCACTGTACCTGGATGGGACAGTCAAAGCAGGATGCAATAATTTGACGCCATTTTCTTACGCATTATAGCATGGAAACCGACTACGCGCGCATATGCGAACATTTATGACGCACTACAATGCAGAAGCTGAAAGTATTATTATACTGAATACGTGGGAAAAATCATTCAGGTTTTACTAAACCCGATTTTAAGTATGTCAATGATATTTTGACCATTACGTGTCTTAACATAAACGTTAGAAGCACCAATCAAACTTAGGAAATCGGTCAACAGCCCTTTGCCTATAGTTTCCTAGTACTGAGCACTGTTAGAAACTAATACCCTTTCTAGTAATAAGATAAAGATCATTAGATTGGCTTTGTAACTTGGCAACTTCCTTAGTTCAACACTAAAATAGCACTGTTCTTGAGACAGGTTCGAGATCTTTAATCTCCTTCCAAGTTATGGGTTAAGCCGTTTATAAGTAGTACGGAACTAGAACTTGATTTTAGGAACTAAGTTTGTGTGCCTTGGTTACTCGACGTGTTAAGGCAAGTGTCCTGTTTATGCAGATTTTGGTTTAATAAGGGAAGTTTGTTGCTATATATTTAGGATATAGCATCTTTGTTATACAAATGAATATAGATAACTTGTTTTTATATAATTCTACTGTTTTTTACCCACGACTCCGTACGCGTGAGGTTCGCGATGACAGTTGTTAAACAGTTGTGGGCCTTTTCCACGTTGAAATGTATGTCTTTGCCAAATTAGATTATGATCGGATCAGCTGTTTAGAAAAAAAGGTGACAAAAACATAAATAAATTAATTTAAAAAACAGCGTTATCTTAACATTTATAGTGTAAAGTATGGGTTAGGTTAGGGAATTTTAGGAAAATATAACCATAAACGCACAATGTAACACAATATAACGACTGCGTCCTCGAATATATATTTATTAAAAAAAAGTTTTTACGCACAAGTAAAAACTACAAAGGCAGACTTAATGCCTCAGCCATTTTCTACTAGTCTACCTTAGGGTGATTCAGAAACAAATTACAGTAGGTCCTACAACCTGCCGGGGTTGCGGGCGCTGCCGGGTTTGCGGATTGTTCGAAAGAGATAACGCGGCCCTGGAACGTCAAGGGCACAGGGAACAAAAGAAAATAAAAAATAATAATTTAAAAAATGTATAAGAAGAAATACCTAAATACCAGTTCTGTTTAGTTCTATGTTGTTGTGGTCAACGTATTGCTAAATACGTTGACCACAACAACAAAGAACAAAGAACCTGTGTGAAATTTTGATTTTGTTGATTAATTTTGCCAATCTCGCCGGTCACCAGACAAATAAATATGAATAATCATGTCGAATTCCAGCATCAAAGCAAACTATTTAACAATTACTGCAACAAAACTCCAAATTCCAAAATACTCTTACATAAGTAATTAATTGTTGGGAAACATTAAAATGAATAACGCTTAGAGTTGACGAAATTAAACTCATTATGTAGGCGACAGTGCTCTATGGCGGCAACCACAGGCTTTTTGTGTTCCTCGTGACAAATGAACAGCGTTGGGAGCAGGCTGAGTTGATTTTCACACGTAGACCACTTAGATACAGTTGCGACATTTCTTTGGTAGCCATGATTCTTGTTGTTAGTATTGTAGCTTTGATTCAGATTAAACGAAATAAAGTTACAGTGAAGAAGATATAGTTTACATTTGACTAGTCGTCTCCCGCGACATAATTGCAATCTGGGGTTCTGCAGTTTAGGTGTGAAAACAGACAGTAACTTTCGCATTTATAATATTTTTAATCATTATCGATAGTATGTATCAATACTTAGAGGCTAATTGTGTTTTTTGATTCAGAAAAAAACAATAGTTTTTTTTTACAAATTATTTTGTTAAATGTTATGTTACGAATACCACTTTAACATTTTTGTTTGAATTACTTTCGACGGGTTCGTGTCTCATTTTTAATTTTCGTTTTCTAACTGCTCTATTCATAAATACGAATAAAAATGGTTTTAATTTACAAAAACCATTTTCATTCTATGAGTTTATCATTTCAACAAAGTTTCGTAAACTAATTTCAGTCGTACATCACTCGCACAAAAACGTTACTCTGTGTCGCCAGTTGTTTTGTAACTCTGTTTTTTCAGAGACAAATGAATGGCGGAAAAACGTAGTAGCTTTTCATGTTACACGGGTTCCTGATTGGATGACATTTTGGACTTTAGTTTAAATATAACTTTGTTTTTTTTACAAAACGGAAAATGTCCGAACCGAGCCTACCGTTTTTATTTATGTACAAATAAACAAATTGAAATAAGTGAACTGCCTCTTTGGATTAGCAGTCGCAAAAGCTGCGATCCAGGGTTCGATTCCGGCGTCGGGCAAGGTGTTATTGCGTTATTTTAACTAGTTCTTTTTCAACAGAATGCGGCTTTTGGATTTATGACCGGTTGATAGACATTGGGTTGCTTTCTATCACTTGGGACTAAAACACATCTCATTTGCAAAATGAGGGTCTGTGGGTATAAGGTACACCACTACCAACTTCTTGATTGATTACAGACTTGAAGCTATGATAAACTGGTTAATAAAACATTGCTATAAGTGGAAATTAGGCATAATCTGAACCTCATTAAGTGCCAAATTATTAATCTTTGACAATCATTGTGCTCACCAGAGTGGTCCATACTTTACGCAGAGTTGAGTAAATGCTCTCTTACGTGGAACTGTTAATTTGGAACAGAACCTGTTCCGAGTTGTAACTGTTACAAATAACAGCGTTTGATTTAATTCGGTATGTGTTCAGTGAATCTTCGACCGATTGTCCGTTTTGGGGGTTTGGGAATAACTTGATCCTTTATGGAACGTTTGAGGTCTTTTGGTGTGTCCGTTTCGGTGATCCAAATTAAAATACAAATAAAATTATTTGTTAAATTCGTCGAAAGCGAAATATTAAACTATTATTTTACACTAGACGTTACGCCACATTCCAAATGAAAATAACATTATAGTACCAGTATCCAAATTATAAACCCATTACTAGATTTCTGAGTTTTGTGCCATTCCGCGATTATGGCGCTAGCAACAAAGTCGAAAAATCAGGAGCTCAAAACAAAGTTGTTATCACGTACAGAACATATAATAATTTAGAAAAAAAAAACAGTTCTTGGACCCTGTACATTATTTTTTTGTAACGCCCACTCTATGGTAGTCAAAGATCTTCTATACTAACAATAATACCTCTAAAAAATAACCCTACCTTTCATCAAAACCGCCAATGTGTACAGAAACTAAGTCCACAACTATCCCACAAGTGCGCGAACCGCCCCTGTATTCAGATCACATCACCCACGCCACTTTCCAAATCAAAGTAAGACTCAAAGCAAACACTCGTTGAAAATGCGATGTAAATAATAAAAAGGTACGCAAACGTACGTAAAAGTGCGTTGGAGTGAGTTTACACTATCCGTCTTGACGTAACGATTTGTTGCTGTAACCATGAAGAAACGAAAATGTAGAAGAAAAGTTTTCGAATAAATTTTTAGGATTCTGTACCTCAAAAGAAAAAAACGGAACCCTTATTGGATCACTTTGTTATCCGTGTGTCTGTCTGATTGTCTGTCAAGACAATTTATCTCGGGAACTCATAAAGGTATCGAATTGAAATTAAAACCATGTAAGTCTGTGGTCCCTTGGAGTTGTGGAAAAATCATATCTAAGTTTACGCAGTAAAGATATGGCCTATGGATATATACGCAAGTTTGTACGGAACCCGCGGTATGCAAGTCCGACTAGCACTTGCCCGGTTTCTGAGTGTCCCATTGCTGGGCAAAGGTCTACTGCATATTATTCCAGGTCACTTTTTCTTCTGTCTTGCTTCTTTAACAAAGTCAAAACCTTAAGTTGGACTTTCTCAAACGATACCGAATACGCCTGTTTCTTTTTTCAAAAATCCTGCAGTAAGTAAGTAACAAAATTTTAATTTCAAGCAATAGTTAACAAACCTAAACAAGATTTTAAAACTGGATATTTTACTACACGTTTTTTGGTAAAAATAACTCTTTGGCATGAAATAAAAACCGACATAAAAAAAACATGATAAGTAACTTTCTTTTTTACATCGCGGATTTATTCCCCAGAACATTCGTACAAAAATGTATAAATATAAACATTTAAATTGAGAAGTCTTTTCTTTTTTTATTGGATATAAATAAAAGTTTTTTCGAACAGGTTTTTTCTTACGTGTAAACGGGCTTCAAGGTAGGTGAAAGCCTTCTGAGGCTGTCATTCCCGCCATTGTGGTGTGTCCCCTCCGCCGCGGTTTATTTCAGATTCAATATGCACTAGAGATGAGAGACCATGAAATATGGCGGCGCATCCACTTTCAGCGTCTGTTTCGGATGTGGTTTGAATATTTTTGGATAAGGAAAATGGAAAGTTATTTTTTTTGCGCGTTTTATTGCTTTGAATAAGAATAATTTGTCCTAAAGCTTCACGTTATTCAATTTGCGTGAAATTTAGTTAGTAGATTTTAAATAGAATATTATTTTTAAATATGCTTTCATAACAGAAACTAGAATACCAATCTATATTTGATACTGGACTATAAAATGGTGATAATAATAGTGACCAAATCATAACGGCGTGTTGACGGCGCGTTAGTGTTCCACGCGCAGCCTCAAAAAGATCAGCAAACCAGAGGAGCCTGCCAGGGCCACCGTCTGCCGGGGCTGCGGGTTGTTCGAAAGCCCCGGATAGCTCCCGATATTTAATGATTTCCCATTAGCAAAAAAAGAATCGTAAAATTTGTTATTACTATTATTTTTTTTTCTGCAGTAACACGACTGATCAATGATTTCTATTTCCATCCTCATCTTATCTGGCCTTTTCAGTCTTAGTCTTACCCTTACAGTCTTAGTCTTACCCTTTAAAGATAAGATTCCACAACTGAATAATGGATAATGCGCGATATGCGTTGTGAGCAACGGCTTGACGTGCTTTCGGAGGACCGTGGTCATCCGAGGATCAACCTAGGCAAGCGTATATAAATCTGAAGATCGACCCGAGCAGTTGAAATTATTCTGCTACTACCTGGTGTCCGCGGCTTTGCCCGCGTGATGATAGAAAAAAAAGTAGCTTATGTGTTATTTCAGACTATAATCTAACTCTGTACCACAACACCACAGTTTTGACGTGAAAGAGTAACAAATATCCATCCATCCATCTGCACAAACATTCGCATTAATAATATTATTTATATTTTAGTAGGACATACTCTAAAACGCATCCGTTGTTGGTGCCATTACCGCCTTGACTTAGCCGCTGAGGTTCGCGAGGCCTTCGTACTTAAACTTCCATGGTAATTATTTCCAGTACGAAAACAATTGACAATCGTTAAGATTTCTCTATATATCGCCAACAACTACAAATTACTTTTTATACAGGGTTTGTCTCAACATGATTCACTAAAAAAACAATTCAATTTAATTATCTTAATACACGGTAAACATAGTAAATGAAAAACATTGCAATAAAACGTTGCCGAGACCCGTTTTTAAAATGAGACTTGAAAGCTTTAACTGGGACAAGTCCATTTTGTAAAGAGCTTGAGTCCATTGCAAAAACAGTTCCAAGTTTTTTTTTTAACAATAAATGCAGTGACGCTGGTCTGGAATTTTAATGGAAAGTCATTTTGGACAAAGTGCATGAATTATGGACTTATGCCTACGGAGACTATTATTGTCACATTCTTCATTGTACGTTTTCTTCTTTCTTGTGGGATTTCGCAATGAAAAGGTCGTGTTTTTATGCGATGCTTTGAGCATAGAGGTTTTATGAGTCTTTTCATTAGAATTAATACAATTTGAATAAGGAACAGGACATGTTCCTTATTCAAATTGTATTAGTGCACTGTGTATAATTATATAATATTAATTTAGTGTCTCACAAATGGTTCTTAGGAACTACTTTCATAGAAATTGTACGTCATCTAAAACAAAGACATCGTTTGTGAAAATATAACTATAAAGGCTATTTAAAGACTGCGAAGAGTTTCCGTTCAGCTCGACCCTTTCTCATGCCGATTCTATAGCCAGCACGGCGCTGGATTTCATCGGCCTAACCATCCTACTTCCCATTAATATTATAAACTAGCTTTTGCCCGCGGCTTCGCTCGCGTTAAATTCGGTAGCGCCTTATTGATTAGTAATAGCAACGCTAAGTTTTCCCGTTTTTTCCCTCTTTCTACCTCATATCCCACTATTTTATAAGAAAAATAGCCTTTGTCCGTCTCCTGGTTCCCAACTATCTCTGTACCAAAATTCATCAAAATCGGTATAGCCATTAGGCGTGAAGAGGTAACAAACTAACTCACTTTCGCTTTTATAATATTAGTAAGGATGCGAATGTTTGTGAGGATGGATGAATAGAGGTTTGGATGTTTGTTACTCTTTCACGTCAAAACGGCTGAACGGATCTTGATGCAATTTGGCGCAGAGGTAGATTATAGTCGGGAATAACTCATAGGATACGTTTTTATGTCACTCGGGCGAAACCGCGGGCGCCAGTTAGTTTTCCAATATTTATAAAATTTTCAACCAGCCTAACCGTTTGCAGCTGATTAGAAAATAGCAGCTATTTAAGTATTTTACATAAAAGAGTGCGTATCTTTCTAGACGTTCCAGTTATTGAGAATTCACATAGATAACTCCACATTGTCCCTAAACATTCAAATGTATTTTATATAACCATCAATATAAACGGACCGACAATTCAGTCAAAACAAATTGAGACCCTGCATTTATTTTAAAAGAACAAAAATAATCCTCTTTCGACCCCAGACAGCAATCATCTGAAACCCATCAGATTATTGTTCTTACAAGCAATTGAAACAAATAGTTCTATTCATTATTAATTTGTGAGCACCTTATGACAAGTTCGATGGTATAGGGAGAGACTTTGGCAAAAATCATTGACAAGAAATACAGAAGTTCAACAACGACACTAAATGCACACATATGTGTGTAACCTCGCCGTCGTCATTGCCCCGCCCTTATCCCTGAGATATCTCTCTAATCATCTGTTAACCCCTTAACAGAGGATTTTTTAATCTCTCTATGCTTCTCTATTAGCAGTAATTTAATAAGTTACAATCCATCTATTCATATCAAACTGTAATTTTTTTTGGGTATTAATACCATCACAGTCAAGCAAAGCCAAGTGTACTCGCGACTGTAATATTTTCAACATATCTATGCATACTCGTCTACATTAACGTATAGTACCTCGTCCGTGTCATTCTTCAATGCGTATGGTGAGCATAATATACACGTCGCCTTGAAAGAGGACTTTTGGCCGCAGAGAGTGGTGTTCCGACGCTTCCACGAACAAGTGCCACATAAAGACATGAAGAAGTGAAACCAACATAGTTTGTTAAAAAAAAATAGATATATGTTTGTCGGTAAGGAGTATTTATTTATGAGTCGAAGTTGCCTGATAAATGATTGTTGTTATAACTACAATGCGAATATTTTCGCTCTTTGTACGCAGTCAACCTTCTGCACTTAACTAGTATGTGTCGTCGATTCCGTACATTGTAATCGGCTTTTCTATTCCATTTCTAGCTGTAGGTACTTCGTCTAATTGTACTCAGGTCTCTAGAGACTGCAGTGCTCGTGTACCTGGGGAACTAATTTTAGATATAATGTTACAGTTGCTTGTCGGATTTTGTCTTTTAAAATAACAAGGAGCTTTGAAATAGAAAAGTGGAAAATAACTTTATTTCTAGAAGTCAGTGACTCTTGTTTGTTTCGTTGACTTTTTGCCTCTGACTTCCGGAAGTAAAATTATTTTCGAATTATCAGAGTCTTCATTTTCCATTGTTACTAGAACAAATTAGCAGGTATAGAAAAAATACACATACATACAAATATAAAAAAAAAATTAGACTCCTAACCAGAGATTGAGAGAAATGCAAATAAAATCAGGCAAATACCAAAAACCATATTGTATTCAATTCAATTCAAATCATTTATTTCAATTAGACCATTACAGGCACTTTTGAATGTCATAAAAACAAAAAAGATGCTGCCACAGTCCCAGTCACAAGACATGATAACTTGTGAAAGTCCTGTAGTTGTTATTTTTTTGTTATATTAGTTTTATTATACTTTTTTAACAATCTGTGTGTTATGTACAGATTATTTACTTCCAAGCAACAATCAGTGTGTATCACAAAATAATAAACCATGGTAATCAGAAGCAGAGCGTTATAATATTTTGAGTGGCAACATTTAGATTAAAAGCAAATTTTCCGCCAATATTAGGCTCATCTCACGTAAATTGAATGCAAACATGGAGCCAGCAAATGCGAAGACTGTTATGGCAGCGCATTAAGTATAATTGAATTTAATACATACATACATGTTAGATAGTACCTATCTATACGAGTACTTATACGATATACATTACAAGGCGTATATTATTGTTTACGCGCTTGTGTGTACTAGTCAACCGACTTATAAAAAAATAGGAGGTTCTATAACAATAATAATGGAAAATAAGGTACATTTACATGCCTACCTAATAAAATTTTTGTGACAAATCATCATACCATAAAAATGCTGAAATAACCACTTTCACAATAGTCGGTGGTAAAAGTCAAGGAAACAAAGAAAAGATACCGACTTCGGAATCAAATTTATTTGCTACTTTTTTCATAAACATCTGAAATCATAAAGCATGTCAGTTTTTAATAAAATAAAATATAATATTTGTATTTAATACAAACACATTACATTTTCTTGTCGTTTATCTTATCCTCGCTCATCGCTATAAAGTATTTTAAGATTTCTTATGCAAAGTTAAAGAATCTGCCGTCTTGTTCAAACTTGATGACATAAATGACCATCTGCCCTACCATGATATGTTAAAACAGAACTTATTCCACTGTGTCAAAGAGACAGAGCTATAGAGGGTGTCTAGCACCATCTCTTTCTCACACAGGAATAAGAACTGCTATAAGATTTTATGGTAACCCTTCTGATCTTTAGACTGCATACTTAGAGGAATGACTTTTTTACATCTCGAAGGGACTATAAACTTAAGTAGATAGTTTTAATGTCAACCCGAATCTTGACAGACGGGCAGACATTTTTTTTTCTTTTTAATCTAAATATTAGCCAGTCCTTAAGGTGACAGAGGATTCTAACTTAATAACTTTAATTTAGATAATATCAAAACTTACCGAACCATTCCCAAAAACGTTCATAAAAGGACCAATAAAAATTTACTGCAATAACAAATCTGCCTGCCAGACACACTAATTAAGGGACTATCGACCTTAAAATTGTTCCATGTAATAGCCAATTTCGAAGAACAATATTGAAGTGAAGACATCAATGAGCGCTTATGTTAAAATTAGCAGGTATTTAAACCTCTATATGATGGAAGTAAGTGACTATGAACGCATTTGCTTGGTAATGACTTACTAAGTTTCTGGGTAATGTGTCTAGACATCTGAAAGATTTTAGGAATTGGTATCTTTGGTTTCTTCTCATACGTATTATTTTATGTATGAGGACATTCACATCTGATTCACACCTACAATCTTAAAGACTTCAACTTGAAAAAGTTTTAAACCTGGTTCTAGCAAATTGACGGCACGGTTGGATCGACAGCTGCGTCGCGTGTCCCGGGTTCCATCCCCGTACGGAACAAATATTTGTATGACCTACAAGTAGTTGTTTCGGGTCTGGCTGTTTGTGTATGACTTTAAATGTTTGTAAACGCACCTATACAAACTTGCGACATAAACAGCTATATCTTTTGACTGTGCAGACTTTAGAGGGTTGATATTTTATTTATTTATTTATTACATTTGGTAAAACAAACAGCAGTACATTAAGCATAAAAAAAGTGTTGACTTAACATTAAGAAACAAATATACTACCCACAACATTTTCCACAGATTACTCTATGACATAATGCAAACTGTTAGCAAACGTTAACTGTAACAGGGCTAAGTTAACGTTAACAAATTTAAAAAAAAAAACCCATAACCAATATTCACAGAAATAACAAACAAAACAGAAAAAAAGTAAACAATATTTGTACGTAATGTATCATGTAAATCTAGCCTATACATTAAAAAAACCTTGCAAAACCTATAAAATCTACTGCCGATCTTTTAGAATTTTAATTAAATCATTTTTAAATTTACATCTGTTTACGAACAATATGTCTATTTCACTAAAACGAGTATTGTAAGTGTCGACTAGACGGTATAAGGGTGAGCGCATACCAGCCTTGGATTTGCAAATGCTCGTAGCAAACAGTCGCCTCGTGCGCACTTGCCGTCCATGCACTGTTCGAGGAACCAGGTAACACAATGTTTATGTTGTTAAAATTATCCCATAGGGGATAATTTCAACTCGATGCTTCCACACGTTCCCGAAATAAAAGGTGTTGACAGATAGACAAACGGACAGCAAAGTGTTCCATTAAGATACGAAACCCTGAAAACAAGGCCCAACAAACAATATTCCTTTTTCACCACGCGGCGATTTCAACTTCAAGCCACATTTTATTTTACAAACATCGCAAGTCCTGTCTTGTAAAAACTTAAGACTTCAACACAAAGTCTAGACTTCAAAGTCTTGGAAGTCTGCTGCAAACGCAGTAATGGCGAAGTTGCTTTATTAAATTTATAATAAACTACGCGGTTGTTTACCGCCTGTAGTTGGTAGTTAATAAGAGCTATTGTTTTAGTTTGGTTGTAAATGGAAATTATTGATTGGTATCTAAGTTTAGTAATACTGAATTATTATAAATCTGATATACAGCAATCATCATTTTCCTGCCCTTGTCCCATTCTATTTGGGGTCGGCGCAACACGTTTTCTTCTTCCATTCTCCCCTATCAGACGTCATGGCATCATTTACTCCTTTCTCCTTCATATCATTCCTTACACAATCCATCCATCTTTTCTTTGGCCTTCCTCTCGCTCTCCGTCCATCAACATTCAGATCCATCACTCTTTTAGTCACATGTCCTTCATCCCTCCTCATTACATGTCCATACCAAGACAAACGACTCCCTTTCATCTTTTCTGTAACAGGCGCAACTTACAAATTACGTAAACTATTCATTAAACTAACTGCATGGTTGGCATCGTGGCTGAGCAATTAATTGCTGCAGTCCGTGTCGCGGGTTTTAAAACTATTTGTATGTCCTACAAATACAACTGACTTCCACAAACCAGTTAGTGTTGGGATACCCCTACGATACCCCTTGGCTTTCTAAGAGTTCAGTCCAGACCAGTCTTAATTGGTTGACAGATATTCAAGGCACTGAATATCTAAAACAACTGTCAATGATCTACAAATGATAGCTTATAGTGCTTTCCGAGGAACTCGGGGTGGTCACCCATCTACAGAACAAACCCAAGCTAGCACTTAACCTAAAGATTGACTCGGCTGCTATTATGCTGCGACGAGTTCCTCAAAATAAGTTACAAAGGAAAAAAATGCAAGGTAACAACCAGTTCGAACTTTGATCTATTTCCAGGTATTGTCAAGTCTACCCAAGACCTGACGGCAGTACAAAACAAGCAAAGGTATAAAAATGATAATCGAAGTGTAAGGATCTATAAAAATAATTAGATCATTTAACTAGAAGCTCATGATTCAGTTAAACTGACTATTTTTTAGAGTATCATGCCCCCAAAAGGAAATAAAAATTAAGTATTTGCCGCCCCGTGGGGCCCCGGGTACACGCACTTGCATTTGAACCCAGTGCCCCAGAAGAAGCTATTCAGTTTATGGCTGAGCACGTTCAGGATGGCGTTAGCGCTACCACGCGTTCGGAACATCAGAGAAGCGATGCAAATATGGCAGACGCACTACAGTAGCGTGGCAGCCTCACCAGCATCCTGAACCTTATACCTAAGTCAAAAATTTTGTTTGTTTGATCATCAAAACAAACTTTAAAAAAATGTAGATGTATTATGTTCATTATTTTTAGGGTTCCGAAGCTCAAAAGGAAACAACGGAACTCACTTTGTTGTCTGTCTGTCTGTCAAGACTTTTTATCTCGGGATCGCTTGGAAGTATTGAGTTGAAATTAAAACCATATACTACTACTACTGTCTGTAGTCCTTTGGAAATGTGAAAAAATAAGTTTACGCAGTCAAAAGAAATGGCCGTTTATGTGTTAAGTTTGTATTTTTTTTTGGTATTTTTAATGTTTTCTTTGTTTGTTGAAAAAACAGAGGATACTGTGAAAAACAAACAAACAAACATACATACATATATTATATACTTTCAGAAAAATACCAGCTAATCTACATACAGCAGCGATTATCGCCTTCATCGCGGTAATATACCAGTGTTGATACGCATCACTGGGGATTTGTTCCGCCTCGGTCTGAGAGTATCTAACCATGTTAACTAAGAGGTAGTGCTAATAGTTCGAGTGTACTAGTTTGTGTTGTGTTTCAGTATTATGGGTAGGTATGGCGATACGTTTTGGTATGGACTAGTCTGTTTTATCTACTTATATATGTGTAGTTGTGTGTGCGTGTGTTCATTGTAGTACATCGTAGTAATATTTAAACAACAATATTTAACATTTCTTTGCTTTTCATGATTATTTGTTTTTTTTATAAATGTAGCTATTAGTTTTAAATAATTTAACACCACAGACTTAACATTATTGTTTTCACCTCCTCATTTAAATCCAACTAAAGATTGTCTTGAAAAGATCGCTTTTAGCGATAAGACCGTCCATTGTGTCACCCTACTTATTAGTTGTATAGCAGCTTTACAGCCATCATTGTTCATTTGTGCGTCACCCAAAACGTTGACTGGTAGAAAATGCAAAATGGCATCAAGCCCGCCTCTGTTTTTTTGCTTGACGTGTTAAATGAATAAGTATATATGTATATATTTAGGTTGTGAGGATTTATTTTAGTGTTATTAAAAAATGGTTAGTGTTTTTTTATAAATGTTCATTTAAAGGAAAATAAAAGGTGTAGAATAAATAGTGTTGTCAATATTAAAAAAGTGAAAGATTAGTTTATTATTTTTTATACTAATTCTAACAATTTACAAAACAAACGTAGATTTTTCTACAATTTCACACCTTGCTAAAAATCGTAACACAGTCAGCCCATGAAGCTTATCATACGATAACGCTTCATTCGCTATAAAATTTTATTCTTCCCATACAAAAATATTTTCATAGTCGAAATCTCGCAGCGCAGAGAGGAACGCATCTCCAAAACGATTACTATAATGTCTGCGATGATGAGTTCTGTAACCGTTATGACTGTAATGATAGCCCACATCTGTGCACAGATTCAGCCGGTATTACGATCTAGACTAAAAACTCTATTACCTTGATATCCCTCCTATATATTCAGATTTTATTCAACAAACATTTTGCTGAGAGAAACCTGTAGTTGAAAAAAAATTGCGTGCGTATTTTTTTTTTGGAGTTTACTCCTTAAGAATCGATTTTCATATATAAGGCGCCCGGTATGAGAAAAGTCCGAGGGGTAAAACCTACTAAAGTAACGAAAATGTGTCACGTTTTTGGTGCGCACCTGTAGTGCGCAACTTTCTAATTTGGCTGTGAGTGTATTAAGACGTACATATGGTATGCTGTATAGGCGTCTATACCTGTATAGTATATGTTATTGGGCTTGTTTGTTTCTATCAGTGTCGATGTATTTATATTGCTATTTTTTTTCATTAATTTGTGAATTTACCCTTTCATATGATATTAATCTTTTTTCAGTTGAATAGTTAGATACTCGTACTTAAGGAGTAAACTCCAGTCGAGCGTCGGAGCTGACGCACACACTTTTTTTTTATTATGTATGTTGAGGTTTGATTTTGATTTGACCTTTTGATTTGAACTTCATATACCAAATTTTATTCAACAAACAGTTCACTTTATTTTGCTGGGATGATTCTGCAGTTGAAACAAATTAGCGTAGGTACGTGTTCTTTTTTAAATTATGTATGTTGAAGTTCGATTTTGATACCTTTTGAACTCCTTAAAGAAAATGTGGTTTTAAAGAACTGAAAATCAGCACATATTTTAGTTTTAAGGACACGTTGACCTGACGTTTTAAATGGATGTGATTTTACGGATAATAATGGATGCTATAGTGATCGCAAACTCGACTGCTTTACATGAGATTGTATTAAATTCCTAGATAGGGCAAACTGTTCTTGGGTTTTTCCACCAGGAATTTCTCAGTCACTGCCACGGAGTAACGAAGTCTGGTTTTGAGCCCGAATTACTATATATGTCAAAAATCTCTCCCCCTATAACATAGGATTTAAACGTAACTGGCAAAATATGACTGTTTTGTAAAGTACTGTCTTATCCCTCGGAGATTATAAGGCGTGATGCTGTGTATGATAGATAAAACGTGTTGCGCCGACCCAAAAGAGAATAGGACAAGGGCAGGAAAATTATGATTTTCAACTAGCTGCACCTGGTTTCACCCACATAGACTAGGATATTATACACTAGATGGCGCCCGCGGTTTCACCCGCGTGATGATCGAAAATAGTATCTAATGTGTTATTCCAGACTATAATCTACCTCTGTGCCAATTTCATCAAGATCCGTTTAGCCGTTTTGACGTGAAAGAGTAACAAACATCCATACATCCATCCTTACAAACATTCGCATTTATAATATTAGTAATATAGTAATATTTAAACCTTTCTCTCAAATAACTCTAATTGCTGAAAACAGCATTAAAATCCATTGAGAAGTAAAGATTTAAGAGGACAGACAGCGAAAGCGACTTCATTTAATACTATGTAAAGATTCTTGGCAGCAATAATAAGCGCCATGCAGTTCCTACTATAAATATCTCACACCACCACTTCAAGCTGGTTAGAAGCGATTAAGGGATTATATCGAGAGGACGGGCAACTGCATTCATGTAGGTCGGACCTAATGACATCGAATTGCGGTCAAGTCAGCCTTGTGGTTGCTGTGGTTATATCGCTCTGTCTGTGAAGATTATTGTCAGGTGGAATGGTTATAAGACACTAGGAAACGATTATAAGTGGACAACCTTACTTCCTTACTAATATTATAAAAGCGAAAGTGAGTTTGTTTGTTTGTCTGTTACCTCTTCACGCTTTAGTGGCTAAACCGATTGTGATGAATTTTGGTAGATAGATAGTTGGGAACCAGGAGACGGACATAGGCTAATTTTTATTAAAAAAAAAGCGGGATGTGAGGGAGAAAGAGGGAAGAAAACGGAAAACTTAGCGTTGCTATAACAAAACAATAATTGTGTTACCCCAAATTTAACGCGAGCGAAGCCGCGGGCGAATGCTAGTTAAGAGATAATTTTAACAATGAATGGGTAATCAGGTTTTTTTATGGGTAATACGGTACCCTTATAGATTCGCTCTGTCTGTATGCCACAGTCATTTTATTTTGAGACTGCTACTTGTAAATAAATTTGCCCCAATACCTTTAATTTCTTAAGTAAGAGTTGGAAAATTCTTTAACTGACTTAAACACATATATGTTCTTTACATAGATGTGTTTAAGTCAGTAAAAGTTACACTCAACAAATATAATTTTCCGTCTAATTTAATTTTTGTATGAATGAGCGTTAAAAATATTCTTATTAAATAATAAGAATATTTTCACATTATACGTTTGGTGCTACGGAACCCTGTATGTGCGAGTCCGATTCGCACTTGACCAAATCATTTTTACTGAATTGTGAAAAAAAAGTAGTTTCATTTTATTTTGATTCTGTACCTTTCTGAAAACGTGAAAATGAATGTATATTTTTTCTTTTGTATGTTTTATTTTTCTGTCTAGTTCCGTAACTACTCGTTTTTACACTTAAAGCGCGAGAACTTCCTGAGGACTGTACGAAGGAGCTCTCGTAAACAAACAGTGTTCTGTCAAAACACACTGCACTCCTGTCTCATTACCGTTTTTTCATCATACAATGTACCAAGCACCTCTGTTATTACCTACCCTGCAAACCTTTGTGCGAACTGGCAACCTCCCCTTCTGAATTTAAACGAGCAAATTATTTTCAAGTATTTTTCGGAAGAGAAGTTTTATTGTATTGTTTGATTGCGTGTCACTCTGATAGATGGAGAAATGGCCTCGAAAATTCTTGTACACTTGAACAACGCGATAGGTATACAGGCACAACTTTAAAAAAAAGTTGTGGCCGTATTAAGTTGTCTTTCCAATTACTCATTCAAAAGTGTGAGTAAAAAGTTAGAAAATGTACTAGGTTAGTAAAAATTCTGAATACCAAACTGTTTGTTCGACTGTACCTAACGTCAAGTTACGGACGACCGAATTTATTCGAAAGTTTACCCCGTGATAACGCCCGTCGTAAAGTTTAATAGTCGTTTTAAAGTTTTTGGGCGAAAGCAGCGAAGTTCGACTTTGACTACGGTTTCAATTCTTCTGCTGAATATGAACGTGCATTTTACTATAGAAGTCAAAGTTAAAAGATATCGCTAAACTCTTGTGAAACGAATTACGTTGTCCTTTTTTGGAATGTGTTATACCATTAACAGATGCTTGAAACTATATACTTGATATGCTACCGCTAATAGTTTCACAGTTCAAAATCCAACATCAGAACTGTATGACCTACTCCCCCGCCCACCTGTAAAGAATTAATATTACACTCCCTTTTAATTTGACTTTAAATTCCACCAGGATAAGCCCTATTTTAATTGACAATACCAAAGTACTTAGCACCTACCCCATTTAAGACCCCACTCATTCCATTAACTTTAGAATTAAAAATAAAATGGCGTCCTATATACAGGGTGTAAACAATACAATTCTACGGAGCCCAAAGAGGTGAGAATCCCCCAATAGTCCTAAGAGACTGAGACGAAATAACACAAACACAATTTAAATAACGAGTATTTGTGCTGACGATGTGCCTTGATTACGGTATAAGGTTTACAAAGTTAAACGGGTTGCCAGTTTTAGGGGTTCTGTACCTCAAAAGGAATAGACGGAACGATTATAGGATCACTTTGTTTTCCGTCTGTCTGTCTATAAAGACCCTTTATCTCGGGAACACATTCAGATATTGAGTTGAAATTAAAACCATGTACTCAAGTTTGTAGTCCCTTAACTGTGAAAAAAGTCAACCCTCAAGGTCTACGCAGTCAAAAGTCTCGCACTATTTTTTTGGTTTTTTGTTGATATTTTAGCTATTGTTGTATATAAAGTTTAGTAACACAACAAATATAAAGACATTGTATGAGTTTGCGTTTTAATTTTAATTTGGTGGTTTTTGACCGTATCACAATTTTTGCTTATGCCATATATTATAAAATATAAAAAAAATAAACAGAAGTGTAACTAAAGTTCACTGACATTTTTTTTAATTATGTTTAAATCCCATGCACCTAATTAATACCAAAATCAGTTATAGCAAAAAAATACATTTCTTATATGGTGGCGCCACCTTTTAAACGTATTTATATTTAAAAACCTTACATGAAAGTCAGTACGGTATGTAACTCGTATTTGAGTATATTTAAATAACTTTATCGCGTTACGATCGCAGTGATGAATTCTTGGCACTCGATTTTGTTCAACACGACAGTTCTTATCGAGTAAGTGTTGAATGTATGCAGGTTCAAAATCTTACCTTTAAATGCTTTAATATTTTGGAGCAAAATCAGTACGCCAAGTTTATCAATATGTATGTTATACCATTCCTGCACTTGGATGCACAAACTTCATGAATTTACAAAGCGGAGTCAAGCCGAAAATGGAGACGCAGCATCCCGGTTGTTTGCTACGACGCCGTAGCCAATCGCTGTTACGTGCTACGACAGCGTAGCTTATTTGCTACGATGGCGCAGTGACAGTTTACCTGTTGAGATTGTCGACGGTAAGAGAGTTAATCTTTCGAAATAACTTTTAATACTTAAATATTTTGGAGCAAAATCAGTATCTCATAATCGTAGCAGGTATAAGTTTATTGTTTTAGAAATCAATCATATAGATACTTGCACTTTGATGCACAAACATCATGAATTTACAAAGCGGAGTCAACCCGAAATTGGAGACGCAGCATCCCGGTTGCTTGCTACGACGGAGACGCCGCCGTAGGTAATCACTGTTACTTGCTACGATAGCGTAGCTTACTTGCTACGATGGCGCAGCTTGTGTAGTGACAGTTTACCATTTCAGTTTACTATTGTAATAAAAAAAACACACACAACACCAAAAATTTAACAGTCTCATCTTCATAATTAAATAAGGTTCATTAATAAACTTCATAAACTTTAAAACTTCCATAAAACCTTTTCCCCAAGAGTGGAGACAGCGACTACGTAAATATTCATATCATTCTACCAAAAGTTAGTTCATAAAAATTATTACAAAATGTCCTGCATTGATTAAATTCATGAAAGTTTAAACGGAAACTATAAAAATTTACGAAGTGAGCGACGACCGACGCCGACGTCCCGAATCGTGAATGAGATCAGAATACTTGCGAGAGGTTTCAGTCTTGCATGAATATCAGAATAGTATAATATGTGATGGTTTTTGTTTTAATTTTGAGCCCAAACATCAGTAAATCAGACTTTTAGGCTTTCATCAAATTACTCCCCCCGCTCTGGAGCGGGAGGAGTATCGGACTTGTACTGACTAAAACCCACACATGTTTCTTCTTCTGATTTTTATGTTCCAGAGCCCGGTATCTCTTTCGAACAACCTGCTACCCCAGATCGTGGTGCCCCCTAACATAGTTTAAAGAAAAATATGCATTTATTTGTATTAACATGTATTATATGGTAGATAGGATATGCACATATGAACTGGATGGAACAGGATGGAACTAGTTGGACGGCAAAACATGTTGAACTAGCTATAGTTCAACATGTTTTGCAACTCGCCACCCCGGAAAACCCGCAACCCCGGGACTTTTTAGGCTTTAATTCAAACTTAGGACTTGATAACTACTTTATAAATTGTGACAAGTTTTTTGATAAAACGGGGATTCAAAGAGTTGTTAACATAACATCGCGACTTTAATCCCGGTAAGACAGCAGAAGGTTGAAGTGTACCTTATAGCTTTATATTTAGCCAGTTATGTTTTAAGTTCTATGTTATAAAGAGTGCGCTTATTGCCATTAACTGGGCACATATTCAACCTCCGGCCTACAAATTTGTAATTCATAAAAAAAAACATAGTTTATTGTAAATTACATTTTATTGAAGGTGCAACTTCAATAAAATGTAATTTACAATACAAGTAGGTATGCCTACAGCTAAGGATCAACATTATTTCAGCTAAGATAACTTAATATCTTGTAATTTTAAGTATAAGCACCCACACTCGATGGAATTATAGGACCGAATGTTATTGTGCCCAGATTGCAAAACAATATGATACCAAAGAGAAAATATCTTGTAATGAGTTATATAGATAAAGGCAACAAAAAAAAACGTAAAGAATTTTTTTTAAGATTATAATTTTTTTTTTAAATTATTTTGAAAAAATCGAACAACATTGCTCGATCTGGGTATTGAACTTGTTGCGCTGGCCACCAATATACCAACTAGTCAGACAGACATACAATTACTTTCATGCAAAAGATATATAGGTAGAATATATAATTCATCTATTTAATGCAAAAATAGGCACAACACATAATAATATAGAAAAAAGGAATTAACCCAAAAAAATACAAACTGAGAAAAAAAAATAGAAGTTAGATTGACCCATAGGACAGATAGACACATCATATACATTTATAACGATCGCCCACTACTGGGCGGTGTGTGTCTCAAGATTGCACCAAATAAGAGTCCAGCTCAGCATAATGCCAGGTAGACTACCTGACAAAAAAGAACAAAATATGATATTGTGCGGCGAATATTTTAAAGGTGGGTAAGAACTTAAAAAAACCGGCCAAAAGCGTGTCGGGCCACGCTCAGTGTAGGGTTCCGTAGTTTAAAATGACGTCATTACACAACGCCATCTATCGAACCATTTATGAACTGGTATTGACCTTAACATTTTGATGGTGTTAAAAAAATGAATTTTAGTTTTGTTCTAAATTGCCTTAGCATGTTCTTAATAGAAGTTTAATGTAGTTATAAGATACCGCCAACGCCAAGGAGAGACCAACCGAACAATTCGGTATACCCGATCCAATGTAATAAGTACCTACAGCGCCATCTCAATAATTCTTTTTTTGTTTGAAAAAAGATACGTTCAGGATAATAAAATATGTAAACGAAGTTTAAAAAAATGCTTGCATAAACGATTATACTACAAACTTAGTCCAGAAATTATTTTGTACAACTTTTTTTTTTGTACAAAAACTGTTACGTCAATCAAGTTCAAAATAATTTTCATAGAAAGTCCTTATAAAGTTGTACTTTTCAGATTTTTTTCATATTTTCTAAACTTATGGTTCAAAAGTTAGAGGGGGGGGGACACATTGTTTTTTACTTTTGGAGCGATTATTTCCGAAATTATTGATATTATCAAAAAATGATTTTAGTAAACCCCTATTCATTTTTAAATACCTTTCCAACAATATATCACACGTTAGGGTTGAAATTAAAAAAAAAAATACTGCCCACTTTACATATAGGGTGGCTACCCTAATAAAACATTTTTTTCCAATTTTTATATTACCACTTTGTCGGCGTGATTGATATACATATTGGTACCAAATTTCAGCTTTCTAGTGCAAACGGTCACAGAGATTAAGCGAGGACGGACGGACGGACGGACGGACGGACGGACGGACAGACAGACATGGCGAAACTATAAGGGTTCCTAGTTGACTACGGAACCCTAAAAACGAACAAAAGCCATGTTTGACGTTGTAACTGACAACAGACTTATCAATATAAAATGCATGAAAATGGACAAAGCAAAAAGAATACGTCAGAATCGTAAAAGGCGTTATGTAGTGTCTTCCTATTCCCTTAGAAAACAAGAAGTTAAATTTTCATTTACTTAATTTGTAAAAGCGAATTTTAATTAACGCATTTCTGCATGAACCTCGCAATTACATAATATCCTAAAACCGATTTTCCAAATGAAAATTTTCGCAACTTCAATTTCGGAAGAAAATCACAATATCACACACTTGCCCTAATTTCGGCAGCAACCATTCTGAACCCGGTTTAACGTGAACCCCATACTCTCGGGGGCAATCGTAACGTTTGTTACCAAAAGTGGGGACGAAATAAACGAATTTAAACGAACAATTTTAACCCATGCTTAACTTTCAGGGCTGGAGGTAAAATTTTTGGTCGTTAAACCCGGTTTTAATGAGCTTCTGTTTGTTTTAATTTGGCTTGTTATCAATGAGTTTTTGGTGGTGAGTTTATCTTGGAAAGATGACCTGTCATCGTTTTAAAATCGTATATTCGTAAATCGCTTATGCAAGCTACAAGATACACGCGTATGGCGATGGCGACTGTAAATGAAACAAATGGAAGAAATTGCTTTGAGCGTGCTACAGGCCATTACGACGTGTCTAAGGACGTAAGCGATGTACACATGTGTGTGTTGTTTCATAAAGTCGCAATCCGTGGTCGTGAGTAGAACTTAGTAAAAAAAAACACAGTAGACTAAGTTGACATTTATGTATTTAACGTCAATGGCATTGATCAAGGCAATCATGAGACGCTGTGTTTAGAATTAATTATCACTTACTTATAACAAGAAAATGGAAAATTAAAACAGATGATTCCCTTGCATTGCAAAAATTGAGTATGTATATAATACAATAATAACCAAGCCTGTGTCTAACACTATAGTGAATACATATATTGTATTTATTTAAAAATGTACCCACAAAACACATATTATAAAAAAAAACATACAAACAAAAGAGCACAAAAGCACTGCTTATTTTATAAAGAAATCTCTTCCAGCAGACTTTTGATAGGACCGATTGATAAGACACGTAAACACTGTGTAAAAATAACAAATAAAACACTAACTATATCAATATAGTTTTTTTTTTTAAAACGTTGCCCCACACTATGAATTTCTCCTGTATCGTGGGTGCGTTTACAAACATATAAAATCACATACACAAACAGCCAAACTCGAAACAACTATCTGCAGGTCATACAAATATTTGTTCCGTGCGGGAATCGAACCCGCGACACGCAGCGCAGCAGTCGATCCCTCAGCCACTGCACCAACCGTGCCGTCAAACATATACATACAAATAAAATAAAAATATGTATACACATTTTACATACATGCGTGATGCTACGTTTTTATGTCTTGTTTTAATACCTTGTCGATGTTCCAAACATTCATATGAAGCACTTCTCTACATCCTTTATTATGGGCATAGCCAAGGACAAAAATTCAATGTGTCTGTGTTCTTATAGCTCGGATCTATTGAAGTCGCAAATCAATAAGTTTTTTTTGGTAAGCTCGTTCCATCTTGAGAAGTAGTATCCTACTAATATTATAAATGCGAATTTTTGTGAGGATGGATAGATGTATCAACGTATGGATGTTTTTTACTCTTCCACATCAAAACAGATGAACGGATCTTAATGAAATTTGGCACAGAGGAAGACTATATTTTGGAATAACACATTTGATTTTTTTTTTATATTACGCGGGCAGAGCCACCGTCGCTAGCTAGTCATTTAATATACCTCAAATTAAAAAAAAACACTTTGCAAAAAAGCTCATACTAAACATAATACAGTACTCTGTAAAATTTTCCGCGCTTACGATGGTAATTAATGATTACAGCAATTTATCCAATTACTTGGAAGTGTTACACCTATTTCCTTTACTTAAGGGGAGATAGTCTAGCTTGGAACGATAATCATTATTTGCATGCTTGTATCGTGACTAGGGGCTAACTAGGTCTAGGCAGGATGCGTGTGGTGAACACAAGTGTGAAGGTACACCCTTCTGCACATATGGCGCTCTACAGAAGGTGCCAGTTGTCCCATGGATATGCTCATTGTTGTATACCACGATTGGTATATAAGAGATAACAGACCCTTAATGAAACAGTCACCCATTATTTTCATCAATATGTGTAACTCTATGAAAATATATTGCTGGGAAAGTACTTTTTTGTGAAATTCTAGAGATTTCTAGAGATTCAAGAAATTACTTCCTATAAAATAAACTAACAAATAGTTCTATTTATATGTTTGTAGTTGCCACCGAAATAATAATATGAAAATATTTACCACAAAACTGTTACAATAATCTTCTTACAACTCGTTTTTACAATCGGTATTGGTATAAAAGTGCAGCTCGAACAAAAAACTAAAAAGCGCTTTACAGTCCGGCACACAAGTGCTTTACAAGTTTCGCCCAGAGGCGTTTGTAGGTCGACAGAACCCGGTATCAAACAAAGCGTAAAAATATTTAAATACTTGCATCCGTATTATTTAAAACACCCAGCTTTCAAATATAAAACAGTTCATAAAACGCTATGCATTTTACAGCACAATTTCCTTTGCCAGCATTCAAAAGCATGTAAATATTATTTAAATCTTTCAGGAAAATTCTACGTAAAATTTTTCAATTACGAATATCGGATATTACCACATCCATCGGATTTGTTTAATACCTATAGCTTGTACCCCATCTCAGGTGTGTGAATAGAAGTTTCAATCAAATCAACGCCAGCAGAGAAACCGGCAAAGGAAAACCGTTCGGCCTATGAAGCCTGTGACTGATTGACAACATTGTAACAGAAAAAATGGCCCAACATTTTCCTTAAAAGTTGCGGAACTCGTTCATTTGTCAAAATGACTTTTTTCGAGACATTTATTTTTTTGAATTTCATGCGTATTTAAAAAATGCGTGTTGGAAAAAGTTTTTCGTTTTATTCAAAGTGGTTT
Organism: Ochropleura leucogaster; assembly: GCA_958449745.1. NCBI lineage: Eukaryota > Metazoa > Arthropoda > Insecta > Lepidoptera > Noctuidae > Ochropleura > Ochropleura leucogaster. The sequence goes on from OY288206.1 coordinate 7,779,453, forward strand.
TGTAAGAGTTTTTTTATGTTTAGAGGCACCTAGAACGTCATTAGATAATGAAAGTGTGTTTTGGCTTCCATTATGAACACATGTTTTTATTTAAATTATCGATTTAGACTCCTTTTAGTTCGATTGACGAGTAATTGAACATTAGGTGTATCTTAGTTTAGCAAAGTTACTACTCCTATGAATACAAACTCAATTCCCGAACCACCTAACAAAGACATAGAACAGATACGTCCACAGACGTAATGGGGACTAACTTTCTAAAGTCAACACGCCCCATGTTCCCCCTTCCTTCCCCCCTACCGCGAGACGTTTGGAACGTCACTTGGTTAGCAAAGTTATTGAGTTGTGTCGACCACAAGCCCGTCGTGCCAACTGTTCGAACAACTTGGTACCGAGTTGTATTAGCCCTAAATATCGTTTATTAGAAAAAGTTTTACAATTTATTGAATGGTATATCGGTTAATATAATGTGTTGTGTTTATTGAGAGTTGGGAATGGCGTAATAATTTGTATTAGAATGGTTCTTACAAAACAATGTAACCAATTTAACATGAGCGTTCGGTGTCAACGTGAAGTATACGCGGCAAATTTTCAATCGAAATATACAATTTTATTATCTTATAGCATGTTAGTATTTACTTTTTTGTAACAACTCAATAAATGTAATCTATATAAAAATAAGTTCTCAAACACATAAAAATAAAAACGTGAACGAGTATTTATTGTTATTTTATTTGGTGATCTGTAGACGTAAATTAGAAATCTATATCGTTTTTATTTTGTTATATAAAGTTTTTAAAGTTATCTAAAATTACTAAGCTATATTTCCTACATTACCTACGTAGCATTAACTCACAAAAAAATATTCAGTTCGCAACCAAAACACACCAAAACCAACCCACACAATTCAAAATAAAAATCAACCAAAACTAATTATTTCCGCATAAGTTCATCTGGCAACGTTGGTCCGAAGTATAATTAAAATTTCAGTACAAAGCTGAAACCTCGCAGAATACGTGACCACGAATAATTTAGTTACAGGGATTCCCCTGTCTGTCATGTGCTTTGACTAGGACAGCCATGCGTATGGAATTCTCCGGACACGATATGGTTTGAGTGTCAGCATACATCTATGCTGACACTGTAATTCTATACTATGAAATAATTGGACGGTCGGGATAATTGCAGGATATGCAGTATTCAGATTGTGTTTTGTTATGATGAAATCTAAATAAAGCACTAGTAACAGAAAATCAATTGTCACGTTGCTGAGTTTTAAGCTAAACACATTTAAACTTTTTTTCTATTGATACGCTAAGACGAAGAAGCAAAATCAGCGGTTTTATTTGAGAGTGTTGTTTCGCTGATATTGGCTTATCTAGTTCCCAAGGGTTTCTGTTTTTTAAAATATCTTATGATTCTTTATTAGGAAATTCTGTGCCTTGTTAAATATCATGTGTCACAACAACTAACTACATCCTAAAAAATAATAACGCTTGATTTTTTTTATGGGGTTTAAATTTGGAAAAAAAGCTTAGGTTCATAATAAGTATGTTTTTTTTTTATTTGAATAATTTTCAATTTTTGCACCTACTGTGTTTTGTATCTGCACCACTCTAAGGTAGACTGGTAGAAAATGAAAATGCCCAAGAGATTAAGTCTGCCTTTGTACACTTTTTACCAGTGCATTAAGATTTAAAAAATAAAATAATAATTTTGAACCTGTATCAAAACGTGTTACCATAAATTATTCTTCATTATTACAAGACATCTCCTTTAACGTCCCACCATTTATCAGGCGCAATCTTCGCCCGCGTTGAAGTTCCCTTTTTCTATTCCTCAATCCAGTACTATAACCCTTTAGACAAGCCCGCTGTTTCTAGACCTTACTCTTCTTTTTATTAATAACATTTTAATGTACAACAAATCCATAAATATATTTACAAGTACTGAGCTGAGATTCCTGAACACTGCTTCCCGTTACCTAGAGTCCATTGATACTCCTAGTACTAACGTGAATTAAATAATTTTGAACCTAATAATATTGTTTTTTTTTCTTGATTTTATAATTTTCATTTTCTTTAACAATTATTTATTTTAAAAAAAACGTTGCCCCACACTAGGAATTTCTCCTGTATCGTGGGTGCTTTTACAAACATGTAAACTCACATACACAAACAACCAGACCCGAAACAACTATCTGCAGGTCATACAAATATTTGTTTAATGCGGGAATCGAACCCGCAACACGCAGCGCAGCAGTCAGTCGCTCAGCCACTGCGCTAACCGCGATGTCATAATATATTGGTTTTGCTAATTCTAATTGTACTGTACTGTATTTAATTTTATTTTATTTTTATATTTTAGTGTGACATATTAAAAGCGCCTGTTTTTCGCGCTACACAGTTTATTACCACTGTTTTTTTTTTAAATCATGCTTTTATTACTAACTAAACTTTGCAAGGCAATTATAACTCACTTTCTGGTATCCTATTGAGCAGAAATTGTCCACATATATTTTTAGTTTGGATGACAATGCACAGTGATTTAACTAACTTTATGCTAAATGCAATTAAGCGGGCCTCTAAACGATGGCGGAGTAATTAGTTTTTTATTGATTCCCATGAAATAGGTATCAAATAAAAGGGTTTGCTAAAAAACAAACTAAATAATAAAAAAACAAATAAATATTTCATTAATAATAAAAAATTAAATAAATATTTCATTATAAATAAAAAATAAATTTAATAATAAATATTTATTCCGTAAAATGTCCTTGATTTTTTATATCATCCATGGCATACCTACTATAGGTTTGATGATTACAAAACACAGGACAAGGGTACGTCGGAGTGTATGAAACGTTAAAATAACGAGGGAAATGTAAATCTGACGCATTATCATAGAGTTAACGATTGTCTATGCTCTCTAGATAAAAAGGGTCGTGACGTAATTATTTTTGCCTGTTTACTGGGGAGAGGCATCGTAAGATGCATGTAAATCGCGTGATTTAGCAAATATAATTTTCTGCAATAAAGTTTATAATGTTAGTATTGCCAAAGATCTTCTGTCTGAGACATAGCCGAGTTATTAATCATTGGAGTTAGTGGCCTGTATAACATAAAAACCACGTTTATTTCGTCCGGTTTTTTATGGTTTAATTTATTAGTTGGCTTGTTTGATTTTCTTAAAATTTTAAACCGTTTTAACGTCGCAACAAAGAAATATAAGGTACTAGCTTTTGCCCGCAACTTCGCTCGCGTTAAATTCGGTATAACACAGTACCTGCTAACTGCAGTTTTGCCCTTGCGCCTTATTGTTTTGTAATAGCAACGCTAAGTTTTCCCTTTCTTCCCTCGTTCTCCCTCACATTCCACTTGTTTTAAATAAAAATTATAGCCTATGTCCGTTTTCTGGTTCCCAACTACCTCTGTACCAAAATTCATCAAAATCGGTTTAGCCATTAAAGCTTGAAGAGTTAACAAACAAACAAACTCACTTTCGCTTTTATAATATTAATATAATATATAGTAAGGATATCCTTACTATATATTATATTTTTATGAAGTTTAACGGATATCCGTTATACTTCTTTATAAAAACAAACACAAGCAACCTGAAACTGGTAGAGGTGGAAAAGAGTAGGGAGACCCTTGCCCAACTCTGGGACATTAAATTAACATATTTAATTTTGAGATCCACTTTCCATTGTTTTACCATCGTAGAAAAGGGGCAAAACAACTGATATCAAATAAACAGATATTAATGATAAGCACAATAAAAATAATTTATCAAAATGAATTAATAATTACACACAATTTCACATGAGCCGTACTGGCTAGTTCCACGAAATCATTACTAAATCTCCATGGCTATTAATTGAAAAACAACATTCAGATATTTCCTGGAAATCCAGAAAATACCCAACAATGAATTAATGAATCCAATATTCTACTCAGTCTTTTATTTTCATTTACTAGCATAATTTCCAGTTTACCTGTAAAATGCGGAACAATAGACTTGCAACGACAAATGATGGAAATATAACTTAATTAACTACAACAGTGGATTGTTGAAGAATAAAATACAAAAGCAAAAAAGCAAAGAAGGTCCATACAATGAGCTGCTCAAATAGGCACACAACACAAGCAAAATACCACGTGTTGTCTCTGCATCATCCAAAAGTTGAATGCCTTTAAGTCCGGCTCAGTATATTATTTGTGTTTAAGTGTTTATTTTGTCCCACTGCCAATTTCTCTAATTTCTACTTCCAAACCACTCTATCTTGTGCCATTTAAAGTGTGTTTGTGCTGTGCGTTTCAATAAATAGATACTTAAAAAAAAACGTTACCCCACACTAATAATTTCTCCTGTATCGTGGGTGCGTTTACAAACATAAGTCACATACACAAACAACCAGACCCGGAACAACTACCTATGGGTCAAACAAAATTTGTTGATCGAACCTGTGACACGAAGGCAAGCAATCGATCGCTCAGCCACTGCACTAACCGTGCCGTCATTTATTCAGGGCGATAACACACTAAAGGTGTACAAGGCTCTATTGGCGCGTGGCGATAAATAATTAGAACTTCCACGGCCACTTTATTGTTTGCCAAAAGTGCCCTTCTGTCATCCACTTATTCGAGCACCAAAAAACACTGCTGCTGCTGTACCTTAAGGCGCTCTGCTTAGTGGAAGTAGGGGTCTTTAATATTTTTTTAGCAAAATTTGCGTATTTCTGACCTGATTTGATTGACTGATTTGCACCATTGCTTTTTTTTCAATATTTTTTTTGTTTGAAATATTCACATAAATAACAACAGTGATGTAATATTTAATTATAGAGCGAACCGTTGTTTTTATTTATCGATAGAATCAATACATGTAGATTAGTATTGTTTTTCATAAATAACTCAAACGAACATTCGTAAAGTACTTTAAATTCGCTGGCACTAACCGTGAATCGTGACTGTGTGCGTGTATTTTTGCGCCTCGTATAGAATTGGTCTTTTGCTTATCTTTTTTTATGGCCGTAGTCCTGTCAAAAGGCTTTGTGTTGACCCACAATGGACACTTCGCTGAATCCACTGAAAGGTTTTGGTGGTCGTTGTAAATATTTTTTGCTACAAAATCAGGATTATGGTTTAGAGGGATGAAGAACAGGGTGTAAAGTTCTCCATCCTCTATGGAAAAGCGAGGATCCTTCGACCAGACGGGTGTTATGTCTGGTGGGCTACTGCCCAACAGTTACTTTTTTTTTATGAATGGCATCTCGCAGTTCAACCAAGGAGGTTGTCGTCTGCTTAACCGGGCGAATCCTGTGGGTGCCTTAAAAATTAAGACCTCCAGTCAGAGTAAAAACTTACAAACTAAGCGACTACACGCTAAGGGCACCCCCTGTGGGGTACGAGCCTCGGCTTAGGGCGTCGCTGAGGGACAGCAAGGGACAGGCTGGATCTGAGTGATATTATTTAGGGACTATTTTAACTTACTGGCTCAGCAGCGCGGGCTGACTCTTGCAAGGGACGGGTGGGGCAGTTACCGGAACGTCGCGACGGGCCGCGTCGGCGAGGACGGAATGACGGTGCTTTGCGTCTGAATTTTCGAAGAGTGCTAGTCTCCCTGCTGCTCTCCTCCTCTTCACTCCTGACGACGCTATAACCCTGGTTATAGCGTCGTCAGGAGTGACGATGTATGACGGGGACGACGAATTTTACTTATTCGCGAGGGATCGTATCGAGCGGCCGATGCGATAAGGGGGTTGCGATGTTTTAACGCGGAGTCAAAGAAGCGCTTGGTAAGGCGCTTCATGAATTGAACGACAATGGGGGTTCTTAGGTCTAAGTGAAGACTATCGTTACGGACGTAAAAAGGGGCTCCCGTGATTTTACCAAGGAATCGGTTTTGCAAAGTCTGCATCTTATGAAGGAAACGCGGGTTGGCGTGGGCGAACACGACACATGCGTATGTCATGATGGGACGAATGACCGCGGTGTATAAACGCAATTTGCACTAGAGTGACAATTTGCTTTTAGCCTGAATTAAAAAGTGAAGCCTACCCATAGCAAAGGCGGCGCGCGAACGAGCCGCTTTGATGTGTGCCGCGAAGGACAAGTGACTGTCGAGAATGACACCTAAGTATTTGGCTTGCTTCTCCCAGGGGATAGGCTTGCCATACATAGAGATCGGACTGGCAACAGTTACTTGTCGGGTGCTCGTATATATGCTATTCGCGCACAACTTTGCTTGCGCGATGTAGGCTACTTGCCGTTTAGTTCTTCAGTGGCTGGATAGATGGCGCTGTAGTACTTGCAACTTTGTGTCGCTACAATGGCATGTTTTTTCTTTATCTGCGAGCAAGTCGCATAATAATATAGAATGAGTTAGTTTTTCAATCGGTTCTGGTATGAAATAAGCAAAACGCATGTAAATAAAATGGTATCCAATTATTAATCAATCGGTGCAAATTTTTTTAAAGAAATTTTGAGTTTAGGTATATTACATGACATTATTTATATTATATTTTTGAAGAGCAGGCCGCAAACGACTTTGACATTGAAATGTACCAATCGAAATTGGTATCAATTTCACTTGCTTAATTTGATTTCAAACGAAACTTAGGCACTAGCTCGAGCGCGCGGGTTGCGAGGTACAGGTTATTACAAAGGAAGAAACATGGGTAGGTTTTAGTAAGTCTGACACTCTACTCGACTGACGATAACATCCCACCCAAAAAAACCAGCGCGTAATGTAAACGAAAAGTAAACACTCCGATTTAAAATTAATCCACTTCACAAAAATATTTTTATAACTTTAAGAAATTAATCATATGATGATATAGATAGATGCTGATTGCGATTGTTACAAACAATTTAACTGAAACACTACAGGATAATTGTAGTTTCGATTCAAAACTCGACATAGACTTTACGTACACACCGCGCGCTCGTATTGGGGCCTCCGATTTCTGGATTCAGTAACATATAGCTATATTCTTAACCATGATACACGATGAAAAGCTTTACAGCGCAGCTTATCAATTTTCATATGCGCTGTCAAGTGCAGTTGGAAAAACCTGCGGGCGACATGCCATCAATGTTACACACCGGTGTATCAAAAATATGTAACCACAAAGCAGCAACTTTGCGTATTTTATCATAAATGATGTTTATTTTGCAAGTAGGTTTTCACCAACACTTATACACGTCTGTTTTTTTTTTAAACTATATGAGGCCGGTGTTTCGTACCCGACTACTCTGAGAAGAAATCATCTTTTTACATACTCATGTTTTACAACATGAATATATCTTTACCTTTACTGATTAAACAAATGTGAACGAATTCCCAGTCCATGGCATTTGGCCCTATCAACTATTTTAAAATAGTTGACGAAATTAGTAAAACGTACTCGGTAAAAAACTGGCTTTTTGAAAGTTTTGTTAAATAATTATAATTCAAACTTCAGACGATTGTTTCTTTAAGGGTCTTGCCAGGGACATCAACTGCCGGGATTGCGGGTTATTCAAAAATCCACGGGCCCAGAACATTAACAACAAAAGAAGGAACATGGATGGGTTTTAGTTAGTACAAGTCTGACACTCCTTCCCGCTCTGCTTAGAGCAGAGAGTAAATTTAAGGACGATTGTCTCTAGAATAATTGTATTTAGAAATAATTTAAGAAATAAAGTTTTGTCACTGATTGTACCTATGACACATTTACAGTTCGCACAATACTTTCGTCACTAAATGTACCTTCCACGCTTGAGGCAATACGCACGGAGGATGTACAATGAAACACAACACGCATTAAAATAGATAGTACGACACGTTTTAAAGCGTAGTACTTGGAAGTACATCGAGTACACGAATACTCACTCAGCGCCGGAGGCTGACAACTCTTGCTTTTATTACGTTTCCGTTTCCGAATACCCGTAGCTATTACTAAGTATTTCACTGGTTTCTATTGTTATGGTTTAAATATATTATATTCCATTTTTATGTGGCCGTGTAAAAAATAATACGATAAGATAATAACTTTTTTTTTAAATAAAAAACAAAAACCCGTCTTTATTTTAATTGAGTTCCTGAGTTCCTGGGTTTGATTTCCGGTTTAGTCAAATTGTTATTGGGTTTTATACCGAGAATTCCTCTGTAGTAGCAATGGAATGGTTTTGTGTACAGTTGATGGCAATAGGCTTCTATTATATGGGAATTAAACATAAATAGTGAAACGTGGGCATTTGTAGATCTCTGATAGTCGTTACAGGTAGTCACTGTTCAGAAAGTCTGACAACCATTCTTACCAAGGGGTATCGTATTACCCAGTGCTAACTGTGTTGTGGAGGTCAGATAGGCAGTCGCTCCATGTCAGATACTGGTATTCAGCTGGATCCGGTTAGACTGGAAGCCGCCACCGACATAGTTGGGAAAAGGCTAAGCAGATGATGAGTGAAAGGTGGGTTTTGCTATATTATTTACATCTCTGCTAAATCCTTCGAGCATTACAAGCGTGATGTTATGTCATGTTATAGAAATTAAAAGTACCAACTTTGACCACAAAGACGTTGACTGTAGCCTCTTTTTGTTTTTTTTTCTTACTTTGTCTGCCCTGACTCTTAATTACTAGATGCACACATTGTTCTTCAAGTACATTCAGATGGCTAAACTTGTACAGTTACTCAGGAAATGCCTCTCCTAAATGTCACTGTTCAACTACTGCTGTGCTTCGGAACTTTTTTTACTGATGAAAAAGCAAAAAAAAACATTGAAAACATTGTTTTTATATGCGCGGTTCCCAATTTCAGTCATTCATAGAGGTATCTAAACCCAAAAACACAATTTATATGGGTGGTGCATAAAAAAAATCTATTTAAACAAATAAAGAATCAAAATGGCTGCCGCGTGTCGGAATCAAATGTGGATTGAATCGAAAGGTTTTTTTTTCATTGTCAGATAAAAATATACGCTCCGTCATATTGTACGTACGCTTTCGACTGCAGAATGACTTTTGCTGCGGTAACACTATTGTTTCTGATATTTTACGTTTTTATGTCCGTGTATTTTAAAAGAGGAACGTGCTACTTTAGCGTCCTGCGTTAGTGTACTCCTATGCGCAAATTGTGAATTATACTTTCATTTATTTAACTAGCTTTCGCCCGCGGCTTTGCTCGCGTTTAGTTCGGAGTAACACACTTCCCCTTTCCTGATTTGCAGGTACCTGCTACCTGTAGTTGTTGCCATTGCGCCTTATTTATTGTAATTGCAACGCTAAGTTTTCCATTTTCTTCCCTGTTTCTCCCTCACATATCAATTTTTTTTAAAATAAAATGACCTCTGTCCGTCTCCACAATCCCAACTATCTCTGTATCAAAATTCATCAAAATCGGTTTAGCCATTTAGGCGTGAAGACGTAACAAACAAACTCACTTTCGCTTTTATAATATTAGTAAGGATCATTTACACTACTTACTTAACTACTTATTCACTAACACATTTTTCGAAGTAACAATCATTTTTTGAATTTAGAGTGAATTTGTCACTTACAGGTGTGCACAGCACTAACAAGTGTTTAGGTTAAACATGAAAATAAAAATTGAAAATAAAATTAAAAATAATTGTAATAGCAAAAAAAAAATATTATACTAATCACGGACTTGTATATTTTCCGCTTTAACTTGAGCATCCGTGGCTCACAAGTTGTTCCAGTGACAAGTCACGTCATTTCATTAAACATACTAAAATGTACTATTTGATAATCAATCCAAAAGAACAAACCATTCGTAACCAATCGCATCTGATTAAACACAAATTAAACGTTAAGAACATATAAACAACAAATCAGCTAATAAATTTCGAGGGTCTGTTTTATAGACAGATCGAATTACCCACCACAATGTTAGTTTACCCTCATAAACGTCAAACGTGCTACAGACATGGGTCTTACTTGGGTTTCACACTGCTATCCTCCTGTGTTACAGGTTTAATGTACAAGGAGTAAGGGGGTATCGGTTGCTGAAACTGAAAAATGTAATTAGGTGGCGAACAGGTAAGGTGACGTGTTTGGCTTGGGAGGTACGCTGTTGGTAGCTTGCAATCCTTACTAAGATTATAAAAGCGAAAGTGAGTTTGTTTGTTTGTTACCTCTTCACGCTGTAATGGCTAAACCGATTTTAAAGAATTTTGTTACAGAGATAGTTGTTAACTAGGAGACGGACATATATTTTTTTGAAAAAAAATTGGTATGTGAGGGAGAAAGAGGGAAGAAAAGGGAAAACTTAGCGTTGCTATTACAAATCAGTAAGGCGTAAGGGGAACTGTGTTACCCCGAATTTAACGCGAGCGAAGCCGCGGGCAAAAGCTAGTATCTTAATAACGTTATTCCCACACAAGAGCCAATAGCTCTCAACGCGTTTCCTGTTTCTACAACTACTCTTGACAAGATTAAAGTGATTATAGAAAACAATCTTGCTAGTACATGTTATTATGATTTCGTCTAGCGAGATCTTTAGTAGTTACAATAGTACAGAAGAACAAGGACAAGATAAGTAATATTAGCGAAGTGGTTGAGCAGCGCAACAGTCGATCTGTTGAGCTGCTTGTCGCGGGTTCGATCCCCGCACGGAACAAATATTTGTATGATCTACAGGCAGATGTTTCGGGTCTGGCTGTTTGTGTGTGTGAGTTTAAATGTTTGTAAACGCACCCACGGTACAGGAGAAATTCCTAGTGTGGGGCAACGTTTTTTTAATTACTTACATTAAAAAATAAACTGAATATACCAACGCACAGTTTGGATAGTGATCATAAATTGTTTCTCATCTGACTGTAGATAAATCTTTCTGTAATGCAATGGTTCTACTACAGCCTAATTGAATGCAGTTTAAATTCGTTGACCGCGTTGTGTCGTCCATAAAGATTGCTATTGCTACTTTCAAATTAATAAGCTAAATTAATAGATCCTGATATTGTAAAACAAGTTCGCACAAGACAGACAAATTAACATCAAAACTTATGAAGACTAGAGAAAAACAAACAAATGCAACTCCGTAAGTCAATATGTTATAAGTATACCATCAATACACGATGTATACAACTAAATGCGTCCAATCGCGAACGTGCCGCGCCGGCCGCAGATGTCCACGCGAGCCGATACATAAAATTCTCAGCTGGAAAATAGTCACATCGCAAACTCGTGCAGTTCAATCTCTCACGAGTGAGATTCTCGCAGAGACATCCTAAAAATAATTACCAGTAGTTTAGGATAAAGATACTACAAAGTAATGATTGCTCAGGAAGAAAAAATATAAGTTATTTGGCACATGACACAAGTGCAAAACTTTAAAAAAAGTAAGAAAACAAAATTAAATTTTAAAAAAATAATATTTAACTTAAATTTCTCAACAGCTAAATAGTAACAGTACTGATGGCAACATCTTTGTGACTTGTCTCACGTGTTAGAATAATGTAGAAAATAAGTTAATTTATCACTTAGTATTTTTTATTATTCATTCTGGTCAATAGTATAAGTAGTTGCGATGATGCCTTTTAAGTTGGTACGACTGTCATCTGATACCGACCAAAGTGGCGTGCTACATCCGAGTTTTACAGTTGACGGTGTGGCGCGTTAGTTTTAAATTTAGTCGGTTATGATCGAAAAATAAGCAAAAGTATTAACGCTTTAACAACAACATTGTAAAACCAAATGATTTAAAAGAGTAACCATGGAGTTTCTTGCCAGTTCTTCTCCATGGAAACAACCAACCCGAACCGTGCACTAGTCTAAAGTCAGTGGAATAAAGTATTTAGTTAAATTTAAAAGTGAGTTTTACTGTACGAGTCCACACACGTAGTTTAATTTATTGCAATATTTTTTCTTATTCTTGTCAAATCGAATAAAATCATTTTATTTGTCACAATGCAGGTATATCGCTCATAATAGGTGTTAAAAATAATTAAATAAGTGCGTTGCATTCTGCTTTCAAGCATACAAATATAAAAACACACATTACATAAGATTTTTATATGTCGAAAAGTGTATTGTATAGATTCGTTTTTAATTTCGTTGTGAATGTGTTGCATTCCATAATATGTGAAAATTTTTTGCATAGGCTTAAGATACGATTACGTACCCTGTAGGGCACAGCAAAACGTATAAAGTATTACCAAAAAATTCTTAATATTAAATTAAGCAAATAATAACAGCAATTTTATTGAGATCAGATAAAGCAAAAGAATTATTAAATGACCATCATTATATTTGTCCCTTCTGTCTTATACCTGTTCAATGTCCCAACACGCTACGTACTCAATTTGTCCGCTTGGCATATGCTTGGCATGCGAAACATGACGCCGGCAACATTTACGTTTCCACGTAAGCGGGAAACGTCCCACTCGCGTTACCAGAAAATCAAGTCAACTGACAATGTTACGAGAAATTGAGGAAGACTTTCTAGCATTATTTTCTTCTTTTTTTCCCGCGGAATATGTCAAGAGTCGTTCGTTTTATGTGCCTGATTGATTTATTCTGTGGCAATAGTTGTGTGAGAAAAAACATGGGGAGGATTCTATTTTCGAAATTCAGTTTTTTTTTTCTTTTGTGCTTATGAAGAGGTTGCATGGGTATTAATGTTTGTGGTGGAAATTAATGGAAAGTTTATTATTTTTTAATCTTGGCTTTAGATGAGGTGAGAAGCTAGATAAGAATTGTCATTTCAAAGTTTCGAATGGGCTAAAAATAATTTATGGAGTTCATCCTTGCTAGTAACAATATCAATGTTAAACTACTTACATTGCTAATAAATGAAAAACAAAATAAAAGAAAAAATCCAAAAACAATTCCACGACCACAAAACCAAACGAAACCAATCCCTCTCGATTAAACTATCCTTTCAAAGGGAACCAGCCTTATTCTATTCAAATCCAAAGCAATTTCCGAGGCAATATTTCACAATCTCCTAGCTACCATTGAGATTTACTTGCATCTAGATAAGGTTGGAGTGGACGGTGGGTCCTAGATAACAATGCAATTTACACTGAGCATAGAGAACGGGTGAAAAGAATCAGTCTGTAATAGAGAGTATCGCAATGTGTTGCGTTAAAGGTAGTAGTGGATTGTAGGGTGCGTTTTTTGAACTTTTGGCTACACAAAACTGCATATTGGCTGGGATATCCATACTATAATATTTTAAAAGCGAAAGTGAGTTTGTTACGTCTTCACGCCTAAATGACTCTACCGATTTTGATGAATTTTGGTACAAAGATAGTTGGAACCCTGGAGACGGATATATATTTTTTTAATAAAAGATTGAGGTATGAGGGAGAAAGAGGGAAGAAAAGGGAAAAAATAGCATTGCTATTACAATAAATATGGTGCGAGGGCAAAAACTACAGGTAGAGCAGGTATCTGCAAATAGGAAAGGGGAACTGGGTTACCCCAAATTTAATGCGAGCGAAGCCGCGGGCAATAGCTAGTAACATACAATCAACTGATTTACTTTGAGTATTTGACAACGCAACGCTAAAATGCCATAGAACATCTGTAGAGTAACTAAGTATTAACAGTTACTTACTAACCGTAACCCTACACTAAGATATCTAAGCTGGAATGAGACCCGGATTCCCCCCAATAGCAGCCCGAGATCAATATCCCAGACATTAGCCTGTATTCGCTTCATTGCACGCATTGTGCCAACTGAACTGTTCTAAGCTGCACTTTGAACACATCATATTGAAATGGCTTATTGATTTCGATAGATACAGAACCAATTTTGGAAATAGAATATAAGGAATCATTCAATTAATTGATCGTGGTGGTATCCAATCCACGTCTGTGTTTTTTGTAAAATTATATTCATTCGGGGCGTACATGGCCAGAGTTTGCACAGGCTAGAAAAGTGTGGAAGGAGAAAGGGGAGACCGTTTGCCCAGGAGTGAGAAATAAAGTAGACTATTAAAAAAACAAAAATCGGCCAAGTGCAAGTCGGACTCACGCACTGAAAGTTCCGTACAAACATGCAATATAAACGGCCATGTCTTTTGACTGGCATAATCTTAATCTAATATTTTTTTCACAGCTTCAAGGGACCATAACTTATATACAATGTATCCATTCAATGGCTAGCGATATTATATGTACTTATACAACAAACATTCCAGTACTCAAATTTATTAATTTAAAAAAAAACTACCTTTTTTCACAAATAAGTTTACAAAACTTTCGTTGATTTTCATATTTATTTGGACTTTTTTTCTAAAGCTACGAAAATGTAAGCTCATAATTTCTTAATTTAAACAAAAGACAATATTGTTGCCCTCTGAATAAACCTATTTTCGTCTCAGTAAGACCAAAACTATGAGAGATATGATTATTTTTTGTACACGCATAGAGAATATCTCAAAATGTCTGCCAAAAAGCGGAGAAGTGAATTAAACCCAAGTGTGTAGCGTAATAGTATATTAAAAACACTCGTTACATAAGTATCTAGAATATCGCTACTCCATGACCGGACACGTTGTATATGGTCTACTTAACTTAAATATACTCCTAATCAATTTCCCCCTGGTAGCCTTCTATAAGTAAGAAAATGCTGTAACACCTTTTCATTTATAGAAAGGTTATTACGTACAACAAAGCAGAAAGCATAAACTCCTTCGTTTTTAATTTGATTTGATTGTGTGTCTTATTAATTTGCATATATAAGTTTTTTAAAAAGCTATTCGCGTCGTCTCTCGAGTCGCGTTTCCGCAAATGAAATGTAAATAAGGAGAAATGTGGGGCATACAGGGTAGCCGTGTGTACGCTTTTAGGAGGATTGCTCCGATATTTCGAAGAATATAAAGTGCTGACTGAATAATTAATGTTTTATTGTATGTATGCTATTATGTTATCTAGATTTCACAAAGGAAAAAAAATGTGTCTGATACATATAATGAAAACCTGATTTCGAGGAAGACGAAGAAGAAAACACTTCATAAGTAAAAAGTCAGGAAAGTAGAGTTTAATAAACTTCGAATTCTCAAGTGAATAACCAGCTTTTTTGTATGGCATCTCGCAGTTCAACGTAGGAGGTTGTCGTATGCTTAACCGGGGAATTCCTGTGGATGCCTTAATTTTAAGGCTTTCAGCCAGGGCAAAAAACTTACAAACCAATAGACTACACGCTAAGGCAACCCCATGTGGGGTACAGCAAAGGCCAGCGTTAAGTCAGTTAAGATACTATATATTTATTGAATACTACAAATATTCGATTAACTATCGTTTTTTTTTTTCTAAAATTTAGCGGTAATTAAACCTAGGGAGATAACGTTTGTTCCAATCACAAAGTTAATGATTGCAGAAGAATGATGAAAGAAGAAAGCTGTTCATGCTTACCTATATATATGAAAGAGAAAGTTATCACGATATCTCAGAAACTACGGGGAATCTTTTTAAGACATAGATGCTTACTAATACGAGATTTCACAAAATTCAACCCCTAATGTGGTGAAACAGGTGGATTCCCTAGCCGGGTTGAGTTTAAGATTTGAATAGGCATTCTTTCGCGAAATTAATAGACTTCACGAAATTAACATCACGCTACGATACTATGGAGCTGAACAGCGAATAAAACCGCTGGGCACAACTAGTAACATATATACGTGGTCCAGATCCATTGCATTTTATCCCTAAACAATACTAAAAGAATAATAGAGGTTTAATAACATTGATCAAACCTTCAAAAGTACAGGCTGGTTTGCAAAAATGTTTGATTCCTCAGGTTTTTAAATACAGAACCAATAAAAAAATTGGATGGTTTTGGAACCAGTGTGTGTTAAACACATGATAAAATAATCTTAGAGACCAGAAACGGAATGTCCTTAATAAAAGGCAAAATACTAATAACCTAAAAGTTATATTTGTGATAAATATTATAATCTTTTTTTAGTTATTTATCCTATATCGTGGATGCGTTTACAAACATTTAAACTCATATACACAAACAGCCAGACCCGGAACGACTATGTGTAGGCCATACAAATATTAGTTCCGTGCGGGATCGAACCCACGACACGCAACGCAGCAGTCGATCGCTCAGCCACTGCGCAAACCATGCCGTCAATCAACATATTTAATTTACCTCAAGCACATTAATAAATTAAAAACAACAGAATGATGTAACGCAACGCCCTTATCACCACTATGTCCTTAGAATCCTCCCGAGCGTCGTCTTTTGAAAACCAAAGAGAAGAGAGCCGTAGACAGCTCGTCATGTTTTTTTTATTCATATCGGACCAATTAGGTTTGAAGGAGAAACATCTGTAACACTCTTTCGTTGCTCTTCGACCGAGGTTGTAGATTTCACTACAGGTTTTTAATAACTTTATTGCCGAGGAAGGACCCTTTAACAATAAAATAACAAAATTGACACACTATAACACAAAAATAAAGTAGAAGAGGTAGCAAACTAATACTAAATAATTTTACACACACCTTTTATCAAGGGAGAAAATACAGTTCGTGTATTTTTGGTTAAGTAAAATAGCATATAGTTTTTATCACAAACAGAATAAAACCAGTAGTCAGACAAACTACTGATTTTTTCACAAATACTATAGATACAATTTAGTACGAAAAAAAACACAATAACTAGCACTAGTGGCTGCAAGCCGAGATCCAGAGACGTAATGAGTGAAAAAGTGACTGTTGAAGATTAAGTGACTGAATGAAATTCGAAATATGAATATTAAAAAAAAAACAATGTTGATCTAAAACGAAAGAGGTTGAGGCAACAGAGAGGGTAATATACCCACTCTGTTGCAAATCTAAGACTTAAATGTAGTCTTAAAAGCGTTTTATGCTTCTTTTAATTACGAATATCTACCAATTCCCAACAGTACTATCTGAATCCGCAGTTCCTATATGATATTCCAGCAGAATGACTGGCACCACAATGTCTTTACATAAACACGCAATGTTCTTATATAGGCACGCAAGCCCGTAGGCCTGTCCTGGTTTAATTATCTAACGTTTTCGTATCATTTGCGAACTGCGTTATCATTTCGTGTTGGTATGGCAGTTGTCTTGTTCTTTTGGTGATAGAGAGAAAATTAGTTTTAATTACGAATTTATTTTCATTATCATAATCACGCAGTTAAGCTCTGAAATTGTTGATACAGCACATATTCCCTTTAATCCGAATTATACGTTGAACACCTTAGAGGTTTAACAATAACTATACATGTACATATATACTTTAAATGATTATATTTTTTTCAGCAGCAGATCCTGAAAAACCTATTCTGAAATTCATATTTAGAATAACGTAATAAAAAAAAACATTCAAACAGTTTTAGCTTTTGAATCTAAAAGTAAATGACAATATTACAATTCCAAACTCGAATTCACATAACACCTCACTATTACGTTTATGTGAGGTAGAGAACCTCACATAATAGTTTTACGTACCCTGCAGGCAAAACCACAAACACGAAATTACTATTAAAAGGAGAATCTAGTCCAATTAACCAGTATAAACAAAACACAAACGGCAAAGTATGTTTCTCTTCTACCAGCTTATTCTACAGAACGACAAAGCGCCCCAGGATTATCAACAGCGGAACCTATTACCAAGATAATATTAAAATTCCGTTTGTTTGTAACAAATTGAGGAAACGGAAAGGGCTCCTCTAATGAGATAATAACATTTTCCGCACAGGTGGCCCGTTTTCGGCCCTCTCGCTGCGAATATTCCAATTTACTATCTTGCGGCGACGGCCTGTGTAATCTTAAAACTTTATGGGTCAGCATGTCTGTTTATGTAAGTTTTGTGTCTGCATGTTCCACTTTAGAGGGGCACCAAATTAGTTCGTGTTGGAATAGGATAGCTTCTAAATATAGCCACTTTATTACAAGTGCAAAACATTTACGAAAACGCATTGCAAATTCTTTGCTACGAAAGTATCAGCAATGCTACGCCGCACCGTAGTCGAAGTGCTACGCTATGTTGTAGATAGACGCTGCTGCTCAATATTAAACGTTATACTTTATATACTAAATCCCATTTTTAAATCTCTTTTTTCAGGTAAATAAATATAATACAGGCTTATTCACACCAAGAAACTGAGGTTAAACATTTACTTTGTCATTGTAATTCACATTCACCGAGAAAGATGGCGCTTCTTATATGGGTCATATAAAACGAGGTAAATGATCCCGTAACTAATTGCTGAAATTAAAATAAATTGCTCAGTCCTGTCATGAAAATGAGCTCGAAATATTAATAAAAACGCTTTTATTCTGTGAAAAAGATATTATTAATGAATGTCTTTTACAATATGCTTTAGGAAATCTTATCATCAGCAACACATTATTATTAAAAGCAGTTGAGCCTCAGCTGCTGTTAATCTAGATCTGTGACATGTGATCTACATGTGTGTGTGTGTGTGTATCTGTGATCTGTGTGTGTGATCTAGATGTGTGTGTGTGTGTTAGTGACAATTGACTCGGCCTTAACTTTCTTCTTCAAAAATGTGGTTTTGCACTTTTGCTTAACCCTTCATTCAGATATTATAGATAAATTCAGAAATATATATCAGTTAATAAATAAAAGTTGACGTTTTATAGCAATCATATTGGTAGCTGATGTAATATAGTGACATTCTCAATAACATAATTTAATACGAAATTAAATTTCTGCAATTATATAAAATCTGACATTTCAAACAATCACAAACTAATAACAGCTGATGTAAGATAATTTTGACATGTTTAATAATTTAACCTATTTCAAATTGAATATTTGCATTCCACACAACAACCCTAAATATTCCCGAAACAAACTACTCACAAGGGCAATTTACATCGATTTTCGTCCGAAAGATTTCGTTACAAAACTTCAGCTTTAACGGTTATACGTTTATACCGATTGCTGAACACGTAAACCGTAATTCAGTTCGCAGGTGTGCCGACAATCCGAAGACAAGTCTACACATTGAAATTTAATAAAACTTCCCTTATTCGGGCGCTTACAATTTACGACGTGTCAGAGGAGACGCGCGGAATCTATTGTAGTCGCAGATGAGAATATTAGTGGAGATAAATGTTTGTGAGTTATGTGATAACGTGTAGATATGATACCAGATAAGAAACAAAATAAATAGTTAATTGCATATCTTCAAAACTATAATAAAGTTAAAAAAGAGTCATAATCAGCCTCAATAGACCATCGTAGCATCTCTCCTATGATCTCTCATAAGAAGTAACAAATTCATTTCTTCAATCTCAAACACAAAGCAATTATTTTAAATAGACCAATAACAGGCAATTTTTAATGATTTAAATGTCAAGAAACAAAAGAATGTTGCTACAGTTGAGCAACTAACAGCTTAGCCAAAACAGTTTTATTTATGCACTCAGATGTTTTAATATAACAACAAAATTAAACAACACAAAATAAAAAAAAAACATGTTATGAAATGTATTAAAACTATGTAGTATGTTATCAACCTGTATAATCACGTACCTCAAAGCAACACAACATATACCCCTTACCGTGTTCCAATCAAGCTTGCGAATTGCTACTAATTCATAATCAATCAGAGTAGTTTCTGCTTGTACCCGATATATCCACGTCTGGAGCTTTGTGTACCAAGCTCTTACACATCTTATCGTCATGTTCCACATCGATTTGAACTACAGCATGTATTTACTTACTGACACAGCGAAATAGGAGAGGTTAGTGTTTCAAGTAACAAGTCATCAATATTGATAATTATATATATTGTAAAAAGGTCGTTAGTGTCTGGAACACCTCTTTTTTACCCATCGGCGATAACAGATTAAATTTAAAATGTGGGTTACATGAAAAACTAAGGACGGATTGCTTTTTTTTGTTTATAGGAATATATTTGATAGGAAATCATCATATAACTTTTCACTTTGGGCGGTGCAGGAGGGAACGTCAGACTTTTTCTGGCTAAAACACACCCATGATCCTTATTTTGCCCTTGTATATGTTATGGGGCTACAAAAAACCCGCAACCCCAGCAATCGGTGGCCTTGGCATACTCCTCTGCTTTGCTGACATCTGTTTGAGGCGCGCGTGCAACACGAACGCGCCGTTGACATGATTTTTCGTCAGTAGACGGACTGACGGTGAGCCATCCATTGCTCGCAGACCCGTCTAAGACCCGCGGCTTGGAGACCTACTTAGGAAATGCAAGAAAAGAACTATCATGTTGGAATGAAGATTCAACCAAATGCAACAATTTAGTAAACTACATGATTGCATTAAACGATGAATTGAACTTTATCAACCACATATATTTTTAGTCTAAACATGAATGATTTAGTCTAAACATGAATTATAACCAAGGTTTGATAACACTATTTAAAAGTGTTCATGGTTTTTTTACATATTTACATTTCTCTATGGAGATTAATGAACCCCTTCTCTTTTGGGCTGGGAAATCATCAAATAACTTCCTCCGCTCTGGGCGGAGCGGGGGGGGAGTGTCAGACTTGTACTGACTAAAACCCACCCATGTTCCTTCTATTGCCCTTTACGTTCCGAGGCCGCGATATCTCTTTCAAACAACCGGCAACCTCGTATTAATGAACCCCTTGGAATGTCCAGTACTTAAAATTAAACAAGTTTATTATACCTTGACTAGGTAATACCTTCGTCTTTTTGTTCTTGTAAAAATAATGATAATTATTGGAAGAAATGCTTTGAACGTCGTAATCGAAATGTAATGAAATAATTATAACAAAAATATACGCTAAATTCTAAACGAATTTCCCTTCCCTCACAAAAGTACAAAACGTCGTCGTACACCCGAATCAAATAAACATTTTACATACAAATATACATATAAACAGTCGCACGCGTGCGGCCGTACTCTCGATACCTTCCGATACAATGGCCGAACGAAATCGAAACCCGGAATCCATTACGCACTACACGTTGGCGCGTACAATTTATTTTTTGTATGAAAGCCTCGGGGGCCCGTAATGGCGAAAGTTTTTCCTTCAGAGGTAATTGTGAGGGCCGATGCAAGGCAATAAATAACCACAGTCCCGCAGTCCTCGGACCCTTGATTGAACTTGCTAATGAATGTAGGATAAGAAATAAGAAATTCGGATATCGAAACTCTCTCTTCTTCCTCTCTTGTTACACTGAAAAATGACTTAAGTTTTTATTCAATTTCGACGTCGAATTTTCGTGAGTCGACTTGTAATTTTCTTGTAGACGATACCCCTAATTCTGATATGACATCCCTTATTTGAATTTGGAAATCGGTGTTCTTTTTTTTACTTCGAGCAATTTAAAGAAAACTTTTTCAGGTTATATTATTTTGGAATAATTTATTGGCACTGATTGGGAGTTAGGGAAGGGCCAAAAGATATCAAATTACTTTAACGAAGCACGTTAATTACACGAGTGATGTTCGTAAGCTGAAAAAACCCTTCAGACACCTTGACATTTTTTCGACTTATTTCCTATTATTTTAATCTCATATCAATACTGTGACCGTAAAATTATTTGTATTGTAGGAACAAAACCTCCATAAAGTAATTGTTATTTCAATGAGTACGGTCAACAAATATCCCTCCAACAAAAAACAGAGTACGCCAACAAAAACATTAAACGATACAAAGAATACCCGATAACAAGCTCAGATCGAATGTTCCAAATAAAAATGAAAAAAAAACATTAAAAACACGCATCTTTGAAAGCAAATATCAAAGGCAAAATCCGTCCACCGAATCGGATGTAGTTATCAATAATTCCGTTCAAGATATGCATTAAAAAATGTCTAGTCGATACGTCAAAGGGAACTCTGTTTTGTTAACAAAGTGTGTTCGTGATCTGGAAGCCAATGAGACAGGGCCAAACCCTTGTTTTCAATAAAAACAACTCACTTTCAACTGTGTCCACGCTTGGGAATCTTGGCAATGTGACACAAGTCACAGTATTAATATGGAACAGTAGGAAAACCTCTGAAATGTTTCACTTATGTGCGGAGTTTGGTCTTCCTAAGGGAGGCTTTTAAGCGACGTGGATGGACTGTGGCAGCAGCTGAGAGCAGGTGTGGCAATGATAGTGCTGGTAGAAGGTGTTTGCAGTATGCAATGGGTACTGTCCATTAGTTTGGAACTACTTTGGTCAACTTTGTGGTCAAAAACACAGGGAAATATGATTCCTACTAAACGGAAGCTCTCATGCATACGTAAGTAGGTAAATAAACGTGTTTTTTTTTATATTATGACAGTTATTTATTCGCCTTTTTTTGGGTGGGAAATCATCGTATAACTTCTCCCGCGCTAGGCAAAGCGTAAAGGAGTCTTGTACTGAATGAAAACCCATCCATGTTCGTTCTTTTGTCTTTTGTGTTCCGGGGCTGCGGTACTTTTGGTTGCTTACATAAACGTTTATCATTTCCTTGACTTTTTACTCCTCTTTATACTCATCTGTGTCTGTACTGGAAACCGTTTAATGATCACCCTGTTATACAAATTCGTAGAACATTTTTTTTTTTAAATTTGGCCCACACTAGGAATTACTCTTAAATCGTGGGTGCGTTCACAAACATTTAATCTCAGATACACAAATAGCCAGACACGGAACAACTATCTGTAGGCCATACAAACATTTGTTCCGTGAGGGATCGAACCCGCAACACGCAGCATAGCAGTCGATCGCACAGCTACTGCGCCAACCGTATCGTCAAATATAGGCCTAGTTACATAAACCCGTGTGTGCTATTAACAACGTATAATAGAGGTGTTTAAACCAAAAGCCTGCAGTGCCTGCCTATCTCGCACCCCCCAATCAAATAGAGCACAAAATATTGTGAATTTCAATTAGTTTGAGAACAACCCCTTTTGCGGGGTCACGTCGTATTACAAAAGGACAACGCGGACTCCCGTTATTCTATGGCTAATTAAATATAGGACCTCGGTTCTACAGTGGGCCCTTTAAATATTCAAGATAATTAATCCTACTCATATAATAAAAATGAAAAAGTTTATGAGGATGTATGTTTGTTATTCTTTTACGCAAAATCTACTGAACGGATTTCGATAAAATGAACACACTGATAATTTAAAGCCGGGATTTACACTAAAGATACTATTAGGGTTCCGTACCTCGAATGGAAATAAAGCAGAACCCTTTTACGACCACTTTCTTATCCGTCTGTCTGTCTTTTAACCCGGTAGTAGTTTCCTCTGTATAAATGACCAAACACCACGCGGGCGATGCCGTGGGCATAAGCTAGTTATGTGATCATGATGATGACTAAGCTCACCGATTGTTTTATATCGTATGTAATGAAAATCTTTCCAGAAGTTTTCTCAAAATATTTTGTAGTGTAGTGATAAGAAGTTAAAGTTTGCTGCCTGTGAAGTTTAGGGTGTATGGCAGAGTGGTCTGTCTGTTTCCTATCGGCTTAAACTTTACTATGTTCTACTAGTACTTACGTTAAGCTGAAACATACTTCCTGTAAGAAGATGCATTTGAACTCGGTGTAGTGAACCACGGTGCTGCAAACTTTTCAGCATGTGATTTTAGACCCATCAAAGTAATCATGTAGTTTTAAAATCTGACGAAAAGTTTCCACATCAAGAATTTGGGACTAAACAGTAACCGTACCGAACATGTTTCTACACCGTATTTAAATGCATCTAAAATGTATCCAATACTATTTGATGAATAATATTTGTATGTTGTATGTTTAACGTCAGTATGTTTAATATTTATATGTTTAATTTATTTGTTATCACGTTCTTGAAAACTGCTTTAACGATTTCGCTGAAAGTTGCAATAGTTTTGTCTATATGGATTAAAAATCGTTCTAGCTAAGTCTCACATCTGGGAAAAGTTATTTTGACAATTTTCACCCGATGAGAGGTCGATAGAATCTTCTATGAACATTAAACGAAAATACTCAATGCCCAGCTTAATGAGTTCCCAGTTTAGCCATCCACAACTTTACCCATATTTCTCGTGATAAGTAATTACAACAGTGCCCACTGTGGCCGAGCCCCGAAGCGACTAGATAAAATTGCATCGGATTAATTTGCCTACCTGTTCGAACGATGCGACCCCTGTCCCTGACAGCCTTTGTGCGGAGATATGGACTTCATTACATACGTACATATCGGGGGATATTATAGGCCAGGAATTAATATGGCGTTCTGATTTGACCTTTACTTTTTGATTACTTTTATTAGGGTGACCGGGAGAGGGATATTTTTTGGCTTATTTTTTTTTGAGGTGTTTTTTTTTGCGTATGGGAAATGATCAAATAACTTCCGCCGCTCTGGGCGGAGCGGGGGTAGTGTCAGACTTGCACTGACTAAAACCCGGGTGTTTCCTCCCTCCCAATTATATGCAAGAACCTCCCGAAACTTCCGTGTCCGATGAGGACCTACGTCAGGCGGTAGGTGAGGACGCCATGGCGCCTCTCCAGCCACTTCTCAAAGAGAGAAAGAGAGGACTTACCACCACTATTGTGGCGTGCCCTGTGGGTTCAGGCTTTAAGAATGTTTTGATTATTAATTCACAGAGTTCTTTACTGACAGATGTTTTAACACCTTCTTTTTCTTTCTTAAATGGACAACAATACAATACAAGATTATATTTTCACAGAAGCACTAAACCTGAATAAAAGGTGTAAGAACAATTTATGAACATAAGCTCGGCACCTAAAGAGTCAGCAAAATAAGTTATTCCTTACATAAAAATTAAAAATAAAACGACAAAGCAAAAGCATGCCCACTGATTATCATAATTCGGGAAAAATCAAAATCTTACTCGTCACGTTCGTCACGTCAATGAAAATCTTGATTTTTATGATTCTGTACCTCCAAAAGAAAAAGCGGAACCCTTATTAAATAACTTTGTTGTACGTCTGCCTGTCTGTCAGTCTGTCAAGATCTCGGGAACGCGTGGAGGTATCGATTTGAAATTAAGACCATATACTCAAATTTGTACTCCCATTGTATGGTATTTTTGTCCTGTGAAAATAAACCCAAAGTCTACGCAGGCTAAATATACCGCCGTTTATATCACAAGATAGTACGGAACCCTCGGTGCGCGAGTCCGACTCGCACTTGGCCTATTTTTTCAATGGTTAGTTCGCTTAAACACAAACCTCTTGCATTTTAATTTAAAAAATAATATAGTTTTGTGTCTATTTTAACGGTCGACTGACTTACACGGTACTTAATAGTGTAATTCACATCTTAATAATCGGCAAACAACAAACAAAACTCCCAAAATTGTATCACACCAATTACAACATCTCCAAACAAATCCAAAGAAGAATAACCACACACAAGTAATCTGTTGGCAATACAATAGTTTGTCATAACAACCGACCATCTTTGTCCACGCGAAAATATTGCCCAACTAAGGCAATAACGAGCAGTGTTAGTTGCCAACTTTGCCCAAGTTTTACCAACTATTTTTGCCCGTCATAATAGCCCGACTTCAAGCGATCTGCTGTTTTCATTGGAACTGTCTTTATTTTGTTTGTTTCCTTTTTATTGTAACATAAAAGTGGTGTTAAAGTTTCTATTACGTGTTTGGATTGGACGATTGACACTTTTTGTTTTTTTTTTAGATTGTTGTTCAGTTTTCAATGAGATACTTAATTTGAATGGAAATTGCTGCAGAATGGGGAAAGTCAGTTTAACAATTGTTTTTTAAAACGTTTCTCAACTCTTTTTTAAAACGTTTGGCACGAAGACGGCTTTCATTGTTTAGTTAAAGAGACTTGTTCTTTTAAAGCTATTTGAGAAAACTCGTCTGACGATTTTGTTATGTATGTGTATTTATTAAGGATAGTCCAAAAAAAGGTGTTTACAGATCATGGAAAAAAATGTACGACAATAGTATCTTGTAGGAGTACTCTTTTATTTCCAGGAGACTACAGCATGCAAAATAAAAATTACTCAAGTAATAACAAAATTAAAATACAAATAGAAACAAAAATTAAAAAGTTTGAAACAATTAAAATTTAAACACATCAGGTATTTAGGATTTAAATTAAGAATTGAAATAATATTGAAATATGTTTTTTAACACCCTTGCTCGTAAAGCTGATGTTATTCCACCGGTTTTAAATATGTAAAGAGGGTCATAAAAAACGCGTGTGTTATCAAAGCAAATAGTTAAGTTATAGTCCATACAAATTCCATAACAGCATTATTTGCAATTTCAAATTTGGAACTGATCGCCGCCGCACGACTACAGGCTGCTAGTGAGCAGCACGCTGTTACTGTTCTTTTTTTTATTTTTATTTATTTAAAGGGTTTTGTCGCTTAGCGCTGTTACTATTCAAATTTCGAACTAATTCGAAAGTAGGCAGCGCTAGCTCGCTGTTGAAATGGCGGAGAAAGCAACAGTGTGCATTCACAGATTGAGTTTATTTAATTATTTTTTTCTGTTTCCTCGCAAAAGTGTTAAAAAACGTCGTACGATATACGTGCGTATTGGTTATAACATGCTCGTCTCAATTACGCCCTCGCCTGCGGCTCGGGCTGAAATTCCGACTCGCATGTTATAACCATCATAACGCACTAATATCGTAATGTACTATTAATGCATTATCTATGATAGGCAAGAGATTTACATATGTCAAAGTTGGTTGTTTTAACCAAATAAAAACACCGAAAGCCCACAACAACATCATACAACTCCGCTCGGAAGGCATGTTAAGCCGTCGGTGCTGCGACAGATCTCACTTCGGTCATGTCGCATTACCGTCCCATTGGATTATGAGAGTAAGGGAACAGCGAGTGCACCTGTACATACACTATAATATCTCCCGCGGCAATGGCTAATCTCCTCTGAGATCGGTCGCCATGACTGAAACGACCTGGAGGATTATGCATATTGCCTAAAAAGTCTTGGTACCGCGGCGTCATGACCTATGCTCAGAAACCAGAGCCTGGAATATAGAATAAGTCAAATGTACTCGCACTATGCATGGGAAGTCCGAATCATTTGATCAACCATTTTCTTTATCTAACCCAGCCAATTGTGTCCAAAGACCAACAAACCACACATACTCATCTAATAAAAATAAAATCAAGCCTTTACTCCCCCGAATGACATAGAGTAAGAACTTACAGTTATTACAAAAGAAGCATCTTCATAAAAAACAAAACACGCTTCGTTCAACGATCCCCTCAAAATCCAATAAGCAGAAATCCACAACAAACTGCGATCAGTGAGCAACTGAATCCAACAATAGTCAGCAGATATCGTACTTCCGTACTATTGAACTGCTAACATATCGAGCTGCCGTAAAAAGTGGACATTGTCCTCATAAGGACGGCTAACCGATATCGATATTAGAGACGATACCGGAACGATTTCATTTCGGGTTATTGCGATATTGATATTTATATTGTTGTTTTGTCTTGTTCATAAAATAAAGTATATGTAGTAAAGTTTAGGACCATAGTTTTTATTGTTACTTAGAATCTTCAACTGGCTGTATGTGTGTGTGAGTTTAAATGTTTGTAAACGCACGATACAGGAGAAATTCCTAGTGTGGGGCAACGTTTTTTTTGTTTTAATATTTTATATAATAATAATAAATAGTTTTTTTTATATAGGTATTTATTTATAATAGTAAGAAAGTTCTTCTAAAATAATGTTTTTATCATCAGGAAAATAAGTGAAGTTCGTTTTGTAATAGAATTTTCGCAGTCAATGTATACTGAAAATTAGTAATACTATAATTAACTGAACAGTGTAACGTTTTCAGTGTTAGAAAGAAATTGATATTGATACTCTTTTTCTTAAAAAAAAAACGGAATTATGCAATGTTACTTTATTATTTTTTATGCCCTATAACGAGTGCTTGGTACAAACATAAACTAAAGACGGCGATTTTTTTATCAATAATACAATGGACCATGGATGGTTATATACATATAATATAGTTACGAAAATATTATAATAACTAGCAGTGTCCAGCGGTTTCACCCGCTGCTCAGCACCTTAGTGTTTTAGCGTGATGTTATACAGTAACTTAACTTCATTAACGAATGCTCGCTTGATAAAGTACGCCCCACTCTTATACAGACACCCTTATGAAGGTAACCCGTGTGAATAACAAGAGGAATATAAGGCCTTATCAATATTTTTTTTGACCTTTTTCACAAATCAGAAGCAAATTTAAATTCTATATACTTTTGTTTTAAAAAAAAAAGAAGCGCACTGCACTTGCAGAATGACACATGTAAACACTGAAAATTAAACGGCTTTTTTATGTCATCTTGCAGGCCAAACTATAAGGTTATTTTATTAGCTGTTGAATCAGAAAGCTAAACAGATATCTGCAAATTGAGCTCATACTCGGTGACTGACGCGACGTAACTTTTCGTGTGAGTAGTTTCCATTTGACCTACTATTCTACGTACTTGTAAATAAGGTAACATTCACCAAAAACATTTATAGAGCATCTTTTATTATAACGAAAAACATCGCCATCCAGAACAAAGAAGCAATGACGTCATCATTGCCCAGGTGTGCCCAACCTTCCATAATCCCTTACACGACACCCAGGGGACTAAAACCTTCGCAGAAATTTCTTCCGCCATATTTTTGTTGGCTCTTACAGCATTTGACGCGTTTAAATATAACGTCACGTCCAAGCTGACGCGAAGTGTTTGATTTATAATGTTGTATCCTTAGACCCACGTCACTCGATTTGTACAATAAATAATCGTTTCTCCGTGACAAGTAACGGGGCAGGATATTTGTTGTTGCGTCCTGAATACAAAGGGACTGGTTAGATGGTAAAGTCGGAAAGGATTTTTAAAGGGTAGAAAAATATACGGCAAATTGTAAAGTAAATGTTTTGGTGTCTACTAGCCGGGTCAACATCTGCCTAGCCTTTTCCCAAATACCGACTATCAGTCGACTACCAGCCCAATCATGAGAGTATTTTAAGCTTAAATGTATTTCAATTTGTGTTTTTGTATGTTGTAATTTTAATCTCTGAGGGACTTTTCTTTAACTGTAATATTTTTTCATAGATGATTGTTTGCATGAAAATTAAGTTAAGTAGTTATGTATTGTCAATACAGACAAGCAGGAAATTGTGCACCATACAAAATCTTATAAAAAAAACTCCCAACCCCTTGGCGAAAGCACTGATGGAAAAAACCCGGACAAACCGTAGACTAAAACGGAAAACTCCGCAGGTTATACTTAAATCCTAATAATATAACATAGGATTTGACACTAAAAAGTCACATACCGAGCATGAACTCCACACACCAACATCATCATCATCTGTCTAGCCTTTTCCCAACTATGTTGGGGTCGGCTTCCAGTCTAACCGGATGCAGCTGAATATCAATATTTTACATGGAGCGACTGCCTATCTGACCGCCACAACCCACCCCTTGGTAAGACTGGTTGTCTGACTTTCGGAACACTGACTACAAATGACAACCGGGACCAACGGCTTAACGTGTTTTCCGAGGCACGGAGGAAACTCGGTATGTAATGGGTGGACACCCATCCACAGAGCAAACTAGGCAAGCGCGGCTTAACCTACAGATCGACCCGAGCGGCTGCTAATATTTAGCCACGAGCTCCTCGTCACACACCAACAAACAAACTATTTATTGTTCCAGCACGGTAACAGATTGTAGTAAAAAAAAAGTATTTATGTAAGTTATATGCCATTCATGAGAATACATACAACAAGATTCATAATATAAAACAACCTCTTTCGTTCTTATATCACAATCACAAATACGTCTGATTACCTACAGCTAATTGTCCAATAATGGAAATCTTTATCGTGCACCTGATCTGGAGGATGTAATATCTAAGAAATCATTTTCTCATTAGGACAGCAATTCCGTGGCGGAAAAATCTTTTAGCCATTACGTATACTGGGAAAACTGTAAATGAATAGTTTTGGGAATATTCGTTACAGTAAATCGTCTTATATATTGTGTTTATGAATATTCGAAGCAGGTGTGGAGGGAAATTATTGTGAATATACCCGCGTAGTTTTTTGATAGTGAAATTCCTTGACAATTTATTTCCTGTTTTTACGTTTTTTTTTTTCTATACTAATATTATAAAGAGGAAAGATTTGTTTGTTTGTTTGTTTGTAATGGATAGGCTCCGAAACTACTGGACCGATTTCAAAAATTCTTTCACCTTTGGAAAGCTACATTATCCCCGAGTAACATAGGCTATATAACATCACGCTACGACCAACAGGTGCTGAGCAGCGCGGGTGAAACCGTGGAGAACAGCTAGTATTTAATAACTCACTATTTTAAAATTTATATCTAACGTAGAATGCAGAGGAATGAGGAAAATGTGTTGAGGAAAGTTTAGAGTATGAATGCCCATCCACATTCATACTCTAAACTTTCCTCAACACATAGGAGTATAGTCTAGTACTTAGGCATTTTAAAGCCCAATCTGGGCAAAAATTCCTAGTAATTGAATTTTTGTATTTACCTTAATCCTTCGCGCGACAAAGTGTGCAGACGAGCGCAAAGTTTCATACATTGTTACCCTACATTTATGTAAACAATTGTGCGACGGGTTAATTACGGTGTTATTATGAAAATGTGAATAATCGACATCGATATCGTGCCGGCTATGTTACAAAGGTCAAAATGTCACGAAAATCAAGTTTCTCGCAAATATTTCGCGACCAATTGCTGGGAGGTCAATAAAGGTCATTATAAAATTGTTCCTCATAAAATTGTCGACAAAAAATGCCTCTTGAGTTTTTTTCTGGAAATTGAACGGTTTTCGGATTAAAACGCTGAGAAAGCGACTAGAATGCACTCACATACGGGATTGTATACCGTACATTAAGGCGTAAACTTTATTTTTTTTATTAATATTTACAAACAGGCAATTTTTTTTACCGCCTTTAATTTATATCTTATTTTATTGTCTTTTTCTTTCATTTTGAATAATATTGTTTTGTTAATCTTGTTGCACATAACTCTGTAAAATCTCCTTTGGGAGAGGGCACTGGCTCCTGTAACACAGGTCTTTCACCTAGCACAGGAGTCAGGGACTTCACAAAACATGTAACCACTTCTTGTGTAATAAAGATTATACTTATACTTATTTGTAAGTGCCTTAAAAACACACCCGGAACAACTACATATCTGTAAGTCATACAAATATTTCTTCCGTGCGGGGATCGTGCACCTACTGTGCCAACGGTACCGTCACTTTTAATCATTACCCACATATTTAAGGCCACGTTGCTAAAAGCGAAAAATATCATCTTAAACTCACAAGCCAAACTTCTAAACTAGTACTTTTCTCCCCAGGCATGGCTGATGAGCTGCGCTTGTTTAAGGAGGAGATGCGAGCGGAGTTCCGCCTGATCCACCTGGAGTTTGATCAGCTGCGTACGGAGATGGTGGGTGTAAAGGATGCCATAAAAGCGTCTAATGAGAGAATGGACCATCTGGAGTCTCGGGTGAACGCTCTCGAGGTCAGGTTAGAGCAGAAACTCACGTCAGAGGGGGGCGGGAGTATCGAAAACACCATCGCTGACCTGAGATGCCAACTAAATGAACGAGATCAGGAACTCCTATTGAATGACATCGAAATATCCGGAATCCCTGAAAACAAAGAAGAGAGCACCTTGCACCTTGTCAGGGTAGTTGCCCTGAAACTCGGTGTCGATTTAGATGAAAGGGACATCGTGCACGCTGAGCGGGTAGGGTCTACGCACCGTAATCGAGTCGAGAACACGGATGGCTCCATCTCTGCTGATCCCGCTGCGCAGCGAACGCGGAGTATATCTGTCCGTTTCGCAAGGCGCATATCGCGCGATGTACTACTGCGCGCAGCTCGAGTACGCCGTGGTCTAAGTACACACGACCTTGAAATGGCTGAGCCGGCGGCGTCGCGCCGTGTGTTCATTAATGAGCGTCTTACTCGGACAAACCGCCAGCTATTTTATCACGCTCGTCAGGCAGGGAGTCAACACAACTGGAAGTATGTGTGGACAAGAGATGGGAGGATTTTGGCTCGCAAAGAGGACCGCCAAAAAGCTGAAAGAATCAGATGCCTTGACGATATACCCCGAATTTTTGGTTAATCTGCGGTTTGCACAATACCTATTCCAAGTTGAGCCACCAGACGTGTTTATCATCTGTTCAATCTCCATTGCTGGCTATTAGGGGTTCTGTCAATTTGTTTTCCTTATTACTTTGTAGTGTACGTCATAAACAATACTTATGTCTTATGTGTGTTATTTCTTTTACGGAGCGGTGTGTGTCTCCTGCCGCAACAGATTGGAATCTAATCGGGTCACCGAGTAAGTGTACTTTTAAGTTGTTTATTAATTATCTCCCGGTCTACCTACTATTCCTTTTTATAATTGTTTACAGTAATTTACTTGAATATCACAGAGATTACTTAATATCAAAAACACAAACAGACTATACTTTAACAACAACAAACACACACCTGAATATTTTACATAATGCAACTATACCTATTTACAAAATCAAATTAAACATATATACTTATAATCATATTATTATTATTATACATATTTACAAAATGAAAACAAAAGATATTGGAAAGGAATTATTGTTTACTTTTATAAATCTCATTGTCTTTTATAGATTTAAACATGAGCTTTTATTATTCACATTATATGTCTATTTCTATATTACATACAGTTATTATTTTTTAATTGATATTTTTTTTTACGATATACTTAATATGAAAATGCTTATTAATTCCTGCAGCATATTTAAGACAATAATTCAAATAAATAATGGTTGAAAAATATCTTAAAGTTGGTTTCTTAAATGTGGGTTCGCTTGGCACTAACCACTCTGACTTTGTCGTTGCTGTGGAAAGGCACTCTTTCGATTTAATGGCAGTCAATGAGACTTGGCTACGACCTGGTGAGGAAGGGCGTGCGCCTAATGTTCCAGGCTACCGTCTACGACACACTCCAAGACCGCTGGCTGTGCGCGGGGGTCGAGGAGGTGGTGTGGGTTTCTACCTTAAAAAAGGGCTCAACGTTCGTACTCTGCCTGCCCTAACTGATCCCAAATATGAATCAATTGAGCAAATGTGGATTACCCTCACCTTGAATGGGAATAAGATAGCTGTAGGCACAGCGTACCGCCCCCCACGGTTGGAAGTGGATCTGTTCTTCGATGCTGTCACTGAGGTTATTACTTCTCTAGGCAAATGTGAACACATATTACTATTAGGCGACTTTAATGTCAACTTACTGGCCACTAATAGTCAAACAAAGAAGGTACATGCCTTTTTAAATAGCTTGAGCCTCAGGCAATTAGTTAGTTCCCCCACTCATTTCACGGAACATAGTGAAACATTGATCGACCTGGTGTGCACTAATCTCAACTATAGGGGAGTTTCTGTTGAATCTTTTGGCTCACTAAATGGGCATTCACTCATTGCTTGCGAGTTTAGCATCAAGCGTAGTAAGTACAAGCCTCACTCAGTGATGTACAGACCCATTAACCAAGTTAATAAAGAAATGTTAAATAGTGACCTATCGCATATAGATTGGGATAACATCTGTGAATTGCAAAACGTAAATGGAATGGTTGAGATATTTAACAGAAATGTCCTAGCTATTCTAGATACGCATGCTCCAGTCAGAAAATGTTTAATTAAAGAACCGTCATATCCGTGGATAACTGACACAATAAAAATTATGATGAGCTTGAGGAATGATGCCCTGGACACGTATCGTAAAACGAAATCGGAGTCCAAACAAACGTATTATAAACAGTTAAAATCTCTTGTTACAAGCTCCCTATTTAAGGAAAAAGTTGCCTATTTTAATCATAATATAAACCACAAAATTAGAGATCCTAAAGAACTATGGAAAAATTTAAAAAAAGATGTATTGCCAGTTAAGCAGATCTGCGATCTCCCTTCTTATTTGAGAGATGCAAACCAACTAAATTCCCATTTCTTGAGTGTACCTGGCAACCCAAACTGTAATTTATCACAGCGTACATTTTTTGTGTCTAACCGTTTTAGTGATGCATCTTTCACTTTACAGCCAGTAACTGAGGAACAAGTTTTTCGATATCTTGGTCAGCTGAAATCTAATGCTGAAGGTTGCGATAGAATTACTTTGAATATGCTGATGTTAACCCTTCCGCAAACACTAAAAGCTATCACAGACATAGTGAATTACTCAATTGTGTCCTCAACGTTCCCTGACATCTGGAAAGTAGCAATTGTTCGACCAATCCCAAAAAAAAGTAACCCTACTGAATTCAAAGACCTCAGACCTATAAGTCTTCTACCTTGTCTATCTAAAGTATTGGAAAAGGCAGTATGTCAGCAAGTTTCACATTATTTAGAAAAAAATAATATTCTACCGGAACTACAGTCAGGGTTCCGTAAGCGACGTGGCACCTGCACGGCCTTGTTGGATGTGACAGATAACATCCTTGCTGCACAAGACAAAGGCCTATGCACACTCTTAGTCCTGTTGGACTTCTCGCGGGCTTTTGACTGTATAAACATTGATCTGTTCCTAGCCAAGCTACAATACTATGGATTTGACCACGAATCGATAGGCTGGTTCCAAAGTTACGTCAGCAATCGAGAACAACGTGTCGAAATACGTCTTAGCGATGGAACAACTCTTGCCTCATCACCAGTCTCTGTAAACAGGGGAGTCCCGCAAGGCTCCATACTTGGCCCCATAATTTTTATTTTATATTGCGCGGATATAATAAAAACACTGCAGTGTTGTAAATACCACATCTATGCAGATGATATACAAGTTTATATCTCGTTCAAGCCTGACGAATATGAGGGAGCCTTAAAGGATCTGAATGAGGATCTTGGGAGGATAGCATGCTGGGCCGAAAGTAATGGTTTAGTACTTAATCCGATCAAAACTAAATACATGCTACTCGGAACCAAGCACCAAGTAAATGGTTTGCCTCCAGAGCTCAAAGTTACTCTACTGGGTGAGTCGGTCAGTCGAGTCAGTGAGGCACGAAATCTGGGTCTGTTTATGGATGCTGAGCTGAGGTACGAAGGTCACGTGGCAGAGTCGGTGCGGAGCTGCTTTTATAGGCTCAAGGTCCTGTACAACATAAGGCCGTATCTGTCGGAAGAGCTGCGTATTCGACTAGTTGAGTCACTAGTACTCTCTAACCTGAACTACGGAGATACCGTTTTCGGTCCTCGACTACTGGCAAGGACTGAGCGACTGATCCAGAGAGTGCAGAACGCTTGTGCGCGATTTTGCTTCTCAGTTCCGCCTAGAACCCATATAACACCTTTTTTAAATCAACACTCCATTCTTAAGATGAAGTCACGCCGTAAATTACACTTAGCATGTCTGTTGTTTGGGGTTATTAAGCACAAGGAGCCGGCTTATCTTTACAAAAAGCTAAGCTGGATCGCTAGTAGAAGAGAATGCACGATTAGACAGTGCTCTCAGCAACTCACTACAGAAGTGCACAAGACGGCAGCCTTCAGAGGCAGTTTCAGGTACGCCGCGTCCAAATGTTGGAACAACATTCCCCCGCCGATAAGGAATTTAAAAACACTCGGTACCTTTAGGAATAGATTGCGGCAGTATCTGATCGACGCTCAGAAGAAACTGGGCCTGACCGTCACCAACACTTCCATAATATAGAGGGTTTCTTGTCCTAACGGCTCACTTTGTCCTATTAACAACAGACACTAACTATGAAAAATGAAACGCATACACGAAACACATTACAATACACGTTACACAATACACGAAACACATTACAACTATACTCACCGTACATTATGATAAAAACTGCAACATAATGATACCTACATGAACATGAACAAGTAAACTCGTACAAACACTAAGTCTAGACACACTCCATACACACTCCACACACTCCATACAACTTAAATAACAGTTATTCTTTACTTATATTACCTATACTGTGATAATGAAGTTTATTATTTTTAGTATTTAAATTCAAAATCTGTCTTACCGACAATCCACCTGCATAATATTCGCCGCACATTATCTCGACATCCGTGTGTCACTAGCAGGATTCAGCAGAATACCAGCGTCAGGTGATCCACCTGGCATTATGCTGAGCTGGACTCCTTTTTGGTGCAATTTTGAGACACACACCGCCCATTAGTGGGCGACCTTAATAAATATATGTGTTGTGTCTGAATGCCTATGGGTCGATTTTACTCAATCTACCTTACTTTTTTTTTTTTAATGTGTACCAATTGTTTTACTGTGTGATGTTTTTTTTTTTTAATTCTTGTATTGTGTCTTTTGTTGCATCAAATAAATGATTTATCTATCTATCTATCTATCTATCTACTCAGATAAATTCTATGCCGCAAAACCTACTTTCAAACTTAACACTAATAACAATACAAACAAAAAATGTTCGTCGAAAGATTTTTAATTTCTTCGCCAAAGTTCGCAGACGGCGTTTTGTCAGGATTTCCATCAGTTTAGTGGTACCACAAGGTTTTCTCAGTAAAACCAACTATTTTTCTTGGTCGCGACTTTTCCTTGATAAAAGAAAACTTCGTCTAACTAAGCGAAGGAAGATTGCACTTATTTATTTCAAGTAGTTGGTTATGTATAGTCGACACCTGCATTCGTTTTTACTGGTATTTCCAAAAAGGAGCTGTATTTTTAGGTGTTTCTCGAGTTTGAGTGCTGTTTAAGGTGTTAAGAAAGCTGTGATAAGAATATGAGATGGTTTAAGTTTTAGACTGCTACGTGTTTTGCTTTTGTTCTTGTTAGTTCAAGAAGAAACTTTAAACTAAATAAATAGTGATAAAAATCTTCTTCCGAACTTACCGACTAAGAAGAACATAATTTGGTTGGCGCAGTGGCTAAGCGACCGGCTGGTTCACCGCGTGTCGCAGGTTCGATCACGATATTTGTGTGGCCAACAGGTAGTTGTACCGGGTCAGGCCGCTTGAGTTTCAATGTTTGTAAACGCACCCACGATACGGGAGAAATTCCTGTGTGGAACAAATTAAAAAAAAAAGCAATCGAATTCAAAACGAAAAAAGAACAAACCAAATCAGCCATTTCTAATTAGACGAGCCGGTAAATCGTAAGACTCTACTTACAAAAAATAAATCCCCAACTATCCTGTCCTTTAACGAGACCTCAAAAAAGTCTAACGACGCAGAAAATCTAGCTTCCATCCACAATGGATCTGTACTTAAATCAGGAGTACCAGGACCCCATTCAAAGGCAGGAGGCTTAACAGGCCAGCATAATGCAAAGTTAATTTTAATGCAGCCCTATCTCGTTATCTGGATGGTCGATGCTTCTAAAAGGATTGCCTTGATCTTCAAGCAAGGCGGAGTAATATGGAAGTCAACTTTGCCGAAGTTGGGGCAACATGCGGGCAAGTTTGCCCAAGTCTGGAAGTTACAATCGGTAATGTATTGAGGGCCAATTAATAATTAGAGGGGGGAAACTTTTGCTGTTTTTGACGACAAATATTGCGGGGAGTTTTGAACAGGGGATTTTATTGGAGGGCTTCGTTATCGAAAATGTCTTGATCGGAAAAAGTGGCTGTTAAAGTAATTAGTGCGTCAATCTTCTGTTCTTTTTACCTTGGCGAGAGGGAAAAAATATGTTTCAGTTTCTTTGAGAAGACGCTTGTTCAACCAAAGCTTTTTAATGAAATAAATTCTTTTATAATCAGTAATATCATATTTTGTATTTGTTTACTGTCATTGTTCCTCAGATCACTTCTTAAGAAATTCACCAAGTTTTTTCACACATAAAGGTAGTTAAGTATAATTGGAACGTATTTTTTTTAACTTACTCTATAGTCCTTCAAAAGTTCTTTAATAAAAAAAATATATATGCCAGTGCTCTCTCCATACTATCTAGTCTCGTAAGAACGCAATGCTAATCCCTCTGCCGCTATTATTTTCTCATTGCGAGCCGTTTTTACTCGCTGCATCCCGTACGTCAGCGTATAATTAAAATACTCGCGATACCGGACGAATTGGATCCTACAGATTCTTTATACTAAAGTAGGTATTTGATTTAGGTCTCGTGCTTTTTATTCCCGAGATATACTCGTATTTAGAAATTAAAGTCTGGAATTCGATTTAAAAAGAGACTTATAGTCTTTCGTGCCAGTGTTGTGAAGATAGGTTTTATTGTGAAATTACCTTTTATGGATTACTAGCTTTTGCTCGCGGTGTTGAGAACAGGATAATTTTAGAGAGCAATGAAACCACAAGTTCAGCTTTTCATATATTGCAGCACATGTTTTTTCACAGACTGACTTTTTCTTAAAACAAAACATAAAACAATGACAGTCAAAAAGAAAAAATATAAAATTATTAAAAAGTTTGGTAGCTGGTCGCCAACATGGCCCCCGACGGTGTGTTGGTGTCAGAAGTGGGATGTCACCACGAAGGGGGGCGTGCTGCGACGACCCACTCGAAAGGTGGTATTGTTGGTCGCCGGCCAGTAAATTGGTGCTTCACACCGTCGGGGGCCATGTTGGCGACCAGCTACCAAACTTTTTAATAATTTTATATTTCTTCTTTTTGATTGTCATTGTTTTATGTTTTGTTTTAAGAAAAAGTCAGTCTGTGAAAAAACATGTGCTGCAATATATGAAAAGCTGAACTTGTGGTTTCATTGCTCTCTAAAATTATCCTGTTCTCAACACGCGGCTTCGTTCGTGTTAAATTTGGGGTAGCACAGTTCTCCTTTCCTGATTTGCAGGTTGTTCCCTTTTTTTTTCTTCTTTCTCCCTCATTCCTCCACCCGCGACTTCGTCCGCGTGGCATTGTTACTTTGGGTTAACGCTAACTTTAACCCGCGTGATGATCGTAAAAAAATATCTTTCTCTCCCCTTTTCTTCTCTCTTTCTCCCCTATTTCTCACTTTTTTAACCTAACTATCTCTGTACCAAAATTCTTCAAAATCGGTTTACCTAACAAACAAATAAACTCCCTTTCGCTTTTATAATATTATTAGTAAGTATAAGGATTTTAAGTAGGTATCTACACTCGTTTTGTTCGTAATATTATTACGGTTGAAAATCTGAGCTGTTTTGTGGGCCCTAAAAGCACAGGATCATGCTGAGTAGTGGCCTAAGCTGATTGTCGCAGTAAAAGCGTGCAATCTGTAAACATATTGTTCCTTTTTGATGAACCTATTTATAAATATTTGTAATGCTTCTTATGTTTAATTGTTATTTGGTTTTTTATGTGCTTGTCTTTTTGCATGCATTTTTTTTCTTTATTTCTAATATCACGAAACGAAAACAAACACGAATAACCCTTCTGTAACTACATGCTAATGTTATGTTATGTACACGAAACAAAATTAAGAATACATTACTTATTTTTAAACGGTAACTCTGATACGAGTTGAAAAACTAAACTCGAAAAAGAAAAGCAATTGTGAAAGTTTTACCAATTTGCGAGAATAAAGTGAATTTCAATCAAAGTTGTTTGAAACACAAACTAAAGGAGTTGCGGAGTATAGCGCACACCTTCGACAAACAGCGCCAGCTTCCAATCAGATAAGGTGCGCCGCTTCTGTTTTCACATTTTCAGAGAGAATTCATGAGAGAAAATGTATGCTTATTTCTAAATGTGGAACATAGATGGATAGATAGAATATTT
Organism: Ochropleura leucogaster; assembly: GCA_958449745.1. Classification (NCBI taxonomy): domain Eukaryota; kingdom Metazoa; phylum Arthropoda; class Insecta; order Lepidoptera; family Noctuidae; genus Ochropleura; species Ochropleura leucogaster. Next base: position 7,819,115 of record OY288206.1, read on the forward strand.
TTTATTATGTACACCATACAAATAACAAGAATAACATTAAACAACTTATAAATAGGGTGACACAATGGGCGGTCCTATCGCTAAAAGCGATCTTTTCAACTGTCACTAGTTATTTTATACAATTAAAAGTAGATAGTGTTACCACGCAAAAAAAAGACTGAAGAACTGTCTTATTATAGCTATTATCTGTAGATCTTAGGTATTATCTGATCAGATCTTCTTATTATTACAGGACTTTTCAGTAGCCATTAAGTCTGACAACCAATCCTTGCCAAGGACCAGTCCTTTTACCCAGTACTAACTGGATTGTGAAGGTCAGTCGTTTCATGTAAAATAGCATTCAGCTGTTTTCGGTGAGAGAGGAAGCTGACCCCAACATTGTTGGAATAGACAAGATATGATAAGTATAGGTAGTAGTTTCGACCTAGCCCCATAGAATAGTCGTAAATTAATCTTATTTTATTTATTTTTTAATTTATCTAATTTCTTATTTTTTTATGCGTATAAAACCATAATATGTTACAAAAATTTGTCAAAAACATTTTGTATTAAGTTATTTTATTTATTTATTTAAACCCACATACTACATACGCGGACTTAATGCCACAAGGCATTCTCTCACCAGACAACTTTTGAATTAAATAATATGTTACATGAATGATGATATATGAAGTCCGAACATACATATAACAGTCACATAAAGACGTAATATCAGTAATTAATTCAATATCAGTAACATGCCGCCTCGCTAATCAATCGAATAATAGTGGTAATTAATTTAGTTTGACACAAATGCACGATCGATTGATTGGAATACCTGCTAGGTGTTATCTTGTATTTGACTAGATTCTCTAGTGATGAATGGGCTGCGATATCATTCGACTAATTTGATTGGATAGATGCGATCTTTGGTATTTGAATCAAAAGTTTTGGTGTTTAGTAATTAATTGATCAAGTCTGAGAATATTAAGAGAAACCTCACCAAGAACACTGAACTACAATTCTGAGTTTTGCTAGCTAATTAGAGGCCGGCCTACTGCCATCATCCGGACACAAATCTAGACTCCATGGCTACTACTGAAAAAAAAATTAAACCAAAAACATCATTCTCACGCGCTAGAACAAGTTCGAATATACAGCTAAATAAAAATATGACACAACTATTGATCACACAGGTCAATTATTTTAAAAATTGCATAGCCGATTATACTATCCTCTTTAGTTTCATCATCTGCTTAGCGATCCCCAAACTATGATGAGGTTGTCTTATGTAGTCTTTCCCAAAACAGCTGAACATCAGGATTTTACATGGACTGACAGGCTTTTTGACCACCAAAATCTAGATACTGGGTAATACAAAACCCAATATAATAAAATAATAAAGTATTTAAAACCACTTCTCTTACTTACCTCTAACCAAACTCTTTGCACTGTATACATTGTTATAAAAATAGTAGGTATTTGCATTATGATGCAATAGTAGACACTATCTTTTAAACTAGGACAAACCTGTATCTTAAAAGTTAGGGTTCAGCCAGATGGATTCAGGTTATATTCACAAACGTAAACAATTGAAATAGACCATATATTAGACTTACTGCCATGTTTTCCAACACCGCGTTCATAGACATGACATTATTGAAAAACTACATCCCTACAATATTTCTGATTAGCTATCCACCAGCCTAGCCACATACTCCACATCTAATACGTAGTCAACACGGCGCGTGACGTGCGACAGCCCTTCATTTTGCGCGGCCGGCGCCATGCGACGTCCGGACGTGTTTATTTTTCATTTCCGCGTCGACCGGCTTGGCCCTCGAGGCTCGGGGTACGGTCCCGCGCGGCCTTCTATAATATGGCGGTAAGGTTTAAGCGGTAAGCGGGGTCAGCTTGATTAATATATAGATACGCTTTTTTATGGATGGGTAATCAACTTCATATGTAAAAATATTCGTACGCCTGCAGGCCAGCACATAGTGAAATACTTTTTTTAACACTATCCCCCGAATACTGAAACGTCACTCAAAATTTAAGTCCCACGTAAGTTTAACAGAGACTCAGAAGTGACGTTTGACCATACAAAATCTAAAGTTTAAGAGCTGCTCAAATGTTAAGCAGCCCTCACATTTTGAGTGACGTTTCAGTATTCGGGGGTATGTTTATTAGCATAGTTTTACATATGTGAAACGAATAAACCTATTTAAATTTGAATAACTTTCTACAAAGTTGAGTGTCAGACTTGTACCGGCTAAAACCCATTCATGATTAAGACGACTGTATTTTTTTAATAATTTTGTTACGCGAATAGTTGTCAGTTGTGAACCGATTTTTAAAATATTTTTTAAATTCGAAAGGGTATATTGGTTCGGTAGTTTATCAGATAATTTCAACAATAGATATTTTTCTTCTAATGTGTATGGATTTTTAGTTGCAATGGAAAATGAATACTCGGTAAGAATTGGTTTCAGATAACATCATAACACAACAAGCTGAAATAAAAAGAAATGCAAAACAAAAACAGGCTTCTAAAAACGCAAAATTAATAGTCGGAAGTCAGTATCAAAAAATCAATGGATCAAAAGTCACTGACTTCCGGAAGTCAATTTATTTTCAGACTTTTTAGTTGTATTTTTGGAAGTTAGTTATTTTAGCTAGAACTTTTTCATGAATCATGGTTTTACATCTATTTTATTTTACATAGCCCTACATGGGTACTAATAAGTGCCCAACAAAACTTAGGTTCACTGTTCGGGTTGGTAATTTATCATAATTTAAAAAGCATAGCCCATCACTCCATTCAACGCTTCTCGCGCGTCACTTGTACCACACAAAAAAACATGTCGCTATGTCTCTATAAAGCTATGTCAGAACGGAACGGACTAAAATAATAATATTATAACAAACCGTAAGGTATTTCGTAGTTTACTAATCAGTGTTAAAAGTGACCCGAAAACTATATTTTGGGTTTCACTATAGAAATATTATAGACTTCTTTTTGGTATCTATGGCTTTCACTCAAAAGTAAGACGAACAAATCTCTTAGAAATAAATTAGGGACAATAAACCTCCGTTTCGGGGACATTTTTCTTTGAAAACAAATTCACTTTGATAATAAACCACTCAAAAATCAAATGTTAATCGTCAAATGTCAAAGCGGAAAGGAGTATCAGACTTGTTCTGACTAAAACCCATCCATGCTCCTTCTTTTACCCTTCGTGTTCCAGGGCCACAGTATCTCTTTCGAACAACCCGTAACCCCGGCAGGCCCGGAGCTAAGCTTAGCTAAATTAGGGTTCATTCGTTACACCACACCTGTAATAGGTACCTGAAGGGTCAAGCAGAGTTGTAACTGATAGTTATGTATTTAGGTTTCTGGCCCATATTATTGAGAGCAAGGCAATCGCCATCAACCTCACACAAATCCAGACTCCGTGGCTGCTACACAGAAAATCCAAAATCCAAGTACCCAAAAACACTTTACCTGCCTTGGAATGAAACCCAATACCTCATGCTATTACTAGACCTACGAGAAACGGGGAACGAGTTACACGTTAATTAAAATAATGATGTCAAAAAAGGAAAATAATTAAAAAAAATGACTGCATATTTATTCTATTAGGTACATAAAACTCTTCACAATTTACATCTATTCACATCCCAGCCATAAATTCTCCCCTTGATAACTGAGAAGTCACTTTAACTTGAACATTTTCATACATATATCTATAGTTACAACACGCCCCGCTCTCCCCGTTACATTTGCCTATAAAATATACCAGTTGGGTGGAAGCGGGGTATAATCACAAGGATGGGTGTAAAATTGCAAACACCGTTGTTCTCATCAGTAGGCCCTTTCACGTGATTATTTTAGACATTATGGCTCTATGAGTGTGTGAGCTGTTCTTTTTTAAAACGTTACTTTTATCGCAAGTGTGATGAAATATTTAAAAAAAGAATGGTGTTCTCTTTCTCGTGTTTTTTTTTAACGAATCGTGTCTATGGCGAATGAGGGCCTTAATTTGAAAGGTAGACTTATTAGAACCTGTACCACAAATACTTCCACATTAATTATGCGAACCACCAGTCCGTGGAATTCAGTGCCAGTTTCTTTTTCCCCCGATCATTACAATCTGGATCCCTTCCAAGTTCAAGCGAATTGGTTATTTCTAGGAAAAAGTGCTCCACCCGAGGATGTATCATAGCTTTATATCAGGTCAGTTGCGGCCAAACACTAGCATATTTAGTAATAAAAAAAGAATTGCTAAAAAATTGCTTTAAAGCAACATATTCCTGTAAATTGAGAAACCTCTAATATTCATAACATGCACAGGACCGTGAATTCGACGCAAGTGCGATCGTGTCCTGCCTGGGTTGCGGGTTGTTCAAAAAAGATACCACGGCCCCGGAACTTAAAGGGCAATAGAAGGTACATGGGTGGGTTTTACAAGTCAAGTCTGACACTCCCTCCCGATCCGCCCAGAGCGGGGGAAGTTATTTGATGGCATTCAGCAAACAGAAGCGATCGTATCGTGTTGATGTTCCAATTGCTATCAACTGGATCATTTCCACCGGGAAACCACAAAAGTAATGTAAAGAAAAAACACATGGTCTAACAAAAACCTTGACACCTACAGATCTTGCTGGATACGAAAAAACTGTACAACATCTAGAAGTATCTAGAATGTAGATGGTATCACAATGTTATTACGAATTTCTGTGATTCCAGACACCAGTACCGAAAGGAAGGCTTATGAGAATATGGCTGCGAATATTTGCAAGATGCAAAAGCGCAGGATCGGTTGGCGTGGTTACGCTTGAGAAAACTACACAGTCCCACAGTCAACATCTTTCAGCTAGATAGAGCAGCGAGATATTATAAAGACGATTTTATACATCACTAGCAGTTGCCTCCGTCTTCGTTCGCGTGAAGATTTTTGTGTTTCAATTTATTTCAGATTTCCTATATTCTATCTCATCCAGTTCCTTTCAGCCGTTCTGCCGTGATTGAGTAACCCATTAATCAAATTCCCTTTCGCTTGCAGTACATACCTAGTAGGAAATCCAAGCCTCGGCCCTAGCGTGTCAGAGGGGTCTAGGAGGGGTCCAGGGCCACCACTTCCCGGGGTTGCGGGTTGTGCGGGAGAGATAGCGCGGCCCTGAAATGTAAAGGGCAATAGAAGAAACTTGGGTGGCTTTTAGTCAGTACAAGACTGACACCCCCCCCCCCCCTTGTTGATTTCCTATCCGCAAAAAAAGCTCTAGCGTGTTCTCAACCAAGTGCTTACGTTGGGATCGGTTTCCAGTCTACCTGGATGTATTTGAATAATAGTTAGGTACTATGAGTAAGACTGGGTGGGAGGGGTCTGTCGCTTTCCGTCACGGGAATGGCATTATGACAGTCCTGCTTAAAGACGACATAGCAGCCCCACTGACCCGACCATAGACACTACTTTCAAAGATTATGTTTTTCTCTTTACTTATTTTTTGTTAAGCGACCTACCCAAATATCCTTAATTGGTATTGTTCGTCGTGTCGTAGAGCTCCTTGAGTTATGATGAGTCGAGCTAGACGATAACTGACAAATGCGTGCACTTACTGGACAGGTCCACTCAAATATAGGTAATTCTTTTTTGGAAGTCCATTTCAGAAGACAGATTTTTGACACAACAGATTTTTTCAGAGTAGCTGGGTACGAAACAACCGGCCTAATATATTTAAAAAAGACGTGCAAAATGTGTGTAAAAAGCTACTTGCAAAATAAACATCATTTACCATTAAAAAATCTACACAACGTATAAAAGAATGAACAACTTATTGCAGGAAACAAACTAAATCGCGTACTAACATCTAGATTATAGGTACCTACCGTTGTAAGAAGGTACATTCGCAGCCAATGTGCCGGTTCGTTTATCTCAATATCGTAGACGGACAAGCGAACGTGCCTGCCAGATCCGTACGAGACTGAAATAAAACACTTCTGTAACGAAGCGTACTAGCGAAATTTAAATGTACAGCTACAACTTTAACGAAATAGTGCCTTTTCAGCGAAGTACTACCACTTCGGTCTTTGGTTAGTATTGTTTGTACTTTACGGTAAAAACCGACTAGGTACCAAACCAATTATGGTACCGCCAAAATAAGCGGAAACGTGATCTAGCGCTGGTCCATAGACCAGAGCGCTTGATCATGTTTCCGCTTTTCACTAAACTCAGAGGAAGTAGGTAAACTGATGGTAGTTTGAAATATAATAAACACTCTTATCTTATGTTTTTATGTAAGGGGACCTTACAAGTAAAGGGGCTAGGGCCACCGCCTGCCAGGGCTGTGGGTTGTTCGAAAAAGATACCGGTAAAAAAAGGAATATGGGTGTGTTTTAGTCAGTCAAAGTCTGACACTCCTCCGCTCTGATCAGAGCCGGGAAGTTATTTGATGATTTCTCATCCGCAAAAAAGGGATCCTTAGATATTTCATGTACTTTGTGCGGCCAAAGTTTTTCGCTATTCATACTTTTCAAATGCTAGATAATTAATAATGAATAATAAAGAAGCACAACGTCTCTACAGACCTAGGTATCAGCCTAAGAATGCTGATGACGAATGCCGCACACTCCTTTCTTGGGCTTCTGCCTAGGCAGGAGTTTAGGGCGTCAGCGTAACGAAGTTCAACAATTTTGAAATGCCCGCTTCACATGTAAGTAATATTTTCATAATTTATTCATATCAGTGGGTCCTGGGTGTACCTACTTGTTTCAAATAATTTAACTAAAATGTTACAGGGGAATTTTCAATTTAAAAAACGACGTTTACCTATTTTGTTACATTAATGCCGAGAACCCATGCTAGGGCCTCTGAACCACAATTTTACTACTACTCATACGATCTGTTTGCAATCGCTTTTTAAGCACACAGCTCCCAGGTTGTGCTACACAGGGTTTGATTTGAATTACGAACCTGTCTAATAGGCACTTCAGATATCGCACGCTTATATAGGTATCTACCATTTATTTTCATGTCATTCATTTTAGGTCATTTTCAGGTAGGCATTTTCACTATATTTCTAAGTATGCGATATGTCATTTGAGGTCACATTTTCCCTTACTGGACTCTTGTATGACCACATCCTCAGGCTTCAGGTAAGTTCGTATTACCTCCATAGTTAATACTGCATGGGTATTTTGGCGAGTGGCCAACGTTGTGTTTACCAACAGTGCCCTCCTGGCAAATCCACTACCACGCTGCATATTATAGGGGTATGTATAAAAATACCAATTTAAAAATCTCTGGACCTTCATTACGGGACATGCTTCATCCCCTTTCTTACCTATCCCGCATATTCCAGGACTTGAACAAGGCAAACGATAGAATTCTTCAGGTAGGAACTTAGACACGGGTCCAACAGAATTGTAGTCACTAAAAGCAGATTTAAGTTATTCAAATTGCGGCACAGCAATATGTGAAAGGAAATTTTAACCTTACCTTTTCCTCATGGGGGGCGTAGCTCAGATGGTAGAGCGCTCGCTTAGCATGCGAGAGGTACCGGGATCGATACCCGGCGCCTCCAATCTCTTTTTGCATTTTCATATTTCCAAAACTAATATCTTGTAAATTGATAAATTCCTGCTTTAAACAATACATAGGTGACCAGTTACTATAGCAAGATTAAACATATAATTTTATTCCACACCATTTTAGTTGCGATTAAAAATAATCCGATTTAGCTTGACAATCAAATTATGAAAAACGTCAATTACGGCGATTTTCTCTCTAACTATAGTGTAGTTAAGTTTTGTCATTTCAATAAATTTCATATATATTATATATTTTTATGGGATTTTTGAGTACTTTTAGTTTAGTTTGTGACAACAGAATCAACAACAATTCCGAATAAAAAACGTTTCATAAAATATTATATATCTTTATTAAATTAGAAACAACCTTACATTACATTCTACATTAATCAATTACATTACTGACTTACTTCAACTTTGCAAAATTAGCAATTACACAAAAACTGCAGAATAGGCCTACACTTGAGAGAATGCTTGATTACAGGGATAAATTTTGTTTTGATGAAAACGTAAATTATTAAGTAATGATACATAGGTGGCGCTGTATCGTTTTCTCTTTTAGTGCCACAGTTAACCCATACGGGAAAAAGCAGGCAAGGCTTGCGCCCTCACGCAGCGAAGGTTTCACTGCCAGACAAATATCAACACTGCACTTCTTAAACTAAAGTCAAAAATATATAAACTGTCTGTTCACGCAACTGTTCTCTAAGTCTTGCTTTTTAAATTTTTAACATTATTTCAATTAGAGAACGGTTGATTTTTGATCGACAACAAAAAACTGCGCTCACCTCTCCAAGATCTCCGTTCTTTTTTCAATTTATCGGTCCTTCTTTAATACACGCAGGCTTTATACAATCCCCGCATTATCTCTTTCTTTCAAAATAATAATCAACTACGGCCATCAATAAGTACAGGAGTGTTAGAGAGCGATGGCAAACTATAGATACACGTACAAAGCTATTATCTTCCGAAAAATATATCATTTTATATATATTCTACTCTCTCTTCTATTATCACAGTCCATAGCTTCAACAGTGATATTTAAGCAATCAACTTTTTTTTCAGAATTTACAAAAATTTTAGGTAAAAACAATATTGAAGATTTTAAATTTACGTAAGAATTTAGACACAGTATTATCAATACACATAATATTAATAAAATAATACCTGAAGATTTTTCTACAATAACAAAACATTTTACAGACATTTAAAATTTGCTATGCATTTTTTCACAACATTACAGAAATCGGCTTAAGATTTATGCATGTGAAATTAATCTATGTAATAAGTTCTGATGACAACGTCAATCTTGTCGTTGGTATTCTAACATTAAATCAACAATTCGTTTTATTCGGATCATACCATTTGAATTTAAACAATTAAATTTGAGCAGTTTACTATTCGATATTATGTTAATACCGTCGCGCTGGCAATTTACCAAACATTACAAAAGCCAGAACAATATTTTAAACAATGTGCAATTGCAAACCAAATCGGCCCTACAGTCTCTTCAAAGTTATTTTACCCCTGCATCACTGTCAACATCAGAAATAATCTTATCAAAATATTTTTGCTGTAGTGTTTTATTGACAATTCAAAAGTGTTGTTAATTATGTTTGCAAAAAGGTAAACTAACAGCGAAATGACCATTTGAGCGCCAGTTTTACACTACTTACACACAGTTTATTACACGCCACGAACCAACTCAAAGAAAGGCTTTTGAAATGCAATAAAATCTAGTTTTACAGTTAAAATTACATGAATCAGTTTACTCTATTGATATGTTGGTGTGAAACTATAAATAGTAACTACATAAATACAGTAAGTGTTTCTGAACTATAACTATACTTTATAGGTGTGTACGAATAACGCGTACATTTGTACGCGTGTCCTGGAACGCCCTGTCCATACTTGCAGCATAGTTTGCGATCCGTACAGGAGATAGACGCGTTTCGAAGGTAGGCATGATACACGTATACCGACCACGCGTAACTTAGGAACGCACTATCGTACTCACCTTTAAGTTCTTTATTTATTATTAAATCAGTTTATAGAAATTATTCGACTAATTGCTGATTACACTAATTAAACTGAACGCGACTCTAAACCGCATTCAATAGCTGTCAGTGTCAATTTCACACAGCAATGATGACATTGACAGCACTTTAAAGCAATATAGATGTACTAATGGTGTTGTTGTCATTGATGAAATTAAACCTAAATTGTTGCCAATTCGGGCACAATTTATCAGTTCACCAAAAAATACTGTCCTTTACAATTTTAAGTTGAACCCGCAACGTACTTAAAAGCGTATAATGATTATCGATCAGTCGAATTATGTTAGAATTTATTTATGACTCTGTATTAAAGTCGACTAATGCAAAAATCGACTAATATATAATCGCAGCGACTGTAGTCGAGCATTGACGTTACTGTTAAGGTGCTCCGTCACCGGGAGTATTCGCGTGTAATGTAACGTTACAGATTTGAGCATTACATCAGTGAAGGAGGAGAACCGAGCATTACAATGTGCACCTTGTAATGATACAATGTGTAATATCTTGAAACAACTTGTAACATCAATGAATTTAACTTTAATTTAAATAAGTTTATTTGTTACATTACACGCAAATGCTCGTTAGTCAGGGAGGTATTATTGTAATGTAATGCTCAAAGTCAAATCTATAATGTTACAATACACGTGAATGCTCCCAGTGAGGGAGCACCTTTATAAATATCTTTCATGTTGAACGCATCTGTCATTACCGTTACATCACACCTGTTTCCCCCAGAGGGTAAAGCAGAGGTTTATCCCTTATTACGCAAGTTGTTTTATTTCTATGCAAGCATCAGTTTTAATTTTGTAAAACATAACAATATTTTTTTATTTAAAAATAACCTTTAATAATACTCATTTACAATGTAAGTACTATTTTCAATTTGATAGTAAAATATAAGTATCGATGGCACTTTTTATAAATAATCAATTTTCAAAAAATATTTTTTATTTGTAGAAATCTAACATTTCCAAAATAATAAAAAAAATGACAAGTAAAAAAATAACAAAAATAATCCCTAATGAACCGTTGTATCTTTCTTATGAGAATCGAGATAAATAAAATAAACAAACTAAAATCAGATTAACTATGTAAGTAAATAACAAAATACACGAGATTTTAAATCATTTTTAACATATTTTTAGTACTATGAAATAAATAATAAGTATGCAATAATATAATATACATGTATACTTATTTTACGATAAATTATTATCAGACATCAAGTCCTTTATTAAGAAGAACAAAAAAAATAGCAATGATTGGAATATACTGCGAACATTAAAAGCAACCGGAGAGTGTACCACCAACTCTGAGGAATGTACCAGGTTAGCATGAAATATTAAAATTTCCTTACGTTTTTACTATTAGCATGTTTTGTACATTGTAACAAATATGAATCGCGACCGTAACAAATATGGTTTTACAGATTTGTAATCATTACAATCCACTAACTTCATGCAATCTCATGTTAAACTAAATTCCTTTTTCATAAAATTGACACAAAAGTATTGCATGATCTGAGAAGGAATTTGAACTTTGCAGGCTACCAAAGCTTAGTTTTTACGCTTTCACCTTAAGGCAGTACAAAATTGTAATCTGAACAACGTGAGAAAGAGATAAAGTTAGACACCCTGTATGACTCTATCTCTCTTTCCCACACTGTACGAGTAGTTGGATTAAAATAAAACCAGGTTCTTTTAGAGGTGGTGGCAGGCCCCTGAAGTATGTTACAAAATGCCTTATGTATCTATTTTGTTTACATTAGTTTTAAAGCAGATATATTTCCAAGAATATACTTGAAACATATGCATACATCTCATACCTCATTTATACCGAATAACAAGGAAGACATAGGGAAATACCTGTTTTGTTATGGAATTGCCACCTATATTGAAGCGGAACCGACTTCGGCCAATCACGTATAACCACAATTGTTGCATTTAAACGAGGTGAATGACGTAATTTTTCGTTTGGATGTTGGAGCCATTCAAATATTAAGTAAGCACCAGATCGTAGATTCATTAATAAACAAATATGGTAACACTACTTCTCTATGTTTTTTGATCTTTGATAGTTTTAGCAGATAGTCAGCCCGAAAGTCTAACAACCAGTCTTATCAAGGGGTATCATGTTACACTGGCCAAGCTATTGATGTTGATGATATTAGACCAGGAGGGGGAGGGGGGCAGTAATGTTTTTCCTTACTTTTGTTGTTGTTTGGGGATAAAATACTTGCTTAAGTAATACTCGAATAACCTCTAAGCTCTTTCTATCGGTCTTAATCGATTAATGTGCTCATTCCTATAAGGTACATCCATTCACCACACTATTTCAATAAGATTGCTTGGAAGTTTGAGGTCAACGAATTCGAATTACTATAGGAAATGCATAGACCGTGAAATTATAATGACACCGAGTTACACAAGAATTTCGCAGAAACAATCAAGCATTTTGACATCACCTTTCAACCGTCGGTCATCGATTCATTCAAGGCTACTACTATTTCAAGCAATTCACCACCTTATTGGGTAAACATAAAAATCATTTTTATAAAAAGCTCAATCAATAAATGCAGTGGATACAAAAAAAATATCTTAGGAACATTCGTTTGAACTCCAATATCGTATTCTCAAAACACATGTTCTAGATAACATTGCGTTAATGTCTGTGAAGGTCGCTAGACCGTATTACATAACTACTTAAGTCCATAATGAAATGCTACATTTACATTGCGTGTTTGAAAGACCTTGTGAAACATTCATCTCATACAATAAAACTAGTGGTGCAGTCATTTGGCGAAAATGTTTTCTTCACAGCAGTTTGAACATTCCAATTTGTTCTTCGTGCGTAGTTTTAGTTTCTACATACATTTTGCACTGGTTGCTTGATATTCGAATACACAAACTAAGACTTACTAAAAATAAGTACATTTTAGTAATACCGAACAGTCATGACTGCTTTAAAAAAAAAAAAAAAACCTATTAAATGACATCATAATGCCACTGTTAGGTTATCAAAAAACGTGATATTTCTTACTTTATACACAAAGCAATATCAAACTAAAATAATACTAAAGAATCTATGATTTTGTTAATTAAACAACCTAACAGTAGTTTTATGAGGAACGACATCTCCAAATCAGATTATGGCTGATAAATGCGTCACACATTTTTAACTTTTCGTATCATTCAATTAACAAATACAGAACAGGAATTAAAGTATAGACTTACTGCCGTTACTGCTCCAATTGATTAACGTATCAGAATTTCCGTCTTCAATATCTAAAAGTAAATTATCTCTATCATTATCTGTATTATTTTTTGGAGCAAAGACTATGTCTTCATCGTTTGTTTGTAAGTTGACATAGGACAGTGACTTCTTCTTCTGTTCTAGGTCGAAGATCTCCAAGTCTTCGTCCTCGTCCTCGTCGGATTCCATGGTGAGAGGAACTCGGGACAGTTCCATGTTGTCCCTCCTGTCTTCTGATTGGAGGACCCCGTAGCGGAATTGATTTGCATCGATTGTGGTGTGTGCCCCGCCTGAGTCATTATTTTTGCCTTTTCTCCTGGAATTTAACAAATGGTGGATTTAATTCACTGTTTACTACTAAGTTTGCATTTTACAGTAAGAAAATGTTTTCGAAAAGATTTTTTCCGTGTATTAGTTTCAATAAACGAAGATATTTTAAATCTTATTCAACAGGTACCTACATTCAACTTAGTAATGCCGTCGTAGCGATTGCTAGCTCTGTGTCTATTTAATAATCAGTCAATGATTACAGCCTGTCACTGTTTATAAACTCTCTCATGCAATTAACGTCAATTAACCTCACTGATAACACTGACTTAATCAATGCTAGTATCAAAGTTCAAAATACTGGTAAGTGACATGACGATATTGGAAATACGTGGTCAAATGAGTCATTAGCTCGATTTTTGGTGAAAACCTAAATACATTGTAGGTCTTAGGTCTACAAGCGACCAAGTTTCAACAATTTTTAATTAGTATACAAGGTGTTACAATGGAGATTGGTAGAAGAAAACCGTGTTGCGCAGCAGACTCCGGAAACGATAAAAATGGGCTTGCTGACTATTTTTTTTTCTCTGACAATTCGGACACAATCAAGTCATTAAGTACCGAAGCTATTAAGGTATTGTTTGAAGTTTCTTACCTGACTGTACAAAATAACTTTTTAATTGGTGTTCAAATGGTATATTTGTAATAAATATTAAAATTATAATGTGTCAATTCGGACACAATATCGGAAAGTAAGGTGTCCCAATCAGCAGCAAGCCGGAAAATGATGATGACAATAATATAGTAAACGCACCTCAGGCAATGATACTGAAAAACTTTTGTATTTTTGTCGACTTTTTAATATCATAGGTGAAACGCGGCGTTTTAACATTTTACCTTATCATAAAAAATTGCTATTCCTATGACGCGAGAGGCAAATACGCATAAAATATTATCAATTGCTTCAGTAAATACTGAATAAAAGGACATCAGTCGTGATTTATTGCACAAATATCAATAATGTTTGCAATAATAACAACTACTGATTACTGATACTGTTTTCAAAGAGATCGTTTACAGTTTGTTCAATCAATATGTGATATAAAATGATAATGTGATACGAAGTTTGTATCATCATTAAGTCAAATTAAAGGCACTCCCTCATCGGGATCAATCGTGATTCAGTCAAAATTTGAGCATTCATAAGTAAGCGAGAACGTCTTTTTTTAATGGCATCTCTCATTTCAACCTATGGTTGTCGTCTGCTTAACCTGTCAATCCAGAGGGTGAGAGTAAGGACTCCAGCTGGGGCAAGAAAAAACTTAAAAAACTACACGCTAAGGACACCCCCTGTGGGGTACAAGCTTAGGGCATCGCTGGGGGCGGACAACTGGATCTGAGTGTCATCACTTAGACGCTGGTTTGGAATTACTGGATCAACATCGCGGGCCGGTAAGGGTAGCGGGTACCGAGAAGAACCGAGCATTTATCATTTTAATTTTATACCTGCAACCTATGGGCCTATTGCACGCAGCGAGTCGTAAACGCCCTAAGAGTTCAGTATAACCATACCTACAGGGCTGCCTCGCTTTTGCAGTACGTCAGCGATAGAATCACAAAAAGATGGTTATTACACCATTATTAAAAAAGTCTAACGGCTACCTGAAGTTCATCGCCGAAAGAGATCCGGCGGCCCCAGAACATCAAGGAACAATATGTTCAGCAATGACCCCTGTGTGATTCCGACTCGCACTTGCCCGGTTTTCTATATAATGTTGGACATTTTTGCCGTTAGGAAATCCCACCAGGCGCACGGCTTGTCTTTTGATAATATTTTTTATAAGATAGCCATCACTTCTCATAGCATTAACTGATATTTTTTTTTTAAATGAACGGAAATACTGCAAAGCCCAATAATCTACAGAGATAAGAGACGATTTAAAGTGGTATTAGTTGTTTTGAGGAAATAATATGGGCCATGCTTATTTGTCTAACTCTACACAATTCACGCAGACGAAAGAGTACAGGCGCGAATTGTAAACACAGCGGTTTTGTGTGTATATGACTCACTTTTTATAAGAGATAAATTGTCTAAAGGTAAACAAAAGATCTGCGAAATTGTTTTTACAGTAGGTACATACAAAAGTCTTGTATGTTCGGAATAAGAATGAGATCAGGGTGTGCAAAACTAACTTTTATTTTTAATTTCGTATTTCTGGAGATTCTTACGTTGCCCCACACTAGGAATTTCTCCTGTATCGTGGGTGCGTTTACAAACATTTAAACTCACATACACAAACAGACCCGAAACAACTTTTTTCAGGTCATACAAATATTTGAACCGTGCGGGGATCGAACCCGCGAAACGCAGCGCAGCAGTCGATCGCTCAGCCACTCCGCCAACCGTGTCCTATCCTTCTTAATGCGATCTACGATTTTGAAATGCGCAGATGCCGTCCATTCACAGTTAACTTATTATTAAGTCTGCTTTTATTTCGGATGCGAAATCATTAGATAAAGGCGGATTAGAACAAAGTATCAGACTTGTACTGACTAAAAACCTATCCATGTTCCTTCTTTTGCCCTTTGTGTTCCGGGGCCACGGGATTATTAATATGCGTGTGGCTGGACTGAAGATAGCTTATTTTTCACTCTGCAAGTGGCTGTCACAGGTATGTTTGAAATTGGTTTGAAATAAATGCTTTGAGTTTGAGTTCTGATTTAAGTATAGAAGTACTTAAATAAGAAGAAGCCCTGTAGGGTTACCATGACATCTTATAGCAGTTCGTATTCCTGTGTGAGAAAGAGATGGTGCTAGACACCCTTTTAAATAGCTTTGTCTCTTTCCCTCAGTGGAATAAGTTCTGCTTTAAGACGTCATGGTAGGGTAGCTGTTGTTTGTTTTTAAGCTTTGCCAGATGAGGGATGAGATATACGGAGGAGAAAGTTGTTGTTCCAAACAGTAGTAAGAGCAAGGTGTAAAAAGTGGTAAATCTAGAAAACGAGGAAATAAATGATATGACCAAACATATCTGAACAATTTGGATGTGGGACTCAATGAACTGGGAAGTATGGTAGAAAGGAAAAGAAAAAAAAAGATAGGAAAGACAGAAGAGGGAGGAACTTTCTTTCATTCAGAAGAATGAGAGTTCCTCTTTTCTTCCTTCTTTCTTTTTAGAAAAAAAGATGGAGGTATAAGGCTGATAGGTGGGTCAATTAGCAATATCTTTTCCTGGCTGATAACATGATAATTAAGAGTTAAATAATGTTACCTGTAAAATATGAAATAAGCAACCGCCAGCAGTGCAAATCCTCCAAAAACTATGAAACCTCTCTTCAGTACTCCGGGATTATTCAGATCAATCTTGACTGGTTTCTCTTGAATTGTTGCATTGGCCTTGGTTCCATTGACAGTAGCCACCGTAGCTATGGTGCTGTTAATGGCTGTTCCATTGTCTGAAATCACCAATTAATCAATTATTAACTAAATCTAACAACTCTTCTATTACAATAAACTGGAATAAAATATTCCTTGAATTGTAGTTAATAAAAATCTAGATTGAAAACCAGAAATAAATTTAGGGGAATACCCAAACTGTGTAGCTAACCATAGCATTGCACATGGTGTGCACCATATTATATGTCAGGGAACTCCCTTGACACATTTTTGTTGATTTGTTTGTATAAGAAATAGTATTACTTATTTTTCTTAATTATTACTTAATTAAAATAGTGATATCATCATCTCAAACCGTACTTGAGCTTATTGAAAACATTTTTCTGCAAATTAAGCTATAAGTAGGTTAGCTGTATTCATTCTGGTGAGTTTACATTCACCAGAATTAATAAATGTTGAATTTTTGCTTAAAATGCCTCAGGAATAGTTCATAGAGCCATCTGACGGGCCTGTTGGTCTAGTGGTTAGTGGCCCTGACTGCTGAGCCGGAGGTCGTGGGTTCGATTCCCACCCAGGACAAACTTTGTGTGATGAGCATGATTGTTTGTTCTGTGTCTGGGTGTGATTTATCTATAATATGTATGTATTTATATATTATATGAGTATGTATATCAGTTGTCTGGTTACCATAACACAAGCTCTGCTTAGCTTGGGATCAGATAGCCGTGTGTGAGTTGTCCCAAGATATTTATTTATTTATTTTATTTATCTCAACCATACAATACACACAATAGTCATAAATATATATTTTTTTAAATAATAACCATGAAGCAATGAACATCACAAGGTTAAAATAATAATACACAACCTCTATTAGAATATAAGTTTGTTCACCTTTTATTTTGAATGGGAATAGACGATTATACATAAAAGCACTTTGTAAATCTCTCATAATTAAAATCTATATATAATATGTGAATAAATTTCTCCCATTATAGCATAAAAAGATATTCACATGACCAAAAATATTATTTTAAATTGAATTATTGAGGTGTAATGCTGATTTATTTAATAGTAGTTATTACTCAGCACAAGAAACCTTAATAATGCACTAACATTTAAAATAAACAAGTCTTTGTTACTATGAGGCATAAGTGTTAATTTGGTTTGCATGTCTTGAGTCAGAGTTTCCGAGTTTACTGATTATATCTAATTCCCATTTGATGATTTAACCACAAATTATAGTCAATAGTGGTAATGAGAATATCAATAAAGGAGATGATAGAAGATACTGTTTTTGTAGATATAGACAAAATACTAAGAGCTGAATAGAAAATAAAAGAATTGAGAAAGAAAGTTTTAATGTAAACACTGACTTTTTTGTTTTATCACTAAGACTTGTAAAATAAAATAAAATTTGTGTGATTGAAAACCAAACCATATCGGATCATAATATGACATTAGTTTTAGCCATTATGCCCCTATTTTAATTATATTTTTATTGTCAGATTCTACACATTGTATAATCCATTCTAACTCTTTTACAGAAAAGACTATTGATCTCCGTGTGGATAAGATTATCCACACAGAGTTCTATAGTGTGAAAAGCTATTGCTAAACTTGTAATAGGCAGGACATTTTGTATAAGAATTGACTTTTAAGATCTGTTTGCAAACTTACTGATGCTCTGTACACTATATTTGATATGGCTTAATAGAAAGATTACTGTATCATCATCTGTCTGTCTTTCCTCATCTATTTTTGGAGTGGCTTCCAGCCAATAGAATACTTTATATATAGTGAATATAAGTACTTATTTCCTTCTTATTAAACAATGTGAATCATAAGCTAACATAGACTTTTACTAAATCTTTTTTCAAATGATACTGGACATGCATAATGGTGTAGATGACCCTCTACTCATTAGAGAAAGTAAGTTCAATGTTGTGTTGCTTCATATAACCCATTGACTAACATATGGCAGGATGGTATTTCATGAAACCAATTTAAGCTACATTTATCAATACAATTTAAATGCATGGCAAAGTTAACCTATATAGTTACTTATAACTTTTTAAGTTATCTATCAGGAAACTAATATATCCGTTGAAATGATAAGAAGTACAGGAAAACACTAAGTTACATTGTGTAATCTTACCAGAAGCAGGTGGCGTTGTCGGCGGTATAGTGTCAACTTTACCCGGCTCCTTCGTGACGTTTTTCAGATCAACTTGAGGAGCAGGGTTCACCAGTCCCGACGGTGCGGTCTTGTCGCCAGGAGGAATCACGACCGGTCCTCCCTCGCTTTGGACCCCAGTGCCAACCTCCGCTTCCCTCCTCACTCTCATCAACTTCGCAGCATTGTGGACAGAAGGCCATAGTGAAAACCTTCTATTAAACTCTGCAACACGGTCCTCACCACCGCCAAAATACTCGGTCGTCCTCACACAATTCAAACACAATAACAACAGGACACAACGTATGAGCATGTTAGATTCTTTTCTTGTCCCGGGACAATAAACTGATACCACTGTTTTACTAATTGATGTGAATCACTCCCTCATAATTATAATTGAAACTTGTGGATAGTTATTAGTTTCCGATAAATTCGCAACGCATCAGGTTGATTGATGTAACAAATAACAAAGTGACAGACGTGACAGTAGTTGTAAATGTCAAATGTTGTGATAGACAACAGAGGCGTGGGAGTTACTACTTGAAAAAAGCTGCTAGTGATGTGTTTTAGTCGATTACTATACCACTAATCCTATATAAGCATAGAAGTGGATGCAGTACTAAACAGAACTCGTACTATTAGGTATTCAGTAGACGTTTTTTACATTAAACATTGCAAGATTTTCGACGTAGTTTGATCACTTTAACATCATTACTATACTGATGACAAAATAATGTAACACTTGGCTGCCATTCAATTCAATCAAGCACTGAAATGTCGCTACGCACTTATTAGTCAGCTTTGGTTAAAGGCTTTATAGGTCCTTACACATGCCTTATGAAGTGAGGGAGCAAAACTTATAATTTTATCCAGCTGAGATTTAACAAAGAAAAACGAACTTAAATTGGATCCAAGCTTTAGGAAAATCTAAAAATCTCGTCATGTATCCAAGCAGTTTCTTACAGTCACAAGCAATAATAATTATGTATACACGCAGCAACTTTCGAAAGTGGTTCACTCAATCTGTATCGAGTAACGTTTTTAATTAAAAAACTTGCTAATTAAATTAGAGAACTTCTAATGGCGTTTACATAATTATGAAATTATTCTACTATCTTAATGAATGCACACCCATATAATTTTTAACCAGAAAATAAAATATTTACAAAAATTAGGAGACGGTCGTATGACTTAAATATTCAACCCCTTTCGGGGGCAGTACCGAGCCAGCGGAGGTTTTAATGTCAACATGTCGTAGGGGTCCGTAGCGAACTATACGGTTAAGAATACGTTATTTTGAAAGCCATACTTACGAAATAGTTAATAAAGTTTATTAACCTTATTACCGCTTACGTCGGATTAATCCGACATTTATACAAAAATTCACAAGTGATTCGCTAGTTGGTGGTTCATTGTTAAATTCAAATAACGCGGTAACGCGCCTGTTGGTCGGTCGGTAAAACAGCAACGCCAAGCCGGTCAAGCAGTATTGCCAATAGCGGGGAAAATCCCCGATTTGCGGGGAATTGACGGTTAGCGCGGGGAGAGCCCGGGGAATGACATAAATCGGGGAATCCAGACCAAATCGGCTAAAACAATTTTATGTCGGATATCTAATCATTTACAACTAAAAAATCTTGCTTTACTGTCATTTGAACACGATTTCGTTTTTCTGAACGCATCCATCATCATGATTACTGCGAAAATAATATAGCAAACATAATATACTACTATTCCCAATAAAATAAGGGCCATTAAAGATTAAAAACAAAACTTTTTTTGTACCTGCATTAGAATACTCGTATAAATAAGCAGTGGGGCCCCTTATTTTAATTTGAATAGATGTAGTCTGTAAACTTTTATGTATTTTTAAAAGTAATTTATAAAAGTTTTAATACTGTTTTATTCAAAATTTGTTAAAAAATAAACAAATTTTGAATAAAGCAGTGTTTTTATTCAAAAAATATAAATTCTGGGAATATGTGGGAAATAAATCTAAAAGTAGCGGGGTTTTCGGGGAATTGACACCACTGACGTGGGAAATGGGGAATCGAGATTTTTTTATTGGCAGCACTGCGTTCAAGTAAGAAAATCAATTGTTTACAAACTTTTTGTCAATTGCGTTGAATATTGAAGTGTTTGTGAGTGTCGACCTCCGTGGAGGCATACAATATTAAAAAAATATTCCTTGATAACGGGTTGGTAAAGAGAATACATTTTTACTACAATTTATTTTAGATAGAGGGAAGTCGAGGAGGAGGATATAACATCATTTTATATTACAGCAGTGCCACTTCGGAAGACCCTCAGATCATGGCAAAGAGGCGGCTAACGCAGCGTCAAATGGCCGCGCTACCGACAGCTTCCCTTCAAGACTTGATCTCGCGAAAGCGTGAGGCACATCTGGAGCGAATGCTTTTGCCAGATGCACCACCGCGCAAACGGCAAACAAAGTAATTATTTCCTTCTATTTTTTGGTTCTCACAATTACGGAAAGCAACTTTACAATTCACTAAAGTACCTTATTTCGTTGAAGTAACGTATAAACAGTCATGGTATTGGTCTGTCAATATGCTTCAAAGTTTAATTATTGTTTGCATTATCTTATATAACAACATGTTAGTGTAGTGAATAATTGTATGTTTATTTTCAGAAAGATTTCTCCAGAACGTCAGCTCTGTATAATGGCCAGTTCAACTGCTGGACAGTGTTTCGGTAAGAATTGATTTTATGTAATTACTAACACTAGTCTGAAATAAACTTTTTATTTTTCTGTAGCGACACAAAGATGCAAGTGGCACAATGCGCCATCTATCCAGCCACTGAAGAACTAACGGCAAGATTCCTACATCGCGCAAGCAAAGTTGTACGCGAAGTTAGCATATATACGAACACCCGACAAGCAACTGGGTTGAACTAGGGCAGTGGCCAACCAGACACGACACCCGTCTGGTCGGAGGATTCTCCCCTTTCCATAGAGGATGGAAAACTTTACACCCTGTTCTTCATACCTCTAAACTGGTGACCCCGAATGGACGTCAGCGCAGCCTTCGAACATCATGAAGTCACCATCGTCATATCACTCCCTCCAGCTCCCGAGCAGCGAGTCAACGTAGCCAGCCAGCCAGCTACTCACGGGAATCCCTGACCACCAGCATGCAGCAGAATCGCATTCCTGGTCAGCCCCCGAAACCTCATCAGCGACTATGGCGCCAGCACCACTGCACTCCCGACGGTCGAGAGTACGCAGATTCTCTCCCGGTCGATGCCGGCAGTCAGCCACGTCGCGGCGCTGTACTACGTCCAACGCAAGCAAAGGTCCCACAGCGCCGGCCCCGATCCACTGGGGTTCGTAACACCGCCGCCAACAGTTCCGACTCACCGCGAACAATGTGGCAAGTTAACGGTATACACTAGACAGGCGACAACCATTCGACCTTGGTCTTTGGGGGGGAGTGATGTAGCGACACGAAGATGCAAGTGGCAAAAAGTACTACAGCGCCATCTATCCAGCCACTGAAGAACTAACGCAAGATTCCTACATCGCGCAAGCAAAGTTGTACGCGAAGATAGCATAAATACGACCAACCGTTCTGGAACACCCAACTGGGGCAGTGGCTCACCAGACACGACACCCGTCTGGTGTCGTGTCTGTGTCAGGGAGGATCCTCCCTTTTCCATAGAGGATGGAGAACTTTACGCACTGTTCTTCATACCTCTAAATTTCTAATTCAGATTTTTCTCTCTGCATTTAACGACAACTCTATAGCGTCTATATATGCACCAATCCATGCTAATTAATTAATTAATCCATGCTACCTACGTTATTATTGGTTGTTCATATAATTTAACCCTGAACAACCATCGGTCTTGGTTCTAGCACTTACAAATTTCAATTTTACAATGTGTTTTCGTATTAAATCCTTAGTATTTCTTGTTTAAGAAATGATATAATAATCATTTGAAATAGTATGTTTTGCTTAGACTTCTTTGATGTGTGTAAAATAATATAAAATAAATTGCTGTTTCACTTTTTTCTCCAGACGTTGGTGCGGAAGTTGTCATTGCCTCATCTGCCTCACCAAATATTTCAGGGCTACCTTCAGCAATTGGTAATTATATACCTACTAATACTACTATATAAACTAATAGTTATGAATAACAGAATAATCAATACACATATTTTATAATATGCAAGAACGGGTCTTGAATATCTTAAAATATGTGTCGCATTTTTTATTCCAGATGTTGGCGACTTCGACTCCGTTACGAATGAGTGGTTGCGACTAACAACTGACGAGATTTGTGACAGTGATGACGACAACGATAATCAAATCAACGATTGTCTCTTCCCGACTATACATCAAGAGCGCGATGCTACGACAGAACCCGCTTGTGACAGTGACATGACACTATTCCAAGCGAAAGTGTTACAGAGGGAGGATGATTCGAATGACCGTGCAATTCGCGACATTGTGCCCGTCGACTGTTACACTTTCGCTTGGAGTAAGAACAGGACAGTTTTTCATGGACAACGTGAGAAATTCACTGGTACGTCAGGACCTGTTTTTGACGTGACAGAACAGACTCGACCCATCAACATATTTGACAAGATGTTTGACGTGACTTTTATTGACCAACTTTGTACGGAAACCAACAGGTACGCAGAACAAAAGATTGCTTTGCTCCGAGAGCAGAACAAAATAACTCGTAATTCTCGTTTTAACCGTTGGTTTCCTACATTTAGGGACGAAATGATAAGTTTTTTAGCAATAATAATTTTGCAAGGTCTTTACCCCTTACCGGAGGAAGAGGCATACTTCGCTTTTAACGGTTTTGGTACTATGCCGTACTTTTCAAAAATTATGACATACAACCGGTTCTTATTGCTAAAAACCTTTCTCCATTTCGTAGACAACCAGACATGCAAGGACACGACTAGACTTTGCAAAATTCGACCCGTGATTGACTACTTCAACAATAAATTTTCCAGCCTTTACATGCCTTCACAAGAGATAGCCATAGATGAATCGCTTTTGAAGTGGCATGGACGATTAAATTTCGCTCAAAAAATATCATCTAAGGCCGCAAAGATCGGGGTGAAAACCTATGAACTTTGCGAGTCATCTACTGGCTATCTCTGGAAGTTTTTCGTTTACGCTGGATATGATAAACCGACCTTAACTACTGATGGCACCGACTTACACAATACTGAGACAGACAGAGACAGACCAGTCAAGGAGGAGGCCATTTACAGACTTGACGAAGTCGCTACAAACGAGAGACCCAATAATGACGCATCGACTGACTTTAGGAGTGGTGAACACGGAAGAGACAGACCACTCAAGGAGGAGGCCATTGACAGACTTGACGAAGTCGCTACAAACGAGAGACCCAATAATGACGCATCGACTGACTCTAGGAGTGGTGAACACGGAGACCGTCCCGTGACCGCTACTGCTAAAATTGTTTACGATTTGATCGAGCCACTACTTCACCGTGGGCACACTGTAATAATGGACAATTTTTATAATAGTCCATTATTATTGCGGAGCTTGAAAAAAGACAAGACTGACTGTTACGGAACACTCAGACTGAATCGGCAATTCGTTCCTGAAACAGTCAAGAATTTGACATTAACTGAACTTCGACAAGGTGAAGTAGTCGCTACGTACTGTTCAGATTTAGCTATTATGGTATGGCGAGACGCTAATATAGTTAG
The DNA here is from genome assembly GCA_958449745.1 of Ochropleura leucogaster. Classification (NCBI taxonomy): domain Eukaryota; kingdom Metazoa; phylum Arthropoda; class Insecta; order Lepidoptera; family Noctuidae; genus Ochropleura; species Ochropleura leucogaster. Next base: position 7,843,556 of record OY288206.1, read on the forward strand.
TATGATCTCTACATACCATAATCTCCAAGTCGGGATTCAAGACAAGTACAACAGACTGACATACAAACCAAAAATTGTACTTGACTACAACAAGAATATGGGAGGAGTTGATAGGAAAGACCAATTTCTATCAGCTCAGCCCATGGAACGTGTGAGGAATAAGATTTGGTACAAGAAACTTTTCCGCCGGATGTACAATGTCGCCATCTTTAACTGCTTTGTGATATTTTCCAGTTTTCACCGGAAAATATCACATCGTCAATTTCGTACTGGATTGGCGGAAGACTTGCTTAGGAGACACAGACAAATAGACTTGACGACTGAATACCGACGTTTGAATATTAGATCCAACACGACTGGACAAGTTAAGACGTTACTGAAACGTAATACTCTCCACAAGACGCAGGCCAGACAGACTGTTGAAGCTAACCACTTCCCAATTCGTACGGGGTCGAAAAACACCTGTTGCTGGATGTGCCCAAAAAAGACCAGGACAATTTGGAAATGTGAGGAGTGCGACGTCAACCTGTGTATAGAGAGGTGTTTTAAAGACTATCACAAGCCATAAGATAATATTTTTTACATTTACATTATATTTAATCCTATTTTTTATTTTTTTTATAAATTTATTAATAAGTGCCTACCTACAACCTGTTTTTCATTTAAATATAATTATTAAATATCTACTAACCAAAACAAAAAACAACCTATTCCTCAAACAAAATAATCCTAATGTTTGTACCTTTTGATGGTCGGCCATCTTGCCGTAATTTTGTCATCAGAGGCGAATTCAAATTTATACCGGAATGGGTAGTTTGTTTTGATTTATTATGATAAACTGTTTGTTCTAAGTAATGATTATTAATAAGTAAATAGCGTAGAGGTATATCACAAATAATTTTTTCGTAAAGACTCGTAATTCATAAATATTTTACTCAAATTTCACCACTATTATAAAGTTCAACTTTTTTTTGTACTGTTTACGATAAGAGTTACAATTTAGTTTTCACTTATTTTGATTCCTTATAATGTCAGCTCTTTACAGTTATTAGTACTTATATTTTTAATTTACTTTAACAGTTGTAGTTTGGTATTATATAGGTTTAAATCGGTGACGGCATACCGCTACGTAAGTCCGCGCAGACGTACTAAGCTATGGCTGCCGGCAGACTTGAACGTTCGAGTGGCTAAGTAATCATTTACAGTTAATTAAACTTTAGTCTCTCATTCAGAAGTCCTAAAAATAATAATAAATAAGGTATGTCCAAAGTTAGATGAATTATATAATACTAGCTTTTGCCCGCGGCTTCGCTCGCGTTAATTTCGGGGTAACACAAATCCCCTTGCGCCTTATTGATATGTAATAGCAACGCTAAGTTTCCCTTTTCTTCTCTCTTTCTCCCTCACATCCCACTTTTTTTATATATACCAAACTATCTCTGTACCAAAATTCATCAAAATCGGTTAAGCCATTAAAGCGTGAAGAGGAAACAAACAAATAAACAAACTCACTTTCGCTTTTATAATATTAGTAAGGATTAATAATTATATTTGACGACAAAATCCGACATGAAGAACGGAACGCATGCCAAGATTTACGATTAGATTTACGTAACAAAAATAAACATCAAATATTTCTCGTTATACCTGACTAATAAACTTTAAAACAAGTAAGTACAGCAATTGTTAACAATGCATTGTGTTTAAAATATGTGTCAGTATTTTATCTAATTCCTTTAAAATTAAGTATTTTATTTATGAAATGTCAGCAACTGAATTTATGGCCTACATGTTCCAAAACTTACTTTGTTATGTATAAATAATGTTAAAAACAATAATTGCAAAGTAAAAACTAACAGACATTTGTTTACTTTTTTAAAGTCATAGCAAATCCTTTTTTGCCATCCAGTACCTAAGCGTCAGTGTGACGTAATCGACGTGAGGTGCAAACTTAGCTTGATTGAGTTGTAGTTGTTAGTTAACCACGCTCGCAAATGCAAATGTCATTATTAAAACGAAATATCGACATCGAAAAGTTAAGTATTGGACATCCCTCTTAGTTGTAGGCATTATTTTTCGATGCACTGTGCCGTGCCCTGGGTGCACGCCAACTGATTTGAAGTCGGGCGGTTAAAAGGTTAAAGTAGAAACCGTTATATCATGAGAAATTAGCTTTTGAATTCTACTAAGTGTTTCCATGCTAAAAATAAATAAATAAATAAATAAATATCTTGGGACAACTCACACACGGCTATCTGATCCCAAGCTAAGCAGAGCTTGTGTTATGGTAACCAGACAACTGATATACATACTTATATAATTTATAAATACATACATATTATAGATAAATCACACCCAGACACAGAACAAACAATCATGCTCATCACACAAAGTTTGTCCTGGGTGGGAATCGAACCCACGACCTCCGGCTCAGCAGTCAGGGCCACTAACCACTAAACCAACAGGCCCGTCGACTATTGGCTAGTGCTCGTGTATAAATGATTAATAAATAAAACCAACAATCACGTATAAGTATTATTTAATTTATTCAAATAGACATTTACATATATTAATTATATATTTTAAAGTAGAATTTCCAAATTTTTGGTATCTATATAACACTGATTGAGTATCCATATAGGTATGATAATAATGTTAAAACCTAGAGTTACAAACATCGGTACATTTTGTTCCAAACATCAAGGTACACATTAAATATCACCTACAAAATTGAACAAGTTAGAAATAGTATAGGTTTATCAAAGGACTTACTAACAATTATCTATTGTTAAAAATATCGGCAGTGATAAAACAAGCCAAACACGCTGGATGGTGTTACTAACAATAAACATGCCAAGACCTGTTATTGTTAACCCATTAAATTTCTCAAAAATCAATACGATTGAGCTCTTTTATATTTTTTTTACATCCACTGTTTATAATAATAAATTACTAATCATTAAAGTATTTTTAAACAAATCGAAAACTAACTACATTCACTCGAAATCTCACGTTGTAAGCACACGTTACTTTCAGACTCTAGAGCAATAAGTTACGATTTTACCTTAAAAGTTAATTTACAAAATTAATAAATATAAATAATTGAGTATGAACTATTTTATACAAAATCCATAACATAGAAATGATATCACGTGTAAACCACGGTTGATCATTGCAATACACGAATAGACAGTAAGTATGTAAATTAGTCAGCCTATAAAAATAGATTGCACAAAAATCATTATGAAAATATTTGCAGAGAAAAATTTTAACGTTTTAAACTTAGCGTTTATAATGTTGACGCTGTGAACTTAGTCCCAAGTTAAAACATCGCAAATTGTAATTGATTTTAATAATCACTAATAGGTAGAAGTTACGCTCCAGCAACATCTAATAATGTTGCCAGTAATTGTATCTTAATACTAGATCTAGTGTTACCACATGTCTGAACTTGCTAACGTCAGCGCTATAAAAATGTGCTTGTTACATATTGATAAAAAATTTACATTTTTATGGCCCCTTTGCAATAAAAATGTCTCCTAAACTCAAATACCCAAATGATCCGTATAAAGCGGCGCTCTGCAGCTCAAGCGGCAGGCTCTCTACTCCTTCTCTAAAGTTAAGTACTTATAATCGGATATAGTTTTTCGACACGTCAACTACCCTCTTAACATACCACATAATATTAAACTTTATAGTAATCCTACTTGTTTACCTCAAATTTATGTTGGCTAATAAATCTTCTGAAACTTTAATATAATAATTAATTTTATATTAATTAATTTTATATCTTATATTTTAGATACGGTTTTAAATACACAAAACGGCTCCCATTTTGTGTTGAAATGTTAAATTCATCGACCACAATATGTTCCAAATTCAATTAATTCATAACAAAGAATACCAGTCGCAAAGAAGATACTTAGGTAGTTTTTTAAGATTGAATTTTTTCCGGAGATGTAAAATATTGTCAAATTTTAATCAAGCCTTAACCCTAAAAGCATGGCACACAAATTATTTCTAACAAAGGAGGGAACTTTTCACAACTGGGATTTATTTTATTATCGTGTTTCGATCAGATCATGTTAAAATGCGCTCATTTAAAGTGTAAAAATTTGCAAGTATAGAATTCCGAAATCTGAGCAATTCTGTTACGTAACTATTAAAGAAAATGAGCTGAAAATATGTATGCTTGGTCGCTTTAAAGTCTCCACAGTCAGTCTTTCAAGAAACCTAATTTTTATTGAATCTGTTAAAATAGAATGGAATGTGAAAGATAAACGAAGTATGAAAGAACCGTAGCAAATTATAACCAACATAACAATGATCCATAGGGTAGGTAGATCCAGGTGATTATATCGTGTCAACTACAATACTGTCCGGGAGAGCAATTACTTAGTCACTTCTACATTGTAAAATGCAATGTTTACCATCCTAAATTCGTCACACCTATACTAACACTTGAAATAGCGAGATGATTTTGAAAACTAGTAGTAATTTTATCCGTTCTACCTACAAAAAATTGCTGTCCCGGATGAGGACGAAATCCGTAGTATTCATCCTAGTTGCATTTAGGATGTTTGTGATTGGACTAGGTCTCCAACTTAGTCAGCTTGAGGCGCTCACTCCAGGCGCGCTTTGTAGCTGGTCTTCCATATTTCGGCTAGAGTGACAGCTGAGTGGAAGCGGTGGAAAATACAAAGTGGTAGAGTGAAGCGCTGTACGAGAGACCAAGCCACGAATCCGTAGAAATCAAGTTGAACCTGAAAAGAAAATTTTTCATTGGAAGTTCAAAAAAGTTGAAAGAAACATATAACAATGCCGTAAAGATGAGAGCTCCTCAGTAAAGCAAGTAGCAGCGGGCGATACTTACAGGGTTAGCCAGGACTTTTTGTGCTTCGAAGGTGTAGATGAGCCACATGGTAACGTTGCAGATCAGGAGGAAGGTAACGGCCTGACGGGCAGGCTTGCTGCGTTCTTGTTCGGGCAGGTGGACGCGACGGCGAGAAACATCGGCAATGAATAGCAGTTGAAGGACCACCTGTTTTTTTTTTATTTAAAAATAGATAGAGATTAGTATTTCGATAAATGAAACTGAAACACATTATTATGTAAATAAAGAGCTGGATAAAAAAAACAGTAGTTTACCTGAAGCACGCTCAAGCAGCCAGTAATCATGACGAGAAGGTTCGGCTCGTGAGTGAAAGCTCCCATCCCACCAGCGATGACGCTGAACACAGCATACACGAAGAGGCCAAACGCAGACACACGGAGTAGGATGTCGTTCAAGTCAGATTGTTCTTCGGAGCGGAACTTCAAAGATTGCACCCTGCGGAGAGGCTCGGTACAGGAGGGAGGAGTATTGCTCCATTTCATTACACGACCACTAATATTAGAGAGTGAGTAAAACCAAAAAATGGTAAACAAAAAGAAAACAGGTTTGTGGTAAGAACAGAAATACAATAGAAATTTGGTTGGAATTGTGAACGGTGATTATGTGGGTTAGCACGGCCGATGTGCAAAACAAAAATAAATTGGAGCCATTGATGGAGTGCGGGATATTCAAACACGAATAGGGTTAGGGTAAAAATGGGATTGGAGGAAATAAAAACAATAATTAACACAAAACTAAATTAAAAAACAAAACACATCGTTTTAATGATAATTAAAATGTGCACTCTAGAAGATAACTAATGTCTTACCGTATAAATCCAATTAGAATCGCCAGTATAGAGAGAACCATCAAAGCACAGTGGGATACATCGGCCAAATAGATCGACAGGCGCTTCAACTCCTGGTGTCTGATCAGGACGAAGAAGAGAATCAAACAGATGAGAGAGGCGACGAGCAGCAGCAGTCCACAGAAGAGGCCTTTGGAGGCTCCGGCGCAATCGACGCGGTTTCCTCGCTGAGCCGCTGCAAGTGCCGCCGCCCTGCGGGAGAGAACAGCCTCCAGACGTCTTTCCAGATCTTCGTCGTTGGCCACGCTGTAACCAAACGCGTGCAAAGTCACGGACGCGTTGCTACTTTTAGTTTTCAGTCTACTCTAATCGTGCTCTGGTGTTAGGAAACTGCGGTGAGGAGCGTGACTCTAATGTTAGGGAAACTATTTACAAGTGGTTACAGAATGTTAACATTATGTACGGTTCTAGTAACTTCGTGATAATGGAGGTGCTGAATGGTATCTAAACTGTGGCTAATGTTATTCTACATTTACGGTTACTGGGTTACGGAATTTGCATAATACAAAACAGTTGAATTACCTGGGGTAGCGGCCAATGTGCTTCCACATAACGTAAATGACGGCGGCGCCGATGAGGGAGTACTCAATGATGAACGGATACAGATAAGGCGCCGAGTCGGTTACGATAGTGCCCATAATTGGGTTTCGGCCGCACACCGTAGTGTTATCAATATTGGCGATCAGTGCAGCAGGATTGAGACCGTCGAATGACTCGAAGATCTCTGAAGAGTTGGGCACTGAAAAAAATTACTCACAGTCAAATATTTTGATCGAAATTTGGTCAAGATTTTCAACAAAACTAATCTACACATTGAAACTACTGCCACCCTTTGCTATTGTAGATTTAAGTACCTACCGTGATACTTTAAATTCAAGGATATCGTGTGAACAAGTCGACAAATTATAAGTATCTATTACAAATCTAAAAATAGCAAAAGGTGACTGCATAACCCATAAGTATTTACATGCAAAAGACGCAAATAAACTTAACCTAAAGTTAAATAATGAGGAAACTCATGTGCAACGGACGCGTACGTGGGATACGAATGAACACAAAAAATATTTGACAAACCGCAAATAAAAAGTGCAACGGCGTTTTACTTTTGTAATAATTCAATGCGACACTCCAACGACCAACCTGGCGAATGTGGCGGTTCATCTACACGATAAGTTTCGATACTATTGCCCCACTCATCTCTATCAGTTACTATCTGTCCGGAAGTCGTGCTTGGCATCATAGTCGATATAGCGTTAAGAATCGGTTTCAAAGTCGAAGTGCGAAGCCACTGGAAGACTTCTAACATGGCCGTCTGTGTCTGAGTCGCTTTATCGGACTCCGTGGTTAGTGGTGCAAAAGATGTCGTAGTGAACGGATTGTCATTGGGCCATTCTCTGAATTCGCGACCATATCCCATCCCGTTGTCATAACCTACCGTACTCTTTATAGTGTCGATTAGTTTTGATTTAGGAAGTAACCCACCACCCACGATATTATATGATGAGATAGTGGTTGCTGAAAAATTAGTCCAAACACATTTTAATTGACATACATGCATATATTTTAGCGACACAGGGAAACAGAACATTGATGTGGGTGAATACTAACTTGTGGTAGGAGTGGTGTTAGGAACAGCTGTGGAGGTGACAACGTTCATGAGTTGCTCTCCAGTGGTCTTAGCGGTGGTAATAACGGTAGATGCGATAGAGGTAGCAGCGGTGGAAGCAGCACCGAACACTTTGCCGGAATGCCTCAGAGTGTGCTTACGGATGACTTCTGAAGACGAAGGCGCCATTAATTTATATACAAAAGTGATTAAAGATATATAAAAAAACAAAAGCAGGTTACTTGCAAGAGATTTAAATGCAAAATGCTTTTATATATTAAAAATGACATAAATTGAATCCATGGATATTAATAAGATACTCACTGCCTAGTACGCCTTCGCCAGAATAACCATGAGGATTCTTAACGTGGTAATCAGTGATTTCCTTCAGTGACTCCAATACTAAGGTTCGAATCCAAACACAAATGTTTGTCGCAACAACATGCATCAGACCAAATCTGGCAATCACTTTGAAACGATGAATATTCAACTAAAAACAAAGGAATGTATAAATAACTACAAGACTTCTTAAGTATTTGACCACAATATAAAGTTAGTTTTTACCCGGGAATTCATGAAGATGAAGTACATTTGCATGAAAGTGAACACCATTTGCAAGACGGGATTGACTCCCTTCAAAATTAAGTAGCAAGGCGACTCCATGGGCAATTCGAAGAATGTGCCAAACTCCAGTCCATTGTAAATCATGGTACCGAGACCAAAGGCTGAAAAACGAAAGAAATACATAAGTAAGTAACACTATCAATAGGGTAAAGAGCAGAGTTTGTTGGACTTGATGCTAGGATAAAAGATATGCATACCAATAGCGCCAATCCTAAGAAAGAAGCTGCCATGGCTGTGGTCGTTTTGAGAAGTCTTGCGTCTGCGAGCTGGTCTTGCAACAGGACCAGCTTCCAGCTCCACAATGTCCTGCTGCTGGTGCTGCTGAAATTGTTGTAGGAGATAAAATTAGTAAAATATAAAGCGGGAAAAACGTTCACAAACTCAAGGACTAACCAGACGTCTTCAAATGCAGTATTTTTCTGGTTATAAAAGTAACTTGGAGATTGATTGTTTGATTTCATTCTGGAAACAAGGTTGCATTTGCGACTAGCTTAGATACAATTAGTAAAACTAAATGAAAGGAGGATTCGTTTGTTATTATCAAGTTTCAACTCAGGAAAATGTCGATGCAATTCTACAATCTTAAAGTCAAGTGTGATGACTTTCAAGTGTGTACGAAGCCTACATGAAAGCAAGGTGATCCAGTAGCGAAAACAGAAGCAGTATGAACAGACGAACTACGACAGCACATCCAAAGCACTCCGTAATGATATGATACACTTCAAGCAGGATGCGTCAAGATACCTCACCTGATCAGACGCATACAATTGCGCCATTTGCAATTGCAATTGTTGTTGACGGACTTTATCACGCATCTTACGGGGATACACCTCCTGCCCAAATGATATGGAAAAAACAAAAAAGTAGGCAGCGTAAACAAAAAGGGATTCATGCGGCCTGATGAGTAGGTACGGACGAAGCGTTGACCATGATAATAGTGAACGGTCAAATAATAAAAATATTGCGGACGAGTGCGAATCACAAAAAGTTAAATTAAACAAATCACGTACGTAATTGAAATGAATAAAAACAAATATGTGGTTAACTAACACAGGGCGACACGCGAAAGCGACAAGAGATTGTGGAATAATGTTAAACACAAAAATAATGGATGTGCTGTGTATGATTGTGTTGTGGAGTGCACCACTCACCTGGAATTGACTTTGTTTCTTGGCCTCTTTGGAAGCCTTTTCTTTCTCCTCCTTATCTTTTCCTTTGTCCTTAGATTTGCCTTCTTTCTTCCCATCTTTCTTGTCTTTACCTTCTTTTCCATCTTTGCCTTCTTTTGCTTCCTTATCTTTGGTTTTCTTTTCCTTTTCTTTCTTAGGCTTCTTCTCTTTTGGCGGGGGCTTCGGTTTTGGGGGACTTCCGCTGCAGCATGCACTCTCTGAACAAATACACTCATTTAATTCATTCAAATTCATGAGTAGCAATATAAATAAGGACTACTAGTTTGACGTACCTTGGAGCAAGAAGCAGAAGACGTACAACAAAAATAGAATGCTCATGCCGTACAGGTAGGTGAAGAACCCCTCATAATAATAGAGGGGGAGATTGTGTGTGATGACATCACTGATGACGTAAGCTATACACACAACAACCAGGAGTTTCGCGTAGATGAAACTCGAGATGATGAAGAGTGAAGTTCTGTGAAAGAAACAAAAGAAGTACGTTAGTTACGTGGTGTCAAAGTGCTTTGCTAGTACTGTAATAAAGTTGTAAACTTTGGAAGTGGGAGATACTCCTAGTCAGCCGTTTCAAGTTGTGCGTAAAGCGCATAATCATTTGTTTTGTGCAGTATTTATTTAAACCAATATAACAACAACCAATATAATAATAACCAATAAGTTTTCAAAAACTTCATAATACAATATTTTAGGTTTCATCAAATTACAAAAAAACATTTTTAGAATGAGTTTAAATTTAATAATCTTAAAATATCAAAATTCTCTGTCTTTCTCCCTTTCCCTCTTTCTCATTCGCATACGTTTCCGGAATAAAATTTTATATTTTAGCATAAATAAATCCCATTCGGATTACCTATTGATTTTTCAGAAAGATTCTGAATTTGAAATACATTATTATGTGGCACCTGGCACTTATTTATAATTCACTCGTATATACATTTTAAATGAAGGTCTTAAAATTACAGAGTAAAAAATGATTGTTTTACATCTTAAAATCTACTTAAAATATTAAAATAAACAAGTAAAAATTCACTACTCCTATAAACACTATCTACATATATGACATACTTTTTAGATGGCTTGGGCTGGACGCATTTTAGTTCCATTTCTTTGTTCGCGTTGTTGTGCTTCTCAGCAATCGCCATATCACTACCCTGCTGGCGATGCTGCCCCACCGGTAACGTAGCCATGTTATCCACCGACTCAAGTTCCACCGTAGCCACCTTCACTTCAGCCTCAGTGGGCTGGTGCTTATCCTTCCCCATCACTTTTTAACACTTAGGGCGGTAAGAGGAGTTACAGAGTGTCCATAATGATGTGCTCAGGGTTAAGGACAGGTAAAGGACCAAGGAACGCGATAAAAGACCTCCGGAAGTATCGAGGTGCGGCGACGAACCGAGCCTCTGGCCCAAGTAAGTCGAGAGTTGCGCAGTAGTGGATGCTGCGCGGCTTGTCCTCCCAAAACAGGGGCGTCACCGACCCTCCGAACGCACCCCATTTTGTATAAATTGCACTCTTTAATAGCGAGAGGGTCTTTGTACCGCTTATGGAAGGAGTGTCAAAATGTAATCTCGGGTCGAATGATGTTTTAATTTTTTAGACATTGAGACATAACATTTTATTTCCTTTTGCTAATTGAACAAAATAATTTCGTACGCGGTACTGCTTTGCGATTGTGTGGTTAGTCAGATAATACGTTTGAGATCTACGCCAAACAATTGCTTCTTTTCCTCCAAAGTATATTTTTACAAAATCGTAACACTTCAAACAGTTTTCTTGATTTCTTTAGTAAACCTTGTTTAACTCTCCCCATACATAGATAAAAAAACAAGATTTCATAATATCTACTCATCAACTATCTTTATATAAACCAGAAACAGTATCCAAAAACGATTTTGGCAGCCCTAGGGTGGCGGCACGCGGTCGATAGAGGCGCGTCTCTCCCGGAAAGCTCCGGGAGGCTGCGCGAGCGACCCACTGACCCGGCCATGCCCCAACCTCCCAACACCCCCCACGAATACTGGCAACCCTAAAACTGCACATGCACGTGTAGTGCCAACATTAAACTATAACTCTATGATCCCATAGATAGACAATGGAATGAAATACGGGACAAAAAAGAAGCTGTGCATAGGTGCGGTCCGATTTGTGTTTTAGTATTTGTTTAATTTAACCTTGAGAATGACTGAGTTGATTCCGATAAGACTTTAGTCTTCTAAGCGAAAATGATTTGGAAATTATTGGACCGATGTTTTATTTTTGGTACTTTTGTTTAGGTTACGTCACCTATCTACAAAGTAGCATTAATTAGCTATTCTAATGAACACACCATTAAAAGAAGTTTGTTTATCGCGGGATGAGAGCAAAGCGCGCATGCGTGATCCGATGCTCCGAAGCTTATGAGTTCATTGAACCATTTCAAGTAGTGCCAAGTTTACTATTTGTTATTTTTATGGTATTGTTAGAGCAGATATTGTAGAACTAGAATGTTATGATGTAATGGTGGTGTGATATAATATTATCAAGGCTTTATTACAACAAACTTTTCACAGTAGGTAGTTATTTTAATGTTGTCACTTGTGCGTATCGTGAATCAGTAAAAGGCTTTTTAATGTCATTTGGCATCTAAGCAGAGTAAAGGTTTTATAACTTTTATCAAATTTCGTATGCTAATTAAAAAAAGATTGAAAGATTTGTTTTCAAGAGAAATGTCAGTGTGAAAATAATGCTGAGGTATTAAAAAATATGTGTCTAAAGCCTCTTTTATTTAAAGTAAACAAAATACGTTGAGTCTTCGGAGTACCTATTGACCAGTTTGCTCATCCATAACTACTGATATTATATTCACCATTGAAAAATATACAAGCATCTATCATGATGACCTTGAATGCCTTGCATATCTCCGTGACCTTCTTCGTGCTTCTGAAAGCTCGAGTTAAAGTAATAAAAACAGATATCTTATTACCTCTATGACCTAGCTACACTGCCAGGCCTATTTGGTATTCAGATTCGCAAGATTCTATTTCTGATTGATAATGATGACATCATTTGCAGTTTTATACACCGTAACAAACTATAAAACCGCAAATTAAATGAAAATCAAGATCTAACATCGTCTTTTATTTTTACAAGCATCTTTAATGGTACTTATCCAACGCTAGTTAATGTTAATGAGCCACTTAAAAGCAAAAACTAATCCAGACATTGCGAATCGTAACCACGCGGTAATTGCAAAACCACGACTCCGTCTCACATATACCGCATCCTGATTTTAGTTAAGACACTATAATTAGTGGTGACCCACAGACATACGCTAAAATCGCCACATGCATTGCTAACGATGGAAGTGTGATGCAATCGTCTAGTCTAAGCGCAATTTTAACCTCCTTTTTCGTCTAAGATTAGGTACAGGCGCTGATAGGGCTTGTTATCTCATCACGTCCCGGCGGGACCCGCGGGTCTACTCGACCTAATGCATTTTTGGATTGGCCAACTGAATCCGATGACAAATTTTGTGATATAAATCATAATAGGTAGAACAGTTTTCTTGTTTAATCATGTCGCGACCTCTAATCGATGGAGACAATTAGAGGAATCTTTTGGGTTGAGACATTATCACTGATGCAGGAGATGCCTTTGGTGGCATCTACGTCGAACAAACGATCCCGCTTTTTGAGCTAGCGTGTAAAAAAAAATATTAATTAAAGTAGTGAATTTATAAACTGGGGCCAGTTGCCTCCTCGGCGGGTTGCGGGTTGTTCGAAAGAGATACCGCGGCCCTGCGGCGGATTTTAGTCAGTACAATTCTGACACTCCACCCAGAGTGGGCGAAGTTTTTCGATGATTTCCCATCCGAAAAAAAAACCAACCAACTCTCAGAGAGGAGGTCTCTGTTCCAAAACATGGAATATTGTAAGCTGATTATGTTACAACTGACAAGATTTCTAGTAAGTAATTTTTTAATAGATAAATTTTTAATTTGCCGATCTTGAATTCAGTTTTATGTTTGTATTTTTCGTGAAAACTTGCTTTTAACTAAATAGATGATCCAAGGTCACCACGTTTTGAATAAAAAAATATATGATTGAACACGTTTTGTGGCCAATAGCATTCCAAATTAGAAATGTAGTATTAAGAAGTTTTTTCTCCAAATCGTCTGCTTCTAGTACTTGATCCAGTTTGGAACAATACTTTCTTGGCAAAGGGTATCAAACACGCTTAGCAACGCTCAGTCAAACATGATAATCCCCGCTCTCTGTCTCGGCAGACTCTTTGTAAAAAACTCTAAGAGTTTTTATTCAAACGCCGTGACCCATTTTATGAGCCTGTTGTGTAATAATGCTATTTTATTAGGGTTCCGCGAGAACAATACTATTAAGCTTCTGTATACAGTATTTTTTCGCTTTCGCCCCCTGTTTTGGTGCTGAATATTTTACGTTCATGTTCGGAGGGTGTCAATGCATTACGTTTTATCTTATCCGGAGGATCATAGATACCAGTTATGTTCATAGAAATGTGTTTTATGTAAAGGAATTCTCTCAAGGTTTTTTAAGGAGATTATAGCCTTTTTCGATCATGGCGGCCAATCTCAGCCGAGATTAGCCATCGGTGCGGCTGATGTTATAGGGCAGTGTGTGAGGCATAGGTGCACTCTTTGTTTCCTCACTCACATAGTCCGATGTGACGGCAATCCGACACAATCGGAGAGAGAACAGGCGCAGAAACAACGGCTTAACGTGCTTTCCGAGGCCGGGAGTTTGAAAGTTGGTGATAAGATACCTTCCGCCAACTTCCGAACTCCGGGTTGCTACTGCGAAATTCCTAATAGAAAACCCTATAACACTTTTTGTCCGACCTGGAAATCAAAACCAAGACCCCATGCTCTACAGTCACGCTTGCGACTGGAGACCAACGGAGCAGTTGTAGACCGAAAGACATTATAACCTGGTGATGTGAGTTTAAGCTTATTTTTTTTTAATTTGCCTTTTTAGTTAGTTGGTTTTGGGGAAGAGATGTTAACACTTAAAATTGAAAATTTGATAGTAACTTAAACTCTAGTGCCTATACTATTTAGGTTGTATGCTAACCTTTGGTATTTACTGTGTTGCTTGAATACCTTTGTTGTTCATTGCTTCTAACACAAACAATTGCTCAAAAGGCTCCTCAATGTAACTAGGTACACCACAAAGCATAAGTTATTTATGTCACTAAATAAACAACCTAGTAGTTAAATAGCAAACTACCAATTCATCACCTTTAAGCCTTTTCCTAACTATGTTGGAGACGATTACCAGTTTAACAGGATGCAATTGAATCCCAGTATTTTTCTACCCTACCTTTGGTAACAGTAAACCTGAAAAATTTCTCTTTAATATTCTCAGTGAAAATCTATAGTCCTTTCAGTAATTTTGAGTAAAGCACTCGCGGTATTTCACTCAAAGTTCTGCGTGGCAACTAACCGCAGCATCGTTGACAAATAACTACTCTAAATGCAATTTGGAAGGCTAATGTGGTAGCTTGTTTTAACCTAGTAAAATTGCAGTATGAGATGGCTCTTAGTGGCAAGCTGCCAGGTCATTGCTTAAAGCACCTACCTATCATCGTAAACCTTTCTCTGTCGACTTTCCTCAACTTGCATGGAATTATAAACATGTGATACTGTTGTTGTCTATTTTTCTGGTTATTATTTAAAAGGTTGTTTACACACATAATACACATATCTACACCATATATAAAATTTATATTTATTTAATATTATAAAGATGAAGGGTTTGTTTGTTTGTATCGAATAGGCTCCAAAACTATTGGACCGATTTCAATCATTCTTTCACTGTCAGAAAGTAACATAAGTTACAAAATCACCATACTATTCACAGGACCGGGGCAGCAACTAATATTCTATAAAACATTAACAAGGTTGTAGAAAAAACGTACAAAAGTGATGCCAGTAGTGATATTGTTTTCTTTGTATTAGATTCATGCCTTTTATTAGCCAAAGGGCCTACCTTTGGCGATCAAAATATATAATGTCGTTAATACCTATCTAGCAAGGGTGCAAGTATATTGCCATCACACCGGAACATTTTTTGAATTCAGGCTGCAATTCCAGATAGGAAAACCCAATGATAACAATAACAAACATTATCGTATCGAACCCAGATAGTACTTAGTTTAGTTAGATTATAAGAGAAGGGTAATACAATACAACAGCGAATCTTCCATTGTTACAGCTATTAATATTAAGAAAATACATTCCACTTGCGTGAGCTCTGAAAATAGTCTCATTTCCTGCTCTTGACGTTTACGACTAGTTCTAAACTGTAAAATATGATTATTACCATAGAAAACATTCATTCTTGAGCTTATAATGGCGATTTCAATTGCTTTACAAAACGATTTAACCTACTATGACTGAATAAACTATCTGAATTGCTTTAGGTTTGATCTATGATCGTTATATCGGTCGACAACATCATCTTCATAGTGGCGTGTCTAGGGGGGCACAATACGTTGAGGAGACTCAGAAACCTTATCATCATGAAGAGTTAGTCATAGGGGCAATCCAAGTTTTTAGGCTTGAATGAAAGTACAGCTATTATCAACTTCTTGAATTGTTTTAAGGCTCTGTACTGCTCTGTCTCTGAAAAGGATCGTCGGTGCCAGGGCCACCGCCTGCCGGGGTTGCAGGTTGTTTGAAAGGGATACCACGGCCCCGGAACGTAAAGGATAAAAGAAGAAAAAATATTGGGTTTTAACAGGGCCACCGCCTGCCGGGGTTACGGGTTGTTCGAAAGAGATACCATGGCCAAGGAATATAAAGGATAAAAGAAGGTACCTACATGAGTGGGTTTTAATCGGTAATAGTTCGACACTCATCTTGGTCCGCCCAGAGTAGGGGAAGTTATTTCATGATATCGCATCGAAAAAAAAACAAAAAAGGCAAGGTTTATCTCAAAATAAAAAATACGTAACCCTTAGAGGACCACTTTGTTGTCTTTCTGTTAAGACCTATGAACTCGGGAACGCGTGGACGCATCTAGTAGTTACGTTCATAAAGTTAAGATTTTTATAGCCCAACTAGCTGACGCCTGAACCTTCGCTCTCGTGATATCAAAAAATAAAGTATACTATATGTTATTCTAGACCATAATCTACCTCTGTGCCCAAATTTCATCAAGATCCGATCAGTAGTTTTGAAGTGAAAGAGTAATAATCATCCGTACATCCTCACAAACATTCGCATTAATAATATTAGTTAGGATTATAGACCTTAACGAGTATGCATAAGTGCTCGGCTACTTAATAAAACCTAGCTCATCAATGCAACTAATTACCACACAAACAAACTACTACCTAATTAATTATGATGTACAACGTACGATTAATAAACACCACATAGTATGACGCGACATTGCAATTACTTGCATTTTAAACTATCTATGACATAATCTCTATAACTATCGACCTTGCAACACACAATGAGTGTTTACATCATTATATGGCTGAATAACTAAGGCAACAATAACGTCTGCCAAATGATAGACGATTAAATCTTTGTAAAGATTGAAATATTAAGATTTATTATTGTTGATGAATTACCGTCTTGCCTACCTTGAAGTCTAATTCAAGGTTATTTCAGGTCAATGTCTGTCCAACACAATATTATTTATTTTTAGCAACCGTTTTTCTATCGTTTTATTAGGGTTTCGTGCCTCAAAAATTAAAAACTAGAACCCTTTTTGGACCCCAATTTGTTGTCCGACTGTCTGTCTGACCCTTTATCTCGGGACCGTGTCGACACATCGATTTGAAATTAAAACTATTTACTTTCAACTTCAAGTCTGTGGTCCCTTTGTGCTGTGAAACAGTCAACTCTCAAAGTCTACGCAGTCTGGGTAGCAGATCTTGTTGACTTATTCCACTGAGGGAAAGAGACAGAGCTATACATGGTGTCTAGCACCATCTTTTTCCCTCAGTGGAATAAGTTCTGCTTTAAGACGTCATGGTAGGCTTAATGGCGGCTTATGTCGCAAGTTTTTACAGCAGCGCCACCTACCGACTCCAATCCAAAATCAAATTTTCAAACCATCCAGAAAAACATTAAAACACTCACAAAATCTATTAGAAATCGGTTCAGCCGTTTATGAGGAGTTAGGTGACAAACACATGTATTGCTGGAGCAGGATAACGTCTGCCGGCTCCGCTATTATATTATGGATTTGTTTTAAGTTGATAAGATCGCACGAGCGCAACTAGGTTTGTATGAAACATTTGCGGGTTGTTCGAAAGAGATACCGCGGCCCCGGAAATAAAAGGCAAAAGAAAGAACATGGGTAGGTTTCAATCAGTAAAAGTCTGACACGGGGAGTGCCTGCTCTGCTTTGGGAAGTTATTTAATTATTTCCCCTCAGCAAAAATACTGTACCTATATATAACATAATCAGTTCAGTCTTTGTGGAATTCAGTTAACATTAGGATAGATTTGATTGACCGATTCAGATAGTTGAAGCGAAGTCGCACTTGTAAGATAAAATCGTTTTTCAATAATACATTATGTAGGTTTGGTCCTTTGTCAAGCTTATTGTGATCCCATTAGGTACCATTATCGCAGAACAAATATCCCTCACAATATCTCGGACCATTTTCCTTCATAATAATGTCAGCACATATTAATATTTACTCAGGTCATTTACTTATAACAGTTCTATCCCCGCCGATATCCTCGATCCGCATAGTAGATGCCTTCATCTATCTCAAACGCCTCACCTTTAGTGTGCTACCAGATCAAATTAAACTCTATTCCATATTCAATAAGGATGGTAATAGAAGAAAACTCTGTCGTATTACGTGTCCTTTTTAGCTCCATATAAGTACGGAACCATTTAATCGATTGTCCATCCAACCGGCGGGGAAGTGCTTTGATTACAGCTTCCTATCCCTTTATTTATTTTTAAATTGTTCATCGAGTTTTTTGTCCTGGCCAGTTTGTGCTTTATTGGTTGAATAGACGTAATTTATGGCGCTGAAAGCGTTCTATTTGGATTACAAATAGCTCGTTAGGTTGTTTCCGCAAATGCTCGTTACTATGCGATTCGAAGTATTTAAATTTATTTGTACACGTTATTCAATGAACAAGCATTAATCATATTCATTTCGCTTAAATGGCTTTATGTTTAAGATATTTTTAAGATTCTGTACTCACATTAAATGAAAAAAGTAACCCTTCATCATCAACTTTGTTGTCCGTCTGTCTGTCCCTCTGTCCGTCTGTCAAGATATATACACTTTTTTTTGCAATGTCGATTTGACTCAAGACTTTTGCTGTCAAAACTTAATAGAGTAGCGATCTATTAAGTCTTGACAATTATAGGTCAAATCATTTACTTATTTAACAAATACATAAAACAAAGCGTTATATTTAGTAGCCTTTGTTCTAACCACGCAAACAAAACAAGTTACTTGTTATTCTCCTTGAAAATCATGAGTTTTCTTCATAGAAGCCGTAACTAAGACAAAGTACTGTTTAATTGTGTTTATTTGTTCCAAAAGGCAATCAATCAATGAGCCGAGAAGTTGGTTACTTATCAATGGAAATATCTTAGTGCAATTAACAGTAAAAACAAGAGCTCTTACAATTAGCCACAGATAAAGATCGAACACTCCTGGAGATAGCCATCATTATCATTTTCCTGCCCTTGTACCATTCTATTTGGGCACAACACGTTTTCTTCTTCCATTCTCCCCTATCAGACGTCACGGCATCATTTACTCCTGTCTCCTTCATATCACTCCTTATACAATCCATCCATTTTCTTTGGCCTTCCTCTCGCTCTCCGTCCATCAACATTCAGATCCATTACTCTTTTAGTCACATGTACTTCATCTCTCCTCATTACATATCCACATCAAGACAAACGACTCCCTTTATTTTTTTCTGTAACAGGCGCAACTTTCAAGCTTCCTCTAATACTCATTCCTTTATCCATTCTTGTCACTCCACACATCCATCTCAAAAGATAGCCAATATCTTCTAAATTATAGTAAGGGAACAAAAAAAAAACAGCCAAGAGTAGTCAGAAGGTTCCGTACAAACTTGCTACATAAACAGCCATATCTTTTGACTGCGTAGACGTAGAGGGTTGATATCCAGCACAAAGGGACCACAAAAACAAAAGACTTAAGAATATGGTTTCGATTTCGACTCAAAACGTCAAAGCGTTCCCGAGTTAACTTCTTGAGACTTAAATAATTGTTTTATCACAGGTCCATGGGACTTCGCACAAGACCAGTTCAAAAGCCCTGGGCAAACCGAGGAAGCACGCGTATAGGCGTATTTACAATGTGTCACTTTCACACCTTTTTTTGATATTGAATCTACGTAAAATGTTGCCATTACACACGCAAAATAAGTTCCACATAATCAAATATAGGAGGTAATGTATTCTATTGTTTTCGCCTACTTTGCCGCGATTGATTGCAGGATCAGTTCATAAATAATTCATTGACGGATCTCAGACATAGATTAACTAGGCTACCGGTGTATTACATGTATTCATAGGATTGGAGGATATAAATACGTGCTTGCATAACCTGGTACATGGCTAGACAGTTAGGTATGTGCATAATTTTGGTTTTAAAACCGCTGACCGGTTTGTTGAGTATTCTTATAGGTTAGAATGAGATTCTTAAAGGATGGTATTTAAAAGTACTTCAATTTATTCCCATTTCATTTACCTAATTTTATTTTGCCTGTGTTCCACCAAATATACTGAATGTGCACCAAAATATGTTAATTAAAATATGTCATAACGACCATCTATTTAACAAGTGTTGCAAATATGTACAAATAGTAATACACCTAATTTTAAAAACAAGCATTTTTTTTTTACTTTTACTTCAGTGTTATATCTTGGTGTTAATTTGAAATTTCATCCATTTTCTATTAATGCAAGTCGTTACTGGCGTAGGGGGTCACAGTTTTAACCTAACTTAACCTACGCATTTTTTTAACATCCAGGAATATTTGGTGCACGATCAGTATTTTTCGGGAAAGAATAAAATAGTTATTGTTACAATAGAATATTTCCAGCGCACTGCAATAAAAAGTGTTATATCTTGGTGTTAATTTGGAATTTGTTTGATGTAACATATTTTTTTGGCCGAGTAGTTTAATTATAGTAAATCAATTAAACGGGTTTAAGATCAATATTTTAGAAATGCATACATAGATGTACCTTAAGATTTTTGGTGAACACAAAAATATTATCTATTCTTAAATGACTAGAAATATTAGCGGTAAAACCTACTAAAGATCAAGTGCAGTTTTCTCCGCAAAACTTATGCGATCGAGTAGGTACCTACTGTTTGATCTTTAATCTACATATGTCAGTAGTTGACTAATGACGACAAGTGAAAAGTCCAAATATAAGACTTATGACAAAATGTTACAAATTGATTCGTTTTGTCAGTATGATAGCAACGTATTGCAAATAGCGTAATTTGAAAGGTTTCTAGTTTCTACTTTGTTCTCGGACGAAATTATTTAACCGATTGAATACAAAACTCTTTTGAGCTGGTTCAAATTAAATAAATCAACAAAACTCCCCAAACATTTAATTAAACACGATAAAACATAATTAAACTGATGTAATACTTACCCATCTTTTAGTTTTCAATTAATATTTATGTCAACTGTGGGTTTTTTTGCTAGCTATGTATAAATTTGAAGTTGTAGATAAAATCTCCAAGTTCAATAATTAAAATCTTTACTCACTTTGCATTCTTAGGCGCTGCTTCAGGCTGGCAGCAGGCCCGGTACCGAAGCACCACCTCAGTAGGCGTTAGGGCTTCAGTCTCGTCCGGCGGCGCATCGCACTCGTCGGCAACAAGCGGCGCCCGCGCCGGCGACGTGTGCGACCCGTACCCGTCGGAATTCAGCTGGAATGGGCGGATACTCTAATATTACGTTGTCTAGGAGATAGGGATAAGAGACCATAGAGAAATTGACAATCTAACAATGACCGAAACGTCAAAAATGTGTTTTGACGTATGCTCCAGAAATCATCATCATCATCAGGCTATATTAGTCCACTGTTGGACATAGCCCTCCCCTAATGAGCGCCATAGCGCCCTATCTTCAGCTTGTCGCATCCAGCATCATGCTACAGAAATAGGTATATTACATCCGCTAAAAGTCGTTGAAGTAACTACGATACACTATAAAAATGTTTGTCGTTAATTGTTTAAAGGTTAACTTAAGGCGCTTTCTGCATCCTGCTTGAAATTTTCCTCGGTGTGAGGCATTGCCACTGCAAGACATACTCAGACCTTTTTTATACAGCTAGGGAACAAGCATTAGCCAGTCAACAGAGAATTCATCATACTCTGTTCAGGTTTGAGATTCTTCACCATAATCTGCATATACACAAAATAAGATCGATTGTTCGAGTAATGTGTTCATGGGAAAGTACTTGATGTATTACGGACTTTCAATAGAAAAAGGGTCAATATATTTTGGTTGTGTTAATGCTGTCAGGTGTTTGATAGTATTTCCCACCAAATATTAGAGACACTCGCTAATATTCCGCTGTATATACGGATAAAATGAAATTCGCTGTAAAACGTTCCCTGAAATGCCGAGGCCGCATAGTACAAATGTGATTTTATTTTACCTTAACAAATGAAGCAATTTACAACCTACGCAGCAAAAAGTTTTATTCGTTTTTCAATAACAATGCAACATAAGCTTTAAGACTTTACATGGTAAGGTCTATTGTTGTTTCTTCATCAAGTACTTGCAACTAAAAAGTTGATGTCACGGACGTATAAAACGATTCTTATACGTTGACAAACTAGACTATCTATCTCACCTGATTTTTATGCTACAAATAACTTTTACAATTCCTAGTGCATTGATAATAATCTTATTATGAAGTTGAGCTTTATAACTACGCTGAATATAGTTTTGTCTATGGATGTATTTGTATGATACTTTGAATCGATACCAATCCAAATATCGAATCTTACTTATAAATCGCTCTAAGATTTGAGGCTACATACTATGAACTCTTTTGTACTACATCTGTGTTCTCTTATTTTAGAACATCAAATTGTATTGTTTTCGTTGGTATCGATTCAAAATATCGCATCATCACACTATGTTCTATTGTTACTATGGGAAACTTCGTTTCGCATCACTAGTTAGTTCTACCCTAATTGCATCTAAGCATCTTCTATTATGTCTATGCTAGAAGGCGTTCATTTTCTAAAGAAATATGGGCGTATCGCAATATTGCCATCCATATTTAGATGGTATCTATAAACTGAATTGATGGCTTATTAAAATTTTATTTCGTAGTAACGAAACAGATGGCGCATTGTGGATATTTACGACGATTTGATTGTTTGTGCAATACTACTATTGTTTGTGCTATTTGGTGAATGATGACTAACGCTAGCTTTCACTAATATTAAACGACACGTAAACAAATGCCTAAACAAAAGCGCGTTTTTTTTAATTTTTTACTTTCATCTCTAAGATTAGCGTTGAAAATCCATCAGCATGCTTTTATTTAGGCATTCATTTAAATTGCGTTTAGTGCTAGTGAACACGAGCATTATCATTTGAAAATCATAAAATGCATCTACACATGGTTCATGAAAGACTAAAAAGATATAGAAAGAAGAAAATCAATCCTAGGAAGAAAACACTCTAAGAGTCGTAGTTTTTTTCAAGGCGGATACTTATTTAATTTCAATACATCAAACAAGTAGGTTGTGAGATGTAATTGAAATTTTAATTACATTGAACTTCGACATGAATCTAATTAGTTAATCAGGAAGCTGTTAAGGCTCGTTTTTACAACGATCAATAATTAATTACAGAGCAGGCAATGCCTGTACATTTTTAACAGCGGACAGAAGTAGTATAAAACACTAACAATAAAAGACCTCACTGTAAGAAAACACACTGTAGGTAAATAAAATAGAATATTAAATCATACTTAAAATATGAAAACTGCAATGAATATTCTATAACCAACCCCAAATTGGGCAAATGAGTCTAAAAATTAGGATGTTTTTTGAAGATGTAGTCTACCTACAATCTAATAAAGCACTTTTTAAACGTTTCTAAAAGAGATGGATAATCCATACGAATCTGTATTCTTTATTCATTCTCCATTCTCCATACCACCAGAAAGCCATTTTCGCTCAACTGACTTCAAATCGAATAACATTACTAATCGAACCGAATTTCAAATTCACTCGATTGTAACACTAACAGATTAAACTTCTACAAGTTACACCATTGCTCGGAAACCAAAGCTTTACTTAAGGGAACAAATACTAAACTTCAAAGGTTTCAAATGCTCTATCCGAACTGTCAAATCTTTTGAAACTATCATTAACCAACCCCTTTTCCTTATGTTTCCGTTTTTAACTTACTTCAATAAAAAGAAGTTATGTTTCGTTTCCATTTAAGTTTCTGCAATTCAAAGTACATTATCGTCTATAGCAGGGTTGGCTTCGACTAAATACTAGCGACTTGTGTCAATGGCATTCGGAAAATTCAGCGGAAAATTAGACGATGAGACTGATTCCCAATTTAGGACTTTATTTACAACCGACAAAAGCCCCGCGGTCTGTCCTACTACTCTGACGTCGGACGTTGGTACCACAATTTTATCAATTGTTTCTTGTATAGGAAATACGCTTGCATTTGGCCGCAGCTAGCCTGATGTGAAGCGATGTCCTGGCTTAAGATGGAACACACTTCCCTATAAGAACCCACTCGAACAGGTGATTAAAAAACATCCTTTAATCAGAATATTCATTGCAATTAATATGAAGATGGAAATGGACATGAGCTCACTTTGACGATGGTGCCGACCTGGTTGTCGTGAGCTTCAAGCGGCCGGTCGATGGGCGCGTGGGGGGAGTCCTTGTTCTCCGCGTCAACGGGGGCGCCTAGCAGCCGCTCCTTCATCTCGTGGATGTAGGGGCAACGCTGCATCGCGATGTAGAACTCGCGTACGCGCACCTGGGGAAGAAATGATAATTTAGTAGAAATATTGAAGACAGGTAATAATTTACTACATGTTTTTTTTAAACGCTTCACACTAGGAATTTCTTCTGTACCGTGGGTGCGTTTACAAACATTTAAACTCACATACAGAAACAGACAGAATTAGGTACACCTCTGCCTAAGCCTTCAGGGATTACAGCCGTAATAATATACTATGTTCATTACAGTTCTTGTTTTAAAAAATTAAAGCGTAGTGTCAAGTTACTACAGAGCTAAGTTTGAAAGAATGCGCAGAACATATCCAGTAACTTAATAATAATATCCCTGTGTGCTTAATGTGATAAAAGCACCGCCTTCCGGCTAAGAGATTCGATTAATCATCCCGCAAGTGTAAGTGTAATACGTTATCTTCATACAGAAATTTAAATCGCATAGATATGACATTTACTCTCATCGTTTTCAGACCGCGTAAAATGAAAGCAAAAGCATTTATTCAAATCGGCTTATTACAGGCACTTTTGAACTGTTGAAATAATGATAACAATATGAAAAGAAAGCTACAGTTCCCGTCACCAGGCATTATAACTGTAAAAGTACTGTAGTTGCCCATTCTAAAGCGTAGATGTCTATGGAGAAGAATATGCAAGAAGCTCTGAAGCTGTAAAGAAAATCAGAATATTGTTACAAAATCTTGGTTACATCATTCATGTTGATATGGTAAATTATGTGAAAACAATATAGAAATACGTGACGTTAATATTTGTACACATAAAAAAAGTGAATAAGCTTCTTTGACGCATGCCACAAGTGCTCAGAACTTTGAACAAAATTTTAAATAAAGTAAACATAGAACAAGACAATTATTTAAGACTAAGCTCGCATATCCCGTAACGAACATTCTTTACGAGTGAGCGAGAACTAGACTACACTATTGAAATGTCAACGAAACAGAAATGCGATGTTTTTTTTGTTGCTAGAGTAAATCTAGCGATTTATTTCTTTGTTTTGGTGCAAATGCTCTTTATTTTTATTAAGTCCTCTCATTTGATATCCAACAAGCTTCTTCGGAGTTCATTCAGTTTCTTATATTTTATGCAGTGCTAGTAGCCTATTAGCCCGGCCCCGCCAAGTCTAACTCCAATTAGTTCCAATTTTCTTGCTTTAATGCAAATTGTGGCTACACCAACTTCGTCCGGAACAGACAGAACCATGGTTAAGTCAGGATTATACCGACTTAAATTAGTTGAGAGTATTTATAAAATCTTTAGATACATTTTTAGTTATTGGTCAGTGTGGAACTTTAATTTTCCCTGTGTTTGTTTTTATTGGTGAAGAACAGTCTGATATAACCCTCTCCCCGTAAGAAGAATGAACGAGGTTGTTCAATGGCTGATGGTCTTCAATTGTATTGTTAGTACACTCGGTGATCAAGCTATAAGTATCAAGGTATAGGACGTTTCCAGTTTAGCATGGCCTCACTCATTTCGCATACAATGAGATATCTACATAGGTAAACTGATGTGATGTTGTGTTCCGTTTACTTTTATAGCTCGATGTGTTGTCGTACTCATGTACTTTTATTGGGGAACTCCCGATAATCACTACACCGCACTGCATCAAATAATTTTTGAGTCTATTTAGAAATAATGTTTATGAGTGTTTTTTGTTGCGAATGGAAAATTAATAAATTAACTTCCCCATTCTGGACGGAGTGGTAGGTAGTGTCAGACTTTTACTGACTAAAGGGTTTTAGTCAGTAAAAGTCTGACACTACCTGAAACCTAAAGGGCAAAAGAAGGAACATGGGTGGGTACCCATGTTCCTTCTTTTGCCCTTTAGGTTTTGGGGCCAAAGTATCTCTTATCGAACAACCGGCAACCTCGGCAGAATTAAGACGGTTAAGTCTAGTATCTTTATCATCATCGTGGCGTCATTAGTTCGCCATCTTTCCCGTCTAGTTCTTATCAACCGCAATAATCAATCCTTAGCAAATTACCTACCCAAATTGAACCGTTCAAGGTTAATTCAATTCTCCATACGGATACAAAGTTCATAGCCTGGCCGCCATGGGAATGAATACGCATCCTATATTCAAGTGCTAATGCCTACGCTTCACAAATAACACCCTGTATATGGAGTGAAGACGTGTGCTGCATACGAATTAGGTTCTTGTGTAATCTAAGCTATGGCAATCCTTTCTTTGGTGACTGACGTAAGAAAATTGATGGATCGTGTCGAACCTATTTGGGATTTATGACTGTGATTCTAGGCCCTTTTTTGCAGATGGAAAATTTATGGGCGGAGCGGGGGAGAGTGTCAGATTTTTACAGTTGAAAACCCACCCATGTCCCTTCTTTTGGGCGTTATGTTTCGGGGCCGCGGTATCCCTTGCGAACTCAAATGCACCGACAACTCGTCGTCACTGATTCTAGGCCGTACATTATTGATTTTATAAATTGCAAGGCGACAGAAAAGTGCTGTTCTAAGCAATGTACCAAACATGACTAGTGCAATCCGTGTCTTTCGTTTAGTTTCAAAGAGACTTAAACTTACTAGGGCAGTTCTCACACAATAGCGTTCATCCGCGCGGTTGGACATGAAGGTGAAGTCGATCTCACGTCACGTGTGGCATTGCACATTGGTTTGTATGAAATTGAGGTCCTAGTACACGGTGTAAACGCTACAGGACTGACTAAAATACTACAGAATAAGTAATTACTTTACGTTCATTATACTTCATCCATGGATATGAAAATACTTTTGGTAAAGAGAGTATTTTTTTGGGTACGGAAGTACCTACCTCAAAACGTGTAAACCGAACCCTTATAGGATCACTTTGTTGCCCGTCTGTTTGTCTGTCTTTTCAGACCCTTTACCTCGGGAACCCGTGGAAGTATCGAGTTGAAATTAAAACGATTTACTGAAATCTGTGGTCCTTTTAAGCTTTTAAAATCAACCTCCTAAGTCTACGCAGATGAAATATATGACCGTTTATGTTGCAAGTTCATATGGAACCCTGGGTGCGCGAGTTTGACGGTTCACTTCGCCTCCTCCCGCCCGCGCGTTTGAATGGTGTCGTGTGAAAAGCCTTCCTTAACTTATCACAAAAGCTATTCACAATAGTCAGGTATTTTTGAAACCCAGTTAACTATCTGACTGTCCTACTTCCAAACCGACAAATTGCAAATCTTATGAAAATACACAAGAAAAGACTTAACATATTTCAAGTAGACAACAGAAAATGTCCATTGTTAGTGTGAGAAGAAGTCGACTCTATAGATTTATTTCGAACAGGTGTGACCCACATGGACAAGTCAAGTCTGTGATTAATGGTTGCTTGTTAGCCTAATGGTTTGCACCAAAGCTCAATTAGGAATTATTCAACTTTAAAAAAAACTTTGTGTCAGCTAAGGTCACGGCAATAGATGTCAAACTCAAAAAATCAACTCAAAGTATTTATTTCAATTAGACCATTACAGGCATTTTTGAATGTCATAAAAACAAAAAAGATGCTACTACAGTCCCAGTCACAAGACGTAATAACTTCTGAAAGTACTGTAGTAGCCCATTCCAAAGCGTAGATCTCTATGGACAAGATGCCATAGTAGTGAAACTGATTTAGACCATATAATCAAATCTGTGGTCCCTTGGAGTTGTGGAAAAATAATATTTCTAAGTCTATTGCAGACTCACACTGCCCGGTTTTTGATTTTGAGTACTCGTTGTCATAGGGACGAACCCATTAATACAGGGAATTATCTTCCATTATAAAGTCTCATTTGAATTGTGATTGGCATTCATAAGTTCACGACCCCTTTCAAACCACTGCGCGTTTAAGCCTTCTTCCGCGTGGGCTATTCTCCTCTTAATTGCGCCTTTTTCCTTAAGATTTTGTCGATAAATCGGTTTATTATTTCAGGCGAGAACGAGGTCAAGAACGGTGCCAATTATTTTAGAAGGTATTTTTAAAAGGCCAATAGTCTTTTCTAATATGCAGAAGTGCAACGAATGCTATGTTAATTAGTAAAATTATTAAATAATACTACACTCTACAGAAACACAATACAGTGTCAACAATGCAAGTATGATAATCAGTTGTGATAATCAACGACATTGACACCAGTATCGATTATTATTTATTATCATGGCATAGTTGTAATAACGAGGACCTCGAAGCTAAATAACAGCCGTTTAAGTTGATCTTTTGACCTAAAAGGTGTGGTTATATTTAAGGGTGTGGTACCTATCAAATTATATATGTTTCTTAAACGACCACCAAGAAAATCGCAAAAAAATCAGCTGTATGTTACAAAATTTTAACCTTTTCCAACCAAATGTATCGGACAGTAAATTTGCCGACGATTCGGATACAATAAATTCGGACACAGTATCCGAATCGACATATTTTTTTTTTCACCGTTAATTTGAACTCCAATAAAACAGCTGTTTTGTAAAGTCAGACAAGAAAGCTTCTAATGATACCATTATTGTAGAAATCCGTCCTCCGCCCAGCCTACATAACTGAAAGCAGCCGTTTTTAATTGTTTTAGTACTATTTTAAAACTTTTTTTGTCTGACTGTACTAAACAGATTCAATAATTTGATGGTGTCCGAATTGTCAGTATACGAAATATTAAAATTGAAATGTGTCAATTCGGACACTTTCCGAATCGTCAGTAAGCATAGAAGAAGAAGTGCTTTATGACATTACAAGGTGTAAAACAGATTCAATACCTAGTTCAATAGTTGTCCGAACTATCAGTAAAAAAAAATGTGTCAGTTCGGATATTGTCCGAATTCTCAGTAAAAAAAAATGTGTCAATTCGCATACTGCCCGAATCTTCACATCCTGAAATATGATCACATCTTTCTGGTACACACTGTATATATTACAATATGTGCTCTAGTAACCGAAGGCATTGCATCGCAGGTGCTTATTTACCAGTAAAGTGTGAAAATCACACCTGTCTGGGTACCGTCGACCTATAAACTACATGGAGTATGAAGGAATATTTTCAAAGATGGCTACCGGCTTCGATTTGTGTTATGTGCCGTTCCAATGCGTTTACTGAAAGTAGGTTACTATGACTTGTAGGCGTTCGCGTAGGAACTTGTTTCTATTATGCAGTTTCAACTTTTAAAACCGGATGTTTGATGTTGTGTCAGTTGTTGTTTTTCTTAATCAAATACGAATCACATATAACTAAAAAAGTGATGAAGACGGAGAAGAAACTAAGGAAACAATGGTTGGATTAAGTGAGGAATGATATGGAAAAAGAAGTTGATGAAAACGTGTCGGTTGACAGAGGATAATGGAAAAATTAAATGTGCTATGCCGGCCCCAACGAACATGGAATAAGGGAAAGAAAATCATAAAAGATTCCTCAAAACATCAAAAAAATGTAGGGCATAGTTGTGTATAAAATAAATGTATGGCTAGGAAGGTACCACACCATAAGGTATTTGCGTTTTGTTTAATCAAAGCACTTTACTATGCTAGTTTCCTACTTCGTGTCAAATTTTGGGCAAACTATTCACTACTCTCCCGACCAGGACGTATGTAAATGAGTGACTGCTCTTATCAGGAACAATAAGATGTCTCTGACAAGAGGACGCTTTGTCAACAGCCGCACGAAACGTTTTCAAGTGTCAACTTAGCGCGGGAGATTTGACAGTAGGTACGACTGACAGACGTCACTGAATAACTTTCATAAATCTACTTTTTGCAAAACTTTGTTGACACACGAATAAATAAACAATAAATCTGTCTGTCATCAACAATGCATGTGAAATTGAAATGAGAAACTGAATTGCATAATATTTTATATTTATGAAGAATAAATTAAATATAAATTTTCTGTTAACAACACAACCGGCTGTTATATGAGAATCGATTAATAACCAATGAGGTTTTATTTAAAATAATTTAAACGCGTCCAAAACCTTTTTTTTTAATATTTTTTTTTTCCATGATTTAAAAGTAGAACTTGAGCTTAAACCATAGCCTACTCACAAACATAAAGAAAGTGCCCAATTAACATCCACCTTTCGACTTCCAAGGAAGTCAATTAAAAATCCACAGAGTAGCAAATTAAAAAGTAACAAACGGTGCATTTCTAACTATACCACATTATGAGAATTAATTCTGGCCTCGCGGCTCGGAAAGCTGACTGAATGCAGAACGTTTTTTGCCGAGTGAAACCACCATTATGTGGGGAAAATACTGCCAGCTATGTGTGTGGCGTAGCGTTGGAACCAGTCTGACCATGTCTGGCTGAATTGTGTCTATGTGACAAATGTATTGAGGGAAAAAGTAATAGATACGGTGTGATGTAGGTAAGAGGATAAGTTAACAGTTGATTTGTTGTCGTTAAGTTGACGTTGACAGTTGTGTGCATGTGTGTGGTAAGGAAAATAAATAAAAAAAAATTAAAAGAGAAAGATTTAAATGTCGGCAACTGTGTTGCAGGAAAATCACTAATATACTTACGTATTTTAGTATTTTTAGGGTTTGGTACCTTAAAATGATAAAAACGAAATCTTTAAAATCTTTATAGGATCACTTTGTTGCCTGTCTTTTTGTAAATACCCTTTTCTCGAAAACGCATCGAGGTATCTAGTTCAAATTAATCTTGAACCTATGAAAAAATCAAGGCCTCTAGGTCTACGCTGTCATAAGATAATATGGCCGTTTATGTAGCAAGTTTGAAGGAACTTGCCCTTTCCCCGTTTTTGTTTTTACTGACCAGTAAAAGAAAAAGTGCAGTATTTACCCCGTGGGAAGTAACCTCTTTGTAAGGTGTCCATAACAATGACACAATCTTTCGAAATGCAAAGTGTAAATAACGTTTTTGAAGAGTACTTAATTTGTGCGCAAAAAAAACATTCATTTTATTTTCCTAATGCAAGGTTCGAGAGCACACGGCCAGATACCAAAACATTGATGCTGCTCTTTCAGGTAATTCCAATATCCACAACAAAAACTGGTACAAAATCTCACTTATGACAGATCATTTTCAATTTCTAGTCTGATTTTAAACGTGAGGACTTGTTGAATTGGCTTGCTGTTGTCTTTGGTGTTTTTTTTGTTGTTAAGTTTTATTATAAGCTATAAGTCCACCATGCTGTAATCCTAACTAATATTATAAAACCGAAAGGGAGTTTGTTTGTTACGTCTTCATGCCTAAATAGCTAAACCGGTTTTGATGAATTTTGGTACAGAAGACCCCGGAGACGGACATATGCTATTTTTTCCAATGTGAGAAATGAGGGAGAAAGAGGGAATAATAGGGAAAACTTAGCTTTGCTATTAAAATCAATAAGGCGCAAGGGCAAAAACAACAGGTAGCAAGTACCTGCAAAACAGGAAAGAGGAACTTTGTTACCCCAAATTTAACGCGACTAACGCCGCGGGCAAAAGCTAGTAAATAAACATTAGGTATGAGTACATAAGTACATAATCACATAACGCACTGCATAAGGACGATGTATACAATCGATATAACGCAACGGGGTCAACAGGTCAATGGACCTCGCGAACTACTCACACAGCGTGAAATTAAGTTAATGGACTTTTGTTTGTTTAGACAAATGTTGTTTTCAGTCTGTGGTCAACCTCCTTTCAATAGAGCTGTTTTGGATGGCATGATAAAGTAAAAGAGGACCTACATAAATAGGTGTTTAATATTTTAGAAAGATGCGATATTTCTGTCTAGAGAATGGATGATCCTGCCGAAGGAAGAGGGTTTTTTTGTGGATGGGAAATTATCAAATAACTACCCCTCTCTGTGGAACGGGGAAATAATGTAAATACACACATACATCGCCAAGGTTGCTCCTAGCTAATAAATCTCATCAAATAGAGGAACCAGGACAAGGCCCTAGTATTAGTACACACGACAACGCATCAAGCTTTATAAAACTAATGAAGGCAGACCTCTTATTCCACGACAACTCTATTGTAAGCTAGGCCATGTTATATTGGAATTGTATAGCTTGACGTGACTACATGAAATCGGACACCACATCGTCAACACTGTCAGTTTATGATCCAAATCGAACTGGCATTTGTCAGGGCTGAGGAATTTGATCTAGCCATATTGCTCTTAAGACTTGGCCTAATTTGTCTGGATGTATCAATGGAGACATATGTATAAACATTAATTAACACTTGTGATAGTAATCGGAGACGAGTTGTTATGAATAATAATGTTTTTTTGATAGTTGATGTCATAATAAGATTATAGTGAATGCGGTGTGTTATTGACATGATTAATGTGTACTTGCGACCGGCTCCTATTTAGGTAGATCTTTTACGATTTAAATATAAGCAGCAGAAATATAGAAGCAACCTCAGACGGATAACAAAGTTATTATAAAAGGGTACTGCTCTTTTAGTTACCCTAAAGTAACTCAAATCATTGCACTAAGTTGTCACACTAAGGAACGTTCAAAAAATAAGAATTATATACACTTTAAAAAAACTTTATTATACAGAATATTTTATAAACAGTTTTAAGAAATCACTTCAGGTTAGTCAATGTCCACAAGATGCTTCATTTTCTATTACCCAAAGTAATAAGCTACCTTAATTTAAATTGCCATTTATAACTTTTTTAAAAGCCTGCTTGCAGACGATTTCAATTAACCTAAAGGAAACTAGGATACTTCACAGTCAAAAATATTTTATATTCTAGAAAAATAAGATTAAAAGAAAACTGTCTCGAGTAGATAATCTAGTACCCAACTGCTATCTTCATTAAAGCGTTGCAAGTTACAAAATAGGTCTTTGGAATACCTCGGTTCCCAGCCCCAACATACTAGTTACATAGTAATTGCCTATTTATGTTAATGAAAGAGCACCTAATTGTGCCAATTTACATTTTAAGGAAGACTTTTTTATCTCCTTTGGACTGAAAAAGTAGCGCTAAAGGTCTTCGCAAGACGCATGATTTTAAACTCTAGGAAGTAGGAATAAGACAAGGTATAGAGAAAGCCAGAATGAGATTGAACTGTTAACACAAAAGCAGATGTGCTCAATATATTTTATTAATAGTTTAGCGTTGTTTCGATAATCGATTGTAAACTGTTAAAAATAAGAGCCACAATGTTTTATCACTCCCTTATTAAAGTAACCGTTATGCTGTACTATTATATAGTACTTTTGCGAAATCAGAATGTAATCTAAAATTATTTTAGTAGAAAGAAGATAAAGTATGGTTAGAAAAATTTGGGCATCAAAAAAGTACAAAAAAACGCTAAAGAAAAAGTTTATACCTTTATTTTTAATTATGAACAAACGAATCGTATTGATCCTGCCATAGTTTGAATTATAATCAAGTGTCACTTTTGGGAACTGTCGTCAAAAGTGGTAAACCAAATACGGCCGTGCGTAGCGTCTAGTTCCTTTTTTATTAAGCGCTATGTAACATGCGTTCATACTCAAAGTTCCACACTTGCATCACAGTACTAAAGACGAAACCTCTTTGTTACGGCTCTTTTCTTCAGTTTTAAGTGTGCGAACTTCGAAACAATTCGCGGTTCATTTTATTTGTATTTCTTCATCCTACGGTTGTGAGAAAACAGTCACAGATGTCTGAATACTCACTAATTTTATGCTTGCTTTCTAAATGGCTGTATTCTGTTGCTAATTGAATTGGTTTTTGTAAGCGTTTCTGCATAAGAAATAACTTTACTACTGCTACTCTACTAACTTTTGCATACAAAAATGGTGTTTCTGATGCAATTTTAGCCACAACTCTTGTATTGTTTGTAGTTCCTTCGTAATTTAAGGAAATTTAGGTAATTTTGGAGGTTTTTTTTTTTCATATTATTTGCTGAAAAATTTCGTGCTAATAACAGACGTTCATTCAATGGGATAAAAGTGTTCTAGAGGCAAGGAGAAAAACAGAAGAATACATTTGTAGGGCGCTTTACAACCCCTGTTTTCTCTCAAAGCCCCAGTCGTGTTTTTAAGTTCAAACAAACAACATTTCCGACAAAACAAGTTTAGTGATTCATGCACTTTATTTCAATTTTATGACCCACCGTAACCATGAACGTGTATTAAAACAATTTTAAACTTTACGACGTCCATACCTCTCTAAAATAGGCGATTAATATCCGTGGCTTAAAAACTGGGTCATACGTGAAGGAACAATATTACGGTACAACAGCCACAGAGTAAATATTTAGGATAGGTTTAGAACAGCCTGTTGTGTGGCCATCAGCAGTATGCCAAGAAATGTGAATTATGATATACAGCAACTGCCGGAGGCGTTACAAGGAGATCAATAGCGTAGAGTACGCAACAAGTATTTGATCGCGTATTTTATTCGTGTTGTATACCTCCAACTTTTTTTGGGATGGTTTGAACTTTGACATTTTTAAATGCCAAAGTAATAAAAATATTTATCCGCGGAAGTACCTACCTTATCTCCTAATTTTTAATAACATCAGATTTTTTTTTTACGGATGGGAAATATTCAAATAACTTCCCCCGCTCGGCGGAAACGGGAAGGGGTGTCAGACTTGTACTGACTAAAACCCACCCATGTTCCTTCTTTTACCCTTTGTTTTTATGTTCCGCGACCGCGGTATCTTTTTCGAAAAACCCGCAACCCCGGCAGGAAATTCACAATAAATCTAGTCATTTACCATGCATTTGCTTAGAAAAACACAAATTGATAAATGCTAAATAGGCACGAAGATGACCATTGGCAAAACTATGATCGATGTAAGGAGGTAACATGATCGATGTTTGATAAAACATTTTCATGAATTCGGAGCAAAAACTTGAACTACAACAAAAAGCGTAAAAAAATTGGACCATGAAAGCACGTGTAGTCCTCTAATAGATTAACATCAACAGGTGAAGTCAATTACTTAGTAGAAGTATGTAAAAGCTATGAATTCGGGTGTCAGAATGAGACAACGCTATACGGTTTCAACGAAGTGCGAAAAGAAGAGGAAATAATAACCACCTCCTGTCACTACAATTTTTAGATGTTTCCTCGAACTTCTCTAAATTCTGAACGTAGCATATGACAACATAAACCCAAGAGAAGCTAGTAAAATAGAAAAACACAACAACATAAAATGATATTTATGGTCGAAATTTGAATTTGAAAAGGTTATAAGCCACACCACAAAGCTTCTATCGAGGAGTTTTCAAAGAAGCTAGTTACACCATCCGATATCTAAATCTAAAATAATATTATAAATGCGAAAGTAACTCTGTCTCTTCTTAATGAAATTTGGTAGGTACAGATATAGTCTGGGACCCAAGAAAGGACATAGGATAGTTTTCATCCCGGTAATCCCCCGAGAACGGGAACTATTAATCCACGCGTACGAAGTCGCGGGCAAAAGCTAGTAGACTATAAAAGAAGAAAGCTCAGAGAAAACAGTGGTAAAATACAAAGGCATCAGGTTGACCAGCGTCATGCGCATAAATCACTTGGAACTTCAGTACAGGCACACCCTCATTCCATACTTGAACGAAAGACAAATATTTGCACGGCCTTCGGATCGTTTCAAGGATAAACGTTTTAGTAGGCAAGTGAGCTGCAAACTTCGTAAGTAATAGCTTCCAAGACAGTAGCCAACATTTGTACAAATATTGGATTATTGTTACTTCAAACAGGATAAAATCATTGGTACGATGAATAATTAGACTGTCTTCATGATGATCGCCTTCGATTCGCAACCTATTTGAGATTGTAATACATCAGATGACTTCTGAGCGAAGCGAAAGGGAGTGTCAGATTTGTTCTAACTAAAAACCCGACTAAGACCGAGTCAGACTCACCGCACCGTACAAACTTGCGAAATAAACAGCCATTTATATTTACTTAGAGTACAAAAGGACCACAGAGTTGATTATATATTCTCAATTTCACCTCGACACTTCCAGGCGTTCCCAAATTACTGGGTCTTGACAGACAGACAGTCAAACCGACGGACAACAAACTAATCCAAAAGGGTTCCGTTTTTTTACTTTTGAAGTACGGAACCCTAAAAAGGGCAAAGAGGGAACATGGAATCCTTCTTTTGCCCTTTGTGTTTGCAACCCCATAGGCCGCGGTATCTCTCGAACAACCCGTACTCCGGATAATTCACAGCTTGACTTCATAAACAGACTTGGCTTTTAATTTGATGTCAAATGGGCTTACTCTCGACCTCAATCTTGTCTTGAATGCAGGGAATAGGCCGACGATGGGACGAGCTAAGTAAAAAGAAGTGTATTAACTCGGGACTTCAATAGATCCGGGTTATTATATGAAAGGGGAATTTCTTGACTTTCCGCATAATAAAGGATGCAGGGAAGCTCTGCATTTTTTTCTAAATGTCGCTTTAGTTTAATAAAATCCAAAGGCAAATATTGATTACAGGTTGTTCGAAAGAGATACCGCTGTCCCGGAATATAAAGGGTAAAAGAAGAAACATGGGTGGCTTTTAGTCAGTAAAAGTCAAGGCAAGTTTTTTAACCCCAATCGCAAAAAAGGCAAACATTGACATAGTTTGGAAAACAACATCACATTAAAAATAAAAGCACAACAAGAAAGGAAAACTGTACGTCCAACGAGAAGCGATACGAAAGGTCATTAACCTTAAGAACAACTGTGGCGTTGACAATCTAATATTTAGCTCTTTCCATCTTGTGTCTTTGTCGTAATGTCTCGTTCTCCCCTCAAAAACATGACAACGATAAGACGGGTTCGCCAACATTCGGGCGGCCATTTTAGATGGGGTTTTGTTTAGATTTGGTATCGCTTCTCGTGGGCCGTACTTACAGTACCTTATACCATCGAGGTAAAATCGATCAGAAAGCGGAGGATGGATATGAGGATTTTATTCAATAGATAATTCTATTGAATAAAATCCTCATAACACACCAACAGTTCAATACAAAACAAATAGGTCTTATCCTATATCCATGCACGAATAGGCAATAAGTAAACCGGAAACAAAACTAGGTTTCCACCATATTCCCACCGCATGACACATCACTGAAGCAAGGAAATTAATGTTCTTTACACTCTGCTCCAGAAATGGAGGAACTGCTCCCAATTCTGCTAATCATGTTGCTCTAATTAGTGCAGTGTTCGGATTACACGCGAAGCTGGCAGACAACTGAGATGGGATCCAGTATCTTTTGTTGTTAAGAAAAAATTCGAAGAAAATTCTTGTAATTTGTTAATAAGAGAGAAAGACGAAGACGTGTGTGGTTTTCTTGGAAAGATTGGAAACATTTCCAAGAACAAATAATAAGAGACAAATCAAAAGTTAACTATAAAAACTAGGCTAAGTATAAGCAGTTTTTGGCCGTCAAAATAATGTAAGACAGTCCCCCATGCCTTTCATCACTTCTTGGTATTCTATCTTTGAAAGAGATGCGCCGGATTAAAAAAAAAGCAGTATCGGCCATAGAGTTTAGATTCGTTTTCGGTTGATGGCAATAGGCTTGCTCCTTACTATAGAGGACTTAAATGATAAATGATGTTCATTTTGCAAGTAGGTTTTTACAAGCACTTTCACACGTCTTTTTTTTCAACTAAATGAGGTGTTTCGAACCCGACTACTCCGGGAAGAAACAGCAGAAACAAACTCAGAGGTCATAGAGCACTATAAAAAAGACCCTTAAAGCATAACTGGCGAAATGTGAATGTATTATTAGGTATACCTCTGCCGAAACCTTTGGGAGTCACAGGGTTGATACAACAAACATTTTCAAAATATAAGTACAATGCAATATTTGCTACAAGCTGAAACTAACTTAAAAACAAATAGTGCTGCCTGTTGAAAAATAAAAGATTCAACAGAACAGTGTTCATTTAATGCCAGGTGGGACGTAGTACAACGAAAACGCTCGGCCTTTTGGCTCGCTGTCAACAAAGAACAGGCTAAATGGCTGCGTCAACAGCTGCCACTGATAACGATCACGGTGGCCGGCAAAAAGCCTGGACACTGATGTGTGATAAGATCAAAAGGTATGAAAGGACTTTTGCGTTGATGTTTTGTGTAGAAAAGGTTATGAGCTAATTGGTTTGAAAATATTTAAATTTAATTAAATACTAGCTCGTGCAAAGGATCACTCTACCGGGATTAAATGTTTCATAACGTTTGAAAATGGATTAATTAAATTCAATACTTCGTGTTTATTCCAATCGAAAATTAACATAAACGCACCATTAATCAATCAACATCCAATATACCTACAAAATATCTTTACACTACAATAACGTTACGAAGTACCCCTATAACATGAGCTTGTAAACAATTCAAGACAGAGCGATAGCCAAACAGCCTGGCAAGGCAACAAACCGCCATGCCTGTGTTGGCAATGGCACCAGTCACCGATAATGTAATTTACGGTGCTTGCTCGATCGCTTCGGGCATTTGCATAACATTCAGATCGAAGATGCCATAATTTGTGTGAGCCTTCACGAAGGTAATGCCCGCATTCTAATTTGAATGGTTTTCTATGGGTTTCGGAATTTGTTTAAATAAGGAATTGGTAAGTAATTTTTTGAAAGGGATTGAAACTTTAAATGCTAGTATGTATGCTAGAATTAATGTTCTTGATTTTTATTAGTTTTTGATAAACTGAAGCGATTTTGTACCAAATATAGAGGGTCTTTCATATAATGCCGGTATTCAAGTGGCCTTAAAAA
This sequence comes from Ochropleura leucogaster, assembly GCA_958449745.1. NCBI lineage: Eukaryota > Metazoa > Arthropoda > Insecta > Lepidoptera > Noctuidae > Ochropleura > Ochropleura leucogaster. The sequence goes on from OY288206.1 coordinate 7,882,414, forward strand.
TAGAAGCCTACAAACATCAGTTTACATCATAACATTCAGCCAGATTGCTTGTGAAAATCAATTAACAAATACTACCAAAGGAAACGTGAAAAAACTAAAAATTGAACAAAACGTACATAGCAGAGTGAAATGCAAAACATCTCTTCATATTCCGCATGCCCAATATTGAAATACGAAGTCAAAGGGATGCAGAAATAAACTACATTGAAGCGAAAAAAACAGCGCAGCATTCATGTTTATAGTGTAGTGGAAAACTAGAGAGCAAAGAAGTAATTAAATGATCTTACAACTTGTTGCTGTAGATTTTATTACAAAAGAGGAACAACATTATAAAACGACGACAAGACTGATGTAACTGTAAACATTATCTATCTTTATGTGGGAGTAGATTTAACAATTACATTTAACAAACTTAAAATTAAGACATCAGTAGATATAGGAATTAATATTTTTACAAGCCTTAGGTACGAGAAACAAATTACTAGCTACACGACACACACTAAAAAACATTTCGACTGCATCTGTTTCCATAATATTAAATGCACAGGGTACTATTACCAGTACAATTTATTTTGCTTTAATTCCATAAATTCTGTATAAATGTTGACATTAACTGAGTCATGTCTTTCAAAAATAGGTCGAATGTCAAACTGTATCATCTGCTTGCTACACTGCTTCGCTAAATCTGTATAGTTTTATTAGTTTTCCTACAATATTTTGATGGTTTCTACAACCGTGCCAGATTCTGCAAGCTGGCTCTGGCTTCGACTTTTTTTTCATCTGTACCACATTTTATAACTTGTTCACATATAGAACTGTATTTATTGTTTCCATTATTTTTATTAGATGTTGGTTTTGAAACAATGGCCTCAATCTTTCCTAATATATTGCTTCAATATGTCTTAAAATTGATTAGCCGTCTACGACGTTTTGGGCTTCAATATCGCAATTGTATAAAGAGACAGGTTGCCCACCCAACGCCTACACTCCATAGCAACCTATTTCCATTAACTAATACCTGCGTAGGAAGAAAACCGAATAAAAGACCATATTTTTCTTTAATTTCGTCTTTGAATGGAAATTCAATAACCCAGATATGCCAAATGTCGGAAGTATAAAACGGTGATAGGTTGATCTAATTATTATTGAACTCAATTTCTAAGAAAGGCAAATGTGTGTCAGCCCTGTGTTCCACGTCCATCAGATAGTGTTTGTTTATGATCAAAGCCGTTCTAAACTTCCTGACTATTAATAGTATTAACACCCAATGGTAAACGTCGTTGCTTGACTATAAATTATTTATTGAAATTCATTCCTTAAAACTTACTTCTTCTAGTGTCTGAAGCGAGTGTTCCTTTTCTTAGAAGGGAGAGGGAGTGTATTTGTGATATCAAAAGGATTTTCATCTATAAGCAGCTTACAAGCTTATAGCTCTTTTCATTTCGTATGAAGCTTTCGAAGGGTTACTTTTACCTATACCGGTTATGGTGTATCTTTTCTTTGCCATTCCATGAATTTTGTTATATCTATTCGATTAAACCAGCTTGATTGAATAGAAGTGCAGTCTTACAGGCCAGTGTTTACTTCGATTTAAACTCGAGAAGGTTTACACCCCAGTCAACTAATTTACTTCCTCATCTCACCGAGTCATATTGAAACATTACCGTTACTATTCCCAAAGGAAATTTACCATCACGTCCTAAATCAAGTTGGTCTTGTCTTACTTTAGCTTTAGTTTTCTTAAAACTGTTACTTTCTGTAATAATATCTTACTCTAAAGCATATTAAATTGTATAATTTATTACCATAACTGTTCTATCTATAGCCATATCACTATAATCATCAAAGACCGTCAAAAGTATACTTAAACAAGATAATAAGATATATGACAGCCCTAAAGACGTAGCTAACTTCTTATCTGACCAATTTGACAACAAAATTACACTAAAGTCTTCTGATCATACCTTAGCTAAAAAATACTTAATTGAAAATAAAGCTAGAGTAGATGATAACATGTTGTTTGATCTAGTAACCCCGGTAGAAATCTTTAAAATGGTTAAAAATATGTGCAATAAAACTTCTCATGGTCATGATGAAATACCCATAAGCGTCATCAAGGATAACATTGACATAATAGCTGAGCCAATAGCTGACTTTTTAAATAGATGTATTGAGCAATGTGTTTTCCCTGAGCAATATAAAACTGCTCGTGTTTTGCCCATATTCAAAAAAGGTGCAAAATAAATTAGATGCAAAAAATTATAGACCTATTTCACTGCTACCAGTATTCTCTAAAATATTTGAAAAGATTATAAAAGATAGGCTTGTCAAACATTTGATAAAACACAATATCATTAGCTCTCAACAGTTCGGGTACCAAAGAAGCACAGGGACCATTGATGCAATAGACTCATTAGTGGATGACGTGCTTAGTAAACTAAATAATAAGAGAAAAGTGGCAGGACTATTTCTGGATCTTAGCTCAGCCTTTGATACTGTTGAACATGAAATCCTTTTAGACAAATTAGAACACTATGGGATAAGAGATAATGTGTTAAAGCTCTTCAGTTCTTATTTACAGAACAGATCACAGTACGTCGAAATAAAGTCAGTTGAAAACGGACACGAAAAAATAAATAAATCTAAGCTTGTTAGAGTACAAAAGGGGGTCCCACAAGGCTCAGTCCTGGGTCCTCCATTTTTTATCATATTTCTTAATGATTTGCCAAATTATATGTGTAAAATAGTACCAGACATTAAAATGGTTATTTTTGCTGATGACACCAGTGCCGTGATGAACGATATATCTATTAGGGACTTAGAAAATAAAGTGAATCATGCTCTGTCTGCTTTTGAACATTGGTTTTCCTGTAACAATTTAAAACTCAATGTGGAGAAAACTAAATGTATGTTATTCAAATCAACTGTGAGGAATAAGGATAATATTAATATAGCTTCATTAGGAAATAAAGTCGAAATTGTACAAAATTTCAAATTTTTAGGGATACAAATTGATGCGCTCTTAAGCTGGAAACAGGAACTGGAAGCAATCACAAATACTCTCAGCAGTGCATGCTATGCCTTGAGAAGTTTACGGGACGAACTAACCATTGCTCAATTACGAAATGTTTATTTTGCCTTAGTTGAGTCCAAGCTGAGGTACAGCATTAAACTATGGGGTAATAGTTATAAGTACAATATGGATGCAGCCTTTGTCATGCAAAAAAGAGCCCTTAGAACTATTCTTCGCATAGACCAGACTCAATCATGTAGAGAACTTTTTGTTAATTTAAAAATACTACCTGTACCTTGTCTTTATATTTTAGTTCTTCTCAGTAGCTTCATAAAAAATCTAGATAAATACGAGACGAAGGAAGACAGGGATACTAGGGCGGAAACGCGCAGGAAAGATTTGCCTAATTTTTTGCAGCCAAAATTAAATGTTGTCAAACATGGATCTAAAGTACAAGCTGTAAAAATTTTCAATAAATTGCCATTAGAATTAAAAATTATTAGTAATCCAAGAATATTTAAATTTAAATTAAAATCATTCCTTTTGACGAAGTGCTACTATAGTATAGAGGATTTTTTTAGTGACAAAAATAATGCCACAGTGTAACTTGTCAAATAGCCTAGTTCCAAATATGGATGTCGTTATTTTTGATTAAGTTAAATATATAATATAATTTAATATTTTAATTGATTGTAACTTTATTACCTATTTATTATTATTAATTTTAATTTTGACTTTTATTTGCATTTTATCCATTTATTATTATTGTAAATTTAATTGATTATCATATATATTATTGATTGTAAATTTAATTGATTTATTAGTTATGTTAAGTGATTAATCCTGTATTCGACACAAATGTATTTTTGTTCAGAATAAATAAATAATAAATAAATAATAAAGCAGAACTATAATGTTCAGTTATAAAGTTCACTGCTACATTTCTCATTATAAATATGCATATTTACGTCTATTTCCTTAACAAACATGCCATATTAACGACCACATCTTCATTTACAAGACTTCATGTCAACATTCCTTTTATCTCAGAAGATTTTAATGAAAGACTTTCAAAGGCTAATTTTACGGCACCGAAAAATTAAAAATAAAAGGCATGAAAGTGGTATGTTGTTGCTATGGGTAGGTATCGTCTGTCTGGGTACTGCGATACTTCAAAGGGCTGTGTTGTGCGACATAAATAAGTCTGGGTACCTGTGTAGCTACCCACGTATGTAAGGGACGGGTGACCCGGGAAAGTAGACATGACAGAAATATAACGGAGGTCCAGATTGTTTTTTTTTTTCAGAGGAGTTAACTTTAGTTGTCAAAGGTATTGATTGAAACCGAATTGTATAGGAAAAGTTTAAAAAAAAGATTGTTATAAAATGCACTTATCAAGATTAAAAGCTTGTTAAATTTTGTCACAAAGAAACGACTATCGAAGCCCTGGTGTATAAACATCCAAACAGTTGAAGATTTTAGAAAACCGAAAATGCATTAAATTTTCAGCTAACATAGTCATTAAAACAACAACAACGTAAAATACTTCGGGAAACTGCCTTTGAAAATAAAAATAAAATATCATCCACTGCAGCATAAAATGCAAGCAAAACTTAAAAGAATTCTTCGCTGAAACCTCCCGAGCGTACGATTCATTGTAAATAAGTTAGTGCAATAACAGACACGGTCTGTGCCTATATTTTTTTGAATCCAGACCTTTATAAAACTTGCAACGCGTTGAAAAGCCGAGGCTGGATTTTCAAAGCATTTATTCCCGCCTGTTGATCATCCCTTTAGTTTAACCCCTCAAGGAATAACTGACTTTATAAAAATGTCCCAAGGTTCATAATTGTGTGGCAGTTTTGTTATAATCGCTGGCCAGCCCACGCAAAAGCTTTAATAATGAAACGAGAATAGGCCTTATTTACAAAAAAATCGTTGGAACGCGTTGTGCGAATCCTACGTGAACGGTTTTTATGTACTTTTCAAGAGTTTTCATATGAGAATGGCGCTCGGAAGTTGGAATGGGATGAGTGAGAGACATTATTTTATAGTATCATAAAAAATATGAAAGATATTGGGTATGATGACTGTGGGAATGAAAACCTGTCTGATGTGATGAATTAGTGTTTGATTAAGACATAAAGTTGCAATTTTGATTACTTCGGTGTTCGGTTATATCTTTTAATTGTTAACTTTAACAATTTGTATTGCAATCCTATCGATATAAATGTAATTTATAGTGTGTTTAGAAACTTCCTTTATTGCCAATTACCTACACTACCAGATTAAAGTGTTAGTAGCACTTTAATCACTGCCCTCATATAATTGCACAACAAACCTAACTAGTTGTGAGTTGTGAGTTGTGAGTGACGGTATTAGAGGTAACGAACGCAAAAAAAACAAATAAGAAAGAGGGTAGATCGTTTTGTCAATAACTAGTTCATACGTGATCATGGCGTATGCAACATCGCCGAAATATCGGAAACTCGAAATAAATAACAAACATGTGTTCAAGTGTTAATTGTAAACCTAACTAGCCTTTTTTCAACTATAATGAGGTCGGCTGCAATCTTACTGGATTCAGCTGAATACCAGTTACATGGAGCCACCTATCTGACTTCCAAAACCCAATTAAATACTCCTTGGTAAGACTTGTTGTCAGACTTTTGAGCCACTGACTGTCAAAGATCTACAAACCTTACTCAAATATTGAAAATCCAACAATGCACTAATATTTAACCAATTATATATGTGTCGCTTACTGTTGATGAAAATGGTCATTAAACGACGCGTAAAAGTACCAACTTTTTCACGCGAAAACGATTATTTTCTAAGTTATATGGTGTTAACATATCGCGTGTATTACTTTACCACGCAATAAATTAGTTTCATATTTACAACTACGTAATTGAAGTGTTTTTATTTGAACATTTTGACCTATTTGTACTACAAGTGTCTTTCTATTCCTTTAAGTCACGCAATGTGAGAAATATAGGAAAAATCTAGTTATTGTTGTAATTCTTCACCTCAATAATTACGTGTATTTCATCAAGATTAATTAAAACTGTGAATGAAGTGTTCCGAAGAAAATTTTCAGGAGAATCCGTGGCTTTTAAGCAGCACATACAAAGCTTCGAGATTTCAAGGATAGAAAACGTAGCTTAATTATTATGAAATTATTTAAGATTCCATATTTCTGACCTTCCGAATAAACCAAGATCGAAAAACGTAACGAAATTTCTGATAATAAAACCGACCGAATCCATGGCAGAAAACGTATTATTCAGGATTGTATCCAATTTTAACGTGTATTGTCATTTCAGAACACAAAAGGTGTCTAAAGATTACTGAAAGCCGAATTAATAAACTTCCTCATATAGCTATTACGTAAAGCGACGCGTAATACAAATTAATTTCTCACGATATTATTAATTTTATATCACGCGCAATTATTAATTGACAACCTTAAAATAATTTAATCAGAAGCTGATTGAAAGGTTTTGGCACAACACACTGTAAATAAACTAATGCTAATAATAAACTCTGTATGGAAACTTACTTTGCCGGTTTGTTCAATAAATGAAAAGCCAATATTGAAAAAGTTTCGAAAAAAGCCAATCAAAAGTTACCATATGAAAAATAGAACCAATATCAAAAATATTTATTTTTATTACGTGTTTTAATGCTGAAACAGAAGAGTTAATTAAGTTTAATTTAAAACCGAAAAGCTTCAATTAGGGCTTTGTTTTGCTCTTTCTATATAACTGCTTAACTTTATAACATAGTTTATACTTCAACCATTTATGATGGATTTAAAAAACAGTCCTTCATCAATTTAATACGCAGCAAATATGACCAAGATGTTTCAAAACTACTGATGATCATCAGTAGTTATGAGACATCTTGGTACAGTAGTGTGGGGACAATCAGACACACTTTGTTGTACCCTTGGGCCTAATAATTACGACACAATAGCACCTACTAAGCCAAGCATTAGTTTAATTCTCACGCAAATTGCGTGTTACTTCTTATTCCACAATAATATGCATTTAAATATGATGTCTTATGTCATTGCATACGATGATCTCATCGATCTGAAGTTTGGTACTGACATAGCTCGGGCAGTCGAGCTATTATTTCTGGGGCATGACATATCCCTCGACGTGTTTTGGTACGCAGTTTATATTCCTACTGAACGCATTAACGCAATCTAATTTCAGTTTAAGACTCGATATATAGGTCGCGGTACTCCATTTCTTTTACGAGCTTGAGAAACACTGTAGTTGAAATATTGCGATACGCAATCGATTCTCAACGTTCTCGGTAGCTATCGGTGATGTGTTTATCGATTATGGTTAAATTTGGATCGCAGTGAGCCCTTCTATACCGTTAAGATGTTGGTAAAAGTTTCCGAGTAGCGGAGTCATGATCTTCGTTAAGTAGGGTGAGAGTTTTTTAAATAAACTGATGCGTCACGGCTGTCATCGATGGTTCACAGATTCGGTTATTAGTAAAAGGTCGTTGAGCGGTTATACTGTCGGTTTGTTTACTCAATGCTTAAAATTCTTTAAAAAAGTAACTGTTCTCGAAATTAAAACATGCTGTACAAAATTTACTTGTGTTCTGTGACATTCCCTTCCTACTAAGTGTGTCAAGGACAATGGTACCTACAACTGGATGTGCGCAAATCCTTTAAGGGGTCTGAGATTGCCGAAATAACTTATATATTTGCCAAATCATAGTTTCAGAGATTCCTTAAATTTAAAAAATAGTTTCAAATTACTATATTAATTATAGTTATAACCCTTTAACATAAGTAAAGGAAAAAGGAGCTATAAATCTACCTTTTATTAAACAGCGCAGTTGTCAAATCAATCAATCCTAAAATAGGCAATCGGTAGTTTTGAAACTCCAATAATAGGGAAATAAATCAGTCCCTCATAACAGCATTTCCTACTCAATCGAGAGCGTTTGACATTTGCGGCGCACGAGGAAATTACTACTGCACATACTAGCAGATGTCAGTCGGGCGGGAGGAAGGAAACCAAGCTGTGCACCCTTGGGTTTGGGTGGTATTTTGGTTGCACTAGAGTGGGTTCACCAACCTTTTGACACTGAAATTCTGTCACGGTGGCAGTGTTGCCGTCTGCGGTCGATTCGGAAAACGTAACGCCGCGGCGAGCGCGGCGCGTGGCGTCGAGCGCCAGGGCGCTTGCGTCGTGCGTGCTTCGGCGCGCGGCCGGTCGCACTTGCGGGCCGAGACTGGCGACTTCGCGCGTTTTCCCTCCACGCTTTCCCGGTAGCGGCGTGCGCACATCAAGCCTGCATTGTTCTGCAAATAGCGGCCGAGGGCTGGGCCGCTATTCAACCGAGATGGGCGCCTTTCAACCGCGCCGCGCGGACTGTACGCGCTGTGCGGACAACTTCGCTTCACTTGCGCCCACCAAAAAAAATCTGTTTAGCCTTGCTCGTTGCCCAATTCAAATATAGCTATGACTTAGAGCGGGATTGTTTTGTTTAGCGCAGTCGAGCAAGGGTTATTCTGTTGACATTTTTGCTCTCTTGAAAATCTCTAGCCCACCTAGTATTGTATTCTGAAAGCTTTTATTTTGACTTGTAATTGAAATTAAACTTACAAAGCTGTTACCTAAATTTTGGTTGTTATAGACAAACAGTTTTGTATTTTTTTTTTCATTTAAGGTCTTCTGCTCTACTACTGACAAAAGATTTAACAGTTTCCTCAACGAGGATTTATGAAGCTTTTCTTTTATCTATGAAGCTTTTAGTTGATGGGTGTAAGTTACGATAGGAACAACTTTGTATAACATACATAAGAATAAGATTTCAAGTCTCATTACAAATGTTAAGTCGACACAACTTAGTATTCAAGACACGACATTGAAACAATTTTTTACCCCAACTCAACTTTTTCTTTCATTAACATTTCGTGGGAAACGGGTTTCTCATTTATTGTGACGTCAAGAGACGTCAAACGATTCTCAAAAGCCACGCAACAAAGTTGGAATTGACGTTATATAACGGAAAATGAAGGTACAGTCCTTTCACATGTATTATACATGTGGCCATTATACCATCTTTATTTCTGTTACATTTAGGTTTATGTTGGGTTGCAGCTGTCAAAGGAATGAGAGGTAAAATAACAGTGGTTAGTTTGTAACAGTTATTTGAAGAATTCAAAGGGTACCAGTGACAATCGTTGTTTAAACAATCAACACGTAAGCTACGAATTGTCACGCATAACGATCGGTAGACGGTAACTTTGTACACATGTACATACAAACAATCGCGTTCCAGGTAGGGATCGATGCAAGGCCCCGATGCACGCTAATAGCTTTACTAACATGACACACATACAATACACACTTTAAATGAGATGACAACATGTCACGTTCAAAATTGACGCGTAAATTAAAAATACCCGTTTTGCTTCAGTAGTCTACAAAAAAGTAGCGGATATAAAACCTTTCTTTACATTATTCAAGAGTTTTCAGCTAGTACCACCAGAACAATGTTTTAATAAATAAAACATGAGCAACTTCAAGAAACAAAACTGTTATTTAATCAAGTTTGCAGAACAAGCAAGAACTTTACAAGGATTCTCGCCCTAGTTTTGTAAATTCCATTTTCCGTTGTGCAACGGTTTAAATAGAATTACTTTCAGGAAATGCATAACTTATATACTAATATGTATTATAAATGCAAAAGTGACTGTGTGTCTTTTTGCCACCTACGTTTTTAATACAGCGACGGCACGTTTGGCGCAATTGCTGAGCGATCGACTGCTGCGTTGCGTGTCGCGGGTTCGATCCCCGCACGGAGCAAATACATATTTTTATGACCTACAGGTAGTTGTTTCGGGTCTGGCTGTTTATGTGTGTTTAGTAAACGCACCCACAATACAGGAGAAATTCCTAGTGTGGGGCAACATTTTTTTAAAAAGAAAGAAAAGAATTATTGTTAGTCTAACTATGTAAAATAAAAATATCTTAGAAGTTAAATTTTACCAACATCGCGTTGTCCGATTGAGATGAAATTTAGCATGTACATGTTTAATTTAAATGAAAAAAATATATATATCTGAGAGTCGGTGAATCATCGATTTTTTGCCACCATGCCATTTTTTTGTTTTTTATAAGATGTTTTTTTTCGAAAAACATTTTTAATACAGCTTTATTAATTGTATCACAGGAATTCTTATCGAGTATTTATTTTCTAGCGCTTCTAAGAGATACTAGCATGTCGTACATTAGAAGAAAAAAAAATGATAGAACATAACTCAATCATTAACTACTCAAGCAATATGGATAAAATTAATATTCCTTGGGTAATTTATTAAAAAAATAGATAATAAAAAGAATTTAGAAAATCGCCCCAATACCAAAAGAAAACATTTTTTTGTTGCATTGAGAACCTCCTTTTTTTTAGTCGATTAAAATACCTAGTAGTAAGTGACGTCATTTTTTATCCAATATGGCGGAATCCCAAAAATGGACCGATGTTTTATGGGGTTTGCTGAGAAGTAAGTAAACGAGAATGTGTTTTTTAAACCATAATACTTATTATTGTGCATTTAAAAAAAATGGTCCATAGGACGTTGGCACCGCAATGTACAGATTGGCCCAAAAAAGAGAGGCCACTTAACAGTAGATGTAATGTAGTAGGGTAGTAGTGGGTGATGGCAATGATGACTGCCCACAAGAAACTCTTTAAAAGATAGGTTATTTTTTATCACTAAGATCCCGTGTGATAATATTCATCCTCGAAGTAGGTGAAGCCACGTTTACTACTAGTGTAGAACAAACGTGTGAAACAAAGTACAAGTACAAGCATATAATAATTGGATCTGGTGGGTCGCCAAACTGAGTCAAACTGTGTCGAACTTATAGCCAATGTGAACGTGTCTGGCTGTCAACCAAATTGTTAGTGGAATCGAAATGATTTTCAGTTGTTTTGCACGTTTGAGTTTATAATGAGGGTTGGAATTGTTTTGAAGTTTGTGTATGATTTGTGATATAAGGTTTTGTAAAGTATCGGGAATTGTGTTTTGAACTTAGCATCAAGTAGCTACCTACTCATTTCAAATTTAATTTAAATTACCTGTTGTGTATGAACTGTACATATGTAATTTAATGTATCTAAGGGGGCCTATTTTAAGAACTTGACTACTACTACAATTACCGGGGTTGTGTTTTTTTTTAAAGAGGTACTGCGACAGACACAGAGATCCAAAACAGAAACATGGATGGGTTTTAGTCAGTGAAAGTCTGACACTTCCGCTCCGCCCAAAGTAGAACAAGATATTTGATTACCAATCCGGAAATAAAAAGGTATACTTAATAAAGAATATTCTATCTCATCTTATTGATACTGCCAGCATGTTAAGTCAGGTTTTATAACAAGCCTGTAAAACTTCAAATTCAAGTTGGACTTCGCTTAGAGTACAGCTTAAGCAGAAAAAATGTCGAAATTTCTAGAATTATTCAAATCTTGAGATTTTTAAGAAGGTTGTCTGCTGCATTTATGCAGTTGGTGTAATGGTTGAGTGGTTATGCTACGTGTCGTGGGTTTGATCCCTGGATGGAACTAATTTAATTATGTAAGGCAAACAGTATAAAGGAGTAAGGAGTAAATGATACCGTGACGCCTGATAGGGGAGAATGAAAGAAGAAAATGTGTTGCGCCGACCCCAAATAGAATGGGACAAGGGCAGGAAAATAATGATAAGGCAAACAGTTGTTCCGGGTCTGGCTGCTTGTGTATTTAAATTTTTGCAAACGCACCTACAATAGGTACCTACATGAGAAATTCAGAGAGAAACGAGCTATTCAAAAAAATACTGGGACCATAAGACAGTGTAAACTTCACGCTGGGCATTGAAAGGCTTGGATTACTGCAGGATAAACCCTAAGGTTTCAGAATTAAAGGGGATTCTCGTCTACCTGCAATCCGAGAACATTGTGAACTGTTAGATTAAGCCCGGATTAAGGCTATTTCTCAATGCTCGGTAGATGCTGGATTTTACAACTATAATTATAAAAGTATAAAATGTTAGGATGGATGGTTATGTGTTTGTTACTGTTTCACTCAAATGTATTCAATACTGCTATAATTTGATGAAGGACATGTGACTAAAAGAGTGATGGATCTGAATGTTGATGGACGGAAAGCGAGGGGAAGGCCGAAGAAAAGATGGATGGATTGTGTAAGGAGTGATATGAAGGAGAAAGGAGTTAATGATGCCATGACATCTGATAGAGGAGAATGGAAGAAGAAAACGTGTTGCGCCGACCCCAAATAAAATGGGACAAGGACAGCAAAATGATGATGACTGCTATAATTTGTAAAAATATTGCCAAAAAATAAATATAACAACGAGGACGGCAGCAGCAGGCGGCAGTTTTCACATACCTATTTTCAACTTACAGTACAAGATAAGGTTACGTTCCCCATTGAAACTATAAAACATATTGAAAAAGGTCATAAAATTCCACGCACTAATAAAGATCACTTCTGATATCCCCGAACGGTTGGCCTAAGATACCTGTAGTTCTAACACCCACATTCTCCAGTTTGTATCATGGTAATTAACCTGCTTCCCACCTCGCATTTGACAAAACGGTTGGCGCAGTGGTTGAGCGATCGACTGCTGCGCTGCGTATCGCGGGTTCGATACGCACGGAACAAATATTTGTATGGTCTACAGATATTACTGGCTGTTTGTGTATGTGCAAATAGCCAGACCCGGAAAAACTGAAAAGGCAATGGAAGGAACAAAATAAAGGCAATAAAAGAAAAGGCTCCGCCCAGAGCGGGGGAAGTTATTTGATGATTTACCACACCCCAAAAAAAGGCAATGTTTTTTTTTAAAAACAAGAATAAAATGTCCAATAGCGGACTTAGCACTGAAAACAATAAGATAATTAATCGGCCATAGTCATAACATAAACAAATGCAAAACTGTTCTATGGGTATGAATTCCAGATACTTCATCATAATTTTGCCTAGCCCATTACCAACTATGATGGAGTCGGCTTCCAGTCTTACCGGATTTGACTGTACCAGTATTTTACATGGAGCGACAGCTTATTTGACCTTCACAAACCCGTTAATGACTTGGTAATACGATATTCTTTGGTAAGACTGAATGTATCCACAAGCTTATGAAACGAGTATAAACGTAAAAAGTTATAGCAATTTCTTTTATGTTCAGCTTCACATTCCACCAGCAAAAACAATGATGAAAACATATATCTATATACATATAACGAATCTGTGACATGAGCTACCAAAAAGCTAGGTACTAGTCCCAGTAAAAACTTATTGAATGTGCAGTTACAGCTGAAATATTAGTAATTGAAATCGGCTATAATAGTTTGAGTCCTGAAGCGTTGCTTTGTGACTTTCACACACTTATGCATCCCATTGGGTATGAGATATAGAGCATGGAACATAAAATTTAATGTTCTTGGAGTGCCCGGGACATGAATAACTCAGTATGTCTTTGTGAGATCATCTAGAAAATTAACTGCAGAGCTAGTAAGTGTTGTTACACAATACAACAAGTAGTACCTAATCATTACTTCTTTAGATTAAACCCGGATTAAGGCTATTTCTCAATGCATGGTAGATTATTGTTGGATCTTACAACGGATGGATGTGTGTTACTCTTTCACTCAAATGTACCCAACGAATTTTGATGTAACTTCACAGTATAATAGCTTTTACATTGCAATAATACATCCTTACTAATATTATAAAAGCGAAAGTGAGTTTGTTTGTTACCTCTTCACGCCTAAATAGGTAAACCGATGTTGATCAATTTTAGTACAGAGATAGTTGAGACCCTGAAGACGGACAATTTTATAGTGAGAAATGAGGGAGAAAGAGGGAAGAAATGGGAAAACTTAGCTTTGCCATTACAATAAATAAGGCGCAAAGGCAAAAACTACAGGTAGCAGGTACCTGAAAGTCAGGAGAGGGGAAATGTTTTACCCCGAATTTAACGCAAGCGAAACCGCGAGCAAAAGCTAGTTTTACATAACATCACGCCTGTAATGCCTGAAGCGCTAAGCAGAGATGTCACTTATAGTACATCCACATGTTGCCAGTTATGTTTTAGTCCCATGTAAAAAGGGGTGAGCCTATTGACATCAACCGGGCAAAAATAATAAAAAATAAAGCAATAAATAAAAAAAAACAGACAGTCGATCGCTAAACCACTGTGCCAATCGTGCCGTCAAAGTTGAAGAAGAATTACAAATCCTTAACAAGTGCAAAAGCTCTGTCAATCATAATAAAGCAAGAAGACTCTATAAAATATTTACTCAGTATCAATATTACCATGAGATCGACGTTATTACTAACTAGCTATTGCCCGCGGCTTCGCTCGCGTCAAATTCGGGGTAACACAGTTCTCCTCGCGCCTTATCGATTTGTAATAGCAACGCTAAGTTTTCCCTTTTCTTCCCTCTTTCTCCCTCACATCCCACTTTTTTGAAATAAAAAGCCTATGCCTATTAGCCTATGTCCGTCTCCTGGTTCTCAACTATCTTTGTACCAAAATTCATCAAAATCGGTGTAGCCATTAAAGTGTGAAGAGGTAACAAACAAACAAACAAATTCACTTTCGCTTTTATAATATTAGTAAGGATAGTAAAGTAATTGTAACAATATTTGCTGAAACCGGAACATAAAATATAATACTGTGTCCCAGACGAACGAGACAAATTGACTTCGTTTTCTTTTCGCTATGATACGCACGAAATAAGATTCAATGTTGTGTCACAGTTAATGGCTGGGAATCTGACAATTTTTATCCAGATTTATTGGGTCACGTTTGTGGTGGTTTGTTAATAATTTTTGTTTTTAGTGATTTAGGTAATATACGATGATATATGGGGTTAACAAACGTTGTTAATTCCCAAAACTAAAAAAAAAACAATGCAGGAGTCGTTTGCATAAGTTTTCTTTTTTAACGTAGGTTCTGTTATTCATAAGCTATAGCATAAGCATGTTTGGTTGTTTTAAGTATAGTACATTATGTACATTTGTATTTGAGGAGCTCGTATAATAGCAGCCGCTCAGTTCCATCTTTAGGTTAAGCCGCGCTTGCCTAGGTTGGTCTGTGGATGGGTGACTACCCGTTACATACCGAGTTTCCTCCGTGCCTTGGAAAGCACGTTAAGCTGTTGGTCCCGGCTGTCATTTGTAGATCTTTGACAGTCGTTACAGTAGTCAGTGTCCCGAAAGTCTGACAACCAGTCTTGCCAAGGGGTATCGTATTACCCAGTATTAACTGGGTTATGGAGGTCAGTGATAGATAGTAATTGAATTCAGAAATGTATTTATCTTTAAATGGAATGATCAAGCTGTCTGAAAAATATATGGGACTAATAAACGGGTATCATCAAGCTAATAGTCTATGTAAAAGCTATCAGTGTCAAAAAATATTTATTGTTTATCCAAGCCAATATGCTAAAATACCGTTTAACCGGTTTAAATGAGGAATGCCGTATGCATAGATAACCTCTATCTATGGCTGTATGCAATCTACAATCAACATCAATCTTATAAATAAATTCTTGAAATAAAAAGTGAACCACTATAATAATAGGCTTCTTAAAAGTAATTGTAACGGACTGAAAAAGCTGGGCTTACTTGTTTATGATCAATTCAACTCAAATCATTTAATTCAATTAGACAGTTTTAGGCACTTTGATTTTAATAAACAAAAATATCTACAGTCCCAATCACAAGGCATAATAACATGTGAAAGTACCGTAGATGTTCATTCCAAAACGTAGATCTATGGAGAAAAATGGACAAAATACAAATAAATAATTAAAATGGATAATAAAATTGAGTAAAATAGTAGCAATCTGTTCCATGGCATATCTATAATTATCTCTTTGGTGTTGTGTGTGTATGTGTAGTGAGTTTAAGGCAAATATATATAACATTTATAGCAATTTCCAAACAATAAGGGGTAATCAATTGGAAATATGTTGAATTTTGTTTTTACTCTGGTCGCTCTTACTGTGCACGTCTTTCTACATCGTTCTCACATATTTGTATAATCTCAACACGAATGATGTAAATATGATTTTGTAATAATATTCTAATTTAAAAGAGTGCCCATGGAGTTTCTTGCCTATTCTTCTCCATAGCGATAAACGCTTTGGAATGGGCATGGGCAAGAACAGTACTTTCACAAGTTATTATGTTTTTTTTGGGAAATCACCAAATAACTTCCCCCGCTATGGACGGAGCGGGGGGGAGTGTCTGACTTTTACTTGTGACCGGGACTGTAGCTTTAACATTTTGTATTTTTATGACATTCAAAAGTGCACGTAATGGTCTAATTAAAACAAATGATTTTGATTTGATTTGAAATTCTGAACATATCTTTAAAAAGTTCCAATTCAAAAAACTCAATAATAGACATTCATTTAAAGCTTTTTCCGTTCACAAGAAAGGGACTGTCAATGTAGGTATATGGTGATTTCATGTTGATAAAAAATCAACGTTTCTTCACCCGGCAGCGACTCATAAAAGCCAAGTCAACGACTAAAATGACTTATTAAGTTCTTGTCAGTAACAGAACCACTTCAAAACAAAACAACATCAAACTTCTACCGTTTTTATGTTGCTCTGTTAAGAGCTTGGAAGTCTGCCAAACCTTTTACTTGTAATGGCGTGAATTAAAGGCTATATTCGTTGATGATCAACAGTTGAACGCAGTAACAATTAAATGCGATCACAAATGGAAACTTAATATGGTGCTTATGTTCTCTAAAAAGGCTAAGCAGGAGTAGGTATAACCCTTTTTAAGTTATAGAGCTTCTCTCTTCTTCTCGGCTTGCAGCGAATTTGGACATTGTGTTCGAATTGACAAATTTAAATTTTTCGTTCACAGACAATTCGGACACCATTAAATTGTTGAAGCTGTTTAGTACAGTCACATAAAAAAGTTTTAAAATATATTAAAAACAGATGTTTTGGTTAAACCCCGGTTAAAACTGTTTTTGACAACTGTAGACTGGGCGGAGGACGGATTTCTACAATAAGGGTATCGTCACAAGTTTCTTATCTGACTGTACAAACACTTTTTTCTATTTGGTATCTGAATCGTGAGTGCAAACAATATTGAAATTAAAATGTGCCAATTCGAATACTATGTCCGAATTGTCATAACTTATTTTAAACGAACCATGTGATCTAAGGGATGAGCCAATAAGGGCGTCGGGCGCCACGAAACGACTCCCGGCCACCGTATGCTGCGTGTACCGTATGCGAGAGATACCGCGGTCCCGGAACATAAAGGGTAAAAGAAGGAACGAGGTTTTAGTTAGTAAACGTCTGATCCGCCCAGTGCGGGAGAAGTTATTTGATTATTACCCATCCGCAAAAAAGAGTTTAGCCAATCGCCATAGAGCTGATATTATAAATCTATACATAATTTTAATAGGCAAATCTCAGTAAGCGCAGCTGCTTACTAAGATTTGCCTATTAAAAATATTAAATTTGACCGGGTTGGTCAAAATTATTTTTTCCGTGGATCTTAGCCGGAATAGACCGACAGGGCTGTCAAGTACTTAAACTTAAACCACAGAATATTTATCTTTGTGTGTCTACACAATACCTAAGTTTTGTCCCCATTTTTACTTATAACGGAAAGCACTTAAACGAACTCCTAAATATTATTGTATCTCTTGTAGGCATTAATTTATTAGGTGCAGTGTTAGTAAAAACGGGCATTAACCTTAGGTATACCCTAGCATAGCAACGCAAATGAACACAACAAGCAAGAAATATGACCTATTCCCATTTAATACCGACAGAGGTCGCCACGCTCATCAATCGATTTGTTCCGCACTAATTGTAAGACTATTACTTAAAATAAAACTTGATTTTGCATTAGTTTCGATTTTATATTTAATTTAATAGTTTTTAAAGTTATTATCCAAACTAAATGAAAAAATATTCGATTTAGTTTTGCGATTAGTGTAAAGTTTTAATTTAAAAACGAATATAGGACTTACAATTGAATAATTAGTAATGCATATCAACCAGTTATTAACTTTTCATATAATGTACAACAAAAGGGTAAACTTTGAGAATAAGATTGAATTTTTTATTTCGAACGCAATCTGAATTAGTTCACATTCAAAGGCAAATATCAAAAACAAAAAACTAATTTAATTATTTCAACGACCGAGCAATACAACGGAATAATACAAGGCGCTTATAAATAGGTACTTTTAAAAGGAACAGGAAGTCATTTCAAATAACTAAACCATCTGTGCTGAATACGTAAATAAATCGTAGGCACGCTTTGCAATCTAGGAGAAACTTTAGAAACTAACGTGACACCTAATTCTACCTTATTAAACTATTAAATAACCCTGATTTATCATACTTACATTTTAACAAACTCCGTTTCTATTTCCGCACAATTATTAATAACCACAGAACACTGTGAAACTAAATAATTTATTCTATAAACACTGGTTTGTTATAACACAACAGTGTTGTTAAGATTCAATAACATTTTAAAACATAAACATGATATATTGAGAGCACGTTCGTTGTACGCGGCGAACTAGTAAGCAAGCTTTGAGCTTTGAACTACGGTGTTTTTGTTATAGAGAAAGAGCGAGACGGAGCAAAAAAAGCACCATAAACATTCGGGTAACGTCGGCTTTTTCCGTCGCGTTCCGGTCGGCGTTCGCCTGTTGACTTCGGGTCTTCGGGAGTTTGAACGGCGGCATAGTATGGATGCGCACGTTCCTTTTGTATTTTTATGGTGTCTTTTTATGTGTAGATAGGTTGTAAGTATGTGTAAGACAGGGTGTTCTCGGATGGTTATGCAGAAGCACGTGCATAATCAAGTCTTGAGATTGAACAGCCCGTCTGGGTTTTTTATGTTCAATTTTATGAGTTTAATGACCACATGCAATACCTACAGTATTTTTATATTTTTATTTAATACGGAAACTAAAAATGTTAGTACACATAATTTTAATACACATAATTATTATAAGTATCTAGTAACTTTTTCAAAACTTTAATAACGAAGCAAATACATAATGAGATGTAAATAAATATCAAAAAGTAGTAACAAATTAGTAACAATTTTAATAAAGTCACATTTCAGTAAGTATCTACGCAATATTAAGGCAAATATCATAAAGGCTTTTCCAAACAGAGGGTTATGTTGATTCTTATTACGCAATATTTCACCGCCCACCCCTATTAAGTAATACATATAGGGTACACGTACAGTATCAACTGCTACCCTAGTGACTTTAACACAGGGGTTGCGTTTACGTGACAAACATCTATTTGTTTACTTATTAATGACATGTCCAAACAACTAAAAGACTTTTATGTACGCAATGTTTTACAGAATTTCAAGAAAATAGTTTTTAAGTTCCTATAACTATTTTTACTCACAATCTTAATGATGTGTTTACACACAACTGAACACACATGAATCACAAATGCACTGTCGTTTTGTCTCAAAATAGTCGATTACTTAATTGCGACAAAAACTACTGCAACTCCGTCATATTCCGTTGCAATAAAAAAATTAAAACAATGACATCCAGTTGCATTAAAAACCACTTGTATGTCATGAAATAAAAAAGAATGACATCACTTTAAATTGACATGTGATCATCGATTTAAAAACCTATCGAGCTTGTTTCTATTGTTAGGTCCACATTATTCTTACATCCTGAGACGTTCAATGGGGAACTACTATAGTCTATAGAGACCATATGGGGGTGGGTGATGCGGGAATCGTATTGTCCCACACCGCATTTCACACCATTCGAATCGAAATAGGTTCATTCATGATGTAATTCTACGAGATGAGCAGTGAGATTGGGAGAAACGAGTCATACAGCTAAAGATATTTGGGTGAGAAAGATGCTGACGTAACCGTCCCTTATTAAATAAAGTATAAACAGAATATCAGTATTCCTTCAACGTTTTTATTTTTCTGTGTTTGAAATTAACACATTAAATTATACAGATTCATTTTTTATTGACAAATGAACAATGCTTATTTTGCAAGTAGGTTTTTAAAAACACTTTTAGACGTCTTATTTAAAAAAAATAGATAAGGTTGGTGTATCGTACCCGACTTCTCTGAGAAGAAACAGCCGAAACAAACTCAGAAATCGTAGTCCCTTTTAATGTCCAGACAGAAATCTTGATAAACTTACATGAGGACTATGTAGCCAGTATAGATTTGTGATCAGCTACTAGCATTTTATCAGTACACCCTGCCTAACCCTTCAGGGGTTTGAGTCGTGATGTTTTTATTTGATTAGTTTGAGATTCACTATTTCCTTCTCAAATGGACGACGTTAATATATTTGCCGTGTAAGCAACATTAACAGACGGCCATTAATATCTATCACATCACATCAATCATTGTTACTGACCCTTTCTACTTGGTTCCGTATTAAGTGCACATGTCCGGAATCCGGATTCATGTCAGGAATCCGGATTCGATTTATTACAGAACTTTGAAAAGCTCTGATTTATTTGACGTCAAAGATTTTAAATCCTATTTTATTAGAAAAGTAACAACAACCTGCTGGATTTTTAAAAACGCACTATCATTTATTTTAATTGACAATGGAGAAGCCTTTTTTTAATTATGATATTAGCTGACTGCCTCATTGGTCTAGTGATCGTAATCGCGACTGCTAAGCATTAGTTCCTGGGTTTGAATTTTTTGCTCTGTTCCATTTATGGGTTCGAATTTGTGGCCCCGGAACACAAAGGGCAAAAGAAGGAACATCGATGTGTTATAGTCATTTATACCGGGGCATTAGTCAGTAATAGTATCGCTCCCTCCCGCTCCGCGGCCCGCTCCTCCATGATGAACGAAAAAAAAAATCTTTCTCTTCTCTTTTCTATCCTCTTTCTCTCCCTTTTCTCACTTTTTTAGCCTATGTCCGTCTCCAGGGTTCCAAGTATCTCTGTACCAAAATTCATCAAAATCGGTGTAGCCATTTAGGCGTGAAGACGTAACAAACAAACAAATTCACTTTCGCTTTTATAATACATATTAATATTAATTAGTAAGGATCTGACAGATAAATTAACCGGAAAATATCCACACAGTCAACTAATCTTATAGAGTAACAGGTTTCTCATGCCCGTTTGTTTTGAATTAAACATTCCTTTGATCATGTTTCATGTCCCGGAAGACTCATATTATAAAACACATGTCTCCTAATTATTTTAAGTCTAATGAATTGCTATCATAACACCAGTCTCTTTCGATGAATTTAATAAAGTAAGAGGCCACTTCTCGGGAATTTCTTGGAAGTGCGGATTATTTCCCAGCATATGACAGCAGAGGCACGAAAGCGCTGTGTTGTTAACGTTAACGTCGAAAATTAAAAATACTAATTACACAAATCTTTTCATTCCTTTTAAGTATGTATTTATTCATATCTATGAATGTGCTTGTTGCAAACAATTTAAGTCATATAAGCACAACAGGATAATTGTATTTTCGATTCAAAAAGCGAATTTTTCCTGATGGGAAATCTTTAAATAACTTAACTAAACTGCATTCATTCACGTTTAAAACGCATGCGCATGGTTTGATTAAGTAATATTAGACTCACTTATAAGAATTAAAAAATATATATTACAGAAGAAGAGAAGATTAAATTAGCAAAGTAATATAGATAAAATTCATATAGGACCCCTTCGGAAGTATCCCTTTCGATTATAAAAAATAATTTTGAAAATCATCTCCTTTTTTTAAATCGGTTAAAAATACCATAGAATCTGCTGCTTATCACAAAATAAACTATCGTCGAAACGTTTATAACAGTCTATTTTTATCGGTCCGTGTCTATAGTTGAGAACATGAAAGATAACTGTTATGGTGCGTTCCAATAAACCGCTAGTGTTTTACTGACGAAGAAATTAGCCACACATTATCTGTTTCAAATCAAGATGAAGACTTCCAAAGTGCAGCCAAATAGGGATATTGTATGACAAAGGAACCCATTCAAGTAGAAAGCGTTGGTTTTAAGAAATAACTAGATATAGCTATAACTAGATAGGCGGTTTCTAGATCAAATGGAACACTTATAGGATCACTTTTGTGTGCGGTTGTTTGTCTGTCTCTTTATCTATCTGTCAAAACCTTTTATCTACTGGAAGGCGTGTAGTTATCGAGTTCAAATTAAAACGATATTCTCAAACCTGTGGTCCCTTGGAGCTGCGAACCCTCTAAGTCTATTCAGTCAAAATATATGGCCGTTTAGGTAGCAAGTTTGTACGGAACCAAGTTTGTGTGAAAAGTCCAAGTCGCACTTGTCCGTTTTTTTAAATAGGCTTGCGCTTGACTGCAACGCCTAATCTGAAGCGATGATGCGGCCTAAGGTGGAGCACGCTTGCCTAATAGAAACCAATTCCTTCGATGTTTGAAGAGATACAGATTATAATGTTCAGGAAACGGAGAAGCCGTGAAGCCGAGCAGTAAATTTCACAGGCTAGCGGTTGGCAGAATAAATGTGGAAGCATAGCGCTTAAAAATACTGTAAATTGTAGATCATAATTATCCTACCCTTGTCCCAGTCATTTGGGGCCGGCGAAACACGTATTCTTCTTCCATTCTCCCCTATCAGACGTCACGGTATCTATTACTCGTTTCTCCTTCAAATCATTCCTTACACAATCCAACCATCTTTTATTTGGCCTTCCTCTCGCTCTCCGCCCATCAACATACAGATCCATCACTCTTTTAGACACATATGCTTCGTCCCTTTTTTACATGTCCATACCAAGACAATTAGATTACTATCTGAAAATAAATACATACTTAGATAACCCAAAAATAAATAAAAATACTTTATTAATTATTGTGGTCGCTCATGCATGTTCCATATAACAATTGTTATATTTTACTAACATTGTTTTTAAGTTTTCACCTATTAACATAATATGGACTTGTATCATTACTGTGTGTTTGGTCTGAAATAAATATTTTCAATTTCAATTATCTTTACTTTTAAGATTCTTTATATATTATTTATCAGCTTATCTGGGACGTGTTTTTAAACATTGACATTTAACGAGTATAATTTTTATTTGTACCCATCCTAAGCTTTTAAATTTTTTAAACTACAGAAGTCTATCTTCAGAACATGGTGCTTGCCAACAAATTGCTGCACTCAGCAAATTGTATTTGCTCGCCGCAAAGATCTCGAATCAAGATTAAAGCTTAGTTCCCACTAGAACAGGAAATTGCTTGGAAAACCTACTTGTAGAGTGTAGACAAACCACGGTAGTGTGGATATAGCTTAGAAGTTTCTAGACACAAAAAGAAATATCTTAGTGAACAGTGATAGCCTAGTGGGGTGATCGTCGGACTATCAAGACGTAGGTGTCGAATTCAAACCCAAGAAATTTCACACACACCTCTGATTTTTCAGATTCATAATATGCATAAAATTATCCCTTCGGTGGAGGAAAACGTCACGAGGAAATCAGCATACTTTTTTTTTCCGGGTGGGAAATCATAAAATAACTTCCCCTGCTTTGGGCGGAGCGAAGAGGGAGTGTCAAACTTTTACGGACTAAAACCCACCCATGTTCCTTCTTTTGCCCTTTATGTTCTAGGGCCGCAGTATCTCTTTCAAATAACTCGCAACCTCGGCTGGCAGTGGCCCTGGCAGGTCCCTTTGCGGCTCTGCTTTGCTGATATCTGTTTGAGGCGCGCGTGGTGATACCTGAGAAATATTTATCGACGACATACGAAAATAAGTTAGAGGCCCATAAGCGGCATAAACACCATACGATAGCGGAAGCAGAAGACAACACAGTTAAGCATCTACATAATTGATAGATAACAAGACGTTAAAAAGTTATTTGCGCTATGGTTCTTTCTCAGAAGCCATACAAATTATTTAATATGTACTTAGAGATTTTAATAATAAATAATTAGTTCCTCAAAAATCTACATTAAAATTTAAAAGTGTAAGTACACACTTTCACATAATTATTATTGTTAAATTATTATCTAAAAAAAATATCCACTTTGTTTTTAAAAGTATTTACAAACGTGAACCTACCACTAGTCTATGGCAGTCAAACGCAAAATCGTCCGAGCACCACTGTAAATAACTGCAGGTCCAACAGACCACAAATACTACATTATCACCAGACCCTGCCACAATAGCCTAGTTTCCAAAAAAAAAAAATAGTCCGTCTTTTACTCGTTGCGAAAAAATGCAGCAACCTGTAACGTCACACGTAACTTTAATGTCATTTTTATTCTAATTTACAAATACAAAAATACGTGTCCCTTATTTTTGAATAAACTAAAAGACAGACTAAATAGAATGTAAATACTTTGACCCTGGAAACTACCCTATTATCCACTTTTATCATTGTGATCCAGAACGATCCTAACATTATTTGTCAGCTCAGTACCGTGCACACACACTATGCACTTTCCTCTGTAAACCTACCACACCTGTTTCAACTTTGATCATAATCGCAGTACCATAGCCATCCGGGCGGGAGCACAAACAGACGTTATCATCGGCGCGTGCGCACGTTTGCGCTGTTTAACTGTTTACGTGACCACCAGCTGTCATAACATCATACAGTAGCCGTGTTACTTGGGAACAGATTTCATCTCTTTTTTTGTTGTAAATATTTGTATGATACATGCATTTAACTTAAGATAATTTAATGGTCTTAATGTAGATGTTAGTTTCTTTGACTGGTAGAAAGTTTTATTCTCTACCGAGTGGTTTTGCCTGGATGTTGAAATAGGATGTTTTGTTTATATACATAAAAGTGATGAATAAAATAACCCATGAGGATTTGGTTAAATTCTTGGAAAACTCTTGAAGACTACCATGAACCTAAGTCGTTGTGGCGATCTTTGGGAAAGCCTATATCATATTTCCAAGAGTAGACGTCTATCGACTGAAATACCATATCCATAAAACTTATCCTCTTTTGTTGAAACTGTATTTACGTAATCAACCAATTTCTCGGTGATAATAAAACACTTGAGAGCAATGAATCCGGGTCACTCAAACAAACTCAAATTGCTCTCACAGAGGAATGGAAGAAATGCCCCTAAATCGTATAAGGAACTTGGTGGAACTTGATGTATTGCATGCCAAAACAAGTAAACGCAGTAATAAAAGCACGAGAAGACAGTACAAAGTATTAAAAATCAAGAAAATGGTAATATTGTTTAAAAATGACACATAAATGTTTCCTATTTTAGTTTTAAGGCGATAACAGCAGTTTTTTTATGTATTTTTTGTAAATAAAATGTAAAGGGGTATTTAATTGTATATTAATCACAATTTATTTCACTAAGCTAGTATTCTTAGTTTCCGAGATTTATAAGTTTCTTTAAGTGCCCCGGATTCACTGCTCTAGAGTGTGTTCGGATTCAACTCTGGATAGACCAAAGTTATAAAATGTAGTGTACATCTGTAATCACAATAAACCGACACTTTAGTCTTGCTAGAACAAGATTCGAATCACTTACATCGATCGAATGGATTAGAAACAAAAAACATAAACTAACCAATCATAGTTTTACATTTCGTATTTCACAGTGATTTCAAATCCTACCAGTTTATAAAACCAATTGCGGCACCGCAGAATTAAAATCAAGGACTCTTTTTTGTAATCTTAGGTCATCTTAAGTTCACCAGTATTCTGGTAACTATTCAAATATTTGTTAATTTGCGCGACACCGATATTAACATTAAGTGAGGCCATGAACCTGTCAAATTTTAATCATCTATACTAATATTATAAAGCTGAAGAGTTTGTTTGTTTGAACGCGCTGATCTCAGGGACTACTGATTGGAATTGGAAAATTCTTTTAGTGTTGGATAGTCCATTTCTTGAGGAAGGCTATAGGCTATATAACATGCTGCACGCTACGACCAACAGGTGCTGAGCAGCGCGGGTGAAACCGTGGGGAACAGCTAGTCAGCATATAAAATAAAGTGTCTTGCATATTCATTGGGTGCTGATTAAATGTCAACAGGCTGTGTTGAACAGTCGCGGCTGAATGGACACTCAGACTCGAGGTCAAGTTGGCTTGGATGGCGTTAAGTAATTCCTATAAGACTTTATGCTAGTCTTTAGGTATGTACTTTATCTATGTTTTGCAATAATAAGATGTTAATCACGGTTAAAACAAAAAACTGGTTTAAACGGATTTTTGTAAATTTTCCAACAACAGCTAGCACTAAATTTTGGATAGAAAAGACAAAGCTTTTCAAAGTCAGTACCCTGAAAATTTATATTAAACTAGCTGTGCCCACCAGTTTCACCCGCTGAGGTTTAGGGGTATGAAAAATAGATGTTAGCCGATTCTCAGACTTACCCAATATGGTACATATCATATCCCAAAATTTCATAAGAATCGGTCGAGCCGTTTCGGAGGAGTACGGTAACTAACATTGTGACACGGAAATTTTATATATTAGATTAATACATATTTTATTTCTGATCATAAATAATAGAAGGCAAAAGGTACCAGTTTCTCTTTTACACAATACAATAAAAAAGTTAGACACATTCCATACATTGGTATTGCTTTCCTTTTCATCCAAACCCATAATCAACCGACTTCAAAAACCGTTCTACTCAATTAAAAAAAAACACAACCAAAGCGCTGCGCTGTCGTGGCCTACTTTCAAATAATAAAGAATAACGGGTTCCTTACACATGCATACATTTAAAGTACCACCATACGTCATTTCCTGTAAACAAGAATAAAAATGTCATTCAACTGCACGAGAAAACCGGAACTCGTAGTGATGTGACATGCACATTCTGTTGTTACGTTATTATTCCAATTAGTCGATTTACGAGGTTTATCCGGCCTCTAATTCGATGAGCCATTTCTTTCATTTAAATAAATTGACCAGTCATTTTCTGTTATGAGATAGACGCGTTTAATCGTTAATGGTTCCTAATACCGACCTACTAGCTGTATTTTTTCTGACAGTGAGATTTTAATTTGAATTACCTAGTCTGGTTTCTGAGAATAAATTATAAGTGTTACTAATTACTAAATATATACAACCTATGAATATACACAAACTAATAATAAAAAAATATATACAAGTAAAAAATAGAAAATTACAGGGCGTCAAAAAAGTGTAACTTGGATAGTACAGGTTCAATATGAAATATTCACTTTATTCGTTGAATGAATTACTGCTAAGCAAGATCAGGGAAAAAAGTTGATAGCTTTTTTAGAAAATGGTAGCTTTTCGGGTGGGAAATCATTAAAATAACTTCACTCATTCTGGGCTGAGTGGAAGAAAGTGTCAGCCTTGTACTGACTAAAGCCCATCCTCCTTCTTTTGGCCTTTGTCTTCCGTGGCCTCGGTATTTCTTTCGACCTAACTATCTTAGAGACACATAGTTAATGATCTCTTCTTAAATTAAACAATACAGGAATTCTGTTTTACATATTTCAAATCAATTGTCATTAACAAAATCATACGCTGAATACCTAATCGCAACAAATCTACGTTTATTTAAGTTGTTAGATTCTCAAATAACCACGTACGGAGAACTTTGGATCCGGCCGGAAAAAAGGGTTCATTGTCCGTTTTATGTAATCACTATACAAGGCGTAGATACAGCGCGCTGATAATTTCGTCCATGAATAATTAAGTTTTCCTTTATTACATATCCTTGTAGTACAGTCAGCATCAAAAGTTGATGACCACATTTAGATTTTCAAAATGACTGTACACCGTATTACACCCAAATCGATCAACATGACAAGCACCAGAAATGAATGACTATCACAAAAGGGCATAAGTAGGTGACCACCACTTTTCAAAAGTCACTAAACAAAGTTATAGTAAAAAAAGCATAACATTCTTCGTCTCTAAAGTCTCTGAACAAATTTTTTACAAAAATAGCATACCATTGTTAATCTCTAAAGTCCCTGAACAAAATATAATATAATATTGGGTTTTATGAGTGTGTATTTCGGTACGTATATAAATATCTTGGTATATAAATTAAGTAGACAATGCAAATGTAAATCACCATCCTTTTACTTATTACCAACAAAATTAAATGGTTCGATAAATCAATACAGTTAATTTATATTTTTTTTTTTAATTTAGAAATAGAAATATCTCTCCAGCACATGTGACAGCTATCAATCCTATTTCAAACTCGACGTAATACCAGAATGAATATTAAATATTTTTTTTTTTTTTGGGATGTTTGGAAACTTCCGTGTCCGGTAAGGACCTGCGTCAGGCGGTAGATGAGGACGCCATGGCGCCTCTCCAGCCACTCCTCAAGAGGGGACTTATCGCCACTATTGTGGCGTGCCCTGCACGGGCTTGCGACAGTCGCTCTCCCCATGCCACCATGAGATCGCACCGGAGGTCTGTCCGCTGGGCGGCAATTTGCCGCGGCAGCAGAGATTATTAAATGGCATTATAATGTTTATTTGTCAGTAAAGCGCAATTGATAACTGACACCATATTCTTCTGTCGTCTTTTGTTTTTAAACCAAAAAAAGAAAAAGAGGACAGCTGCCTGCCATGCTTTTTATGCATTTTCATTCGGTCCAAGAAGGTTGGTAGCGAGAGATCTATCCATTTAACTTTTTTTTACATGATTTAGTTTGGATAAGACAAGATTGGTTTTAAAACTCTGAAGATAGTAACGCGCACATTTTTAGTTTGCAGTTCAGCTACTTTTGATAGTATTAGTATAAGTTTACACGCTACGTATCCGAAACAAAGTAATGTTTAGTAACTTTTGATTTTTTAAGATGTTAAGTTATTTTTGGACGTGGACGTTGCCGTGATTGCACTAGAAAACAAAAACAAGTATTTTATATTGTTCAGTGACTTTTGTAACACTGAATGTTAAGATGTTTTCGGATATTATAACGATCGGCAATTTTTGACAAAATGGTGTTCAGTGACCTTTGACGAGTAGTGTTCAGTTAATTTTGAACTTTAATGATGTTCATTCAATACTGGCGCTCTATCTTGTTGAGCGATTTATGGGTGATATAATGCCCAGTTATTTTGAAAATCTGAATGTGGTCATCGACTTTTGATGCTGACTGTACATACGTGTAACTGAATTATGTGCAAGCAAGCAATTTCAAAAGTATATAATAAAATATACACACATCAACACGGTCTAGGGATATTTCATACTCAATTAAATAACTCGAAAAGTACTGGCCGCATTGGAATCTTTTATACACCGATTTGATTGTAATTTATCTCGGACTAATTCCAAATTCAATTTTTTTTAAATTTCCTTTGTTTCGGTGGCATAAAAATGTCTTGATGTGTAGGAGAGGGAATTTTAATTTGTGCGAAATTTAGAAAACAATACTAATTACGATTAGTTACATTTTTTTTTCATTTTTAAACGAAAGATAAAGTTCAAATTGAGGTGTTGTAGCCATGCAACGCCGACATTTGACGAGGGCGGAGATGTTACGAGCTGTGGGAATGCTGGAAGCTGGATCTGTTCAGCGTAATGTTGCTGAGGCCATAGGGACGCACCAAAATGTTATTTCAAGATTGTGGACACGCTATCGTGCCACAGGTGAAGTAGCGGAGAGGCACCGGGGGCCTAGTCGCATCACTACCCCCAGACAAGACCGATTTTTGCAAATTACTGCACGAGCTCAACCAAATGCAACGGCGACTCAATTGGTCCAAAGGCTGCGAGTGGAACACCAAGTGCTTGTGAGTGACCAAACTGTAAGAAGGCGACTGCATGAAAGCAATCTACGCTCTCGTAGACCACTCCGGGTCCTACCTTTACGGAGAGGCAATCGTGGACGACGATTAGAATGGGTTCGGAACCACGTGGAGTGGGGCCGCGAGCAATGGTCAAATGTGCTCAAGGGCGTCGCCAGCCGATGGCGCAGGGGGGGGCAAGTTACTTTACCTACTACAATTCATACTTTTCTCATTCTCTATGAATGAGAAAAGTAGGTATGAATTGTAGCTAAAGTCGACAGCACATAAAGCTTTTCACTTGTACTACGAGCCTTACATCTACAGCGATTGTAATAACAACAGTATTTCAGTACTATATATAGTAAATATATATTCTGTGACAGTACAGAGTCCAATGTGTAAAGCTACACGAGCTCGAGCTCTTGACTATGCAATAAAAAACTTGTAAATAAGTTATAATAACATTTATTAGAAAAATAGAATAATAAGGAGTTTGAGTTTGAATAAGTGTACAGCGTATTTTTTTTTTAAATTACCATTTTTTAATATTATAGTGGTCGTTGTTTGTTTATTAGGTTAATTAAAACATAATTTTCGGGGATTCATTGTAAACTTCTCGACCACTTTATTATTAAAATCTTGTAAGTTTCCATGTATAAGTTTATGGTGCACACTCATCATGGCCAAACCATTGAGGCGATTTTCACTCATAGTGCTTCTTAACCAGGTTTTTAGTCTTCTGAGGCTGCTAAACGATCGCTCTACCGTACACGTCGTGCATGGAAGAGCGATCAAAACTTTCATTTTTCCGTGTCGGGAAAGAAGGCTTTTGCTTCTTTTAGGATATCAACAACGGTTTGATCTGTTGAGTTTGGTTTATTATGCCAGAATTGCTGCCAAAGCTCGACTTCAGTTTTCATGTTTGGAAAATTATAAAACTGAGCGATAGTTTCGCAAGTTTCTGTGATATTTTCGACTGACATCGCAACTATTTAGATGTGATAATAGTGCACAAAACAAACGTAAAAGCGGGCAGTGGCAACGCTAAAACAAAGGCGGCTATGCAGGGGGCGCGAGCGCCGCGCGGTTACATGTTGCTTCCCCACTCTCGCTCTCCCGCTTCAACGATAGAGTAGAGCAGAGCGTAGTTGAATGAATGAAAATATTAGGAGTGGAATTGGTGCATTCATTCGAGTTTCGACATACGGGAATGATTGTTCAAGGCTTGAACTTCAAGCAAATTAACTCATGACTTAGGACTTTGGTTGCATTATATTTGGCAAGTTTTTTAGAATCTCTAGGGGGGGGCAGCTGCCCCTCCTTGCCCCCCCTTGGCGACGCCCTTGAATGTGCTGTTCACGGATGAATCTAGGTTCGGCTTCCATCCAGATTCACGAAAGACGCGTGTTTGGCGAGTTCCTGGACGATGGAGCCGTCTCCAGAACCCTCAGGAAGTTCACCCATACTAAGGAGGAACAATTATGGTTTGGGCAGGAATTCGCCTTGGAGGACGGAAGGATCTCGTTTGGGTCCGGGGCAATATAACGGCAGAACGATACGTCCAACAGGTGCTGAGGCCCGTAATCTTGCCCCACAGAACACAAATGGGGCAAGATTTCCTGCTCATGCACGACAATGCCCGGGCACACACGGCGAGAACGGTAGCAGCTTGGTTACACACACACAATGTTAGGGCCTTAGACTGGCCTGCTCAATCGCCAGATCTAAATCCCATTGAGCATGCGTGGGATATGTTGCAAAGAAGAGCCCTGAAGGAAGTTCTTGAAAATCTGGCTACAGAAGATCAACATTTTCCGCACGTCAGAAGGACATGGGACAATATTCTGCAGCAAGACATTGACAACCTTGTTCTGAGCATGCCGAATCGTTGCCGATGTGTTATGAACATCATGGGTGCTTTCTCAGACTACTAACTTCAAGTTTATAAACACAAATTAAATGGTTTTTCAATTTTTTCAGTTTTTACTCACTAATTAAAAGTTAATTCAAATACGGTTTCCGTCTATGCTTCATTTTTTTCCATAAAATCCTGAAATTTTAATATAAGTACCTTAACCATTTTTAAAAAATGGTAGAATATAAAATAACGGATCTTTTAAATATACACATGTCATATAAAAAAATCACACATTGATAGTAATTCGCTTTTTTAAAAATATCCCTAGACCGTGTTGATGTGTGTATTATAGACATGAATTGAATGACAGATGGACCAGAATTGTCAAACAGTGGGTGCCTGAAAACGCTCGCGTGACGTTTTGGACTCGTTCCTGCCGGATTGGCAAGAAGAGGCTTAACACCGTAAGATTCGGAAAGGAATGTTTCTCCATTCCTTTGCCTTTGCCCAGCAGTTGTTCAAAATAGGTTAATAAAAAAAACGTACGTAACTGAGTTATTGGGTTTTGGCATCAGGAATTTCTCAGTAGCAATTACGGAGTTTTGATATGTTCGGGTTGATGCTAAAGGCACCCTATTACATGATACTCAAATACAACTATCAAGATGAATAAATAAATAAAAAGTCCAAATAAATAAAAAGCCCAAATAAATAAATAAAAAACCTTTATTGTTGAACTTATTTTAAATTACAAGTTGTGTGCCTAGCACTATTTTAACTTTATTATTAACTAATATGTAGACTGTTATACTATTAAGAAACATGTTATTTGCTATAAGCTAAAATTATATACCCACTTTACCTAGTATTTCTATCATTAACCTCCACAATTAACAGTCTACGGGGACATAAGTATAATGGTTTCAGCCAGCGGTCCCATTAACGGCCACAATATGATTAGTTGCCTCTTACACGTAAACGACACCCACGGGAAATGATGGAGAATGCTACTCGATCTTGGCAACTAGGAAAAGCTTTGTCATAGGTAATAACTAAATACGGAAGCTTATAAAGAACATAGTGTATAGGAGTAAATGATGCCGTGACGTCTGAGAGGTGACAATGGAAAAAATGGGACTACGGCAGGAAAATGATGATGATGATAGAAGTTTAGTGCGTACCTACGTGTCTAGCTTCGAACGTGTAAAAGTGAGGTTATTTTTTGACTTAAGCCCATATTATTATTATGGTAAATATTTTTGTTTTATTTAAGTGGTAGTTTATGATTGAGATTATTATGGACCCTGTAGGACACAACACAGCAGAAGACGGTTTGAATGACGAGTCGATGAGAAGACTCTTCTACCCTATTAGGAGAACATTAAGTTGTTGTAACAAGGAAAAGTTTTATCTTAAAGTAGCAGGTCAAGGGATTATGAATAAGATAATATACTTTCCTTCAATCTAATTATTAACGTACTAGCTTCTGCCCGCGACTTCGTCCGCGTGACAGTTAATTTGGGCTAACGCTAACTTTAACCCGCGTGATGATCAAAAAAACTTTCTCTCAGAATCAGTTGGGCCATTTAGGCTTGAAGACAAAACAAACAAACAAACTCACTTTTGCTTTTATAATATTAGTAAGGATTTATTTGTCTGTATATTCATGTTACATTAATTAACAAAAACATCCCAAGCCCCACGTGTTCTAAGGGCATAGACACGCTCAAGGCTCATTATGCAACATTAATGCAGCCCAGAGCCCGGATATTGCCAGTGTTCAGTGTGTGCTAGTGATGCACAATTCTTTTACAGTATCTATCGATAATTTGAATCAATCCGGATCGCACCTTGGCACTTATATTTTAACACCATGTTACTCAAGAATATCACTAAACGCTGAATTGCGCCGTACGATAATTATTTTTTTTGTATTCCAAAATGTGTAAAAATCTTATAATAGATTTGAAGTTAAGGTGAAAACGGACCTTGCAGTATACAGGAAAAGTATAAAAATAAAATTGTGTAATAAAATACTTATTGTAATAACAATTTTAAAACATGTCTCTAGGTTGGTTCTTTGAAAAGTTTTTCAATTTTCGAATCTTATGGTTTAGTAATTATAAATCCCTCCAACAGTCTAAGCAAAATTACAGGTAGGTACTATTTTTAGTAAGAGCATAAAATGAAGTCGCTTCGACTGTCTGTTCCCTTCGAACTGTTAAACTACTCAACGGATTTTTATAAAGTTTTCTGTAATAGATAGAGTGATTCAAGAAGTTAATATGTATAATAATATCGATATTGCACCTAAGCGAATCCGTGGAGGGTCGCTAGCATTCTTATATTGTATTCTTTTAAATCTCAGAACTTGCAATTTATGACAATTTGGTACGATGCAATCGTCTCAGATACCAGTATTTTTGTAGTGATTCAGGTATCTTTTAATACATTCGATTAAATATCGAAATATCACATCATACTGTGTCGATACTGTAAAGTATCGAATCGGGTCGTACTGTGTTCATCACTAGTTAGTACTACACCCACGTTTGAGCGCCCTCGTGGACTAATAGATTGTGTGGGAGACTTTAATATTCCTTTGTCATTTGACGCTTTCGTGTGGACGTAATTATGCAAGGTTACTTTAACGGGTTGGTTAAGTTGATATTTTAATTATGTTTTGCTAATTTGTATTATGATACTGTTGACATAAGGCAATGTTATCTTTAATCCTGTAGCCAGCTAGCAATTAAGTTGCCATAGCTTGGACAAATGCCCCAGAGACGGAGTGGGTCGTACTTAATCCATCACTTGGGTCTAGAACCAACTGGACTTTTATTAAGGTGAAAGCGCTGGCGTGGTCAGCGACATTAAATTTTTTGACATCAAACGATACGAAACTCTGTTACTGTTTTCATCCTCTATAACCACCTTCTATTTTGAATTCCAAAAGACAGTCTCACAGCCAAACAAAAACAGCGTCACCATAAAAAAAACATTAAAGCTGCCATTACACGAACGATGCGACCACTCCATTTAATATGCGTGCACGTCGGCATCAAGGCGCATGCTTGCACTGCCCCTCAGTGCTAAGGGGTGCGACAGACAGCCTGCCGCCCCCACCGGGGTCGATGACCGCACCAAAACAAAGAGCACCACCACACCACCTGTAGGCAGTGGCTTATTGCGATCGATATCATCATTATTGCTACTTGTATTGTTTGTGTGATGGACTGGCGGGGCTGAACAATGGTTTTAATTGTCAGAAAGAGTTGTATGAAGGGTGAAACAAATACACGATGAGGGTGTTTATGCTGTCTGTACCTGGTAAATGCAAGCACCAGGGAAGGCCACGCATTTTTGTTTACGTCTTTTGCAGTTTTCAAACTCATTGTTACGTTGTAGGTATGTTGATAAAAATATTATTCGCAAAACGGAAGAAATAGGAATGAAGTGTTAACAGAATTAAAATAATTTAAACAATCATTAAAGTTCACTTTATCTAATGGAATGCAACTACAGTCTGATATTAACCTAAAATTTTTAAAACATTTGAATTTCGATCTGCCCTGGCTCTTTCACCTTAGGGTAAAACTTCTTTTTTAACATTTCCGAGGCATACATAGCCTAATTACTCCATCGAAAATGGTGTGAGTTTCGTGTCTCGTAATATGGTTATCAAAAATGATTAGGAGGAATCCACAATTTTCACGGCAAGTGATTAAGATTTCATTATACCCAATTTTATTTACTCTATGGCCGAACCATTTTATACCATCGGTAAAACTTGCCAATTCAAGAAAAAAACGTAAGAAACCCTTCTATAATTTTTCACAACCAAACTTTTTAATAAAACTGTCTTTACCATCCAACTAAAATATAATCATAATCACATTCCAGAACAACGATAACCTTGTCTTCAACTCCCCAATAGGTACTTACAAACAATAACTAACGAAATGAACTTTTGACACAAACAAACTGACAGATCACAGAGCTGTCAATATTGTTAAGAAACAAATGATGTATCAACAGCACAACCCAACAGACGGACACTGCACAACAGATAACCTTGACCCATCCGAAGATAAAAACCTCCTTGTAGTTCGTAATAAAACGACTCGATGTTCAAACACAAAAGCTTATTATGACTTCTCTTACTTTATGCCATATTGTTTGACTTCTGCGAAAGTCGACGTTTCTCCTGAATCTTTACGCAAAACAAACGAAGATCATTGTGTTTCTCGTTATTATTGTTTATTTGGGAGAGAGAGTACTCCTTTGTATAATTATTAATATTGGTTACTGAGAACTTGAGGAAAATCTAGAAATGTAGAAGTTATTGACGTCCATTTTCATTTACATTAGGTAACATAACGGCTGTTTGTTTGATTTTCAACGCTTGTCACAAGTCTAAGAGTTGAAAATCAAAAGGTACAAATACATATGCTATTCTGTGGTACTACAGTACAGGTAAATAGTGTTTTTATTTTTAATCTAAATTTAAAAAAAAATCCTTTGACCTATCTTAGAAGACAATCTATTTCAATATTTGATATTAATTCCAGGACACACCCTTTAACTCCGGTAACAGTACAATTTGATCCGGAATTGAACAGGACTCCGGTTTGAAATTGCATTAAACCAGAGAAGCGGCGAGAATACGACGCAGATGGAGACGGCAGACGTACCGGATTTAATAATGTCACTTTATTGATTGTAGCCAATTTCCTTCTATATTAGTGTCGGGTATAGAATTGTTCATAAGAAAATCAGATAAGCATGAAAGGCTCTCGGGTCTAAAAATTATTGATTATGGAATCATCATTTTTCAGTATTTCTTTATCTTCATTTCCTTCATAATTGGTTACACGACAAGTCTAGACAAACAATATTAACTGTTCTCATTTTTAGGGTTCCGTAGTCAACTAGGAACCCTTATAGTTTCGCCATGTCTGTCTGTCCGTCCGTCCGTCCGTCCGTCCTCGCTTAATCTCTGTGACCGTTAGCACTAGAAAGCTGAAATTTGGTACCAATATGCATATCAATCACGCCAACAAAGTGGTAAAATAAAAAAAACAAAAAAATGTTTTATTAGGGTAGTCACCCTATATGTAAAGTGGGAAGTGATTTTTTTTTAATTTCAACCCCAACGTTTGATATATTGTTGGAAAGGTATTTAAAAATGAATAGGGGTTTACTAAAATCATTTTTTGATAATGTCAATAATTTCGGAAATAATCGCTCCAAAAGTAAAAAACAATGTGTCCCCCCCCTCTAACTTTTGAACCATAAGTTCAAAAAATATGAAAAAAATCTGAAAAGTAGAACTTTATAAGGACTTTCTATGAAAATTATTTTGAACTTGATTGACACAACAGTTTTTGTACAAAAAAGACAAAAAGTTGTACAAAATAATTTCTGGACTAAGATTGTAGTATAATCGTATATGCAAGCATTTATTTTAACTTCGTTTACATATTTTATTATCCTGAACGTATCTTTTTCAAACAAAAAAAGAATTATTGAAATCCAAAATTACCACCGAAATTGCACGTCTTTGTATTAATTAGTAACCCAATTCCCCGAGAGATGGTGCTGTAGGTACTTAATACATTGGATCGGGTATTACCGAATTGTTCGGTTGGTCTCTCCTTGGCATTGGCGGTATCTTATAACTACATAAAACTTCTATTAAGAACATGCTAAGGCAATTTAGAACAAAACTAAAATTATTTTTTTTAACACCATCAAAATGTAAAGGTAAAAACCAGTTCAAAAAGATGGTTGGTGGTTCGATAGATGGCGTTGTGTAATGACGTCATTTTTTTAAAAGTCGATGTTAAGATTTTCCGTGCTTTCATGACCTACCGTGGTAAAGTAAGTTGCGCTTAAAAACAATTTTCTCATATCATATCAGCATAATCTAATTAGTCGTCAAGGTTTGAGCGCTTACCTTTGTGTTCGCGCTAAAAACCGTCACAAATCGGAACGCCTGCCACGCAACTCATAAGTGGGAACACTTATTGTGACGGACGGGAAACTACGGAACCCTACACTGAGCGTGGCCCGACACGCTCTTGGCCGGTTTTTTTTGTAGTGTTATGATTTCAGATTGATGTTGTGGACTTCAAAACATAACTGGTGAAATGTGGGTGGAACTATAAGGTACACCTTAGCCTAACCCTATAATTTATGATTTATATCGTGGAACACATAGGATAATTTTCATCCCAGTAGTTCGATCTCATGGAACAATCATCCAACTCTATACGGGTGAAGTCGCGGGCAACAGCTAGTGAATTATATTTTTTTGTTAAATTGTTGTGACATTAAATCTCAACTGTTTCCGCTACTCATTTTAGATACGTCACTCAAATAACCAAAATCACAATTTCTTAGTCCAAACACGTGTTTCAAGAACAATTCTCGCCATTGAAATAAATCATCTTCAAAAATAAACGCCCTTTACCACGGTTCTCCAGTGAAAGAGCCACACAGCATGGTCACAGTATAGATAGTATTAATGTTACATACAGTGTTTCAACTTTTTTCAATCAATGTTAAAGACCATCTAATATATAAAAGTCTTGTGTTGCAGTGTTTATTACCAAACTCCTCCGGAATCTCTGGACCGATTTGTCTGCATTTTTTTAGTCTCAAAGTCAGCCAACAGCTATTTTATTTTAACTGAACAGCGTAGTAGTTATCAAACTGGAAGGCGCTGAAACCCACAACCTTGACAGGCAGTGGCCCTGGCAGGCCCTTCTGCCGACTTTATCCTACGTTTTCTGTTTTAACATAAAGTATGGTACATTCTGCACATTTAAATGAATAATCTATTATTTGTACTATAACTTGCTTTTTCACAAAAGAGCCTAGTTGGTTTACTGTTTATCTCTACCCTATGCCATGGTTTACCCTCGGTACTTCCAATAAGCCAGATTAATTAGAGATGGCGATAGTCATGGTGTGCGCCCGCACTTGTGTTCATGGGAAGGGGACGTTACAGCTATTTATAAGAATGGATTTTGTGTACATGTACTTCGGGTGATTCACTTTTGGTGATTAATTAGGACTTTATAGGGAAGAGTGGACCTTGTTTAATTTATTCATTAATTTCACGCTTTCTGGTTATTCTTTTGAAATTTAAGATTGGTTTTGAGGTTACATTTTTGCAGCTAAAGTGAGTAGATACCTACTATCTACGTTGAAGTTATTAATTTTAATGAAACCCAACCCTAAACGACACAAAAGAAAAACTAAGGAATTTAACATTTAGTTTCAGGTTAAATTCCTTAGTTTTTTTTAAATATATAGAGAAAAAATCGGTCAAGTGCGAGTCAGACACGCGCACCGAGGGACCACAGACTTTTCGTAAAATAGTTTTAATTTCAACTCTATGCCTCCACGCGCTCTCAAAATAAAAAGTCTTCACAGACAGACGGACGGACACAAAAGTGTTCCTATACGTCTTACGCTTTTTCCTTTTGAGGTACCTACCCTAAAAAAAAACTTACAACCAAATGTGAAACTAAAATATTCCCTACAAAGTGCATTTCAAAAACGGAACCTATCCAATAAAAATAATTAAATTGGTAGTAATTTATAAGACATTATGTGAGTATATTTACTACGATGTTATTACCGTATTGTATAGTATAACGGGCTGGTGTCCACAACTCCACGTCCTAGGCGCGTATTTTGCGTAAAGTGTCAATACCACAACCTCAACAATGATAACGTCGAAACGTTTACGACAACAATTATGTCATTTAACGAGCGAAGCCTTGAACTAAGCCTTGAGTTAAAGGTAAGCTGATGAAAGCCTTTACAAAGATTCAGCTTGGCAGAATTGTTAACACCTTTGAATTTAATAGTAGAGAATTGGAGGTTTCTGCTTTGTAGTTCAGCAGTTTTGTGAAAGTTTGCACGACAATATCCGAATAAATTGTATAAAGAGAAAAACTTAGATGGTTTTAGGTTGCCTTACTTAAAGGATAAAACGGGATTCTTTTATCCGTCTATCCGTCTGTCACCAGGCTGTATCTTATGAACCATGTTAGTAAAACAGTTCAAATTTTCACAGATGATGTATTTCTGTTTCTGCTGACACAACAAATCCTTACTTCCTAACTAATATTATAAAAGCGAAAGTGAGTTTGTTTGTTTATTTGTTTGTTACCTCTTCACGCTTTAATGGCTAAACCGATTTCGATGAATTTTGGTACAGAGATAGTTGGGAACTAGGAGACGGACATAAACTAATATTTTTTGAAAAAAATAGGGATGTGAGGGAGAAAGAGGGAAGAAAAGGGAAAACTTAGCGTTGCTATTACAAATCAATAAGGTGCAAGGGGAACTGTGTTACCCCAAAGTTAACGCGAGCGAAGCCGCGGGCAAAAGCTAGTAATATTATAAAAGCGAAATTGAGTTTGTTTGTTTGTCTGTAACGTCTTCACGTCTAAATGGCCCAACCGATTTTAATGAATTTTAGTACAGAGATAGTTGGAACCCTGGAAACGGACATAGGCTAACTTTCTTTTTTTAAGTGAGAAATGAGGGAGAAAGAGGGAAGAAAACTATCTCTGTACCGAAATTCATCAAAATCGGCCTAGCCATTAAAGCATGAAGACGTAACAAACTCACTTTCACTTTTATAATATTATTAAGGATTAATAGTGATATTTTATAGATATTTTTATTAAGAAACATGTGACAATGAATAAATGAAATAAAACGATGATTTAAGATAGTTTGATGTAGTAAAAATGTGCCAAATCAAAGCTATCAAGTATTATATGATTACATACTACTTGATTGATTATTTTTACCTCCAAACCGGCTTTTAGTTTGACCACAAGGCTTTTAGATAAGTGATTAAGTAGGCAAATGAGGTTAGGTATAGCACTAATGCTGCGAAGTGCTCAATAAATATTAAACAAAGCCGCGATGTGCCGCGATATGAAATCTCGTTTAACGAGAAACCGGCATAATTAACGGTATTAAATCGTTCCTACATTGTTAATTGTGGGAACATTCATGTTGACAATCATTGGCATTAACAATCATTGTACAGGCCACTAACAGTATATGAAAGGCTGACAACGTTACTAAATAAACAACTTTATTTCACCGATTTACAGTTTAAACTTCTGTGTTGGTTGCGCCCATATCACGTTATGTAGGTAGGTATAGAGCTACTGTTCAGTTTTTGTCTGTCTGTTTCAAGATCAGATTTAGAGATCATGACGATGCATGACATTGCTTGTATCAGAATATAGCAAGCAAAATGTTTGTGTTTTATAATATGCACTAGCATTTGCCCGCGGCTTTGCTCGCGTTAAATTCCGGATAACACCAGTTTCCCTTTCCCGATTTGCAGGTACCTGCAGTTTTTGCCCTTGCACCTTATTAAGTTTTCCCTTTTCTTCCCTCTTTTACTTCACTTTTTTTAGATAGCCTATGTCGTTCTCCTGGGTCCCAACTATCTCTGTACCAAAATTCATCATAATCGGTTTAGCCATTAAGGCGTGAAGAGGTAACAAACAAACTCACTTTCGCTTTTATAATATTAGTAAGGATAAGGATTAACCGTCGGTGTCAGTTATGGTAACGGTCTTCAGCAAATATTCAAGGTAAGTATCAATTGATGTAGGTATCAGGCTAAAGGAAACCGGGGTTTTATTGGATTTAATTCTGTCTAACTAAATTGTAATATTGAAGGCCGGTTCAATCATAATGTGGTCGGATATGATTCATCAATGATGTAGTTATAGAATTCGTACGTTTAACCAATTAGGAATAAAGCGTCTTAAATGCTTCAAAGGGCAGAGTAATCAGCATATAAAAGTCCAGAATTGAAAATGAGTATTCAAAATTCATATTAAAATACCGGACAATTGCAAATCGGCTTCGCGCACCGGGGGGGGGGCGTACAAACTTGCGACATAAACGGCCATATCTTTTTACTGATAGACGGACGACAAAGTTATCATATAAGAGTTGCGGTTTTATCTTTTGAGCACGGAACCCTAAAAATTATTAAAAAAATATAAACACCACTACAACAACTTATTACATACTTCAATAAGTACTTACTATTGTCATTTTCGTTACACAATACAAAGTAAAATTGCTGTTTTATTGCTCCCGTGTGAATCGTGCAGGCCTTGAATGGTGACTGCCGTGATCGACAGACGCGGGCGCATTCAGACGCACAATGCACCATTTTGGGATGTATTTTACGTAAATATATGGCCATGTGTCGGAGTCACTCTCGTTATGGCAAGCAATTTTGGTTGCCTATTTCTTTTGCGGAGCTGTAAGTCTGTTTAAAAGACTTTTGTATGTGATTGTATATTTAGTCGGTGAATTGAGATACGTATTGGATAAAGTAGTAGCTTTTATTCATAAATATTCCTGATATTGTAAGAGTATTTAATTTTTACTGAGTTTAAATGAGACATCAAGATTGCACGGAATTCTGCCATTTTTCTTTATGCACGTCACTATTTTTGCATCTTTCTAACACAATTTATAAAATAATTAAAAACACTCATAAACTATTATTAAAACCTGAAACGGGATATTTACCATGCTTGTTGTTTCGAGTTTCCGATATTTCGGCGATATTGCAAACGCCATGATCATGGATGAATTGAAATTATTGCGGGTGGATGTTTATGAGCAGACAAAACGATCTACCCTCTTTCTTATTCGTTTTTTACTCTCAAACTACTCATCATCAACTGTGTAGCCTTTTTCCAACTATTGGGGTCGGCTTCTAGTCTAACCGGCAGCAGCTGAAGTATTGACTTTTACCAATACCGACTTATTTATTTTACTTTCATTGTAAGAAACGTCATTGAACATAGCCACTCTCTCATGTCAATTTATCACAGATATTTAAAATCGTTATCGGTATTAATATTACCGGTAAAAAACCTGGCTTCCGTGTTAAATCCGACGGTTTAATACCTACAAGGCAATTTCTCATACGCGTATAAACATTAGTGTAACGAGAAGCGATGTGTCTCGTCATTACGAGAAGCGGACAAACGGACAATATTGATGGAGCGGCCTTGTCTGGCTAAATAGGAATTGAGCGTTGCTTAATAGTGCTACTGTACACTAAATAAATTGCTACCGTTATGTGAATAATGCGTTTTTATATGTATGTATGTATACTAGGCGATGAGCAAAATCGAGGAATTGATGTTGTAAAATCGATCGTTTCTAGTGTTCCATACCTTAAAAGGAAAAACGGAACCCTCATACTACCACTTTGTTGTCCGTCTGTCTGTTTGCTCGTCAAAACCCTTTTTCTCGCAAACTTTTCTCGAAACGCGTGAAGGTATCGAATTGAAATTAAAACCATACTTGAATGTGTGATCAATTAGAGCTGTAAAAATCGCTAAGTCTACGTAGTCAAAAGATATTTCCGTTTATATCCTTTTGTACAGAACTCTCGGTGCACGAGAAGAACTCACAATTGCCCGGTTCCGCTAAAATAGATCTAGAATAAGAAGATAGGTAACCCTAACACCACGCATGTTTCCCCGTAGGGCAGGCAGAAGGCAGTGTCTGGTTTGGATATATAACTTACACCTACCTAATTTACACTTACTACACGATCTTTTTAGGTGTTCATAAAAACAAATAAAACCTTTAAATACAATAAACCACAAATAAACGAAAATGAAAATTACTCATTTAACTAGCTACGGGCTAGTTAAATGAGTAATTTTCATTTCCGTTCCAGAAAATAATTGAAAAGAAAACTGCTCTTTTTACCCGATTACAGCGAAGCAAAACAGAGGGTTATACTTACTTAAATACCTCTTTTAGTTTCCATTCAACAGCTCAGAAAAATACCTAGAGTGGCTATTAATAACGAGTGCAGCCAAATTGGACAAAATATGCGCGTTTCATGAACAAATTACACGGTCTGGTAATTGTTGTTATGAAATTAATCCATTGAAACATTTTAATTGTTTAATTTCGTACCTAACACAAGTTTATTATACTCTAGTACGTAGGTACCAGTTTTTCTTACTCCTTCGCTGTTCTGTTTTGGCGGGATCCTAGTTTTGTGACTTCGTCGAGTCTGATTGTCTCGACGCTCTTCTGGCGGTAGCCTTTGTAAATTCTAGCTTTTAGGAGTTTCAGCGGTTTGGGGATAGTGTAGTGTAGTGTAGTGGGTCTTGTCACAAAAAGTTACCTTTTGTTGGCAAAGGGAAATGGATATTGGTTTAATGAAAATTGAGAGACACATAACCAAACAAACTAACAGACTTGAATATTTTGTCTTGTTTGTAATATGATTGAGGCTCAATGCTTATTTGTGTATTCTCTTATTGTTTACATATTTAAAAACAACAGATAAAACATTAAAAGATTTATAATATAAAAAAATAATATGCAGTCCGGTATTATGTA
The DNA here is from genome assembly GCA_958449745.1 of Ochropleura leucogaster. Taxonomy (NCBI): domain Eukaryota; kingdom Metazoa; phylum Arthropoda; class Insecta; order Lepidoptera; family Noctuidae; genus Ochropleura; species Ochropleura leucogaster. The sequence continues at coordinate 7,926,529 of OY288206.1, forward strand.
AATCTGCAATTCAGAAATTACCTGCAATTAGGTCCGAAATTAATTCGAAGTTGAAGATAATTATTAAAAATTAACAAAAAAGTTCAACAAAGAAAGTACCTATACCAAAATAAACATACTTACATACTGGCTACTTACGCATTGCATATTAAAGCATTCAATGACTGATAGTACCTACCAAACGGTTCAATCAATTGCCTTTATTACCAAATATTATGTCAATCAATAACAATGTGTGTAAGCACGTAATTGAAATGTGTTGGATTTTTTGTTGGCACAATATTGCAGTTGACTAGTGGCTGACATATTCAAGTTTTGCGGTAAATAGAGCAGGGCTTATGCACTCACTGACCGCGCAATATGAGCCTTAAACGACTTCATTCAATAATGTAGCTGGCCGAAGAATAAGACAAGTAAGTCAATTGTATGCACACATTGAAATCTATTCAAAAACAAAAGGAAAAAGAAACTCTCTATTTGTTAAAGAGAATAAACTGTCATACGGAGACAGTCTTCTTATTTTGAAAAACCATTTTTTATGCGGTCCTTGTGAGAGTATGTCCGTCCATCAAAATAAGTAATGAATGAATGCACATCTGAGAATAATGACGTACTTATTCCATCATATGTTTACCGGCCTTCATAATACGACTTAATAAAAAAGAATAAACATCATACTACGCTGTGAAGCTTATAACCAAAAAGTACAGTAAGAACCGGACTCCTGCGCTTCATCCAAAGTGAACAACAGAACACAATGCTTACGCTTACATTTTCCTGTGACGAAAATTACTTGTGGAGAAGTCCCATTGTGTCCATTCAGCAATTGTAAAGATGTGCACTCACTGGCTCCTCACAAAACTGTCCCAAACTCTTTTGTCAACAAGAAACGCGGGCACGACCCCAAAAAGGCGCGCGAAATTTTAAAATTCGATTTATTGTAACTCTTTTTAAAAAAAAGAACTAGTAAACCGCGTTTATAATTCAAATGCAAACGGCCGATCAAGTCCGAAGCTCGCAAGCGACTCGCGAATGGCGCGCCGCTCAGTATAGCCACAGCTATGAACCACGGGGTCTATTGTGCTTGGGTACCTTGGTGGCAGACACGCGAACCCTCCTGTCTCGAGCGAAACCCATAGCTATACGGATAGCATGGCCTCCCGACTCCCCCGCTTTTAGCGAACATTGAACTAGAATTTGGTGAACTTGAATAAGCGAACTCTAGAAGTTGTTTGTAAACAAAATCGTATTGACTTAGAATGCAGTATTTTTATGTCTCAATAAATTCAGACAACGTGGGCGTTTTGTTAGCTCTACTGTTTTTTATTCGATAGTCAACCGTGGGTTGCTTTACATAAATTACTTAACACTTCGATACTGTACAGACAATATCGGTTAGAAATCGTATTAAGATTCAGCTATCAGTATTTTTAGAATCAATATTCGATATCTTAGAGGTAATCTTAAGTAATTTACATGGGAACGTGAATTCCAATACTTTTATGTGCTTCTATCAAATCTTAAACAGTTATAGAAAACGTTATATTCTACTGTTTAGCAACGAAATGAAATTTAAAAACATTCTGTTCCAAATTAATCCATTCTCAACGGAATATAAATTACCAATTAATCACTGATAAAAATAGTGTTAAATTTTTATTTCGCACGCATTCTAGTTTTAAAAATAATCAGTTAATTAGATCGTGGCCTAGAGCCGGCTAGCGAAAGTGCTAATGTCATTGACTTGTTATTATTAGTTTATAATGCAATCAGCGACCGTAGTACAAACACGTGTAGACTTATACTTGGAGTGTTGCTTGGGACTTGGAGTTAACAATCAATACCAGGAAGGACATAAGTATTAAGTAGTTTTTAGTACGGTTTGACTGAAGGCTGTGTTGTCTTTCAAAATTGTTAAACAAATGACTGTCTGTAGTATTTATATAGATCATAAAAAACAGACTATTTTTCACCTGAATATCTTATAAAGAACATTCTTTTTCAAATAGGGATATAACATTAGAAAACAAAGGAAATCTGAAAAAAAATCTGCAAACTATACCTACCTACTTATCAGTTTTTTTTTTTATAATTAACGTAACTTTTTAGTTTCTAGAACATCAAGCTAATCACAGGTTCTAATTTAAATTCGCTTCACAATCTACACAGCTCACTAAGTCTTTTACATCGTTAATGTAAATAGGAACTAAGGTTCCCGATGTACCTATTTACACAAATAGCTTGCAGTTTGCAATATTCAAGAAGGGTGGCAAGATAGCCAAATTAATGATTATCAAACTTAAAAATCGACATCGACTCATCAAGGGTTATCATCGTCGATGGTAAAAATAAATCGACTAGTAGAGATGTAAATGATCACAATCATCTAATAAACAACAACAACTACACACATATGTATATTAAAATGTAGGTTTATTTTTAGCATGTGTTTATAAATACAGATGCAGATGAGGCGTATCTCTTCTTGCGATAGAGAAAAAGAAGCAAGACATAACTCAATTGTAAAAGATCAAATCCCATATCCCTTATGAGAATAGGAAAGATGAACAGTGCACAGTGTAGTGTGTGTGTGTGTGTAGATGAGTAGTGAACCTTAAATAACTTTAAAAGTATATAAAACCCGATACCGGAGACACCATTACACATTACTAGCTTCCGCCCGCGACTTCGTTCGCCTGGCATAGATACTTTGGGCTAACGCTAACTTTAACCCGCGTGATGATCGAAAAAAAAACAATCATTCTCTTCGATTTTCTTCCCTTTTTCTCCCCCTTTTCTCACTAGCCTATGTCCATCTCCAGGGTCCAACTATCTCTGTACCAAAATCCATCAAAATCAGTTTGGCCATTTAGGCGTGAAGACGTAACAAACAAACTCACTGTCGCTTTTATAATATTAGTAAGGATGACACCCTTATCCCAAATTATTTAGAGAACTTAGGATTGATATCGGAGACATCACTCCTTCATAAAACTAAACTTTATCGATTGCAGTAAAACCCCCAGATCGTCGTTAATTCATACTGCTGTAGTTGAAAAAAAAGTTAAAGAGAAGTAAGTTATCTCCTAACGCAGCTAAACTTAGGCGGTCGATGTGTTTTGATAGAATATCGTCATTAGTTGCAGGCAGCACACATTGAGGGGAGAAATCAGAGGGGTCGAATGCGGCCCGAGACACCCTTGCAGCTAGGAAACATTTAAGGTGGCATACCAGACCCAAGGAAAATAATAAAAGTGGATAAAGTAAGGAATGAATATAAGAGGAAGTTTGAAAGTTGCGGCTGTTACAGAAAAAATTAAAGGGAGTCGTTTGTCTTGCTATGGGCATGTAATGAGGAGGGATAAAGCACATGTGACTACAAGAGTGATGGATCTGAATGTTGATGGACGAAGAGCGAGAGGAAGGCCAAAAAAAATTTATGGATGGTGTAAGGCATCATGTGAAGAAGAAAGGAGATATGCCGTGACGTCTGATAGGGAAGAAGAAAACGTGTTGCGCCGGCCCCAAATAAAATGGGACAAGTGCAGGAAAATTATGATGATAAACAGACTCAAAAAAGTCTGGTTGTAGAATGGTTACCATGTTAAATACTGATAATCAGCTGCTTGCGTTTAAACTAAAGACCGACCTTCTTTAAAACCTTTGCAATTCAAGTAGTTATCGTATTTGAAAATAGCATAGTGTTCACAATACCTCATTATTATGAGTCTACTGAATGCGCATATTCCGTCGTCAACAATCAGACAATACCAAAGGAATGTCATCTTACTTACCAACTTTAACTTCAAACAAACAATTTGCTTGTATTATGCAACTCTTTTCAAGTAAAAATGTATCCTGTCTACATATTTTCAAGGTCTTCTTTTATAATACGTAGTCTTTATAAGTGTTGGTTTGCAAATAGTACAGTAATTTTTAATCTTGAATACCATAATATGTTTACGAGGGATTGTACTCTTTATTTACGCAACTTGAAAGAAAATCCACGAGTATTATGTAGAATTTTCGAATTCTTTTTAACAGTGTTAGGGTAGGCTTAAAAAAAGGCAGGGGCCCCCCTGCTGGAGTTGCGGGTTGCGCAGTGGGCCTAGCAGGCTCTTCTGAAAAAAACTCAAATAAAATTTATCATTGGCATTAAATTGACGTGCAACACTTTTATTATACGGAAAATCTAAAAAAAATATTGGTTCTCGTTTTTTCGTAGCTCCACACATAAATTCTTAACTCCTATTGCAAACTGCCCCGACTGCACTTCCTCCGTGCACCCGAGTCTTATCGATTGGGGGAACTAGATGAGGGGTAGCTTCCAAAATAGGGGTGTTATGCAGCGTTGAATAAAGTATTATGTAAGTTCCACCTACCTTTACTTACGAGCTGTTTCGATTTTTTAGAAAGGTTGGGGTGTCAAGCTCTACCAATTGAAATTTCCTTTTTCTATTTTTAAGGGTGCTTGTTGTTTTAAGTACTTCATGTAGATTTCGTTTTACAAGGAGATTTTTACTCGTTAATTATTCCATTATTAATAACTAGCTTTTGCCCGCGGCTTCGCTCGCGTTAAATTCGGGGTAACACAGTTCCCCTTGCGCCTTATTGATTTGTAATAGCAACGCTAAGTTTTCCCTTTACTTCCCTCTTTCTCCCTCACATCCCACTATATTTTAGATCAGTTTTCTGAACCTCACCACCAGCGACGCTATGTAGACATTCCAATTAAGCTTTTCGTCTACTATAACTCCTAAATATTTTATAGTGGTAACGCGAGATAGTGTGGCGCAGTTGCAGTTTAGGTGGCCATCTTTTCGGTTACATGGAAAAGTATGAATCCTGATCTCCGTATGGTATCCCGAAATACCGCTCACCGAAAGGACGGTTTACCGATAACACTCTACTCCAACGGTTAGTTGAACGAAAAACCTTAGTCTAAGACCAGAACCGACACTCCCAATATCGGATTTGGTAAATCAGACCTACTTGGTTTTACTGGAATTGAGGGTCAGAAGACTGTTTTCAAACGAGGTGAAATGGCGAAATTAATGTAGGTACTATTAGTACGCTTAGCTTATTTCTTTTGCACTATGGTTCTAGTTTATCACCTGTGACTTCTTCACTGCATGTGTAAGCAGGCACACCCGTTAGACTGGTGAATTTATTATTTAGACTTGGGTACTTTTTTATTTTTATATTTAATTGGTGTTTGCTAGCTGACAATAGTGACCATGAATGAATAATTTCTTGTGATAAACGGAATTGTATAAAATCTGGTTCTTCTAACCTGACAGACAGATGTGTTGCTGGGGAGTTTGTTCCGCCACTTCTTCTTCCCAGCTAAAACACTAGGAAGTGGCGAAGGGCAGGGCGTTTTTGTGGGACTATCTCTTGTAATCTGACGTTCCAAAAGTACTGATTATCAGCCTCATTTGAATAAATGACTTTTGATTTTGATTCAGTAGGTAGGGAGGGTAAGGTACCTCAGCTTACCCTCCCTGGCGGGTCACAAGCGTAATGTTATGCAAAAGAGATGCCTTCGTACTTATCCTACTTAATCTACACTCACCCTTCGCAATTCATAACTAGTGCAATGACCCACCAGCTTGAATAATTTCAATAGTAAATTAGTAATCCAAAATAAATAAACCTTTTTCTAACTACAACTTGCAATGCGACTTAAGCAGTGTTAAGGAATTAATGTCAACTTAAAATCCGGTTCAGCACCTGTAGGTAATCAGAATGAACTTCTCACACCCATCTAAATTAACACTAATTATTATTCTAAACAGGTGAATTCCTTTTAAGGATTATTAAGAGTGAGGTAACCATGACGTATTATAGTAAAATTCTTTTTCTTCATTCGCTTCAATAAAAGATTATTTAAATCAAGATTGTTTAAATATCATTCCAGTATCGGAAAGACTGCCGGGGTTGCGGGTTGTTCGAAAGAGATACCGTGGCCCCGAAACAAAAAAAGGCAAAGGGAGGAACATGGATGGGATTTAGTCCGTAAAAGTCGGACACTCCTTCCCGCTCCGACCAGAGCGGGAAAAGTTATTCAATGAATACCAGACGAAAAACAAATGGGAAAGAGTCATACAGGATGTTGAGCTGCAAAAACTCTTTCCAATGATGGAATAAATTTAAAACAATCCTGTATTAAAACTTCATAGAAGCAGAGCAGCAGAGGAGCTTGCCAGGGTGCAGGGGGCCTGCCTGAGAGCAGAAGGGCCTGTCAGAGCCACCGCCTGCCGAGGTTGCGGGTTGTTCGAAAGAGATACCGCGGCTCCGAAACATAAAGGGCAATAGAAGGAACATGGGTGGGTTTTAGTCAGTACAAGCCTGACACTACCTCCCGCTCCGCCTAGAGCGGGGGAAGTTTTTGATGAATTCCCATGCGCAAAGAAAAGGCCATGAGAGCAGATGGTCCCGTATTTTGAAAACAGAATGTTTGAAACAAGTGAATTGCATTAAGGAGACAAGGTATTGGACAGGTTGGTAACAGCTGTGGTTGACGATCAAACAACCACAAGGAGGTTACGTTTCTATTCAGATATATGTATTCAGAGACAGACAGTTGCGGTAGGTACACTATTGCGGTTATGATTTCGGAACCCTCAAATTTAGCTGGTCTTTGTACAGTCTAATTTAACATAGGTACTTTAGCTTTTGAAGCGAGTTTAAATTTTGTCGGATATCCAATGAGAAGGTCTGTGGAATTGACTGCCCGCTTCTCTATTCCCTGATCATTACAATTTAGATCTTTTCAAAATCGAGTGATGATCAAATCTGTTAAATGCAGTAAATACACTCTAAAAAGCCGCAAGTTTCTTCTAGGCAAGCGTGTTCCGGATGGCATCAGGCTCCAACGAATCATAAGATCTACGAAACGTACACGCTAGAACTACCTATTAGGTACCATGAAGTTTGTTATAGCGCCGAAATATCGGGAATATTCAGAATATCGTGGTAAATATCCTGTGAACTCATCATGTTAACATCCTTAGAATAACCATTCCAAAGACATTGCAACACCATTAGCAAATAATCTCTCAAGAATCTGTGTTAAACTCATTATAATTGCTTACAAACAGCTAGTTAATGACTGACAACAGTAATTATCTGTTAAATGCAGTAAATACACTCTAAAAAGCCGCAACCAATCATAATTGCTACTACAAAGCAGTATATGTCAGCTATTACTTAAGCTGTATGTATTAAATTGGGTAAAATAGTCCCAATTTACTTATAACTACAGAAAGCTACTCATCACTGTTAAAAAAAGCATCCAAGTGCGAGTCGGATTTGCACACGAAAGGTTCCGTATCATCCTTACTATAGGACAAGTATTTGATACTTGTCCTATACTACAATTACAAACCAGAAGCAGGAGGAATTCTAAAAGAGACTATGACATTTTATTAAAGAGAATATGACCTCTGATAAAAAAGACTACGTCATCTGATTAAAGAAACTATGTCCACTTATAAAAGAGACTATGACCTCTGATTAAAGAAACTATGACTTCTGATAAAAGAAACTATTTCCTCTGATATAGGAGACTATGACCTCTGAGTTTGTTTCGCCTATTTCTTTTCAGAGTATGTGGTTAAGAAACACCTGCCTCATCTAGTTTTTTCTTTTTTAAAAACGCTGTGTAAATGTTTGTAGAAACCTACTTCCACAATAAACCAGAACAGCGCTGTGTAATGTGTAATAGATCTCGGCCTTACAACCTTTCACCTAATTAAATAAACAGAAGCAACACGGTAACACTTTCATATAATAGTAATTACTCATAAAACATAATTGTCCATTCATAAGCCGTAATTATCACCTCATTATCTTTTACACTGTCCGTCGTTTATGTGACCTAATTGCTGTATTACACTGGATAGCAGTCATTAACAAATATGTCACCGTTGCCAATTCATAAATGTAGGTGTGATCTGTTTTATGAATATGCAGCCTTGCTGCATATTGCCTTATAGCTATATCCTTATCCTTACTTCCTTACTAATATCATAAAAGCGAAAGTAAGTTTGTTTGTTTGCTCTTCACGCTTTAATGGCTAAACCGATTTTGATGAATATTGGTACAGAGATAGTTGGGACCCGGGAGACGTACATAGGCAATTTTTGAAGATTGCGATATGAGCGAGAAAGAGGGAAGAAAAGGGAAAACTTAGCGTTGCTATTACAAATCAATAAGGCGCATTGGTAAAAACTGCAGGTAGCAGGTACCTGTAAATCAGGAAAGGGGAACTGTGTTACCCCGAATTTAATGCGAACGAAGCCGCGGGCAAAAGCTAGTTGGGAATAAAAATAAGCTTAAGGTGCAAAACCTTAAGATATACATAATCTATACACATAATTATACATGATGTACGTATGTGATGAGGCATCATCTGTAGTGGAATTTTCATTGATGATCACTGCATCCTGCGTGCTAATTATGCAATTACAATATTTAGATATGTATACATTTAGGTTTTTAGGAAACATTGCCCTACAATTGAAATTTTGCCTGTATCGTGGTTGAGTTTACAAACATTTAAAGTTAACAGCCAGGCTTGCACATAAACAGCCAGGCTTGTAAAAACTATCTGTATACCCTACAAATGTTTGTTCTTTGCAGGGATCAAACCCGCGACATGCAGCGCACCAGTCGATCGCTCAGCCACTGCGCCAACCATGTCTGATATAACATAACGATGCCAAATAGCCTACCCTATTGCCATCAACGGGGTATCACTTCAGACTTCGTGGCTGGAGAAAAATCCAATAGCAATTTGACCGACACGGGATTCGAACCCAGGAGTTCATGCTTTCGCGATTGCACGCAGAAGACTAAAAAGGCAATCCACAACATTTATGATGTCCATTGGATATTTCATGAATAATTATTTAGTTACTAAAGTACGGCCAACGAGAAGCGATACCAAATGTAAACAAAACCCATGCTAAAACCCCATCTAAAATGGCCGCCCGAATGTTGGCGAACCCGTCTTAACGTTGTCATGTTTTTGCCGGGAGAACGAGACATTACGACAAAGGCACAAGATGGAAAGAGCTAAATATTAGATTGTCAACGCCACAGTTGTTCTTTAGGTTAATGACCTTTCGTATCGCTTCTCGTTGGCCGTACTGTAGATCATAAATTAAGAACAGAGAGGTTCTTTAATAGGTACCTTAGATTTAATTTTAAAATCTGGATACCCACCGAAAATGCCCTGGGTCAAAGACTGAGACAGAGTCCCACCATTGATTACTCTTCATTTTCCCCGATATTTTCCATCAAACTTTCCATCCCAAACAATAAATCAATACCATCAGTGAAATCTCGCGATTATAAAAGCAAACAAACAAAAACTAGTGTGATATCGAGTCCAGCACTCAAACCTGACTGCAGTGAGAGTCTCTCTCGCTATGACAAGCCACTTATCGCAGACGAATAAGGCGAGGCAACAAATTGTCGCCACTCAAACGGTTTTCACTTGCCTACTAGGAGGGCTCGTTCAACATTTTGTGAGCAGAGAATGGAACATTAAGGTGCTCATTCCCCAAAAAAGTTGTACAACAAATGCCTTGCAACATTCCCTTGTTATATAACTGTTGTGTATCATTGTTTTTTTAACACGATAGTAATATTCGCAATTTTCAAATTAAGAACAATGTTACCTACACAAGTGAGACCTATAGAGGGCGCCGTTAGTCTCTAGACAACGTATATTAATTAACTTTATGAAAAAAAAGAAATATGTCAAGAGTTGTAGTCGGCGTATGAGTCGGCTCTGGTTGTCAATTTTTTTTTAAAAGCTTTGCGACCGTCTAGAAAATGTTCCCTGTATCGTGAGTGCGTTTACAAACATCACTCACATACACAAACAGTCAGACCTGAAACAACTATCTGCAGATAATACAAATATTTGTTCCGTGCGGGAATCGAACCCGCGGCACGCAGCGCAGCAGTCGATCGCTCAGCCACTGGGCTAACCATGCCGTCATTAATGGTCAGTTCACAACCAACGAAATGTGGGTGTGTTATACATATATATAACTCTGCCTAATCTTACAGAAAAAGATTACGAACATTGAAAAAGAATATAACGCATGTGAGGTCAGCTATAAGCCAAGCAGCCTTGAACGGAATTATTTACGTATGAATGATAGGCAGCCCATTGGTGCGTAGTGCGTAGAAACTTACTACTTAATTCACTTACTGTCTTGTAAGGTTTCAGGGTATAATAATATTTTGTCCAAGAAAATACTTGAAATGCCTTTTTTTCTGGATGGGTGATGATTTCCTATGACTTAACTCTCTTAACTGACTAAAACCCAACCATGTTCTTTCTTTTACCCTTTGTGTTCCGCAGCAGCGGTATCTCTTTCAAACTACCCGTTGCTTACGACACGACCTTGCACTACCTTAATGATAAAATTTAAGTGAACCGCTAATTTAAAAATGTTTCTTCCTTAGTAATAAGTGTAAGGATTCTTATGTGCAACTTAGGAAAAAATAAAATCTTTAAGTGAGCAATATTTTTTTTACTTATTTCAATAAACTTGATGATCTATGTACTGCATATTATATCAGCGGGGTACGCGTGGCTGAGTTAATAGCTAAACACGTTTGATTTTTTTGTCATCGATACGCAGAGAGGAAGAAGTTTGCAATTACAATTTGTGTCCTTATAATTTGTGTGTGTAATAAAAAACAAGAATAAGCTTCCGTAGCATTCGTAAAAAGTGCAGTAAGAAAACAGAATTATGATTTGTCTTGGATTATATTGTTATTATTTTCTATTTATCTAACGCCTCTACTCGTGCCAGAACTAGCGCTAAAACTCGCGCCATTACTCGCGCCAAAACTCGCATCAGTAGGGGTACCATGACATCTTATAGCAGTTCTTATTCTTGTTGAGATAGTGATGGTGATAGACACACTGTATAGCTTTGTCTCTTTCTCTCGGTGGAATAAGTTCTGCTTTACGACGTCATAGTAGGGTAGTAGATCTCGCTCCAGAATGCACGCCAGAACTCCCGTCAGTGCTAGTATAAATTTTCAATTTACACAGCTTGGATTACAGTCTGATCGTCGGATAGTCGTGGTAAATTCTATGCAAATATGACATTAAACTACTTCATAAACCTTTCAAAGATATTGTAAAATGTTCCTTATTGTAGGATGCCAATAGCTGATTTAATCCTTTAACAACATAAGGTAACGATTTGTCAAGGTTGTCAAGAAGCCAAGCTTGAAGAATAGCTCAGTGGGCGTAGACTCTATTCATGAGAACACGTACCTCCTTTGTACCAAAGCGGGTAATTTGAGTAGGGCTGACGATTACTTACCTACATGAATAATTCATACGTGTTTTACTATTATTTTATTACTGCTTTTCCCAGGGCCGGGCTTACGGCTGCCTCACTGCTGCATATCATTACCTTAATTCAATTATATCGTTCAGTGATACAGTTTTCGTAATAACTAATCGTAGTTCATAACATCAAGCTTGTTATTGCCGATGGGTGAGGCAGAGATGTACTTAACAAATAGTACGCCAACAACTTGCCAGTTAGAGGTACAGATTCAGATTCCGAGACTGCTACTTCCTGATGGAAAAACCCAATAAGCCTGATGCGCGAATCGAACCCAAGACTTAACGCTCAGCAGGCGCGCTTGGGATCAACAAGACATTCGACATCATCAGCAGTGGAATTGTAAAATTTATCACCATTTGACCAACATGGCAGTGCATGCATGGTACATGACAGTCTAATATAAGTAGTCATCTGGGTATAAAGGACTCAAGCATCTAAATATCTTATACCTATCCCATTCCAAAATGGGAAAAAATATTGTTTACAAAAAAGTTTTTTTTTTGCTCTGTAAACAACAGAGTTTATTAGAGTGAGCGACACGCAGCGCAGTAGTCGATCGCTCAGCCACTGCGCCAACCGTGTCGTCAAACTGACTGAGCTGAGAGTGGAAACCAGCTTTCAGGCCCAATTTCCACCAAAGCAGAGACAACCAGAGCGAAAAATAGCCAGTCTTGATCAATCACAGGCGTCTATACCAAAGAGTAGTTTCAGTAAAAAAAAAAAAACGGTGTTCAGGATAATTTCGAGAAAGTTTTTATTTGTTTGTAAACGTTAAACATCCAAGGAGACAATCTTACCGCTATCTCGATCTATTCACAGTCTCTCCTAACAAATAAATAGCTCACAAATATATGTATAATCAAAAACAATACTCTAGTATCACTATTTATTTTATACAAAAAGGCATTCTTATTTAAGAGTTCTTACAAATTATAAATATCATGAAATCAAATATTGGACCGTTGATATTTTAAAGAAGAAGCAAAAATTCAAAACTACAATGGCATCATCTTGATCAAATATCATAATATTCAAACAAAACAGTTGAAAATCAAAACTTCAATCGAGTTATCAATATTTTAAAGAGATTTACGAAAACTTGAAACCCAGATTAAAAATTAAAATTATAATGAAGGATACATACAATTTATAATTTGTAAGAACTAACAAATGCCGGTTTTAAAATAAGGGATATTTCAACGAATATTTGGTATAGTGGGTACAAATGTAAAACAACTATTCTAAGTATAAATTAAACAATTATATACCTTATTCTATACAAGACTATATTACTTTTTATATACACCTTAGTGATGGGGATAAAATCGGTAAAAATACAAGGAACATTGGATCTTGTGAGATTAAAAACTGTCTTATACAAGTTTTCCATTGAGATTATACAGTTAAGCCAGAAAAAGTATGCGCTTCGCTTAGATTAGTATTTCTTTTTCAAACTCAATTGAATGTTTCGCCACAGAGAAACACAGAGGGAGCGCAAACTTTCCCTGTTAGATCTGTACGTGCAAGTAAACAATTTATAGTTGAGTTTAGTAAAACTGTTCAAGAACAACTCAATTCCGTTAAAGTTTATTATTTTGAATCTCAATATGGCTTTCATCTTAGATTAGTTATAGCCACAACACATAATGAATCTAATATCTATCACTATGCTATATATTATGCATTGTTATTTGTTTCTGTGAATTAAGAAGGATTTTATTATTAAAGATTTCGTTAAGAAAGCAATGCAAAATATTTTACTGACAGTTTTTTAAATATTTTGAATAACCGCAAATAATATAAATACACAGTATAAAAATGTATGCCAAAGCTTATGTTCAAATAAGAACTGAGGTAGGTACAGTCAACAAACTAAATAAGTATACAAGTTGAAGTTTTCTTAAAAACCGTTGGATGTTTCCAAATTTAATAAAATAGTAAATTGTTTATAATTATTGTAGTTTGTTGATTGTACATCTGAAACACAGGCAAACTACACTGTTTTTAATTGTCAATCAAAATATTGTTTTATTTTTTATCAAACTAGGTACTTCGTATCGCAACATTCACTGCTATTCTACAATAATTTATAAGTAGGTTAAATCTGGTATGTCACATTTATGATTTAAAGCTAAAATTTCATATTGAGTATTCAATGTACTTACAATAAATACCTAGGACTTATTTGACACTAGGTACATATTAAATATAATATAAAAAGTATAAAGGACTCTAACACTAATATACAAAACGTTCAAAATTATTTTCTTCTCTGAATCGACTTTCAGAAACTGCGACGTCGTTATGTAAAGCAATTTTCTAATTCTAAAACAATGAAAATGTCATACAACATTGAGAAACCTCCTATAGTAAAAAACTTCAGATATAGTATGTTTTTTTCATTCATAAAAAGTTAATATATTATGCCAGATTGAATTAGTCGCTTTCAAGATTACAAAAAAGTATTGCACCGTATTATATAAAAGCATAAACATTGATAGAATACAATTCTATTTACTTAACTAGATAGTTATATTTTATAAGAATCATCACGAACGTAGCAAGCATCAAGCGTAGATTCGGAAAATATTTTTATTTGGTAATAATATATATACTTGAGCAAATGAAAACTGATCAACGATTTTTTTTAACCGCTTGTATGCCGGAATTACAGACACAATTAAAAACGCATTGTGTCTCGCGTGGATCTACGTTAAGGGGTTAATACCTGGAGTGTCTATGACAAGTGGGAAAGAGACAGAACTATACTCGTACACAAAGAAAGGGAGATCAACGCTTTGGAATAGATAACTACAGTAATATCTGCAAATGCAAATGCACTGTTACTGGGACTGTAGCTTCATTCCTTTGTTTCTTGACATTCAAAAGTGCCTGTTACGGTCTCATTAAAATAAATGCTTTGAGTTTGACATAATATCTAGCGCCGTCTTTTTCCCACACTGGATAACCAATAAAACAATTCTGCTGTAAATGTCATGGTAAAGCCATTCATTTTAATATCAATATGTAAGATTTATAATTAATAGCTGCGTCAGGCGTGTTTACATCATAAGATCATCGTTTACTAAGTTAAATCAGTATACAATAAAGTCTATTATAAAATCTTTAAAGGATGATCAATCCATTTCATCTGAAATCTAAATAATTTAAAATGTTATTACAAAACCATCGTATATGTCTTTGAAAAAGTATTGAAAAATTCATAAGAAATGGACGAAATCACTAAGTCTATTTCTAAAGACAATCATAACGTCATGCAACTCATCTATTACCATTAATTTGGCGACCATTAATGTTCTACGTATATTTACTGTAGTGCTATTCTCTAAGATTTACAGCTTTGAGCGCAGCGACGACCCCAGACGACTCTCTATGAAACTTGGCTCTTCGGCAGCGCTAAACTCGACGCTGTTATCTTATAGAATTTCACGACTGGACTACTCACGTAATAAGCTCCAAAAATTTCTTATTTTTACGACTTTGGTGTTACATTTTGCCTAACTACTGGGTCCACGGTATTGCTACATAGTTAAAAATTTATCCAAAATTACTGACACTACTACATTTTCGTCGCAAAAATATCCGCTACAAAACTCTCTAATATCTGCTCAGACTATTTACGCGTTTCATAGTAAAAAGTACTTTATTATCGTAACCAATGTATTTGATTTTATGTCAAAATTCCTCAAAAAAATATCGTTAGGTCGATAGAATTTATTGTTCCCTCTGTACTATGGAATAATACACGCTATTTAAACGAAGCGGGAAAATATTGTAAAAAAAATCGTATAAAACAATGTAACCTAATGGAAGACATTCATTTTGAATCAAAGTGCGTGAATATAATCATTATGCCGCGGCGATTGAGAAATTGCCGGAAAGTGGAATGTGGGATGCAGACTCTACCAATACTTACCAACTAATCCCTATTTGATACTATGTACGTCTAATTAAACAAGATGAAAGATGAACACGTAACTTATCATTAATAGGTTCACATTTAATATATTAACAATACATTTAACACTAAAACTTGGAGTAAAATTAACATCTAAAATATAAAGCGCTAAAATCAATAAAATCCAACCCGTTTAATTGTGAAATACTGCGACTCAACGTTCAGTTCCGCTATGATAGTTAAAGCGTATAATAAAGCTACAAATAAATAACACATTAAAATATTTTAATACAATAACTTAACATTACAGCAGTCAACTTTCAAACGATGCGGTTACATTGTGGACACCGGAGATGAAGTCCTGAACTACAGCTAATGAGTTTGTAGGACAAGTTTTGAGTTATGATCCCTATGTAATTATTGTATAGATCCGGTGTCCACTGAGACTATGGCACTAACATCCAACTACCACTTGTCTACTTGTATGATTCCGAAAGTACCACAGTTCACATTCTGAAAGACAGCGCTGTGCTCCAGTACCTCCGAGCCGGTCGCTACATATAAGCAGGCTTCATCTTGTACGCTCGTTTCCATATCTCGCACAAGCACACCGTCGAGTGGAACCTGTAGAAGATAGCCAGCGGCATCGACACGTGGGTGATGATCGTCCAAGCCCACAGTCCATAGAAGTGAAGCTGGACTGGGTGAGACTCCGCTCTTGACTTCTCAAGAGTATTTATCGCCCACATAGCCAAGTTTGTCACCAAGAGGAACGTCACTATCTCCCTTCCAGGCTTTTTTCGTAACTGTTCGGCTGTTTTCGCTGATCTTCGGCTCGCATCTAAAATGAACATGGTTTGGCAAGTAGTCTGGATTAATGAGGATAGCGCTGTGATCAGTATTAGAATGGTATTCTTCTCTATGGTAAAGTGTCCTCCGATAATAGTGAAAGTGCCATAGATAAACATTCCAGTTTGAGCTCCTACGAGAAGAATGTTATCCAGCTCAAGATTTCGGTTACCGTCGTACTTCAGTTTTCTCACACAAAACATTCCAGCCAGACTAGCAAATGTTGTCATTGCATACAACGCTAATTCACAAACGTTCACCTCAACAACTGCTAAGGTCGCATAGTCCTTTTTTGACACAAGAACGAAGAACAATATCAATGATATTATAGTTAGTACCAAAACCAGGATTCCGAAGAAAAGTCCTTTATGCGCTCTTGCGCAGTCAACGCTGTACAAATGCGGGGATTTCTTGTAGGCCAAACCTTCCAGTATTCGGGCTTTGACTATTGCTGCGGCGACATCTTTTGAAGGGTATTTGGAGATATTCTTCCACATGACGTAGAGAATGGCAGCACAGATGAGAGAGTATTCGATGGTGCAAGGGAAGAGGAATGGGGAGGCGTCTTGGACGAGGGAGCCCATAATGTTCGTTCGACGGCATTCAAAGATGTGATGAGGGCCTTTGAGTCCTCTCGGCACGCGCAGGTGGGCGGCGGCAGGATGAGATGCTGGCACGTCCGTCGTAAATGCTGCGAACGCCTTTTGGAATGCTGAAAACAAACAATACGTAATAAATGAAAATATTAAACAAATGTAACGAGAAAACTGCGTTCAGTTATGGGAGGATAAACTAATTTGACCATAGACTCGGTTAAAAAAAAATCAATATTCTGCTGGACACAGAAATTGACACTGGACCAATTTACAGTCATTATCTTCACCAACAAGACGATTCAGCATCTACATTACCCAAAGAACCCATATCCCAACAAAAAAATTGTGCTAGAAACCCTCTTAAACTAAATCTAAACTTAAACGAACATATTTACAATAAACAAGATACCCCGAATTGGATCGTGTGCCAACAAACACCAGCTAAAGTGGAGCAAACTGTATTAGGTGTACATAGCTAAAATGATCCAATATTATCGTCGATTGGCATGACAGGCTGGAATGTGGGTCACCATGCCTCCGGGTGGGTCACAATGGAACGCAATCAACATACCTTTCTGACATTTGTCGATGATGAGGGAAATTCTAATTGAAAATCTGCACAGTACTTTCCGACATATTTTGTGTATAAGCTATCGAGTCGGTTGGCACAATTTCAAACAGGAGTATGATTAAATTTTCTTTCAATAAAGGAGCTGGCTTTGATATGTTAATAACGTTGACAGTTTTAATTAAATACCCTAAGGCGAGATTATGCTTGAATTGAAGGAAAATCTGTTTGTGTTTGTAAATGATCCAATCAATATTTCACTAGTATCTTAACCTTCTGAAAGCCACCAGAGCATAACCGCACGCGCTTGCCCTCCACGCCGAGCTACTCATTTTACCTCATTTTTAGTCACATATTTATGTCATTTGCATATAAGGCACGTGCTGGCTTGTAACATATATGTGACAATGGCGTTCAAAAGATAAACTTGTAGTTAATAATCTATGATAATTTGTAACTAAAAACATGGCCCCCAAAATATAATGGAAAAGTTATTTAGGTTGGATGTTTGTTACATTTGTAGAAATATTTTTTAAGTTATTGAAGTAAATCTTATTTAATTTTATTTAAACGGAAACACCACTGAACGGATTTGGATGAAAGTTGGTATAAATAGCTGATAGTCTGGATTAACACAAAAGCTACTTTATATCTGATATTGTGTTATACTAAGTTAATAACATTGTTATTATAATACATAGGAATAACGGAACATAAAAGCAAGCGTCACCACGTTATATGTAATAAAATATCTAACAAATGCTCTTGAACTTTGCAGAAAGGGTTAAAAGTGGATAAATTATTACAAAGCGGTCTCCGGCGTAGCAGGAAATATTTTAGGCAATATCCTTTGAGAATTACGCGTCCATACTTTTGTTTATTAACGTTCTATTCCTATAGAACGTTAATAAACAAAGCAAGTATTCAATAGCAAGTAGTCAAGTATTGCATTATTAAATTGGTTATTTTGATGGGCATTTAAAAAACTTGATATTCTGAGACTTATCCATAAAATTTTGCTTTTGTTGCAAAGTTTTAGACTACGAAGTCTAGATATGTCCGCGGCAATAGGCTCATTCCCTATTCTATGGCACTTTAACATACTGGTGGGTACAATTTGGTGCACTTCAGCCTAACTCTTCGTGGCTGTTCAAAACTAGTTTAGGACTTGTCAAATCCTTTATTAGCATTTTCTATTAATGGCAGTTTTAAATACACTTTCAAATCATCGTTCGATTATTCCTTCATTGAAATAATCTAGATAAGGGTTTGAAAAGCTATCGAATTCTAATTCTAAATTAAAAAAAAAACGAATGTGGGCCGTCCAACAGAACAAACAAAACGCTATCGTTAGCTTACCCGCGAAAAGGTTCGACACAGACTAAAATCCAAAAGGACGTGACCACGTGTGACTCGTTGGTTGACCATTGCTTTTTCACAAACATTCTTTTTACATTTTTTTGTTTATATCCGCAGAACGGAAATGTTTACTGAATCCTTCAGTTATTGTTGTACGAAATGAGGTATTCTATTTTCATTGTTTATGTTTAGCATCACATAGGAATTTTAGCTTGCCCATACCATATTTGGACATGTAGCAGTTGATATGACAAATGCAGACGTTTTACGAAAAGTTAGAAATGGTACGAAGTCTTTTGGTTTATATTCATGATCTGAATTAGGACATGGGGTAACTTTTATCAGTGGAATATATTCCGACCCCACGCCAGCGATATCACAGGCAAAACTAGTCGTAAATAATTAGGTATACCATGAGCTACATTAGACCCAAAATATTATAAAGTTTTAGTATTTCCCAGTACCAACTGGGGTTTAGAGGTCAGATAGGCAATCGCTCCATGTAAGATACTTGTATATATAGGTGGGAAAAGGCTAGGCAGATATATTTAATATTTTACACACTAACTGGCGTCCGAAGCTTCGCCCGCGTAGTTACGTGGTCATAAGAGCGAATGCTGGTCATGTGGTCCGGCTATTCCCGGGTCCGTCAAAGAGTACCATTGGGATTTTCACCAGGAATTACCCCACGAAGTCTGGATTAGTGCCTTATTGTTGACATTGGCCTCGATATGACATGAGTTGAATATGTGAAATGTGAACTTACTATTAGGCACAACTCTATCTTACCCTTTGTGAATTACAGTCGTGATGTTGTGTAATGTAAACAATTGCTTAATTGCCAGAAACACTACTAACACTTGAATCAAATCAGAGGGTCGCTTCGTGACAATATCCCGCTGAAGCGAGAGTTCAGTGACAATGATTAATCCAATTACACGAGAAAAGGAAATTACTGGAAAATAGAGAACAATGTCGTGTAACAGGTTAAAACTGTTAGTGTTGGAG
Organism: Ochropleura leucogaster; assembly: GCA_958449745.1. Classification (NCBI taxonomy): domain Eukaryota; kingdom Metazoa; phylum Arthropoda; class Insecta; order Lepidoptera; family Noctuidae; genus Ochropleura; species Ochropleura leucogaster. The sequence continues at coordinate 7,946,221 of OY288206.1, forward strand.
CCTTATGTGTGTCTCCTGTATTTGGGTACCTCCAGGTACGTTTATTAGGTTAACCCTCTTTAGGTAAGCCTTAAGTGTTGGTGATTTGCGGGTTGCGGTGTTCGAACCGTGACCCCGGAACACAAATATTGAAAGAAAGACTATGGATGGGTTTTAGTCAGTAAAAGTCTGACACTCCCTTCGAATCCGAATAGAGCGGGAGAAGCTATCTGATGATTTCACATCCGAAAAAAATGATGGTAATTGTACATTAAACTGGTATGAAATGTGTAAAATACAACACAAAATCAATCCCAAGGCTCATTGCTAGCAAGATCTTTTCTAGAAATGTTAAACATTGAAGAATAATTAAAATGACTAGGCAAGTATTTACTTTACATCAGAATTGAAATTTTAATGTAAATACAACTACAAGTCTTCAATTAAAAATCTATTTATTGACTAAAGGACCCTAAAACGAGCTAGAAATAATACGTAATCTACACATCGTTCGTATATATTGAAGCTGTTGGAGGATTTTGCGCCATTAGATTGGTGCGAAATCCTCAACAGCGTTGATTTCATCAACAGTAATAAACAGCAAAAACACTCCACTCAAAAACTCTTTCTTCTATCCTATATAAAAAAAATGTGTGACAGTTTTAGTTCCCATTCTCCTACGAAACCTGTATATATTTTTGGTAGGTCTGAGAAAAGGTCGTAATCGTTTTATTTTAGCTGAGTAGCCGGTGAAACGGCTGGTCACAGCTAGTATTTCAATAAAAACAAGCAAATTTATACCGCACCATTCTTCTATCAAATTGAATGTAAAACAAAAAAAAGTTACCATTATTATAAAATGTAGAAGAATAAATTAACGGCCAGTACCAACACATTATCGATTATTTCGACAATGGACGTAGTACAGGCACATGGCAACTCATTCAAAATGTCCACCCAACCGATGTATACGACAGGAGTGCTTTTATTGCTATATTATGTATCTATACTAATGTATATTATATTGTATGAAAAGACAGTTGGGGTATAGGGACGCACTAACTAATATCTAACCTGTTTAGATAGATATAGCTAGTTGTTCAAGAACGTTTTGGTACTTAATCAAAATTGGAACTCATGACGCCATCTTGTTTTTTTTTTAATTTTTACCAACAGTGCCCCTTTGTCAATAATAAATAATAATAATAAATATCTTGGGGCAACTCACACACGGCTGTCTGATCCCAAGCTAAGCAGAGCTTGTGTTATGGTAATCAGACAACTGATATACATACTTATATAATTTATAAATACATACATATTATAGATAAATCACACCCAGACACAGAACAAACAATCATGCTCATCACACAAAGTTTGTCCTGGGTGGGAATCGAACCCACGACCTCCGGCTCAGCAGTCAGGGCCACTAACCACTGGACCAACAGGCCCGTCAATGCCATTCAACTGAAAATTAATGGTAGCACTGAAAGGAATGATAGATTTTCTATAATTTTTCGAAGAGTGAAGGAAGCATATTAATTACTTGAATATATTATAATAAATCTGCTTACACATAAGAACCAAAGTAAATGAAAAATACCTGCCAGTATTTACTTCTAAACAATCACTTTGCAATCACAATACATACTAACGAAAGTTTTAAACATGATTACAAATATCATATCTTGATTTGGCTTATTTTTTAGGGGTAACTCAAAGGGGGAAAAACGGAACTCTGTCTATCTGTTACTTTATTTCGGAAACGCGTGGATGTACCGAGTTGAAATAAAAACCATACGCTCAAATCTGTGGTTTCTTGGATCTGTGAAATCAACTCTCTTAAGTCTACGCATTCAAAATATATGGCCGTTTATGTTGCAAGTTTTAACGGAAGCCTCGGTTCGCGAGTCCGACTCACACTTGGCCGCTTTGTTTTTTCGTCTAAACTTAAGCACAGGAACTGAGCCACCTGCCATCCTAATGTCTTAAAAACACCTGCGCTGTTTTGGGGGACTAATGACGCGTAATTATGTTGACTACTAAAAAACGTTTAGGATAGTTTAGTTCATGTTTTAATTTTGGAACACTTCAATAAAAAAGCACTTTAAAAATAAATATAATTATAGGTACTCTTTGCCAAATGTGAAAAATACTGGCTGCATTTTCCAATTTGTATCTATGGCCATATAACCAATAGTCCAAGAAAACTGTGGACGATGCCGAATTTAAAAAATCTTTGAATGCCGTTTTCTTTCTTAAAATATTGTGAATTTTTAAAAAAAATATATACAAATATATTGAAATGTTTGCAGTGATTAATTACCTGTTAGAAATCTTTTTCATAAAAATGATTTATTCGAAAATTTTATACGAAAAAACTGCGCAGCGTCAATAGTTTCAATTCTCAATTATGTTATCCTGAAATAAAAAAAAATATAACAACTTACCAAGTCTATGCGACAGTCCAATAGTCTTATTCTCAGGGTCGTAGAACGTCAGGATCTCGTGTTTAGTCTCCTGCACCAGCACGTTCAACCACACGCTCAGGTTGGTGCCGACCATATGCATCAGACCAAATCGTGCGACTATCTTGTGTTTGTACACTTTCATCTGAAATGTGACGCGATGGTGATGAATGGTAATGGCTTGTACACAATGGGCGCTGCTGGTAGTGCCGTGATTTTAATTGATGGATTACTCACTATTTATTTTAAGGGAATTTCGGAAACAAAATGATCGATGGATACGGGATAGAGTTCCAATGATCATATTTTTCATAGATACATGGAACGGTCATTTATCAAAAAGTTTCTTTCGATTTTCGATTCTTTAACATTCATTTTTCTTGTTTCCATTTCAATTACATCAAGAGTTTTTGAATTATCGAAATGACTACGCCTTTAGAATAAGGATTCAGCAACAAATCGAACTTTGTCAATTGAATTGGAGTTATCCAAATCGATTTGGCAAAGTATATAGAAACAACTCGATTGGATGAATTTGATGAAATTCTGTTAATTCGTATTTACTTAACTTCGGTCGGAAAACAATTTGAAAAAAATATTCGACTTTATTTTGACAAGAAAAACAGAACTGATACAGTGATGTTGTACTTATTTATTTTTTTGTATCGCCAACAAAGGATACACAGATACAATATAATCCACAATACATATAATCAAAGGAACACACTTAAATAACCTATTAAGTGTGTTCCTTTGATTATATATTTTCGCGTATGTTTGACCGATCCATAACGTAGACGAATGAATCCGATCGATACCGACATGCAACGTACCTCATTGTTAAGAAAGATGAAATACATCTGTATAAAGATGAAGGCCATCCTGGTCGCAGGAGTCAGCGCCAACAGAACATTGTGGCAGTTGGTGTTCCGTTCCAACTCCCAATATTGGCCGAACTCCAGCCCTGAGTAGATCATAGACCCAATGCCGAATGCTGAAATAAAAAGACAATGTGATTTGACTAAACATACCCCTATACATAAACAGACCAACTCTTGATGGTCTAGTGGTCGCAATGCGCTGCTTTTGAACATGAAGCCCTGGTTTCGATTCCCAGACGGTGTATACTGTCATTGGGTGTTTATTTTTTCAGTAACCGAACCAAAATTTGCGCTGGGCTACAACAGGTTCCCTTTCTACTACGGGAGTTTATAATTATCGGGGTAGTGTAATTGTGCTATCCTTCATGGGTAAGTATTTATTTATTTATTACAGCATGGAGGAGATAAAGAAGAAACTTAATAAAAAAAAGACCATATACAACAGCAAGCCAATTACAAGTATAGCTTTGTCTAACCTTTTGGTTTGAATTTAAGCATAAAAGCCTCCAATAAAATAAAATAGTAAAAAAAACCTTTGATTAAATATACTATGTAAACATTTGGATGTTTGGAAATTAAAAAAAACTTATTACACGTTCAGCCTGTAGGTTAGATAATACTCGGAAATATTATAGCGCTCTGTGCGTTTAATATAATGCGTTTAGGATGCTGATGGGGCTGCCCCATTTCGTTAGTGCATCGAGGATGTCTGCAGAAGCTCACGTAAACTGCTTTTTTGCAACGATGCGAAAGAAGTGTGCATCGTTAGTCAGTCGGGCGCAAACCAGCACTAACAGCGATCTAAACTTAATCGCTGGCAAGTTAGACTGCCCAAAAATAAATCGCTGTTGCGCCACCTTACATGGGTTGTCGCAGCCGTATTTCTTGTCATAAGAAATTTCTCACAACAAAAAATATTTTGTTACTAACATAGAATGAAGTTTTACTAACACTATGGGTCATTTTCATTTCAGTAAAGAGATTTCCATTCTATTCTATATCTTCTACTTTTGGGATGAAAAAACCTATCGCATTTTCTAAGTACGGTACGATCGTCACACATTCCTATAGCTCTGTCCACATTCATCCTTCTAGTTATACAAACCGTTAGTGGTTACGACACTCGACTTGACCCAACCTTTTCAAGGACATCGACAATAAGATCGGCGTAGGTTTGTCGTTCTAGGGAGCCCCTTCCGCATTTTCCATTTACATGCGCCTTAAATTTCTTTTGCATTTCATCCTTACCGTAAATACATACATATGCCTATAAGCGTGTACCAGGTTTTCTTCACGAGATCAACAAATACATCAAGGCATTTCTAGGAGCTGGAATGAATCGAATAGTCGCGCTTTGGACAATTTGGATAATATAATTTTGAAATTAGCCCGTTTTACAAATAAAATACAAAGAATAATTTTAATGTTTTGCAATACCTAATACAAAAGGACAACAGTATATTTGGTTCTAAAAACCTACACACCCCCATGTTGTGTGGAGGTTTTGAAGGCAAATCGACTCACAAACTACGATGTTCAACACATCATTCTAAATTTAAAAAACAAAAATGTTTTTTTTTAAGTTTTGAACAGATTCTTTTTTTAAATTCTGATGATAATTGTCTATGTTGTAGGGAGAGGGGCGTCAGAATCAATGTCGATGTGGGATATAGAGGTAGACGTAGAGTTATATGTACTTGGAGATTAAGCTGATGTTACCTACTTGTTTATCTTTTCTCGTTAGCGTGTATGAGATTGAGAACACACTGACTTCCAGACACAACTGTTTACAGACGTCTACATATTACTATGACGTAGAATGCCTTGACATTTCATGACGTCATAACTACGATTATGCATAACTGCGGAAAATCGGCTAGACACCCATAATGACGTCAGACAATATTATGACCCTGTCTGTAACTTGGTAACATATAGGGAAGTCCAGCATAGTGACGATGGAAAATGTTTTCAATTATGAATTCATTAGGTTATCTGAGTAAACTATGCCAGCAAAAGGCAAGTTAGTTCCAGCCATCCCGCTATTTCACTCATGTAGACTGGGATAAAAAGCCTAGGTGTTAATCCAGGGTATAAGCTCATACACAGACCAATAACACTACACACCTTATATCATCCAAACCGATCTAGAAGTTTAAGCGAGAAGAAATAACAAACGAACACACACATTCACAACTTCCCCCGCTCCGCCCAGTGTCAATCGTGTCATCATCACGACAAATCTATAATTACAGAAGAGCACTGCGTCTACTTCATAATCAGGAAACTATCAACGAAACTGTCAAAGATTATCCCAACAATCCATATTCCGTATACAGATACAAACAAGATTATTCGCCCTAGTTGAGTATCCGGAGCTCTTGCTCCCAATGCGAGCAACAACTCCAAGTTAACGTTCGCACAGAAACTTTGTTAGCCAAACTAATCCACGACTCCGACAAAAGGCTTGCTAAACGGCCATGTTTACTTCGACACGCCAAATTGATTTAACAAAACAATTACTGTAGGCAGTTACCGTGAGATTGAGGAACGATAGTCTGAATTGCCATAAAGGGGAATCGGGTGCTACTGAAGATATTATTTGGGTCGATTATATCAGATGATCGACACTTCGACAGGTTTGTACAGTGGTCGCCTACTCAGGCCATTTTCCAAATGTTTTGGTGTCGGCGCGGCATTTCTTCTTCCTACTTATCCTACTAATATTATAAATGCGAATGTTTGTAAGGATGGATGTATGGATGTTTGTTACTCTTTCACGTCAAAACGGCTGAACGGATCATAATGAAATGTGGCACAGAGGTAGATTGTGGACTGGAATAACACATAGGATATTTTTTTGCGATACGACGCGGGCGAAGCCACGGGCGCCAGCTAGTCTTCCTTATTTCTCTATTACTTGTAATTTTATCAGATACCTCTATTCTTGTTATTATCATTCACATAGTCTATCCATCGTTTCTTTGGCCTCTAATCTTATACCCATGCACATTTAGACTAAAAACTTTCCCCACGAGTTTTTCTCATTCCTCCTATCTCAGGGATTAATACTTTTAAATGGGCTTCCTATAACAATAATAGCAATAATGCCATTTTTTATACATTTATTATATGTTAAAAAATTAATAAATGTATAAAAAATAGCAATAAAATCAGTACAAACAATAATTGGAAGAGACCTGTTCAATACTTATCTGCTCTAATGCTGTTAAAGTAATAGTTTGCCTCGCAAACCAAAGCCTTCAGATTTTCAGGATGAACTACGCCGTTTTGCGGGAGAGAAACTGGTTCTAGGACTCAGAAACGAGTCTTATACTAAAAAACACATATTATAAAGCTCACCGACTGCCCCCATCCTTAGGTAGAAGCTGCCGTAGTGGTGCGTGCGTGACGCCAGCGCGAAGCCGAGTGACAGTCGCTTGGCAGCGAGATGTGGCGGGATGTGAGCTGCTGTTGCCATGCTCCGCTCAGTCCGCGAAGAACAGGAGTCCGACTCTGATGGCGATGAGCTTGAGTCCGATTCTAAAAGAAGAGGAACAAATTAATTGTATGAAGGAAAAAGCCAATAATAAGGTTGACATTGGTTTGGGTGATTCGATCTTACATCTTGCAACACCACAGAATTAAATAAACACAACGCAAAACCGTGGACGTTTCTTCGAATAATGCTCAGAATAATGTTTTAGCTGGCGTCAAATTACTGCGTAAAAACATGTTTTTATGGATTTTCACAAAAGGTTTTTTTAGAGAGGAATCCTTACAAGAAAATATGTTAACGAACCTCCGTCGACAAAAAATGAAAACACTTGATCTTATCACAAATTCCCAAAAAGGGTCAGCCATGAGAGCACTGGAGTACACATAAAATATATCATAACCAAAAAGAAATATAGCGGCATAAAATATCCGTGAAACTGGCACCACTCTAACGCATTAGCTGGCATGTTTGTCAGCCCTCCACTGGGCTTTCCGCGTCATTTAAATAATAAAATGTAGAATCGCAAGAGAAAAAAGCAAAATCACTCCGTCCGTTTCCACGACGACGTTGGAGGAGCAAATATAAAGCCGGGACACACGATATAAACAAGGAAAACTTTGAAAAAGTTGAGGGCGTCACATACCCCGTGCTCGTATTACCCGATTTCGGCTTTTACGAATCCGCTTTAGATTCAGTTGTTCTATTTCCAGGATAAGGCGTGTTTGGGTGAAACATTCATGCATGTTTTGTTTTTGGGTGAATAATGAATCAAAGGGTTTTGCACTGGTAAAGCATTTGCAGACAATTTGCTATTTCCCTTTATCCTATTTTGTACTGACTTTATCCGTTACAAGTTGAGCAAAATGGATGTGTTTTGCTACTTGTAGGCTGTGGGTGATAATTTTATTTTCTCGTCGTCGCTTTTTTATTCTAAACATAAATCTTCACTTGCAAGGACTCAGGTAGTCAAGCGTCCCTCAGTCCTAATCCTTACTTTTATATTATAAAAGCGAAAGTGAGTTTGTTTGTTTATTACCTCTTCACGCTTTAACGGCTACACCGATTTTGATAAATTTTGGTACAAAGATAGTTAGGAACCAGGAGACGGACATAGGGTATTTAAAAAAAAAGTGGGATGTGAAGGAGAAAGAGGAAAGAAAAGGGAAACCTTAGCGTTGCTATTACAAATCAATAAGGCGCAAGGGGAACTGTGTTACCCCGAATTTAACGCAAGCGAAGCCGCGAGCAAAAGCTCGTTATTTTCTAAAAAGATTTCTTCACATCGCAAAGAAGTACATGTAAACTGACCAAACTCTCTAGTTACCGCAAGAATACTGATAGGTACTTCACCTTCACTTCTCTAGACGCCAATACTCATGGCAATTCAAAAAAGAAAAGAAAACTAGCCAAGAGCGATTCAAACTCGCGAAATAAAGGTTCTATACCAACTTGCGATGAAAACATCCATATCTTTTGACTGCGTAGACTTAGAATGTTGATTTTTTCACCGCTTCAATTTCAATTTCAATTTCGATACTTCCACGCGTTCCCGAGATAAAGGTTCTTGACAAATAGACAGACGGACAATAAAGTGATCCAATAAGGGTTCCGTTTTTTTTATTTTTGAGGTACGGAACCCTAAGAAAGAAAATATTGTTCTTTGAGGGGGCAATTGCTCGCGGCACTTTGTGAATTCGCTCCTTCTATTAGAGTAACTCCGTGTTGGTAATGATGCAATTTAGACCTGACGCCGACGAGCAACCGAGTCTCCCGAGGTTCCAATCAAGTGGTTTGAGATGTAAAAGTATCTATAGTAGTTGATGAGGAGGAACATTAATTTAAACTCGACATTTTTGCAAAAGTAACTAACTGGTAACTAAGCAACGATCATAACGAATTTTCACCGATTAGCTTTTCCTCCGCATTTATTTTTCAATGTAGTGTAAAACTTATAGAAATACTCGAATTATTATGCGGTATCGCCTGTCAGCTGCTTGTTGAATTCTGTATTACAATTTGATAGTATACATGGTGTAAAATAATAAACGTAAGACCTGTCGTGTGGTGCTATCCCAGACCATGAAACTTTTTAGATTTACTATACATGTTGACTAGCTGATTACGTCAGTTCCTACACATAATACGTTTTTTTTTTTGCAAATTAACATAAATCGTAGAACAAAAGTTATACAGATCCACGGTCTAAGACACACGACAGGACTTGCGTTCATTATATGTTAGACCTTGTAGACCTAAATATGTAGATGTAAGTACTAACTTGCAACAACAGCGTTGTCTGCAGCTTCTGCCTTCCTTCTATCCCTCGCAAGCGCGGCATACATGTAGAGAAGGAACACCATACTGCCGATGTACAGGTATAAGTAGAAACCCTGACAACAAAATAACATAATAAATAACACATTGCCATACGAAAAAAATGCGTTAAAAAAAGTATGCACAAATTAATAACACAAGGGACAAATTACGCGTCATGGAGGAGGTGGAGACCTACTCCGATCACCGGTATATCCGGCTCGACGTCTCCACCCAGACCTCCAGCGCGCCGGTCCTACAGGCCCCGAGTGGTCCGCGTTGGGCGCTGAAACAGCTGGACCGGGAGCTCCTCCTGGAAGCCTCGATCGTGCAGGCCTGGGTGTCGTCACCGGACAGGCCTGCCGACACTAACCACGAGGCGGACTGGTTCCAGGAGGCCATGTCGGAGATCAGTGACGTGGCAATGCCCCGAGTCCGGCCTGGAAGCGCCCGGCGGCGGCGTCAGGTGTACTGGTGGTCGCGCGAGCTGACGGCACTGCGAGAGGCATGCGTCGCTTCGCGACACCGGTACGCCAGGCACCGCAGGCTCCGCATCAGAGCACCGGATGCGGCAGCCATTGAGGCGGAGCTATATGAGGGGTACAGAGCGGCGAAGACCGCCCTCCTAGAAGGTGTCTTGCGGGCCAAGGATCTGGCCCGCGAGGAGATGCTGGAGTCTCTGGACGGGGATCCGTGGGGGCGCCCATACAAGATGGTGCGGGATAAACTCCGCACCAGGGCCCCCCCGCTGACGCAGAGTCTCCGGCCCCAACTAGTTGAGGATGTGGTGAGCGCTCTGTTCCCTTCGCGAGGGGAGCATGCTCCTCCGCCCATGGCTCCGCCGCTTGCGGTGCCACAAGCGGACCACGAGGACAACGACGACGACGACGTTCCGGAGGTGACTGGGGTGGATCTGAGAGCGGCGGTGGGCAGGCTGAAAGCCAAAAACACCGCCCCGGGACCCGATGGCTTGCATGGCAAAGCCTGGGTCCTGGCCCTGGAGGCTCTCGGGCCCCGACTACTAGGGCTCCTAAACGCATGCTTGGAGAGAGGCCAGTTCCCACTTCGTTGGAAGACGGGGAAGCTGGTCCTCATTCAGAAGCCGGTACGCCCTGCGGACTCTCCGTCCGCATTCCGGCCCATTGTGCTGCTCGACGAGGTGGGCAAGCTCTTTGAAAGAGTAATTGCAAACCGCCTCGTCGGGCACCTTGTGGGGACGGGGCCGGATCTTGCGGAGCACCAGTATGGTTTCTTGGGGCTGCATCAGGGAGGCACTCCAATACCACCGGATGCCGACCTATCTTCGTCGTGTGGTCGGGGCATATCTGACGGACAGGGCCGTCATATACCCCGGTCGCTCTGGAGAGTGGAACCGGCGAGAGATGTCGTGCGGTGTCCCGCAGGGACATCGGTTACGACTGGGTGCTGCGCGCCGACCTCCCCAGCGGCGTCAGTGTAGTTTGCTACGCTGACGACACGCTCGTCCTGGCTCAGGGGGGGTCGCACCAGGCGGCGGCCGACAATATGACACGCGGGGTTGCGATAGTCGCAGAGAGGATCCGGCTACTGGGTCTCGAGGTGGCCTTGCACAAATCTGAGGCCATGGTCTTTCATGGCCGCGGAAACACGCCACCGTCGGGATCCCAGTTGACGGTAGGAGGGGTTCGCATCGGCGTCGGGTCGACGATGAAGTACCTGGGAATCGTCCTCGACAGCCGGTGGAACTTCGTCGAACACTTTCGACGTTTGGTTCCCAAGCTCGAGCGGACGGGGGCTGCTTTCAAGCGGCTCCTGCCCAATCTGAAGGGGCCAAACGCCTCCTGCCGTAGGCTCTATGCCGGAGTCGTGCGGTCCATGGCCCTTTACGGGGCCCCGGTATGGGCGCGTTCTTTAGGGAGGCGCGCCGCCCACTATCTGAACGCGCCCCAAAGGGTGGTGGCCATACGGCTTGTCCGGGGCTACCGCACGATCTCCGGCGAGGCAGCAAGCCTCCTTGCCGGACTGCCACCGTGGGATCTGGAGGCGATAGTCCTCGCGCGCCTGTTTGAGTGGCGCGCGGAGGCACTACACCGGGGGGAAAACCCACTGCCGCGGCAAGTTGCCGCTCGGCGGGCAGACCTCCGGTGCGATCTCATGGTGGCATGGAGAGAGCGACTGTCGCAACCCCGTGCAGGGCACGCTACAATAGTGGCGGTAAGTCCCCTCTTTGAGGAGTGGCTGGAGAGGCGTCATGGCGTCCTCACCTACCGCCTGACGCAGGTCCTCACCGGACACGGAAGTTTCGGGAGGTTCCTGCACATCATCGGGCGGGAGGAAGCGCCCGGGTGTCACCATTATGACGATCGCCCGGAGGACACGGTGGAGCACACAGTGGCGATCTGCCCAGCGTGGGCGGAGCACCGCCGTGCCCTCGTAGAGGCGATCGGCGGCGGCGATCTCTCGCGTCCGGCCCTGGTTCAGGCCATGGTCCGGAGCGAGAGGGAATGGGAAGCGGTCACCACCTTCTGCGAAGCAGTAATGTTAGCGAAGGAGGTGGCCGGGCGTTTGAGGGAGAGAACATCTGCCCAACCCAGCTGCCGCGGGAGACGCCCATGGTGCCGGGCGCCGCGACACGACTTCCGGCCACCGTAGATGCGGGCCTGTGGGCGGTGAGCAATGGGTAGTTCACCGTCCGTCCGTCGATTGACGACAGGCCGTGTCGACGGCGCGTTCGTGTTTCACGCGCGCCTCAAAGAGAGTCAGCAAAGCAGAGGGGCTTGCCAGAGCCTCTGCCTGCCGGGGTTGCGGGTTGTTCGAAAGAGATACCGCGGCCTCGGAACGTAAAGGGCAAAAGAAGAAACATGGGTGGGTTTTAGTCAGTACAAGTCTGACATGCCCTCCCGCTCCGCCCAGAGCGGGGGAAGTCATTGGATGATTTCCCACCCGAAAAAAAAAAAAAAAAAAAAAAAAAAGGGACAAATTAAAAAATACCGGCCAAGTCCGAGTCGGACTCGCATACCTAGGTTTCCGTACCATTTTCTATAGGATCTAAAAGAAACATATTTGTTGTATGGCAACCCCCTTAAATAATTATTTAGTTTTATTTTTTTGTATTTTTTGCTAAAGCGGCAACAGAAATACATCATCTGTAAAATTGTTAACTGTGTAACTATCGCTGTTCATGAGACCCTGGTGGCAAATGGAGCGACTGCCTCTGCTGCCTCTGTCTTCACAGATGATGAATTTCTGTTATCCTTAACAAAACAACTGACTGTAGACACTGAGTTTCCAATCCGTATCATCATCAGCCTACAGCAGTCCAGCTGGACATAACCCTCGCATGTCCAATCGCACGCCACTAACTCGATTTTCTATTTAGTCCGTTAACTAATTCACAAAAATAGTTCGACCTTAGGCAGTGGTTATTTTTTACTTTTACTTCAAATTACAGCAGCAATAATTAAAACTTTTAATTTCTGAAGTCGATACTCAAAGTTTAAAAGGTGAATCGCTTTTTCACTTAACCCGCAATTACGACCCCAAAGGTTCTTCTTGTTTTATTTATATTTTAATTGTTTATAAACTTTCCCTTGATCTTTGTTAATAAATGATTATTTGAAAGGTAAACTACAAAATAAGGTCGAGGCTTTATCTTGCAAGGCATAGATATGTTTATTTCTAAAAACAAAATTTGATACATCTCCAATTCTTTGTCAAAAATAGATACGTTTTATTATTTCATCTTCCATATCTTCAGTGTTACCCTCATCATATGTTTTGAACGTTTAACCTCCTTTATGAATAAATTATTTTCATACACAGTTTGTGCAGGCTTAAATAAATGGACGTAGTAAAATGGTGCGGTAATTAATTTCAATAATCGATATTAATTAATCGTTGAAGCTATTTGCAGAGCCTTTGCTGTTTTAATTGAAATCGAAATGAAGCTTTTGCAGTTTCAGGAAGGGACGCTTTTGTGGTCAATCGTAAATATAGTTATACTGCTAGCCTAATTCATCCCACAGCTGGGCAAAGGCTCCATGACTTCCATTTGTTACGATACAGGACCAACGTTCGTTGGTCTGCATCCAGCTCGTCCCGCCACCTCAGGGCTCCAGAAAGTGGTTATTTTGACCCACAGCACATAGGACATGCGGCAAATGTGGCCAGCTCAGTCCCACTTCACCTAAGTGGCTTTTGAGCAACGTTAGTAATTTGAGTTTCGGAGCAGTGTGCCCAAACAAAAAATTAAGTTCTTTTCTCTTTTTATTTTAACTTTTGAGTTCAGTGATTGCACACAAAATCATCTCATACTTAATTTTACATTGTAAATAGAAATTATTATTATGCTGTCATCGTCATTAATCATTGAAAAATTTGTGTAAACAAACCATCGTTATTAATCATTGAGAAATAAGTGTTAACACGTAAAACTAAATATATGCACGCACATTACTCACATTATCACATTACACTCTACATTTTTGGAAGTCTGTTAAAAGTGGACAATTCCGGACAAACGCAAGTTTCCCCTCGCTAAAGGTTCATATTTTAATAATAGATGTCCGTCATCACATTGAAAATCTGAGTCACATAACATTTTCGATTTGGACCTACAAATGCTATTTGACAAGCGGGTGTTGGAAATTAGATAGAATGATTTGTTATCAAGTAGTAACAAGTATTGTGTTACGACTTTTCGTCCCGTCTATCATCTCGGAAATATGTTTTTTTTTTTTACTTTATTTTTATAACTTTAGCCTACCCTAGGAATTTCTAATGTATCGCGGGTGCGTTTAAAACATTGAAACTCACATACACAAACAGCCAGAACCGAAACAACTATCTGCAGGTCATACAAATATTTGTTCCGTGCGGGAATTGAACCCGCGACCTCTGCACCAACCGTGCCTTAGAATGTCTTTGCTTAAAATCTAGTTTAATATGAAACTTCTGCCAAGTAACTAGACCAATAAATAAAACAAGGAAACTGTATGACATCATAGGCAATCCAAATTCTTAATACACAAAAAGGACAGTAGAAGGGAACTGTAAATGAAATGCGTCATAACTTACCTCGTAGAATGAGGGTGGAATGTATGTGGAGATGACCTCAGCCATGGGGAACGCGATGCCCATTACGACGAGCAGCTTCCCGTAGAGGGCTGACAGAGTTGTGGCTAGGGCGTCGCTCCTGTTTGAGTACACAGAAATTGGTGATATAAGTCAGCGTAAAAACTTGATGATTGGTATTGATTTGTGTAGTAAAACCATAAAAAACCGAATTAAAAAAAAAACACTTGAAAATGGAAAATAACTTTACTACGGTGGCAAATCAATAAAACTAACAAACGTCACCGTAACTTCCGGAAGTTAAGTTATTTTACATTTTCAGTGATTTTTTTGGAATCAGTTTTATTTTAGAATCAAAGTTTTTTTTTATTTCAGCATTTTTAGTCATGGTGTGATGGTATCTCATAGAATTTTTTATCGAGTATTCATTTTTCATTGTCACTAAAAGTTATTAGCATAACGTCCACATACACATCGAACAAAAAATATGTTTTATAGTAGACTATAGTAGCTTCTGCCCGCGACTTCGTCCACGTGGCATAGTTACTTTGGGGTAACGCTAAGTTTAACCCGCGTGGACGAACAAGAAAAAAATTCTTTCTCTTTCTCCCCCTTATCTCACTTTTAAGTCTATGTCCGTCTCCAGGGTCCCAACTATCTCTGTACCAAAATTCATCAAAATCGGTTCGGCCATTTAGGCGTGAAGATGTAACTAACAATCAAACAAACTCACTTTCGCTTTTATAATATTAGTAAGGATAACGCGTAAACTAACTAAAATGGGACTACCTCGCGAATATCGATTACCCTTTCGATTAAAAATAATTTTGAAAACTTGGCCCAAAATTGACGGAAAAATTGCATATCATTCAAAATAATAGTAACGACTTTGTGCATTACAACGTTTTGCCAAAAATTCTTCATCATTGGAAGAACTTTTTTATAATGGAAGCTTGCAAACTTGGTATAGAATGAGCTGATTGCCTGCAGCCAAGTGCTTATTAAAACTAATTTACTTACTAAGCACAGAAACACAAATGTTGGTAAATTAAACTGGTCAACAACTTGCCTCGTTTATTTTATTGAGGCTTATCTCCATTTATAATAATATAATTAGTTATAGGTTGCTAATTCAGCAACGTGCCTCCGGCTTGGATTAGGGTCCAATCATTAGACCACCCCACCTCAGTCCATTGCTGCTTATTTGCAATTTAAAATAAGGGATTGCGAAAATTTCTGTCAACGCTAGTCCAATTGCGATTCAAAATATACATTTTAAAATAGGTTACGTTGGGTTAACATAGAAAAACCCGGCCAATGGCGGTAACGAGTAGGTAAGTAGAAGCAGTATATGGCCAGGAGCCCCATAGCCTTCTACTGAGAAATTCCTGATGAAATAACTCAATAAACTCTTTACCCGATCCCGAAATCGTATCGAGGACTTCATGCTCAAAAGTCGCGCTTGCAAACACTAAACCAACGGAGCAGTAGACAGATAGAGGCAACAAAAACTTAAATAGGTACTGAAAAGGTACAGGAGCTCGTGGCTAAATAAATAGCAGCCGCTTGGGTCGATCTTTAGGTTAAGCCGCGCTTGCCTAGGTTGGTCTGTGGATGGGTGACCACCCGTTACATACAGAGTTTCCTCCGTGCCTCGGAAAGCACGTTAAGCCGTTGGTCCCGGCTATCATTTGTAGATATTTGACAGTCGTTACAGGTAGTCAGTATTCCGAAAGTCTGAAAACCAGTCTTACCAAGGGGTATCGTATTACCCAGTATTAACTTGGTTGTGGAGGCAGTCGCTCCATGTAAAATACTGATATTCAGTTGCATCCGGTTAGACTGAAAGCCGACCCCAACATAGTTGGGAAAAGGTTAGGCAGATGATGAGGTACTGAAAAAGTACCATTCAGTATTTACACATACCCTTACGATGTCACGTCTAACCAATACAGACCAGCAACTACAATCTCGCACAACATATCTATCTCGAAACGCGACAAACAATAGCCTAACTTGAAACCCAAACACACTCCCGACATAACATAACACAAGATAGTTTATCGAATTCCGAACACCGCAGTACAATGTGGAGGCGAACACACATTCGCTATTTGTTTTACGACCAAGACCTTCGGGAACAGACCGTCTTACTGCTTGTACTGCACGATGTCCCATAAGCATCGTAGACAAGAATTAATGGAGCTACAAACCTATTTATCTCAGAATTATGGATGCTGCACTAAAAATAATATAAAAATGGAAAACTTTTACACCTACAGATAAGAAATGAAGCGAGGACCTTGCAATGATGTTGTCTATGGTCAAAAGTAGACTGCATGTCTGAGTACTCGTAGTGATTTTAAACAACGAAGATAAACGCTGTTCTGCTGTCTATGCGACATAACACTTGTAAAATAAAGGCTTAAACTCAGCTGATCGCAATCTCTGTCAGATGAAGATGAAAATAATTACCCTGTCTTACTTAGCCAAAAAATTAGCATTGCCATTCAACGTGGCAATGTTATTAGTATTCTCAGCACTTTTCTGGATTACGTCAATGCTGAGGATTACTTTAACACCAAGTGAGCATTTAAAGTGTTTAAGAGTAGGTATTTAGGACATCTTTGAAGGAGACCTTCCCCTGCAGAGGGGGCCTTACAGAATAAATTATAAAATATACATAGATTAAGATCAATTTAATGAATATATAAGTAATATAGACACTTAAGAAAATCTATTATTAGGACACATAAGTGTGTCCATCCAATAAATAAATAAATCTGTGTGTGTAAATCTAATTGTATGTAGCATACAATTAGATTTATTTAAAAGTACTAACACTTAGTTAAGATATGTCATTGTGTTTATGATTACAAGAAATATAAAAGTTCTTATTTCAGTATTTAGCAGGTTTATTTAGGATTATATTTATTTATATAACTGCCCATAGTACTAGGGAAATAGACTCCCGACAATCCTACCGTACGTAATAGTTGTTGACTGTGGCTAATTTCAATATCCTCCAGGAATACTAAACTCCCAATTATCATAGTAAGTGCCGCCAATCAACATAACAGTGACATAACACCTTCATTGAAGAGCTTACCCAGATCGAGTAAAGTACTAGTACTTAGCGAGTCCGGGGCATGGAGCCGCTGAATCCGATTAACTGGGACGGCGTATAAATATGGATGATGCGATGACGGTGTCAGTGGGAGCTGGGAGATCCGCTAATCCGGGACATGGGCGCAATGAGCTCTTTGTTGGTGAACAGCTTTGTATTGCTGTTGACGGCAATATACTTATAGAAAGGAAATACTAGTTATTTGTGGAACGGTTGCTAGCGTAGATAATATATTTTAGTGCATCGTAATGCTTTTTTTGCGGATGGGAAATCATCAAATAACTTCTCCCGCTCTGGGCGCAGTGGGGGAGATATCAGACTTGCACTGACTAAAACCCGCTCACGTCCCTTCTTTTGCCACGGAGTCGCGGTATATTTTTCTAACAACCCGCAACCCCGGGTGTATCGTCGCAATGCTTGACTTACCCAAAGGTTGACTGGTATTAAACATTCTGAGGTATTAAATATACCACCGCAGTACATGAAATTAAAATAAAAAGAGCCGTTGACTCCATAATAGAGATAACACATTATTCTAAAACTTACGTAGTGCATAATTTCATAGTGATCTATTTCCGTGATAAATTCCACCTTAGAGCATCGTTAATCATGTTTCAACAAAGAAACTTTGCCTATTAATTCAAAAACTATTCAATCGATAGAATTCTAGAGAACTATTAATTAATTGAACCAACACTCGTGCCAAAATGTTCTTAGTAGATTTTGTGCAGCGAAAGCTAATTCAGTAATCCCTAATGAAAACTTAATACACATTTTCGTGGATGGAAACTAATCTAGTCTATGTGTTAAACGTTACCATCGAGAAAAATAACACCGTCGTAATGTCCAATAGACGCTGAGGGAGTCATTTGTTTTTATTAGGGCACCGCAGTGACAGAATTTAGTCACAAATAAGTAAATTGCCGAAGAAACTCGTAACTTTTATCCGGATGTCGCTCATTTTCGACGTTTTATTTCCCGCCTATATGTTCTTTTTAGATGTCCATTTCGTTTTAGAATTCTGCATCGTTCATTGCAAATGGAACGTTCAAATCGATTTTATGTATCTCTTCCTATTTCGTTCTTTTAAAGACAAGCCTGTCTTTACGTCAGAATTATCCGTCATAGACAATCATATGGCTCCTTTATCAATCAATCAATAAAGATGAGTATTTAAACGACAACATTCCTCATCACCATACAGCTTATACGTCAGGGGCATGACCTTAATACAGTAATTTTTGCTGATAAAATAAAATCTAACTTTTTAATCATATGCATTGGCTTGCTTTTTTTTATTCCCTGTTAAACAAAAAACAAAATCTATTAATTTATTCTGATAATTAAATAAATTGCCTTTCAAATGATACCTTAAAGTCATAATTATGTCTACCATTAATTAATAGGGTTAAAATGACTATGAAGGGAATTCTAAAATAAATGCGATTTTTTCGACGCCGAGTGTATATCGGGGAACCATCCAAACAGCCTTTAATCTATTACAGACAGACAGACAATCTATCCACCCAGCCAAGCAATAGATATTGTCGTGTCATGACAATGGCCGCTTATATTGTCGAATACACGTGTTAGGAGCAGCCAATCTCGTAACTAGATGTATATGAGAGACTGTTTTGTATATGTGTATACAAAACAGTCTTACTCATCATACTGCAGACTGTCTCTAATATTGCAATTTCGGATTAATCTTTGAACATGCAAACTACAAGTTTGTTCAGAAACAACATAGTGATTACTAGATTACCTTTTAGTTCTAGTTCAGTCCATGCAAAGGTTGTTTGGAAGATATCGCTGTTAGCGATAGCACCGCCATTGTAACCATAGTTTTTTTTTTTGTAAAACGGTTTTGTTTCATTTTGGTGTGCAAAAAGTATATTATATTCTTATTTAATTTACATTTCGCATTAAGGATATTATCCTAATCGCGCGTTTTGGAAATAACGTGTCCTGATGACATCAAATATAGTGAATATGTCTTCTGTAATGTTAATAACAGATTAAGAATGGTCTACAATGTGTTTTAAAGTTTCCTATTTTTGGTAGCATGTTAAGCAAACACAGTAAAAGCATTTAATAAAAAGTTCAGAGATCTCTAAGAAATGTGAAATAATGATGACAAGTAACTTTTTACAAACAAAACCTTTTTTAGGGATGGGAGCGGGTGAGAGTGGCCGACTTATACTGACTAAGATCAATCCATGTTCCTACTTTTGCCGTTTGCGTTCCGAACCACGGTATCTCTTTCGAGCAACCTGCGATCCCGGCAAAGCAAAGCCAAACAAGACGAACAAAACAAAATAGAGAAGAAGCAGCAAATATATACATTACCTTGTTATCATAAACACCAAAATAGAATAATTTCAAGAGCAGAAACATTTCAATTTACGTAATATAGCCGTACAGAGCCATGTCACGTTTAAATCAGGCGCGCGACACTAATTACTTCGTATTTACAGCGTAATTTGCGTTCGCTTAAAATTTGAGCTTTCATTAAGAGCGGCAGCCATTTTTCGCGCTTAATTTTAATGGGTCTAACAGCTAGACTTATTCGAATATTTCTGTAGAATAAAGACTAGGTCCCACCTGCAGCTTCGACCACATGAATAGATTTTTCTCAATATCATCATCCTTGTACATACGATGAAGTCTTTACAGTATTCTTATAGTTAAGCTATATTTAATACAGTGAATTACTGTAAAGTTACTTTAAAGTTGGGCAAATCAGCGGTTTTTAGCCGACTTTAAAAAGGAGGATGTTTTCAGTTCGACTGTTTTATGGGTTCCGTTCCGTCTCACAAGCAAAAACGGAACACTTTGTTGCCCGGCCGTCTGTCTATCACATACTCAACTCTATGGTCCCTTTGTACAGTGAAAAAATCAACCCTCAAAATCTACGCAGTCAAAAAACATGGCTGTTTTTAGCCGATTTTTTTGTAGCGTGATATCTTCGTCAATTAATTGCAGGCTGATTAATTTTCAATCAAAGAAAATAAATTTACTTCCGGAAATCGGTGGTAAAAATCGACGAATCGAACAATAATTTTGCGTAAAAGAGTAACATTTATTTATTTATTTAAACTTTATGCACAAGTAAAAATCTGTACAAAGGCGGACCTAATGCCTTAGGCATTTTCTAAGAGTCTACATTTTTTCTAACATTCATACGCATTCATACTTTGTCATTTTCAATAATATAGTAATACGGATAGGTAGCTATGTTAATAAAACCTAGCGACTGCTGGCTGAATTCGAATATTCGAGTGTTAGTACAGTTTGGCTTTAGTCCAGCTTTAAAGTATTGGATTGGGAATTTACGATAGGCAAAGCTGTCTATCGATCAGTGTACTTTTATTATTTTGAATGTGGTCCTATATATTTTCATTGGCAAATGTCAAGTCAACTTGCAAACTGGTTTTGTTTATTTTTTTGAGAAAAATGTTAAATAAAGAGTAATAAAAAAAATACAAAAAGTAATATACTCATTAAATTTATTCCCTTTGAAGATGCTTGTCACAAATCTAACAGATTTCACAGCAACTCAAAAAACATTTTCTTCAGGTTTTCCTAGCACTTTTTAGAGTGACTTTCCGAAACAATTTTTTTTTTATATCAATATCTAAATTCGTGTAATTTAGACTCACAATAGCCCTGTTTGGTATCGCAGAAATGTTTTGCGAATCTATTGGCCATATATCAGCAAAAAGTTTTCTTTTTCAGACGATACCAAGAAATTTTATAACCTTGTTATTTGCCGTTCGAAATTCAAACAATTTTCGAATTAAAATACTCATACCCAGTACCCACTTTTCCGGGAAAAAATGTCGTGTATTGTGTCAATTCTAAAATGGTTCCAACTCAAACGAAAAATCCATTTCGTCGTTATTTTCCCCACATTCTTATCACAGGAATCGTATTTATTTGACTTGTGTGAAGTTGACGTATATCACGTTCATAATTCCATTTACATTTTTCCATCTTGGAAGTTAAAAGGTTTTCCGACATACATTTTCGTCAATAACGATTATAATTTAATATCCAAGGAATTCGGAAAGAAATCAACGTCAATTTAAATTCATTCATTAAACTAATTAAAATTTTTGTACAAATTGAAAGGTATTTCAGCTAATGAATAATGTTGCACCTCGATCGTAGATACTATTCAAATATTAGCAACGGACAATAGAGGAAGTATATTTTATTAGGTACGGTATATCTTAATAAACAACGGAATATGCCCACGAATTAATGGCGGCTCCCGAAAAACCAATAGATATGCAATCACCAATTCAAATCCGAACATAAATTGATTTTCCAATCCAACAATCCTGGCCAATCAAAGTCAAAACATTATACTTAGTTCGAGTTAAATCTAATCCGTCGCTGACAAACGATAATTGTGATAGCAATATATCTTAGGAAGGACGCTGAGGTACCAAAAAGTACTAAATAATAGATGCCCAGAAAAAGTAGAGCCATCGTGCTCTCGGGTTAGATATGATTTTAAGAAGATTTTTTCAAATTTTCTCTTGAGATGAGATGTCACGGTTTTCTGGTTTCCGTAAGCGCGCAGCCCTCAGGGGAAAGGGACCCTCTCGGGCACGCACAGTTGCCATGGTAACGGCGTGTTATTGGCTCCCCACCGCGATCGTCAGTGCCTACTTACTGTTGCAACGGTTCTGCTCCCGCCGATGATATGCCTCCTGTTTATAGACTTGCTAAAATTATGACGTCATGAGTTAGGCGGAAATGCTAGCATTAGGGGGAGTACGGAAGTATATGATGCACTTGAATTTTACGGAAAGATGTACTTTAGAAGATTAGTTTTGCTTTTAGCTCGTTCATGAAAAGATCATAAACGGATTAAAAATTAGAATCCTCGTGTGGAGCAAGTCTATGAAGGCTTACAGACAACAAAACCAATGCTACAAAGAGTATTGTAGGAATCTAAACTGTCCTACTATAAATAAAGCGCATATGTATAAGTAATACTTTAGAATTAAATTTTTAAATTATATTTTATAGATACACGTCACACTTTTACTCCATTTTTTCTAATTCCTTCTTTAGAACGACCTGAGTATTGGGACGTTATAGTCAACCAGCCAGCATTGGTTAAGATATAAAACCTCTTACAGTATTATATTAACAAATAGCTAATCACAAGCATTCACATATGATAAAAAAGGATAAAGAATCTAAAATATTAATTTTATACACAGTATAAGAATATGTAGGAACAGACCGCCGGTTTCATTATTTGGGCATATTACATGGAAAATTTAGGTATGACTCTATAACATAATACTTAAAACCTAACTCACTAACCGAAATGTGATTGTAATATTAGTCACACGTCTGCTTAACCCATTGGGGATAAAATCGTGATGTTATGTAAGCTATGATATTACGAGCATGTGGGCGGTGAGCAATGAATAGCTCACTTTCCGTCCGTCTATTCTCGACAGGCCGTGTCGACGGAGCTTTAGTGTTCCACGCGCCCCTCAAAGAGAAATCAACAAAGCAGAGGGACCTGCTAGTGCCACCGCCTTCCGAGGATGCGGATTCTTCGAAAGAGATACCGCGGCCCCGGAACGTAAAGGACAATAGAAGGAATATGTGTGGGTTTTAGTCAGTACAAGTCTGACACTCAACTGGAAGTTATAATTTGATGATTTCCCATTCACAAAAAAAAAAGCCATGATATCAACATCACATACTTTTCATAAGCAGATCCCTAAACGAGTCCTCCCGCATATTTTACGAAGACAAACATTCATTACCGCCTGAAATTTTCTGAATAACGTGCGAAGTCTTGTATGACTTTCACAAAGTCAGACACAGAAGGGATGATTACTAAACTTTTAACCCCACCTTCCTAACAACTGAAGTTTGCTGCGGTCACACCAAGCTGGCCCTCATATCCTTTAGGTAAAGCTTATCAAATTATAATTAATATATCGGAAGTTTCCTTAACCATTTCTATTTCACGTAATTAATACTAATCCGGTTTCTGAAACCCTCAGACAAATTCCCAATAGATCAAATGATACAGTTTTACAAAATGATCAAGGAAATGTGACAGACAAAATATTGGT
Source organism: Ochropleura leucogaster (assembly GCA_958449745.1). NCBI lineage: Eukaryota > Metazoa > Arthropoda > Insecta > Lepidoptera > Noctuidae > Ochropleura > Ochropleura leucogaster. The sequence continues at coordinate 7,969,656 of OY288206.1, forward strand.
TTAAATTAGGCCATTGTAAAGTTCTTTTGATTGTCAACCTTAAAAGGAAAATATAATTGATTCCAATTGCTCATTCGCAAAGATTGTGTATTTTTAAAAAAAAAACAGCTACTAAAGCTAATTAAAACATTTTACGATAGTTACTATGGTGTTCTTAAATTATGTTTTGACATAGTTGATTAATCAATTTTAACCGATTTAGAAAAGGAGGAGGTTCTATGTTCGACCGTATTTTTTTTTGTTGTGTTGTGTGTGCCAACTGTGAACCAATTTTTATAGTTCTTTATTTGTTCGAAAGGAAGAACTAACTTTTGAAGTAGTTCCATATCAATGTTATTTATATTATTTGGTTAATTTATGAGTTTTTAGAAATAATGGAAAATGAATACTCGATAATTTTTTTGTGAAATATCATTATACCATACCGGAAGTCGGTGGCAAAAATACAACGAAACAAACAAGAGTCACCGACATCCGGAAGTAAAGTTATTTTCCACTGATTAGTTTTTTTTTGGAAATCGATTATTTGTTTTTTTTTGCAAAAATGCTTTTTATTTCATGTACGTATAACATGGAGTTTTTCATCAACATAAGCCGCATTTATTATACACGGTAATAGAAGTTCCGTCTAAATATGGAAAGGAAAAGCAGGTTTGAATGAAAATTTTAATACTGAACTATAATTGTGCCAAGTGTGTCACGTGTCAACTTGTTATACTTAGAAAACTTTCCTTACGATTCCGAAATTAGACATCTAATACCCTAAACAATTACATCATTCATAGGTCCTCATAAACAACTTCCCTGTTAATGACCGGCATATAATTCCAAGCTTATCAATCAAATTAACTTACGATAATACGATTTCCTACTATTAATATTATGATCTCAAATCTAAATAATAAAACGAATTCTAATTATGAATTATTCCTTAAACCAATTATTACTTAATTTCATCAGTTCATTAACCTTTGTGAATTCGGCACCCCAGAATCTTTGTTGTCAAGACAAATTAACGAATTAATAGGACCGTTTTATATCCAACAACAAAGAGTTTCAGCCATTTTACCAAACGTCGTAGGCAATTTGCAAATTAGGTCAACTAGTGGAACCCCCTTCGGTTTTCGACATCTTCATTGTCGGCAACGTTCATTGTTCTTTACTGTTCCCTATCGTCAGAAGGTTTCTGGGCAAGATTGTCTTAGATGAGGGCTATTAATATATAATTAAGGGTGGATTTCACCGATTTTGTAACATGATCTCGATTAAGGTCGTTTTCGTGATCTAAAGATCAAACACTTTTTACGTTTCCATGGCAAAAGATCATAAAATCAAACACTTTTTACGTTTCCATGGCAAAGAACTCAAAGATCGCAATTTTTTCACAAAAACGTAGTGCGTTTAGCTTTTCCAACAGCGGAAAGCAACCTACTGCGAGTATTATTCTCGAAATCGCCAGAATATCAAAATGCAATTAATTGTCAAACCTGTATTTACAGTTGTGTCATTGTGTTACTTGCTTTTTTCTATTCCTATAAATAACTAAAGTAATGGTGTTAAATGAAAAAAGGAATCGGCATCCGCAAATGGCAACAATTAGACACTTTAAAGTTAGTGAATCAGTATTTTAAAGTTGTTGAATAAAAACGAGTACAGCGAAAAATTGCGGAGTTGAAGAAGATTTCACATGAATCTAATCAAACGATGTGATGCGCCTTATACTTTATATTAATTTGGATGTGGATTAAAAATAAAGTGCTTATTTAAATAAATAGCGTATATTCTTCAGACTACCTTTTTAGTTTTCAGTCACCTAGTAGTACAACGAAGAAGCCTAGAAGTTTGTTTTAAAGTTAATGGATGGAGCTGTTTGTAGACCTGTGAATGCACATTTCGTATAAAAAAGGATAAACACACTCCCATTTCGGAATAAAAATAACTTTATTTAAAAGAATCTTTAACTACACATGAGATAAGTACACATAACATATTGTTTTGAGGAAGTCAGCTTGGTGAACCAATTTTGTGAGTTCACACACGTATTTGCCAGTTAAATTAGATATTCATCACATCATCATCATATCAGCCTTAGGACCTCTACTGCTGGCACTAATTTATCGTTGATAGACTCCAGTACAGGCAGAAGTGTTGGTTTTGTGAAATCCAAATCATGTTATAAATTCCCGAGCATCAAGGTTGATAAAATATTCCTTTCTCTCGTTTATCGATCTTGAGCGACAAACATCCCAAAGCTCACGTGAAGACTTTTTATTTTACACAGCCAATAAAATCCATATTTTCAATAAAATAAACTTACAATAATATACAACAATTATGACAATGACAATAGGCAATTGCGAGATAAAGACAGGCTACAAAATTGTAGCTATCTCGTTCCCTCGCTGTGAACAAATCACGTGATCAGATTTATTAACTAAAGTTAGGATTGATCGCCCCGATTTGTGTCGATCAAGTCGAAAACCAAACTATGAGCTGTCAGTGTATTGACAGTGCCATCACTTTTGTAAAATATTTATTATTAAAAATATTGATATTGTTGGTATTTGGCTACGTAAAGTGGAAAAACTGTTCACGTGAACGTTGCGATGAGGATGTTGGTCGTCCAAGATTGACACGCGAGAGAAAAGAACAGTTTGTCATCCTTGACGACCAGGTATTTATTACACGATTTCATCTCACAAAACCAAGAGGTGAACCTGTATTCTGCAGACGGTAAAATAGATTTGTACAGACATGTAAGTACCAAATAATGATTCATTTTATTCAGCTGTGGACTTGGCGTAAGCTATTAGGTACTGTTTGTTATTTAGAAACCACAGGGTGGCCTTTATTAGTTGAAATGTACTCCACGTTTCTATGCAATTAGGTGATATTAGTGATGTCTGCCGATTTGCATGGATTCCGCTGCATATAGAACTATATGTAAAGAGTCAGAGCTGTAAGGCTTCATTCCAGCCATTGGTATTTTGCCTGGATAAGGAACTAAACAGTTAATAACAATAAATCAGTAACGGTCCATTATTTACTAACAACAAAAACATTTTAATATTTCAAATTAATATAAATATATATTTTCAGAACAGCAGGAATAGTAGCATCAAACTACAGACTGGCTTCGATTGGCATTTAAGGAAACTAACAAAATGTAGGTGTACTGATAAATAAGTTCACTTTAGCCTAACTCATAGTCATTGGGAACAACCGATGTGATATAATTATACCTACATAAATCATTTGTTATTAAAGATTCTCTTTGTAAAAGTGGTTTTTATTCCTATCTGATTGTGTTTTCCTTGTCCAATGAAATGTGCATTCACAGATTAAAAACAACTTCTTCTATTAAATATATAACAAACTTCTTGGAGGGTTCCAAAAAGTTTGTTACCGTGACGAAAATTATTGAAATTAAGACATAGAGTTAAAAGCCCCAAAACGACGATAAAGTGAATCACGTCTTTATATGGAACTAGCTTTTGCCCGCGGCTTCGCGCGCGTTAAATTTAGTAGCGCCTTATTGTTTTGTAATAGCAACGCTAAGTTTTCCTGTTTCTTCCCTCTTTCTCCCTCATCACCCACTCTTTTTTTTTTTTAAATAGCCTATGTCCGTCTCCTAGTTCCCAACTATATCTGTATCAAAATTCATCAAAATCGGTGTAACCATTAAAGCGTGAAGAGGTAACAAACAAACAAAAAAACTCACTTTCGCTTTTATAATATTAGTAAGGATGTTATTAGTAGCAGCGTATAGTAGGTAGGTATTTTAATGTAGTTAGGTATATGATTTCGATGAGGCTCGGGTCCTTGAGACACTAAATGGAATAAATCAATTTAAAAAGTCCGTCATTTATACTTTTTTTGCGTATACGGTCGGAAGTTAGTTCAACAATGTATCAATAGATGGCGGGGAACTCTCTACAATATTCTGAAGAAAATACGCTTTGTTTTAAGCTTTTTATTTAAACATTTGCATTAAAAATATAACAATTATTAATAAAACAAGAGCCATTACATCGTTTGATTAGATTACTTTCATGTTCTACTTTTTTCGTAGTTCTATCACTGCTCAGGATAGAGCAACCACATATGACCCGTCTCCAAGTTTGCGGTCTCCTGTAGTTCGAATCATTCGGTAGAAACTGTCTCAAATAGCCTTTTTGATATTGCAGGCGCTCTGCCTTGCGCGCGTTTTCTTTCTATCCGGCCCAGTATTACACGTTTTTTCAGACACGCACACATAATATGTCTGAAAAATCAGAAAATACGCTCCTGTCGATTGAGGAAAGCAGTTTGGTGATGTTGTTCTCGTGAACGAGTTGGACGAGATGCTCCCATTACGGTCATATCTCGGTCCATGGATTACGTATCAGCTTTCACAAACACCACATCTCAAAAACATCCATTTTTCTGCTTTCACGACTTTTGTTGCACCACATTACAGAGCCAAAAAAGAAATATTGAGAACACCAGTACACGGACCAATAATCCGCCGGATGTCGCGTCATCCAAATTTATTCCAGGTTGGACATTGCAGTTTCAGCCATACCAGTACGACAGCGAATTTCCTCAAGGCTGCACTCACAAATAAACAGAGTTGCACGAACTCACAACCGATGAACTCATAACTGACCAGAAGATTTGAGCTTGGAAGAAGATAAGTACGTTGTTTCATGCGAAATCTTTTTCAGACGTACAGCACCCGCTTTTTGTTCAATCACTTCAAAATTTGGTCCTCCTAAGGTACGCTACGCACAGCGTCCCATATCCACCGGTCAACGACATACCTATTGCGTAAAGAAATAGGAAAAGCTTGCAGCACATCGCGAAACGAAATATAAAATTGACACAATGATATAAACAATTTTGACACAGTATAAGTCTCGACAGTAAGAAAATTAGGCCTAGTTGTAGAAATAAATACCTACGCTCCACTGCAGCTTTAGCGTTGTCACTCTAAATGTTTTTGAAACTGAACTATTTTTAATATCATATCGGATTCTGTGTTCTGTAGTGATAAAAAAATCGAGTTGTTATTTTAACTCGATTTTTTTATCACGTTAAAAACGTAGTTAAAAAATAAAATTTAAGTAAGCAATCTCATGGCTTCGGTTAATACTAGTAAAAAAAGATCGTTTATAACACAGATCAGTTTAATATTAATACAAAACAACTTGTGAGCTTTATCACTATAGCGTAACCTTTTACATTTTTGGCGTGAGCCGCGGATAGATGAAAACGTGTCCTTCGGTATTTGCCGGAAGGGCGTGCGGTGGACGCCGCAAGCGACGCGCGGCATATGTGATGCTAATATTTATCTTGTTCATGTTATTTTCATATGGTTATTGTTTATTTAAGAGCGTGTAAGTATTAGAAGGGCGTGCATCAGGCATAAGAGAATTCTAATATAGAGCCAAGGTAATCCTTTTCTAATTTGAAACGCATAGTACTGGGGTTTAACCCGAAAATGATAGCAATTAAAAAACCACTACATTAAAAAAAAATATCTTTATATTACACAGTTACAAATTTTTTGCTAAAAATATTTTCGTCTGCTACGACATGTTCGGAATACTTTATTATTAAATTTTATACTTTAATGAATTCTCATTCTTATGAATATGGAAACAAGGAAAGGGTACTATAAAACCGATTTTGTCTTATTTATGCATTAGTAAACGCAACCACTCGTCTTGACGCGGCACTCACGACTGACAGCACCGCGATGTCCGCTTAGAGGTCTCGTATTCGCTTGTTAGTGTGAGTGTGCCGTTTCGAACGTTAGTACGTAGTTTCCGTACTGTCCATATTTTTACTGTGATTTTGATAACTTGCAACGTTTTGAAATGCTGACATGTTTCGTTTTATAGACGCAGTAAGTCGCTTTGGTATGTTGCAAATTCTAAACGTTTTTCGTTTTTGTGACAACTATTACGCTGTTTGTCCTCGGAAACTTCATTTTAGAGAACGAAATTCGAAATTCGAAAGGTGAAATCAGTTTTCAGATGTTTTATTTCAACCCGTCCCACCATGCTATCATTGGTTCTGGTGAAACCAATCAAGCACTTCGATGTGATTGTGAAGACCCTCAAGGTGGTACCGAGCTCTCAATGGTGCTGGTGGAGCCAATAAAGCGCAAGAAGGTGTGTTATATTATGGGATCTCGATCTCAATAAATTGGTGAAATCGGCCCTAAGAGGTAAAGAGATAGTTATTACGTTCAGTTGAAAATGGGGGTAAAATTACACACTAATTTTATTCCAGTTTATGCTAATTTTCAATCCAATTGACATATCCTGGAAACACATAACAAACATTGAAAAGTAAACACAACACATTATTTAACCAATGAAAATTGGCGCCCAACAAAATTCCCGACAGCCTTTTGAGCAAAACAAACTCACTGTTTCAATAGACTCGGCGAGAATTAACAAAACGTTGCGGTTCTTTGTATTTCGAGCGACACGGAACACGGAAATGTATTCCAGCACCCTTCTCCCAAACACCGTGCCCGTAAACAAGCACGGCCACTCAAGATGGTAGCTCTATGTAAATGTGTACCTCTGTTAATTTCCAGGCACTAGACTATATTGTGTCACCACTCTGAGAGCTTTTCATTAGAGTGCACATTCAGAGGGAAAATGCAATTTCCCCTGCGAGCGCGAATTGTGATTGTAGTGAAGGGAAACTTGTTTTAATTTGTCGATATTATATTTTATGCATGACTGACAGATATTTTTTTTTCAAGTAGTTCATTTTGTGTTAACGTTTCGAATTTGTTTTATATCCTTTCCAATCATAATTCCAACATACCTAGAATATACAACTGACCTCACATCAGTTCCCCATTTCCCAAAGTGTTCTTCCCAAACAAATTTCGAAGCTACTTTACGTACCTACATCTCCCTACCAGAAACAACGATATTACCTGTGCAAAAAATTGTCTGCACTTAAGTTGCCGAGGGGACACCGCGCTACCTACCGCGAGCGCTGGGTTGCAAGCTTTTACGCATTCTTGTAATTTATTACGCCGCACTCACTCCAACATTTTTCATTGTGGTAATTTCAACGCCCCACCAATGATTGGCTCGAGTACATTTTTTCCACCAGCTCTTAAATTCAATGGTCATTTATTAACTCAAATGCAGCACATGGGGAATAAATGGTGTGAAATTGTGGGGAAAACTCTGGAAATCTTTTTTAGAAAAAATGTGGGTAAGGCTAATTAAATTTACCACGTACCGCATTTTCCTAATAAAACAAAACTAGAACATTTTTTTTATAATGATAATTGGTAGACAAGAAGAAAAAGGAAGGCGCGGACGCGACCATCGAAAAGCAAAGAGACATTTATAAATGCAGAAAGGAAAGGAAGGACACGAATTACGCGCTTGAATAATCAGCATAAAAATCTCTTTTGTTATCAAAGCGAGGAGACAGCATAGAAAAGCTCTAGAATGAAGAGGAAATTGTAAGTATTAAAAAAGTAAAAATTTGGTTATAAAATGGCGGAGTTGTATTGCATGTACGCTCGTATAAGACGCATAGGTAAAAGCGAGAAATTCTTGTATAAAATGAACGCGACAAAATGGCGTCTCGGCGTTATTAATATAATTTCCGCTTTCCTCGCTTCTCACGATAGTTGAAGGGACTCTTGCATTATTGAATTCCTCATTAGTTTCAACGCAGCGTAATGAAATGGGATGCAAATAGAAAATCATGTTTGAATTATTTCCATAAAGCTTTTTCTTTGAAAACTTTAGAAAGCCTGCGGACACACGTAATCTTTTTTTTTTCCAAATGTCATCGGATAAGTTGTGACAAACCGATTTGTTTTTATGATGTACCAACTCGGGTTACCCTAAAACTGCAACTTTGAGATCCCTAAAAAGAGTGATTTATGTTACCCACAGTTATTACAAACATATCAATGCAGCGTAAACTCTATTTAGAAAAAAAACAATTGCAGACACAACCTATTTATATCGACGATGGCGTTACAATTTAATAAAATATAAATATCTTAGAGTTATATAATGGGAGGTTATATAATGACTGTGCACCAGCGGAGCGGCCTCTTTCTCGGACTGACGAACGGCTAAATCTGTGTATTTTCGATTATTGTAAACTTGTATAGACAAAAATAAACAGTTATGATTTTGCTTCTGAATTTAATTTAGAATATCCTTGTTATATCAGATATATAATATAATAGTTCGCTTACAAGTAATTTAACATTAACAATAAGCAAAATAAAAAAATCTAAGTAAGGTCAGATTAAAGCCATTATCGTCTAGATTTCTAGAACTTACCTAGTTAAACTAAGGTTTCTCAAAAGAGGTACTTATACTGACTCTAGTTGCTATTAATGCGTATAATTAAATTAATGCAAATCTGTCATCTTGAACACGACTGATTTATTGCAAGAATTGTAAGTTTGAATCGTTCTTGTTCTGCAAGTCAGACCTGACAAATGGCGCTCTAACGGAATGACCGCCTTCGGTAAATCCTTACTGAATATTATAAAAGCGAATGTCAATTTGTTTGTTACGTTTTCACGCCTAAATGTCCAAACCGAATTTTATGAATTTTAGTACAGAAATAGTTGGAACTCTGAAGACAGACATAAGTTTTATGTTGTATATAAGTTATGTTTTTTTTTAAATAAGTGAAATAATGGGGAGAAAAGAAAGTTTTTTTTTACCATGACGCGGGTTTAAGTTAGCGTTAGCCCAAAGAAACTATGCCACGCGGACGAAGTTGCAGACGGAAGTTAGTCAAATAATAATATAATATACATATAATAATAGTTAGTAAGATAAAAATCTGGAATGCTTAACCACTAATACATAGACAATACTTTTGAAATTACTAAAAAAAGAAGGACGATTTCAATTTGGCTATTTTTCAGGGTTCCGTGTTGTGTGAAATCCTAGTGTGTCGCCTAGGATTTCTCCCGCATCGTGGGTGTATTTACAAACATTTAAACTCACATACACAAACAGCCAGATCCGAAACAACTATCTGCAGGTCATACAAATATTTGATCAGTGCGGGAATCGAACCCGCAACACGCAGCGCAGCAGTCGATCATTCAGCCACTGCGCCAATGTCATCGTATATAGCTGCGTCAAGTTTCTGTAATCGATTTAACCGAATCTTTACAGTGTCCTTAAGGTGTTACTGGTCTTCTAAAGACCTGAATTAAAATAAATACTTACGCGCTTATAACATGCATGTTCTGAATTGCTGCGGATGGTCTTGACATGCGCCGTGATGGCGGCAGCGGCGCGTGCGCAGTTCCTCCTGGTCCGTACAGCACCGGCTGCAGGGACAACGAGCCACCCAAAGACATAGATGGAGGACTCGATAATCTATTTAGAAAAAAAAAACTGTCATAAACAAAGGCACAGATATTCCCACCAAAATTTTGAATTACTGATTTATGACAGCATGATTATAATTAGTTAATTTAAATAAAAATATATCTCCCTGTTTTTAATTTACACGCTGAAATTAAAGGCAAAATAACAGATCAATTTTGTCTACTGTCAACCTGCTGTAGGTACCTTATTTACGCAAATAAATGTATTTTTTAAAGGAATTTAAAAAACGAACGTCGAGTTCACAGGGGCAGTGGCTGTATGTAAAATATTGGTATTCAACTGCATCTTATAAGAGAAAAACGACCAAAATTAATTTAGGAAAAGGCTAGAGAGATTATAAACAAGAGGTTCTTACAAAAAAAACTAAATATATAAAAACAAAATGTTAAACCACAGCACATTTCCTCAGATAAATCTGCGGATTTATCTAACCTATCCAACATTTTAAAAATCACAAGACAGCTTAGCTCTAGTTACTTAGGGACCGCCAACGTAGAGTATAAAAAGGCATGTAAAGAACCTACACAATTAAGTATACGTGGCTTAAACCCCAAATCCGACAGCGAAATACTACAAACCAGTAAATCTCTGACAGATCCGAGGATTACTCAGTACATCTGCACTGAACTTATTCCGGAACGCTCTCTTGATAAAATGTAGTTTGTATTTTATTTAATAAGCCGTTATTAAGTGCATCATTTAGAATGCAGCACTTATAAAATGCACGAATCCTTACTAATATCATAAAAGCGAAAGTGAGTTTGTTTGTTTGTTACGTCTAAACCGGGTTTGATGAATTTTGGTACAGAGATAATTGGGACCCTGGAGACGGACATAGGCTATTTTTTTAAAGTGAGAATAGAGGGAGAAAGAGAAAAGAAAAGGGAAAAGTTAGCTTTGCTATTACAACAAATAAGGCACTAGGGCAAAAACTACAAGTAGCAGGTACCTGCAAATCAGGAAAGGGGAACTGTGTTAAACGCGAGAGAAGCCGCGGGCAAAAGCTAGTAACATATAAAAACAAAACGCGAGTCGCCTTTGGTATTTGTTGTTTTTGTGAAGCATAAATACAAATACATGCAGGATGTTATAAGTGGCAAAAAAAAATCTTTTTCAAGTGACTATAAGACAAAGTAACACGTTTTCTAAACTTAAAAGGAACTTATGATAATTATGTTCATGGTTCAATTAAGAACTTTACGTCAGCAAAGCAAAGGTGTCTGCCAGGGCCACTGCCCGCCGGGGTTGTGGGTTGATCTAAAGAGCTACCGTAACCCTAAAACACAGGCGTTTTGTTTTTTAATTTGCCTCACACTAGGAATTTCTCCTGTATCTTGGGTGCGTTTACAAACATTTAAATTCCCATACACAAACAGCCACAGAACAAACATGAATGGGTTTTAGTCAGTAAAAGTTTGACACCCGCTCCCGCTCCGCAGGGGAAGTTATTTGATGATTTTCAATCCCTAAAAAAGGTGCTTAGTCAATTCAACTTACAACAAACAACCTAGATAATAAGTAGAAGAGAACCAGGAAACAACACTTTAATTATTTAAGTTCAGTGGTAACCCCGATCAATACCTTCCTAGCCTGGGGCCTAAGTCTGCTATTACTATAGTCTATAGTGACAAAATGGTCGATCACTGATCGCATAATGGTTGATTTTGACAAGTTTAGTATGTAGTAGATTACCAAAATTATCAAAATCAACCATTATGCGATCAGTGATCGACCATTCTGACACTATTGTAATAGCAGACTTAGGCCCCTGTTGACCTGTTTCCTAAAAAGTGCTTGGTCAATTCAACTTACAATAAACAACCTAGTTAATAAGTAGAACCAGGAAACAACACTTTAATTATTTAAGTTCAGCGGTAACCCCGATCAATACCTAGCCTGTTCCACGAAAGTGAATTTGTCCGTTTATACGGAAAACCATAGAACAGCCAATCCTCATTGTTTATTCACCTTTTTCATTTGAAAACAATTGACTACTGACTCCTTGTACCTGTAATGATTTTTGCAAAACAAAAGAAGGTTAGAAAAGAGATCTACTAAGTTCGTTAACCCTATTTGGTAGGCCCCTCTTCTCTGTCCAAATAATACAGTGACTTGCCAAATAAACCCGTCTAACTAACCAAATAATACTTGGACTGACCAAATGGAGGCACATTTTGGTACATTTCCACCCTCATTCTCCCCGGTTATTAAATGAGCAAACTCTGTGGACCAATTTTCCTCGAATTTGTAAAAACGTGCGATTTAGTTGCCATGGCGATTTGGATTTAAAAAGTCTCAGGTCTTTGTAATTGCCATGATAATAACATTGGGTAAGCTTTCATTGGTTTCTCTTCGAAATTATTTTTTGTAACGATTCTTAAATGGTTTGGGGTTTTTTCCTCATTTGATTTCAACCTATTTAATTAGCCCAAACTGCTGTACAATCTCAGTTTTCGGATAGTAAATCATCAAACAATTTTGGGGAGTACCGTACCAGGTTTCTATAGACTATAACCCACCCATGTTCCTTCTTTTGCCCTTTTTGTTCCAGGGCCGCGGTATCTTTGACGGGCCTGTTGGTCTAGTGGTTAGTGGCCCTGACTGCTGAGCCGGAGGTCGTGGGTTCGATTCCCACCCAGGACAAACTTTGTGTGATGACTTTGTATAATATGTATGTATTTATAAATTATATAAGTATGTATATCAGTTGCCTGGTTACCATAACACAAGCTCTGCTTAACTTGGGATCAGATAGACGTGTGTGAGTTGTCCCGAGATATTTATTTATTTATTTATCTCTTTCAAACAACCCGCAACCCCAGCAGGAAGTGGCCCTGGCAGTCTCCTCTGCTTTGCTGACATCTCTTTGAGGCACGCGTGGAACACGAACGCGCCGTCCACATGGCCTGTCTCTCTCATTTGCTTAGTTGTTTTAATTTGTATTTCCGCCATCTTATCCAGCCCTTCATATATCAAGAGTCAGTTCTTCACACAGGAACCAAAGTCACGCATGAATACTTATTGTAAACTGAATTTATGACTACCTTTGATTTGATACATCTTACCCGATGCCAATGATATAATTACTACAATTTACTAAACTTTTGAAACTGGCATAGTATGTTATTAATAATAATATATATATGTTTATATTGTTTTGGGAAAAACATAGTCAATTTCCCGTTGCAATGTTATTACAATAATTTACTTTATCAAAACATCAAGAACCTAAACAGAAAACTTGTTCGTATTTTTTAAAGTTAAATTGAACACATTATTTACTAACTATAAATAATCAAAAATATATTCAACTCTTAAAAAGGGAAAAGCAAATAGAATTGCATGGCGACACAAGGCAAAGTGCCCAGAAGGCTGCAGCATTGCCAAAAAAGTGCCATCTATATCTCTGTTTTAAATAAAAACGACATACCAACGCGTAAACCTCATGGTGTCGAGTTACCTCATTCGTGCGTAGCAGGCTCACAAAACCATGGAATACAGTTTTTCGATTCCCTGTGGGCCTGTTCAATGTTCATTAAAAACACGGTTTGCACAGAGTACATGTATAATTCTTTTTCCCTTTGTAGCACGACCATTTATTACATCAGGATCGCTTATAAATGCACAATGGGGGTTTTATCGTGCTTAAATTCGCCGCTAGGCATTTGTGTAGATTGAGGTTTTCAAAAATGTCAGATGTCGTATTTTAATTAATATTTCATGTTTGTGGTCAAGAATAATTCAAGAATGAGGCATTCCTAATTAATTATGACTTGAAGATATTAAATAACAAGTTTAGGATCTAAATAGGCTCATAGTTTCCAAACAAAAAAAAACCGTCTTTTAGATTATAAAAGTTTAATTTTTTTTCGCAACAAGAGATGTCACACATAACTTTATTGGGCTTATATTCTTTGTAATTTTTGGTTTAATTTACAAATAAAAAATACGTGTCCCTTATTTTTTAATAATCTAAAAGACGGACTAAATATAATCTAACTACTTTGACCCTGGAAACTATCCTATTCTTAGTACTTTCAGTAAGAATGATTTTGAAACTTTTAATGCTAGCTAGTTAGAGACAATATTGTAAATATTTATCTATTAGTTTACACTATGCTGAAATACGTCAGAAAATAAACTTTTTATACTGAATGTAATTAATAACAGGACCTTTCTCCAGAGGCGCAATCTGGTGAGCTCGAAATCAAGTAAATTAAAAAACCTTATAGGGATTTACCTACTTTTGTTCAATTTTGAAGTATTATGTAATGGCGTTCATTTTAATCATTTGCGTTGCACCTTATTTAGATTTTGCAGATTATAGATAGTTCTATTTTTTTTTATGAAATACTCATAATATTATCAATGTTTTTATCAATATACGTGAAGTAGAGTTATACCGTGAAGTTGAGTCGAGCTAAACGATAACTGACAAATGCTTGCACTGACTGGACATGTCCACTCAATCTGTGTAATGCTTTCTTAAAAAGGCAATTTCAGACACTAGTCTGCATAGTCCTCATGTAAGTTGACCAAGATTCTTTGTCTGGACCTTAAAAGAGACTATGACCTCTGAGTTTGTTTCGGCTGTTTCTTCTCAGAGTAGTCAGTCGGAAACGTAAATCTAGCCTCATCTAGTTTAAAAAAAGACGTGTAAAAGTTTTTGTGAAAACCTACTTGCAAAATAAACATCATTTATCATTTACCAAAACTTACCCTAGAAAAATCGCCGCGGACAATAAAAAAGAAAAGAAAATGACTTAAACATAACTAGCAAAATGTGGGTATTTACACCTCTGCCTGACCCTCCTGGGATACCAGGTGCGATGTTATGTTAATCCTAGAAAAAAGTATAGTTGACTAGCTTTTGCCCGTGGCTTCGCAATCGTTAAATTAGGGGTAACACAGGTTGATAACAAAGAGTGTGTGTACCGATTTTTAGCTTCCTGCCTTGAAAACTGCGAAAAGCCCCATATAAAATTTCGTTCCCTCTTTTAAGGGAGGCAAATTTCCAAAAAAAATATGCACAATATTTTTGTTAGTGACAGATAGTCCTCATACCAACTTTTAGCTTCCTACCTTGAAAATTGCGGAATGCTCCAAACAAACTTCCAACCCTATTTTAGTGAAGTGTTCAAAAGTGACAAAAAGTCCCTCTCCTTGATCTCAGCTATCACTATACCAAAATTCATCAAAATCGGTTTTGTCGTTTTGGCGTGAAGACGTAATCAACAAACTCACTTTCGCTTTTATAATATTGGTAAGCATTACTTGCAACTTTAGCCCGTGTTTATTAATAAGGGGTTCATGTTTAACTTTGAGCCAACATTTCCTTCAATAACTTTTGTCGTTTCTGAAACTCCCGTCTTATCTAATTGTTAAAGGAAATAGTTTTCTTCCTTAACAATTACTCTGAAAGATCAAACAACTAGTTGTAGTTCCAAACAAGTTCTCTCTAACATTTCTGAGAGATACGGTCTTCATTATCTGAAGTTGAAGTTTTGTCTGGCATTAAGTATATCTGCGTTTGCGTTTGAATTCAATAGAGTAACGCGAATAGATCTAACGCAAACCTAGTTTCTGTTTTCACTTCTTTCAAGACTTACACTGGAACGTATCTATTTGTAGTTACTACATAAAATAGATACAGTTTACCGCTAACAAAATAAACCACGTGGAAAGGATATCCTATTTATGAACCCGGTTTAAACGTTTTACTGGAAACACGAAGAAAGGAAATAGATCAAAGAATTTGAAACGAAGTAGGTACGTTACATACCTGTATAATTTAATTTAAAAAGCATTTTAATATCTTGCTTTTACAGGCTTGTAGGACATAAAATCATATTACATGAAACGTTTATGAAATTACTCGGCGCAAAATTAATTAATTTAAAAACTTATATCGGAGCGGCATCTGCGTCTAACGAACCTGCCAGCGTGATTCCAGTAAAGGGTCGTCAAATATTTGCATAATAGTTTTTGCTACTTGCTTACTTTGATCGAGTTTCGCTCAAGCGTTGCAAAGAAACCACGCAAATCGGTGTCCCTAGCTAACATAATTATGAAGACTTTAAATGAACTAGTTAATAGAATGTTAAGCGAAAGCTTTTTTTGCGGCCGGCGGCCGGGGATTAAGATTTTGACCGACTTAAACCCACCCATGTTCCTTCTTTTGCCCTTTATGTTCCGGGGCGAATCAAAATCTCTTTCGAGCAACCGGCAAACCAGGCAAGCAAACGACTTAAGCAGTTCTACAAAATACCTAAGTACCTATTTTACTAATGAAATTAGCACGCCACGCAATTATAACACTGACTGCTGTTGAGTACAGAGTTCAGTTTCATTTGTGAAATACGTAACGAATAATGTAACAAGGCAAAAAACAATCATAATACCTCAAAGGTGACTCCAGGTGCACTCGATGTGAAGAACAGGATGGTGCAGGATGCTGATGCGACGATGGGTGCGGTGGCAAAGGCGGAGGACTACTGTGCCGGCTTAGAGTCTCTGGGGAAACGAGTGCAGCCCCCGCAGACGCCGGGCTCGGCAGGGGTGGAGCGCTACCGCCTGATATCTCGGAGTCTGCGCCCCCGAAGGTAGCACGCGAGACGTGGGACCCACCCGACATGTTGTTCGCCGGGATTGAATAGCAGCTGCAACAAAAATGAGATCTTATAAGTATAAACATACAACCATTGTGATGATCAGGGTTTAATGAACAAGCTTTTGATACCCCCCTTTTTGTAGGGGGGGGGGGGTTGCTACAAAAAGTTTGATAACCAAATTAGATAAAAAAAAATAAAAAAAACAAACTGAATTCAATCTCGGATAACTCTAGATTTTCTAGCAATCGTTCTATCAAGAGTAAAAACCGATGTTGAAGTGGTTTACAAAATTTTTATTCAACTGCAATAGTACCAGGTGCATGCCATCACCTAACAGGTCGCTTGTTTAGTTAATGATGCTCTTGGCACAGTGTCTGAAAGCCAGGCTTGCAACAACAAGACCCAGGAGACCGCTTAATTGCTAATGAGCACCAGGTGGCGTTGTTTGTGGCCGAGAGTGCTCTCGTTCTCCCAGGTGCTTTGTATATGGACCTGTTTTTATGACATTGTTATTTTAAACGCAGTACTAGTGTGGTTAGGCAACTTATATTGTAACATTCTAGGGCGTCTTATTCAAATGGAGATTGTGGTAACTGGGCAGCTATGACAGTTTTATTGTCTTTCTTTTATGCAAAAATAGTTTTATTATTTTTTGATTTTTTTCATATACATCTACAATATTTGTTTATTTTTTAAAAACGGTATGAAAAAGCTCTATCGTTTTCAATGTATGTTTCAATATGGGAACAAACAATCGATCTAGCTAGGTCTCATATCTGGGAAAACTCTTTTTCAATTTTTACCCGAGCAGTGTTCGGTATTCCAGTTACTAACTAAATAATGTTGTTCTTCATAATTGTAAGACACATTTTCCAGATTCAGATCTATTTAAAATGTGTTGATTCGAACAAACGTTTGCATTTTTGAAGTTCAAACGAATACTGTTATTCACATTCAACAATAAATAGCATATAGTATGCATACTTTATTTTGCACCGAAATGCAAGCAATGTAACTTAGAGATCTACAAATCATTACGTACCTATTCATGTAATCGTTTTCTTTCGACCGCTAAGTCTAGCTTTCAACAGAGCTAATGCACTAAACGTTTCTTTGTGGAGCTTTGTCCCTCGAAAACAAAGAAATGTGCTGGTCGAACCTCAGACGTCTGGGATACTTAAAGATTTGATTTTTATCAGTTAATCTAGTTTCAGTTGAAAGAGACTCTGATTAAGATTGAAATCACATTGGAAACCAACTGCTGAAAAAAATTATCAAGAAAATCATTTCTCAAAAATATCAAATCATTCTTTTTTAACATCAACAATACTTAGCATTGCTATTACAAATCAATTACCTGCAAATCAGGAAAGGGGAACTGTGCTACCACGAATTTAACGCGAGCGAAGCCGCGGGCAAAAGCTAGTTCACAATAAACGGAAAAACTCTCTCTGTCTCTATATACGAAGACAAATTAGAAAAACTTGTGTTAACGCAGCGTCACTGAACAATACAAAGTATGTGGAAAACATTCTAAACTTCACTCTCTTCCTCTAGTACGTTGGTTTAATTAAAGAACCTCCCATCTGATTTAATTAAAAAGTAAGTGAAACTAACTTTGCACCAAATAGATAAAGAAAAGTTTCGTCAAGTTTCCTACAGCGTAGAAGTTTCGCTAGCACCTTCTAAAATTAGACAATGATATGCATGTTTCAGGGAACTATCATTTTATTTTTTAACCGACTAAGGAAAAGAAAAACAAAGGAAGAATTCGACAATTTTTTTTTATTGGTTCGTTAACTGACTCCATTAATTTTGGGTCGATTTTCGAACTCCTGAGATGGTCCCATTTCAATTTTATTAATAAAACTTAGGTAATTAAGAGTTATCTTCTTCAATACTTTTTTTCTTTTACTGTATGTTGATGGTTTGCTAATATCTTTTAGTAGCAATAGATAATTAATATTAGAATTATAATTTAAAAGGCTGCAAAAAAAAAAATTGTTTTTAAAAAAAAAATTGCTGCCGTCTTTTTAGTGTTATTTTGGAAGTCGGTTTTTCATCAACAATTAATTACAATTTCATTAAAAAGCACCCCAGCAGATGTAATATACTACGTGAATATGTAAATACCTATTACAGGTACATACATACATTTCAGAGCATCTCCATTCCGCGCGGTGACGGTGCTTACGTCAGCGTAAATGGAGATATAATCCGCCAAATTCATCACCATTACGGCTCGTCGACGCTTCACGTGCTCTTAAATATGGGTACGGGAAAATGAGGCAAAAATTGAAAGCCCTCTCTGCTCCGATTTCACGAGGAATCATGCTGACTATGACATTTGGGAGCATAACTTTTACAAGGAGTTATTGAGAGTACAGCGGGATTTCTCCCTAAGTGAGTTATTACACGGGAAACATTTGTTACCTACAGTTGTCTTTGGACGAGGAATGTGGGTTCAATGAACTTTTGAGTTCAGTCTTCCGCTATCGTCTAGCGAAATCTACCAACTTTTTCATAAAATTGCGACATTGCAAAATTGCCTTTGGTGTTAAAGTATTTAACTTGTTCTGAAATCTTATTGGTATTGCAGACGTTTTTCTTCTAGAACTTTCAGAAATTAGCTTTTATCGAAGTCTAGAAACTTGGGTAAAGTTTCGGCAGGTAAACTGTAGTTAAGTACAAAGACTCCTAATCCACAAACATGTATCTATATTGGCTTACCATTTTAGTGAAATTAGTAATTTTATAAAATGCCGAGTAATAGAAGAGTATGGAAATACAAAACATGCTGCGCCGACTTCAAATAACTTGGGATAGGGGCAGGAGAATGATGATTATTAATTTTATACTTTTTGCTGAGCCCTACAGGGTCCGTAATTGTAACTTAGCTTTAAAGCCATTGTAAGATTTGACGGCACAGTTGGCGCAATGGCTGAGCGACCCACTGCTACGCTGCGTGTCGCCGGGTTCGATCCCCGCCCGGAACAAATATTTGTATGGCTTACAGATAGTTGCTCCGGCTGTTCGTGTATGTGAGTTTATATGTTTGTAAACGCACCCACGATACAGGAGTAAAAAATAAAATCTTCACACATTATGATATGAAAATCTATATAGGGTAGTTTAGAGACTAATAAAATAAGACACCACCTTATACTGGATAAGCAGTTACTCAGCAGATCTTTATTTTCGTATGAAAAGTACGAATCGAAACATTTCCAATTATCATACATACTATTCACAAATGGCCGCCCCGCCCGAACGACCAACGTGCTAAGAATCCGATACCGCGGGCGAATACGGCACACGGCACAACTTTATAGTTTATGAACTTCGATGGCACTTGTACGGAATCTCAATTTCTTCAGACTTCCTTTTGTGAAGTTTTGAATTCACTTTCTTGGCATATGAATATATTAAACGTGCAGTTGGATTGAATTAAAGCCGTTATGGTAATTTATTGTTAACCAAGTTTTGTTACGATCTTAGCAATATTTATTCACATCTTTGAATATTATTTACAAACTACAAATATACATGAACTAATAATACAAATACGTACAAGTTTAAAAATGGTTATATAATTACAGGCCGTCTAAGTACAGCCCATTGCTGTCAATAGAAAAAGTGCACTGAAGGCTGGCAGCATTACCGCGTCGGATGGCAATACTGATTCTAAGGATACAGGTTGTTTGAAAAAGATACCACGGCCCGGGAACACAAAAAGCAAAAGAAGGAACATCGATGGGTTTTAGTCAGTACGTCTGACACTGCCGCTCCACCCGGAGCGGGTGAAGTTGATTTGTAATCCGAAAAAAGAGTCGACCAAACGCTTAACGATATCTCAAAATGCTAGGTGCGCCCCCGGACTCTATTATTATTTTAGTCACCTCATTGAGCTCACTCAAGTGTAAACCTCTTTACGTCTAATGGGAACCTCGATATTCGGTAAATCTGTGATCGGTCAACAGTAAACATGGGATAGTTTCACTCTAAATATACCTTTTCTCAAGAACGAACGCTTCCGTACGAAAGATAGGTAGATACCACTTTCCGCTACATAGTCTACTTAATTAAAACTGTCTAGAACATACTTAGGAAACTTTACGTACAATGAAAATGGGCTTACTGTGTGGGACTTATAAGTATTTATAAATACCTGTCTAGTTACTACTTATTTTGCCTAATTTATGCAAACTGTAGCAGTTTCTGGTAATAGTGAAATTTTGTGGACTTGTTAACCAGAAATCATATATAACAAAGAAAACAGGACACATAACTCAAATGAAACAATCGGCACTAAAAGGTACAACGAAAATGTAAACGGATTAAATAATTCCAAGAAATATTCGTTCCTGTTCACCGAAAGTGCCACAAATCGAATCACCGTCGGTCTTTGGCTGGAGATGGGCGCCAGTCGCACATTTCCGCATCCAATATGGCCGCTTTCGATTTCCGGTCCCGTCTCTCGCGTAAACGGTTTACCTCGGATTACATACAGCGTTTATTTTAATCAAACCAATGTTCGCCTCTTGCTTGGATCACGGGATTAAACCTGCGTCCATCTGGATCACATAATTACTTAAAATACCAGCACAATGTATGGAAATCAAAATAAATTACTTGTGTATCGGATATAAGAGACCATCTGGATTTTTGCGGGAACACCGCGGATAACGATATTTTAGAGGGATGTTGTCGATTCCTTTGTTTGTATTGTTGTAAGCTCGAATAATAGCTCCGTGCTTTGTTCGACAACAGTTTATTTACAAACATTTGGGAATAAAAGCGTGAATTCGTGTTTTTTGGCAATTCTTCTATCGTAAATCAAAGTTTTGTGAATAAAATTCCGGAACTCATAAAAACCATTGTGTTTTATCGTTCATTTTATTTCAACCAACTCTAACAAAAATAAACAACGTTGAATTTGTTCAAGTAGTTAACGATTTAATCTGTAACTAATTTCGAAGAACCTTATTAGCACAATAATCAACTACAATACTTGTTTGGTTTATCGCAGGTAAATCCTTTCAATCAACCTAAATAAATTCCGGGGTCAAAAGAAATAAAAAACACAATAAAAACATTTTCCTTCTGCCAAATTCAAGTATAACTAACTCCAAACAAAATATTCTAAAATAAAGCAATTCCAGCACCACTGAAATCAGCACATAGGTGTGTTCCCCGGGCGTCGGGAGCCGCGAGATGAGTCCCGGCCACCGTAGGTAAGGGTCTGTGGTAGGTGAGCAATGGGTAGCTCACCGTTAGTCCGTCTATTGACGACAGGTCGTGTTGATGACACGTTAAAAGAGATGTCAGCAAAGCAGAGGGGCTAGACAGAGCCACTGCCTGCCGGTGTTGCGGGTTATTCAAAAGAGATACCGTGACTCCGGAACGTAAAGGGTATTTATGTATTATTATTTATAACTCTCTTCACTTAATTTTGTTTGTATGTATGTATTTATCGTTATATTATATTTGTTAATATTTTCTCGAAACACTTACTGTTATGCACAAAGTTTTAATTAATAAATAATAAATAAATAAAGGGCAATAGAAGAAACATGGGTCGGTTGTAGTCAGTAAAAGTCTGACACTCCCCCCCGCTCCGCCCAAAGCAGGGCAAGTTATTTGATGATTTCCGATCGGCAAAAAAACATGCAGATAGGTGTGTTTGATCTTTACGGTGGGCGCAGTGGCTGAGCGATCGACTTGCGCTGAGTGTCTCACAGAACAAATATTTGTATGACTTGCAGATAGTTGTTTCGGGTCTGGCTGTTTGTGTACGTCAGTTTAAACCTTTGTAAACGCACCCGCGATACAGGAGATATCCTAGTGTGGAGCTACGTTTTAATTTAAATTAATAAAAAAATAAAAAATCTTTTGTTTTTACAGATAAGGCCAAAAAAAGGCAATAAAGAAACGAAGACATCCTATCCATACAACATTAAGCGTAGATCCACCTCATCAATCACATGAACCGAGGAACAAATTCTCCTCACGTTACCTGCCATCCATAATACTCCTGTTACATCATCTTCAATATTAATATCAATGTTGTAGACATGATTAAATCTGTTTTTCTTAGCTCGAGGCAAAGAGGGTTACGGAAAGTGAAAGGTTTTTTCATAGGATATGAAAACTGCTTTGTAATCTTGTATCGTGGAGAGTCGATTTATAAGTCTAACCTTTTGACAGAAGAGGTTTTGTTGAACATTTAGTTGAATAGGTTGGAATATGAAAATCTTCTGACTGCCTGCCGGTCGAGTTATCGCAAGCGTGACTGCTGAGGACAAGGTTCTGGGTTCAGTTTTCGGGTCAGGTATTTCTCAGTACCCGCCTCTATTAGAGGGACTTGGGACTTCAAAAACATAAGTGGCGAAATGCGGGTAGACTATAGTATACGTCTGCCTAACTTTTATGTTATGTGAATTTCATCGTCAGGTAGAAAATGGAAAAGTGACGGAAGTGAAAGAATAATATAACAAAAAGTGAGTGAATGTCGCAACAAAAATCTTTTTCTTTCTACATACAAAATATGTGGCCTCTTAATGGATTAATGGAAAATAAGTAGCTTGCCAGTGATAAATAAAAAATGAGAATGGCTAAGCTAATCTGTATCGTGAAATTGGAAAAGTATAGATGGATAGTACAAATAAATTATTAGAAAAAAGTAGTTAATACTTTATTTACGTAACTATAAATGTCGTTTTCAATTACCAGCCATGCATGTTCTATTTTCCTAATTGAATCGGACGAGGTAACCACGAATCGATTCCATTCAACATTGGAATATTAATGTTAGACGACAGTAACTACCAGGCAACTAGGAACAAGGAGGAACTAACTTCGAAACCTCTAACACTATTATGTCGTCTGGTTCAGGAACTCGATTCTATTCTCTAGTCGATATCGAATGCGCTTACAATAAAATCAAAGAGGTTTTATTACGACGGGAGCTTTCAGACTTCTATGTGCTGGGCTTGCAGACTGCCCGGGGTTGCGGGTTGTTCGAAAACGATACTGGGCCTAGGAACGTAAAGGGCAAAAGAAGGAACATGGGTGAGCTGTCAATAAAAGTCTGGGACTCCCCCCCCCCCGCTCCGCCCAGAGCGGGGAAAGTTATTTGACGATTTCCCATCGACAAAAAAAAAACTTCTATGTGACGAACATTTTATTAGATTTTCTGACCAGTTGAAAACCAGCGTCGGAAACTAGTTGCCCGGCTTATTTGTCGTAGCTGTAAGACACAAATAATTTCTTTTTATTGTTTAGATTTAAGATTCATATTTTTTTTATTTTTTGTTTCAATGGTGTGTGTAATTGTGACATGTGACATTTTTTTTGATTCTATCGTGTGATGTTGGTTTTGAAAGGCTGATCAAAATACATCAAGGCCGTAAAAAAGCGAAACTGATTTTAAAAAAAACTGTTGTTTAACACTACGAATTTCTCCTGCGTTTGCAAACATTTAAACTCACTTAAACAAACAGCCAGACCCGAAACAACTACCTGTATAATAACTAAATTTCTATCACCACGCGAGTCAATTCGCGGGGCGCAGCTATGGATACGATATTTCTCGATTAATAACAAACAAGGTAAATATTAAAACATTTACAATTATTTCAAATGATTCAATTCAATTCAATTCAATTTTATTCACAAACAATTTACATTGTATTTGAAATCACAAACATAATTAAAAATAATAATAATAGCATAAAAGAAAAAAAAACAATCATAAGTCAAAGTCATAAGTCATAAGTTCAAAACTAAACATTAACAACAAACATTATAATCACACATTAAATACATTTTACATCAAAATAAAAAAAATACAATTAATTTATTAAATAAAATTGTTTTGGAATTCATGTCAGCTTAAAACATAAGTCATTTTAAAATTAAATTCACATTTTCATATTTATATTACATGTCGTGAACGGAGTAGAGACATTTATCCAGTAGGAATGCTTGAAGCTTTGTTTTAAATGAAGATGTATAGATTAAGCTTTTTAATTCTAGTGGTAACCTAATGATATTAAAACTTTTGCCATAATAATTATCTACACAAAATACGTGCAAACCAATGGCCCAAAACATACGCAACAATGCGTACAAATAGTTTCAGACAACGATACAGTCACTATTTAAAGTTAAGAGAAACTTTCCTAAAATGCTAAAACGCGGGTATCCGAAACAATTTCAGGGTAATATATACTAAAAGCTCCCTGACCGCTGGCCTTGCAAGACACTACCCGTAGAGCCAACCACATTACTGAAACTGGATGCTCTTAAAATTTTACACTGACGTTTTTAAAGGCCGGTTGCCTTTAAAAACGTCAGTGTCTAGCTATGTAGATAGGAGTTACTTTTAACTAGCACATAGATGACTAATATAGCCTCTAAAGTTTGAATAAAGTCTTGATGGTACCTCACGTGTGTTTATCATTCAGTCAAGTTGTTTTTTTTTCTTTTCGAAGCAACCCGCAGCCCCTGCAGGCAAAGGCCCTGGCGGGCCACTCTGATTCGCTCACTTCTCTTTCATACATGCCTAAAAGCTTACCCATATAACATATGTGTGTGTATGGGTCACAGAAGAATTGCTATAACACAGAATGATTCACATATACACTTACAGGTTTACACACCTATAGAATTGGTCCGGTCATGGACTAGCGATATTGTAGATACTTATGTAAAGAGTGTTCTAATATAATATACGGTACACACTTGGTGTGAAAAAATGGTAGTTATTTTTTTTTTCAATAATTTTGAGTACTAGAATATTTGTTATATATGTATAATATGTAAAATTCTCGTGTCACAGTTTTCGTTCCCCTACTCCTCAGACGGCTGGACCGATTTAAACGAAATTTTGTGTACATATCGGGTAGGTCTGAGAATCGGCCAACATCTACTTTTCATACCCCTAAGTGAGCAGCGGGTGAAACCGCTGGGCACAGCTAGTAAGTTCATAGAATATCGCTAGTCCGTGACCGGGCACATTGTATATATCACACATCTATTTAAGCATGTTCTCTTCCAAATTTTTGTTAGAGTACGATTCTAAAGTTAACTTTAATTTATTTTTTATTTTTTGATTATTGTGTTAATTGCCACGCTATACAGAATAGGGAGGATCGGAGTATTTTACTACTGACGTAATTTATCTAAAATAAGGATGCGAACACAACTATTGTAAACTAATTATTTGACACAATCATTTTTATTTTATTTTTAAATAACCTACTACCCTTTACGTTGTTAGTGATGTTTTTTGTTCGCCTTATGTGCTTCCGTATCCTATGGCCCGAGTATATAGTATAACTGGAACATTAAACATTGATTCTTCTCCATGAAAATTACATTTTCAAACTTTATGAAGTTTCCAAAGTGCCAATTCCACACTAATATTTTAAATGTGAATGTAGTCGTAACTTGTTTTGTATTTTGTTTGTTGGCATGTGTTAACCTTATCACGACTAAACGGCTGATTGGATCGTATTGAAATTTAACAAGGTGATAAATTAACTTAGGGGGTGAGCTGTATTGCATTTAATCCATATTCTTGAGCTGTTTGACATCTGATAACTGTGATAACTTACGTTAGAATAGAAAGGTTATAAGGCGAGGCTAATCGCAAGCCTAACGCGTGCGAAGTCGCGCGTAATAGCTAATTATGTATGTTGCTATCGATTGTGGATGAGTTTACATCTTTGTAAACGCATCCACGATACAGGAAAAACTGTGGGCCAAAATTTAAAAAAAAATGCTAGTGTAGAATAAAATACAAACAATGTGTTCCAAATTTGATTTTTATAGCAACAAAAAATTGTTTTAATATCTCTATCGTCGATTTATATATTTTTTCTAACTGGCAAGTTGGAAATTGGGGCACTTTTGTAAGCCTTCTGTTGAAATTTTGGATAATTTCGTCGATACCATGTAAGTGTTACTGTTTCCTTAACCGCAAAGGTATATAATAATATTTAGGTATACTTTACGAGTTCGTTTTTGTTTTATAATCGTTCATATATCGTCGTTGTGTAATGAGAAAAGTTACAAATTGTTTCAGTAATTTATATTACGTGTCTGCAGACTTTATTGTATCGGTTTGGCCATTAATCTACAATTGAAACTACAACAATAACAAAGATTAATAACGTATTGAACTGACTAAGTTCGAACCATAAATGTAACTGAACAATACTATCTACAATCTCGCCCAACTTTCAGCGCCGCTACAAATACTATTAGGTTCTAGATGTTTGTACACACTGTATACTCACACTTTCCCATTTCAAACTGTTCTAACAACTACCACCAAAACACTGAAATCTCCACCTTATCGCGATCAAAATTTGATTTTATTTTGAGTGGCAATGTTGTAGTGTTAACGATCTGTGAAGTTGTTAGGATCGTAGTATACGTTCCCTTTCGTTGGCAAGCTGCCGGGCGGTCGCTGATCAATGAACGTCTGCACAACCAGACTACTTTCACGCTGAACGTAGTTTGAATTTGGAACGCTTTTTACTTTTTAAAGGTTAACGTAATCCGGCCAGGATCATGAAGTGGATTGTTTATGAAACTCTTTGATGAATCAGAATATAAAGCGTTTTTGAGAGGAATTCTAAACAATATCTAATTAAGGGTTGAGAGTTTGTGTACAGTTTGTTTACAAAATCAAAGTGTAGAGTGGTATGGATGCCTTTCAGGAATGTTGGCTAGGCCGGTCATGTTTGGTGGATTTAATTTCAAAAGTTTTCAAATATATTAAACCTTTTTGAATTCGAGGAATTTTCAAGTGTTGGTAAGAGTAACACCTAAACTACAACAAAATAGATTTTTATATAGATAGGTAAGTATTATAAGGAAGAACATATAAATAGATGAGTACATACCAAACACCACTATAAAACGAAATACTCAAAACGCGATAAATCCCACAATAAAATTCACACAACCCATTCAAAAAAATATATCGTGTAATCCTGAATAAATTGTTAGCAGCGCGAGTACGTCTGTTCATATGCACAGAAAAAAAATGCCAGTAACCAACGTGCGAGACCGGAGAGAGAGCATTTCACACATTTTGCGACGTTTTTCTATCTGCATTGCAAGCCTGTCTTGTTTATTTCGAAGACAGCACAAAGAACTGTGTTTTTACTAAAGAAAGTACAAGATAAGCTTTGTGGTGAGAAACATAGGATATCTTAGCATGTGATTGGAGTATAGTGTGCTCTTTTTGCCGTAGTTTTTGTAAACAAAAATGCTTTTTTCACCTAGAAGCTACTCGTGGTCTAGGACATCGTGATCCAAGGTTAAACCACGAACAGTTCCCATTTATAGACGAGGTAGTAAGTCCTCGTTGATAGTTCTATTGTATTCGAATAAAGCACACTTAGGCAATCAATGCACATTGTTAACTACAATGAACTTGGAAGCAATCTTCACCAGTTTCTCCACGTCATACTAGTGTACGTAAACATCATTTCATTTCAGCCTTTAAGCTAATAGCTTCTAATTCATTCACTATCCGTTAAACATGCAAACAAAACATTAGTCTAGTTTATTGTTTATATTTCATGTGTAGCGTGCTTAACGTGCTTACATATTTGTTTATTATTAAACATCACATTATACTTCGACATTGTTGTTGAAACTACGAGTGGCGCTCTATTATACGTACTTAAACTTAGTTCGAAACTTCTTCCACGTAAAGGAAACAAGAAAAGTTTATCAGAAAATGTATAAAGATGAAGTTTAAAGTTCTTTTTAATATCAGGTAAGTCCTTCCGGTGTTATGAATATTAAAATATACGAAAGGGTCGTCTTGGACCCGGTGAAAACTCTCAAAACCTTGGAGCCTTTCAGCATCCCACTTAAGATCTTAAGGAACCCAATTAAATAGAAAACGCTTATAAAAGGAAGCCTCTAGTTAAAAGGGAAAAAATTTGGCTTACAAAATGGAAAGTCAATGATGAAAATATTATAACCTAGCTATGTGTTGTGCTCTTTTTCAGGGTTCATCAACATTTTTTTGCTCAACTAATCAGAGGCAGTTTACCTGTATCGGTTTAATAAACTATTAAAATACTTACCACCCCTACGATTTCTTAATGGAAGTTAAACTTATCATATTCCGCGATTGCGGGTTGTTCGAAAGAGATGGGTGGGTTTTAGTCTGTACAAGTCAGATAGGTACTGCCCCCCGCTCCGCCCAAAGCGGGGGAAGTTATTTGATGATTTCCCATCCGCGAAAAAAGTATCTTATCATATTAATAATAGTATTTGGGTATGATCATTTAATTATTCCTGGCACTGCGTAAACCTACGTTAGAATATTTCATTTACAGAAAATCTCGAGAACCAACTTCCCTGCAAACACGAGACACTCTTTGGAAACTTTATCTTTAATAGTTTTTTTAACGAAGTTTTCTCGACTTAAAACCTGGGCTTGGTCCTTTTTGCGACAAAGTTTCCTTAACTTGGCTCAGCCTTGTCTCTTATCCTTTGCTTTGTTAACTTCGTGTCTGCTTTCACGAACTCCTGTCAACAAGTCTTGGATTTGTTGCCTTTTGGGAGTTGCTAGACAAAACGGACATTTCGGATTGGCTTTACGTCATATGATTTTCGCTTATCGGCCTATTGATTCTGAAGATAAGACTTGGATATCCTTTCTCTGTTATTTTGATATACTTACGAACTATACTGTTTTTAGGGTTCCGTACCTCAAGGAAAAAATCGGAACCATTTTTGGATTACGTTGTTGTCCGTCTTTCGATCAAGACCCTTTATCTCGGGAACGCGTGGAGGTATCGAGTTGATATTAAAACTATATACTCAACTCTGTGGTCCTTTTGGGCTGTGAAAAATCAATCTTCTAAGTCTACGCAATTAAAAGATATGCTAAAGCAGAACTTATTCCACTGAGGGAAAGAGACATAGCTATACAAGGTGTCTAGCAACATCTCCTTTTCACATAGGAATAAGAACTGCTATAAGATGTCATGGTAACCCTACTGGTTGTTTATGTCACAAGTTTATATGGAAACCTCGGTGTGCGAGTTTTTCTCTTTGTAATTACATTTTACCTTCTTTAATTAACCATACACGCGTTACTATTAAACACGTAACTAACTAGGCCTTCAAATTCGCATGTTATACATTCTAAATAAATTATCACTATCACACTTCCAAGTTGCGTGCAACACTCACATAGCATTGCATTTTAAAATTAATCGTAGCCACCCCTGTCAACAGCCCACGACGGGTCAACGACCCCGCCTATTTAGAACGAACAATGTTTATAAAGTTAAAGGAATAGCAGGATGTAGGGCGAGGGGCAGTGAGCAGCGGTCTTAATCCTGCATTCAACTGTTTTTGAATTACAACACGTATCTAATGTATGTATAATGTATCTGTTGTGTGTACTCGTGGGATGTCAGCTTTATGTTGGGGTAACAAGTACAGCCGTTTTGGACTTATTTACCTCTAAGAGCAGCAAGTCAGCAATAAAATAGACACCTTAAATATATGATTTTAAAGATCAATATGAATTTGACAGTGTTGCAAAATCAAATGTAATATAATTGTGAAAGGGCTGGTGACTTAGTAATGTTTGCGTGTCGGAAGCTAAAGGTTGAGTGCAGATTACCACGGTTGTTTGTAAGTGAATCAAGTAGGTGACAGTTCACGTGGATGGCGTAGGCGCGGGTTTTGTAGGGCATTGTTGGATTGGTGGGGGACGATCATTTGCCCTAAATAATTTAAGGACAAGATGGACCAATCGTGACCCATTTTCGGATTTTTGTTGAAGGCAATCGGAAAGTGCATGACTATCAATTGCTAGTTAAGTCCAAGTAGTAATTTAAAATGTGAACATTCCTTATTTACTCTAACTTTCTTGTTCTATAAATTACCAGCACCCTATGCACGAAACCTATTCCAATCATAATAAATATAATGTTTTGTCTAACACAACAAATATGCTGGCATTTACGCACCAGCGTAACTTATTATTCAAAACATAGCCAAAACAAACATGAAGTGTAAGCTAACGCCTACTAAAGCATGTAGAATTTCCGTATTATTCCCGTTAATCAACCGTAGGTACCCACACCTACCGTAGAACTGTACAAGAAAATATTCGAGTAATAACTACAAAATTAGGTTAAAACTCGTTAAAAAGCCAACGGGCGGTGGAACGAACCCTCAGGGAATGGTGCTCACAAAATACACAAGCGAAATTTTTGGGTGTTGGAACGCACGTTCCATTATTAAATATCTTGTTTTTCCGGGACGCAAACATCACTCTACTACTGATTTAACTTGCCAGTATTATATACGCAACCTCTTTTGGAGGTTGATTAAAACTTTTTCACAGACGGAACCCATGCTGCACTTTTGGAATATTCATAAAAATGACAATTTCATTTTCAGAATGCATCAACATATTCCTTTTGTGTCAGCCTTAGGACGATGACGGAAATAGATTGTTTGTAGGTAGAACAGTTTATTCGCTAATTAATAATGCAAACGTAAGCCACACTGAACAACCGATCGATGCAACAAACTGTCGCCATGTCGTTTTGCCTACAATACGTAGAACTTGTACGAGTTTCATTGTACCACCACTACATAATGAATTACTGACACAATATAAATAAAACAATTTCAGTATGGAAACGGATGCAAAGCAACCTATCAGTGCTAGTTAAATTCACTTTGAAAGCAATTCGAGATTAGACCTTTCCCATTTGTGAATTCGCAAAACGGATGAACACAAAGCTTGAATAGTTAAAATTGGACAGTTGTTGAATGTTTTTTTGTTTAACAGTTGCTGATAATTTCGTTGCAGCTAGAAAGAGCAGCTATTTTTAAAGTAAGTAGCGTAACCTTAAGATAGCCGAGGTCTTATAAGTTTATGTTATACCTCATGCTAATTGTAGTTTTTATTTTAAATACCTAATGCAGTCTACGAAACACATTCGAAGAAGGATTAACCGTCTTGTTATCGCTTTTAAATGCCAATTAACAACTGCCAACTACATGTACCTACTTAAAAAAAGGTTGCATGCTTCCCTTATCTGAACCTCCTTACTAACCTTTCAGGCGGTACTGTAACGACCACCGCTTCGGTGCAGCTAACGACACCATTTTCCGTAATCTTCATTGTAACTATCTCCATTCAATCAAATCACTTTCAACATCTAACCTGTACATTATTATTATTACTGACAATGATTAATTCCAAATAAACTATTTGGTACGACATTTTCGCAACAAAAATCTAAGTGAAAGTTTGTAAAAGCGACAGATGGAAAGAAAAAAAATATGAAAAGTACACGCAAATTCGTCGCAAGCGCAATGCAGACTGAATTAACCGCCGTCGTCCCAGGGGGATTAACTGATCTAACTCGATGATACTCGGCTGGATTGCTGCAATTTCGTGCTGCTATTATTGCAGGCATGAGGGCAGGACACCGGCTCTCCGGCGAAATTAGTAAATAGACACTTGATGGGGCCAAATGGGCAAGCCCGCGGCGTTCAGCTAGTATCGTATCAATTTGTAAACTTAAAGTGACGGGTTGTTCGTATGATCTGTCGTTCAGTGAGAAGCTGTTTTGGAAGTAGCAACACTTCTCGCTCCTTCAGTACACATAAGGCCCTAACACGAGTTCGCGGCGGCGGCGTTGACGTTGTCATATACGCCGATTCACGTTATTTATATAAATGGGTTATAATGAGTATGCGTGCAACAACTTTTTAACTAAAATGCTACAAGGATAATTGTATTTTCAATTCAAAATAGACGTATTTCGTAAAGTAAACGCCGCGTATTCGGTTTAGGGCCTATCTATGTTTGCAATTATACCTTAGTAATATTATAAAAGCAAAAGTGAGTTTGTTTGATTTTGATGAATTTTGGTACAGAGATAGTTGGGACCTTGGAGACGGATATAGGTATTAAAAGGTGGGTAATGAAGGAGAAAGAGGGAAGAAAACTGAAAACTTAGCGTTGCTATCAACAAGGCCCAAGGGCAAAAACTACAGGTAGCCGGTACCTGCAAATCAGGAAAGGAGGGAACTGTGTTACCCCGAATTCAATGGGAGCGAAGCCGCGGGCAAAAGCCAGTTATAGTATAATAATTCAAGTTTAGTCGCATCCAAATAGACATTGGAGATGAATGAATTTATTTGCTTAAGAAAAACTAAACTGATCCAACCATTCTTTTGTGGTGGGAAATCATCAAATAACTTCCCCCGCTCTGAGCGGAGCAGGGGGGGAGTGTCAGCCTTGTACTGACTAAAACCCACCCATGCCCCTTCTATTGCCCTTTACGTTCCGAGGCCGTGGTATTTCTAACAACCCGCAACCCAACAATTGTTCCAACATTATCAACACCAGGCACCAATAAATTCGTCAGCAATGCAATATACTCCATTTCTTCAATTGATCGCAAATCAGTCAGTCTATTGATAATGCTCCTTCACATTCATACTATTTAATTAAAGTAGAAAACACAGGGATACGCAAAGTTAATGGTTAAATACCTTCCTATGTAAACGTGAAACTCCAAGATGTATGTTGGGATCGTATTTTGCATTTAAATTAAAATTATTCGTTGATATAGGACGTCTCATTTTCCTTTGTCAACTAAATTTAAATTTCACAAGTATTCCAATAAATCCTCGAGAGTTAAGGTGAGTGTTATCCTGTGAATTAGGGAACGAAATGGAATTTCTAGAAGGTTCTTAGGAGATTATGAAAGCAATAAAGTTTGTTGGGAAGAAAGCGAACAGGTTTCAAAACTTAACATTTAAATGTAAACAGTCATCAATTCATCCTTTTCATATTAATCAGACTTTTAATACAATATTATAACATTAAAAGTTTCCATGTATGTGCGTTTGTGTTTGTAACTCCATCACGCCCAAACGTCTATACCGATTTTCATGAAATCTAGAATGTAAATAGATTATATTCTGAATTAACACATAGGCTATTTTATTCACTCAAACATGTTCATGAAACATATTTAGTGAAAACAGTTTAATAAAAACTTGAGAATTGTCAAGGGACACCCGGATGGAACAAATTTATTATTTATTATGTACAAAAAACCTGTATACACTCAACAAAAATAATTGTCGCGACACTACACTGTTCAATGCGAAATAAAAAGACGAAACGAAAATTACTGGCTTACTTTCTAAAAGAGAGAGAGAGAGACGGACAGAGAAACACGCACACACCGCACGGGTTACAACTATAGAAAAAAGTGTCGTGACAACTTTTGGTTTTCAGAAAAAAGTGTCGTTACAACTCTTAATTTTTTCCGTCTAACCCCCTTTCGCAACGCGCGATAAGGAACTTCGTTCCAATAAAAGACGAATGTCAAATGGGAAGTCATTGGAAATGTCCGTTTGACACCCTAAAATTTAAATGACCCCCCCCCCCTCCACCAATACAAAACGAATTTGACAAAACCGCAACTCGCACGTCCGGAGAGTGTCGAAATTCGCAGCCATTCGTACGTCACGGAAAAGTTATCAGATAGTTGAATGCGGTCGCATGTCACATGTCGCATAACGCGCCTCGATCGAAGGCCGATGGGGCCGAGGGGATCTGGGGAGGCTAGAGGGAAACGCTCAGAGGATATTGTCGATTTCAATGCGCCGCCGCCGCCGGAGACAACGCAATCTGTGCGGCTATGCGCACATGCAGTTAAGGGCTCGGAAGTTGTGTTGGTTACATGACATATTGATGACCTTATTGCGTTTTTGTTTTCATCGCAATTGAGGAATCATTCCCTTATATTTGAGGCTATAGTTCGTAGATGAATCTCGAACAACAAGCATGTGTCCAAATAAAAAAAAAAAAGTTGATTCTAATACAGATTATAAGTTTTCATTTATTAACGTTCTGTGGATGTTGATTTTCTCAAGGTGTTTTATTTATTTGGACGAACGAGTTGGACATACATAACGTATTTTTTTACGATTTGGTAATTTGATAATCCTTCGAAATTATGTAATTTTTCCTCCGTGTGTTCACGGCTATCCCTTATTTGGACAATCATTATATTCCTAGTAAAGTTTGAATGCACTGTAATAAAAAAAAACTATTACAACGATAGACAAGAAAGAAGATACGAATATACGAACATCAAAATTTCCGTATTCAGTTTATTAGTTTAAAACTTTTGTAAACGCCCCGCCGCGCCGCCGCCGTTTCTCATAATTTACGTTATCGAAAATACACATTATTCAAATGCATCCCTGTTCCATTCATAATGTCAAGTTCCACGAACATCGTGTGTAGATAGTTTCCTGTAAAGATAGTTTTGTTTTCATACCGTGAAGAGAGATAAGTTGCACTACAAATCTTATTTATAACGACAGGTCTACGGACGCAGATGCGCGTCTTGTAGCGACGACTGTGAGGAACAGATTGAGTTGAGGAGCCCTATTCTGATTTTTTGGGTTTGTTGGGGGAAAGTTTTCGTTTAAATTGTATTACCTGTGTTTGTGATGTTAATTTATGCCCTAATGTTGTGTCATAGGTACATGGTGGAAACAAACGACGATACATTTAAATGCTCCCTACCCATATAAATGTATCGTTAGAAAGATGTACTGAATAG
Organism: Ochropleura leucogaster; assembly: GCA_958449745.1. Taxonomy (NCBI): domain Eukaryota; kingdom Metazoa; phylum Arthropoda; class Insecta; order Lepidoptera; family Noctuidae; genus Ochropleura; species Ochropleura leucogaster. The sequence continues at coordinate 8,004,333 of OY288206.1, forward strand.
TTGGTCCAGTGCTTGAAAGCACTATTGTTGGCCTGCTGGCCATGAGGTCTTTTTTTCGGATAATGTATTTCGATTCTTAGATCACCCGGTGTAATAGGATAGTTTCCAGGGTCAAAGTAATTACATTCTATGTAAGTAGTCTGTATTCAAAAATAAGAGACACGTATTTTTTTATTTGTACATTAGACCAAAAATGACAAAGAAATAGCCCATTAAAGTTACGTGTGACGTCACTTGTTGCGAAACTTGCAGCAACGAGTGAGAGTACAAATAAAAAAATACGTGTCCCTTATTTTTGAATAATGTAAAAGACGAACTAATAGTTTTTTTTTAACAAGCTTTTTTGTTGTTCTATGAGACTTATTCATAAATGCTTATATGAGGCTATACTTTAATAATTGCTACAGGTATACTTTATAGAGTACATCATATCTCCGGCGAAAAGTCAGATCAGTCCAGGCCAGGGCCAGGTTTAGGACAGACCTACCTTCTGCGTTCTGCGTAACCTCTCAGAGATGGCGTGACATTATGGCTAACTTTACATAGTCTTTCAAATAGCAAGTTGCCTGTAAAAATGAACCCTCCTTTCAACTAGATCTTCTCTCACGATATTGTACCTAACCTAGCTCTAGAATAAGTGCTCCATCATGTCAATATATGTTTTATAGATCTCGTGCATCCTGTTCGAGGAGGCGGCGGTAACTGCCGTGTGCAAGGAAGTCTACTATGTAAGAGGATGGTGCTGTTTAGTCTGACATCGTTTAAATATAGATCGGCGTTCGTCTAGGCATATGGGAGAGTCTTAGCAAAGAGATTGGGAGCTGTAGATGTCCTTCTTGTGTCTGACCAGCAATGATCACGGATTTTCTTGGTATTTGCGATTATTCTAGCATTTTTTGCGCCTGTTTTTGTAACGGACAATCTAAAGAACCCAGACAAAGCCATATCTTATCAGAACAGATGAATAATGTTACTGAAAAGCTTATGTCAATCTCGTGTAAATTTTTCGGTAAAGTAATTAATTATCCACGTAAAACTACAGAACGTTTTTTGATGAAATTTTTCAAATATACTGTACCTACTTTATGGGCGCGATTACATAGACTATTTTTAAAATTGGTACTTCGTTCTCTTCGGATCAATTCACACGAGTAAAACCGCAGCCAACAGCTAGTATTAAAAAACAATTTCACTACAGCTTTGATAAAATAATGATGTTTATTTTGCAAGTAGGTTTTTACAAACACTTTTACACGTCTGTTTCAAAAACTAGATGAGGCCGGTGTATCATACCCGACTGCTCTGAGAAGAATCAGCCGAAATAAACTCAAAGGTCATAGTCTCTTTTAAGGTCCAGAAAAAAATCTTGGTAGATTAGTATCTGAAATGGTCTTTTTAAGAAAGCACCACCCAGACTTAGTGGGCCTGTTCAGTCAGTGCAAGCATTTGTCAGTTATCGTGTAGCTTAACTCATAACTCAAGGAGCTCAACGACACGGCGGCGCTGATCTGATCCTTTTCGCTTTATATTCACACAAAAGTGAGTCCCTAAAGTTCAACCTATTTTATTGTGTCGCTAATACTATTCCGATAAACACAACAAAGAAAAACATTCCATGTTGAATTTGTAAAGGAGTTTTACTATATTTATCACTTTGAGCCATCCCTCAAAGGACGACTAGCGATTTGCTTCGAACTCCTAATCCTTTTATACATTAGTAAGCAATTTTAGATCCTATTTCTTCGAAAATACGGTTGATAATATTGTAGAGGGCACGTTAAAGGATAATTTCGCAAGGTTCACATAGACCGCATCGTTTAGGAGCGGAAGGATGCATTCGTTACGATATAAGTGGATGTTTACATAATATTTTATCCAGTTCAAGCATCCTTTAAGCAATTTATACACATCCGAACATATTGCTAATAGCTTATTGAATTATGTAGTCTTCTGTTTAGCCTTTTCTCAACTATGTTGGGGTGGGTCTTCTAGTCTAACCGTGTGCAGTAGACGAATCCCCCTGCTCTGAGCGGAGCGGAAGGGGGAGTGTCAGGCTTTTACTTATTAAAACACACCCATGTTCCTTACTTTGCCCTTTATATTCCGGGGCCGCGGTATCTGTTTCGAGCAACTCCCAATCCCGTCAAGTTGTGGCCTTTTTACGATATGTGTCCTTCATATTTCATAAACTTCCCAACTTAGCCCAGAACACCGCCTAATCTACAGTAGAGTCGGGTCATAATCCACAATTTATGCCCGAAGCGTGTTCCAGACGTCTCACGTACGAACTATGCTACAAAACCGTACAACTCAATAAGGAGAAGCACACACGTTCGCTCGAGAAGTCTCCAGGGCCCTCCAGCACACAATGGCTGCCCGACACCCAGACTGTCTGCACCTACCCTTATATATTGTACTAATGACGACCTACGAGCTAATTAGGTGTAGAGCGCTAATTAGACCAGCGTGTGTCTGATCTTTCACAATTAATTATTTTAATATTTTTGTGCCGTCATCACGTTGGGTCATGACTAGTAGGGTACCCACAGTTAAGCTGTTAATGAGTTTTTAATTAATTTCATCATTGCTAAGCGATCTTTGTTTCCGACACATTATGACAATTTTCTGCATTACAGGGTATACTTAATATTAAAATACGCTTCGGTATATACCCTTTGTCCGATACTACACTCGACCATCCTGCAATAACATCTGCCCTCAGATGTCTTCTTCAACTTCGCTTTTGCTTGAAATTTCATCCTCGAGATAAACAGTACATTAGTCCCAAGATTCAGGCAGTTCTTAACTTCCTATTAGTGGCTTCGACAAGATATTTGATTTGTGATGCCTGTTGATAAAGCCAAAATCAATCTCGAACCCGAATCGATACCTGAATATAAAATATTTTGCGTATAAAATCACAACCATGTCACATAAATCATACTTGTTAAAGAATACATATCAAAATTAAACAAACAAGGTTGATGGGATACTGTTTACGTTATTAATTTAACTGTGTAACTTAAGAAACCTTTCAAGCGATACATTATTCTAACATATTGCTCCTAAAGTGGTTTTCACAACAACAAATGGAGAGAGAACCCCTTACATTTGTAGCTCGTATTTCACTTGATTTATTTTTACAGGCGCTAATATATCACGAGGACCAAAATAGACTAGCTTCGAATCTGGTCCTGCGATACGACTATTATCTCTCTCACACGGTATTCCCTATTTTCTCACAGAAGGTCTGTCAGGCACATGTGCGCACAATTAATCAGGTTCACAGGGACGGCCAAGACATCTGCGTATACCTTTGTCCAAATGTCAATTAGGTAATGGTTAGAGATTCGATAGCAGAAGGACCAAGATAAATAGACACGAGCAATAAAAAGCACCTGAATAAGATTTAGTAGACAAAGAGCTTTGGAAAAATCAATCAACGAAATCTTATAGAGATAAAACGTGGAAATTAAGGGAAGTGGCGTTTTTTACACCAACTCCGCCCTGCTACGTTTTGCGAAGATAAACTTAAAATAACTTTGGATCGTATCTTTAATTAAATTCTTGTACTTATCAGTTTGGATTTATATCGAAAGTAAAATTTTATTTTAGCGCTCCTCCTTAGTCATTTTTAAGGTATGAACTTTGTAACTCAAAACTTTTCTTGAATGTAAACTGTATAGACTTTGACACTGTAGTCACCTTTGAGTTCTTCATTTTGCTTTTAATAAACGTTTTCAAAGGTCAGCCAATACCCTAATCCTTGCAACAAACTTTTGTTTTTATCTAAATTATTATCACGCCTGTAATACCGAAATGTTTAGGCAGAGGTGTACTTAATAGCACACCCACATATTTCGCTAGTTATTTGCCATCAAGCGATCCAGGCTGGGAAATACCTGATGAAAAAACCCCAGGAAGTCGAACACAGGTCCTCATAAACATCAGGAACTAGGCTTAACAGTTGCGTCTAAAACAACCGCGGCAATCATTACTAACGACACGGATGGCGCAGGTGCGATCGGCTGCTGCGCTACGTGTCGCGGGTTCGATATCGGCCTATGATAGTTGTTCTAGGTCTGGCTGTAAGTGTGTTGTGAGTTCAAATGTTTGTAAACGCACCCACGATACAAGAGAAATTCCTAGTGTGGGGCAAGGTTTTTTTTTATTGAAAAAAAAATGCATTTAATTCGCTATATTAATCTAACTCTACGTGTTCAAAAACCCGATACTAATACCAATCAAGTCAATTGCAATTAACTTTAGAAAAAACTGTTAGTATCGGAGCCCCAACGTATCGTGGGCAGAGTACTATCGTCTCTAATGTGAAGTGACATTGATTGCGCCAGCAACACTTTAGCGCACTAACAGAGTTAGTTTTCGAAATCTTAACTGACCACATAAACATTTACGACTTTTCAATTGGTTTACACTGTGGATGTTTTCAGTGGAGTACTTCTTGTTCATCAGCTGAATTATCTTCAGCTCTTTTTCCTACGAACACAACATTTTCGACGAAATTCACATTGTTTTCCCCGAAACTGGTTTTGTTGGTATAATTCTGGAATTGCAGTAGGCTCGCCTTCTACTATATGGGACTAAAACTTACTGGTGAAAAGTAGATGTACCATTTTTAAATTATTCACACCTGTCTAACCCTTAAAATGTGTATGTCGCCAGTAATCCCAAATGCAAACCAATTTTTTTTGTTTTTTCTTAAATTATTAAGGTAAATACTTTTTTATCTTTCGATGGTATTTGTTATTCTTTTAATATTTTCTTTTTACGAGCGAATTCATGCAGGTAAAGAATTATAGGAACCAAAGGTGACAATTGATTCATCCACATTTCACTACTGAGGTTTTATTCTACGTTCACAAATACGCTGCCTCGTCCGTTATCAGCTGTTAAAAGCAAAACGTAGTTTACAAGTTCACACCCTTCGTTTCTCACAGATTGTAAAGTGTCAACACACTTCACGTCACATCGTACTAATTGTTTGTTTAGATTAGCCAGCCCTTAGTTCTTGGTGACAGCTGTCAATTAAATAAAACGACTGTATTTTCAAGCTGCGTTAGTCTTGGGTACGGTTTCTAGAACGGGCAAGAAGCCGCGGTGTCTGATATATAGCTGCTTGGCGGCAATTGGCTTACCCAATTACATAAAAATCAAAATATTTGTATTTCACATAGGCCTACGTTGACTATGGGCACTTATAAAACGTAGAGAAAAGGGGCACGGTTCGGGGTGTGTTTCCTATAGAGAAGAACCGGCTAGAAACTCAATGGTTGCTTTTTTAAAATCATATGGTTTTACAATGTTGTCGTTACAGCGTAGAACTTAAGTATGAGAGGACAGCGTAGGCCCGACAATAAGATAAAAAGTTAACAAGCGTCTCAGGCTCCAATGTCCATTCATTCACAAAGAATTGGTAAAAAATAATCTATACAAGAAATATAAAAATAAATGGAGTTTAAACATTACTGCTGAAATGTACAACTCTGTTTAACCCATTGGGGAAAAAAGGTACGATGTTATGTTATGACAATGAAATAAGAACGAATAGCGGACATAATGGTTCATTAAGTTGTGTCTGAACGATTCATAAAGTGTCCATTGCAGCTTCATTTGTATGTATCTGAAAGGTTGCACTCAGTGTCGCGAAAGTAATGAGTTGTATTGTTTATTAATGAGAGCAATATTTACTTTAAATTACTATGTTTAAGCTACCATATTTAATAACAATATAGTCGTTTATCTTACGGTCTCAACGGTTTGCTTGTTTTGATTTAGCTCAATAACTACTCGACCTATATGAAAAATTATTTTACCATTAAATAAAGTTACATTATTATTGCATCACGCTACTGCCCCAGAGAACGGGGTAGTAACCAAAGAGTTGATAAAGATTATTAAAAAAAAAAAGAATATGAATAATAACATGAAGTAATAACCCATTCAATTAGTCCGCTATCTTATATTAGACTTAAGTATAATATAAGACCAAGAGTCATATTATTAGATAAGTGTGGATTAATTGTTAAAAAATACTTTACCCTTAAAAAAATCACAGACACGCAACCACCTAACGAAGCGGCATAAAATAAAATCAACATTTAAAAGCTCTTAATAATTTCACCCAACCAAACGATACAAAAATATCTGCGCTCCAACGCGGATTAAAATTTTTCAAGCACTTTCACTCAGCCACTAGTGTTGTACGTACATAGGTATAAAAAAATGAGAGAAAAACTCTCTGCGTTTATGAAGTACGAGGCGTTAATTATACAGCCTCTGTGACCCATCACATTTCGTGTCCCTACCCTGAAAATTTTAATTTAAATTCGCCGAATTTTGGGTTATTAATAGGTCCTATGAGTGGTTAAGTCCGTAATCTCTTTATCAACTGCCGAAATACCATCATTTGTTTTATCCAAAAATTTGGGTTTTCGTGGCCGTCTAAATGTTCTTCTTCATTACCGAGAAATTTCATAAAAATCCGTTTTTATTTTTTTGCCTAAGAGAGTAACAAACATTCGTGCATGCTTCCTCATTAACTTTCGCAATTTAAATATTTTACTAATTTAATAATATATAATACAATGCAACTGCATCTTACATGCAGTAGGATTATAAGTCTTCCTCCTCCTTTCTTTTTTTATATTTTCAATACTAGATAACCTACTCTATATCTTTATATAAATATATATAACATTCGCTTTTATAAATGCGAATGTTTGTGAGGATGGATGGATGTATGGATGTTTGTTACTATTTCACGTCAAAACGGCTGAACGGATCTTGATGAAATTTGACACAGAGGTTAATTATAGTCTGGTGTAACACATAGGATTCTTTCGATATCACGCGGGCAAAGCCGCGGACGCCAGCAAGTGTTTAATATTATATCATTTGTATACAAGACACTAGTAATTTAATTTAAAGAAAGATTTTACATGAGCATAAATGCCTCTGTGATCAAACATTCCTTTAGTAAAACCTACCAGTGACAGATTACAACCTTGTGCTCTAAAAAATACAAAAAGCTGTGTTGTGTCGCTGCCGTGGCGTGTTATTTCAGCCCAAGGCTTAGTATTTTTCGTTCCGGTAGTAAACCAAATCCTCACGTATAATTTGTCATGTCCGTCTGTCCGTTCTACCGGACCTTTCATTCATCTGCCCCAAAATTAATGTTTGAGTCATGCAACTTTGCATTCCATTTGTAATCAAATTCTGAAAATACAGCGTTTTCGGATGAACAAGAGTGTCAGTTCTATGGGAGTATCCATTAATATGTTTTCTTTTTCAGACTTTTAAGGCACTCGTTTAACTTACAGTCTTCTATTACATGCAGAATGTTTTTTATAAATTCACCATCTGTGCCCAGCTTTTTCACCCGCTGCTCAGTTAAAATAAAAATAAATATGATTGCGACCGATTTTCAAACCTACCGAATATACACAGAAAATCTCATAAAAAATCTGTCAAGCCGTTTAGGAGTATTGAAACTAAAACTGTGACATTAGACATTTTTCTTTAAATATATTTAAGTAATTGTTCAAACATATAATGTCGCAAACTAGGTATAAAATGTAGTATTCCAACACCGGTGTTTTTAGACAGATATCATAGAAATAAATTAATAAATATTTTTTTACATAACACGACAAATAGTCATTAAAATACTCATCGTAATGTTTACCTATCCTTAACTTTTTATGTCAGAAAAGGTAAACATAATCCAACGTATAGCTGAAGACATGATATAAATGGAATGGCGCCCCTTTCGACAAAATATTCTAAGGCTCGCTAGAATCCGGCCCACTGAACATGAAATCAAACGTCTCGTATCGTTCACATCAAATTTCTTCACCTCCCATATTTTACTAATACATCTTATATTTTGCTTTAGGACTTTGGACCTTAAGCATAAAGTAAGATAGCCCCATTATAAATTCCCGAAATATGTAACCTGTTAATTGCAATAAGAGCAACATTCTAATTTAAACTTTACGTTTTCAAATTATGTCTCCATATATTAACGTCAAAAGGGCCAAATTACAAGGAAGTATGGTAAAAGAAGATAAGATTGGTCTTATCAAAAATCCGAAAAGGAGGCAATAAGAATAGGATTCACGATATTTCTAGTATTTTGTCGATGATCCTTCATTTCCTCACGCTTAATAAATTGATGATAATTATAATTATAATTTTTTGTTTATTTCTCTTCCACAAATAAATTAAATCAGTACTTAAGATGTAACATAGATACAGGATTAATTTATTTTATTTGTGGACGAACAACCCGAACCGTGCAACTCTTCTCTACGTTTTATAAGTGTCCATGCAGTGCCCAATCAAATATTTTTATTTCACATAGGCCTACCTAAGTGCAATAAAAATATTTGATTTGATTTTAAATATTAACGCCAAAAGGACCAATTTACTAAGAAAATCCAATCTTATCTACACGATTAATCCAATTATAGTTTTGACAATGTCTCAAGTACTCATCCAATAAAAACAGTAGAATCAATTTATTAAAATCTGTAGACCGAAGCCACTCCAATGCGGACAAACATCTTAGCATCCACTCTATCTCGTTGAACGAAGGAATTCAGTATCAAAGGCATTAATGGCATCTTTAGGCGCTTATGAGAATCCCTGTGCTCATAATTACATTCCTTTGTTCAGGTGAATAGCTTCGGTGGGCATCTTTTTTAATTAATCGTCGGTATAAAAACGTAATTAAAGTAAGTTTTTAAAATGAGGTGGGCACTAACATTATTTATTACGTTTGAAACGGGATACTTATCATGTAGAAAATATCGAAAATTCAAAATAAATAGGAAACATGGTAAAAATCCCGTTTCACAATTTATAAATATTGTATTAAAATGATTTACATTTACTATCTACCAGATCTTCGGATAGCTTCGTTGTAATCTGGTCGCAAACGCTATTGCTAAGCATGAGGCCCTGGATTCAATTCCCGGGTCGAGCAAAGTATAATTGGGCAGACACGGAATCTGGATTTGTGCCCGGTTAATGACAATATGGTCGCCCCCTACTACATGCACTATTAGGTATACCTCATCTGAACCCTTCGTAAGTGTGATGTGATGACAACGGAGGTTTTAATAAGATCCGTTTAAGATATGACGGAAATAGACCAACACGTACCTACTCCAAAGTGGTATTTTATTAGATGCATTAATATAGCTTGTACCAAAACGATAATAACTCCATAATTGTTCTAAAATTAAAAAAAAAAAAAACTCAGTGTTATCCGACAGTACAACACACCAATTTAATGCTCTGATAACTTTTAAATGTTTTATATGTAAATTGCCTACCACACCCAATAATTTTAATCAAGTCAGCATAATATTATCAAAATGGTCCTCTGGTCCTTCGGGCTTTTGGTCCTCCACGCCTCTACTTAGCTTTTAAATTGAAGAATTTAAATTCACTGGTCAACATAACTGAAACTGTTCAAACATTGCTGTAATATTTATTAAATAAATAATAGATACAAAGGTGAAAGACCCACTATAACAGGCTGGCAGGCTTGTTGTTTTAAAGAAATATCAACACAATATAGAAAAAAAAGTAAAAGAGAATCTAGAATTTGTATGATGTACGTAATAAAACCGGCCAAGTGCCGGGAGCCGTACAAAGGATTCCGTACCATCCTTACTAATGATATAAAAGCGAAAGTGAATTTGTTTGTTTGTTTGTTACGTCTTCACGCCTAAATAGCTAAACCGATTTTGATTCATTTTGGTACGGAGATAGTTTGGGACCCTGGTGACGGACATAGGGTACATTTTTTTTAAACTGAAAAATGAGGGAAAATGTGGGAAGAAATGGGAAAACTTACCATTGCTATTACAATAAATAAGACGCTAGGGCAAAAACTAAAGGTAGCAGGTATCTGCAAATCAGGAAAGAGGACGTTGTTACTCCGAATTTAACGCGGGCGAAGCCGCGGGCAAAAGCTAGTAATCTATAAAAAAGCAAAAAAAAAAACTAATTTCTTGTATAGATTATCCCTCAAATATTTTTTTTATTTTGTTTTTTAGTATTTCTTGTTATAGCAGCAACAGAAAAACATCATCTGTGAAAATTTCAACTGTCCAACTATCAGGGTTCTTGAGATACAGCCTAGTGGCAGACGGACGGACAGCGGAGTGTTTTACTCTTTAAGTACGAAACCAGTGACGCGTGAGCAGTCGAGGCGCATGCACATACGCTTGGACCGAATTCACATTATCGCGTTGTTTACAAATATTGACAATGTTTATTGTGATCTTCAAAAATGGATGAAATAGATGTTAATTTGAATTTGCAAGCTGAAAGTGGTGAAATAATGCAGGAAGAACAACAACTTAATGGCGTTTTGGCTAATGAGAGGAGCATGAATGGAAGGGGAGAACAACAAGTTGATTCAAGTGGGGAAACGAGGGAGAGAAGAGAAAATGAGCAACGACTTGCAGAGAAGAGAGCTAGACAGGATGAAGAAGAGATCATAGAAGAAGACGGGTTTATTACAGTAAGAAGGGGCCCTAAGAAGGCTAATCGGAAAAATTCAAATGGGGACAAAAGCAAAGAAAATAGCGATAGCACCGAAAAGTCGAGTGTTATAGTTTCAATTACGGGAAAGGACGTATTGCCGAAACAATTCGGGATGGCAAAACTTTTGCGATCACTGAATATAGAAAATATAAAAAGAATGAATTATAAAAATGCACTTAAAGTTTTTATTCACTTCAATAACAAAGAAGATGCATCGAAGTTAGTAAGTTGTGAACAGCTACTGGATTTAGGATACAGAGTACAGATGACTGATGAGGCTAACCTATGTTACGGAATCCTCAAACAAGTAGATTTAGAAATGGAAGAAAAAGAGATTTTAGAGAACGTTACATGTGAGTATGACGTCATATCAGTGAGAAGATTAAAAAGACAATCTGATAATGGAGAATGGCTAGATTCCGAAACAATCAGAATTTGCTTTAAGGGTAACACTTTGCCACCGTACGTGTATGGTTACGGTTGTAGGTTTAAAGTGGAACCTTACACCTTCCCTGTGTCCCAATGCTCAGTATGTTGGAGATTTGGTCATCTGTCAAGGTCATGTCAAATGAAGAAACAAATATGTCCCAAATGTGGTAACAATCACCCTAATTGTGAAACCGAAAAGTACATATGTGTAAATTGTAAAGGACCCCATATGGCTTTATATAAAAAATGTCCCGTTTTCTTAAAAGAAAAAAAGATTCGGGACATTATGACAGAAAACAACTGTAACTACCGAAAAGGACTTGAAATATATTTAGAACAAAAGGAAACACAAAAATTAAGTGATAAAAGGCAACACGGCTGTATTGAAGAGTACACTCAACAATCAGTAATCACTTCTGAAGATGATGAGTCATTGCAAGATAAACAAGAGACATCATACAGGGATATACTTATCACTAAAGCTCTGGTGCATAATGAAAAGGAGGTAAATCAGATGGAGGTAGAAGAATGTCAACAAAAACAAAATAAGAAAAAAAGGGTAGTCCAAAAGAAACAAAAAGAAATAATTACTCAACAAATAAATAATCCAGAAGAAAGTAACAGTAGCTATAGTCGGTTACAAACAACAAATCTCGAGAAGAAAAAGAACCCAGGTTCTGAGGAATCAACAAAAACTTATAGTATGTACAGTATTTATAAAAGAATCCGAGAAGTTTTTTTATCTGAAGATGATTGGTTCACTAAATGTAAACAACTAGTTAAATTTTTAATAGAAATATGCGGTGAATGGTTTTTAAAGATTCTCAGTGGAGACGATCTGTGGACAAACTTTGTATCTATGTTCAATTATGGATAAACAATCAAATAAAATGGTTATACTCAATATAATACAGTGGAATGCACGAAGCTTGCGACCTAAACGTAATGAATTTGAACTTCTATTGCAACAAGATAAAATACACATTGCCTTAATATCTGAAACATGGTTACAACCAGAATCACTCATACACATTAGTGGTTACAATGTATTTAGAAATGATAGGATTGACGGATACGGTGGTATAGCAATAATTTCACATAAATCGATTAAAGTACAACAAAATATTGTTAATATTAATAATCCGGGAATAGAAATAATGTCAATAAAACTTTTGAACTGCTACAAAATCGAAAATATTGTACTAATATACTGTCCGTCATCGGTACGTACGAGTATATCTGATTGGGAACAAGTATTTTCACTGTTCCCCAGCAAATGTATTGTAGCAGGCGATTTTAACGGCCATCACGCTACTTGGTCGTGTAAGACTGACGCGAGAGGTACACAAATCTATGATTCTGCGTTAGATAATAGCTTCATTTCACTTAATGACGGTAGCATAACAAGAATTTGTTCTGTCGACAACATTATTCAACGAAGTTCTCCCGATGTGACATTTGTTTCTACCGACATGTCGCATTTATTAAATTGGAATGTAATGAATGAGTGTTTAGGGAGCGATCATTTGTTTGTTAAGGTATCGTACAAGTATAATAGTAAGAAACACTATGTTTATAATACCAAAAAACGTAATTTTAAGTTAGCAAAATGGTTAGAGTATACTAACTGTTTAGAGAATTATTTGCTGCAACCTGTTGAAACTGCCACTGTCCAATCCATGTATGACCACTTTATTAAACAAGTGGAGAAAGCCGCAGATCAGTTCATACCTCGGGTAAAGGTCTGTGATAAACCAAATAACGAATTTCGACCCAAGCCATATTGGACTCCACAGCTATCTCATTCTGTTGCACAACGAAGACTGGCCTTAAAAGTTTTTAGAAATAACCCTACACCTAATAATCTAACCACTCTCGAGCGAATAGCGGAAGCTACAAAAACGGCCATACAGCGAGCGAGATCAAGTAACTGGCAAACATATTGTAGTAGCATTGATGAGCAAACATCCAGCTCCGATATGTGGAAACGTATGGGCTGGATTAAGGGTATTCATTCAGCACGGTCATATGTTTCGAACGAACAAAAACTCGAACTACTTAGTACTCTTGCTCCCGACTATACTTGCCGACAGCCACTTCACAGTTTTAATTCAAATAATTCAGAATTAGATAACAGCTTCACTGTACAAGAAATGACTCACTGCTTTAAGCGTAAAGACACAGCACCTGGCAATGACTGTATAACATACTCATTAATCTTTCATCTCTCACCTGTGAGCAGGCTTTACCTATTGAAATTATATAATTATATCTTTTTTACGGGGGATATTCCAAACCAATGGCGCGAAATATTGGTGACGCCCATACCTAAAAACTGCCCCAATAACAATATAAAACTACGACCGATTTCGTTAATATCCTGTGTTTGCAAAATTTTCCACTCAATGATAACAAAACGGCTTGAATGGTACATCGAAAAAAATAAATTGTTATCTCCGTATACTTCCGGATTTAGAAGAGGGCAGTCATGTCAGGATTGTCTAGTTAAATTAGTAAGTCAGATTTACGTAGGATTTTCGAATAAGGTCCCAACTGTAGCTTGTTTTTTGGATATCTCGAACGCTTATAATAATGTATTAGTAGACACTCTGGTTAATACTCTCGATGAAATAGGAGTTGGGCAAAAAATATGTAAATATCTGTGGAGCTTTCTAAGCGAAAGGCACCTTATGATGAAAGATGAGACTGATCAACATAATTATTTTATTAGGTATACTGATAGAGGCTTAGCTCAAGGAGACCCAATTTCCCCCCTTCTTTTTAATGTGGTCACAATGACTTGTTTCCATAAAATTAAAAATGTAAATATGTGTCAATACGCGGATGATTTTGTTCTGTATTGTCCCTCTGGAAATCTTAATCAAAGTGAACGTGAATTACAGGTAGCGTTAAACACATTTTGCAATATTTTGAATGATATCGGTTTGGAATTATCAGCTACTAAGTCTAAATTATGTATTTTTACAAGAGGTTACAGAAAATTAGAAATAGATTTAAACATAAATGGACATGGTTTGCAGCTAGTACACAATTACAAATATTTGGGAGTGTGGTTAGACAGTTCATTGCGTTGGAGTAAACATATCAATATTATAATTGAAAAAGTACAGAGGAGTCTAAATTTACTCAAAGTCTTGGCTGGTTCTTCATGGGGCCTGCACCCTAAACATTTGAGACATATTTATATAGCCTTAATAAGAAGTCGCATAGACTACAGCAGCTTTTTATATGATGTAAGTGCAAATTGTCACCTAGATAAGTTAAACAAGATTCAAAACCAGGCGTTGAGAATTATAGGAGGTTTTATTAAGACTACACCTATCCATGTTATGGAAAGTGAGCTTTGTGTATCCCCGCTGTATTTACGGAGAAAATATCTAGGTTATAAGTTCTGCTTAAAATCAAAATCCATAGAAAACAATATCACTATTCATTTGTTAGACGAACTACACACTCTTCGACAGAATAATTATTGGAGGAATAAAAAGATCCCTCTGCTGGTTTCCTTATATAATGAAGTGAAAGTAGATCATATAGCAGCATCTAATCCCTTACTGATGTTTACTCTGAGGACATGGATGACCAACATTAATATTCAAGAAGTAATTATATGGGACTTGGATGTAGTTAAATTATCAAAACAAAACTATGACATTAGTTTGTTAAAATTTGAAGTTATTAGAGAGTTGCGGTTGAAGTACAACGATTGGCTTAGTATATTTACAGATGGGTCGAAGAGTGTGGAAGGTCGTGGAGCAGCCTTTTATGTACCTAGTGAACCAATAAATTATGAAAGAAATTGCTTTAAAATAGATAAAAATGCTTCCATAATGACGTTGGAGCTCATTGCGATCTCTGAAGCACTTACCTATTGTAACAGTTGTCAACAAAAAAGTATTGTAATTTGCACAGATAGCAAAAGTTCCTTGCAACATTTAGCTCGATGCGCCTCTGGCCGCAGAGGTGTACCGCTAGCTTATGTTATTCTATCTAAAATAGATGGCATCATACGTAAAGGTGTAACATTGAGATTGCAATGGGTTCCAGCGCACATTGGATTACAGGGCAACGAAGAGGCTGATATGCTGGCAAAATATGCAGTTAAAAATGGAAAGAACATTAATGTAAACTTGGATTATTCGGAGCTTTTACCTAAATTTAAAAATAAATGTTACGACGAGTGGAAGGAATATTTTGACAAGCGCTCATTAGACAAAGGGATCTGGTATAAAACCATCCAGGGTCAGCCTTTTCGTGTGCCTTGGTTTGTTAATAGTCAATTAAATAGAAAATTTATTGTCATAGCTCATAGACTCAGATCTGGACACATTCCATGTAATAAGTTTGCCTTCATGATGAAGAAAACGAACTCGCCCAATTGTGTACAGTGTGGAGTTCTTGAAGATTTACACCACTTACTGATGGAATGTGTTCGGTATGAGTCTGAGAGAAATGAACTGTTTAGGGTCTTGAGGTTGAACAGATTTGAAGTAGGCACTTTCCACAACATTTTATCTAGGCCAAATGGCGATGATGCGAAGACTCTGTTCAGGTTCATGACCCTGATATGAACACACACATGTATTTAGGTTACGATGGGACTGGCATACGCATTGCGGTAAATGTCCCAAAATTAATAAAGAATAAAAAAAAAAAAAAAAAAAAAGTACGAAACCCTAAAAATACTCTATCTATCAAACATGGTTTTAAGCTATGTTAGTATTAGTCTATGGGTGATACTGTGAGTATGTTCAGCCGTGTTCTTGTTTCGAGTTCCAATAGTACGTGTAGCCAAAAGCCTAGAAAGAGGGTAGACTAATTTGTCTTCACCACCATCATATTGTTTTACCTCATACCCTCATTCTCCAGTCATATGGCCATACAAGAAAGCTCACAATAATATCAAACGGCGGACGGTGAGCTACCCATTGCTCACCGTCTATAGACCCGCATCTACGGTGGCCGGGAGTCGTCTAGCGGCGCCTGACGCTCGTATCGTCTTCCGCGGCGGCTCGGTTGGTTTGAGGTTTTCTCCCTCAAACGCCCGGCCACCTCCTTCGCTAGCATGACTGCTTCGCAGCACAGTTTTAATAATCTATCTATCTAAAGATATTATAGAGACAATAGACACTCAGTGTCAGTAAATGCAGACTAAATCGATTTCCACCGGTCACGTGGAAAGCTCAGATAAGAAAGTGAGACAACATTGACCCAATCATTCCAAAGGGGTGGCTCCTGGCTCATTGTGACACCTTATCTATCGAGCCATCTCAAACGGGGGATGTTACGAACCAATTTGTCGTAGTCGTGAAATTGGAAAATTCAATTTCAGACGTATTTGCTGCGATCCACTTTGGTTGTAAAAATAGCTCGCTGATTTTGAAGGTTTTACGTTTTTTGATGTGTGTAGGTAGATGTATATTAGCTTTTGGAAATTAATGAGGAAAGTCAAATGTAATGATGTCAAACGGTGGAAAAAGCTGCATGAAAAAAAAACAGAAGTAACTTGTACTAATATTATAAAGAGGACAGAAATCCTAAAATACTTTCACTACCAGGAATCTACATTATCCCTGAGTGTCAATCTAACTAATGTTATAAATTAAATGCGAAAGTATGTCTGTTTGTTACTTTCTCACGTCTAAAACTAGGGAAATAAAAAAACCTTTTTATGTTTTTCATCCTGAAATTTTTGCTATTTGTTATCAGATGTACAGAAACAGGCAAAGGGTACGTTTCATCCCGCAAAAAAACTACTGTTTTCAAGGGCAACAACAATAACTTTTTCAAGATGTTAGATGGTTCCACTTGTCTTTCGAATTATATTGTTTTTTTTCGTATATACACAAGTATTTATTTATTAAATTAATTACTATTCACAAACTACAAATAGATACAAATTAATAATAAAAATATGTACAAGTAAAAACTGGAAAATTATAGGGCGTCATAAAATTCGTCCGCATCGCAGTCAACAGGAAAAGTACCCAGAAGGCTAGCAGCATTACCACCTTGGATGGTGATGCTAAGTTTTTGCGCAAAAAACAGGCCAGAGCTCTGGTCACGAGAAGTGTCGACCAACCGCTTCTCGATTTCTCGAAATGCTGCGTGGGCACTCGGACCCCATGGCCCTAGTGTTTCAAACATTATATTGTTACATGAATTGATTGTCACATTCTAAATACAAAACGAGGCCGCGGGCAAAAGCTACTAGACTATATGTATTAAAAAAAACGGTGGGTAATTACCGACCATAACGGGAGCTAGTATTATTATTTCATGCCTAGGTCTGCAAATACTTGAAAAGAGCTGATATAAAAAATCAAGTACGTTAACCAGTTGAAATCTAGTTAAGTTAACTAAGCAAGCGACGCGGACTCCTAAGTCTTGCCTTTATCTGACGGTGTATTGGCACAAACATAAAGTAGGTATAAGTATTATCAAGAAGAGGGTAGACCGTTTTTCCTGCTTATAAACACACATTTATACACACACACACGTTTGCTACTGAACCGAGATATCGGACACAAATCAATAATAAACATGGTAAATATCCCGTTTCAAACGTTATGAATAAGGTACAGATATTGTTATTTTGTCATTGTGTTCGAAATAAATTCTAAAGTATTAACAAAAAAACAAAGTTGTCAAAAAAGCTCGTAAAAACAGAGATTCTGCAAAAATATACTTATCACTAGTCGTCAAAACACAATAAAATTACTTTCAAGTCGGCCCAAGTTTGTCTGTAAACAAAATATCATCAAGCTTATAAAAGCTATTTTTCTTAATAAATAGCCAATGTTCTAACAATAGAATTTTGTCTATACATCTGTAGGTATTCCATTTGTAAAACCACTTGGTAAGAAGATCAGTAGCCTCACTTCGAGCCATGCATTATAGGGTTCATACAAACGGAGTGTTTTTTGCTCAGAGTTTTCATATAGTATACGAGCTTCTGCCCGCGACTTCGTCCGCGTGGCATAGTAACTTTGGGCTAACGTTAACTTTAACCGGCATGATGATCGAACAAAATTTTCTTTCTCCCCCTTTTTGTTCCCTCTTTCTCCCCCTTTTCTCAGTTTTTTACCTATCGTTCTCTAGGTTCCCAACTATCTCTGTTCCAAGATTCATCAAAATCGGTTCAGCCATTAAGGTGTGAAGACGTAAGAAACAAACAAACAAACTCACTTTCGCTTTTATAATGTAAGTAAGGATTTTAGCCTTTCATTTCCACATCTTATTAATTACATTTCAAATGATTGTTAGTTGAGTTAGTACTTTTAACTTATTAATCTAGTGTTAGTTAGGTTATTTTTGCTCCTAGGTTTGGATCCCATGGATTACTTGGAATATCGTAAATCTATTCAGTCATCAGCATCAACTTCCAAACCTCATCTCAAAATATTTGAGATTAACGCAGCATGTCTTCTTCTATACTTCTCTATTACTCGTTATTTTATCAGACACCTCCTTTTCTGCTTCACACACTCCATCCACAGTTTCTTTGGTCTTCCTCATACCACATCCATACTCAAAACTTAACTCACGGCATTTGAGTAATTCTATTGCGCCAGGCTGCTACCTAACCTACTGACTGAGGTCTAGGTTAGGAGTATGTCTTTTTATGGGGTGGGAAATCATCAAATAACGTGGAGCGGGGGGAGTGCAGACTTGTACTAACTAAAACCCACCAATGTTTTTTCTATTGCCCTTTACGTTTCGGGGCCGCGGTATCTCTTTTGAACAACCCGCAATCAGGAGTATGTCTTTACTTAATCAATTAAAATGTAAAGTCTATATGTATGGTTATTATTGTATCTACATATGTTCCAATATATTACTGTTATATTTGTGTTTAAATATTCACTAACCGGCAAAATTTATTTTCTTTTTAGTTTTTTAATTAGTTAGTTTAGTTTACAGTGAAAGAAAAGAAGGACCCCACAGGTCCTATATGTGAAAAAGTACACGTACGTAATACTTTATGCTGTCCATTATCTATATTATGTTTTATGTATTGTTTAATTTAGTTAAAAAAATAGATACTACTACATCAAAGTTTCTTCCATATACCTAATTAAAATTCAACTTGAAAATTGTGTTCAGACATTCTAGACAAAAGACCAGCTTAAAGACACCTTTGACAAAAAAGTTCTTGAGCTTGTTAAAAACTTTATCCGATTATCCTTCTGCCTTGACTTTCTATGGAGAAACAATGTAGCCAAGTCGTGGGGCGACTCGGTTTCCGCTACATAAAGCCGCGAGAGGGCGCCTCCATCGATCGGTGAGGTGGTTCCGTAACACAAGAATGTTACTCAAATATGATCAAATGTTCAGGTTTTATTGAGTAGAGACGTGAGATGAGGGAACTGGGTCGGAATAAATTGTAAAGTAAATTATTTGAATACATTTTTACACGTTGTTTGCTAGTGTTATAAAACAGAAAATGCAAGCGTGCTTTATTGCATTATATTAAGACCTTGAATTGACTATATCTACGAAAAAAAACCTTTTTTTTCGGGTGGGATTTCAGACTTGTACTGATTAAAACCCACCCATGTTCCTTCTTTTGCCCTTGATGTTCCGGGGCCGCGGTATCTTTTTCTAACAACCCGCAACCCCGACAGGAACGGAATACATCCTCTGTTGACGAACAAAAACAACTAAACGTTTACTTATTTATCCACCCAAAATAAAGTACGAATACCCCACCTCCAAAGTAAATACTGTTGGTTTTAACCAACAGTTCAAGCTCTCGACAAAGCCTTAATCTGTTAAGAAAGTATTAGCATAAACGAGATAGCCTGGCCAGGACGTGAACAATGCAGGCTAACTGTTGCCACCCCCTAGCTTAAATTATACACCAGCCAGTATTATTCAGTTAGGTATGAAACCTCTTTGTAGGTATGTGTTGAGGATGCCATATTGTTTAACTTTAAATAATAGAAACAAAAGGAAGAGCTGCGGAATCACGTTTGAACATATTATCATACGTGAATCGCTATTTCTTCAAGGCAACGGATTTATAGGCTTCAAAATGTAGCACAGGTGAATGATTCTATGCTCAATTTACTTTCCTATGCAAATGACTACCTGTACAGATTTGAAAAGGCATAAATTGATTTTAAATTTAGCACCATGACGTAAGCAATCGCAAAAGGAATACACTTGCGATTCATGCATATCTCCTGAATGGAAAGAAGTCATTAAATCTTATATAATTTGTATTTATAAATAAGTGAAGTTGGTTAATGTACGCTTTAAAAACTCAGCAACTAATGCATCAAATTGAAAAATTATTTAAGTTTTCAATCGAGACTAGGATCTGATTAACTTGTGAAATTGCTAAGCCCAGCTAGGTAAACATATATACATAGGCTAAAAAAGAAAAGGTAGGCAGGATTACGGCAAAACGTGGGTACTGAAGGGGAAAAACTTTGTCAGAACTCTTGCATACAAATAGACGAATAAATTCTTAAGCGTGAGAAATGTAAACCATTACAAACAAGACGTTGATGACCAGAACATGCCTTGTTTGTGTCAAACATTCATTTCAGTCGGCTTTTGTTTCGAGAGAGAAAAATCTAATAAACGGTTCCTCGGCTCCAAAGACACCATTTCTTAAGAAAGATTTATATGTAAATGATATTAAAACGTGACGGGAATTTTGTAATTTTTCTCAAGACACATCAACGTCACTTGAATGTTAAAAACGTGATTTTAAGATGGGTTCTGAAGATTTATTTTCGCGTAAAAGAAAACTTGGAAGGAAGTGGAAAATAAAATTGAATTAGCGAATCTTTATCACTTCCTCTCTTCCAGCTTTTTTAAATACAAGCGAGCAATAGGGCTCTCTCCCAGTTCGAATCCTACTCCTACTAATATTATTACCTAATATTATTATTTGTAATATTTGGATGGATGTATGGATGTTTGTTACTCTTTCACATCAAAACGGCTGAACGGATCTAACTAGTTAATAATAAAAGCTATTCTAATGAATGCTTCATTGGTCTAGTCACAATCGCTGACTACTAAGCATGAAGTTGTGGGTTAGATTTACAAGTATTGCATCTTGTTGTTGGGTTAACTTCTATGAGAAATTTCTTAGTACCAGCCACGAAGTCTGATTTTGCATCCAGTGGAAAGTAATAGGCTCAAAACTAATTGGCAAAATGTGAGTGTAGCGATACAATTAGTATAATCAACAATTTTAATGTTATTTCACACCAGACTGTTTGACCAAACCGAACGAGTCATGCAATCCAAATAAGTTTTGTTCTATGAATCCAGACTGGCAAACAAACCACAAACAAATAATAGAACTAGCGAAACACAATTAATTGTTCAGACGATTGGTGGAATATATTTTGTTTATCAAATTGATTTTCAGAACTGGCTAACCACTGCCATTGAATACTGTATTGGTATTTCACAGTTGGTTTAACTATCCTAGAAATGGCTCATTAATATGTTTACAATTGTGGTTTGTGGAATACCGTCTGCTAATTCACATTGCTGTATAATGTAGAATTATAGGCTTCAAAACCTATGCAAATGACTACCTGTACAGGTTTGAAAAGGTATAAGTTGACTTTAAATTTAGCACCATGACGTAAGGAATCACAAGTAGCGATGCACATGCACATCTCCTGAATGAAAGAAGTCATTAAATCTTATATTATCAATATTTACAAATAGGTGAAGTTTAGTTTATATAACGGTAAGATAAACTAAATCACACGCCTTTTTGTTCTTGCCTAAAACGTAAACTTGTTGGTCGAATGGTCGTAAGCGTGACCACTGATGTGAACTTCTGGGTTACTTAATACATCTATATAAAATATCTATGATATTCACTGACAACTGTAGGCCTACTATGACGTCTTAAAACAGAATTTATTCCACTGAGTGAAAGAGATGGTGCTAGACACCCTGTATAGCTCTGTCTCTTTCCTTGAGCGGAATAAGTTCTGCTTTAACACGTCATGGTAGGGTAATTGTTCTCATTTGTTTTCTAACCACTGAGTATGAGGTATTCCTAGATCGGGCTAAGTGTTTTTGGGTTTTTCCATTACGTTTTTCTCCGTTGCATACTCAGTGGAGTCTGCTACCTACGTATACCAAAAGCTTTGTAACTTTATCCCAATAAACATTCTTACATCTGGTCATATACAAAACCATTGGAAATTTTATTCGCGATCTTACTTATCATAATAATAGCAAACCCTCGTACTAAAACCCTGACATAATAATGCAGTACCCACTGTACCCAGCGGCTGAAAACATAAAATAAGCCTAAAGAAACATTTTATTGCGACCACAACTCTACTTTATGTTATCCGTAAACATTTGGTTCCGCCGATAAGTAGAAACGGGGAGTTTATGAGAATATAATATTTTATACTATAATTTTTTCGATTATTAATTTAATATTCTTGCAATTACGTTTTTAAATATTTCTTAAAAATATATATTAAAAAAAAACGGCACTAGCTACCGGTGGTTTAGGCTCTAGAGACAGGAACGTCCTCACAAGGCGGACACAATCGAAGATTACTGCCTTGTGAATCAAAATTTATTTACCCGACTTTTTTTTTTCGGGTGGGAAATCATCCAATGACTTCCCCCGCTCTGGGCGGAGCGGGTCAGACTTGTACTGACTAAAACCCACCCATGTTCCTTCTATTGCCCTTTACGTTCCCGGGCCGCGGTAACTCTTTCGAACAACCCGCAACCCCGGCAGGCGGAGGCTCTGGCAAGCCCCTCTGCTTTGCTGACTCTCTTTGAGGCGCGCGTGAAACACGTCGCAAAACGTGTGGTCAATCGACGGACGGACCGTGAACTACCCATTGCTCACCGCCCACAGGCCCGCATCTACGGTGGCCGGGAGTCGTATCGCGGCGCCCGGCGCCCGGGGCGTCTCCCGCGACGGCTGGTTTGGGCAGATGTTCTCTCCCTCAAATGCCCGGCCACCTCTTTTGTTAGCATTACTGCTTCGCAGAAGGTGGTGACCGCTTCCCATTTCCTCTCGCTCCGGACCATGGCCTGAACCAGGGTCGGACGCGAGAGATCGCCGCCGCCGATCGCCTCTACGAGGGCACGGTGGTGCTCCGCCCAATTTTACTAGACTATTTACTAGACTTTACGTAGGACAAAACACTTGACTTTGTATGGTTATTAGCCATTAAACAGTTGTTGTTGTACTATCTGTGTTGGTGGTTAAATTTTGGTGTGTAATAAAGTATAATCTATTCTTATGCTTTAATTTTATGAACACTAACTATATGTAATTTAAGGAGAAAGGAATCAGTTTTAAAGAAACACTATTGCAACCCGGACCGGGGGACATGCTCGTTTTACGCATTAATTGATGTCTACATTAAATCCGCAAAGTCAACGTTACTTAATCAAGGATACCGCCTCACAGCAAATGTTTACCGGTAATTACCGAAGTAAAACTGGCGTCAAAAGAAGTCAGCATTACCATAGAAGGGACAGTTTCGCCTAGTCACTCGGTATAAATAGATCCCTGCGGTACGACGATACAATGTTTGATTTATGACTCCTGATAGCCTGTTGAGTAAAATATTATGAAGGCGGTAGCAAACGATGGGGGAGGTTTGTACGTAAAGTTAATTTTGACCGTGAAACTAGCAAGTTTGTATTGACACGTTCGGAAATAGCGGTCCATATATCTCTTGTTTATTTCCGGGCCATACATCATTTTTGATACGGCTCGAAGGACCGAAAATATTGGATCCCAAGTATTTTTGGTCCTTCGAGCAGACTTTGAAAAATATGTTCGCAATTATAAAATATACGTTTCAAAGTTAGCAATGCTAAACAGATATTTTAATATTTCTACTAGACCCACCTAATTTTTATTTATAATTAATATTACTTCGGAAAAGAAATGTCCGACATAAAATAGAACGGAACACCTTCCGGTGTTAAACATTTTGAAGTTCTATAAATGAGTGACGTAATAATATTATATTCAGCTTCGATTCATCATCGGTGAGTCAACATTGAACGAATTTTACACTCCCGTTACGGTTGCCATGTGTCAGCTTTTTTCGTTGCTAAGCTATAAAATGTACGTGCTCTAGCAATTTTAATTTTATTATAATGAAAAGTACACCCTTATTTTATGTACTCTTGACAACTTTAATCGCTGTCTAAAAATAAAAACAAAAGTAAGGAAAGTGAAGCTATTTTTACCAGCTTACAGCTCTAATCTATACTAATATTATAAAGCTGAAGAGTTTGTTTGTTTGTTTGAACGCGCTAATCTCAGGAACTACTGGTTGGAATTTGAAAATTCTTTTAGTGTTGGATAGTCCATTTCTTGAGGAAGGCTATAGGCTATATAACATCACGCTACGATCAACAGGTGCTGAGCAGCGCGGGTGAAACCGTGGGGAACAGCTAATGTTAACTATAACAAAGTAGAATTTAAAAACGTAAAAATCTGAGGTAAACTGCCACTGTTGTCTACACTTGCGTCACTCGTGTTGAATTCGGGTTAACACAGTTCCTCTTTCCTGATTTGCAGGTATTTTTTGTTGGTAACAAAGACAGTGTGTACCGATTTTTAGCTTCCTACCTTGAAAACTGCGAAAAGTCCCATATAAATTTTCATCCCCTCTTAGGCTTAAGGCTCAGGGCAGATTTCCAAAAAAAAATGTTAGTGACAAATAGTCCGCATACCAATTTTTAGCTAGCCACCTTGAAAATTGCGGAGTGCTCCATACAAACTTCCACCCCCTATTTTAAGGAAGTGGTGGGTTACAAAGAGACAAAAAGTATGTCCGTCTCCAAGGTCTCAACTTTCTCTGTACCAAAATTCATCAAAATTGGTTTAGCCATTAAGGCGTGAAGACTTAACAAACTCACTTTCGCTTTTATAATATTGAGTAAGGATTATATTACGGTATCGTTTAATAAATGAATCGTGGAATACTTAATTTTCGATCATAATGGGATCGAAGTTATGTGCACGATTTTTTGTGACAGCTACATCAATCATTCTCCCGCGAAGTCGTTTTCTTCCAAACTTTTCCATAACACGTCATCTCAGAAGTTACCTCCTTTCTAGACATATCAACCTTCATAAAGTTCATCTATCGTTAATTTGATCTTCCTCTATTCTTATACACAACTTTCTCATTCCCCTGCATCACGTCTTACAAATAACAGATTACAGCTAAATCCAGGGTAATTAAACAGTACAGATACGCAGCGTAGTGCCATTATGCTCCTATTTATAATTCAGTTTTACAGTGCAATCCAGTTAGTTATGTCATCCATAATCTGAATACTCTGTACAAATTAACAATTTCAATGCTGCGTACTCCCAGTTTCTAGTAATCTGTCAAAAGCCAGACTTCAGTGTTGTGTGTAATGGAAATTTAATCGTAATTGAATGCACGTCACCATTTATCTGCCAGTCAGCTTGTATTACCGTGACTTCTAATATGATTTAGATAAATCGCTTTTGAATGGGAACGACGTGTGTGTTTTGGTAAGTAGGAGCTTAAAGTTAGATGTTATGGCTGATCGAATAAATTCTATGTGATATCTTAATTTTTTGAAACGTGGTATTTCTGCTTAAGTTACGATGACTTACGTTGTTATAGTGATTATCCTGTAAAGATGTATTATGTTTAATTAATGTGAATTAAAAGTTAGTTTTTAATGCTTGAATTGATAACAAACAAAAAGCAAAAGGAGGAATTAATATCGCCAGACTAAAACAAATCCAATTAGAATAGGAATTGCAAACATATTCAATTTATTCAGAGATAAATAAGTCTGTGAGGCCTACATTTGGTTTTATATCTACTTATCCGCGGCATCTCGCAAACGAGCCGACGAAATTTGAATAATCACGGCAGCTGTGCAGGCTACGAATATCGTTTTATGGTAAGCTAAGCCATGGTAAGATGAAGTTGGAATCCTAATGCGAGTGTGGATGGTAATGCCTACGGTTGTGTGACAGTATCCTGCTTTTAATTTGAAGCTTAATTTCTGAGTTGAAAGTGGGTGGAATCGAAATTCAAATGCGTGGCATGACAGAGAAGCGTTGGATTGAATGAAACAAAAACGTCTTTGTCGGTTCACATTACCAATTTACATAGTTATAGATATACACCAATAAATATCTGATATGAGCTGAACGCAGCAGGAAAATTGATAGATCTATCTAAACACAAACATTCAAAGAATTCAGCAACAAGGAAGAAATGGAGTTCGCGTGGTGGTCGAACTCCACTTTTGAAAGAAAGCATATAAAGCATCTGCTACATAAACGATTTATTTTAATGCTCTCCAATAAAATGTCCCATCTAAGGTAGATGTGTCGGTGCAGTAACAGCTGTCGTGATGTGTTCCTACTACCGTCGTCAGCTAGTGAGCCCCGGGCTTGATACTCAGAACGTTATCACTATATAGTAAGATGGAGAAGGTACACTCCGTGTTATGAGAGATAACAGTGCTTAAATTGAACTATAAAATATGCTCACCAATCACAAATCTTGTACACTCAATTCACTATTCACGCATACACACACACACACACACACACACACACACACACACAAACACACAATACTACACATTTTCCGTCACAAACACACACTCACACACATATTGTACATATTCAATCAAGGAAGCCAAAAGATTAATACCTTGATAACTTAGAATTGCGTACTCCAATTTAAATTTATGAAACCTTTTTTTTTCTACTAGCTACTATTATATAAATAAATACGGTCTGAAAACTATATTTGTAATTAAGGCCAACTGCGATTCCAACTGTCACTTATAGCACAGGGAATCCTATTTTAAGTGACAGAGTATTGTTGTTGTAATCTAATTATTTTTGAAGAAATAAACGTATTTGTATTTGTACTATAAACCAGTTGTACGAGTCAAAGCAAGCAATGGTATCCAAGGCTTCCCTAACGCATTGGGTGGCATTATTTCACCGCGGCACTATTCTAGGAAAGTCGTAAAGCGATCTACATAAAAAAAAAAACTAAATTGGCTGAAACTGCTTGAATTTTAGAGCTCGATTTTTCACGATGATCTTCGTGTCGTTCGTGTCATCAACACTGCAGTATTGAGGGTTTTTTTTTTATTTTACCATTCTCATCATACTTGTGTGAAACAAGTTTTTCTGCAGTTGCAGTAATAAAGAACAAGTACAGATTGAAATAAATATAGAGAAATTTGTCAGTTGCAATTTCTAAACTTGTACCCCATTATGAGAAGCTATGCTTAAATAATCAAGCACATCCTTCTCCTTAGTCAGCTGTGTTCTTAATGTTATTTTTGCTATTGAGATTTTTTTTCTCGTAATTTTGTTATTAGGCTACGACTCATAGGTAATAATATTTTGACGGTGGAGGGTGTCACCTAAAAAGAGAACATTCCCAAGGGCGTCAGTGTCAAAATAAGTGTGGGATAACCTGGTATAGTCACTGCCTTGTCGATAGCATGACCGCATTTAAATTGCAAACCAGTAAGAATTACACAGTCTGCGTTAGACCGAGCAGCATGGTAATTTGGAAGACGCCATGCAAAACGGTAGGTAGATAGCAAAACGTATATTCGTATAACTGTTTTTTTTTTTCGCGGATGAGACATCATCAAATAACTTCTCCCACTCTGGGCGGAGCGTAGGGGAGTATCAGATTTGTACTGACTAAAACCCACCCATTTTCCTTCTATTTCCTTTTAAGCTCCGGGGCGGCGGTATCTCTTTCGGACAATCCGCAAACCCGAAAACAAAAAAATTGATTTTATTCACCCAATTATAAAAGTGGTCCTTCTGTACAGCAACGTTATGACTATTTATGATCCGAAATAATACTCAACGCTTCCCTAGACTACCATAGGACCGCACATTTGAGAACTTTCAGCTATTTGGGTACCGTGTTAAATGAAACAAATGAAATATATGATGCGGTCACGGTGCTGCAACCAACTTAGTTTACGCCACTTTGGGGAAAGTTAGCTTTATTAGCAAAGTTATAACATTCCCGCGAAATTCTTGTTTTGTTATTTTGTATATTATTCATCTTTCAAGCAGGGTCTTGTGCGGTGAACTAAAAAGTAGTATTAGATTTATGTTCTTCTTACTTTTTAATCCTAACCATGTTTGTATTTTGTTGAGAAGCTTGTGGACTTTATATCGTTAACCAAACTAACTTTCTGTCTTCGAAAAGGTAAGATTATTTATGAGCGATGACCAGAAAGTTGTAGTTTGTGAACAAGTTTCTTCCCCTAACTTAACTTCGCCGTCGTCTGGACGTATCGTGCAATGATTGAGATTCATTTGCTGGGTTTTCTTTTTTGCAGAATAAGGAAAAGGTGGAAAAAAGATTTGAGGAGACGAACGTGTTTTTGTAGAACCTCTGCTTACTGAACGCTCAGGAATTGATAGATTGCTTTCGACTAAAACCCACCGCCTTTATTATGTGTTTTGATTTCAATTTGTAACCCTTATGGAAAAATTATAAATAAAATAATCTCAAACTTTATCCTGTATTACTGTAGGGTGGGGTTATAAAGAATTGTAAGCCGTAAATAACTTCGTTTCCCGTTGACCTGACGCATAAAAAACAGACCTTTAGTGGCTTTTTCATCCCACGCAAATCGTAAAAGTCGGTCGAGGGAATAGTTTCTATTCCTTACTAATAAATAGATCCTATATACGCTACATAGCATGGTACGGTCACTTAAGCTGGTTACAGCTGAGATTTTACCCTGAGAACTCTGATATTTAGTGCACCCGAAACTAGACCTTATTTCAATATCAGCAGACCGTACGAGCCCTGCTTTTTCCATACCACACGAGACTTATATCAAAAGCAAACATCGTCAGCTTGTCTTCAGAATATTAAACACATTTATAATATGTTGCAGCCTCGCAGGAGTTGCAGGCTCCAGGGTGGCAGAGTAGCAATGTGGCGGTCTACCACGACCGTCAGCTAAGCTAGCATGCTCATAATAAAAGCTCATTTTATGCTAATATTAGCGCGGGCGGCGGCAACTATTTGTGCAATTTGAGCAGTCTAAAGTGCGGAAGGCAAATAAAGCTACTAAATATTCATGCTGCCGTAATATTGCTGGGTTCAGCAGTTTTTGATGGAGGTGAGTTTGTGGTATGGACAATTAGGGCTGTTTGAGGTTCGCGATTTCTTAATGGCTTGGTGAGTGCTGCCTACTTACAAATGCAAGGGAACTTTGTATAATGAAATACTGTTAGAATTTGCACTTCAATTTCTCCATCAAGTAGGTACCTATTTCGTTTTTACATCCCACTTTGCATTTTGCAAGCCGTCTTCAGTTTATTAAATCGTGGATCCATTTTAGTATCAATAGTAATTATAAACTACCCTGTAACTAAACCCGTGCCTAACACAGCTGCGACCAAGGACCACGAATGGAGTATATGTGTAACTAAACGTATCGCGAAAAAATGCAAAAGGAAAACCTGTAGGGTTTCACATAACAAGCGCCGGACCGCAATAAAACACCTGCAATCCCGAGCTTCTTTCTTTTAACGTCTAACCTTCCTACCCGCCCCCTTCGCACCCCACTCCCCCCTACTTCCTAGCGTGTCGCGTAAACAGGGGAAATTCGAACAAAGAAAATACAGAAGCAATTTGCAAGCTTCCACGACAATACGAAATTTTGCGCAGTAGTTGTTCCAAAGTTGACTAGGTACAACAATTATTCGTGTTCACAATGCAAAATTAGCTCGTCATGTAAATTAAGCTGTTCTCCCACTGACTGATTATAAAGCTCGGGTTTCGCCTTCCAATTTGGTCGGCGATACAGTGAAATGGATCGGTGTGAAAAAGCTAGCGGTGCAAATTGCTTGCATCGAGGCCCGAATTGCACGTATGCCTAATTGGATTGATTGCGTGTGCTGTACATATCCAAATTATATCTCAATTGGAGCTGTTATTAGTTGATTTGGATAGTAACGTAAGTCTATTTTGAACGAAATTTGCACTTTCATACATTAACAGGTACAAGAGATACACAAAACTTATAGACAATATTACAACCCACAAAGTTGTATATAGATCGAGTCTAATACAAGCAAATATAAGAAGAAGACTTTCGGATGTTAATCGCATTACAAATCCATACAATGCAGGCTATGAGGCTACAAAACTCGCCAGGCCATGACAAAATCCGAACGTGTTATTCAGTATTATGTTTTATCTAATATACATGATTACATTATGAATAAAATCAACTGGATTTTTATATCATGACTAATTGAACAAATCCCATCCAGACATGAGACAGGTAAGTGCTTTTAGCGAAAGTTGTGAAACATGGTTTACTGGCTGACTGCTGAGCCGGAGGTCGTGGGTTCGATTCCCACCCAGGACAAACTTTGTGTGATGAGCATGATTGTTTGTTATGTGTCTGGGTGTGATTTATCTATAATATGTATGTATTTATAAATTATATAAGTATGTATATCAGTTGTCTGGTTACCATAACACAAGCTTTGCTTAGCTTGGGATCAGGCCGAATGTGAGTTGCCCCAAGATATTTATTATTATTATGGTTTCAAACTTTCAAAAGTCCTTTGACTTGAGCTAAAACTATCTTATCGATTCTAAAATCCTCATTGTCTAGACTACTATATATATAGGCACTACCCTAACCACGATATATTGGCTCTAATTAAACCCAATATGTAGCTGTATGTAACTCATATCAAACGGCAGCCGTAACGAGGTGTTTTAAAGCACACTCATCGACGCGGACCGCCGTGAAATTAGTCGCACGTCGGGCCCAAGTGTTTGCTCGAATATTCACAATGCTGTACCGATTCGCGGATACATGACTCGGTAATTGAACGTTCAACGATGTTTGATCTTAGGTAGGTGCCAACTACCGCCAATTAAGAATGGTATACCAAACTTAACTGAAAGTAAAGGAAGCTCGTGGAAGAACGAAGGTTCCGCCACCAGAGGGGGTAATATTTCAGTATAATTAATACAATTCAGTGCACAATCTTGCTCATATAAAGCGTAAAATCGGTTAGCTTGCAGTTAGGTTAGGTATAAATATTATCAAATTTCAAATAATAACCAAATATAACATTTTTTAAATTAGACGAGTAGATTCGGAAATTGCAAGGCAAAGTCTTCTGCATTTCTACAAAATTGTTTAAAAAAAAACTTTGCAATACGACGCAGTAAAGTACTCTTACAAGTGGGTATAATTTGTAGAACTATATTATGCATAGAAACCAAGAATTTTTAAAAAATAACTCACAAAGAACGTAACGCACATCGCGAAATGTTTGTCGCACGGATACTTACAATACTGCGCCTATTAGTGTTAGCTACAACCTTTGACTATAACTGGCTGCATATAATCCAGAAAATAAATGAACGTAGGTTTCGGAAACAAGCTCGATATTTAAAAAATATGCAAACGAATTGAATGGTTAGACCAATGGTATTCAAAGCAGAGATTTGGTGATGTATAACTTTCAGAAAATTACAAAAGTAGGTAGGTATTAAAAGACGGTTTGTTTCTTAGTAAAATGAACTGTTGAGAATGTCTATTTCTCTTATTAATTCAGGATAGATAGTAGCCTCTGGAGGATAGATACCCCGATTGTAATTACTTGATTCATCGCGTAAATCGCTTGCTATTTTATTTATCTCTCTGTTGCCTTTATATGGGGATATGAAGATAACTGCATGTTATTTTTAACCAACGAAAACCAGGAGGTACTCAAATTACCCGAATTACGAAGATGATGCAGAGCCAGATGGAAGAATGGGTTGTCTGTGGAGACACGCCACATCCACACTTAAGATCTGAGTCGCCCCCTGCCGGGGTTGCGGGTCCTGCCGAGGTTGCGGGTTGTTCGAAAGAGATACCGCGGCCTCATAACATAAAGGCCAATAGAAGTAACATACGTGGGTTTTAGTCAGAACAAGTCTGACACTCGGAAGTTTTTCGATGATTTCCCAACCGCAAAAAAAAAGATCTGAGCCGCTAATGAATTCCCATCTCTAGAAATTATCTTACTGTAGTAGAAAGATGATTCGGTCGACTCACGTTCGGAATAGGAAAAAGAAGTCGGCCACGGCAAAGAATGCAGTTTCAGAACGAAAAGCTGCAAAATTCAGATGTTTGTATTTCCTATTCTGGGCCAGTGTATAAAAAATCGTCACAATTCAGCGACATCTCTGTTCCGTCCTTTGTTTACCACAAAAACTGTTCCGCACAAACAAAGGCCATTGCATTTCCAAAACTACTCTGTTGTTTTTCGTCGTGCACTTTTTAAAACTGTTGTCCTTATCTGCTAGTAAAACGAAAGCTTACAAACAAAATAGTGTACTTTATGTTTCCATAGCGGGCCAAAACAAAGGCCTATTGCTGGCTGCCTGTCCATATGTCACTGTTCTGACTGGTTAACAAAATGAAAAAAAAGTACTTTGGAGTCAACTTCAATGTCAATCAATTACTCTGTATCTGTATGTAGAACAGTGTGTAAAGAGATAGACCAGAAGGGTTACCATGACATCTTATAGCAGTTCTTATTCCTGTGTGAGAAAGAGATGGTGCTAGACACCCTGTATAAGCCTGTCTCTTTCCCTCACTGGAATAGAATAGAATATACTTTATTGCACACCAAAAATTGAAAAAGAACAAACTGGTTAATAAAAAAGTGCTAAATCTATGGTCACAATGGCGGTCTTATCGCTAATAGCGATATCTGGAATAAGTTCTGTTTTAAGACGTCATGGTAGGGCAGCAGTTATATTTTGAGGGTTCCGTTCCCAAAAGGTAAAATGGGTTCTCGTATTACTAAGACTCCGCTGTCTGTACGTCTGTTCGTCTATCACCAGGCTGTATCTCATGAACCGTGACAGTTGATTTTTTCACAGAAGATGTATTTATGTTGCCGCTATAACAACAAACAAAAACCAAATAACTATTTAACATTTTGCCGTATTTATGGATACGAAACCCTCCGTGCGCGAGTCCAACTCACAATTGTTTAAATTGCGAGCGCATTTGCGCTTTTTTAACAATACGATGTGATTTAATCGTTGCATTAAATAAAATTCACCGAATACTGGAAGTAAACTTATTTTCCATCTTTTTAGTATCTTTTGGAAGTCTGTGTTTTTTGAAATATAGTTTTTTTTTTAATTCGGGGTTTTGAGCTATGGTATGGTGGTATCTCATACAATATCTCGAAAATAAATCTATTTAAATCGGCCCACAATTGACGGTAAAATCACGTAACAAACATACAAAAAAAGAAACAGTCGATTTGAGAATCTCTTCAATGAATTATTACAATTGATGTAATTTCAAACATCACACACAATCACATCTGAAACACATATAAAAAAAGCGTCTCGCGGTGTTTGTATATTTGGTAGGTCTGAGAATCGACCAACAATTTTTCTTTCTTTATTTATTTTAACTGAGCAGTGGGTGAAACCGCATAGAATTAAAATTATTATCCAATACATCGCATCGTCGAAAACATATTTTCAAATTCCTATAGCTACAGGAAAATCTTTCTGATTAAGAGTCACACATGTTGTCTAATTAAATAAATAGAAAACTTCTCATCACACATTCTCAGAATCCGTTAAGTCATCAGAATCTCGATCTTATTTATATATATACAGCTTTACAAGGAAATTCGACATCTGGTTCCATCCATCCGAAGTTCATAGACGAAGGAAAAGAACTTTGTTCTGAAATAAAACTACAACTACCCTTTTCAAAAGTGAACATAAACAATTTTTACATTATTCCAGCAAGATTTCTGCTGATTTAAAGCCACAATTTTACAGAATAGACCATTAGCATGTTAGTTAACCAATTACCCTGAATTGCCAGTTGAAAACACAAGTTTTATGCGGGCGAAGCCGCAAATAGAGACTAGCGAACTGCGGCTGCAAATATTAGTAGACGGTACACCACAAATAAGTAGTAACGAGCCGTCACTAACAAGTTTGTAAAAGGCGGGATAATCGTTTACTTCACAAGCCTTTTCATTGGCCATTTCACTATCCATTACTTCTTTTCTAGCAAAAAACGTTTTAGCAAAGCTGAAAGTAATCTCTCAATGTACGGCACAAATATTGGTTTTATACAGAAGTTATGACACAGTTTCAATGAGCCGCGAAGCTGAATGGTCGTGTCAAGGCAATGACTGGAATAATATCACTATGCAGGGATCCAACGAGTGACGGGTGAACTGACAACTGTTTGGCTTGGGTTGTGGTTAAGCGGTGTGTTGGCTAGTAAACTCGGAATGACCGAGTGTAGTTGCTACTATGCGGCTACCGTGAGTTATTTTACGTTACACGTTTCGTTGCGGTTAGTGTTTATTCGTTTTTGGTTGGTAGTTAACTTAATCCTATTTCTTTAAGTTTATAGAGCAGCTGCTTTATGTAAACCTAACAGTAACGCTGGCTGATAGTCTTTAAGAAACTTTCATGATTTTTATCTGCCATAATCGCCAAGAGCTCTAAAATCCTTTCGCTACCTACAAGTTGAACAATCGTCTCTATCGATTTTGACTTGAATATCAAAAGATTTGCGAACAAATCTCATAGAGCCTTACATCGAAGTTTAGGCGTAGACACGTGCGTTTTGAAATGTGGAGCGCATTAACAACAATTTGTGCGTTGTCATACTACGAGACAGATATGTTCCCTACAACGTGCCCTCCGCGTTACAGACATGATTTATAGCACGTGATTCGTGTTTAAAATCAACCCCTGTTGAAAAGACTTGATTGATCAATACTTTAACAATGTGTTTGTTAAAAAAAAAATAAAGGGTCTCGATAAGACTCGCCAAAACTTTCCTTGCCTACAAATAATATTAAATTTCTACATTGTCCCCAGGTCAGACAAAATATGAAACTTTTCTATCGACTATTGTAGCAAATTTCGTTCAAAACTTCGCAAAATCTTTTTAAAAGTTATTGCGATCGTTTTAAGCATCGCCGAACACCAAAATCAGTCAAAGGAAAACACGAAAGCCTCATGTTTCATGAACGAATATTCGAACATACTCAAGGTACCTTATAAAGGAAGGAGGTACCTATCATACATATATTTATGAGAGTCTGGAGGCACCAAAGGCGGGCAGGTACACAATAGCATAACTAGCTTTGAACTTGGTCTAGAACGAATACGCAGAATAAACAGACAATATTTCATGCAGTAATGTTCATTAAATTCGTCCCTTTTCTATATAAAGAGGAGAAACACGGCAAATTGGCAGTTAGTACCTGCCGCTCCAAACAAAATAAAATGACTCCCTAATAAAACCCTTCACGAATGATTGGAACGAAACGACAAAATTATTCAGTTGGAGTGACGGTAAAAAAGTCATTAAAGGGACGCCATTCATGTCGACGGTGGTCTATTTTGGAGTATTGTATCTTTATCACTGTTCCGTACGGAAAGTGGGAATGGAAGTGTTAAAAGTATTGTAGCCGTGGAGGCGAGAGCCGGAGTGATTCTGTGGGGGAAGCCGCCGGGCGTCGGAATAGAGAATGGAAACGGGACAAAGCTTGTAAAATTTTAACGTTAGTTCAAAGAACTAATATAGACGCTTTACTTTTATTTCCGTGACAAATTGGAAAAGTAGGAATAGCTTTGTAGACGTTATTAAAATATTTTCGAGTAGGTAATGAGATTTTTTATCTGAAAGGTTGTTTTGTCTGACAAAGGAAACGCCTATAGATCGTACAGAATTAGGTGTGCCTTATTCTTTTAGACCTAAACACTTACCGACACATTACATTCATGCAGGCCAATATTCCCGTTACGTCGGTAATTTGATGCCAAAGTTGGTGGTGGCGCCACCTCCTGCCGTTACATTTTATGAATGTTATATGTATGAGTTTCTTTATGGTATTCTTCACGTTTTGTTGCCACTCCATACAAGCTTTTCGAAATCGTTATAACTTTTGAGAATTTGTTACTATAAGCACGAATCTTGTAAAACAAAAAAGAAACCCTACATTGGAGATGCGTAAGGAAAAAATCGATGTAAACTTACGACGAACTAACCTAAACTATTTCAAGCACCTTGGTATGATTAGAATTCTTAAATTATTTCAAAACCTCCACCTAGGTAGCACCCGAATCATCCAAAATTCTAAACCACAAAACAATCTTCTCATTTTACAACCGTGTCTAATTGAACAATAAAAAAGCCACAACTTAATCGAAAAACAATCCTATTTCTCGCTAGCCACATTGGACAACGACATCCCAGTTTCTTAGAACGCCTTACTTGACAGACATTACTCAGGCAGTCAATCCGGGTGCGCAACCGCACGACATGTGGTCTGTTATCTGACCCCGGGGTGCTCGAGAGAAAGCCCATAGCAACCCGTCCAACGGGTCCCGTTGACACACATTTCATGTTCCACTTCATTTCTTTGTGCTTTACTACGCCGTGCCCGTAATACGTGTGTTTTACCCGCGAAATCCCGGCCCTTTTTGGCGATTGTATTGACTTGTAGGTTGTTGTTCAACAATCGTGGAGATTTCTCTTCAATCCTTATTGAGGAGCATTGAA
Organism: Ochropleura leucogaster; assembly: GCA_958449745.1. Lineage (NCBI taxonomy): Eukaryota > Metazoa > Arthropoda > Insecta > Lepidoptera > Noctuidae > Ochropleura > Ochropleura leucogaster. The sequence goes on from OY288206.1 coordinate 8,040,990, forward strand.
TTAGGAACCAGTGAATCATAGAAAAAGCTTTGCTTGAAAATAAGAAACTAAATGCCTTCTTCTTTAAAAAACACCTTCAAGTAACTTCCATTGATTTGGTATCTTGCTTCAACATTTTGTAGCGTAGATATATTAATATGTATGGGTAATCTGATAAATCATTCTGTATGGGTAATCTGTGTACCTAACATTGAACATGAAATCATACAGTCTGCTCCCAAAATAAACAGAATTGCAACGCAAATAGCAGTCATTAATTTGGCTCAGTGCTGTTGCAAAGAGCATAATGTCAATTAATAACTCTTTATTAACATTTTGCCATTCCGTAAAATTAAATCCTGTCATGCACGATGTGTATTGATCGATTATTTAATTACATTACTGTACATCATTGTTAAAATATTTCGTTAATCGTACATAATATTTTTATATCATAACGGAACAGAAACTAGTAGGTAATGATGAAAAAGTCCCTACAAATATGCGAAGGGTTTTCTTATAGCAAATAAAATGGTGGAAATTGATAACAGAAACGGTCGATATTAATGTAGATACGTACGAAATCAATAAGCATAAGTATATTTTTTGATTTAGTCAACAGGTCGTTCCGACAGGAAACGAGAGCTGCTGATTGTATTTGATCATATCTAAGAGACTCCCAGTCTCGTGTGTACACTATACAGCGACTGTGGCAGATCTAGTCTGCTTCGGAAGCAGTCAGGATATTGTACTAACTATTGGCATTAATCGCAGAAGTAGTTTAAGATGATTTGGAATCTGTTTAATGTTAAAAGTTGATATAATGTAACAATGAGGGTGGCATAATCTATCTAGAATCTAGATTATTACCCTCTTTAAACCAATAAAGAAAAAAAAACCGGCCAAAAGCGAGTCAGACTCGTGCACCGAGGGTTTCGTATCAACTTACAACGTGAACAGCCATGCCATTTGATTGAATTGACTTATAAAATTGGTGTTCTCAGCAAAAAGTTACCACAGAGTTGTATATGGTTTTAATTTCAACTCGATTCCACGCGTTCCCGAGATAAAGGCTCGTGACAGACAGATAGACAGACAGACAACAAGGTGATCCAATTTTTCCTGTTGAGATACGGAACTCTAAAAGTTAAAAAGTAATACGCAATTTTCCTCACATATGCTCGTATAGATAATACTCGCACCTACATCGGTAATCCTCACAGCAATTTGAATAAATATAGGTAGGTACTATCATTGATGCTCCCCAGTGTAGCTGGTGTCAGCCTTGTTAAAAATGTATGGAAATGAAATGTAGCGAACACAAATCAAACATGGTTTTAAAATAAACCGATGGAATTGGAATGAAACGAAATGATTGTATCGCTATCCAAATCCTCTTACGAATCCATTATTGACATTCGTAAATTGATATTAATCGAATAGGTAGGTACAGCAATTACAGGCTGAATGGTTTCGGCTTACATAATTATTTTATTTTGTAATGTTGGTAATATTGTTTCAGTTGATGATTTTTAGGGTTCCGTAGTCAACTAGGAACCCTTATAGTTTCGCCATGTCTGTCTGTCCGTCCGTCCTCGCTTAATCTCTGTGACCGTTAGCACTAGAAAGCTGAAATTTGGTACCAATATGTATATCAACCACGCCGACAAAGTGGTAAAATAAAAATTGGAAAAAAAAATTTTATTAGGGTAGCCACCCTTATATGTAAAGGGGGAAGTTATTTTTTTTTAATTTCAACCCTAACGTGTGATATATTGTTGGAAAGGTATTTAAAAATGAATAGGAGTTTACTAAGATCATTTTTTGATAATGTCAATAATTTCGGAAATAATCGCTCCAAAAGTAAAAAACAATGTGTCCCCCCCCCCTCTAACTTTTGAACCATAAGTTTAGAAAATATGAAAAAAATCTGAAAAGTAGAACTTTATAAGGACTTTCTATGAAAATTATTTTGAACTTGATTGACATAACAGTTTTTGTACAAAAAAAGAAGTTGTAAAAAATAATTTCTGGACTAAGTTTGTTCCCATACTTGGATAATAATAGAATAATAAAATACAATTCCCTAGTGTTCAACGTCCAACAAATAATAAACTCATAAGTGGGAACACTTATGGTGACGGACGGGAAACTACGGAACCCTACACTGAGCGTGGCCCGACACGCTCTTGGCCGGTTTTTATGTTTGGAATACGGTTTTACGCTCTTTGCTATATTTTTGATAAAAAATCTTACTCATAATTAAGCAGAAATAATCCTTTAACTTTACTTCTTTAGTTACTTTACCTATTCTTCTAATTACCGTCATTATTCAAGCCTGAAAACTTAATAGACAGAGTACTGTTTAGCCCAAGCCAAGATAAAGTGGTCTCGTTCCGTAGATTAAGTGAATCTCATAATTATTGTGAGCCAGACTTAACTAGACAGCACTCCGGCCATAGACGTCTGACTTGGCGGTCAGTAGCCGTCCATAGACAAACCGTCTCGGATTTCCTACTGCACTGCTTTGTTTGCTGACGTCAGGGCGTGTTTAATTTGTAACCTAGGTACGTCTGGGTAGCCGTTTGGTTTGATGAGTTTATTGTAGTATGCTACCAAATAGTTCTGACATAGCTAACTACGTGTCTTATGGAAACAAGCAGTAGGTATATGAATTAAGTTCTAGACAGAGACATGTAGCGAGTAGATCGTTAGCTAAATATTTTGTTATTCTTTACAATCTCTGCATCATTTCCAGAATTATAGACTCGGTAAGTAATATTCCATTAATCCAATTAATAAATAAGTATTTTCTCGTTGTGATTCTGATAACTCTCTTCACTAATTATGATGAACTAGAACTCTATGCTTGGATAACTAAATATTTTATAAGTCTATGGTTCATTATTAAAAGCTAATAACTTCTTTGTAATTAAAAAAAAAAGGTAACAGAAAAGCTCCCAGCTTATACCTAGAAAGCTTAAGCGTAAGCTTAGAATTTATGAAACAATGTTTTGTGCAGTTAACCCTACATCAGTGTCAACGGGGCGTGAACGCAGTCACTCATGATTATGGAAATGTGTCTAACAAACCGATTATAGCCGTGCTATTTTGCTGTCGAGATTTGGAACAATTCACGAAATTGAACAAATTAGGGTCGAAGAAAAAATGTGGGTAGTTAGGTACAGCTCTTGAAATATAAAATTGGGAACAACTCTTATTTCTTGGGAACCTTACTAATATTATAAAAGCGAAAGTGAGTTTGTTTGTTTGTTTTTTTTGTTTGTTACCTCTTCACGCTTTAATACCTAAACCAATTTTGATGAATTTTGGTACAGGGATAGTTGGGAACCAGGAGACGGACATAGGCTAATTTTTATTAAAAAAAAAGTGGGATATGAGGGAGAACGAGGGAAGAAAAGGGAAAACTTAGCGTTGCTATTACAAATCAATCAGGCGCAAGAGCAAAAACTGCAGGACTGCTTGGTGTGTTATACCGAATTTAACGCGTGCGAAAGCTAGTGTATAATAAGCACCGGTAGTTTGCACCCTGCTTCATACCGGCGGATTACTATGTTTTATATTTTTTTACAAAATCTTATGAAAATCCTAAAATTTTTAATACTGTAAAATAACTTTACATGATCAGTATTATAATGGTATTTCGCCAATGAATAGGGTTTGTCTTGTTGAAAATATATCCTAGTTCCATAAAATATAAGGCTGCTATTGCGATATGCTCTCACATCGAATAATCGAAGCATTGAGATAAACTAGCAACGAAATGTACCCAATGTTCAAATGATCGGTGTACCTATGACAATGTCAAAAATACCTAGGTAACCTAATAAATTCAAGGCCTCAACATTTGTTATTAATTTCAACTGCATACCTCTACCCGTTCCCGATGTAAATAAAGGTCTTAACAAACTAACAGACAGACGGAAAACAAAGTGATCCTATAAAATAAGTTAAGGCGGGTAAAGCGTTTGAACCACACCTGTTACGAGAATCTCCACCTAGAATTATATCCTACTGTTCATGCCAAATCGTATACTAACCGCTTAATTAGTGTTAAGTGCATACCGTTCATTCAGCATTCTTCACATTACTGGTCGTGTTAAGTGTGTAAACAAAATGCAGGTGACGAGTTACGAGGACACTTCCTGTTCTTTAGCAGTGAAGGTAGTGACGAATCTAAGGCTTCCAAGTTCTACCTGGGTGTGACGTTTTGTTTTACGATACGATAGGTACCCCATCGTATCGCTTTTGATGTTTTAAATAACTTAGTGCAAAAACCACGAAGATTTCAATCAAATCAATCCGTCCAATCGATAAGTAAATCACTCATAAAATTACTAAAAGTAGTCCCAAGAAGTAAAATTACAGCACTCTGCTGTCTTCATCAAGCTATCTGCATCGAAGAAAAAAAATTGGCTGATCTTAGTAGTACCTAGGTAGGTATTACAACTAGGTATTGCATCATTTTCTTAAAGCTTAGAGGTGCCAACATCTCTGTTCAACCATTAAAGTTAAAGCTTTTAAAGAGCAGCATTAAATAATCTAAATCAAAGCAAACAACGCACCATTGCCCCAGCTCCTTGTTCTCCTCGAGACCAGACGGCGTCGCCAGCGTGTCGGCATCACCCTCCTGTCGCCCACCCGGATGCTCAGGGATCACGCGCTCGATCGTCGTCACCTCTTCGATGTCCGAGTCGATCCCTTGCGCGAAATCCATGTAAAACGACTCCCGGGAATCGCTGGACCCCCGCCGCAACTTTAGCGACAGGTCCGGTGAACTGTCATCCATTTTTGTAAACACTATTCCTTCATCCTTCACTTGAATAGTTTAGGAACCAGTCAGAACCGTCTTTTCACTTTGTGCGACATTCCGAAGGTGTAGTTAACCCATTTTCGTTCGTTGAACTTGAAATTAAGTTTGGAATTTATTCGTGGGCATTACTGTTACTAAGTTTAGAATGTGTACGAAATAATTAATTAAAACTGATCCTTTGTACATTTTTAAGTACCCAAGTAATAAAAAAATACCCCATGTTTTCAACGCAACAAAAAAGGCTCGCACACAAACAATAGCAATTTATCTTGTCGCGCTACAAAAAGGCCGGTTCGACGTAAAAAGAACAATGACCTGTGAACCGTTCCTAGTGTAACCTTCCCTAAAATCGACACCGCTTCCTGTGCCACTAATAACCGACGCACACCGACACATGCCGTTTAACACATCTGTGTGCGTCACTACGCACTACCCAGTGGTGGAGACTTATTCGCATTCGGCTTCTTTTCAATGACTTATACGAGCGCCGAAACTGCCGAAAGTGCTATCAATCAAATCTCGACGCTTTGTATGGCGGGTAAGTTATGAATATGTATTTCCGGTAATACATCTTGCCTCTTATTTTGGTCAGTGGTACAATAAATTACAGCATTTGTTACAAACCAGATTATAAATATTAATACCAATCATCCTTGGACCCCCTCTTTAAGCCTGTTACACGCACTGCTTACCATATTGATGATAACAATAACAATCTAAAAGCTTTTAAGTATAATAGATTCTTACAAGAATCTTGCGCCGAACAGAGGGCTCGTTCTTAGAGCGTTCTATGATAATGATAAGGCACGTTTAAAATTAATATTAATACCACATCCGTGAGCGATATCAATCGCCGCCGATCCCTCGGGAACAACAATAATGCCCAAGAACAAACATATTCATTTACACACGACAGCCAATCGTGCGATACGTATGCTAGACACGCATCGCACGACGGAGGCGGAGGCGTATTGACACGGAATAATTCAACGGACAGTCACTCACACCGATACACGTTAACGTAGTAGTAAGCACGTGCGTGGTACAGAACGCGACGGGCGTCGACGGCGCCCTCCCGCGGCAGAGGTTGGCGCGCGATTGCCGCTCGCAGCGAACGCAGCGCGCGGGAAGGGCGGGGGATGCACCCTCGGTCCCTCGCGCGGTGCGGGATCAATCTCACGCGGGCACCCGGCACCCGATATTCGGGAAACGGTGCCATTCACTACATTATCGAAACAGGAACTAGATGGGATTAGCGCCGTCCGACATGCGGATTGCGGGGCTCATTGAAAATGAAACAATTATGAGTATACCTATATAAGTTTATAACATACTTTCTATACATATCAAACAAGTGATTATACTTACATAATTCAATTATACACTCAATATCACAATACTTTTTAGTCTTTATTAAAACAATTGTTTACATGTTGGGTGTAGTATAGGAGCGTAAGGCTACGATTTCAGATACATGCATAATAATTACTTATTTACTTTTATAAATTTAAGTTAAACGCATGTGATGTTTAGTTCACCCTAGGTTGCAAATTACAATTGTATTTCGGTCATCAATTTATTGTAGGTACACTTGGAAAGAAATAAATTTCAATTTCTATTATATGTTTTGGACTGTTTGAAATTCCAAATTATCTTAAAGCGAATAAGTGATTATGTTTTAAATTTACTCAATAATTGCATAAAATAATATCAATTTTAAGAGCTTTACTTTAAAATAACTTGGAATGATTTGCCCACTCTCTGCAATTATCACATAGTTTAATGTGGGATTAAATAGTAATAATAATTAGCCTATTAAAATACTAACAATTTTTATTATTAATTCCAAAACTCAACGACATAATAAGGTTCTACAAATAACATTTAAACATGCATTTTTTTCCGTATTTTGGTATGATCTTATACTATGACATGTTAATGAATTAATAGCAAGAATCCGACGATTTCGACAAAATTAAGACAGGTTAAGCCCTAGTCTTCGTCAAATAAAACAATAAAATTTCGAAGTTATAAAATAATTATTATCTAACCTATATTATAATGGAGACACTTGAATGGTTTCACAAGGATAATTTCAGAGATGCGCGACTGCTTTCGGTCTCGTAGGCTCTAATTCCACGTACGGACAAAACCCATGAATTAATACATGTTTCGTGAATACTTAAATAATATCCCTGCTAGAGTACATCCATATAACAGTTGCAATACATGACGTGTTTTCCCATGTGCAAATTTAAAAACAACACCCTAAAAATACAGTTTGTTATCATTAAAAGACGGTTTATTAACTTGGCACATTTTTATCCCAATATTATAATGATAAAGAATCCATCGAGATAAAAACATCATGATCCATTACTGGATGCAAATAAATCAAATCCAAAATTTGTTTAAAAAAGGCTCTTGGTGTCATATCTAATAATAAGTACTCCAATTTACACTATTGTCAAAAATAAGATCGCCGGAGACCAGAGAAACACCGTAGTGATAATGTTGGGATTTTCGCATATTGTCGCAGAACTGAAACACAGGATTACCTTGTTCTGGCCCAAAACTTGGGTGAGCTTGACATAGATTTAGGAACAAAACTATATTTAACGTTAACCTTATATTTTTGAATACATTTTATTTATGTCTACAAAAGTTATTTGTTTTTGAAGCAGTTCATGCAGATTATGTTGTGCTTAAACTAACTAAGCTCACAGCGATTAATCCAAACTAGGTCAGCGAATTTCTAGAATCGACTAAGGACTGTTATGGATGTGTTACCGAACTCCTTTGTTAAACTACGTTAATTGCTTTATTTATTTTTATTTTATATAATTAAAAAAAAGTAATACCTGAAATACAAATAAATAGCCCAGAGACTCCAATAATACGAGCTGTGTCCAGAAGTAAAGGTTACTAACTCAAGTCCGTGATCCAGCTGCCTAACCAGGGACTCATCAGATATTAGTTAGGGCTCTTTGCAATTACAACAAGCTATAATAAACTCTGTGTTCATATCCCACATGTCGACAGTTCGACACCCTCGCGTTATTCCAACTAGGTTTATTATAAGTTTGAATATTAGGTCAAATCTTTGGTTAACTATTTAAAAGGCAATAATTTAAGGTCATCTATTTCTGTTCTCCAGTGACTTAGATACTTGTTGTAAGTTTAGTCGTAATGTAATATAAATGTAATTCTTTGAATCTTGTTGGCCTTAGAACCAGACTTTGTAGATAATTGCCCTAGGTTTTTAGTTTAACTTAGGTTGGACTTGTAATTCAGACCACTAGACCTCACGAATTTGAATGACTTTTTATTTTAAACAAAATAACATGACTTTGTGGTTTTAAAAAAAAACCTGGCTGAGCGATAAGCTATCGCGCTGCATATCGCAGATTCGATCAAAATGCCATCAAAATTAATGAAGATGCTTTATAAAGTCGTTTTCATGTAAAAAAAAGTATTTATAATATATTTGGCCAGCAACAAAAAAATATCTATCAAATTCATTTGCTAAAGAAAATGTGCTATGTAATGATACGACCTTAATTTGTGGAATAAATTAGTAAAATTATGTTTAAACAGATGTTGGATCAAGCTATTGTTTATGGTTTAAACGTAGACATTACGGATATTTGTATAATCAAGAAATAGAATCATAAAATAAGTACATTGTGAAAAATCTGAGATCTTTCGGCCGGACGTTTTTTTATATGTTTAATCGTTTCATAGAAAAACAAAGAATTTTGTATAATCGCGTATTATGTTAGGCGGTTGACAGTATTTCAGACGCGTTCAGAAAAAATGAAACTGATTGATTGATTGATTATGTTATCAAAGAGGAAGTTTAGTAATATTTACTTTTCCGATATTTTCATACTAGTATGTACTTCACTTTTTGCGGTCTTGAACCCGATGGCAAAACATTCTGTTTACGTAAATTGTAACTACCTTCTAGTCACCCACTCTCCGGATCTCGCAAAAAATATAACCTCTTTTGGTTCGTACAAAAACTGGCATGTGAATAATTTAAACAGTATGAAAGTTTATATTACACAATATTAAAAAAAAAAAATAACCAGACATAACTTTGGCAAACAAGTTTAGACTAACCAGATCAACTTGTTTAATTTTAGACTTTTGTCAAACCTTAAGATAACAGAGAAGATTTTATTGGTAAAATTGATTCACAAGGCATGTTCACACGCTGATCGAACTGATCTCCCAACTACCGATCATCACTGTAGATTTCCCGTATGATAAGAGATCCGCATAAACTGGTTTTGTAAAGGTTGATGTATCGTCGTGTGTACTATTAGGCATATTTCACTCATCTATTAAATGACTTAAATTACATAATATTTAACGTTGCGTTATTACATTACTTTCATTAAAGGTTCGATATACATGGAGTACCTACTAATTATTTTCACTAATTTCTGATTAAATGTCTAATGATATTGAAGACTTGGTCATACTTTAAAAATATAAGTACAGTACGTAATACATATTGCGAAGAAATCATTACTACTATTCAAATTTGGAATATCTACAAATTCAAACGATTAAAAAATATACATATTCTATACATATTCCGCACGGAAACTAAATCCAAAATGTAGATAGGACGATAGATATCGCACAATAACTTGTTTTACTATGTATCTATTTCATACGGCCATGCGACGGAAGACAAAGTCTATTACATACTCATAGAATAAGAATGTATGAAGCGAAACTCGCGCTTGTTTTTTTTTATTGGTACCAGGCAGCGCCTCTATTCCCAAACCGCTGCAACTCTTGAAAGCTAGAATCAACAGTGGCGACCACCAGAAAAGCGTTGAGACTATGAAGCTCGACAAAGTCCTGGAGAAACAATTTAACTATCTTGGATCCCGGAACGAAAATTGTCAGAAAATAATAGCAGAGGAAAAAAAAATCGTCCTTGAAAAGTAAATGCTGATGGAACTATAATGTTTAACAACAAAAAAGGTAGGAGCGGTGACAGTAATCAAGAACATCGTCTGCCTAGCCTTTTCTTAACGATGACGAGGTCGGCTTTCAGTCTTACCGGATCCAGCTGAATTCTACTTTCAGTCTTACCGGATCCAGCTGAATACTAGTATTTCACATGAACCGACTGCCTATCTGATCTCCAGTTAGTACGAGTTAATACGAAACCTTTTGGTAAAACTGGTTGTCAGACTTTAAAGCCACAGACTACTTATAATGATTGTCAAAAATGACAGTTGGGAAAAATGGCTTAAGTTGCTTTCTGAGGCACGGAAGAAACTTGGTATGTAATGCGTGGTTACCCATCTGCGAACTAACCAAGGCAAGCGAGATTTTACCTAAATATCGACCCGTCCGTCTGTTATTATTTAGCTACGAGCTTGAGAGTATTCAAACGAATTTCTTACTCTATGGTCATGCCCATACTTTGCCAAACCATAATGCTCAATCTAAATTTCTTATAAATAATTTGAAATAATATCAATAGAAGAACTAGGGAAAATTATCAGTAATGGAATAATAATGGTTTTGATAAATTGCTTAACATGTATAGGGGACTGTCATAGTGTGGACAAGATTCCCACGTGCAACGTTACTTGTCTAAACAACGTTATTTAGAGCCATACATGATTGTGTAACCATTACATAAACAACAATCACAATACTTCAAAAACGTGTCTCATTACTTGGTTTAACGACTCCTTTAATGATGGTTTGATATTTGATATCTGCTGTAATAATATAAGTGTGTGTGTACATGTTTATCCGATGCATTTGCCCCACTTGAGGCCGCCACAAGCCATCGCACCAATTAGGTATACCGCTACAGCTGCTACTCCTCCCATTATAACGTACATCTTTATGTTCTTCCAGAATAAGGAGCGCTGCAGAGTTCTTGATGTGTGGCGGTATTGTACGGACTGAAATAGAAGGATTATTGAATGTATTAAAACGGCATTGAATGTATTGAGGCAATATCTAGAAAAAAAAACCCTAGTCATTTTAGTAAAGGCCAAGTTGATAATGACAACATATTTTTATGATGACCTACTTTTAATGGAACGATTATTCTATTTCAAACGGTGTATGTTTGAGTCGAATAATAGTTTTGGTTAAAATTAATAATATAACATTTTTAAATATTTTACAGGTGTACCTAATACATAGTACCTACCTATTAGTAGTTGTTTCGCTGGTTATATTATGTAAAAGAGGGCGAGCCTATTACCATGAAACGAGCCCAAATCTAGACTACGTGGCTGCCACTGAGAAATTCCAGATGGGAAAACTCAATGTTACCACAGGTCGGACGACCCGGGAATTGAACCCAGGACCTCATTTTCAGCGGTTGAGCTGTTGAGCCACGAGGCAGTCAAGAAGAAGTATTGATGAGTGAGTATGAATGTGGATGGGTATAAGAGTACAGGAAGACAAAGACACGATTCGGTTAAGCAGACAACAACCTCCTAAGTTGATATGTGAGATGCCATTCAAGGATCAAAGGAATGATGGCCTGTGTGAAGGTTAATATGGCAAGACACTTCCTATCTGATGGAATGACGAGTAATAGGGGGGTATGAGAGAAAAAGACATGCTGCATCGACCCCAAATAATTTTGAAATAAAATCAGGAAATGATGATACATGATAATTATTTGCGAGTACACCTTTGCTAACACCTTTGGTATGTCCAAGCGTGACGTTTTCTCTTTTAAACTACTACTACTTTACTAAAGTAAACGTTACAAATGTGGAAACATTCTAGTTATCAATAAAATACTTACACCCGTCGCTAAATTGTCAGCCTTATCCACTAGTAATTCTAATTTCTCCCCGCGCATTGCCATGTTATCTGAAATTAATTAAAAAACACACAATTAATTCTCAAAAGGAAAATGAATTTACATAAATGACTGCTACCTATTTGTAGTACAATAATTTACATTTTTGTAGGACTGTAATGTATCTTGTGTTTTATTTATATGTGCATTTGCACTTGAGTAAATCTTTACATAAGGCAAAATTTGTATGTTGGCATGTTTGTAGTTATCTTCGTAACTGCTGCTCCCGTTTCTATTCACAAAGGCTCCAATTCTAGAAGTCTCTTTTTTTTATTGGCTTCACGTTAGCGAGATACACTTACGACTTCGATGAATGGGAACGTTTGCGAATATGGGGGCTTACAGGGGTGTAAAATAGCCACTTAAGCAGAATCAGAATAGGTTAAATATATGAATAATCATTCGTGAAATGGTCACGAAATGACAATTCACAATATTAACTGTATTCTGTCCGCTAAAGAGTCCATTTTAGGCCCCTGATTCTAAAAAAACTTTCACTAAGGAGATTCTACATAATCCTAATGTGCCATAGACGCGAGTACATTTAAAATGTTACTATACTAATAGTATGTATGTAAAATCAGTAGGCAAGTAGGAGACTAGAGAACGAAACATTAATCATATCTTGAATCATTATATTAATTACATGAAATTATTGTAAGGCCTTGGAAGATGCAGTAAGCCATAATGATCTGAGTATAAACACGTTATTTAGGCAGCACATCAAGCATTAAAATATAATAGCAGTCTACTAATATTTATTCTAGAATGTTTTTAAGAATCTATAAACATAACCTGCTATCCTGCGGGGTTTAACCCTTGTCTTTGGTAACTGTCCCGCTCTTGTGGGTAGTAGCCTGATATTATATAGCCTATGTTACTTAGTGATACTGGAGCTTTCTCATGGCAAAAGAATTTTAGAAATTGGTCCAGTGTTTTTTGAGTTTATTTGTTGCATGCAAAAATACAAATCTATCCTGGTTATAATATTGGTGTAAAAATAAAAAATTGTTTCCATATATCTGTATACGAAAGACTTTGCAACCTAACCTAACGCAACCGGTGTGACTTCATTAAAAAGGCAATCATGCGAAGATTAACACCACTTATATCACACTGACACTGAGAAGCTCGAGCAGCGGTCAAAACCGGTAGGCACAGCTAGTATAGAATAAAATATTATAATGACTTGCATGTCTTTAATCTAACAGCTATTTAGAACCTTGCATACATAGGGGCACACTACACTTAGTTTTTATTTTGCCCGGTAATAATTCTGTTCTATCATATTTTTTGTCAAGTGAATGGATAAATCTAGACAGATAATACTTAGACTGATAGGAGAAAGTAGGTCAAATAGGTATGATTAAACTTAGCTTAAGCAAAATTATTATGCATGAAATCATAACATAAATTAAGTATAATGAGGAAACCAATGTAGGAATACTTCAGTTTTCACAAACAAAATATTCAGGTTCATTCAGGTTCGTTAAATACTCAAGAAAAAATATTGAATAGATGTACAGAAAGCACAAAGTTCTATTGACTTTGTTTATACATCTGTAATTAGTGCCTAATCATGCATACAACTGAAGCATTGGCCTGCAATGTAAAGTAAACAATAAATGACTAATATTTTAACAACATCCATCCATAGATTAAATACATCACTTTTATAAGTAAATAAGTCTCTCCATTACATACTCAGTCAATGACACTTACATAGGTAGGTATATACTGCAGTTTACATGTATGCAAAACACAGATAAGGGCAGATAAGTTTTATTTATGTGAAACAATCTGCTATCGAAACCAGAAGAAAAAATAATTGACTGTTTTCATACATACAAATTAGGGTCATTTGTTATATTTGGTTTAATGTAATTATTTAATGGTACTACATACTATGTATACAAGAATAATAGTAATTAAAATGTTTGTAGACCATATGCTTTGCGGTTTATTAAAATTCTTTAATGGCCCTTCAGTAAAACTAATAAGAGGAAAATTTATGCATTTAATAAGTATTTACACAAAACATTTATGGATGTCAAAATCCAACCAAAAAAAAAGCTTAATTCAGCTCTGTTGCTAAAATATTCTACAATTTGACCAAGGCTGTATGGAAATGTTAAAATATTTGTTACATTTAAAAACTTAGCCTTCATTGTTATCAAGGTAATTTTACAAGTTGTCTGTTGAATATGTGCATTTTTTATTTAATAGCATTATTCAAAATATTTCCTACTTATTTGTCCATATTATTGAAGTTTTAACAAGCACTATGCAGCTATGGCCTGTTATCAAAAGATGAGTCAATAGTGGGCAATCTGTTTGTGTATCATTTAAGATTTACTTAGTAAATTATAGGAATTATTGCACTCCAGTAGAGGTTAATGCATCAAGTCTATCTACAATAGCTCCAACTAAACCATTATGAAAAGGTGTAATTGTCATAGTAACTTACCAATATTCTTAACCATAATAGTCTTGAGTTCATCCAACTCGCCATGTACTCTGGATATAGTATCAAGGTCTTTAGAATCACTATAATGTTTCATCTCAGTGGCTAGTACTCGGGCAAACTCTCCATTCATGGCATAGGGGATGGCGGTTTGAGCCGTGTCACCAAATAATGTCGAAAATCTTCTCTTGATCTCATTGAGGAATAAGAATGCTCTCGAACGTTGGAATTTCTGAAGAAAAATTATCGGCATAGTAAGAATTGAATTGTCTTTTTATTTATGATATTCAAGGTTGTACTTAAATAAATCAACTGTACTCACATCATCGGTAATGCAGAAATAAACCAATTTGTTTTCCGCAACATAGTGGAACAAATAATTTCCATGAGAGTACGTCAACTTATCATCGTGGGGCGGTATCTTCGATAGTAATTGTTCTGCAACTTCTGTAAAATTTCCTGCACATGTTGCATATTTAGCTAAAACAACTGTACCTCGGGCCACAACACTAAACAATATAGGCATTTTGGTCAATTACGTCGGTGAATTGTAAAAGAAACAAAGGAGAACACGAAACGATACAGTAAACTTTCACACACTTTATTGATACACTCATCAAATACCACAATGCATAAGTTTGTTTTATAATCGTTGAAAGACTCGGTAGGCTTAGCAAGTCAATCACTGAATCAGAACAATGAATTAAAATTGTGAAGTCGAGAAAACAATGCGCGCATCATACACGGAACACGTCAAATCTCTATAATTTTCGCGTAACGATACTAGGGATGGGACACAGTATTGATTGATTGAAATGGGATTGCACATTCGATTAGAATCGATCCAAGATTCGAATACGTTCACTACGGCAATGAATGCATGAGTGTGGTTTACTATAATTTTAAGGTTCGTTACATTTTATTTATGAAACTTAGAAAGGGAAATTTATTAATCAAACTTCAAAAAAGGTAAACCGAATCTGAGGATTTGCCCCAGGGTGTAAATGTATACTATTCTACAAGCGATGGTTCACTTAAATTATCGTGTATGGCCTGTTCCGTCTTTTTTTGATAAACAACACAGAAAGAAAGGGAGGTTCGGAGGATTTTAATAGCAAAATTAGATGTTGGATATAATGGGCGTAAATTTATTTTTAGGTACATTTAATTTTATTGTAGACTAATTATAAATTAAACTAAAATTATTAAACTAAACTAAACTTATAAAGAAATTAAAAAATAGCGTCAAAAAATTCGTCCTCAACGCTGTCAGTTGGTAATGTCCCCAAGAGACTGGCCGCGTTGCCACGTTGTATGGCAACGCTAAGCCTCTGGCCAAAGTAAAAGCCAGCCCTTGGGTCATGGGAAGTGTCAACCAAACGTTTTGATATAGCCTTAAAAAGGCTGTGAGCACAAGGACCCCACGGTCCCAGAGTTTCAACCCCAAACGTAATGGGCGTAAATCCAACAGAATTGAAATTTATTTCAGATCGTTAGCTCGTCATCAGTACTCCAATTAGTACTATTGCCCCAAGTAGTTACAAATGTCATCGAAGACCAGAGCAGCGAGTGGAGCTAATTGAATATGTTGAAATTTTCTGAATTTTGTTGAATATCCTACAAAAGTAGGTATTTTTTTTTATTTCAGATCATGTTATAAAGAAAGTGTGAAAGCACAATAGACTAAACTCTTAAGCGTAGGTATGCTTTTTAGAGTGGGAGAGAGTTAAAAGCTGATTCTCACCTTATTTCACGAGGGAGAGAGGGATTTTATTTCCGCAATAAATAATGTAAATACTCCGTAAAATACACCATATTACTGTATAATAAATATTCAATGACAATAACTAAGGTAATTCTATTTTGTAAATACATCCAGCACAGTTTAACTTACTTAAACCATATTATATACAACGTATTTTTTTTAAACTCTTACAATAAACATCAACGAGAGGAGAGTCCTAAGTTAAAATTGGTGTGAATATTTTAGACTATTTTTCTTTTTGTGTGTAGTCCTAATTATAAACTATACGCTAATCGCAACCACGATACAAAAACAATTCCTAGTGTAGGGCAATATTTTGTTTTTAAAGAAATGCTTTTCAAATGTTGTTGTTTGTCGCCCAGATTTCATTGAAAAATGCCCTTGGGTAGTAATCATGAGGGTAGTCTGACCTTATCACACTTACACATATAAAAGTTTAAATTTAACAAATATTTTTAAACAGCCTAAAGAATGAATCGACTACTAACTTATCTATTAGTTCTTCGATTATCCATTGAAATTTTGACATCACTATTCATTCAGTATTTTTTTAACAGCATTTTTGACATTCAACAAAATCGAATTGACTTCCTAAATTTCTCTGAAACTCAAGTTTAACGTTACGCTCATTAGTTGGTAGTAAATAAAACCATTTTTTATCTTATTACCTTGTCCTTTAAATATACCTAAGACCATCCACTACCTTTGGCATGCAAACATTTGACTAACCTAGTATAGGTATTTGATTTCTATCCCTTAGATAGGAAAACGACTAACGAAAAAACCGGCCACACATAAAGGGTTCACAAATATAATAACTTCATATAATCTTTTTAAGTTTTAGCAGCAAATCTTATTGAAATCAATTTCCGTTTGAACCTTTCTTTTCTACATTTTTATTGTTATTATAGAAATTAGAGGAAAATCGTGCCCCCCCCGCACGATTTTACGTAGGATAGAAACAAAATCCTAGATAAATGAAAAGACATAAGTTAACAACATAACAATATATTTTAAACAATTTTTTTTCCATCCTAGTACTCTTATGCAATAGGTAAACAATTATCACACAAAACTGATGCGTTTTTTAAAAGTTTCTCCTAATCAAAATAATCATCAATGTCAATATCTGGATCCAATAATTGATCAGCAAGTGGAGTTAAATCTAACTGATCTAGAATTAAATTCTCACACATTTCTTCTAAATCTGTTTCTCCTATTAATATAGCACCTTGTAGTTTACCATTTTGTAATACAAGTTTTATGTATTCTTTATTAGGTGTCATACGTAACAAAATTTCATAATCTCTTCCTAATCCTTGTGCATTATACTTTCCCAATAAAATAACTTGATAACCAAACAGTGTAGTGCAATGTGTGAAAAGTTCAAAACAAAAGTCTTGCAATACTTTTTCATTGATAATACTTCCATGCATAGCTTTGGCAGCCATTCCTGCCATTTGTCTTGCTTGAGTCCATAGCCTTAACTGGAACCAATGTGGAGCATGATCCCAAGCTGCATGGGCAACATCACCAGCAGCAAACACATTTTTTATTGATGTTTCTTGAAACTCATTTACAGCTAATCCACCTTCTGTCCCCATTACTGGTTCTTCATCCCATGAAAAGTTAACAGCAGGTTCAACACCAGTTGCAGATACAACAAAATCACAATCAATTATTCTACCATTTGAAAGCACTACTTGAAGTGGATACTCCTTGTCACTTGTCTCCTCAACTGAATTTATTTCAACCTTATAAATAGTTTCAAGTTCCTGTACACCATTGTCATCTTTTATACCTTCCAATTTTCTATACCAATCTGGACCTAATGCAGCCGATTTTAAGTCTTTATTTAAAGAAATTACTTGGTCTTCCTCTGAGAAAACATGTCTTCTTAAAACTGTTTTTTGGTCAGGCTGTAATTCTTTATTTTTAAATGTGTTCTGGAAAAATTCTGCTGCTCCAGGATCAATAAAGGTAGCAGATATGTAATCATCTCGGATAACCCATATTTTCTGTATTCCAGATGTGGCATGCACTATTTCAGATGCAATACCACCATTGCCAACAATAACCATTCTACGACCCATTCTAAGTTTTTCCTGAAATTCTTTTACCGACTCAGTATCTCTTATACCAAGTATTCTCTTACTTTTATGAGAATCTCTGATTAGTCTCGGTATTCCACCAGTACAAATACACATAACTTTGTAATTGATTTTATTACCCGTATGTGTGTATGCTGTTTGAGTTTTGGTATCAACATGTTTCAGAGAATCAAAAACAATTCTTAGATTTGGATGAATTCTCATCAAAGAGCTTGCTTCTGTTTCGTTTACATCAAACTTTACTATAGTTTTGGCATAAAAACTCACATTGCTTACATTTTTCACTAACGAAGAAGCTGTTATTAATGCAAGTGATACCTCAGGATGTAAGATTGCCAGTGTTTCCACGCACATAACGCCGGCAATTCCTCCACCAACAACTAGATATGTAGCCTCTATTTCGGACATTATAAACAAATTATTATAACAGTTCTTGGGGTATCAGTAAAAAAGATACTTAGATCCACATAATACAAGTTTCCAGCAGTGATGCAATAGAACTGCAATAGGTACACAGGAGTGATCTTATTTCAGATCACTTTAGTACTTTACACATGTCAAACAAAAAAAAAAAAGTGTTCTTAGTGAATGCACATTTACTTTAGGCAAAGTTTTACGAAACTCATAAAAAATCAACTTCAATGGCCTTTGTGGACGAGAGACATCACAATTCACAATTTTGCCATTAAAAATCAAAACATCTGTTCAATATTTTGAGTTTTGACTTTTAGACAAGCAAGACATGGACAACATGAAACCATAGACGACGAAGTTTTTTTTTAATCACGTTAGCTACTAATCGCTTAAATTAATCGATTGACGTTTCCGAGTTAAAATGAAGTGCATCATTAGTACCTCTCCCACTTCCCCGTCCTAAAACGTCAAAGTGACATGACATTTGTTAGTAGCTCTCAATTATTTGTGGTCTCTTTCAGACTTGTTGTGCCAATGGTCTTAAGAGTCTTGCATCTCGTTTTAAGTTTTTAGAAATAAAATCTTTTATTGACAGATAACTTTAATGCACAGAAGGGGGATTATTAAATGGACGAGGGATCTAGTTTTACGGGGAAAAAAATATATACAAATCTCGTTATGGCACAAATTTAATAATTAATTAACATGTATCGTAGAGAGTGTTATATGATCGTAAAAATCTAGAGCTATTCACAATATTGTGAACCTTACATTCTCAATCAATCGTAGTTGTTTACAATTTTTTCCAAAATAATGTTTAGTGAAAATTGAGTGAAAATCATGATTAAATGGATCTTAGTTTGTGTGGCGCCCTTGTGTTTATCAATAGTGTGGTATTTTCCATTTATATGGAGCTTGGTCTATTTATTATTTCTTAGTTTATTCATAGTGATAGCAGTTTTCGTGTTGACGCTTTGGGGTCATGTATCGTTATCTTCTCCGCACCAAACATCCTTGTTTTTATTGGATAAAGTCGAAAAAGATGTTCGGCAAATAGAGGAGACGTTAAAAGTATGAGACATTTAATTGATACATTTTTTACAAGCCTCAATCGCAGTAATATTTATTTTAGTTTCTATTTGTAGGAGGATCAGTCGAATTGGCCTCATGCAACAAAAAAGTCGCATTTGCCTGTCATATTTGGGCGCACGGTGGACAGCCAGTTACAGCTATTAATAGACTATGTCCTACGAGACTTTGTGGCTCGTTGGCTAAAGGAGTGGTCTCATAAGCCGGAGCCAGTGATAGACAAATTCAAGGAGCATGTGTGGGGCGGAGTACAGAACTTGTATGAGAGACTGTTGCGTGTTGATGCTGAGAAGCTGTTGGCTAGTGACATGGTGACTAAAATCACACAGCATTTTGAAAGAATAAGAATTGCTAGGAGCTGTGCGTAAGTTGTAGTTTTATTAAGATTTGCTGAGTGGAATATTTAATATGCTGTTCTATTTATATGAAACCAATCAAAACATTACTGTTGAATTTTGTGTAAAGACTAGATTCTAAAACTATTATTTTAAAGCTGTGAAGAAATTAAAATTCCACATTTAAATCATGTAACATGCATGTAATATAAAACAGTTATTCTTAGAAAGTGAATTTTAAAATGTTTTTTTTTTTTAAATGAGTAAGAAATTAAAATTTTGTATTAACCACTGCAGATTGGAACTCAATCAACCGCCAGTATTTGCTCTGGCACCACATCTGATGTCCTTTGACACAGAACTGCACTACTTGAGACAGATCAGTGAGCTGATCATTATGTTCCTTATGCCTCGGTGCTACTCACTGGCACCTGCTACTCACCTCATGAGGGAAATACTGGCATGCAAAGGTATGGTTTTTTTTTCTAGGTTGAACAGTCCCTTGTTAATTTTTCTCCTTTTTTATTACAATCATATAAACAGGCTGGATACTACATGTACATCACTTCAACACTTAGTATTGCAGCTACAGCTTTAGTGTCCGACCAATGGATGATTTCTGTCTAAAGCTGGTTAATCAACTATCGCCAAAGATTATGGCCCTGAGAGATTCAGTTCAAAATTGGGTAAAAGTGAATATTATAATGGTAGTTTTTACCCTTTCTTTTAACTAAACAAAATTATTAAAATTACGTAAAGCTTTGTAAAGGCTCGCTAGATACCTGCTTCGGCCAAAACTTCGATTACTTTGGCTGAAGCTGAAAGTGGCCGAAGCTCGGCGACAAGCAAGCTATGTTCTACCTTGGGTCCAGTGTGTTAGTAACAAAATTTTTAGCCTATGTTAGTACTTTAATAAACAGCGATCTGGTTTGATTGACCAGCGAACGAAAATGAATCTAGTGTGAATTTCATCAATAACCCAGAGGAAATATAGAGTAAATCTGTATCTATCCCTGTGAAAACTTTTGATCAAAACATGCTGACAGGATGTGCACTGCATCCATAAACATAGCCATGATCAATCATAGAGAGAATTAAAATAGATGAGTAAACACCTGTTGCACCTCACCTTGGTCTATATAATTGAGGTCACTGTCAGTGTCAACGTCGTTGTATATAGTAAGGGCCATACAATCACACATATGTGCACGATTTAGCGATACGACTCTGCGACAAATAAGTATCGTTAGCCGTACGTTGCATATTATGAAAGTCATAATATGCAACGTACGGCTATAAGGAAAGTCTATGGCTCATGAAACGAAACTCAAAGAGAGGAAGGCTTGGCATGAGCTGACTTCAAATAAATTGGTATTAGGGAGTACTTATTCTGGAGATAGTGGAGTACGCTTAAGGTTAGCGACACACCTGTCGAAAACTATGCAACGGATCTCCAACTTAATTACGCCCTGTATTTCGGGCCTAATTATGCTGTGGGTAATTATATAAATACTGCAGACCCAAGCTAGCTTTCTTTCTGCCACGTATTTTTTTTCTCCGTCATATACGGAGAAAAGATCTTATCTGTACGATTTCTATTCCAGTGAATACTTAAACATTTCGAAAACGTCCTAATGTTGCAAGAATTAAACGAGTTTCACCTACAAAAATGTTCTCCTTAAATTCTAGTATTACAGCCAGCAATAGATCTTGTAACGGAGCCAGACTACATAAACCAGAAGATAATCCAGTATTTAGAAGCTCAAAAGGAGGTGGATGCCATGCATGTTCGGACCCACGAGTACGCGAAAACATTCGAGGACTACATACGTCTGATCAATAGCTGTAACAATGTCGACACGCTGAAACGGTTACGGTGAGTGCTCATTGATAACACAGTATATAAAGATAACCAGTAAACCAACTTTGCATGTCTTTATGGAAGAACGTGCTGTCGCACTTGGCGTTTGCAAAGCATGGCGAGCTGATACCAGTGAGAGGTGTGCGCCCGGGCTTCCGAGTCCTCGTATTAGGAGCCTATCAGTTCCACTTAACCTTATATTCTCTCCAGACGAGTATCCATGAGGATTTCCCAAAAGAAGGGTCATCAACTTAACTTTTTATTTATTTATTAATAACCAACTCGATATAACAGTTATACACTACAGAAATAAGTTATAGGTCAGTAGGTAACTTATAAGATAACGTAAAAAAGATATTTAAAAAGGCACAAAATTAAATAAGAAGAAATAAATACCGCATTAATCTCCATGCGATATCTCCGAGTAACGTGTAAGCTGAAGTATAATTCGATTTGAAGTACGTGTGAGCCGATTTCGACCATTTGTTCCTAGTTGAAATTCTGTATGTTGATGAGACTAGTCCACTGTGCTGATAATATTGTTTATTACTTTCACTGAACAATTACTTTTATTATGCCAAGGCCTTTCCCGTGATATGAGGGCTTGATAAAAATAATTGTCATGAAATAATGATAATACACAGGAATTTTTCGACTCACTGTAAATGTGCACTTTCATATTTTTCCGTTGATTACAAATTCTACCTACTAACATTATATTATGGATGTATGGATGTTTGTAACTCTTTGACGCAAAAACTACAGAATGGATTTTTTATGTGTTAATTAAACTTTACAATAATACTAGCTGTGCCCAGCGGTTTCACCCGCTGCTCACTTAGGGGTATAAAAAATAGATGTTGGCCGATTCTCAGACCTACCCGATATGCACACAAAGTTTCGTATGAATCGGTACAGCCGTTTCGGAGGAGTATGGGAACGAAAACTGGCACGATAATTTCATATATTAGACTAGCTGTGCCCAGCGGTTTCACCCGCTGCTCATTTCGGGGTCTAAAAAATAGATGTTGGCCGATTCTCAGACCTACCCGAAATGTACACAAAATTTCGTTTAAATCGGTCTAGCCGTTTCGGAGGAGTATGGGAACGAAAACTGTGAAACGAGAATTTTATATATTAGATATATAATAAGTATTCACAGTATTACCCCGTGCCATATTTGCATGCCACTCTATGAACTCATATTGCAGGCAAGCGTATAAATTAATTTCATTCCATGTTCTAGAACATACGATTGTATTTGTACATTTCAAATACATATGTTGTGATGACAATCACACAGACTTTACTACTCTACTAGGTACAAGTTTCGCTTACCCCTATTTAAAACAATGGCATTATGTTCCAAAATAGAAACACTTGATGTAACCGTATCATACTCTCGTTATCATAATTATTTTGTCTCTACTAGGTACAAGTTTCGCTTATCCCTATTTAAAACAATGGCATTATGTTCCAAAATAGAAACACTTGATGTAACCGTATCATACTCTCGTTATCATAATTATTTTGTCGCCTAATTTCCTTATTCCAGAATTATCTACATAATCGACTGACCTCGTTAAAATTAATATTTTCGTTTAGCATTAACTAATCGCCAACGCGAGCGCCTTGATATTAACACAAAATATTTCTGTAATGTATTCAGTTTAAAGCATTCTTGCATTAACTAAAGTTTCCGTCTATGTAACACTTTAAAACCAGTTTTGGGCTTAAGTATTTTTTCTAGTTGGTGAAACCAGTAATTTTGCCGGCGTAGTTAATCGAAAGTTAAAGCCGTCGATGGTCAACGGATTTACTATTAAGCAAATAATTTACAAATTATAACGCACCAATGTGCATAAATAAATGCACTCTTTTTAGGATTCAGTACCTTAAAAGAAAAAAAAACGGAACCCTATGGGATTACTTTGTTTCTGTCTGTTACCCTTTAACTCCGAAAAGCTTGGAAATATCGATTTGAAATTAGAACCATATGTCTACAGTTTCTTGCAGCTGTGAAATAAACCGAACTTATAAGTTAACGTAATAATAAAAATATGTTTCTAGACTTCTAAGTTAACGTAAAAAAAAAAAAATGTGCCGAAGATTGCGATTACTAGGTCTCTGATGTATACAACTTATATTTTTCATTACAGTTATGATATCGTCACACAAATAATGCAAGCAACTACCCTACAAAACGTGAAACGAGCTAAGGGTGTAGACATAGAAGTCATAGAAAAAAGTGGTTCGCAAAATGTAAGTCGGCAGCAAGTGGCCGATGCTAAGAAGCTGAAGAGGTACATCAATCAGCTGACTATTGCTAAAGCTGAGTGTGAAACCGCGCTTAGAAAGCTTGGATGGGACGGAGCTTTTCCAACAGTGGACCAGTCTGATAGCAAGGTAAAGGTACTAATATCCCTTTTATTATTTACTTACACTGTCTCGTGTAGGGCGCTAGCGCAAGGTCGAGGATGTCGAGGATCGGAGCAGAAGGTCCTGGGTTCGATTCCAGGGCCAGGCAAAGTATTATTAGGTTTTGGCCCCGTGGCTTACATGTTGATGGCAAAAGGGTCGCCCACTATTACATGCCACTTAAACAAAACTGGTGAAATGTGGGTAGGTTAGGTAGGTAGGGGTTAGGTAGCGAAAGGCGGCCGTTTTTGTGGGACTATCTCTTGTATTTTGACGTTCGAAAGTGCTGATTATCAGCCTAATTTAAAAAAATGACTTTTTATTTTGGTACACCTCTACATTACGTTTCGTCTATAGTATTCACGAAGTAGATTAGACGTATTAACTATGTTCAAATTCAAAAATCTATATTGCTAATCTACAATGTAATCTTGTTAACATTATGACTCATAAAGAAGTCTTGGTATTAATTGCTGGCAAGCTCTATTAAATTCAGATTAGCTATTTATTATGATTCGCCTGTACCTACGGCGAGTTGTTTTTATCTCTGACAAACGAATGTCATTGTATAAAAGTAAAATGTCGGCACGGTCGGCGCAGTGGCTGAGCGATTGACTGCTGCGCTGCATGTCGCGGGTTCGATCCCCGCACGGAACATATATTTGTATGACTTACAGGTAGCTGTTCCGGGTCTGGCTGTGTATGTGTGTTTAAAAGTTTGTAAACCCGAACGAAACAACTATCTGAAGGTCATGCAAATATTTGTTACGTAAATTGTAAATTCAAAAGTTTGTGAGGATGTATGGATGTATTTTTACTTTTAAACGCAAAAATAATATCTAAACGGATTTGGATGCAATTTGGCACACATAGTTTATAACCTTGGTCAATTACCGAACTTCACCCGGGTAACACTGCCGGCATGAGCTAGTATTGTCTTGAACACAAATGTCATTGCACCCACCACTTGAAATACTTACTCTGATACGCTTGGTTTAAATCTGCTGTCAATTCTATTTCAGACTCTCCCTCTACATAAAATAATGGAAAGTGTGACGGGACGGCGATACCTCTCGATGTTTCTGGAGACGATGTGCTCCCAAGGTCTGGTCGGCTTCTGGATGGCGGTTGAGGAGTTGAGGCACAGTCCCAGGAGTAGCTGGCATCAGCTCGGCGCAGAGATATTTTATACCTACATTAGGTCGCCTAGTGCTGAGATTAAAGTTGATAAGGTAAACTAAATTATATTTTATGTAAATATGGTACCTACTACTTGCTTAAGGAATATAGCCTTTATTGCCACGACGTAAGGACAAACCAACAAATAATGGTTACTAAGTGTAATATT
The DNA here is from genome assembly GCA_958449745.1 of Ochropleura leucogaster. Lineage (NCBI taxonomy): Eukaryota > Metazoa > Arthropoda > Insecta > Lepidoptera > Noctuidae > Ochropleura > Ochropleura leucogaster. The sequence goes on from OY288206.1 coordinate 8,066,473, forward strand.
CCGTAAAGCATGACGTTTGCGATTGCGGTCAACCTTTGGGATGGCACCTTTAGTTGTTATCCTAACTAATATTATAAAAAAAGCGAATGTGAGTTTCTTTGTTTGTTACGTCTTCACGCCTAAATGGCTAAACCGTTTTTGATGAATTATGGTACAGAGATAGTTGGGACCCTGGAAACCAATGACCTATGTCCGTCGACATAGGTCAACTTTAAAAAAAAGTGAGAAATGAGGGAGAAAGAGGGAAAAAAAGGAAAATCTTAGCATTGCTATTACAATAAATAAGGCTCAAGGGCAAAAAACTACAGGTAGCAGGTACCTGCAAATCAAGAAAGGGGAACTGTGTTACCCCGAATTTAACGCGAGCGATGCTGCGGGCAAAAGCTAGTTTCTTATATAAGCTTATTAATCAAAAATAACATCTAGTTTGTTCTATTTTTTTTTTTCGTTATCTTTCAGGATACGAGAAAAAGAATGGAAGCATTTTTACTAGGAGATAAGGGCCCTGAAGTGTTCTATGAAGTTCAGGATACCGTAGTAGACACGATACAGGAGAAATATTATCATTCCTTCCTATTGAGCGATCAGTATACGGCGTTGATCGCTGAACTTGCTACTGAGGAGGCTAATAAAGGTAAAATTTGATTCAAAACTCTCCTTTGGCATATTATGTTTCTTAATGTCCTAATACATGTTTTAATAAAGAAAGTTGTCTTGTTTGCGAAGTCAAAAAAATAATAAAGAGCAGCCTTGGAAAGTAGAATTTAAAAAAAGAAAGTCGAAAGAAGTTCTTCACTGTCATACGTCGTGTTCCATTGAAAAAATACTTAAAACTACTTTTTTTTGGGTGGGAACTCTTCAAATAACTTCCCCCGCTCAGGGTGGAGCGAAGGGGAGTGTCAGACTTGTGCTGACTAAAACCCATCCATGTTTCTTCCATTGCCCTTTATGTTTCGGAGCCGCGGTCTTATCTCACATATTTCATTGTATTTTTTTCAATCTTCTAGACATTACATCAGACAGATCGCCAATAGAAGATCGACAGCTATCAAATGAGTCGGTATCGTCTGCGGAGAGCGTGGCCGGCACTATACACCTCACAGAACATTCCACGTACGCGAGACGGAAACTAGACGAGTTGCAGGAACGACATAATAACAAAATTCAAGTATGCTTTTATCATTTTGATCATTATTTCTATTCCATTAGAACTCTACTCTAGACTGGACAGGTCCACCCAATCTGTGTGGTACATTTTTAAAACGACCATTTCAGACTCCAAACTACTTAGTCCTCATGTTCATGTTACTTGACCAAGACTTAAAAGAGACTATGACCTCTGAGTTTATTTCTTCCATTTCTTCTCTGAGTAGTCGGGTACGAAACACCGGCATCGTCTAGTTTTTTTTAGAAAACGTCGTGTATAAGTGTTTGTAAAAACCTACTTGCAAAATAAACATCATTTAACAACAATTAATCAATATGTTTGTTTTATTCCCAGGCATTAGCAGCTCTTCGTGCTTCCTTAAAACCGGAATCTCCAGCGTTGTCCATGTTAGCCAATGAAGTAGAAAAATTAGCAGGAGAACAAATGCGACTGGAGGCACACCTAGCGAGGACTGACACCTGGGCAGAACACCTGGGAAGGTGGCGAGCTTCCGTGCATAGCGCTGAGGTAGGACGAAACAGATTTTAATCAAATTCATTTTTTAATTTCATTAATAAAAATAGTCATGGAGTGAATATAATTTTATCATAATGCCTTATTTCCGTCGATATTTCAAATTACACTCATATTTAAGAACCTTATAATGACTAGTACATTTCGACCGAAAATCGGAGTAGAACGGTTTTGTACATATTTTTTATGTATAGTCAGCAAACCTAATGGGCAAACAGGTTCGAGATATACAGTAGAAGTTTTCTTAGAAACTAATGGATGTTTTCAAATGATATTTGATTAACTAAAGCAATGGTTTAATTTTTTTTAATGAAATTATTCATTTGAAAATATCTAACGGTTTCTAAGAAAACTTCAACTATATCTTTCGAGCCTGTACATTTATTAGGTTTGTTGACTGTACCAATAGTAATTTAGATTAATGTTTTTATTGCTATAAAATAACTGAAAGAAATAAACAAACGAAAACAGTCCTTAATGATGTCTTAAAATTAAGTTGCGTTAGATTTGCCCGTGAATTGCGAATTATCTCTTGCACACTATTTAGTTTGGATAAGACACCGATGTTTATTTATCAGTAGGCGTTGTAGATTCTTATTCTTGTAAAACTAAAATAAACATCAACTTTCTGGTTCTAGCTAGCACAAAAGGTGAGGATAGTAGACAAATTGCACAATTTTGATATTTATTACAGCAACTAAAACAAGGTTTTGTTATTGTAGGTAATAGACGAATCAAAACCACCTCAGTTTGTGATAGTGGTTCATATGGCGGAGCAAGAATCCATGAACGATGATGATAGACCTGAACAAATAACTACAGGATGGGTGCTGCTTAGGACTTTGAACGAATTTCAGGTTTGTTTTTTCTTTCACCTGTATATTTACTGTACTTGAAACGGGTTATCATTGTGTGTTTATACATGATCATGGCGTTTGCAAATAAAAATAAGTAAATAATCCGTTTCAAGTGTTTATGATAAAGTTTGTGGCCATGTCAGTTTAAAAACTTGTATTTAGTGAAAATTTACAATTTCAAAATGGCCACTGTAAGGCGTCAGGTAATTTAATTCCTAAGCTGATACAACTGCAAAAGAATTGACAGTTGTGGTTTGAATATTATTCGGATTATTTAGGTTGGTACGCAATATGCTTAACAATTAAGTTCTCTGACTTTACACTAAAACTTGTCAATGAATAATTCACATTTAAAACAAAATAAATAGTTTAATTACGAATTTCAAATTTCAGGAACTACATCGAAAGTTACGGCCTATGTGTGCAGAATTGAAGAATTTAGAACTACCAACGAATTCGTTCAAATTTCTATTCGGAAAGAACGATAAAAACTCTTTAGAAAAAGCTAAAATATTGATACAGAAATACTTAGAAGTAAGCATTTTTTAGAATTTTATTTAGAGATGTTACTGACGAAGATGATGGTTTCTCTCTTTTACCTTTTCGAAAAGATATCAATTTAAACGAATTTTACATTTTAAACTCAATGCTTTACAATGGATTAAGGTCGCAGTGTAAATAATAACTTTAATTATATCACAACCCCTTCTTCCCCTTCGTTTATTTACTGATATGTAAAAGTATATTTCTATGGTTCGAGTCAGTTAATAGTTTTTATGCTAAAATAACTTTTTGCACAATGGAATATAGTCGAATCGATTTATTTTCAGTTTGTTTTAGAAGATGACAGACTTAACCAAAGCGAGGCTTTATACACATTCCTAAACCCCAGTTCAGAGTATTTAAAACAGGGTGACTTACCAAAGAAAAACAAATTCTCCTTTTCAACATTATTTAAGAGGTAATTATGTTCTCTTTTCATTATTTATATACAATTTGCAATTTCTGCTATACAATTATGTTTAAATTTTTGTTGTGTAATAAAGTATAGTCTATTCTATTTTAAATGTATATTTATAAAACGTATATGTTTTACGTTCTACTGCTGGGCAAAGGTATGGGGTAGACCTTCCCAGGTACTCTTTTCATGCACCCTCTCGAATCAGCCTTCACACAGCCTATTTCTATTTTAAATTCCATGTTATTTTTTAGGTAAATGATCTAGCCGTTGGCATAGAATTTAATTTGGCATCATAAAACAAAGTTGTATAACTTTTCCCGCTAGAGGGCACTGATAGAGAGGCGCTGTTGGTAATCACTTGTGACCCTGTTTTGTGAAATGCATTCCAACAACATGATGATCGCTATAATTCTTAATCTCATTGAAATATCGCCTTACGCACTTATCAATTAGGTCCTTTTTCTCACCAGCACAAGTAGTGAAGCAACAAACAGGTCATCGCAGGAAAAGGAACAGTTTACACATTTATCAGCAGATGAAGATGAGATATCATTATACCTCGATGGCAATGGATCTGATAACGCAAGCAAGTCTATGACCAGCTCTTTACGTGGTAAGTTTTACTTTTAGGGTGTAACCTATTTTGATACCAAATTTCATCCGAATCCATCAAGCCGTTTGAGCGTGAAGGAGTAACAAACACAAATACAAACTTTCGCTTTTATAATATTAGTGTCATCATCAAGCCGCGATGCATGTTTTTAAGCTTTTGATTTAAGAATGTTCTTTTTTTCATGATGAGTTCTTTCGCTAGAAGGCAATGGTGATACAAAATATTCAGTCCAAAAAAGATGTTTTCCAATAATGTTTTTAACAATGATAAATCTTTAGCAATTACCCATACCTTATTTCTTGACCATACAAATCAATGCCATTTCACGTTGATAGCTACAGTGAATAAAGATTTAATTTAAATAAATATATAAAAATCGGCCACGTGTTCTAATAATGATACAGAAATCTCAACATATTTTTCCCGTTAACAGGCGCAGGCGCCATACCGGAAGAGAGGGACAGTATAGCAGAGCCCCTGTACGCGTTGCTGAGTGAAGTGTTTGACATGCGCGGTGTGTTCCGATGGCTCAGGAAGACGCTCGTCACCTTCGTGCAGATCACGTATGGCAGGACCATCAACAGGTATGTGGGTACCCGAAAAAAGGAATGTGTTAGGTACACACGACGGCACATCAACCTAAACAAAACCATTTTAACCTGATCTCTTTACTAAGGTGTCCGATCCGTATTGTAGAAAATGATCTATTTTTGGGGCATATGCATCTATTTCTTCTAAATGATCTTTATTGCAGGCAAATCAAAGAAACAGTAACGTGGATATTCTCTGAACAAATGCTACACTACTACATCAGCGTAGTTCTCAAGTCATGGTGGCCGGGCGGGTCACTGTCGGAGAACACTTCTAACAGAAATTTCCAAGATAAAGGTGAGATTTGGTTTTTAGGGTTCCGTAGTCAACTAGGAACCCTTATAGTTTCGCCATGTCTGTCTGTCCGTCCGTCCGTCCGTCCGTCCGTCCGTCCGTCCTCGCTTAATCTCTGTGACCGTTAGCACTAGAAAGCTGAAATTTGGTACCAATATGTATATCAATCACGCCGACAAAGTGGTAAAATAAAAATTTGAAAAAAATGTTTTATTAGGGTAGCCACCCTATATGTAAAGTGGGAAGTGTTTTTTTTTTTTAATTTCAACCCTAACGTGTGATATATTGTTGGAAAGGTATTTAAAAATGAATAGGGGCTTACTAAAATCATTTTTTGATAATATCAATAATTTCGGAAATAATCGCTCCAAAAGTAAAAAACAATGTGTGTCCCCCCCCCTCTAGCTTTTGAACCATTAGTTTAGAAAATATGAAAAAAATCTGAAGAGTAGAACTTTATAAGGACTTTCTATGAAAATTATTTTGAACTTGATTGACACAATAGTTTTTGTACAAAAAAGACAAAAAGTTGTACAAAATAATTTCTGGACTAAGTCTGTAGTATAATCGTATATGCAAGCATTTTTTGTAACTTTGTTTACATATTTTATTATCCTGAACGTATCTTTTTTCAAACAAAAAAGAATTATTGAAATCGGTTTTCGCAATCCAAAATTACCACCGAAATTGCACGTCTTTGTATTAATTAGTAACCCAATTCCCCGAGAGATGGCGCTGTAGGTACTTATTACATTGGATCGGGTATTACCGAATTATTCGGTTGGCCTCATAACTGGGAACACTTATTGTGACGGACGGGAAACTACGGAACCCTACACTGAGCGTGGCCCGACACGCTCTTGTTTTTAATATGTATCTACACCAATATTGCAGAAAGATAATGTTTGTAAGTTTGAATGTAAGAGGTCTGAAACTACTCATCCGATTTCGAAAAGCTTTATTTAAGTAAAAGCAATCCTTAAAGAGTGGAATTAAATTAACTGGCGAAACTTCAAAGACATATGATTATCCTTACTAATATTATAAAAGCGAATGTGAGTTTGTTTGTTTGTTTGTTACCTCTTCACGCTTTAATGGCTTAACCGATTTTGATGAATTTTGGTACAGAGATAGTTGGGAACCAGGAGACGGACATAGGCTAATATTTTTTTGAAAAAAGTGGGATGTGAGGGAGACAGAGGGAAGAAAAGGGAAAACTTAGCGTTGCTGTTACAAATCAATAAGGCGCAAGAGGAACTGTGTTACCCCAAATTCAACGCGGGCGAAGCCGCGGGCGATAGCTAGTTTCATATAAATTAAAGTATATTATGTCACAAACGCTATTTAGAATACCGATCGTAGCAAGGAACAGATCTCCTGAGCGTAGCGAAGAAGCTCTGTGTTAATCCACGAGCAAAACGATGAAGTTATCAAAATAATTCAGTGAGGGTTTAGGCGTGCCCAAGACAAAAATAACTTTATTCTCGAGGATCATAACTACACGTTTTAATTGCACCTACTGCTAAGAAATATATACCATTCGAATTTCGAAATATAAAATATGAAATTTTCAAGTGTGTGCTCCTTTCGGGGATAATTTATCTTTGGGTTCAGTCATTAAGATCTAAAAATGTAATCTATGATGGTTTTTCTCCGTTACCTAGAACATACGCGCACATTAGCGCTACAGCAGTTAAACGAGAGCGTGCTGGACGCGCTGTCGTCGCTGGTGGGCGCGCAGGCCGCGGCGCGCGGCGCTCACAAGCTGTTCCACACGCTGCAGGACACCACGCACAACAAGCAGCTCTTCTATGTGAGTACCCTGTGCAGCGCTGCAGCGGCTGAACGGTACGTGCAGGGCGCGCTGTCGTCGCTGGTGGGCGCGCAGGCCGCGGCGCGCGGCGCTCACAAGCTGTTCCACACGCTGCAGGACACCACGCACAACAAGCAGCTCTTCTATGTGAGTACCCTGTGCAGCGCTGCAGCGGCTGAACGGTACGTGCAGGGCGCGCTGTCGTCGCTGGTGGGCGCGCAGGCCGCGGCGCGCGGCGCTCACAAGCTGTTCCACACGCTGCAGGACACCACGCACAACAAGCAGCTCTTCTATGTGAGTACCCTGTGCAGCGCTGCAGCGGCTGAACGGTACGTGCAGGACGCGCTGTCGTCGCTGGTGGGCGCGCAGGCCGCGGCGCGCGGCGCTCACAAGCTGTTCCACACGCTGCAGGACACCACGCACAACAAGCAGCTCTTCTATGTGAGTACCCTGTGCAGCGCTGCAGCGGCTGAACGGTACGTGCAGGACGCGCTGTCGTCGCTGGTGGGCGCGCAGGCCGCGGCGCGCGGCGCTCACAAGCTGTTCCACACGCTGCAGGACACCACGCACAACAAGCAGCTCTTCTATGTGAGTACCCTGTGCAGCGCTGCAGCGGCTGAACGGTACGTGCAGGACGCGCTGTCGTCGCTGGTGGGCGCGCAGGCCGCGGCGCGCGGCGCTCACAAGCTGTTCCACACGCTGCAGGACACCACGCACAACAAGCAGCTCTTCTATGTGAGTACCCTGTGCAGCGCTGCAGCGGCTGAACGGTACGTGCAGGGCGCGCTGTCGTCGCTGGTGTGAGTAACGTTGGTGGCGTGAGTAACGCTGATGGCGTGAGCTGGCTGAAAATCACTTTAGAACAAAATAGTTTCAACGACGATAACATATCAAGATGCTAAAAAATATGGCTTTCCCGAAATCATAGTCATATTCACGATTTCGGCTCAGAATCACTCACTACTCTAGGCCGCGGGTGCCTATAGTAGTGAGTGATTCGTCCCTCATGTAAATGTTTTCTGTGAGTATAGATGTCGTCAACACACGTGGTTTTAGACAGCCGTGCTTTCATTGACCTAATCTCTGTCATTATTCGGTGAAAACATTTTGCCAACGGCCATCGCCGCGACATAAAATAGTTCAAATCACGTAATTAAAATTGCAAGGGTTGTTTTGAACGTGTGCTGTGAGGCATCTCTAATTTGAATAAGAATATTAATTTAAAATGGCAGTCACCGAAACAACAAAGGCATCTCGTTATTTTCAGCAGGACAGGTATCCGTCAAAATTGACCGACTTTAGCCGGAACGTTTGGCAACTTTTCAGTCATATCTAATATAGTTAGATGCTGGCCAGTCTGAAAATCTAAATACTATGTGACCTGAGATTGTCTTAAATAATATTTGGAACAAAATGTGGGCGAGACAAAAAATACAGCATTAGTTTAACGGCATAATTTATTTTTGCGCATAAATATACAGTATAAAAGTCTTATAGTATGCACAATAAAACTTAACCTATGACTTGTCTAAGTTTACACAAAATTAAAAAAAAATCTCCCCTTACTAACAAACTCAAATCTTGGAAAAAAATGTGCGTCTTACTACATAACAAGTGCGTTATTTTAAGAACTAAATGCGAGGATAGCTTTCTTTTCGTGAGTCCTTTATGCAGCCCTAATTTGCTTTATCTTTAGTTCCCATATAAGATCGTAAAAGTGAATACATTCCGACACCCGTCACAACCACACAAGATACGGGCCCTAACGCATAAACAGCCATAGCTATAACTAGTATTATCATGCCTACAATAACTATATATAGTCTTGGGCTCATTACTGGCAAACTATGCATAAAAGGAGTGATTGTTGATATCCTTTCTTGATTTGGAGACACTGCTGATATTCTGTCAGATGTAGGACTTATTTGTTCGACCGATATGTTCTTCGATGTCTGACTATCAGCTCTTCTTTGAGCGTTGGGTGCTATCCTATCAGAAGGAGAATCCAGGACAGTCACACTCTGTGGTTGACTCATGATATTTAATTCCCTTTCCGGAGATGAACTCATGACCGGTATTGTCCCTGTTGTGGACGTCGAGAGCGATATTTCTGGCTGAGTCGGGCTCACGCCTGACACCGCTATCAGTCCTGGAGTTGCAATCACATTTGATACAGTCTGCAAATATAAAGGATCAGGATTACCTCAAGTTTAACCCACGACATTATATCATCCTAAAGATAAACAAAACATCGATTCGACAAAATAGCTTTCGTGCATCGATTGATAATTATTGGCTTGTTATTCAGGAATAATTAGTACTAGTATTAGTAGTGGTATTTAGTTATAAAGTGCATACTGATTAGTGTTGGGCCACTGAAAGGATGAATGATAGGCAGGTTGAAATGAGGATGCTAAGGGATTTGTGGTGTTGTAGCGAATCGATAAAATTTTAAGTACATAAAAGGAAAATCTAAAAGTGGCGCCGGTGAATGAATGAAAATTGAGTGGTAATCGGTTGTTGCCGCATGTGATGCGGAGAAATAAGAAAAATGTCGTGAGGAATGTTTTGAGTATGAGTGTAGATGCGTAACAGAATAGAAAAAAAAAACAGATTCTTTGTGAAGGATGATATGGCAGGAGGTATCGGATGTGATAACAAGTATTAGAAGAGTATGGAAGTAATACGTGCTGCGCCGCCGATCCCAAATAAATTGTTATAAGGGCAGAAGAATGATGATAAAAGTGCAATACTCACACTGTAAGAGATTATGTCTGGATTGTTTATGTACAGGATCTTCTCACCAAGCAAGTTTTCTGTAAAGTTATAATATTTTTTTACTGTTCTGCAATATAACTACAAAAAAAGAATTCAAAGGAGCTTCCAAATTAGCGGTGCTAAAATATTCTTACCACTGCATCCAACTCCTATACTATTCAGTTCGTCCAGCTCTCCCTTCCTAATCACAATAGTGCTGTAGTCCTCACTGTATCGATACATCTCGGCTGCTAGTGTAGTCGTGAAGTCTTCTGTTTGCTTGCTCGTAATGAACCTCCTTTGTATCTCGTTGAGAAAGAGGAATGCTCGGGATCGTTGGCATAGCTGAAGATTAAAAGTATTCTTTATATATTTATATATATAAAGAATATACTTATATATATACTACTAAATACTTATATGTATTTTTTTAAAATACATAAATTATTTATTTTGGACCAAAATTGTTGCACATTAACCCTCGGTATGTCTGGTAGGGTCTGTCAGACCCACCACGGCATAAAAACTGTTATATTTTATTCAAATTTGAATTCTGAGCGCACCCGCAAGCTGTAGCTGGCCGTTACGACCTACTCAATGCTTTCCGCCTGCAACCTCAGTCCGGGACGCGTTCCCACAACCAAAAGACTTGTTTAAAGTGCTCTCTCTACTTTTAATCCTTACTATCCTTACTAATATTATAAAAGCGAAAGTGAGTTTGTTACCTCTTCACGCTTTAATGGCTGAACCGATTTGGATGAATTTTGGTACAGAGATAGTTCGGAACCAGGAGACGGACATAGGCTAATATTTTTTTGAAAAAAGTGGGATGTGAGGGAGAAAGAGGGAAGAGAAGGTAAAACTTAGCGTTGCTATTACAAATCAATAAGGCGCAAGGGGAACTGTGTTACCCCAAATTTAACGCGGGCGAAGCCGCGGGCGAAAGCTAGTAATATTATAAAAGCGAAAGTGAGTTTGTTTGTTACCTCTTCACGCTTTAATGGCTTAACCGATTTTGATGAATTTTGGTACAGAGATAGTTGGGAACCAGGAGACGGACATAGGCTAATATTTTTTTGAAAAAAAGTGGGATGTGAGGGAGAAAGAGGGAAGAAAGAGGAAAACTTAGTGTTGCTATTACAAATCAATAAGGCGCAAGGTGAACTGTTTTACCCCGAATTTAACGCGAGCGAAGCCGCGGGCTAGTTTATAATAATTGTTAACAAAACGCTCAAAGCTTAATTTTATGTTAAAAAAGAACAAATTTTCATTTAAAATTTAAAAAATAAAGATCGTTGATTTGTAAAACGATTTTTATTTCTAATCCTAATATTATTATGTAATTTCATTATAAAACAAATATTTTTATTTATTTACTGCAATATATATACAGGGTGGCCAGTTGATAGGCGTCCAAAAAAAAAATTTGATGCCTTATGCTAAGGGGTACCCGAATTACCCCCATGTATGTTCCGCGATTATTTGTAGTTTAGGAGCTAGAATTTTTTTAAGTACTATTTTCAAAATTTTCACTTAACATTGTTTTTTATTTTTATGTCTTTATTCCTATTATTTTAGATATTCTTTTTTGTGGAATCTATTAGCGATAACAATAGCTACCATGCAAAAAAAATCCGTTTGCCTAGGCATTGTAAAACTTACCACAAAATTAGTCCAAAGTTCAAAATTACCATTATAGTTCAATAATCAAAAATATTGAGAGCTTAAAAAAAATAAGTTAGGGGTGCCAGAGGTTTCTAAATGATCTTAAAAACTTCTATGGACCTTCAACAGACAAAATCAGTAAAAAAATATAGAGCTTGATCGGGGATTATTTCCTGTAATTAGCGTTGATAGCAATAAAGGTATTTTTACAGTTATTGTTATAATTTGGGATTTCTTTATTTTTGCCACTTTTATGATAAAAAAATACGGTAGATAGTTTACAAATTTATTAAAACACGTTACAAAAGGTTTTCAAAGTGCCGCCTTGCCACAGAAATGCACAATCTACATCTACGGAGGAAATTGTCTTTTAGTTGTCTAAAGTCTAAAGGCTTCTCTGTTACTTCTTACAACATTAAATAAATAAATAATAAATATCTTGGGACAACTCACACACGGCTATCTGATCCCAAGCTAAGCAGAGCTTGTGTTATGGTAACCAGACAAAGTTAAAAAATCACACAAAGTTTGTCCTGGGTGGGAATCAAACCCATGACCTCCGGCTCAGCAGTCAGGGCCACTAACCACTACATCAACAGGCCCGCCACATTTCCCGCTTCTTCAATTTTCCGTTTTAGCTCTTCCTCATTGTTAGTGTCCCGTGCGTACCATCACGAGCCTGGACGGCAGCTCGAATGGTGGTGGTAAACTAATTGGTAGTTCACCGTTGAGAACGCCGACCACATGTTCACACTGAAGTGGTGTTGAAAATTTTATGGTCTTACGGAATGAGGATTCTCGATAGCGGACTATGGAGAATCCATAGCCAGACCGCTGTCCAAGCTCGGTGGAGCCACCTACAAAGAGTTCTTGAAGAATTACCAATTTTGCTGTCAGACGTTAACTTAACACTGAGACGAGACATGGTTTACAACTAAAAGACAATTTCCTCCGTAGATGTAGATTGTGCATTTCTGTGGTACGGCGGCACTTTGAAAACCTTCTTTAACGTGTTTTAATATTTTTTTTAAACTGTCTCCCGTTTTTTTTTTCACAAAAGTGGCAAAAATAAAGAAATCCCAAATTATAACAATAACTGTAAAAATACCTTTATTGCTATCAACGCTAATTACAGGAAATAATCCCCGATCAAGCTCTATATTTTTTTACCGATTTTGTCTGTTGAAGGTCCATAGAAGTTTTTAAGATCATTTAGAAACCTCTGGCACCCCTAACTTATTTTTTTTTAAGCTCTGAACATTTTTGATTATCGAACTCTAATGGTAATTTTGAACTTTGGACTAATTTTGTGGTAAGTTCTACAATGCCTAGGCAAACGGTTTTTTTTTGCATGGTAGCTATTGTTATCGCTAATAGATTCCACAAAAAAGCATATCTAAAAATGATAGGAATAAAGACATAAAAAATAAAAACCAATGTTAGGTGAAAATTTTGAAAATAGTACTTAAAAAAATTCTAGCTCCTAAACTACAAATAATCGCGGAACATACATGGGGGTAATTCGGGTACCCCTTAGCATAAGGCATCTATTTTTTTTCTTTGGACGTCTATTAACTGGCCACCCTGTATATGAAATAGTGATCCAAAACTGGGTCTGTCAGACCCACAAGGCATACCGCGTCACTTCACGCCACCAGGCAAGCCGAGGGTTAAGTAAACCCGCCAAACTGCGTAACAGTTTGTCGGGGGGAAGAATCATCCCACCATCCGTTAGTGTCATTGTCGAATAATGAACCGGTCACATTAAACATTTCTTATGCTAAAATATCTACAGTTCTCTGTGGCTACTTTTGTTATTTATGAATAAGTCGTAGTTTTGTTAGTGATGATAGTAAACATTTTCATTGGGATATGAAATCAATAGCGCAATAGAACAAAAACAAAACGTAATAGTTTCGAAACTATTAATGCAGCATTTACTACAGGCATAATTTGTCTAAGAGAAGATTCCGAACACAACTAATTGTTTGACACATTTCATTTTATAATACGAATTTGTTCATATATTTACATCACATCTAACAGCATCAGATTTAAAAAATAAAACCCTGGCTGATTACAACGTAACCACATATTCAGTTGGCAACCAAAGTCTCCAACATTGTGAACATGATCGCTCAAGTTCCGCTCAGTTGGGCTTAGAATCGACAGCTGTCTTTTTGATCAACGTTACCGTACTACAACTCGAATGACAGGTGACAAGTTAATTACAAAATATTTGGCACGTGCTACCGCTCAGGTCTGTCCCCAGAAATTTAAACAGTAATTATTTATTTTAGGCTTTCTTTCTCTCATGATTTAAATTGTTTCTTTTAAGAATTCCTGATGAAGGAAGGAAAAGAAAGAAAGAAAATTTTATTTGTCGGAATATAGTACTAACAAAAATACTTTACAGTTAGTGTAGACATGAGTCTATGATAACTAGTAGTATTGTAAAATATATGAATATTCTACTTTGATGGACAAAGAGTAATCACTGAATTGTTTGCTTTGGCTGGACCATCTAATGTTTATACTGTAAAAAGTCCGGTTAAAGCGGTACGATTGCGGAGTGACTGCAAAATACCAGGAAGAACACTTACAGATATTTTTGTATATTATCTGTGAGAGCCCGGTGTCCGAAGCCGCGTCCGCAATTTGCAACCAAACCTGAATCATGTAACAATTTCAGAAAAAAAAGAGTAGTTTTCTTTATACGATAAATAACCAAACACTGTTGTTGTTCAGCCCGTATGAAAATCGTAATACTAAACTGAAGCTTTGCAATCAAAATAGCATAAAATTTATTTTCACATTCTTTTTCTAGCATAGGATGTATTTTAGGAAGGCCGTAAATCAATGCAATGGAGTCGGCAAAGTACGCAACATGTTTCGATTAAAGTAGATGTGAGAAGTAACTATTCCGAAAATATTTAACTCGAGAAATAGATCACTAAGTTTTCCTCGCGGCTTAGCGTGTGTTGAAGACAATATTTAACACACGCTAGGGATAATTTCCAACGGATTATCAGAGTAAAAGATATATGAACTCTTTTATTTAACTGTAATGACGCGAAAACAACATACAGATTCACTATAGTATTAAAAAAATCGTTTCGATACGTTGATCTTAAATATTTTGCGTATACAATGAGAAAGTGACGGTCCTCGCGCCATGTTGATGACGTCATAGCTGTGAAATCGAAGAAGTTGGTTGTTTGATTTTATTTACTGCCAAAATAATACAAAAAGAAGGATTTAGATTGACCTCAAGACGCAGCAAAGACTGCGCATAAATATATACCGAGAATATTCCAGCATTCAAGTGACAGTTGACAGATGAAGTCTCAATACGGCGCGAACTCAGCCATTTTCTTATTCTTTCGAATAAGAAAATGGCTGAGTGGCAGAGGCGCCGCTTGTAACAGAATTACGATGATATGAATTTGATATTTATAAAAGTTCTCTTTCTAAAACAGAATTAGTTGCAAAAGTATTTTTATGATATTCTGAGTGGGCGTTTTGATGATAAACAAAATTAACGATGTCTTGATGGTTATGAACGAACGCAAGTATGTATCCACTAATCCATCTTACACTTCATAAAGTTTGTTGACATTTATTAATCTGTTTGCGAATGACGATTTATAAAATATTAAAATCATCGGTTTATCAATAGCTAACAATATGACATAATCAACAGAATGGCTAACTATATTTTAGCTGTCATAAAAATAAAACTTATTACAATTCAAAAAGGTTCATTTTTTAATTGTAATTAGTGATAACTAATATTAACGAAAGAGAGTTTGTTTGTTTGTGACTTCACGCCTAAATGGCTAAACCGATTTTGGTACAGATATAGTTGGGACCCTAGAGACGGACATAGACTATTTTTTTTTAAAGTGATAAATGACGGAGAAAGAAGGAAAAAAAGGGAAAACTTAGCAGTGCTATTACAATAAATAAGGCGCTAGGCCAAGAACTACAGGTGGCAAGTACCTGAAAATCAGGAAAAGGACTGTCTTATTCCGAATTTAACGCGGGCGAAGCCGCGGGCGAAAGCTAGTGATTGTATAAAGGATCGTAAAGTCAATCCATATCAACACCGTTTTTTGGCTGATGGGAAATCACCAAATAACTACCCGTGCTCCGGACTAGAACCCACCCAAGGTTTTTTTTTGCTTTTTATGTTCCGGGGCCGCGGTATTTCTTTTTAGAATAACCAGCAACCCCGGCACGCAATGGCCCTGGCTGGCCCCTCTGGTGTGTGTAACCTATCACTCAAAATAGTTGAACAGATTCCGATGATCTCTGGTGCCTAGGTAGTAGATAGATCCCATCCTAGGTTAGTACATACTCGATGGTCTAGTAATCGTAATCGCAAATTCTGAGCATGAGTTCCTGGGTTCAATTCCCGGATCAGGCAAAACTTTTTCCATCAGAAATTTCTCAGTAGATGACAACCTCCAAGCCTAACCCTCGGAATACAGTCGTAATGTCATGTAGAATATTCTTGTGGTATAATTTCACGCGGAAGAAGTAAGTTCATTATATGTGTATGTACTTACTTTGTCCGTTATACAGAAATACAAATAGTCATCTTCAGCAATATAGTGTAATAAATATATTCCATGAGAGTACGTCATCTTGTTGTTACGCGGCGGTAACTTGGACAGCACTTGTTCTGCAATCTCCGTGAAGTTCCCATCGCAGGACGCGAAGTTCGACACTATGGTCCTGTCTGAAGCTACAGCACTAAATACTATCGGCATTTTGAATGAATTAAAAAACCGAACCAATGTTTTCACTGCACTTCAATATATTTTCTTAAAACACTTTAAACTTTATTCAAAACTTCTCATAAATAAATATTAACGCTTATGTTTTATTTTATCAGTGACTATATTTTTATCATTCACAAATTAAATCTTCTAAAAGCTGTGATTTCATCGAAAAACAAAAGAAAACCGGTCTTAACCTCGACGTTTCACTACAAGCTCGCAAACGGCCACTGATAATACTGGCATACAACGTACACTACCACAGTCCGCCTCCGTATCATACAAATACCGAGCGATCTAAAATTATTGGCGTGTCATTTTGTAGCTAAAAGCGCGTCTTCCACGCTAAAAATGTCTTCGCTTGTAGTTGATATATGTGAATTGGCGCGACAACTGTACGGAAGACGTGCACGCCGCGTGTCGCCTGTCTCGACAGACTTTATGTTAAAACAATCTTTCGCCAAATTACGGTTGAGAGAATTATTTATCGGTTTTTTCTTACGTGGAGATACAGTGTGTTTTTGTTAAATTTCACATTGTTGTTCCCGATTATTAGGGAAGATCTAAAAATTATTAGACCTGGTCTATTTTTTAATATGCTCAGATTTAATAAAGTTTTTTTTCTGATAGGAATTAATCAAATCGCTTCTCCCGATCTGGGCCAAGCGGAAAGCGAATCAAAGCGTGTCAGACTAATACTGAATGAGACTCATGCATCATATCCCAATGTTCCCTCTTTTGCCCTTTGTGTACCAGGGCCGGGGTATTTCTTTCGAACTATCCCGCAGCCAGGGGTCCTAATGAACTAAAACTTCATATAAAGAGTTCATTTATATTGTCTAATCACACAAGATATAGAAAAACATGCTAATCCAATTAATAAACTCTCTAAACTAGAATTTTGATTTCTTTTTCAGGAGTTGTTCGAACTGGTGCTTCTAGAAGTGTTCCCTGAGCTCAAACGATACCAATAACTCTCTAGGTAAGACAAGCCATGACAATAGACGTAATCAAAGTATAGGTATAATCTTACAGGGATCTTATCCAAAGGACAT
This sequence comes from Ochropleura leucogaster, assembly GCA_958449745.1. NCBI lineage: Eukaryota > Metazoa > Arthropoda > Insecta > Lepidoptera > Noctuidae > Ochropleura > Ochropleura leucogaster. The sequence goes on from OY288206.1 coordinate 8,083,544, forward strand.
TTACCCGGTAAAATATACGGACAAAATACTCTTTAAGAGACATTCCTTAACTTGTAAATCGGTCTTTTCCGTATTGGATACTTCAAAATGACTGCACATATCTTTTTAAATTTATATCACCTTTAAAAATCTCAGAAACCAGTTTTTAACTTTATGGATCTGACAATTTTGCTCTCTACATTATATTTTTATGAAACAACATTACCTAAATTAAAAAAAAAAAACACGGCCAAAACTCATGTAAACAATGTATGACTCTCTAAATAAACTCTTTTTGATGGTCTTAAAATGAACTATTATCGTTTTATACTTCTGTAAGTAATGTTGCTGCATTAAAAAAAAAATAAGAATTTTGACTTTTTTAATAATTATTTCAATGCCACGAGGTTGTCGGTGGTCATTTAGAGGTAAATCAATATCTGACGGTATCTATTCTAATGGTAACAATAAGTTAAGTAGATAATAAAAATGTATTGATCTCAAGTTTATGTTCATATACCTCGTTTAACATAAATTTAGCATAGTGATAATACTTTCCTCTTTAGTTTTCGTATTATACATATAACATAAAGAATTTATTCTTTCTATAATTTATTTATATCTTAATCTTAAAGCTTCATCATTTCCAGTAAAACAAATGAAAATATTTAATTTTTACACGCCTAAAATCCGCTACGATTCATCAATTAATGTAAAGCTATACATTAAAATAAGAAAGCTTATTGCTATTACGATAAATATATATAAAAAAAGTTTATATTTTTGTGAATGTTACGTTGTTTATTAGTGTTGTGCCAAAGAATGCACGATTGATGCGTTATTATAAGTTCATGCATCGAACTATAAATATCTACTTAAATAAACTTATGTCGGTGTTCCAAATCTGTTAACTTTGTAAGAATTGTATGTAAGTACCTGAATGTTGGTCGTTGAATCTAGAATACTCCGGTACTCTTTGGTCAGTTAACGAACGAGTTAGAAATACAGCAAAACTTTGCAAGAGTCCTCGAATAGACTATGACATTTAGCAGAATATATTTGTATCATTAGTAGCACAATCTCGTCATTTAATCCCTATTTTTATCGTCATAGTATTTCTTACTTGGAAACGGTTCTGTGGTATAGCATGTCCAACGAGAAGCGATACCAAATGTAAACAAAACCCATGCTAAAACCCCACCTAAAATGGCCGCCCGAATGTTGGGAAACCCGTCTTAACGTTGTCATGTTTTTGCCGGGAGAATGAGACATTACGACAAAGGCACAAGATGGAAAGAGCTAAATATTAGATTGTCAACGCCACAGTTGTTCTTTAGGTTAATGACCTTTCGTATCGCTTCTCTTTGGCCGTACTATAGATCTTTCTCGTCCAGTTATTTCTAACTTTTTTCGAATGGAAAATCATGAAATAACCTTTCCTGATCTGGGTGGAGCGGAAAGGATTGTCAGGCTTGTATTTCTGTATGTCTTTCGAACAGCCCGCAGCCCCGATCTACAGTACCTTTAACGTTACATTCCAATTCATGTGAAACACTAATGTTGTCCTATTGGTTCCAGACGGGAACTTGCTCTATACTTATATTATTATTGTTATACAGCATAGCTCGCGACTTTCGCATATTACTTAAATACTGTACGAACAACCCGCAACTCCGGATCTAGTTACCTCCTTGTCTATTATTTTGAGCAGATAATCTTATTAATTACGTTATTCCCTAAGTATCTAAAATAATGATCAACCATGTGAAATGCTTCAATTTCCAACCCTCATTCTTCTAGTCTTACTTTTAAATTATCATTTATGTTCTAATACATGTTCCAGTTGAGATTTGTAGATAGATTTAAAGATATTAGAGTAGATATTGTACAGTTAAAGTTACAGTAAATGGTTTAGTGCTTGCCTCTAACTATAAAACGCATTGCACCAAGCATTTGTTACGAACGCACTTTTAATATACGTTTTCTACTATTTATACGTTTCGTTATTAAAAGGAGCTAGTCTAATATTATTGCATAACTACTACTTACTTAATATTATGTTTAGATAATGGATGCATTCAAATAGAAAATACATTGAAATTGTGGTGAAAATGTAATAATGATTGGAATGTTACATTTTGCTTTTTTATTATGTTTTATATACTTTGACTAGCCTTATAAATTGTGACCATGAAAGTATTTAAAAAGTATGAGATTATATCGAATGACAAATATATTTATAATTATTATGAATTTATTAATAAGTGAGAGGAGTAGATCTTATTAATTTGTAAATATATATACTCCATAACAAAATTAAAATTAATGTATCGAATACGTTACCAAAAATATTTTTAGGAAAGAAAAAATAAGAGATTAAAAGATGAGTATTATGGCAAAAATCTTAACTGTTTTTTTTTCAATAAATTGCTTCTTTAGTTTGCCAGCAAAAAAAAAACAACGTGAAAACTGTCACTTTCTAAGATTTTGTTTCGGGAAATTAAAATTATAAACCTACTTCATGTAAGGTTAATACTATGTAAAACTGTCTATTTTTAATACCTTTTTATGTGGGGAATTTTGTTTTTCTGACGTCATCTTCTAAAACGTCATTGTATTGCTAAATAATGTCAAAATATTGCTAGCTTGTCACCTTTTGTGATCTACCCCTAACCTACTGTGACGTCAGAGAACCAATTTTCTCGTGTAACCTGTGAACCTGTCTATATCTATTAAGTGTTATATTTCCTGTTGTTGACTAAGTGTAACGACGAGTATGTATGTAACTGTACGGTTAATATGAAATAAACTAGTACATGTATTTTATATTGTGTACTTTTATTTATTCATTTATTAACACGTTATTGATATCATATTATAAAATGTTTATTAAGGGGCAGGCTATGGCAGGCTAGTATATGTGATGTTTTGCAAAGGATTTAATGTTCGGCGAAGAGGACACAATAGCTTTTACTATACAGCCTGCTCCAAAAAGGTAAAGTACATTTTTAGGATGTATATAGGTTTTAGGTCATCCAACAGTTGTTCATTATGATCTAAATCACATCCTGAAATGTGGCCTCTTATGGTACACGCTGTTTGCGGTTCACGGCGCAAGGAAGGATAAAGTAAATGAAACACGAATATTATTGGGATAATTTCTATTCTTTAAGTCAGTACAATAATAAATTTGACAACAGTTTTAACACCTCTATAAAAGGAGGCTTCAAAGGTGTAAAAGCTGTTTGATTAATTAACTATTAATTTAATTATAATCATTCCCGAACCAATTGTCTGATAAAATACTGAAATTTTAATTTTTGGCACACATTTTTTTTATAAATTTTAGAATACACGTACAAATGTTAAATTTTCATGGCCAGAAATCGAATGTATTGGTGTCTTGTTGTCCATATTATATTACAATGACATTAAAGTAAAGTAATACATAAAAGTAAATGACACAATATCGTAACGTAAAATAATCTATAATAATTATATATGTATATAATATTATACCCATCGCTGATTACCCACACTACAACTTTCAAAGCATCCGGTATCACAGCACTCACTATATTAGTTTCCCATCCCTTACAAGCTATGTAACAAAACAATGTACATAAAATATATCTTAAAACTATTATGAACAATAGGTATGAAGAATCTGAAATAATTCTTTCAAGCCTCTAATTCGTTCAAGAATTGGAATGGATATTTATCGTCTCCACCTAGACATAATTGGAAATTTATAAAATATTTAAAAAACCAACCGACGAAAAAGAGGATTGCAAGAGTCACAAAGAGAGTTGCGTTGTAGTTCACGTGTCGTGGTCATCTAGTAACTTTGATCAGGCCGGATTGTTTTCAAACTCCTTTTTATGCAGTTAGTACCCATAAGAAATATTTAACATATATTATTATTGTTTGAATAGTCTTGGACATTTTATAACAACACATACAATACAGCCGTATACTTAATAAATATTTTATAAAAAAAAAAATACTTATAAACGACTTCTAATGTCAGAAAAGGAACTTTCGTTAAACATATCTTGGTTTTCAATGACTACAAAATCAATATACTATAATATAAATATATATTGATGTATTACATTCACCGTTTTGCAAAGTAGCCCGTTTTGTTATTTAAAAAAAGAATTGATCAAAGAATTATAGAATAATATCAAGTTTTGTTATATGTATTTGCCGGATCTGTATCCGCTGACGTCCGTCCTAATTCTACCTTAGATTAAAACACCCTGTGAAACTTTAATTTCTTTTTTTCCAGTTCGTAGGTAAGTCTCCTTTCTGCCAGATTAGTAACCAAATAAATCATAAGTAGTTAGTACTAATCCATGTAAATAGCGTGCCTTAAGATTCGGTATTATCGATGTAAGATGATCAGAGAGTAAATCAAAAGCTTTTAATCAATAATTAATTCTAATTAGGTACTAAATGAATTTCTCTGATATGAGACGAACATGTTATATGTGGGTGACGAGCGCCCGTCAGCAGGCGTTCACTCAACATAAAATCAGCTTCATTTTATGTAACGTACAAAGTATAAATAAACTATTATTTACAATATTAAATTTGTCGGTCAACACAATTGGTAATTAAACCTAACTATTTACACTGATATTTTATTGTCACCATTATAAACCTGGTGAATTTACTCTAAAATCGGATTTTAGTATTCGAAAGTGATAAAAACTGGATTTTTTGGATTTATAAATACTATTAGAATGTTTTTTGAAAACACATCTATTATTGATTTACATATCTGGATGCACTGTGCCAAATACCATACATTTAAGTTACATATTGGTAACTATACTGGCGAACTTAAACGAGGCCGGGATACAACTTCACAACATCAGTAGCTTGCTATAAAGAACTTGTGTCCTATTACTTATAAACGTATCCTTGGCGGACCATACAGTACATTATAAACAATAACATGCTAAAGTGGACACTCTTTATTAGGATATTGTTTATAAGCAACTCGGACGTGCACATGATCCCAAACCTCGGTACACGTATTCTTACGATGTAACTAGATATAACTTTGTTCTATAGTATAAAAGTCACTATCGATGTTCCCCGTGAGCCGCAGGAAACGAACGACAGTTGACTTGTACAAAAATAATAAATATTAATGGTTTTATTTCTTTCCTCTCGTACTACGATATCATGCTGAGATTAGATCCTACCCGCGTTGTTTCAGACCCCCGCACTCCTCATTTCGTCAGTGAGGTGAGGTTTGCCGGGGCCGGCCGCGAGCCGGCAGCATGCTATCGCAGTTCTCTCACTTTACATTAACCCTTTGGGTGGTGTCCAGCGATACATTATCTAGGGAACTTCCTTATTAATTTATTACACGTAGATACATCTATTTACATGTGACAAGTAATCGTCCAGATTTGCTATGCATCTAAACATTTGCCTATCCCTATCAACTATAACAATAATCATATTTTATATAAATATTGTAGTTATGTAACTTTATATTTTAGAACATTCAAGAATCATGAGTGATCTGACGGATTAATAAATCGAACATCCGCAATGTATGTTGACATGGGATATTGTTACTTTACACATTTACTGTCTAATACCTATAATCTAATCTAGATATATATATACGAGCTATAATCATAGTCATTAAAAATAGATCAACTTCCAGTGTAGTCCTACTTAGTGATTTTATACCTAGAGACCTAGGTAGGATACCAAGTTACATTCATATTAGGTTGTAAATTGACAAATATATATGCATATGAATCATTAATGTAAAATCAAAATACAGATCCTTTTGTCGTTTCGATAGTTGTTTGTTCGTAAAGTTAATATTTCTAGCCTAATAGACCGAGTAGATCAATAATGTCGTAGTCTTAGATTCGTAAAAACCGTCGTGTATTTGCATATCCATATTATTAGATTATTGTAAACCAAAGCGGTTGACTTTGGTTCACAATAATCTCAGTATTACTCTTGATGTCTTTTTTAAGTTACCTTGTTTAATAAGCACATGAAGCAACAAGTCTCGATACCATCAGTTTGGCATCAGATGGACATAGTTCTAGCACTCTAATGCCGGCAGCCACAGTATTTACAGCGTAGGATTGTCAGGTGGAGTTCATTTTATTCATCCAACCGTGTAATCCAATCGACGAACCTGATGGCACAAATTGATGGTATATGGGTATTGACGCACTTAACATTATATGTCTAATTTCGTACTTACTTAGAAACGGAGGCACGCGGCTAGACGTTACTATAATTTACGGTGACGATGCCTATGCCTAGCATGTATCATAGAGTTATTTTCTAAGCCAGCACTTCGAAAATCGACTTGTGTCGACATCGCACGATCCGAAACGCGCGATTGGAAAACGACTGCTAAGTAGCATGCTAGTAATCGCAATATCGTGCTGGTGTTAGTACCGCGGCTCCGTGTAAAGTTGAACAATCGCAGATGATATCATCTTTATTAGTTAGTCGTGTCCGCCAGTGTAGTCGCGGAGGGTCCGATCTAGGCATACGAGTGTAGCGTGACGGGCTCGAAGTCGTCGTGCGTGGCGGGGCGCGTGACGGGGCGCGGGGGCGGTGGCGGCGGCGGCAGCAGGCTCGTGCCCTCCGGGATGTAGACGTTGGTCACGCGCTCCTGAAAACACTCCTGTATTAACATCTTATTTCTCACACTTACAAAACTTTCAGAACTTGTTGATGCTGTAGCAAAGGTTGGTGCTATTAAGCTTGAGGGAAAATGACCATAATAACAGCAAAAGGTTTATGACAATGTTGTAATCCAGTTCCATCGGATAAAAACTACACTGGGGTACGGGTGTGGTGGTTAAGTAAAGTTGTTCCCTCGTATTACCTGGTTCTTGTCGTATTTGAAGATGCCCTGGAATCGATTGGTGCGGCGATCGATGGGCTCGGTGCTGCCGCCGCTGGCGCCTGTGTTGCAGCTGTAGTTAGGGTTGTGGAACGATATGTGTCCGCCTGAGTCGCGGTAGTTCTCCTTCATATCCCCGTCGCGATCTCTGGTCATTTTCACTGGAAAACGCGGTAATTGTGAAAACTCACCATAAGACCATCAAGACTTTGAACTTCAAAGTGCTATTCTTAATGACATAAAATTCTAGTTTCATTAAAGGTTTTTTGTTGAGCTATCTACCAATCATTTTGCGCATCACAATTGGCTCTTATACATGTGCAATGATGAGTGTAATTATCCAGCGAAAACCATAAAGGATAGCTTGTAGCTAGGCCAAGTTTTCTTCAAAATAACTCACTCTTGGATAGGTATTTAAAATTTTGCTTCACAACTTACCGCAAACAAATGCAATGACAATAACTCCGAGTATGATGAAACACATTATCGCGACCATGATAACGATGGCGCCCATGGTGGTATCCGGTACTGCGGTGGGCGGTGGAGGTAGACCGTTGTCTTCTAGTATGTCCGTGTAATCGTAGAACGATGGGTAGTGTGCTGGCATTTTGTTGTCTATGCGGATCTTGGGCACTAGACAAGGACATAGGAGAAGTTAGAATTTGAGTTCTAGAAATGAGTAAAGCACAATCAGCCGCAATAGGCTTGCGGTCTCCCCTCTGTGAGAGGGAATGAGCCATACTGCGCAGGGCCCAATGCGGTTTCACAATGGTATCGAAATTTGGGTTTTGAGTAACGTCGGTTTATTAAAAAAAAAAAAAACGATCAACATGGATTCCTGGCATAATACAAATTTATCATATTTCTGCTACCTAAGCAACAAACTACCACAATGCTTACCTGTTGAACAAGGAACTGGTTCAAAGTTATCCGGGCAAGCGCATATGTAGTCGTGCTCCCTGAAGAAGCACAGATGAGAACAGCCTCCATTATCTTCCTTGCAAGGGTTCCAACCGTGCTGCTTCTCAGATGACACTGCTTTTATCTCCATGGTCATCTCCAGATCAGTCCTTAACGCTGTCACATTTTTCCCAGTTTTCTTGTCCGCCCTCATCACAGCCTTCTTATACCAATCCGTCCAATAGATGTAATCGTTGAACTGGAATAAAAAATCTACTTTAGAAACGTAAGAATTCGACGACGACGTATCATTCATACTACCTGAGTAATCCCAGTTAGAGGTATTTTGATGATGTGAGAATGGAAAGGTGTAGTAGTTTTGGGGGTTCGGGTTTCATAGAAAACCTTTTAACTACTTTTGTGTGATCACAATGCTTTGAAGGCGCCCTTTAATCTTTTAATGGTATTGTGGGGAGTAGAGTCGGGTAAGAGAATAAGTCTACCTGAGTCATCCCGAAAGGATTCTTAGCTTCAGGGATGAGCTGCACTCGATGCTGCCCATTCAAGTCTGAAGTATCGATCCTATGTCTCAAGGCATCGGTCCAGTAGAGCCTCCTGTCTTTGTAGTCGATGGTTATTCCATTGGGGAACCCGACGTCTTGGATCACGATGATTTGCCGTTGACTGCCATCTAGGAAAGCTCTCTCAATGCATGGTGTTTGTCCCCAGTCGCTCCAGTATAGGAACCTAAAAGACCAAAATGTGACTTAATTATTCGTGTTTGCAATGGGGAATTAACTTCAGGAGTAAGCAAAGGCTTCTTTCATTATTGAATGGTAACATACCCTTTAGCTGGAAACAATGCTAGTGCCCTGGGTTCACTTAGATTGCTGAGCAAAGTTTTCCTAGAAGATCCATCCAATCGAGCAACTTCTATGACCTAGAATGAAAAATATAATGTAGCTGTTCTTCGTTTTAATTTTAAGTATGCTTTGTTACTATGTCTTTACTCTTCTACCTTGTATTCGTTGTCAGTCCAGTAAATATTGTTGGCGATCCAATCGACACCCAAACCGTTAGGGATACCCATGTTGCCTTTAATAACGTCCTTTGTATCACTCATGTTCATCATGTTGATTGACCTGTAAATAAAAAATATCATCATCATCATCATCAGGCTATATTAGTCCACTGCTGGACATAGCCCTCCCCTAATGATATCTAAAATAATAAAAGATATATAAAAATATATATCTTTTAATTTCTGTAACGTAACATTTCTAAGCTTTTGCTAGGGTTAGGTTATTGTGAATGAAACTAAACGTTCTTGTATTCAAACACGTTTCATACCTGATAACATCCATATCGACATCAGTATAGAACAACAGCTTGCGTTCCCAATGGAAGTCCACAGCCACGGCATTTTGAACCTTAATAGGAAAGGCGACGTCCCATTGTTCCGGAGTATCAAACGAGATGAGGGCAATGCTGGTCTTTGTAGCGAAGAATAAGAAGCTTTCGGGGTATTTTCTGCAAGTCTTGGGGTTCGGATCGCTGGCGTTGAAGAGCAAGCCAGTAGGGCAAGCACACGAGTAGCCTTGAGCTGATCGAAGGCATAAGTGGGAGCATCCACCGTTATTAGTGCCGCACGCGTTTTCTAGTTCCCTTTCACCCTGAAAAGAAACAAACGTATTAAACTTACACATCCTGCTCCACTGAAGAAAACGCCACTGGAATATAACTGTACATTGTTCAGTCTACATACCTGAACGGCGCGAATGTCCATAAGCCCTTCCAAGTTCTTCCTAATAATGATAGAATTCTTGCCATTGACCTTGTCTGCCCTATGCAATGCCTGAGTCCTCCAATCCGTCCAGTAAACATGTTGTCCCACAATTACAATACCGTAAGGATATGGAACATTGCTCAGGATAGTGCGACGATCGTGGCCATTAAAGTCGGAACTTTCAATGGATAGGACTTTAGCATCATTCCAGTAGAGTCGACCCTCGATTTTGTCGATAGCAAGACCATTTGGCCACTTGATGTTGTTCTCAACAATGACACGCCTGAAAATCAAACCAGAATTAGATCATCCTTCATTATAAATAAACTACTGTTTGTTTAAGGTACTGTTTACCTGTTCTTTCCGTCCATATCGGCTCGTTCGATTTTGGCAGATGTTCCCCAATCAGACCAGAACATGTATCCATACTCATAGTGCAATGCAATGGCTCGAGGTGAATCTGCAAGCATGCAAGCCGTTAGGGAGTTAATTGAGAGCTACTGCTTTGAATTTTGTATTCCTTCCGATTGGGTACGACGTAACCATAAATAATAGTAATTATTGTAAAATTGTGTAAAAACAATATTCAATTATCATTTTGCTCACCTAACCCAGTCCATACAAGAACTTTTCTGTTGGTGCCATCAAGCTCAGCTACTTCAACACTATTCCTGCCACCATCCGTCCAATAAATCTGCAAGAAACGTCTCATGATAAAGGGTGTATCAAAACGAAGAAAAAGACCCTTTTTTTAGAAATTTGCCCTAATAGAAAATTAAATTGATCAACGAACCTTACGGCCAGTAGAATCAATAACAATTCCGTCCACGGTATGTAAACCTTTTCCAATGATGGTCTCGATTTCCTTGCCACTCCTGTTAGCTCTTTGAATCTTCCTCTCTCCAGTATCCGTCCAGTAGATAAGACCTAAAATGTGGGTATTTGTTAGTACCTAGGTTATAATTCTTAACATAATTTCATATTTTTTTATTCTAGGATTGTTTTCAACAGCTGGAAGACTTCATATAATTCCAGCCTTCTTTGCATTTTTTTTGTTTTGTTGGTAAAAATGATATGACTAGAATATTGAATAGTTGTCAACGACGTTCTGCTTCCCAATTCATCATAGTGTAACTTACTTGTCTTATGATCTACATCAACTCCGAAAGCATTCTTGAGTATGGGCAGCGGCAGGGGCACGTCAATGAGATAGGGCACATCTAGGGAAACTACCCGGATGTCTACACGGTGCGCGAATATCAAGTAGTTCACGGGACCGCTGGCACATGTTTTACCGTCCTTCTGTATTATGGATAACATGAAAATGTTGGTTAACATAACTACGTGAGGTTAGAGGTTAAATATGGCAATATAAAAAAGTGTACTTATACAATAGTTTACGAATACTTTCAACAAAATATTTTGATTAATTACTGATTACATTTTGATAAAGATTTTTAACTGAAGATGATTAGATATTTCTTGACTATAAGTACTTACGCCAATCTTGATTCCAATAGGACAAGCACACGATTTCCCCATAGGTTTCAATAAGCACAGATGTGAGCATCCACCGTTATTCTTGCCGCATCTATTTAGACAATAGTTTTATTAGTTTACGGAAAGTAACTTGTGCACATAAGAATCTTACTGCCTAGTCTACAAAAATCAGCATAAATTCACATTGTTAAAATGGATCTAACCTAACTTTATCTCATCTAGCTTTTGTTTTTTTATTCATGATATCGAGGACAAAGACTAAAATTTTATTTGATTTATGTATTAAAATGTCTTTAGTCCTTACCGATTGACTCCAGATACTCGTTCCTTGTGGAACACCCTCACATCCATAAGCCCAGCCACGCCAGCCCCGAGGGTCCTTCGGTTCTTGCCGGTGAACTTATTGGCTGCCTGGATGGACTGCGTGTCCCAATCGGTCCAGAATACTTCGTCTCCGAACAGATCGAGGCCGAATGGATGGGGTAGGTGTTGACCTAAAGAAATGGTTAATGTGTTTGAATTTACCAGACCTAACATTTCAATGTACCAGTGCATTGCATTGATTTGACTGAACTGTCATATACCAGGAAACGAACTTGTTCTTTTATTAAATAAATTGTGGTCATCAATGATTGTGCCCTTTGGTGTGTTGTGTTTTACTTACCGATCAGTATAGTTCTTCCTGTACCATCCAAGTTTGCATACTCAATAGTCTGGTTCCCTCCATCGGTCCAGTAGATTCGACTGTACTTGAGATCCAGTGCTAGACCGTTTGGCCAAGTCATGTTGCCGACAATGAGTCGTCGTCGATTCCCGCCGTCCATGTCTGCGCGCTCGATGCAAGGGGAGGTGCCCCAGTCAGACCAGTACATTACACCACCTGCAAAATGTGTGCATAAACGTCCATCCAATCATTTCCTTATTATGTATACTTTTCTCTGAGATGTTTTTAAAGAAGCCCTTAAACATTAAACTTAATTTATTTTGAATATTTAATTAATGTTATGGTCTTCATGACGTATAAAATGTATATATTAACTTTATTCATTTTGGGAGGCTTTCATAATAATGTCCCTAACGCTAGGATGGGTTTGTGTATTACAAACCTTTAGGATCCACAACGATGTCCCTTGGCTTGTCAATATTGTCCCATGCTAGCAAGGTCCTCATGCTGCCGTCGACATTAGCCACTTCAATCCTGTTGGTACCAGCATCAGTCCAGTACAGCTTGTCAGTCAACCAATCGTATGCTAAACCAGCCGGCCATACTGAAAGGTTTTTTTATTATTATTATATTAGCTTTTTGAGCGTAATATTCCATGAAGCTACAGCACAAGTCCTTAAATTTTTACAGCGGTTTTTGTAAAACTAGAATATGTATTTGGAACAACATACTTAGATTAGATCCCACGATGACACGTTGCTGTGTTCCGTTCAAATAGGCATGGTTGATGGTGTCCTTGTCGACGTCAGTCCAGAATATGGAGTTAGTGTTATGATCCCAGTCTAAAGCCACGGCTGATTTTATCGTCTCCACTGGAATTACCTGAATATAACGAGGTAATAATTGGATTAATAATTATTCAAGGCATAGTGAGTTGAGTTATTTAATGATAAAGTTATAAGGTAAGGGCGGGGTAACAAGAGGCTAACAGATGGCAGTTGACTCTTAGTATAAGTGTTATGCCCACTAGAGTTTAATTTCACGTTGTCAAAATTGTGTAGACACCCACGATCAGCTGAACATTATTTTCCATAATTGTCTCGCCTTGTAAATAAACCCTACGACAACATACATACGCTTATCCAGTTACTGATAAAGCCAGTGACTAGGCGTAAACAAAAAAGAAGGCTTACCATGTCCAAAGAATCAGTTTGTTTCCTAGGATTCAGTTGTTTCAATCTGATGTCCTTCTTACGAGCGTACAAAAGCAACTTTTCTGGTGTTTGTTCGCATGTTCGGCTGTAATGAAAGATTATAATGAATATTTTTTGAAGATGGGTCGCTAAGGTTTGATAATTGCTATTGCTAATTTTAAAAGCCATTGGAATAATTATGACGTTTTTAATTAGCCTAACATTAGGAAAGTCTGCTCAGATTCAAATGTTTGACATGAACGATACATACCTGTCAGAGTTCAGATTGAATCCTACGGGGCATCGGCAAGAGTGATCGTTGCTGTTCGGAAGGCAAAAATGAGAACATCCACCGTTGTTGGTACCGCACCGATTCTTGTAGGATTTTATTTGCCTCAGCGGATGGTAGCTGTAAATAGACAAGAATTTTAAGTAGAAGTAATGTATGCATGTTTTAAGTCGAACTTTCCAAAAAAAAAATGTTTAAGCAGAAAATGAAAAGAAACTTTATTCTCAATAAAACATAACACTTACTTCAGAACAATTACTTTAAATAATACTTATTTAGGTTTGACAACATCCGTTATAAACTAACTAAAACTTGACCCATAATTTTTCGAGTAATGTCCGGTTCGCGATTAGGCAGGCTGTGCTAGGTTTTTAATTAATTGAATCAGTGTAGGTTTCTCATACATATGGGTATTTAATTGTACAGCTGTTCTCCTTCAAATGTAAGTTTTTTTTGCCATAGTTGGTCCTACACGTACATAGATAGACCACAATATTTTACACCGGTAAGTAAGTAGTGGGACAATAAATCAATAATCCCTACCAATAACTTACCTATGAATATCCATAGGAACATTCAACCCTGCATGGACAGTCTGTATTCCCATCCCGGTGTTCTTGTTCACAGTAGAAATGCTCTTGGTGTGCCAGTCCGTCCAATAGATAGCGTCTTCGAATAATGTCAGAGCAAATGGGTGAGGGAGGCCTTTGGTGGTTACCTGGACATTACAAGGGTTGTAAGGAAATGCAGAAATACACAAAATAATTAACAGACATATGATTTAGAGAAGGCGCTATTTGCGAGGTTTTAGATGTTAATTGATTTCTACATCATTCGATAGCAACGGGGGATCTGTTTCAAGATAACTTTTTGCACAGGCTGTTCAACTGTTTCAGAACGTATCCACGTACCTTCTTCCGATCTCTTCCATCAAAAGATGACTTCTCGATGACGTGGTGTTTCGCATCCGCCCAATAAATCTTGGATTCCGTATAGTCGATGGTTAGTCCATTAGGCCAGAAGATCTTATCTACTATGATACTCTTCCTTCTGCTGCCATCCATATCTGCGCGTTCTATCTTGGGATTAGGGCCTAAAAATGATTACATATTTATTGAAATTCTCAACCATGTCTTCAAATAAATATCTAAACACTTGCATATCAAATCGAATTCTTACCCCAATCAGTCCAGAACACCAAAGCATCTCCAGGATGTACTGCTATAGCCCTAGGTTTGTCTAGATCGTTGGCAGCTATCACAGCTCTCTGATTTCCTTCGAGCGTTGTCACTTCTACTCTTCGAGTACCAGAATCCGTCCAGAATAGTAAATCGTGTATCCAATCAACTGCTACTCCACTTGGTGTTTCTAGACCCCACCTTATTACATCTGTCAAGGAAACAAGAAAAACTGTTACGGCTGCAGTGCTTCATTTCTGGAATGCAACGTCAAGCCAAAAAAATGAGTTTTTATAGGGTCAGAGATCTTTCTGCTGCTGTATTGACCCATTTACTCACCTGTCAAATTGTTGTTGTTCATCTGAGCTACTCTGATGACTCTGAGATTGTTCTCAGTCCAGAAGACAAGTTGTTTCTCATAGTGGTAATCCAATGCGACTGCATTATGTAAACCTTTCACTACAGGCATGTAGTTGTCACCAGTTAGCCATACCTGTATAAAAGATCAGATTATTTATTGATATGGTATTTCCATTGGATAACATTTTTCGTTAAATTCTCGTGATTATGTATTTCATCAAAAAGATGTGCAATTTAAATCTTTCTTTCTTTCATCGTTACCTGTCGTATGCCGACGCGGTTTGAGAACAGCAATGTAGGTGATTCTCCTGTTGGCTTACAAGATCTTCCATCAGGTCTCAGAACGTAACCAGTCATGCAGCCGCACTTGAAGCTTCCAACCGTGTTCGAACAGGTTTGAGAACAAACCGGGTCTTGTTCGTACATGCATTCATCGATGTCGCGGCAGCTGTGAAGAAACAAATGATTAAAAAATGCTGTAAGTAAAAGTTAAATATTAGATGACATGCTTCTAAGGCTGTCCCACAACTGATGCAATATACGTATCCCCAACAAAAAAAAAACCGATTAAAAAATTATACTTACGTGTGATTATTGAAGTCCAATAAGAAGCCTAACGGACAGGTGCAAGCCTGATGCCCTTCGTATGTCGTAATACACATTTCAGGGTCACATTTATCTTCAAAGGTGCACTTCCTTTTGACTGGGCATCTGTCTTCGTCATCACCTTCAGGACAGTCCTTCATGCCGTCACAAACATGTTTCCTGTTCACACAGTTCCTGAAAGCATTGCTGATGAGGTGGTCTTGGGTTTTGCAAGTGTATTGATCTTCTTCGCAATGTACTTCGCAGTTCATTTCGTCTTCGCCGTTCGTGCAGTCTCGGACCGCATCGCAGAGCCAGGTTTTCTGTACAAAGAAATTGATTAGTAACTGACATATTCACAATAATTTGCTTTGTTGTCTTGCCTCATTGATCAAGTAGTTTGAACAGACACCTAAAGGTCAATGGAGACATTAACCTTTATGTGGCGAATTATTCTCCAGAGAGGTTTTTGTTCTTTTTTGATGCTGCTATGTATATGCTGCCAGCTGCCAATCTGACCTATACAACACAGTTAGTACTACTAAGTAGTCATACGGTACAACTTAGTGAATGGTTGTCAGAATTTTGAGACACTGACTACCTGTAACGACTGTCAAAGATTCCCCCGAGGAATGCAGTGATATAATGTTTATATGTGTTACAATGTTACCAGAATGCATCGCCGGTCAGCACAAGTAAACTCGTCATCAGTACAGTTTCGCATGGAGTTCGGTTCACAGTTGAGTTCGTCGCCGCTATCTGCGCAGTCCCTCTCAGTGTCACAGCGCCAACGATCCGGAATGCATTTGCCGTCGCTGCATCTGTTTGACAAAATATTATTTTTAGATTACGGAGGCTATTAAAAAGTAAAATATGGTCTACAGATAGTTGTTTCGGGTCTGGCTGTAAATATTCGTAAACCAACAGAAGTTCCTAGTGCAGGCAAAGTTCTATTTCATTTCTGCCTGCTCCTATGAAAATAGGCGCTGTGTATATATAATATATAGGTGCGTCAGACGTACCTAAATTCTCCAGCATTGCAGCTCCCCGGCAGCATAGGACACGTGTCTTCATCGGTCCAATCCCCGCAGTCGTTGTCACCGTCACATTGAAAGTCCTTGCGGATGCACCGCTTGTTGTCGCATTGGAACTCATTCTCTCCACACCGAATTAGATCCACGGCTGAAAGTAGAAGTTGTTTAATAAACAGGCTAATTACTAGAATAAATGCAAGGGCGTGGTATGAAATGGATGAACGAGAAAAATAGATTGTTGAATTTGTTATTTTATTGTGACTGTGTATAATAAAGTTATTAACATTAGAAATACAAATATGCATATCATGAGACGAGCCATCATATAATATATTTAAATAAAATGGTTGTATTATTTCTGCACGCTTGCAATAAACCTGGTTTGTGAAAAAGACTATACAATTCTGAATTGCAAGAAACAATTTCACTACATTAAAATACCCACAAAAAATATCACAAACATCTTTGATTTTTCCTATTTAAAGTACATGTATCTATTAAACAACCGTGTATCTTTTATTATAAATCTTGCGATGACTCTCCTATCTATATTAAAATAATTGTTTGTGTGTATTTCATGTATTGCTATACTGGTAATAATGAGGCGAGAGGTATATAAAGATAAAAAGTGTATACTCACGACAATCAGCCTCGTCGGAGCTGTCAGGACAGTCGGCTTCCTTGTCGCAGCGCCAGTGCTTCGATATGCATTCTCCGATCGCGCACATAAACTGATGTTCCCGACATCTGCGTACAACAAGAACTGTACAGTATCACTGAATACCAAAAGTTTCTAATGTACTAATGAAAATAAAATCAAATAGCGGATGAGTACCACGTTGAGGCCACATCGGAAATACGTCACTTAAGCAAGGGTGTGATATGAAGCAAAAATCATCACTGTCAATCAAAATATCTTGTGCTATCTCATTTGTAATATTCCTAACTAAAAAGCATATTCTGCCTTGCCTTTTCGCAACTCTATTGGGTTTGACTCACAGTCTAACCGGATGCAGTTGACTTCTAAATGGAGCGACTGCCTATTTGATCTACACAATCCAGTTAGTAATCACACTATTATATCCTTACTAATATATCCTTATCCTCACTTCCTTACTATAATATTATAAAAGCGAATGTGAGTTTGTTTGTTTGTTTATTACCTCTTCACGCTTTAATGGCTAAACCGATTTTGATGAATTTTGGTAAAGAGACAGTTGGGAACCAGGAGACGGACATAGGCTAATAAAGCTAGTCTATCATAAAAGTGAAAATTGGTTTATATATGAATGTTTGTTACTCTATCACACTCAAACAGCTTCACGCATTTGGATACAATTTGGCATGTAGCTTATACCCTAGATTAACACATGCGTTACTTTTTATCCCGGCTACGCAGGTAAAAGCCGCGGGGCGCAGTTAGTAGGTAATACGATACCCCTTGGTAAGACCGGTTATCAGACTGTCGGGCCACTACACAACTACCTGTAACGACTGTCAAATTGGTATTCCTAACAGAATGTAAACCTAATTTCAGCAGCAGCATCGCTCATTCAATATTCTAGGCTCGAAGTCGGAGCATTTTCCATGGCGTCGTAGCATTCGTAATCGTATCGTAGCATGCCGACTGCTTTCGTAGCAATCGTAGACGTTTCGTAGCATCCGTAGCTAATTATACTAACGAATAAATCGAAATATGGGAAGCGAAAATAGATTGCTCAACCCTTGCATATTTTGTCTCTTTCCTTAAGCACAAATCCGTCTCTAGATATTTATATCTTTAAGAATCTCGACTCATTAAGTTATTCGATTTCTGATACCCAATTGTACTTCAAAATAAAATTGCTGTTATCAAATATCCATATTAACTCACAACTAATCTTAATATTTTCATTTAATTTAAAAAAATATCTATCCTCTAACCGTACCCAAATAGCATGGTATAATTAAGTACTTTGATGTTAATATCTAAAAAGAGGTTCCATTCTCGTTCATACGTCACATTAGCGTCACCAAGTTGCTGTAGGTGTACCAGTAATGTTAATCACGTCGATGATTTTGTTCTATAATGAGCCCGCCCACGAACTGGGATAAATCGGGCGAGTCTCCTTCTAGGGACGCAGGGAGCGTAGGCGCGTAGCCATGGCAACCTGCTCCCTGCCCCGCAACCCGCGCCCCGTGTCTACCCCCGCGCGCCCCGCCTGCCCCAACGTATTGATCTACCGACCGGTACGGCCCGAACCGCGCAGTGTAAAGTAAAATGCTGAAAGTCCCGCCTAAACTTTTTAAATGGTTCGATGGGACTGCTGCCCGGAGCCGTTTTTAATGTTTTGGTTATCAGTCTTAATTCTCTCGGAATAGAGTTATTCCGAAACCATAGATCTGGATTGCTGTAGAATGACAAAAAAAAACGCTTAGATAACGCACTGAATTTGAAGTCTCAAAGAACGTCGTCAGGTCTTTCAAATAAACGTAACGTCTTATTCATTATTTTATATTATTTAAATATTATACGTAGATCATTATAAACGGATGATGACGATCAAATAAATGTTGTCACGATTATAATTATTATTATGTAACGTTACTGTCGATCCCGCTCGTTCAAATAATTAATGTTTTATTTATTCTATTTAAAAGGAAACGACATCATTTCATAAGGCTGTATGTAATACAATCGGCACTTCCATCGATTTTACCATACAGGCAACACCCGTAATGACTATTAAAATCTGTATGCGACTAAATCCTCCCCAGAGGGGGGAACCCTAGGTACAACCAAGCTTGCAAGCCATTTGCAAGCAGTAATACCTTCGAACGAACATTCCTGATATCTGTAGATTTTGGTATAGGACAATGCAGACTTAGTCTTAAATTAGAATATTCAACAGATGAACGTGATACCGTCTCGATTTCTCGGAAACCAACGTCTGAATAACGTCACGAGCCTGACATTATCAACTACTATTAAGTTCAATGCATCAGCTTTGGAGAACCTACCAGTGTGGGCTGCGATCCAATCAAGATCTATAAATATAATACGTAGGCAGCACAGCGGAGAACGCTATACCTACCAACAGTTATATCGCCCAATGATAAGGTTTATAGTTAGATACACTTCCGCCCACATTTAACTGACACAAGAAAACAGTAATTAGGTTATAAATATAATTTTGTAAATAGAACAGTTTTTTTTTAATGTCATCTTTGCTGTTTCGTTTGTTGAAGTTTTACTTTCCATTAATTGGTGTTTAGTTAATTTAACCACTCTGCACGACAGGATTTTGACACATGGCACATCAGCTGAATCGGTGGGGTGACGCGAATTGTCATGAAATTCAAGAATTTTCATCAAATTACAGCATTCAATTTTGTTATTAAAAATAAGTCACCGAGGTTTATATCTCTAAAAACCTTATAAGGTCGATAAAACGGCGTCAATCTATTGTAAAATGTGTGTAAAATACAAATTATTACACCCTTCCAAAAATTAGGTACTTTAAAAACGCTGGAAATAATGCACATATACAAGACAACCCTTTGATAATAAAATCGGAAGTCCAAAATAAAAACAGTGACATTCCATCTGCAGTCTTATTTTTGCCATTTTACATATAAATTCAAAATAAAACACGATACAAATCTCAACAAAAAAATACTAAAAACTGTGTTGCGACATGACATTTCTTAGTGCTGACCGTAAATCTAAGTTTCATAATTACGATTAAAAAGTTGCATTCAACCTAATCGATAATCGAAATGGAGTAAACTTTAAAAAAAAGTTTTGGGACCATTGAGCAATTTACCTATGGAGATTGCATATTATTCTACTATTGATATTATAGTTGTTCAAATATCTATGATATCGATAAGAAAAGAAAGACAACAACATTTTGTCACGTGCTTTTTTGTTATGCTATAATTATTTTCTTATGCGCCAAGATTTGAGGTACATTTTGCTGTCAAACGGTTTCGCGGTAAAAGATTTTGACTGTTTTCTTGAATGACGATGAATGAAAATGGCGGCCATTTTTGTAGGAGGTCATGCTAATTCTGTAGGTAACTAGTCAGGCACAACCATACCGTACCGCACCTAGAAAGAAATGCCTCCGCAGTAGAGCCTTATTTTAGACGGACAGGGACTCCGCACACATCGGGGCACTAAAATATTGATATAGACACCCGACGCCCGACGCCCGATGCCTGTAGCGTCTCCCGCGGTGGCTGGCTTGGTTTGAGGAGTGCCTCACTTCCCCCGCTCTAGACGAAGCGGGGGAGAGTGTCAGGGTTATGCAATAGAAGGAGCATGGGTGGGTTTTCAGTACGTTCGTCGTACGTTCGTCAGTACTAGTCTGACACTCCCGCCCGTTTTGCCCAGAGCGGGGGAAGTTATTTGACGATTTCCCACCCAAAAAAAACCCCGGTACACGACATCAAGAAAAATCCAGGTTCAAAATGGACTCATTTTGAACCAGGAGTTTTCTTGGTGTCGTGTTTCTATCTCAATTGTGCTCTTCCTCTATAGGCCATTTTTACCCCAAGGCTTCCACTCCAAGAACACTTTGGCCTGCGAGCCATGTTTTAGGAAAGAATGAATACGCTTTTCAAATAACCAATCCAACCAAACAATTTTGTCGAACAAATGTAATTTATCTTAGCTGATTCTTTTAATGTGCTTAAAAAGATCATAATTGGCGCGTTCTATATTCAACCTTATTTATTTCTATTTGCAATTCACATTCAAATAGTAGGTACAAAAACAAATTATTAATAAAATAGCAAATAAACATTTTAATATAAATTTGAACAGCGAGCGCATTCCTTTTTTGAATTTTAATCTGAAAATAAATTGGCCCGAATTTAGCCATAGATCAGTTTGTACTATTAATTGTTTTTGAATCGGTTTTAGTGGCGTAAAAAATATTATAATCAATATTTATAGTATTTTACACGTATTACAAAATTAATTTTTATTTTCATCTATCAATTTCTGATATTCCTTAATTTAATTATTCGAGTTCATTGATTTACAAGAAAAAATCGATTGAAATAATCGCATTTACACATCACAAAATTAAAAAAAAAAGAAATGGACGTCAATTTCGAAAGTGAATTTAGTTAGTAGTGGTTATAAATATTCCGTGTTATTGGTCCTATTATTGCAAATTACGATAAGATCTGGGCATTGTCATGTTATTTATAATATTTGAAATGAAATTTGTGTCAGTTGTTATAGAATCTATTCGTGAATATATGATATAATGTGGAATTAAAAATGTAAACAAGCACGATTGGCGCGAAACTTCGACTTTAGATTTCAAAATGTATCATTACCACTACTAATATAAGTTCAATTACGAATGATTTCTTCACGTAATAAAAGGACACGTTAATCATGCCCAATAATGTGGAGTTTAAATGTCCGAAAACCTATTTTTTTATGATTTTTAGCGTCGACCTACACTGCCATCAAATGGCGATGATCGTAATTTACGCATTTGGATTTTATAAGACTTAATTAAGAAACTTCCTCAATAATTAAAGAACTTCTAATGACGTTTTCATATGAGTTTTTTATTCTACTATCTTAATGAATGCACACCCATATTATTTATTAACCAGAAAATAAAATATTTACAAAAATAATGAGGAGGTCATATGACTTAAATGTCCGACCCCTTTCGGGGCCAGTACCGAGCCAGCGGAGGTTTGAATGTCGAGCCCCCGAAGGGGTCCGTACCGAACTATACGGTTAAGGAATCTTCTAATAATAATATATTTCAAGTCAATAAAATGCTTAAGCTAAAGATTCCAATCTGAACACCTTTTTATGGCTTTTCTACTGAATCTCAAATAACTATGAAAGTTCTAGCAGAGGGAACATTTTATTATTGCAATTGTTTTCAAAAATGCGCAGTTGTGTTACTTTGTTGCTCCAGTGAGTCACGTCTTCCCTATGTAAACGCCAATGACGCAGTTAATCTGACGGTTATACAACGTGACGTCGTTTGTCAGTAGGGGGATGCCATCGCCATAGAAATTTACTACCGCTGTGTTGCTGCGTAATTCGATTTGCGATTATAGTGATTAAAAAGGTTAGTTTTTTTTTATCAGCAGGAACCCTGAAGAAGAAGGGGTCTGCTCAATGAGTTCACGTGGACAAAACGAATGAAGAATTTGAAGGATAGTCACATATTGAAGTAGTACTAGGCGTTGATATAGCCCGTGGTTCCCTGTGGCTGTTGCTAACCTAGGTACCTCTATGTGCGTGTTAACCCTCAACATACAACCGGGCGCCATACTGTTCAGTGAATATAAATTAACTGCTATTTGAGGCACAGGAAGCTGTGAGTGCCTAAAATACGGCTCAATCTAACTCACTTTTTATGTTCACTTAGATTACAGAAAGGTTACAAATACGAATGATGTGACAAAGTTCTCAGAGTTTAATTGACGTTGAATACAATAAAATTGAGCAATTAACATTTGTATGCAAAATACAACACACACGTGACACATTCATTACATACAAACGCGGTAACCTAACAATTAATATATAAGTTGAACTGTTAAATTAAAATGTATAATTAAGAACACTTTACAATATGGAATATAATGTCACTACTATTGAATTAAAACTAACACCGAAATTAGTCATTATTTATTAATGTTGGAAATCGAGGGTGAAAAAATTGTTCGAAGTAATTTTTAAGATTTCTTTCTTTTAAAATTAGAGCTTCGACCTGAAACTTACAAGTTACAGGCATTGATGGAGTCTAATAATGCAAAATTCATAGCTAAGTTATGTGCGGACCTAATACAGATTTCACTTACTTGCCCTTGGTGCAGCTAGATTCGTCGGAATTGTCGCGGCAGTCGTTGTCGCCGTCGCACACCCAGTCCTTATGGATACACAGGCCGTTTAAGCACGTGAATTGTTCCGATGTGCAGTTTATTGTACCACCTGGTGGAAAGGACACCATCAGATTATGACCTTAAAAGAAGGCTTGAAGGAGTTTTCAAGAAAAGTATCAAGAACGAACCCGCAACTGTCATTTGTTTCTTGTTACAAAGCTGACTCACACAGCACATATCTCGACGGCCCCTACCGTACATAAGGTTAAGTCAAAAACCGAGGTTTACAGGAGAGTGTTATTTGTGTTCAACACGCCCTAGAAATAATTCTATAAGCAATAATAAATATATTATTTCTACAATATTTTAGTAGTTTTAAGAGCTTTATAATGCCATTTACACATAAGTATTTTATTTTTCACGTTTCTTGGAAAACCTGATAGATGACCGTTTCTACGACACCTATTCGTTGTATTTATACACTTATACGTTCAACTTATATGTTCTCTTATACGATTTCTAAAACAAGGTAAATAAATTAAATAAAAATCGTATGTCAGCATGTGCGCATAGATAATCTAAAGCCAATGATACAATATAAAAGAAATGCCATTCTCAACATGTCTTTATGTACTTAGGGACCGTCGATCTTTCTGATTGAGTTACACACTATCAAACACATTTAAATATATTTTAAATCTCTTTGTACAATACCAATTGCATTATCACGGACTAAAGTTGGTGAGCAGACGATTTCTTAAAACATAAGAAGCAATCGATGAGGAACTACCTCCGTAATCCTTAGGATGATAGTTGAAAAGTAACAGTTGTCATAGGAACAAGGAAACGAGTATCTCACCCGCCAGTTCTTCTTACTCTAGAGGGGCTGTTTAAGGTTAAATAGAAACTTACCGCAACGAGTTTCGTCGGAATAGTCACCGCAGTCGTTGTCCCCATCACAGAACCAATCGATTTTGATACAGACACTGGTGCTTTGGCAGAGCGTTCGATTCAGGTTCTCATGACACACTGGTACGCAGTTCTTCTCGTCTTCAGCTTCGGCGCAATCCACCCGGCCGTCACATCGGCTTGTCATTGGTATGCAGGTACATGATTTCTGTGAGCAGGTTAGTTGTTAGAACAAGGCTGGCGATATTTTTATTGTATTAATTTCTGCAATATATCTTTAAGACAAAAATATTCTGACGGAAAGATTTAACAGTAAAATATGAGAGATAGGAGACGAAAGTTTTTGTCCACGAAATGCAGTTTTGGAAAAAATCGAAGATTAAGATTTAACAGTAATACGATACAACAGAAATTAGGGAAGCCGTAACTTTTTGGGTATTTCTTCAAATTCAACAATAGATTTATATATAAAAAGAATATGTTCGTACCTGACACGAAAATTCTTGTTTGGCACAAAGTTGGTGGCATCCAGTTGCTTCTTCTTCTCCTCCGGGGTCCGTATGGGATACCGTGTGTATATGTTTGAATGCGGGACGATCTGTTTACAACATGGTATTGTTAGCTCTATTATGTGTAAATGTTTATACCAAGACTTCTTCTTTTACTCCAAATTCCACTAGCTGTACTTATTTTGTGAAAATCTTTACCGTGGTCGAGGAAAAAAAAGTTAAGTAGGTAATTTTATTGCTTAGCAAAATACTCACTAATAATTTCCTCTGTCATAATTCTATAATTAATAAATATTGAACACCTGACACAAGTAGACCTTTAAACTCATCATTTAATGTAGATATTTATTTTGGTAACGTTCGTGTTATTGCTAGAAACGAGCTAACTTGCGAGTCGACTTTACGTGCTAAAGGATCAGTACCTACAACCAATACTTCATAAAAATTATGATGCTAAACTATTCATTTCAGTATTCATTGACAAAGCAGAAAAACATTCATTAAAAGTTTAATTTAACCGGTTATTATTGGGAAAATAATTCCAAAATAAACGAAGACTAGCTCTAACTAAATGCAGATAGAAAACGTCAAGAGGCCTTAGAACAAGTTCGATACGTTGATTTTTGAATTGAAAATATAATTATCGTTTAGCATTTTAGATAAATTATTTTCAACAAACACACTCAGTATCTTTCATACATATGAATAAATAATGAAAACGGTACATGTAAAACGGGTATTTTAAAATTGACGTTTTTCTTTACTTTAACGCTGCGAACTCGTGATAGGACCTCAGTTACACGCCCTCGCCAACAAAATCACAGAAAAGATTAACTTACGGTGCCAATTCTCAACGCGCGTATATATGTTTTGAGGCCAAAAGGTTTGCGGTGGGGCCAGGCCCCCAGGCCCCATGGGTGGTGGCTGGTAGACCGGGACCCGGCCCATGGAGCGGAGGTCTGGAGGCTCCGCCGTTCCATTGGCCGGCCGGGCGCCCCTCAGCACTGGCGATGTATCATCCGCTTCTACTGCTGAATGATATAAATGTTCGTGGTGTTTATAAGAAAATCAACGGATGTAGAGAAAACGTTGTAGTAAACTGGCTTATAATTCTTAAGAATTAAAAAGTGACGAACAGGTCAAGCTGAGACCGTGCATGCAGAGCCTACCCGTTTTACGTTCTATGCTTGTGGTGGAAACTTCGACCTCTGTTCTTTACTACAAGCCATGTGGCTATGTTTCATGAGGGTAACAAACATAGAGGTATGATGGCATATCAGATCGACCGTCGTCGATCTTTTCAACGCTTTTTAATCATCTGAATCGACCTTTAGTCTGCATCAGTCGCATTTAGGGTGTTTAAAGATTTTGACCAAATCAGATAAATCTAAAGGCAGATCTAGCCATGTGCAAATAGCCGTGTTAACTATAGTAGGTAGTCCTTTAGTAATGATCGTAAATCGCGGTAAGATCCAGATTAAAGAGGAACATGAAACCCAGGCAGGGTTTCATGTCTTGTACGCAAACCTGTGACTTAGGAAAGAGTGTTCTACTGCCACTTGGATACTATAAACCCTTTTAGGAATTTTAAGTCCAATCATACGTTTTTGAAGGTTCTGTAATAGTTACTTACCACATAGCCAGATGAGAGTGAAGCAGGCGTAGTAGGTGATATACACGAAGAGCGGCGCAGGCATGGTGGGTGTCGGCTGGTTAACCTGGCTCGCTTAGGTGACTTGGTTGGCCGCGCGGCCCGTCACCCGCGAAGGGGCCACCATGTCGTGTCGACACCACGCGGGTACCCTACATAAATAAATTTGTCAATATGCATTCTAATTGTATGTTATTAAGTACGTATTTCCAACCTTAAAAAAAATACTTGTCGAATCAATAGCTTCTTGTTTTTTTATGTCAGCAATTAAGGGAATACTCGAACAATAACATTTAGTATTTTATAATCTAAAATCGATCAGGATTCATCTCATATAGCTATATTTTCATCTAACACAAGTGTCACACGACATGAAAAAAGTAGATTCAGCTTTTTAAGTTTACCTAAATAAATCCGTCTCTTGTTATTATACTCCCTCAAATAAAATTAGCAATAGGGAAAAGAACTTATTAGTGTAAAGATGACGGAAATGTCTAGAGGAAAGTTTTGAGTATGAATTGGGATAAGAGTAGGAGAATGATAATGATGTTACATACAACAGAGCAAAACTAATTTGTTCCTGAATTTTCCTCTTCTTAATTTAGAAAATAGAGGGATAATTTTTTCGGCTTGAAAACCGAAATATTGCATCAACTATTGACATTAAAAAACATTAGCATCCTTGACAGACCATGCTCTACTGAACTAAGCATGGCCAGCTAGTGCATAGCATAGGGTGGAACTACCGGTGAATCGATCTAAAACCCAGCTAATGACTAACTGAATAGCACTAAGCGTAGGGTTGATGTATACATAGGCAGGAAATGAAATATATCGATGAGGACATCTACTTGGGCCAGTTAGTGTCTTTCGAAAACAGGCAAGAAAGAGAAATCGATCGCCGAATTAAAGCCGCCTGGCAAAACTCTGAAGCAAGCTCATTGACAAGTACATCTGACCCGTTCTAACCAACGGTGCTCAGACGTACTCGCTCACCAAGACCTAGGATTCCCGCCATGGAGCTAAAAGACAGTAGAACGAAGCAAGGTACCAAGAGATAGACGGTGCTGCCGAGACCAGCCTAGAAATAGGTGGCGAAACAACCTAAATGCGTACTGTGAAGTTTGGTTCGGTGTTGCGTGAGAACAGAGTCCGTGGAAGGATTTGGGATTGGAATTGGGCCTTTGCCAAGCAGTGGGACAGCATAGGTTTAAAACCTGGTTATCATTGCTAAGAGCTATCCGATGATTAAAGTTACAAACATTGAATTATATTTCAGCCTTAAAATACATGAACGCAAGGCCACCCCTATTTGTTTTTATTCGTAATTTATTTTTTTCTTTTGTGTAACAGTTCATATAAAACTGTGACTGTGACATACGGACGAACAGACTGTCGGACAGGAACAAACTATAACAGTTCCGTTTTTTCCATTTGACAACGGAACCCTAACAAGGTGCACTTACGCAACTAAAGAATACAGAATAAGGACAGTTCAAATAGAGTGAAGGTAATTTTACCTAGAAGTATCAAACAATTAAAGTTTGAACAAAACAAGTCACGTGGTACTGGGTACCTACCCATATGGCAGCATATTGAAGCTAAGCTTAATAACGCTTGTAGTTAAATCAACCCCGAAATAAGTAGTATAGAAACAGTAACCTTATTGACTAGGAGCCGTTGCAATCAAGGTATCGCTCACCTCAATCTAAACTGAGACAACTCAAAAAGGTATTTTTTCAGGAGATGAAAAATGCGTAGTTCGTACTGTTTGCGTAGGATTTTATAAACATTATATTTATTTTTGGTTGTAAGATGTCACTGTATGTAAGTTGTGTTTGTTTAGATAGTTACGTATGAACGCCTAGCATGCTAATACGAGAATAACTAAAAATTCTCGATTTTAACACAAACTAAAGCAACAACTGCTTTTCAAGTAAATATCATATAAAATATCACGTCAAAGAAAATACCAATTCGGTGAATGATATTGTTATTAGTAAGAAACAAAAGTGGGTTGTCCAAATTATATTTTGCCCGGTTAGAATAAAAAAAAACAAAGAATGAGCCAAACCATGCTGGTGAGATAAAAAAAAACTATAGGTCATCGTTTCATTAGTATTGCGTACAGACTCAATTGATAAAAAGTTAACAGATGACCAATCCCAATAAAACCTGTTTTTGTGATTTAACGATTTGCATTTGATTATTTTTTTTTCGAATTTATAGGCATTTGCGTATCTTGCAAACTTTTGGTCTATGTTTTTTCGTACGAATGTGTAAGAGAGATCAGAGTAGTATTATTGGAATAGTCCTACTTTAATCTTTTCATTTAGGATGTATGACAAATTAACGTTGGTTAGCAATCATTGTGACTTCTTATAATATTATAATAGATCTCATTAAGGTGCAGTAAGCAGAATATAAAATATTTTACATGGAGCGATATATTTTAGATATCCCTTGCTAAGACCAGTTGGCATACTTTGGAACCACTGACAACCTGCAACGACTGTCAAAGATCTACAATTGAGAGCGAGGACCAACAGTATACCGAGCTTTCCGAAGCACGGAGGAAACTAGCTATGTAATGGGTTACTCATCCACGGACTAATCAAGACAAGCGCGACGTATTATGAAGATCGACGTTATCGGTTTTCATTATTTAGCGATAAGCTCCACGACCCCAAGCACATTTGGAAGCAGGCGAGAGTCATTCCTTATTTATATTAAATTCAAATGGATGCTTCCAAATATATCTCAAAAAAGAGAAAACTTTTTTTAAGAAATATTCTCATCACATTTGCTTGCATGTTTGTGTGCGAGTGAGCTTAATCAAAGTAGACACAGTATTTAACAATCGTCGTACGTTATATTAATTACATAAGTATGTTGTATGCTGGTCACCTCAAGACTTTGAAAGCATATTATACAACATCGTAATATTGTACCCTGTGTCACAAAATGAATAAATGAATTTGAAATTTGAATTTAGGTTTTCTAGCAGTTTCAATATTAGCTTATGGTAAGGGCGTAACGTCTACGAAAGCATAGAGCTACGGTGTAGGCGTGTAGCTCTATTATTTGTATTAATCGCGCTAGCTTTGATACATAATACATTCTAAGTTATGTTTGGCTATTTTGGGAGTCTTGGCGTAATCCAGGTAACAGCAGGAATAACATCTCTGTTTTTATACGATATCGCTGTAAGAATTAAGGCATAGACAATAAAGCGGCCATATTGGAAATTGTTAAGATTTGATGAGACGCATGCGCGTAAGAAAGCCAATGATACTAGCTACTTGTTGATCTGGTTTTCATTCACGACGCACGAAACCGCGCATTCTACGCAGTTAGGATTCCTAGGCTTTGTTGTAGCTCACTAGAACCCTAACTTTTTAATTGAAATATTTTTGTAGACTGATGTCCAGTGATATGCGCATTAAGGTACTGGCGAAATCATATGTTTTTTGGTCAAAAATACCTTGTGGCTATCTAAGGAACTCTAAATCTAGATCTGGAATCTCCTTCAACTCATTCTTATGACAATGTATACATTTAGTCTCACCAATCAATTACTTCCCTAAAACATTGCTGTCCGATTAAACTGGGCTTTCAAACGAACGTACCTAATCTCTTTTCATTTCATTGACAGCACTAATTTAATTCATTCGGATTGGATCTATAAATAGATTCTATTGACGAGTCCTTGTCACACTTTAATATCTAACTCATATGGGCATGACTTTGACTAATATCGCAAACAAATTAACACGCGTCAGTTGTGTCATTCAGTCATCACATTTCCTTTAATTTTATTTAATTTTCAACCGAATTATTTATCAAAACGTTCTGTTCTAGGCGAAATAGCTCGCCATTACAGCGCTCTTGTCAATATGCACTATATTCTTTCTAACACGTCGTGCAATAACAAAACCACGTACCTGGTTGCAAGTCAACCTTCCAGAACTCTGGTGGCCAACCACAAAGTCTATTGTCCAACGCAGTTGCAATTCATAGATATTAATGTTTTATAGTGACAATATTTAGGAAATACGTTTGAAAATTGAGCGATCAATACAGGGGAGGGGGTGAACTGCGCGGAGGTTTGTGCCCACGCACGCCCGCGCGCGCCGCGCACCTCCCCGCGCCCTCTGAGAGCTCGAAACTCAACACCTCCGACCGCCCACGGGTCTGACCATGAAACTACAGGCTACGACGTCAAATGCTGAATTCATGACAAAAACCTCAAAAATACATCCAATATCATAGATACACCCTCATCGAAGTGCACAAGGGTCTAAATATTAAACATACATGGAATACCAACAGCTTTTACGAACACAAAAGCTCTATTTCTAGAATAAATTATTTTATATCACAATATAAAAGACCAGTTCTTTTGCAAAAAATATACCAATTATACATATATGATCTAGAGAAATATAAAATTAAAAAACTTGGGTACCTTAAAACGTATAAGGATGTGACATATCCCGAAAGAAGACGCACCGTAAGCACTATATCACAATTCTAAACCGAGGAGCAGATCAATCACAACACAAAAACTAGAACCACAAAATTGTTTTTATTTTTGGATTTTCCTTTTGATACGCGGAGCTCTCTCCAGATGTGCTCTCGTCGCGAGACTGGGATAGGTACTAGGTGATCTGGAGCCCCGTCCCTACCCCGCTGCCCGCGCTGGCGCCCCGCGCTGTCTGCGCTTCGTCGATGAATGGAACCCGCCGCCCCTTGCTACCTTGCCTATATAAAATCTCTTTCAACGCTCCCCTATATTTGTATTGTATCGCCTACTGTGAATAAAGCTCTATGAAAATAAAGTGCTTATAAATATAGTTGGTAATTTCATCACAGGCAAAGTTTTTCTGCTTACCCGTTTTAGGTTTTTGTCTTGGTTCAAATTATGCAAACAAGAAAGGGTTCCGCGAATCTATTTTAAAGGCTTTATTTGTCTCAAAAACACTTTGCTCAAAGTGAACCTGATTAAATACGTTACAGTAACTTACAGTGTCCAGAAACATCCAACAAAAGCTCCCATGTTTCTTACGGTATGGAAATCGTGTTAATGACTATGGTGAGATTGATTTTCAATTCTCCAATAGTGCAATAATTTAACTTAAGCCTGTCGCAGTGGTCGTGGTCGCGACTGCTAAGCATATGACTGGGTTTTCCCATAACGGAGTCTGGATTTTACACACTTAATGGCAATAGAACATAGCATACATAAACATATCCCGCAAAATATAGGTTTACTATTATGTACGTACAACTCTGCCTAACCCTTCAGGGATAACAAGTGTGTTATTTTATATAAGCATTATTTAAAAGTTTATTAAATCAGTGAAAAAACTCGAGAGGTTTTAATGTGATTCTGAATATGTTTTTATTATTCTTAATACGGTACTAAAATAAAAATAATATTAAGTACGTTATGTTTACGGATTTTCGAAACTTTATAGGTATTTTAAAAACTTTACCATTAGTAATATGGCGCCATAAAACCCTTAACTGTATATTTCAGTACGGACCCCTTCAGGGGCTCGACATTCAAACCTCCGCTGGCTCGGCACTGGCCCCGAAAGGGGTAAAATATTTGAATCATACGACCTCCCCATTATTTTTGTAAATATTTTATTTTCTGGTTAAAAAATAATATGGGTGTGCGTTCATTAAGATAATTGAACAAAAATCTTATATATAAATGCCATTAGAAGTTATTTAATTATTGAGCAAGTTTCTTTATCCTTTTAAAATCTAATTGCGTAAATTACGATCATGGGATTTTGATGGCAGTGTATAAACAACATTAACATTGTTTGTGACATATAAACAACTCATAAAAAATGTGGCTTTCGGACAAACAAGCTCCACATTATTGGGAATGATTAACTGGTCATTATATTACGTGACGAATTAATTCGTATATGAGCTTAAATTAGCAGTGGTAATTTTTTTTTAATCTAAAGTCGAAGTTTATCGCCAATCGTGCGTGTTTGCATTTTTAATTTCACATTATATCACACAGACGCGAATAGATTCGATAAGACATGAGACAAATATCATTTCAAATATTATAAATATCATAAAAATGTCCAGATCTTTTTGTACTTCACAATAACAGGACCATTAACGCGTAATATTCATAACCACTACTCAATTCACTTTTGAAATTGACGGCCATTACTTTTTTCTTTTAATTTTGTGATGTGTGAATGCGATTATTCTAATTGATTATTATTTTGTAAATCAATCAACTCGAGTAATTAAATTAAGGAATTCAGAAATCAATAGATACATATTGACATAATTTTGTTATAAGCGTAAAATACTATAAATATTTATTACAATATTTTTTACGCCATTAAAACTAACTCAACAACAAACAGCACAAACTGATCTATAGTTAAATTCGCGCTGATTTTATTTTCAGATAATAAATTAAATAAAGAATGCGCTCGTTGTTCAAATTTATATTACAATATTAATTTGCTATTTTATGCATAATTTGTACCTACTATCTGAATGTGATTTGCAAATAAAGATATAAGATTGAATATGGAACGCCCTAATTATGATCTTGGTAGGCACAGTAAAAATTCCGCCAAATAAATTATAATTGTGTCGACAAAATTGTTTGTAAGGTTATTGTGTAAGGTTGGATTAGTTATTTGGTTAGCGTATTTACTCTTTCTGCAAAATATGGTAGGGGCATAGTGGTCTTAGAGTGATAGACTTGGGGTAAAAAGAGGCCTTGAGGAAGACCACAATGGAGACGGAAACACGACATCAAGAAAACTCCAGACTCAAAATGGATCTTTGAGGACTGACTGGAGAGGCGTCACGGTATTATATCTCACCTACCGCCTGACGCATGTCCTTACTGGACACAAAAGTTTCGGCAGTTTCCTGCAACATAATCCGTAACCCATCCACAGACCAACCTAAATGCAAGCCTCGAGCTCCACTCTGCTATTATTTATATTGTTTGTTAGATCAAAATTTTTACGACATCTATACAAATTTCAAACATACAAAAACTTAATTACGTTTATAGAGTCGTATTCTATATTTCTAGATGTCACCACAGATGCCAACCGTTCGTTGTGACATCCACACTCAGCTAAATGTATCTTCAAGATCAGAACTTGTACCAACTAAAACTTCTGAAAGCCTAACGTTAGATGGCGACAGGGCTCACAACATCCGAAAGCTCTAAGCCACATCGCCTTAGAGCTTTCGAGTGTTGTAACGCAAAATAAAGATGGCGTTTCAGACGATTATCATTGCGACGGCTAACTCTGTCATACAAATATAACTGCAATGACTATAACATGCAGGCAACTTTACTATACGATATGAACTTTAATATAAAATATGGTATACAACGAAAATTAATTAATCATATTAATTTAATTTAATCTTACCTTTGCGTCTGTACTTTTAAAAGTGTATTTCATCCTTTTTTATTAGAAAAAATAATTTGTTTAAAGCAACAAATTAACATTTATTTGAGTTCTAAAAAATATATTTGAATTTTTTATTTTTAATATTAGGCTGTTTAGCGGCAATATACCTGTGTGTCTTTCAGTCTGAGAAGAAAAAACGCGGGAATAAAATACAAAAACACTTGTGTTCTGAATAAATTAAATTCTAAGTAAACTTTTCCGTAAATGTAGAGAATTTGTCACTGCTTTTCTCGGCTCTATAACACGATGATGGTGCCTCGGTCACAATGGCAAAGTTTCCTTAATTAAAATGTATTATTGTTAAACATTTTCAGTCGTATTAAAAAATAAAATTGGATATGCAATTTGACGGCTATTTTATTCTGCTTGACTGTCATTAGGATCTTGGTGTGTTTTAACTAAGGGTCATTAGTATTCAATATCGTAAATATTTTTTAAATACCAAAGTTACTGATAGATGGCGTTGTTGGGTGAGTGGTGTTGTTTTAGTCGCCATGTTTTTTTTTTAATAATTCCCTACCCTTAACACCGTAGTGTTGATTTAGTAATATCACACTTATAACATTCACTTTAAAACAATACTAATAATATGTTCATTTTTGTCCATCGAGCCGGATCACTCTTAACATCAATCTTGTCCAAGGACAGAGATGAGGTCAACGATAGGACGAGCTAATCTAAAACAAAACCTGTTAACTCTTGCAGTGTATAGTAAGCAAGGAAGGATGGATAGGTTAAGGATTAATTGTGAAATAAAATAAATATTTTAAATAAATTTTAATTTACAACATTATCTTAAATAAGCTATAACTCTGCTATCTCCTTCTAATATAAACATCAATGTTACTACTATATATTTACCACGTTCATTCTATTATTAATTTATTTACAAGGATCTCGAAAATGGCTATTTTATTTTACATTTATTATCCTAATAGAAAAGAATTGAAGATAGGAAGTGACGTTGATAATGCGTTCTCTTATCTAAATTGACGTCAAATTATCATATTTTTTATACCATTTTGGCACTTGTATTATTAAATTAAAATGCTGTTTTTGTTTATTCTTGTATCAGCAAAGTTGAAACAATTAAATGAAAACATTCGTATTCGTTTTTCTTATAGTCATAAAATATTGGCAGTTTCATTATAATAAAATGCGATATTCTATTAATCTACTTACATTAAAAACTACTGTTTTATTATTCTCAAATCACTGCACATCAACATTCGTACGTAATTATTTCAAATAAAAAAAAGAATTTACCGAACGTAAGTTCGCACAAAATCAATATTGTCCAGACAAAGCTGAGTTTGCCAAGATAAGTGATTTAAGTTACATATTTGCCCTGACCTAGGCAGATATTTCTTTGGCAGATCTAGATCTCATGGTAGGTCTTCTTCTTCCTAGCGTAGCGCGGCCTGTTGCCAGAGTCCATTTAGATTCGACACTGAAACTACAGACGACAATGTCAAGATATCACGTTTTTTTAACCAAACTAAAATCTGTCTCTACGCGTTGATGTCACTTTATAAAAAAAAAACATAATTAACCTCAAAAACTTTACCATTCATTCACTTATTAATAAGCAATTATTTTTCTCATAACTTTACGTAAAATTAATAATTTCATATCGCATAAATTCGTTAGATTAATTTCGAGTAGGGTGACAATATCTTTTGATAAAACACTAGTTTTTATTTTTAATTCAATCGAAAATATAAAAGACCCAGTAGACGGCGTTGAAGAGTAGGAAGCAGACTGGGAAGATGACTCTTGAGTACGTGTCTATGACATTGACATCACGGATCTTGGGCATGGACGCCTTGATGACTGTGGCGCCGCGCCGAAGAGCGTGCATCACTTTGGGCTTCGCTGTTGATCCGTCTGAAAGAAAACACTGATTTTACTATGTTGAAAAACATGTAAATGCTTTGGAAATATTTTGTTTACATAACATTCTGGAGTGCACTAGCACATGCTGCTAAAAGTTGGCTTTAGTTTACCCTAAGGCTCTGAAGTGGTCATTGATTTTCCTGAAATTTGGAAAAAAATAGTAGTCCATACATCGAATTTTTGCCTATCAAGCGAATATAAATCCAGACTTCATGGTTGTAACTAAGATATTCATGAATCGACGCTCATATCCTTACGAAGTTTAAGGAAAAAAAATATCATACAACTGGTATACATTTTTGCAGTACCGCTTAGTCAGTTGATTTCTCGCTCGCAAATAAACTAGTGTGTGTCACATCGCTCGCGTTTGTTCTATGCACAGTAATTTCGCTTGACACTTGTACAGGAAGCAATCATTTCAAACAATCGTTAACAATTTGTCACGAGAGATTGCATTCAAGGTCGGCGGCGGATGTAGTCTAGGGTTCCTTGAATCTGATCACGTTATCTCGTACAAGACTTACGTAATTGTGGTCACGTTGGGTGTCGTCAGAAACGAAACAAATCGGCGTATCGAACTTTCCAAAACTTCAGCATCAAAAGGTAATAATTTAAGTACCTTGATACGGATAACTAGAGACTTCCAGGAAACGACCTCACTCCCAATCGAATGGATTTACTCTTGGTTAATTGGTTATATCTAATTAGAGCGGTTTTTACAAAATAAACGACGCTAAGGGTCAGGATATATTTCTGTGTTTTATAAAATTCATCTGATTGCCGCGTGACTTCTTTCATAAAGAGAATAAAGGTAGTTTCTAATTTGCTATACCTTCACCTAACCCTCGTTGGCCTAACTAGACGTGCATGAGATCACTAGATCTCAAGCATGTCCTGGATTGAATAACCAGGTCGGCCAGAGTCTTATTGGGTTTTTCTATTGGGCATTATTTCTCAGTAGTAGACGTCAAATCTGGATTTGTGTCCAGCTAGTGTATATTACATGGGGCTTAAACATAATTGGTGAAATCTGGGTGTAGTAAGTACAGTACTCTGCTAAGCCCTTCGGGGCATCATAATATTGAACATGACAATGGTCGATCATTTATTTGCTCTGGTAGATCTCAGCGAAAATTTAAATAGAAGTGAGTTACATTCCGTTGACAATACTAACTTCTGGAAGTCCTAGAATGTGGCCTGGTTCTATATCGCAGCTGGGTGTGATCGCGTTGTAGTCGTAAGGATGGTGGGGCTCCGCTAGCGGCCGGCAATGGCTTGGACCGCAGCCCTAGAAGTGGAGACACGCGCCCTGCGCTCGTCGCGCATTCTCGAAGTGCTATTATTTCCTCTGGAGACCGTGGACCTGTTGAACAGTTTCGGTATCGGATAGCTAACGCCACCTTAATAATTAACTGTGTTGTCATATGTTGTACATATGTGTGGACTTTTATATCAAAAAAACTAGCTGTGCCCAGCGGTTTCACCCGCTGCTCAGCTACTTTTCTGGAGAGGGGTTTAAAAGCCAAGTCTCAGACTTATATATGCATAAAAAATATAAGAATCGGTCGTAGCCGTTTCGAAGGAGTATGGGAACGAACATTGTGGCAAGAGAATTTTATATATTATATAAAAAACGGCTGTTTCTTTTAAAATATAGTTGGAGAAAGTAGATTTCCCTCGAATTATATTGTATTTATTTGGTTAGCTAAAATCACACTTTTGTAAGACTTGCATCCTACCTGAACTTTTCAATTCCTTCTCAACACTAGCACTAGTGGACAGCTGGTCTCTGTTCTTTAACTTGGCTCTTTTTCTTGCGCGTGCACCCCAGTACGTGTAGTTCACGGCTGCGTACTCGAGTAGTGCGGCGAACACAAACACGAAGCACATCACTAGGTAGATGTCGATGGCTTTGACGTAAGAGATGCGCGGTAGACTGCTGCGCACGCCCGTGCTTATCGTAGTCATTGTGAGTACCGTAGTAATTCCTGGACAGTTTGAAAGAAAAAGTATGAGTTCACATTTTTTTTTATGAAATAGTTAAGAAAATGTAAGTTGGCGTAATATTATGACACTGTCATTAACAGCCAATCTTATGACAACAGACGTAGAGTTGTAATTTGGCACCAAATAAAACAAGCAATAAATATATATGTCAGACAAAAATAACAAAAGAAAATTAAAAAAAAACATACCTAACGCCACTCTAGCAGACGTAGCTTCATGATTAATCCAAAATGAGACCCAGGATAGCATTACAATAAGTATACTGGGCAGATACGTCTGGAACACGAAGTAGCCGATATTCCTGCGCAGTTTGAAACTGAGCGACAACCGCTGGTAGATGCCCGTCGCCAACTTCTCCTGGAATGTCCCAACTTTAGCGGTTACGTGGTTACCTTAATGCAAGTTTCGCATTGTTCGGCGATGCGTTGAGACACTAACGGTAACAACTTGTTTGAGTTTCAAGTTTGTGTAATCGTGTATTTGGTTCGCCGTAATTGTTTTATTGTATTATACTTTAAATAAACAATGTAGAGGAAAATTGAAATATAATCTTTATAAAAATACTAGTTAATAATTTAAATGTGTTCTATAATAGCAAATCCCTCCAAGATGGAAATGACATCAACTATCAAATTAAAAGGTAAGAATCTTATTATAATTTAACTTTGCGAAAGGAGTGGAAATTTGTGAGTTGTGAAGTTGCCACGAAAGAAAATACATCTTTTTGATTGGATTTTATTGATTTGAAATTTTAGTCTGTTTTTTTTATCCTCTAAATGCTCTTCAAAGTTCGACAAATCAAACAGATATTTTCAAAATAATATTGTTAAGTTTTGGTACTTCAAGAGTACCTATTTAAAGGTAGATTCCAGTCAAGTTCCACTTCAAAATGTATAGTTTTGCGCTTCAGTATTAAAAAAAAACGATTTTTACCTTTCTGTCATTAGTTTCGTGTCCCAGAATAGTGAATTGTGGCAACTCTGCGTCTTCTACACCTCTGACTGGCGTTTCTTTCCAGTACATCACCACATCCGACACCGTGTACCCATCTGCATAGGGAGATATATGTTAGAATACTGACCCGGGTTGGTCTGTCTTACGGCAACCGATCACACCTGCCACTTACTCGCTTAAACAGTGTATTGTATTTTAGGTGAATGTTAGAACATAATAACGCTGACAAGTGTGATCAAGCCCAAACAGACCATTAAAATTAAATGTTACCTCATCTGAAGCTGTTTTTATAATTGCCAATAGAATTATTCAAAATTTTGCCAAAAGTTAGTAAAAAAAAGTTTTGCATCGCCAGGGAGCCAGGGAATATGAATTTGAGTGAACAAGGAGCATTCAGCTGTGGTTTATTATGTGTGTTTTACCACAAAATGTTTCATGAAAAGTGGCAAAAGGCTGTATAAAAAGCTCGAGCATGTATATGTGGACAAAACAAACGAAAGATTTATGACGAATGTCTGCGAAAAGACACGAATGTGGGACGAAGATGTTCGGGTCGAGCACGAAGCAGCAAGCTCAGCCTGGTGATGTATTACAAGTGTATGAGTCACACAGCTTTCAATCTCGACGGTGCAGTTCTGGCTGTCGAGCGGGTAATAATGCAGGTCCATCATGCAGGCGAGCGTGGCGGTGAACCGCATGCCGTATGTGATGCTGCCGTCGCCTCCTAGCCGCACCAGCTTGTTGCGCTCCGTCACGTCATGGAGGAAGCTGCGGACATGCATTATATAATCAATTATTTATGCTCCTCCTGTCTTAATACAGGCCTCATTTCCTTTAGAAGTAGATGTCTTCGATTTTTAGGTCCTAGAACATCCTATCTCCCCACGATATTTTCCTTCAGAATTAAGAACAGTGGTAATAAAATTTATTACACAAGGTAAGGTTTCGTTTCATGGTTATTCGTAAGTCGGGGCCATTTCCACTGAACCACTTCTTGTGATGAATCACACACACGTTTAATACCTCTTGACCCAGTCGAGGTCAGAATTTGTTGTTAAATCAGGGGGTCTATGTTGACAAGTGGCTGTCTACGTGGTCATTTCAATTGTCTGCATTCTCATGACGGAGGAACTTTATTCTTCTCCTACAACCTTATATATTCTTCTTCACTCTACCATTCGCCAAGTTTTGGTTATAAGTTCTTATTTGGTATAAAATCTTGTACGAGACGATTAGGTCAAGGCACATGCGACCAACGTGGATGACGTTCGGAATAGTCTTGACCTAGTACTAGAAACAGTGTCTGCATAATGTGATGCTAATATTTCAACGCTTAATGATTT
Organism: Ochropleura leucogaster; assembly: GCA_958449745.1. Lineage (NCBI taxonomy): Eukaryota > Metazoa > Arthropoda > Insecta > Lepidoptera > Noctuidae > Ochropleura > Ochropleura leucogaster. Next base: position 8,123,527 of record OY288206.1, read on the forward strand.
TTTTAAGTAAAACTCATATACCATTATACATCTATGAGTACAGATAGAAAAGTGTAAAATCAAAAACCTAAAACAGTAAAGTTAAAAATTAACACCAATTACTCCGTGTTTTTCACTGGTCAATATTACGTGTTTTTTCTTATTCATTTGGTTGAAAAAGCTTACGTAGTTTCGGGAGTTCTTCTTATAAATTATCCTCTACGTATTTGTATTTTTTTTCGTCTATATCAGCTGCTGACCTTATATCATCTTCTAGTTACAATGTAAAATTATAACATGACCAGAATTTGTGTGAATTGCTGCAGAATTCGACACAAAAAAGGTGAAATAAAAAAAAAACGTTGTGTGACGTTGTCCCAAACTAGACACAGGCTGTATTTTAAACACCATTAGAAAATACATCAGTAATTTGTTACAACGCCTAATTTTCAATCTCAACGTATTTATGTACGTGTAATAATATTATTACGTTGAGATTAAAAATCATACAAATAATAATAATAAATATATAAGACCTCGACTAAAGTCGATGATGTTCAATGTTCTCAATATTAAAGTGTTCAATTAACAAAAAATGTGTTCTCCCTTACCTATTCTTGTCATTAGCGAAAAACGTATCGGGCACCCAAATCTTATCAGCGAAATCTCCCGACAGCGTCAACACTTCGTCCGGAAGACCGAAGGCCAGCCTTTCATCCTTCCAGTATTGATTCAGATAAAGGGTTATTGTGTAATCCTGGAAGTGTTTGAGAATCCCTTTTAGATTAGGTGTATTACAACCCATACATAGAACCTTTTGTATCACGACGAATATTTAAAAGACCTTAGGGTACAAAAGGATATTTTGTGTGACAACCACAACTTATTAAATTACAAATTGAACTCTCGAATATCTATTATATTTTTCGGTTACTATATGGCAAAAAATATTCGTGTCATTGTAATGAGAATTTCTAACAGAGAATACAATTTAAGTACATTTATCTGTCTGACTGGATTTAAGCAATAAGGACATAATATGAGTTGATTTAGCACATGAACTGAAATTATTTTTATCTAATAAATGTGAGATGTATGTATATGATAGTGGGCGGTGACCTCTGCGTTGGCAGGCGGCGAGTGGCGGTAGAAAGTAAAGGCGGACATCGATTGGCTGAGGCAGCACTCCGCCCCTCGGTCACCGTCGACCCTCGATGTGTGTCAAGTGACCGCGGCCTTGCTCCCTTTCCGCAGCTATTAAAAGCTTAATGAATTACGATGGACGACCTCCTCGAGAGACACAAGTCCTTGATACGACCCAAAAAAACATCCTCAGCAAATCTGAAGAAGTGCAGACAAGGTCGTCGTGTTCAGAGGTGAACGTCTGCCGCAACCAGCTCTTGAGTGGATCGTGGATCAATCAATTGGGTTATGTTGGATTACATAAATAAAATCGCGAAAATAGTAATGTGCTTAATCAACTGAGACTTGTGTGGAGGACGATATGAATAAACATGTAGCCATTTAATTCAGTTAGTTGATAATCTTAGTTTTAAATGGCCTGACATTTTAGTAGTTCATTCCAAAATTCTCAGAGCTTAACTTACCATATTAACTTCTGATATTGCGTCAAAACTAGCTATAGTTAGATCCATGCCAACATACAGCGGGTCTCCTGAAAAGCAATAACATTTATGCAACGAACCAACACAGCAAAGCGGCGGGAACCGCTGACAAATCAGGCCTCGTCTTTACTGAGCAAATTCAATATTATAGGGAATATTATGGTCCACTACTCTTAATATCTTGCAGTGGCAGAGAGCACGTCGCCTTATAACATATGCATTATACTCACGATGTTTATTATTAACTGCACGTTCCAAATTGCCTGACGGTTCCTATGCTTGTAGATAGGTCATGCGCAAATATGAGCACATATGATCCGTATTGCAAATTATATTCAAATGATTCTATTTCATAGGAGGTTCTCGAGGAGCGGGCGACCCATTATAATATGGTTTTAATACACTTTAATATATTTCTACAAACTACAACACATTGAATTAGCTATGTTAATAGTACCATATCATTTTTTTAACTAGTTATTATTCTTACCTCCGAAATTAGGTCGTAGACGTATGTCGTATCCGTCAAGTATCCGTGTGACGGTATGCGTCACGTTTTCCAGTCGGTCAATCATGGTGCGCTCGTGCCTGACACAAGACAAACAAAAAATGTTAATTACAATTCGCACAAACTTGTACGCTTCTTCGTTCCTCTTTTGTGACGGGGTGGCCATTACAGACATAAATTAATTACAGGTCCAGGTTTCCTCACGTTGTTTCCTTCACTTATGTCTGTGATAAACTTAAGAAAGAGTACTTATATACTTAAATTGAAAAAGACACATTGATACTTGGCCAGGTTTGAAGCGCTTAATCTCTGGGCCATAAAAAAAACTTAAGAATAACTTCGTTTTTAGTTTCTTTTTGCTTTTGTGGGGCATTTAGCTGTCTATTCAATAGAATGTAATAACTGTCTTCATAACCCTGCAAAACCCATCAGGGAGAACAATCACGATATTATTTTACAAATGTTATTACTGTTGATAAAGAAGCACATGAAAATTACTTAACGTTTTTTTGTAAAAAATGTGAGTGCATTCTCAAGTTTCGAAAAAATTTGCTGACAATCAATTTGAATTACATTTATAGTAACTATTTTACGATTTGACTAAGAATATAAAATTTTAATCAGTGCGAATTTTGTCAAGGCGACCATTTGTAGCATTCTCTAATGACTAAAAAATCACGGTCGCCGTTATCGATCGCAAGATAATGATCTAAAAATGCTCAGAATTTAAGTACTTCAACAATTTAGGGCGGTCAGGGCAAATTTATCACCAGCAACTGTAATAATGAAGCTGTTTGCAGAAATACGAAGCGCTATCAAAGCAAAGATTGCATCAACTTCAAACAAATTGACTTGACATATCGGTTACGTCAATTCAATAACTTTTAACTTTTCCGTAATTTTAAACGCTGATAGTATGACTTACTGCGTAGTCCCGCGGGTCCTTTAGGCTCTGTACAGAATGCAGTTACTCTGAATATGTGAAAGAGTGGTCTTTAACACGAATTTATCCCCGAAGGTAGCAGTGTTCTTACAACACTCCTTGACTGTTGTTAGTCCCATATAACAGAGGGTCGAAGGAGGAGAGGATTGCTATTGTTTCTTATTGAGAATAACTAAATTCTGTAATGTCTAGAAATTACTGATCATTTTCTAAGTGAAACATCCCATAACACTGCAGGTCTGCAGCCCCGAAATCAAACCCGGTAGAAAAACGAACCAAGCAGTTTATCTTTTTTTTTTCTTTTGAGAATATTTTAACACCAGCGTGCTAGAGAGATATTTAACTATGCCACCAGATAAGGCAGTAACTAGTAAAAAGAAAAGATAACACCAACTTTACAAGGTGTAATCAAAATCATCTTTCACCTTGTCAAAAAATACACAAGATATACCTACATACTCGTGAATCTATTTGAAACTACCTTTTCATAAAATGTTTATGTACACATGTATTAGTTATTGGAAATTTCTAGCCATTACATAACATAATTACTTACTAGTAAATTTTCACACATTTTGCTTAGGTTTTGCAGGCTAAAACCATTTTGTTTTATCATGCACACGTAAAATGATACGTAGACCCCAGGGATTAGCATAGTATCACCTCGATTACGTTTGTAGCAAAATGTAATTATCTTTTTTGTCAGTTTATTTTAATAATTTACATACATAACCATACGAAGGGTCTCCATCTTCCAGATATTTACATTGCTAAAACATTTGCCTATCTGCATGAAATTACGGGCACTAAGGCAATCTAAATGAGATTTGTGAGCGGGGTTTAAACTGAATTGGCATTTAGCGCGGGGGTAGGCCGAGCCCAGCATTAAATTAATCTGTAGAAATACTAAATAACTGTTTTTAGTTTAGTTGACCAAAGCTTTTGTATGTAGTTTATTAAGAATTTACGTGAACTTCATGATTCATAAGTGAGTTTTTTTTACTGGAGAAATAATTGTGAGACTGACTTTTATTTTTTATTAAACATAATTATTTACAGATTTTAACTAATAAATATCAAATAAAATCATTATTTAATAATGCCTGATTGAGCCCAGAAAAAAAAATATCCACAGGGCTATGACGTGTTCCTTCCTCCTTAAAAAAATTCAATCTGTTCATTCAAGAGTTCAACATTTTTTAGTGAAACATTTTAAAGTAAAACAAAGTTAGCAATGAAGCAACGTGTATGCGGACGTACACGAGAGATGCGGCCGACGGCTGCGGAATGCCTTTGTTCTAGTCATTTCCTAGTTTGTGGCTTTTCTATAACGATGTTAAATTAAAACATGCTCGTGGCGGCGGCTATGATAATACTTTTACAACTTTCAGCTGCTTTTCATATCCGTTGGCTTAGATAGAGATTTACAAGAAAATTATTTTTCGGGTCTAATATTTTTCATAATTTTTAATTATTTTCTGTTTTTATTGTATATATAGTTACATATAGTTTCAAATGAATCTATGCTGACTGATATTTTAAGTCCAAATTACATTATAAACATACTTTTCCTACTTTTTGTCGAAAATAAGTTTCGTCTTGAAAACTAAGTTCTATGTTCAAATAATACTCACTGTGCAATTGCAGACGGTAAAACTTGTAGCAAAAGCAGAAAAAACACGTGCGCGTGCAGACAGCGCGTCGAGCGGGGCGCGCTCATCGCGCGGCGGGGACGCGTGCTCGCGCGCCACGCGCATCGCGCGCTCACCGCACTCTCCCGGCACGCACCGCCCTCGCACTCACACTTACAACCCACATAATTCCCTTAAACTGATCATTGTGAAATAGAACAATGTTTGATAAAGTAGCGAGGTATCGCGATCGCGATCTGCGACGTGTTCGTGTGGCGTGAGGCCGCGGCGGCAGCGGCGTACGGAGTGGCGTCGCGCGTGCGCTACCCGCCGCGACTACATACTCGCCATTGGCGCGAATTACTTCGCAACTTGGAGCTTTTTGCCACAAACTATTCTAACAAGAAAGTACATAAAAATGGTCTTATAATTGTCGCTTATTGTGTTTGCTATCTTCTTTCTATTTACTGTCGTCCGGGTTTGTTGCTGGGACCCCTTTTTGGACACAATCTTCTTCGTTTCGCTCGGCCGTGTGCGGCACGCGGGGTGAAACTTTTTAGTTCCATCAACCACATTAATATTAAAATGTTTTTTTTATTTGTAATCGTTTTATGTAAGAATAAATAAATTTTCCTCGAACTGTGTTAGACAAAATTTAAGTTCCAAATTTATGATGACGTAACAAATTTTGACTACATATCTTAATACATAGAGTAACAGTATTTTTTTTTAATTATCACTACTTGCACATAGACACAGAACCAAAAGTATTTTGAACTAAATCTTAATCCGTTCACCAGCATCTAAAATACATTCATCGAAGTACACTCGACACGGCCTTCCCATTAGCATACATACGTACGACAGTACAGTCACGCGTGCATACAGCCTAGAGATGCAAGGGTACGCGCACACGTATGCCGTAGGTGTACAGTGTACAGCTGATGCAGAAAGTGGCACACGGTGTCAACAGAGCAGATGGTGTGCAGGAAGTTATTTGGCTAGGCCAGCCGCGCGCTTCCGCTTACAGATTACACGGCACACACTGCTTCTCATCCGCGCCGCGTGAGATAAACACTTTGACTTTCGACTCTACATTATGTTTATCGTGGTATGTCAGGACAAAATATTGATCTAAAGAATGGAAACTAGATGGAGGGAATAAATATGAAAGAGAATAAAAAAAAGATATACTTGATATAGTGGTGAACTGTATTTTGCGCTTGTATCCATGAAAATTGCGTATGTTGACGTATGTATGTATGTTAGATAGGCTTAAATGCCTATGTGTACCTACATAGAAGTTTTGCCTCACGGAAACAATTACAAGAGAATTTTTTTAGAAACTGAAATTGTAAAACAGTTTTTTTTTTTTCAATTTTGGTGTGCAATAAATTATATTCTATTCTATTGTAGAAATCACTACGTGATTTTCGAGAGCAAATGTTTCCTAATAAAATTCATTTTATATATTACTAGCTTTTGCCCGCAGCTTCGCTCGCGTTAAATTCGGGGTAATACAGTTCCCCTTTCCTGATTTACAGGTAACTGATGATAACTGCAGTTTTTGCCCTTGCGCCTTATTTATTGTAATAGCAATGCTAAGATTTTTCATTCTTTCTGCCTCTTATTTCAATCTTTTAAAAAAAATAGCCTATGTCTGTTTCCGGGGTTCTAACTATCTGTGAACCAAAATTCATCAAAATCGGTTAAGCCATTTAGGCATAAAAACATAACAAATAAAAACTCACTTTCACTTTTATAATATGTGAGGAAGTAACGATAAGGATAGTAAGGATTTACTGATCATCAAATTGAAAGTCAACTGGCGCACCCTTGAGGGATGCCGTAACTTTGGATTCTCATACCTCTGGAACAGTTTCCTCCCTGATCCATGTTGTGCGATGGTTAAACTATTATTTAATATGATGTTCAGCCGGTATGAGAGGACTTGACTATATAAGCCGTGCCACTCGTACTAACTAAAACAAGCAAAAACTAAGTATCATTAATTCACACGTTTTTTATTTACTACAACAACTCACTTCTCTAATTTAAATTACAATACATACTCATCCCGATTACATTCAACATTAAATAGATTGATCAAAACAACTTAGCAACCACATCCTCGCAAACGCTTATGAAGCAAACACAAATTCATATTAAAATATTCCGTATTTTTCATCATTGCTTAAGGTATTCGTGTCTCAATCTCGTTTGATCTCATCTTTTTTCAGTCCAATAAGTACTCGAATAAGGGATATCATGGATTACGTATGAAGGCTGTATTTACCGATATGTTTTTAAATGTCGAAAATCTAATGGTTTCATGAGACTTATAGCTAAATAGGGTGTTGACGTATCAAGTAATTGGGAACATTTTTTATTCCATTTTAAGCCCCTGTTGGTTCTCAAAGGGGTGATAATGATAATGGGTGTCGTACTTAATGAAAACCGACTTCTACAGAGTCTGATCGCAATTAAAGGGAGTGCTACGACGGTGCTACAAACTTGCTACGAAGTGCTATGATCGCCAAAAATGTTCCACGTCTGCTAGCCAAGCACTAATCTGCATTGCCCACTTGATAGTGATGAGTTCTCAAGGTTTTCTTTAGCAAAACATAAGTTAATAGTAATGGGTGTAGTATTCAAAGAGCTAACTGACTTATATAAATACACTTTGAAATTAATAAGAGTGCTACGGTGATGCTACGAAGTGCTACGATTGCCAAAAATGTTCTACAACTGCAAATCTTCGTTGGCCATTTAATGAGAATGATGCTTAAGTTAAGTGAGGTAAGCAGTAATCTTTAAAATATTTAAGTAGTTTTAACGTTATTTGCACTTAAGCAACGTAATATTGTTTGGAAAGCTTCCCATATAGTGATCGATTAACTAGAGTAGAGTTATAAGTAGACTAGCTTTCGCCCGCGGCTTCGCCCGCGTTAAATTTGGGGTAACACAGTTCCCCTTGCGCCTTATTGATTTGTAATAGCAACGCTAAGTTTTCCCTTCTCTTCCCTCTTTCTCCCTCACATCCCACTTTTTTCAAAAAAATATTAGCCTATGTCCGTCTCCTAGTTCCCTACTATCTCTGTACCAAAATTCATCCAAATCGGTTCAGCCATTAAAGCGTGAAGAGGTAACAAACAAACAAACAAACTCACTTTCGCTTTTATAAAGGAAAAAAGTAAGGATAACAGTTATTTTGAGAGATTAGAAGAGCTCGTGATTAAACAATAACTGCCACTTGGGTTGATCTTGAGGTTAAGCGGCGCTTGCCTAGATTGACCCGTGGATGTGGATCGGCGACCATCCATTACATTCGAAAAGAACGTGTAACCATTGGTCCGGGCTGGCATTTGTAAATCTTTGACAGTCGTTACATAGTCAGTGTTCTGACAAACAGTCTTACCAAGGTATATCGTAGTACCCAGTAGGAAGTTGCTTCATGTAAAACTGTTATTCAGCTGCATCCAATGATACTAAAAGCTAACCGCAAAATAGTTAGGAAAAGGCTAGGCGGGTGATGAGCTTCTTATTTAACTGTCGTTACTGACGTGTGTGAGAGTTAGTTTTCCACGTGAATCAAATGATTTGCGAATCGTTTGTTCTTATGTTACTTTTAATTTTATTTCATTTAATTTGATACGTTTTGTAAAGTAAGCAATGACTTATTGTCGGGCCTACTCTGTCTTCTCATACTTAAGTACTTACGCTGCAACAACAACATTGTAATACAAAATGAATTAAAAGAATAAGCTAAATATTAATAAGAAGGAGTTTCTTGCCGGTTCTTATCCATAGGAAACAACCAACCTGAACCGTGCACCTTTTCTCGACGTTTTATAAGTGCCCATGTTGGCTATTGTGAAATAAAAATATTTTGAATTGATTTGATTATCTAGCTTTAATATTGGTACACAATAATAATTACTGTAAAACTAATTAGGAGTGGAAACCTTTGGACCTTTAATACAGGTGTTTCACTACCTACCACAGGCACCAGTGATTCACAAATATGTATAAACTTCTTTTATGCCACTAAATAATTTAATTTTAATCTTATAAAAACACAAGATTAAAATCTAAACTCATTTTTTTTATTGGATAAAAGCCTCGGTGTCTAACCTCATGCGTGACATTGTATTATGTTTATATCTGCGGGTAGGCTTGAAGCTCTACAGTCTTGCTAGACTATTGGAAATACCTGACCATGTATCTGCAAAAAGTAACTCATAAACGTGACCTCTGAGAAGAGCACAGGATTGAAAAATGTGTGGCGATGTGGTTTGTTGAGCCGCGCGATTGGGCGACGTAATGATGGTGATTTAACAGAGACGTGACACATTGTCACGTTTTCTCACCACTACTCATGGTTCTAGAACAAATGTGCAGTAAGTGAGATGGCTGCCAATTTGTTTTTAACTGGCTGCTTCTTTCTTATTTCTGCCACCAAATTGAGAAAAAAAGTTTTATAAATCTAACAGGTAAAATTCTCGTGTCGCGGCTTTTGTGACCAAGTATCTCCGAAACGACTGGAACGATTTGTATAATATTTTGTATGCATATACCCGATATGCATACAAAATATTATATATCTGACTTATCTGAGAACCGACCAACATCTATTTTTCACACCCCTCTCTAGAAAAAGATCAGAGCACCAGGTTATCTATATTTTAAACGTTTCCCAACAGTAGGAGTTTCTCTAATATCGTGGGTGCGTTTACAATCACAAACATTTATACAGCCAGACTCGGAAGAATTACCTGTAGGCTATATAAATATTGGTTCCGTGAGGGAATCTAACCTACGACACGCAGCGTAGCAGCCAATCTCTTAGCTACTGGACCAACCATGCCATTAATTTAAGTGACACAAGCTGTATGGAGTGTAGGATTACATACGTCCGTCTATAATAGACATTCATAGAAATTCAGACAGGCATAGACAATAATTGTCTATGCCTGTCTGAATTTGATGTGGCACAACTACTGCAAAACAATTGTCCAATGAGTACGGTGGCAGCACGAAACACTTTTATAAAATACTAGCTTTCGCCCGCGGCTTCGCCCGCGTTAAATTTGGGGTAACACAGTTCCCCTTGCGCCTTATTGATTTGTAATAGCAACACTAAGTTTTCCCTTTTCTTCCCTCTTTCTCCCTCACATCCCACTTTTTTCAAAAAAATAATAGCCTATGTCCGTCTCCTGGTTCCCAACTATGTCTGTACCAAAATTCATCAAAATTGGTTTAGTCATTAAAGCGTGAAGAGGTAACAAACAAACAAACAAACAAATAAACAAACAAACTCACTTTCGCTTTTATAATATTAATAAAGGACTAGATACCGACTGCAGCACCATCTGCAGGGCTGATTTGTGAATCTAAGCCATCCAGGATGCCAGCCAAACGTATGCAATAAATAACATTCAAATCGGTCCTTCCGTTTAGGAGGAGTTCAGTGACATGTACACGTACAGCAGAATTATATCTTTAAGGAGATTAATAACGTTATTTCATAACTTGTCTATTTCATCTTATTTTTCTCTTCACTCAACGCATAGTTTTGCTAAACAGCCATACATTGATAAGACGAGCTCATTTATTCATGATATCACTAGTTTCTGTTTTATGCAGAACGGCTGCTGTATCCTTGGAGAAATCAAGTTTATACAGTATATAGGTGGTTTTCTAGTTGCTAGAACGTGTGATGGATTTCTGGTCATAACTATTAACAAACCCATTTTTAACACACTTAAATTGGTTTCACCTGTAGCTATGTAAAAGTTAATTTTGACACTTTCTTCTTTACGTTTGAGCTGAAATTTTGATTACGTTTTTAGTTTGGACGACAATCCATGGTCAGTAACGTGACGTCATTCCAAATCCAATATGTCGATCTCTTAAAGATGGCAGTTTACTTTTTTATATACCCATGATATGGGTATCAAATGAAACGGTTTCTGGAGAAGAATACGAGAAATTGTGTTTTCTTTTAAGTTTTTATAACTCTAATATATTATTTATTTGTGTTTAAATGTAATGTATTTAAATTGTAAAGGGTACCTACAAATAAGTAAGTATAAAAACTACCAACTAATGTAGCAATAAGATAAATAACCATTTCGAATATATCAACTAATATGAGCCTTTAATAACCTAAGATCGCTTTCCAATTAACGTTCATTGTAACTCAAAATGTAATTGATTCAATTTCAATTAATCGCCCTTTTCGAGAAATCCTCGGGTTTCGATGTTATTGGAAATTACCGATGTTATTGTACTTCGACGTTTCGTAGTACCTTGTTTAGTCTCACGGCACACATTACACTTTGAGATTTGGGTTTTGTTTCAAATCGCCGTCACTTCGACCCGGCGCCGCCGTGTATTATTTCTGAGGTCACGTGTGCAATAGCTGCCGTTCCAACCATTTTGCCAATGCCTTTGAGGTTCAAGTCTCATAAATATATCCCTGCGAAAAAGTGTCAAGTGCGAATGAATGGAAATTTATAGAAGGGTGTCCACAATAAACATAGAAGGTTGCTAAACTCGTGTCGTTATGCTCCCTATAGAATTTTGCGTCTTGTGAATCAGAAGTGTTTGTGAATCTTATGTTGTAGGCATACTTATGGTAAACAAATTTATGTATCATCAATGCATCAGCTAAATGCTATAATAATCGGGTTTACAATAGCTCGTAGCATGCGCGTAGCAACTCGTAGCTATTACGTAGCAGCTCGTAGCAAGGATGCTACGATAATAATTTTAATATTTGACTAACTGCTACCCGCACTCGGCAATAGTGTAATTTTAAACTAGTTAATTATGGACGATTGATTAAACATCACAGCTATACTCCTCGAAGGGTAAGGCAGATGTGTACTTAATAGTACACCATCATACTAGTGGACTACTACAAGGAGCGAGAACAAATGAATAGTCTTAAAGATTACTTTCTACACCTGCGTAGAAAGCAATCTTTTTATCTTAAAGAGTAATTTAAGAAACACTACCTGTTCATAATATTCATATAGATTACAATACTGAATATACCTACTTAAATTGGCCGTAAGAGTACCTACTTTTTTGTAAGTAAAGTGATGAGACAACCTGAATTGTTATAAAAACAGCTAAAAATTGTTCAGTCGTTATCGTCGCTTGACAACCATCGCTAATGGAAACTCTAGATGGAGTAACATAATCTGAGTCGATCAGAAAAATATTTTTAGATACGAAATTTAAACACAGACGAGTACATTTTCTTTTATAAATCTTGATTTTTTATTTCAATATCTATTTTTCAAGGTTTCTTACAAACCAACAGTGGTTGATTTTCTTTGTTGTTTACCTATAAGTATTGACGGCACGGTTGGCGCAGTGGCTAAGCGATCGACTACTGCGCTTCGTGTCGCGGGTTCGATTCCCGCACGGAACAAATGTTTGTATGTCCTGCAGATAGTTGTTTCGGGTCTGGCTGTTTGTGTATGTGAGTTTCAATGTTTGTAAACGCACCCACGATACAGGAGAAATTCCTAGTGCGGGGCAACGTTTTTCTTAAAGAAAAAAAAACTATAGTTTGATTTACTGTTCGTTGATAATAACGAATGACACGGTGAACGAACTTATGCAAAAATATTAATTAAATTATGAAAACATTGGAGCAGATGTAGTAAAAAATTGGTTTCAGAAATCGATTCTTCACAAATTAAATGAAATTGAATCTTTGTTTAATTGAACTGTAAAATGTTTGTTTCACGACTTTACTGGATCAAATTGTGTTTATATTCTGTTTATCTTCGTGTTAAAAGCGTTTAAAATAGCTTCAGTAACATTGAAGCTTAAAAGCTCTCCGAAACTGACGTTTTCTGAAATAATTATTTCTTAAATCTTTTTCATACCTTCGTATACCTTTGAACACAATAAAAATGGCAACCATCCAAATAAAATCACAAAGACAAATGGAAACACCGCATATGGTTTGAATCGAATCAATTTTTCAACATATTCTTTTCGACTGCTCATATCAAACGGAGGCTTTTCTTAATAGCAAGGCATCGCTCAGTGGATTGAGAAATCCTATTATGGTGGAGGCGCCGGGAGAAGCTACGTCGGAGACCAGCGTCGAAGCAATCAAGCAGAGCCTTAGGGATAGCCCATTTGGATGCCATTGTTCTGCAGATAACGTTTTGCATTTTAGATATCTGACCACTCTATGTTAGCTCTATATTATTGAGCTATTGGGTCTTCAATTGATAACATATTCTAGTTTGGATACAAATGAAATAACTCACAAATCACACACACACACAGTAGACGCATCCAAATGAGTAATTTTATTTTTTGAAATCAATGTTCCGATAGGTTTCAAATTTTAAACGGAATCAAGTTTCGATTTGTGACTGTAAGAACTGGATGAGATACTCAATTACCGGGCTATTTAATTCTTGCTTTAAAACAGTTTTCTATGAAGTTGGTAACTTATATATTGAATTATTTGATACACGCTCCAACATCTATTAAGTACAAACAAACCGCAAACATCACTACTTAAATTCCCAAAAATCAAAAGTTATCTCGTGGTTAGTCTTCAGTGGGGTACGTAGGACGCATGCGCGCACTCTCTGGGAGGCTGTTTTCTCCTCGGGCTGGCGGCGCGATAACCGCCAACAAAACGCGCCCGCTCGCCGCCGTACGCCGTGCGCGCGAACTCACACGCGTATAAACATATACAAGAAAAAATAACCCCGGGCCAGAAGATAAACATCCCGCAAACATGCTGATCTCTTATCTCTTCGCCCTGACCCTCAGGTGAGTTTCCAGACTGTTTATAAGAAAGTTCTGTATTTTTTTGTTGTGTTTACTTAATTTTTCTTTGGTATGTTTCTATAACTAATAATTTCTGCCAACTTATTAGAAAAATACTTATAAGTTTATTGTTTATATTCTATGTTATCCGATTTATACTACAGTATATTTACAGTATAATAAAATCATAGGCAAGTACTCCAATTGTTTACACCACGTAATGAATGCGGAAGATTCAGATTGTTTTTTTACGAACAACCCTCGTCAAGTGTCGCTCTAAGTATGTTCGTTTTCACAATAATTAAACTAGTAACTGAAATAAATAGGTTCTTACTTAATGTTGTTTACTTTGATTCAGAATAGCTAATTACGTAACAGAAAAAAAATGGCAATGAAAACAGACACAAACCTCTAATCTCGATACTTTGAAAAATTGTAGGTCTTTTTTAACGTTTTTAAACCTTGAATGTAATCAAATAACAAAAGAAAATGCAAAAAAATGAGTCCTTTTTTGTGAACATAACATCGCAACAGGAGAATTCTAAACGTACACCTCTGCTTAATGCCTCCTGATACAGTCGTGATATTAAGTTGTTTTAGTACACCATGCGACATCTTAACACGGTTCTAAGACAAAGGTGCTAAGCCTAAAACGTGAGGAACACTAACTATGTTGGAAGTTATTTGAAGGCTTGTATCCAAGCCGATCCGCTCAGGCTCAGGTATGCTTTACTGAGCGACGGCTAAACTTTTAATTGCTTCTTGGTAACAATTAACGGCCTATCCTGTCTTTGAGGATTTGTGAACTATAGTTAAATGATACCGCGCTGAAAAACTTAAAGCTTTGACAGTAAATAACAATAGATATGCCACTGTTTAAAAAATGATATAAACAACAGAACTTATAAAACATGAAGTATCTGTAGACAAAGCACTTAATTTGTGAAATAATGAACAACTTTTTTGGGACCCATTATTATTTATTAATAACATCACGCCTGTAATCCTCGAAGGATTAGACAAAGTTGTACCTTATACTTTACTCAGATTTCGCCAGAATGTTTTAAGTGCCATGTAATAGAGGATATACAACCAAACAGAACTTCCATGAAGTAATCTGTCAGATAAGTTAAGTGTTAATTGGCAGGAAGAGTACGCCTTATAGTATCAAACAGCGCTCTGTTATCAGGTTCATATTTGTGGGAAGTGGTCGAGGAACAGAGCTAAGTGTGGGAACCTTGTTTTTGTACTGCTGTTCTTCTTGCTGATGTTCGAAAAAGATACCGGTACATAAAGGGCAAAAAAGGAACATGGGTGGGTTTTAGTCACTAAAATTGTGACACTTCCCGCTTCGACCAGAGCGGTAGAAATTATTTGATGAATAACAATCAGGAAAAAAAACAAACTCCGGTTTCCTTTTTCATATACGCGACAAGTCTTTTAATATGTGCATAAACTAATTCAAACCAGTAGCTACACTCCACCATTTTAATTCTCGTCTAAATTCATTATGGTTCAACTAATTTAAATAAGACGTAGTGGCACTGCACTTAATAGTTTCTACGTGAAGAACTGAGATGTAAGTACTATACTATACTGTGTAGATCTTTTAAAACTTTCTTTTCTTTACCGTATCCTGAAATTTAGTAGCAATGAAAAGCTATAACTCAAAAAGATAATCTACATATGTTTCTATCATCCATTGCTAACAAATGAATTATTGAAATCCAAAATTATTCCATACATTTTGAATTAATTATTTTATCAATACAAATTGTAACTGTTTTACGAAACGGAGAGAAAGCTTTTTTTGGTTTCCCTACGAGTGAAAATGAATAAAAGGGAGTTCGTAAATATTCTTTTGAGAAAACTTTCGAGCTTTTTGGATCTCATTCTCTAAAAAAAGGGATTATAATATCATTGACGAGGGAAGGATACTTGGAATACCGCCCTTAGTCAATCGAGCTATTTGCTTTTATCCCTCACTTTTATAGGCCGAATTATTCTTAAACTATTCTAACAACAGACATGGAATGCTTTTAGAGTTTCGTTTATAAATTTGCTATGTCCGTCTGTCTGTATGTCATAGCCATTTTACTCGGAGACTATTGGATACATATAGTTGAAACGTAGAAAGTATAAACCTTCTATAAACCGCTACACAAATATAACGAGCACGTCTTGCTACATCGTTCTCATATAATTTACCATCTCAACATGAATGATGTAACCCAGGTTTTTTTTAACAATATTCTGATAAAAAAGAGAGTCTAAGGAGTTCCTTGCCGATTCTTGAAAGTTCACAGTTATTATGCCTTGTGACTGGGACTCTACCTTCATTTTATTGTTGTCATTATTTCGACCGTTTAAAAGTTCCCGTGACTGGTCTACTTGAAATAAATGCTTTTGATTTTGATACTCCTATCATTTAAAAGAAAATATGGGGGGACTCCAGACATGTAACTGAGGGTTAAAAAAATCACTTCGTATATAACAGTGTGAGGTGTTTATCGATAGGTCTTCAAAAATGATATGGAAGTTACTAAGTATACTTTTTTCTAAAGTAAATGATGGATTAGAAATTTTCTTCTAAAGTCGTTATAATTCTAAAAAGTAAAAGGAGGCAAATTCAGAAAAACATAGGTTCCAACAAAAACAGTTTTGCCAATTTTCTTGTATATAGGTCGCAAAAAAAACATCTTATTACAAGTAGTAACAAACAAAAATAGAAAGATTGAACGTGTTTGCAGATTCATTATCTATTTGAGTCTACCGGCTGATTTTGATTTCCCGTTCGTTGTATTTATTTATTTGTTAACAGTCAGCGGTTCGTTGCTCGCCGTTTATTTTATTTATTCAAACATTTTAGGTATGCCTACTTGGGCAGAATTTAGATATTTAAGTTTTATTTGTATCTAAATACTGTGCTCAAAAGCATTTTGCTGGTATTGAACATAATTTTAACTTGAAACCGTGTTTATTCTTGTTTCAGCTTTTTCATTTGTTTAAACGTATCATTTTCCTCATATCTATTCTGTTCTTATATTGTCTTGAAGTCAAAGATCTATAAAGAGGGTTGATTTTGACAGCATATTCTTCTAAAACCCTCCTATTATTATTAGCCTATTAACTTTAAAAAAGTGAAATAAATATAAAAAAAATAAACCCTATGGGTCTCAATCCGCAACGTGATCGTATCCACTAATCAGTGAACATTATGTACGAAGCTACTAGTTAAATAAACAATGTGGTTTTTTAATTATATGAGAAAAATTTGTGGTATGTTTTATATTTTCTTGTATTATATATTTTCGATCATATTTTCTTAGTACCGCTTTTTCATCCCGTATTACAAGTGTAAAAGTTACTAAAATATTTTAAGTCAACTCCAAAATAAGTAAATATCCGTTTATTTGTTATAAAACACAGAGTAGAAAAAAGAGAGGCAAAATACTAGAAATTGATCAGGAAAATGCGATGAAATTAATCCCCTTCTTATATTTTTTTTGTGTTACAGTTTTAGTTGCCATACTCCTTCAAAACGGCTTGACCAATTTTTATGAAATTTTAAATGTATTTTCGATTAGTCTGAGAATCGGTCTCAATCTATTTTTCATACCCCTAAATGATAAGGATGGCTCTTTCGAAAAATGGAGCTGAGCAGCTACTTAAACCGCTGGGCACAGCTAGTAATGTATAAATACATGCATTACGGACCTGCTTAACAACAGTGGTAAGGTAAATTCGATGGCAACGAAATTTTGTCGGTGGAAGCTGCGGTCAACAACAAATCGGAAGTTATCTATCAACATACATCATCGTTGGACCGATATAGAACCTCATATGGACACAGCCTAATTCTTGTAAACAAAGATGTCGAACATTCTACCGTTAATCACCCCAAGTTTTATTAAAGACGGTTCCTGATTCCTAAGAAAAAAAAACTTGAAGTAATTAGCAGACATCATTTTCGCATTTACAAATATTTTCCTTTCGTTAATGTTCTTTTAACTAGATGCTGGCCTAAATTATAAGGATAGAATAAGTTATCAATTTTGTACTTTCTTTTGACATATTTTTATTACAAACTAGCTTTTGCCCGCGGCTTCGCTCGCATTAAAATAGGGGTAACACAGTTTCCTGATTTGCAGGTACCTGCTGCCTGTAGTTTTTGTCCTTGCGCCTTATTTATTATAATTGCAAAGCTAAGGTTCCCTTTTCTTCCCTCTTTCTCTCTCATTTCTCACTTAAAAAAAAATGGCAAATGTCCGTCTCCAGGGTCTCAACTATCTCTTCACTAAAATTCATCAAAATCGATTTAGCCATTTAGGCGTGAAGACGCAACAAACAAACTCACTTCCGCTTTTATAATATTAAGTAAGGATAATTAGTTTGGAAACTGTATGTAAATGAGGAGTTTGACATGTAATTTGAAGTTAGGATAAACATGAAATAAATAATACTTTGAACTTTCTATCTCCGGTATACACCGATACATTTTAAAGCGATATGTAAAACCCGCTTTATGTCTGCCGCTAAACCAAAATACATTCTGGATAACTTTACGTTCAATCTGCACTTTAAAAATACTTTTACGAGCATGTTTACAAACTTTTAAAGAGAATGTGTGTAATGTCCTGAAAACTGCGATATCATGTATCATCTGTCATGTAAGATATTGACAGTTCAATTATTCTGCCGAAAGTACGTAAAACTCAAGTAAAAGTTAATTTCCGAAAAACTGTAGACGAATTATGAACTCATTTACTGAAAATGACTTGTAGGTTATATAACTTGGATTATGGGATCGTGTTTGGTATCTGCCAACAGCTACATTTATACCAAGGAGGACTTCATACATCCGTCCTACATAGGCTGCGTTCACACTCGCTGTACGTCTATCTAAACCCCGGGTCGCACGAACGGCTATTATGCTAGGCGTCTGTTTAATGATACGAACCCCCCCTAATCCGTTTACTTGCCGTTAGCGAAGCAATTTAGTAACGATGCTCCTTAATCCTTAGCTCTGAGGGAACATAATTGCATAATAATCTTGAAGCTTCAACTATAATAGTGGACTTTATAGAAAATTGTTCTGAGATTCTACTTATGAGTAGGTTGAGTACTTACTTATTGGTTCACTTTTTTGTTCGTCTGTCTGTCCAATCTTGGGAATGCATGGAGGTATCGGATTGAAATTTATATTTTCAACTCGGTGGTCTCTTAGTGCTTTGAAACAAAACTTGACTCTTTTCTTTTTTAAGAGAGCCTACATTTTTTTTTAAAGACGTTCAATATTTTTTACTTCAATAACACGACTATCAGATGTTCCAACATTCTGTTCCCAGAGGAAAGTAAGTTATTTATATTGATTGTCGCTGATAAAAAAAGCAATGTACGTAAGTTGATACCTATTGCCTAGACTCGTTGAACGGAAATTGATATTACAAAAATCTTTGTACATATAAAGTATAGGTATCTTACGTAAAAACATTTCGGACAAATGAGTAAGGTCTTAATATAGCACAATGGGGCTAACAGTACAAGCTAAAGTTTTGAATTTGGAAGTAATTAATTCATTCTCTCAAATTAAACACCGAACATTTGCCCTACGTGTCACTCTCATACAACGTTGTCATTGGCCAAATACGTTTCACACACAAGAGACGTGAATGCCACAATAGGAAAAAAAAAAAATCATTCCGCTCACACATTGCCTGAGAATCGAATAAATTCCACATTTTGTGGTGCTCTTAAGATCTACCCAGGCTACCCAATTCAGACAAAATGTGAACACAGTTCCATACACCCGAATCTTGTTCATGGCGTGTCTATGGCAATCTAGATAGAATCATCCCAAAATTGGCGACGAGTTCGGCACTTTCAGTAGCGTCCGTCAGCCCCTTTAGTGTACAAGGAACAGGACACGTTTGTTGGTACCGACAAATAAGTTCAGAAGTATCTGTCAGTGTTCGCTGTCTGTAGTCCGTCCGGTTCCTTTCCTTAATAATAAGTAATTAGTTAGTACTTACAAAAACGCGTGTTTTTTAAAATCAATCAAGCAAACCTTTTCATTTGATACCCATATCATGGGGTTGGATTTCAATCAGCCAGTCCGTCATCTTGGGGACACCGCCATATTGGATTTATAATGACGTTTCTTTGCTAGTCATGTATTATCATCAGAAGCGTGTGCAAAATTTCATCGTAATCGAAGACCGGGAAGTGGGTCAAATTAAGATTTTTTTATATACATAGTTACAAGTGAAGCTAATAAAAGCGTGTTAAAAATATGCTTAAATCGATAAATAGTCAATTGGCGCCAAAATCTTGCTTATGTCACACATCGCTCATTGCTAAATGTCGAACACCGACGTGCCCCCCCCCCACTCCCCCTTGCCCACACTCCGCCCCGAGCCGTTCCCCCTCGGACACAATAGTCGTGATAGATTGGGAAATAACATTACCCAAACGTACATGCACATATCCTACAGTAACTTATGTATATCTTATACGTCGGTTCGTGATTTATTATTGCGTAATTTGTTATTTCATTACTTGTTGTTGATTGCTCTGAGCTGTCAGGCGCTACGTTCATGGGGAAACTCAGAATGTGGGTCCTTACGTGAAAACTTTTTCTATCGTTTTCCATTTATTTTCAGTAAAAAATAATATTTTACAGAAATAGTGTGCAAGATATAATTTTTCTTCATTTCACAATAAGTCCACCGATTTTCCTAGATATTATAACTAGAGAAATAAAATAAAGGACTATTTGAAACGGAGCTACGTTTGAATTAGAAACTAAGTCAATACAGGATTTAGAGTTGCACAGGGAAGTGTACGCCGTATGGGGCTTATGTACGAACGTCGCCGCGGGATAAACGTAGTCCCAGAATCCGACTTGCGGTTCTCGGGTATACTGACTTTAAAATTAATAGAGCGGAAATCCTAACAGATTTGCTTTTCGTTTTATTTTGTACTTATCCTTTTAATTTAAAATGTAGTGAGCTTAAACTAAAAAGCTCGTTGTGCTACGGAATATGGAAAATTGAGTGTTAAAACAGATTCATTATTCATTTACGTAAATATATAATATCCCTTTTTAAAAATTCCCAAAACAATAATTGGAAACCGAAAACCAATAGGTTAAAATAACACAGGCTGCCATATAAATTTTATATAAATAAAATATCCTATGTCCGTCTCTAGGGTTCCAACTATCTCTGTACCAAATGAAAAATTCATAAAAATCGGTTTAGCTATTTAGGCGTGAAGACGTAACAAACTAACTAACTTTCGCTTTTATAATATTAGTAAGGATTCAAGAGGAAGGTGTATGTGTATATGTATAATATTTTTATCTACATTGCACCCGTGCGAAGCCGGGGCAGATATCTGGTTATGAATTAAATAATATTTAACTAGTTTAAACCGGATAATAGTTCGTCGAACACAAACTAAAATCAATCCTTGAAAATCCACTCTTCTCTCTTCGCTACGACGAACAGTAACACGAACTTTAACTAATAAGTAGAAAATTAGATTTTTATCTCAACTCACGTAACTTTATGTCAACGTACGTAGTTACGTGTCTGTGCTAACCATGTCTGTAAGATCAAGTCAAGTCGCAAAAAAAAGTCTTTAAAGTCGAACTAAAGCCGCATGCAAAATTCTAGCTATCGGTTGTGGGGAACTGGTTTTTAAATTCAGTTGCGAGATTTGACCAAATCATACTAACTAACTAACCAACCAACTATCAAGACAAGTTAAATAAAATCTTTTATAAAGTTATAAAACGAATCGCACTTAGTATGTAAAAATCCAGTAAACCGCTTATTATGTTCTCCCAGACGTTATCTGAGAATATCGTTCCCCACCACGCTTATCGCGACCGGCGATGCGTGTAGGAAGATCCTTTCAAGTTCCAACTTATATACTTAAGAGCCTGGAGATTCATGAGAGCCCTTTCGATACCTGCTTAGGCGATGACGAAAGGAAGTCTTCAGACGACTTAAATATAGGTCGTTAAATAAACACCACTGGACACCGTCCTTGCCTTTATTGAGAGTTTTGGGACACTCCAAGTATAAAGTACATGGATGAGACTTTGCTTTGAATATATAGGTACTGATAACGTAGTAGAAAAAAGGATAGTCCTCAAATCGACCGTGATTTCCTCTCTTTTCCAATACCTACCACTAAGACTCAAATCAAATCATTTATTTCAATTAGACCATTACAGGCACTTTTGAATGTCAAGATACAAAATGAATCTACAGTCCCGGTCACAAGGCATAATAACTTGTGAAAGTACTGTAGTTGCCCATTCCAAAGCGTTGATCTCTATGGAGAAGAATGGGCAAGAAATTCCATGGACACACTTTTATTAGGACTAGCTTCGTTGTCTATTTTTCGGTGCTTATATACCTAGCACATAGTCAAACCTTTTAGTTTTCTAGCGTAAGAATCACCACTATAATCTATCATATCCGAATAATGCATTAAGCCATCAAGTCAAGCTGACAGCGTAACATAAAATGTAGTTCCTACAACATATGCCGACGACAAGATAATGTTCCGAAAATATGAATCACTAGCTTATGCCCGCGACTTCTCTCGCATGAAGTTCGATAAATTGTAATCAACTAATCATACTACCATGTTAAGAATATCCTATGTGTCAATTCAGTTAATAAACTATATGTGTGCCAATTTCATCTAATTCAATCAGTAGTTTTTGCGTCAAAGAGAATACATCCTCACAAATTTCTGCATAAATAAACAAGTAGGTAGTAGCAAGATAAGATAGCAAAGGTAACGCTGTCATGCTGCCGAGGTTTTGCTGCTTGTTCGCAAGGGCACGTAAACTTGACAGACTGCCAACTATCGACCGATGAGATGATGTTAGTCAATGTCAACGAGCACTCCGAACGATTCATTATCACTTAAGTCTTTTAACTGGTTAAACACTAAATATAGAACTGGTTTTATACTTCTTTCTATCACATTTTAATCATTAGTGTCCGATTATTTGTCTTCAATACCGAACTCTTAAATGTCCGGTGTTATCCTGGTGTAATTATCTCAACCACAGTTGATGAGGATTGCTCAGAATTTGAGGATTTATGTGTTAAGAACACATAAAACCGTTATGTTCGAGGAAGAACTTTTCAAACAGCGATAAATGCTATCGCCGTCGTATGCAATGCGACTGTTAAAAGTTAACTTGAAATAATGTATCTGTATCATGAAAAAAAGTCTTAAACCTACCATATAGCGACCTGTTATTATTCGATAAAATAAATTGAAATGCAAAGTTAACAACAGAAACATCGAGTCATCGATAACTGTTCTACATCGAACAGCATTTAGTATAATACCGTGACTTTAAATTCTTTTACAAATCCGATAGCGATGGCGCTCTAACGAGGGAAAGCTTGTTGAGCTGCTCTTGAGAAATCCTCGCACGAGTTAACACCTCACGCCTCGACCAGAATGCACCGCACCGCTTATTTAAGTACAGGAAATGATTCTTATACCCCCACAACCCAACTGCATATTTCATAGTTTTCCTTCAACTCGCCTCACCCTTTGTGAAGAAAATATAGTTTACCGTAATATTGTATTGTTGTATAAAATAGAGGCTGCGACATAGTCAAGACAGTTTTAAAATGTGTTTTAAGATTTTATTTTTAAAAGGCTTGTTTTCCTGTTGGTTTGCTCGCCTGAGAACGAGTTTATTATAGTACTAGCTTTTGCCCGCGGCTCCGCTCGCGTTAAATTCGATATAACACAATATCTGCTACCTGCAGTTTTTGCCCTTGCGCCTTATTGATTTGTAATAGCTACGTTAAGTTTTCCCTTTTCTTCCCTCGTTCTCCCTCATATCTCACTTTTTTTTAATAAAAATTCGCCTATGTCCGTCTCCTGGTTCCCAACTATCTCTGTACCAAAATACATAAAAAATCGGTCTAGCCACTAAAGCCTGAAGAGGTAACAAACTCACTTTCGCTTTTATAATATTAGTAAGATAAAGAAAACAGTAACGAACTATTTAAAATATTGAAAAACAGTTGCCTATACCTGCGTTGTTCATGGATCTAATAACATGATGTTACTACTTATATGGGAATAGATATAAGCCATAGAGCGACCAAAATACCATCAAAAAACCGTGATAGCATAAAAGAAGTGAAGAATCGATCACTCAAACGTATGTCGGCAAAGGACGCGACAACAACCAACTTGCAAATTATCTAGCCATGAGCGATGGCTCAGATCTCTAAAAATGAAAATATGGCAGATGCCCTTCATCCATCTTGTTAGTGACCAGTGTGTCAAGGTTCGAGGTTCCTCTGCAAACAACTTTTTTACCGAGAGATTTTTTTCTAGATATAATATTACCGTAAATATTGTTTTCGTGAAGGACATAAGTGCCAAAGCCCTAGTTAAAACCACGTTTGGCTTAAATATTGGGAGCTGAAAGTTTATAAAACCGCGGTGTTTAATGGCTGGGTGCCAAGCTATAGAGTGTACAACAATAACAGCTCCATCACAACAAAAACCCTCGGTATCTCCGACAATCGACAAAGCAATTTTTTTAACAAAATATTTCTTCTCCAAACTTAAATCGGTATTTTGCACATAACCTAACGTCATGTCTTTTATCACCGTGAAGGTAATAGTATCCTAGTTATGGTTAAGGCCCATGTAATGGGGTCGAGTCTATTATATGACCGTCAACCCAATAACACTTTGTCCGGCCTGGGAATCAACCAAAGAAGCTTATGCTCAGTGGTCGTGTTTACAACCTCTAAGCCAGCAATAATTCAATTTGACGGTACTGCTAAGGCATCGGCTGAGCTGTTGGCTGTTGCGCTGCGTGTTGCAGATTCAATCCACGCAAGGTACAAATATATTCCGGGTCAGGCTGTTTGTGTATGTGATAGATTAAATGATTGTAAAAGCACCCACGATACAAGAGATATTAGACAGGGGCAATGATTTTTTTTTATAACAGACATACAAAACAATCCAAGTAACAACGTCTGTGGTGTGTGGTGCAAACAATAATTATTGTTTCTAAACTACAGTGCTGTTGAAAATCTACTTGAACGACATTTCAGAACGACGAACGACCATTCCATCAACCGCCAGATTGACGAATAAATAATTGTTTATTTGCCCATCTTTATAAAACAACTTAAAAAAATTTACAAATAGAAAATGAGAAAAACATTATAAGGCTTCAGAAAAAATTGAGCTAGTTTTTAGAAAGACCTCCAAAGTTAAATGAAGGTCGCGGCATATAACAATTAAAGAATTTCAGTCGCCAAATAGAAGACAAAAAATATGTTTTTCTGTTATCAGGCTGAGACGAATTTTCAGCCCATTTTACATTTCAACCCTTATAATTTGATTAAACAGAAGGTGTCTCAGGAATATAATTCGTTTAGAAATTTGTTCAGAGCTATTGGGTATTTTATGTATAAGGACATAATTTAATATCTTTTGTAATGATTCGAGTTAAGTGCGTATATGTGTTAATTAATTGGCTCACATTTTGTACATACAATAGCGTATAAATTCTCATATTTCGATAAGCATATAGTTGGGTGGTTCGTTAATTATTTTTTATTCGTGATTCGCGATGTAAACTTGTGTCAATAACATCTAAAACCTTTAATGTGGTTAATAAAATATATTTTTTTACTAGTTGTTGTCAATGGACTCATTCGCTTGGACCTGTTGATGTGAAAGAAAGAAAACAACGTGGCGTGTACTTTATTCCAGACTATAATATACCTGTGTGTCGGACTAGTTCCAGACTAGATCCAGATTCGTTCAGCCGTTCTGGCATGATTCAGTAACAAATATCCATCCATCCAAACTTTCGCATTTATAATAGGAGTTAGAAGAAGCAAGATTACGTACAGTAAGCAGCCTTAAGTTCATTAGCACGCTAAGGATTGTATTGCTTTGGACGCGCATCATAGTATATGTATAAATGATGCATTAACATGGAACGTACACCTTATGACACACACTGGCAATAGCATCAATGGAAACAAAAATCATTCACAATTATGACGACACGGTTGGCGCAGTGGCAGAGCGAACGACTGCTGCGCTGAGTGTCGCGGGTTCGATCCCAGCACGGAACAAATTTTTGTATGGCCGCAGATAGTCGTTCTGGGTCTGGCTGTGTGTGAAATTCCTCGTTTTCTTAAAAAAAGAAAAATAATTTAGAAGGTTGTAAGTTAAACCGAAGTGCCAATCTATTGCTTTTCGAGATTGTTAATCCACATCTGATTCGACCATACTGTACCCACGCCCTTCACGGTAATCTGTTACGGTGAGAGCCAACAATACCGCATACCCGTGCTCTAAAATACAATTTATTTTACAAACCAATACTGTCCCACGTGTGTGCATCGCGTTTTTTATCTGGTACCGGGCCCGAGACATTCGCCTCCCGGAGGAATTTACCCTTTTCTTCACTAAAAACAAATACCTACCTATGAGCGTCTACCTGCCTGCCACAACTGTATAATATTCGAATAATATTTGCCAACGATGACTGCAGAGGTCCCGAGAACTTTCAATATCTGGATTCGTTTCTATTTGCAAAAATAAATGTTGTGTTTAAAATATTCACCACTAGCTGGCGCCCGCGGTTTTGCCTGCATGATGATCGAAAGAAAAGTATCCTATGTGTTATTGCAAACTACGTATAAGCTACCTCTGTGCCAAATTTCATCAAGATCCGTTCCTACGTTCGTCCAGCCGTTTTGACGTAAAAGAGTAACAAACAGCCATCCATCCATCCTCACAAACATTCGCATTTATGATATTAGTAGGATGAAAACTATTCCACTAGATACCAGACTTTTTTTGTGGAACTTTTACGCCATTATCTACGGAAAAGTCAGTTAGGGTTTTTACATTGTCAAAATAACCTACGAAGTCAACACAATCTACCTTGCAATTATATGATTATTGATTATTTATTCATAAAATAGCCAATAACGATGAGTCACATAAAAAATATATAATACTAAACGGAAATAAAAGGAAGAAAACGCTTCATCAAATAGACTGGAAATGTTGACAACAACTCATTTGAGCCGTGGTATGAATATGATGTACAAAAACAACACGTATCGGAAACCATCACAATATTTAAATTTATATACGAAACGTGGTACAATGGATGCCGACCAGCTACTATGAACTCCAACATTTTGAACGAATTCTCTACACGATATCACCGTACAGTTGAACATTGTCGAACGGCTGCCGTCAGACTGTTTACTTCTTCAATAGCTGGCAATTGCTTACTGCTGCTAGGATACCTAATAAGTCAGACATACGTTGAAACCTACAACCCGTGCCTCGTGGCGAGCGTGCTCATATTGTTGGGTCAGTTCCTAACCACGCTATCATCTGACGCGTACGATACTATCGCGAACTTGCTCTTGCTCAGACAGTTGCGCCGCGCTTTTGGTGTGTATCGTTTCTCCCCAAATTATGTCTCAATTAGACAAGAGTACCAGGATTAGCACATCGGATTACAATAACAAAAACATCCGCTGCTGTCACCATGGAATGCAGCTCTTTTCTTCTTTTGGAACTTATTCTCCATACATTGGGCACGTTTTGATGGCTTTAGGATATTCCATGGAACGGATGAACCTCCAACCTCTTATCCCGAGCTCCATCGTACTGGTGGGTAACGTGCTAACACTGTGGGACCCAGTGGATCCGACCGGGCCAAGCAAACCAGGTGAAAGCGCTATAGAATATATTTTTTTGATGAGCAGCATCATAATATTTACTTATGACTTCACGTCATTTTTGTTTAAACGTATCATACCTAAATTTAAACTATGGACATAAATAAACACTTATCGTTGATGAAGTGTTCTTATTAACATCTAGTGACTAAATTAATGTTCAAATTGAAGGGACAGGGTTCAGCATAGACTGAATTATAAAGTAATAAATAATCCTCTTGCAACGGTAATTAATGGAAAAGGGTTTACGTATTATAACAGAATTTTAATTGGTTACGTGATAATGTTGGCATAAGAAAATTAAAATTCTTCCTTAGGGCTGACTAAGCAAACTGCCAACAACGAAGTTCGTCACTTATAGACTTAATAAGGATTTTGAAACTAAAACACAGTAATCTTAATTAAAAACCACAAACAATCGCGCTTATTTTCAAACTACAGCGAACTAACCGGTCGGTTTTATTCTAAAATGTGTTGTACATACAAAGTCATTAGGTACTGAATTGAGAGCACGATCTTGGTTTATGCAGGCAAAATGTCAGCCATTAGGACAAGCGATGTAAGGCTTTAAGTGAAGCTTATCGCAAATGTATGAAGGCTCCAGTATCGCTTTGTGTCGAACGAGCGATTTCGAAACAAGCCCCTTACAGAGCCATTCAGAGCCAGATCTCGCCGGAATAACGTTTTATGTGTACTACAGGATAAGGATATATGAGGTATAAATATGAAAAAAAAAAAATAATAAACGTCATAAATTTTTTTTCAGTTCCTAATTTTTTGTTGATTTACTTATTTTCATAAACGCTAAAGTTTGTGAGGGAGGATGTATGTTTGTACTCTTTCATGCAAAAAACGACTGTACGGATTAATTATTAACACTTGAAATTCCTATTTCTATTTACCATGTTTGTTATTCATTTTGAGTTTCCAATATATCGGTGATGTAGCAAACGCCATGATCATGGATGAACTGATCCCGTTTCAAGTTTTACTTTTATGTACGGATTAAGATTAAATGGGACATATAGATTATAACCTGAATTAACACGAGACATAAATACCTTAAAACCCACAGCTGGTTAATTTATGCGTCTGCCTCTTTGGTCTAGTGGTCGCAGGCGCGTCTGCTGAGCTTGAGTTCTTGGTTTTGTTTTCCGAGTAAGTGATATTGGGTTTTTCACTGACAAAAACTTTAATCTTCATAAAACTTTTTTTTTAATACGTTGCCACACTAGGAATTTCGCCTGTATCGTAGGTACTTTTACAAACATTATAAGTCACATAGGTACATAAACAGCCAGACCCGGAACAACTATCTGTTGGCCATAAAAATATTTGTTCCATGCGGGGATCGAACCCGCAACATGTAGCGCGGCATTCGATCGCTCAGCCACTGCGCCAACCGTGTCGTCAAACATTGATTGTCTCCTCATTGTAACATCTCTTATATTACTTTAGTCTATACTCTTTACTCTATCTGTTTACTTATTTCATGGCGTTTGTCTCTTCTCATCTTTGGTTTTATTTCAAAGTCGAAGTAATATCCCCGCACAAGAAATACCTAAACATCTTAGTAAGAGCCGATGTTAATCAAAGGGCGAAGTTCACTGCAATATCCGAAGTGCGATCGCGTCCTGAGTTGTCAATTTGGCACATTTTGTCCCTCGCCGAGTACCCTCCATCCTTCGAGAACCCTCGTGGCCTCCAATGACGCCTCGCAACCACTTTTTATCGCTGCAACAAAGAAAAAAATAATTATTTAAGGTCACTTGATGTGAGACAACTTGGTTATTTTATTGAAGCTAAACATTTTATGTTGACGGCTATTTTGAGACCAACTTTTGATGTTACCTAGTGAACCGTAAATATGGATTCCATGTAAGTGTTGCCTGTTTCATCTACTTACTAAATTATACTTTTATGACAAGAGTTTTTCAAAAATATTGAATACAAGCTGCGCCCCGCGGGTTCTCTGGCGTTTCAAGAACCCAACATCATTTGCCCTATTTACCACCAAACACAACCATTAGACTAACGAACGAACGAACGAACGAATCATTTATTTCAGACTTACATCCATATTTATTTTGGTTGCAAACCATTATACGACTACATGCAGACTGCATTTACGTTGTCACGTCTGATAATGTTTATAAATCGACGGTAGGCTAACGAGATAGACACCAGAGTCAGAGCTTGCCTATGTCACTTCTTGTGCTTGCCTATGTCACTTCTTCAACTCCATTAACCTGGAGTTGTAGGTTGTACGAAATTTTAGATACCGCAGTCCCGGAACACACAGAGCAAAAGAAGGAACATGGATGTCTTTTAGTCAGTAAAGAACTGAAAATCCCTTGCCCGGAGCGGGAGAAGTTTAAAAGTTAATTTACTTTGTCTATCCTATTTTTTGTTTCACCTAATCGTAACAAGAAATATGAAAAAACAAGTTAGGTTTGGCGAAATACAACAGCTGTGAAAATGCGTGGGAATCACCACCTAGTCATACTTTTAAGTACTGAAACTGCGAGAAAAAACTACAGAAAATTCAGTTATAAAACAAGAACTCGCGAAGTTCTCTGTGCTCTCGTCCTAATGATAGTTTTTACCGTATCTTTGTATTAGCGACGGGCCCGGGGTGGCACCATCGCTGTCAACCTAACTCGATGTTACAGGGCATGACTCGACGCTACCTAAGTTTTAACTCGATACATTATGATTATAGAACTGGATAAGAACTTCAAACTGGATATCTGAGAAGAGCTTTTAGAGCAGATGATGGTTGAAGTCATCGGAATGTCTGTTACTTAGTTGTTCATTTAAGTCTTAAATGATCTATGCGATGGTCGCAAACGCTGCTGCTGGCCATTAAGTACGATTCCCGGGTTGGGAAAAGTGTTTTATTATTGAGTTTTTGGATTGCGTGACATTTTTGGCATAAGGCTCTTACATGAGACTTAAACTTAACTGGCGAGATGATATAACATAATCTTCGTGGGACCTATATTTTCGAGCCGTTCGGTGGTTGACACTGTGGGGCCCAGTGCTCACAGCCTTGTTGTTGACGCTTCCTTTTATCCAAAGACTGGCTTTTACCGTGTCTTCGGTAAATTACTGGCTGACAGCGTTGAGGAATGTTTTGACATAAAAATAGTTATTCTGTGCTACTTCGCTACTTTTCATTTAAATTATACCTATTACGTGACAGGTCAAGAATAGATTATAGATCAAGAAATTACACAGTTCCTCTTGGAATTATCAAATAAGTGTCAATGCTCACCTCCAGCACAATTTTCTACACATATCCTTGACACACAGCATAGCAACTTAGTGGTGTTATTTGTTGGAGCTAGTATGTACGTCGTTCAATCAATCGCTCTGAGTATCGAGCCCTCTCCATTGATAAGAAGCTTCCTTTGACGCGTCCCCTTTGAGGTGAACGCGTGAATCCGACAACATCGATAAATGTATTCAAAGAGTTAGAGCCAATTTTAACTGTAGATGTATAGAACACATTGGAATCGATTTGTTTTGTGTGGTAATTGATTATTGAGGACGGAACATTTCTGTCGGTATGCTATTAGGTACTGCTAGGTATTACTATTTTATTAATATACTAGCTGTGCCCGGCATGCGTTGCAATGCAATTTTTCTACCCTACCTTCCTAAACTACACAAAAACCTATACTGCCTTAACCTTTTTCTTCTCGCCGTAAGACCATCCTTGGACTTCAACGAATATTTAAAAAAAGAATTGGTAATATTGGGCCAGGCGTTGTTGAGTTATGCGCTTACCAACACATTTTACGATTCATTTTTATATTATAAGTTAATATAATATAGAAGACATAGATATAGTTAACAGTAGATTATACTATTTTTTTTTCAATATTGGTACTAATTCATACACTTATAAACACAAAATATAAAAGTGTCTTATGTCCATCACATCACATCCCAGGTCCAGGTGGACTAAAACCAGCGTCGGGTATTAGTTGCTCGGCAGTTTGCTGCACTGATAGGTCCAGACGTTCGGCGCAGCCGTAAGACACACAAAATTATCGTTTTTTTGCTTTGATTAGAATTTTTATCATTTTGTTGTGTGCGCTTGAGGTGTGTGACAAATAAACACGTTGTTTTTTCTTTCTCTCTGCTGTATTATAATTTATCTGATTATTTATGTAGGACTTAAAAGTAGCTAGCGAAATATAACTAGGTGTAGGTACTATTAGGTATACCGCTGTCTGACCTTTCGAGGATTGTAGACGTAAAGATGCGTTACGTTTTTACTCTTCTGCCCCTGACATGGTAATAAATTGAAGCCTTTGTTACCCATAATACAGTTTAAAATGGAACAGCATCTGCTAAAAAAAATGAGGCCATTTCTTGTGAATCTAACAATATCCTTTTATCTACTAAACGTGCTTAATTTTTAATTGTTTACTGTACGAACTAATACTCAATAATAGACAAGGAACGCACAGCTAAAAACATTGTTTATTAATAACATGAATTTTAATAGAAGAGGTTTTAAACTAAGGTGAAAAATAAAAATATATATTTTCAAATTCTTCTCCTCCTTCGTAAAATAGAGGATGAATGTTTGTTCAAAGCATAGAGCTCCCCATGTCACATATAGTTTATACAAAATAAACCTAAATGATTCTCTAAATCCTTAAAAGACAACGTATGTGTAAGTAAGGCGAATATTTTCTGCCAATTTCCATCTGTCTATTGCACTGAAGAGTAACAACAGTCCGTCTGCATTAAAACTAAAAAAAAAACTTATAAAGCACTAAGTACACCAAACTGAGAACTAATTACAATGAATGTCATGAGCAGCTTGGAAAAAAACCGAAAGCGCGGCGGGTCGCAGTGGTAATATTACCGGTCCATTCAAATCGCTTCACTGCCATCCAGCCAACCTGACGGTTTAAACGAGCAAAGAAAATTAGAAAACCACTCCCTTTACGTCATAACTAGTTCTGCTAATCCTGGTAAAACTTTACTCACGAACTGACAAAACTAAAAGGTATGATCTCTTTGTTAATCGGGAGTGTTTTGAAGTCTTTGTGAGTCCCACTTTGCTTTCAGTTTATCGTGTTTCCAATCAGATTTTCTTGACTTTTTTATAACTAGGCATATTCATACGGAATAAGGTTTACGTAATAAAATAACAAGAAAAACAGAGGCATAGAAAAGTCTAAACAACGTGTTTCTAAACACTTACAGCCGAATTGACTAAAAATAAAACATCAAATAAATTAAAAAGATGTGAAATACCAAATCGAATTCAACTTAGATATATCTATGTCCAATTTGACTTTATAACTTTGGCCATCTATCAAACAGATAATTCAAAGATGAAGGTATGATTGGAAAAACATTGGAAAACAAATTGCTATCAATTCATGAAATACTCACAAACATCTACACTTTGTTAAATGTATATTCAATTTATACATCCTACTTAATTTAATTTTAAACATGCGAAAGTTTGTGAGGAACCTGATTTGGATGGATGAAATTAGGCACACATATCGTTCACAGCCTGAACTAACACATATAATACTTTTATCTCGTAGGACATTTACCGAATACCAAACGGGCGAAGCCATGGGCATGAGCTAGTTAAACTTAACCCTGATATCTTAATAGTATAAAATGATGTTGCATCCGCTGTCTGTTCTCTTAGATATTTTAAACTACTCAAAGAATTTTAATTTAGTTTCCAGCAAAAGATAGAGTGATGGAGGTAGAATAGGAATGTTTATATGTGTAATATTAGTATCTACATTACAACCGTGCGATCAGGGACGAGTCGGTAGTATTTTATATAAACAATATTGTCCTTTATGTTGTACCGGTTTCCTAACGAAAATTCAATATAAAATTTCATTTCAAATCGAATCCTAAATGTGAAACGGAGGCAGCAAACTAGCAATCAAATCAGTGCACGAGAAGGAGCAATCATTGCGTGTCAGGCTGCAATTAGAGGCACATACATCGCGTTGACTAGGTCACTATCAAACACTTCCATTGATTGCTTCGAACATCTGAAATACTAAGACTTAGTGATGAAGATTAGTTCATATACCAGATATTGAAATATCGGATGCTGTACAGGGCAGGAAATGACGCCTCTTCCTTTTGCATGTAGGTACCTGGCATCTGCCACTGAGTCGATCAGTACAAATTACATCTCTTAGCATTGAAAAGAGAACACGAATATTGAACCTAAAATAGGTAAATTGAAAATTTTATATACAATGCCTTGTTTCTATAATACCTAATGTCGATCTGAAACTGAAACATAAAACGACCTTTCAAAACAAAACTAGAGATCCCTCAATAAATATATCAGGTATACAAGTTGAGAATCATGACGCTTAGGGAACCCTTTTTAACATAAAGTAAAACAAAAAAATAGCGGTTCGGGCTAGGTGCCAAGATATCGTTCTTAAAAATCCGTATTCCATAGCAAATGGCGTTGAGTGAAGAGTCTCGACACGGCCCCGTGTTACTTAATATTCAAGCAATTAAACTACGACTTTGGATATCTGAAAGGGTCGTATTTGGTAACAAAAATTGTATAATATAAAAAAAGGTTATATTTTTTTTGAAAAACTTTCTTGGTTAGAAAATTTTAGAGTAAACCAATTAGAAATGCAAACAGATCTAAATTATTATTATAAAAGCCAAAATAATAGAGTAACTTTTATTGAAAATAGAGATATTTTCTGGACAATATGCGGCTGATGTTAAACTTAATGATAAGAATATATAATTGTAATTATTGTTTCATTTATCTATTCGTAAATGGTGCTTAAGATTTGATTTAATAAATTGTTAATTCAATGTCTTAAAAGTTCTTAAAATTTTACTGAAAACAATTAATCTCTTTAAGCTCACCACATTTTCAATTTCTGTATACAGCATTTTCCAAGTTGACGCGAAAGGAGCAATCTACTTGACGACTAAAAATGGAACGTTTCCAATATCGCTGACATCCCTGAAGTCTCCAGACGACGCTACACCGCAACACACTCCAACCATTTTGTCTGCGACCGCTAAAAATCTCCCGCACAATACCTCCGAGACACACGACTATTGGGACACCTCTGAAATGTTGCTCTCCAATTACATAAACGGCTCCTATGATGAAGTTACTGCGTACACGTTGAAACAAAACGCTAAGAGAAGTATCAACGATGCAGTGTCCAAAAACATTACGTCGGTTCTCGAAAATTTATTGAAGAATTATGAAAATTCGCAGTTGCCCACACATGGGAAAGGTATGTTTGAATTAGAAACGCTCTAATAAACAATAGTCAGTCGTTTATCAAATTCGGCGTCATAACTTTTCCGTTTACAGACAAAACGTTAATCAAACTAAGTATTGAGTTATGTACGGCACCATTGTGTCAGTCTTTGTTTTTAGAGGCACCATAATAATAATAAATTATAAGGCACCATAGGCACCATAATATCTCTTATTTATCTTTTATTAAGATACATTTGTTTTGTTTCAGGCTATCCCACGGTTGTACAAACTAATATTCTTATAAGAAGCATGGGACCTGTTTCTGAACTTGATATGGTTAGTATGAAAATAATGAAGCCTATGAAAGCTCCTGTACTGTGTGCTACATATGTGCTACGCACTCGCTACGAATTTGCTACGAGACCGCTACGCACCTGCTACGAGTTTTCGATCACAAAGTTTTTTTATTTGTATACGCATAGACGTCGTAGCAAGATAGGCAACCAGCTTTATTTTTATAAGAAGTTATATGTAGATATGATATATAGACATAGTGACTAGTGCAAATAAATATATAATAAATCCAAAATATTACAATCGATGAAAATAGGATCGTTTAAAAATACGAACAAACTTTTCATACTGAGTGTTTGCTACGAATGCGATACGTGAACAAATAGATTTTTACAAAGCACAACAACATTACCTAATACATAATATTTTCTTTAACAGGATTATTCAATGGACTGTTACTTCAGGCAGTATTGGCGTGACACGAGGCTGTCGTTTCTCGGTCCCATCCGCTCGCTGTCACTTTCTATCAAGATGCTCGAAAGGATTTGGCGGCCAGACACGTATTTCTACAACGGGAAACACTCCTACGTCCATACTATAACTGTCCCAAATAAGTTGCTCAGGATTAGTCAGCACGGAGATATATTGTATTCGATGAGGTAAGTCAGCTTCACGTTTTCGCTGCTCACTCGTGCAGTGGAGATGAATTAATTGATGATCAATTATCAAAACAGTTTTGTCGAGTCAATGAACTTGGATTGTAGTTTTGGGCATCCATATACACGACATTAATTGTTGGATTCGCAACCCTTTACTGCCATATGATTGACTTAAAAGCGATGTGATTTTAAAGTACATGTTATTGATACATACAATCCAATGACAGAGAATAATGGTAAGAGGGAAGGCAGACCTTTGCCCTTTAGTCAGACGCCAGGCTCATAATTAAAATAAAAAGCAAATGAACCCGTCTACAATATTTGGAAAACTGCGTAACCATGAGTTCCAACCCATCCACAGCAAAAAAAAAACTTTTCCTCCACAAATACGAAATCCCAATGAAAATGTTTGAGAATAATTAATTTCATACCCTTTACACAACCAAAGCGTCCGACATTTTTAATTGGCAAAGTGAAAAATATTCCCTGATCCGATTACTCAGTGGAGTTTACATCGAACGTTAAATCTGGTGGGTATACTTGTTTTTAAAAAAATAAACCGCCATTGAGATATTGTCTGGATTTATCAAGATTCTTTTTCGCCGTCTTCCTAGCTTCTGCAAAACAGCATAGACTTTTTTTTTACAAAGGAGCGTTTTGTATAGCCTCACTTACACAATGACCTAATCTTAGCTCTTTTTCGATAAAGATGAAAGATGGCCGTGTAAGTTTATTTAGGCCACTGCCTCAAAGAAGATCCTAGCCAACGACTTTATTCGAGCATTATAAACGACCTACATATTTTAAGGAAACCTGTGAATAATCCATATAAAACTGAATGGATAAGTTCGTCTAATTTTCGTCAGAGAATATGCAACCGTCCCCCCGTTAATCGGTTTAGTTCGGACAAAATTCGGCAGCAGAATTGCTTCGTTGAACGTGACACACAGGCTCTGTGAATCCTTTTAGTTAATCTAATGCTTAAGTTCAGCTTTGTGGACGTTTTTAGCTATTTACCGTTCTACTGTAAATACGTGAACTGTTTCTAGCTAAAATCTAAACCATTTTTTATCACCGCCTGGTTTAGTTTCATGAAAGCTTAATTGCCGGCGGATTAAACTCTCGAGTAGTTTTATGTGCATATGCATTATAATGATGATTACTACATTTTCTAATACATTTATGATTGTTTCTAGGTTAACAATCAAAGCGAAATGCCCCATGGAACTTCGCAATTTTCCAATGGATCGACAATCATGTCCTCTAATTCTTGGTAGCTGTGAGTATAAATTTTCCGCATTAAAGAACGTTGATTTGATAGGTCATATAAAAATTGCGATACAAAATCATTGGCTTCGTATCGTGGTTGGTTGTTATATTTATATATTTTGTAAGGTTTATTTTGACCTTGAACTTGAACATGTCTTTTTACAGATGCATACTCGAACCAACAACTTGTGTACCAGTGGCAAAACTCTCAGAGCGTCAACTTTGTTCCCGGCATGACCCTCTCACAGTTCGACCTCATCAGTTTCCCTTACAGAAACTTCACGTTCGCCCGACGGGAAGGTAAGATATATACTAAACTATACATAGGTAGGTTCTTGTACAAGATAAATACGCCTGGTCATGCATCACATTTATGAAGTTCTTGCTTTGTCTAATACTTGTTCGTACAAAATAAGAACATTATTTAGTTATTTGCGCGTGACTGTACGGATTAAGTATCTACAAAGAAGTTCTATTCATTTAGGAAGAAAGTTTGTCCGACGCAAACAAGAGTAACCTCCCTTATTACACAGCCTATACAAATAGAAACGTATTTGTACACGCGGAACGTCATATTCTCGTTGGATTATATCACCATATTGAGGAAAAGTATGAGAGGTTTTCATATCATCTGTTTTTTATTAATTTTTAATAAGGAAACTCGAAATTATGTTAACGGTATGGATATTGGAGTTATCGAGCAGGAGCTCTTGATCCGACGTCGCGTCTCGCCTCTCACAATGATTTCATCTCCACTAATCACGCCAGGCGTAATCACTCACGACCCGGCACTTTATCCGCTTACCGCTTAATGCGATTCCGAGCACATGGGTTTGGGTATGGAAAATACCTCCCAAACTTAATATGTAAAAAATATTCACGCCAAACTGGCAAATTTATTAAAACTTCTGTTATGCAGCTCTCACTGAATTGCATATTTCATAAAATTGTATCTGTTTAACGTTTTTTTAATCATTGTATTGTGAATATATTCCTTCTACAACTAAATCACAAAGAGTACGCGTGATTGTAGCTACTCCACAAGTCCCTACACTCACGGGGAACTCACTCAGCTGTAAATGACTTTACCGTCACTTATTTACCGAAAATGTCTATGCTCAGTACACGTCGCGCTTTAGCATTATCTTAAATTGCCTTACAAAATAGACCTCAAGTGCTTCTTTTATAAATATGATTTGCTTTTTTCGTGTAGAAGGCAAATACAAAATAATGTCAAACGAATTGTAGCGCGTCGCGAGAATGACACGATTCGGCTTTTACGCGCCTAGGAATTTACATTCGCACAAATGGCTCCAGATATGTAACGATGTAAGCGGTCATTGCTTTTTAGTGTTCAATATGTAGGTATTAGAGAAATAACCTTAAGTAATTTCATACAATAAACTATTCTATTCAAATTCCATCCATTCATTTGCAACTACATCTAAAAATCTTTTCAGGCGAATTCTCAGTGCTTCAGGTATCGTTCAATCTTCAGCGACATACGGGATATTTCCTCATACAAGTTTACGTGCCGTGCATACTCATCGTAGTCCTTTCCTGGGTGTCATTTTGGATTCATCGCGAGGTAACAGTAAACACGTTACACTTTATTCAGTGCCCATAGAGTGGATGGTTCTAAATAGTCGATTTGCACTTTACAGGCCACTTCGGACCGGGTCGGACTTGGGATAACTACTGTGCTAACTCTATCCACGATAAGTTTGGACTCACGCACGGATTTGCCCAAAGTAAGATACGCAACCGCTCTCGACTGGTTCTTACTGATGAGTTTCTTCTACTGCATTGCAACGCTCTTGGAATTTGCTGGCGTGCATTATTTTACTAAGGTATGAACAGGATTAAAATTTTGATAGAAAAACAGTTTCAACGCGTTTTTCGACATGGAATTTTGATTGTTACAGGTCGGTTCAGGCGAGATTGTGATCGATGATGCAGAATGGGAGGAGTTGATAGAAGAAGTGGGAGGCGATGCTTTTGCTGCTCGACAACTAGCAGTGCGCCGACGAAGCTCAGCTCGATC
This sequence comes from Ochropleura leucogaster, assembly GCA_958449745.1. Classification (NCBI taxonomy): domain Eukaryota; kingdom Metazoa; phylum Arthropoda; class Insecta; order Lepidoptera; family Noctuidae; genus Ochropleura; species Ochropleura leucogaster. Next base: position 8,162,353 of record OY288206.1, read on the forward strand.
TACTACGAATTTTGTAAGTATCTAGGAATCGATCAACCTCTTTGTTACTTTTAACCATTACCTACTTAGCACGTTGTTGGCCCAAACCATTTATTTCCACGGCCACATTGGTGGCAGCGGAAACGTCTTCGGCTGCTTGTTTTGGAGTTCAGAGGTCAGGCTAGGAAGTGGAGCATAATTTGGCAAACAACCCCACACCTACGCTGCTGTCAAACTTAAAACACAACATAAAGGCAGGAATATAACTAAGCGAAAGCTAACAACCTAAAGCTGTTGTGCAATACAAAAATGCCATTCCAGAGCTTCACACTTCCTGCTCAAAGCAACTCCGAGGACAGCGGAGGCCCAGCCGAGCAAACTGCCGTCCGTCTCACCATGGAGCGCACCACCCAGACAGAGAGGCGAGTGCCGCGCTGGCGCCAGCTGCTCTACTGTCTAGCCGGAGACGACAGGTACAGGAGGCAGAGGCAGGTTGAAGCTGGTACGTTAAATTTGATGATATTACACAATCCGATATAAAGTTCTCACAGCTTGGACAAAAGTATTAATCCACCACAGGAAATCTAAACAACTTCTGGTCAGGAATTAGTTAGGATAGTCGCAAAGAAACAAATGGTCAGAATTTACCAATGTATTGTGAAAAGTTTAGTTGACAACCTTATACCGACTACCTACGCCCTAGTAGAGTTCAGTAACTACGTTATCTCTATCCGTGCCTCGAAAAGAACCTTGTAGCCATTGGACCAGCGCCTGTACTCTCTCCGGCGCTGTCGGATTGCCGTCCCATCGAAGAGAGATGAGATGTTTGATGTTGATTGAGGTGTTTGCGCGAACACCTGTGCACATCTATTATATCTACTACTGCCTACGACCGACTGTCAAAGATCCCCATTTGACAGCCGGGACTAACGGCTTAACCTTTTGAATGCCATAGTCACATATATGTGACAAGTAAAAGCGTGCCTTGGACACATACGTAACAAATATGTGACAAAAATGTTGGTTAATAAGACTGATGCTTAGCGTGGCGGGCACGCGAGTGCCTTTATGCTCTGGTATTCAAATATGTTTTCCGAGGCGCTGAAGGAACTCGGTATGAAATCGGTGATCACCCTTCGACGAACCAACTTAGGTAAAAGCCGCTTAATCTAAAGATCGACCCGCCCGAGCAGCTGCTATAACGTAACCACGAGCTCCTCCCTGCACGGCACTGTGCACTGTGAGCAGTGAGCAGTATAGGTACAGTGTGATACATAATACTATTATTTATTACAGGTATGCGAGGCCACATAAACAGCGTGTCCCACATCGACAGGGCTGCGCGAGTAATGTTCCCGGCGTCTTTCGCCCTGCTTAACCTGTTCTACTGGATGGTGTATGCGTTCTCCAGTGACGACTTCGCATGGAGCGACAATCCCATGAATACTCTGTCCCATTAGAGATTCATTGTTTTAAGACAATGTTCAGTATACCTCCTTCGGGACCTCGCGCACTACATGGCCACAACGCTTTTTGGCTGCAGAAGCTTCGATCAGGAAGAAAATTTTGTCACATGACCGTGCGTCCGAACAGTTCTAGATAGCGGCCGCATGTGACAATGTGTTGTCGCCGCGTAGAGCATTTAGTTTCTTAGAGTGGATCTCACAATTGAAACCGAACGCGATCACATCTAAGCCGCAATCAAGCAGGGATGTAACGGAGGTAGTATCGGAACCGAAATCGGAATCGGAGTTTTCAAATTTGGTTTATCGGAATCGGAATCGAAATCGGAGGCAGGGTCAGTTTGTTTAAGGACAAATAAATCATGATTTATAGTCAATTCTTTTCATCTTTACTTTTTACTATAAAATAAAAAACAACTGTGAAAAAAAAATGGCATAATTCCAAATAAACAAAAGATAAAATTAATGAATTTAAAGTTTAATTCTTCGAACCTGTTCGGCACAGGGCGTCGCGCGCCGCCCGCTTTGTTTCGTTCGACCTCCGATTAACATCCGATACCAAAAGTATCGGAACCGAAGTCGGAACCGAAAGTGTAATAATAAACGGAAGTTCCGACTTAACGGAACCGGAATCGAAGCTCCGTTACATCTCTGCATTCAAGAGCTGTCAGTGTCAATATTTCATGGCAATTTTTGGCATCAACACATTAGGTGTAGTGAACAGCTTCGGTTTAATCGGTGAAATGCGCCCTTTGATTAATAATTTACCTTTAGTTTATGGGATATTATTGAGGCGCGTAGATATGTCCATAAAAAAATGTATAAGGATATTTGCAAAAAAAAAATATCGCAGTGGTTAGTGTTTTTGGTATAGGTACTAGGAGAGTTAGTGATACCTCGGTATCAAAAAGGTACTCTTATAGAATGTTTATTTTTATATATGTATGTAGTAAATCAATGGTGCATAAACAAAAGTAGTGCTGCTTAGAGCAAAATAAATGGAGGGTTTTAATCCCACCCTATGTTGAAATCAATTGTTTTCTTCATCAAAATATATTTATAAGGAATTGTAAAATCTATTCATAACTTTTAGCTGATATTAATCTAACTAGAACAATCTTTTTTTATATATTCCATGTGTCCAATGTAGAAATAAATAGATTTGAATGTATTTCACGTGTTTTATTATAGTCAAAAACTAAAGCCATTATAGGGGTATAGTGAATCTTTTCGAAGTCGGAACTCTTGAACACTTTGATCTTACTATTAATAAATACAATGCTTTTACACTTTTATTACAAAATATAGAAGTTTAAGAAGTATAAAACATTCCTTAGTCTTGCCCGTGGGCCTATTATATTTGCTCAGAGGTGAAGCTGTGCTGTGAATTTTTAGTGCTATAGGAAACTTTTCAGGCATTATTAGGTTAAGCGGTAAGGCTAATTGGCAAAATGGGGGAAGATGGCTATCAAAAAACCAATAGCTTAATCATGATACGCGTTGTTTAATGACAACTCTAATCTTTGAGTCCTGTAAGTTATCCTAGTCACTAAAAAATCCCAGTGAATATTCGTAAACATTACCTCGTTGACTTTTACAATTACATATCATTAGCATCAGTACATTTATTACCTACCTACATTCATGTCCATAAATAAATAGCATAGGAATATACGACTACCAATATTTCAAACTTGGTGTAAATACTTTTAAGGTGTGTCCAAATATCGAGCGGCAATCGAGCGCGGCTGCCGCGCGCGGCCCGCCGCGCTGTGTTTAGACGACTGCCGCGCGCGAACGCTTCTGGCTACCTGCCGCGCGCGAACATTCTTAGTAAACATTCGGCAGTAATTGTGTTTGAACGTATTTCTGCGCACAAACATGGACAACGAAACATCGATTCGTTTAATTGAAATGTATGGATTTTTTAAAGAGTTATGGGATCCTCGACAAAAGGAATACCATAATAAAAATAAACGTGAAGACTTGTGGAATGAAATAGCCAACAATTTTGATCTTCCCAAGAAGGAATTAAAGGCTAAAATGAAAAGTCTTTTAAGTTCCTATAGACGAGAAATTAATAGAGAAAAAACAAGCAATCTTCTAAAAAAATATACGTGTGGTACTCGGGGACTCCCGCGGTAAAGCTATTGCATAGCATTTTTTATCAACTTATGCAATAAATAAAAACAATCTAAATAAAATGTTTAAAAAGTACTTCCAATGAAAAGAAGTCGCAAAAAGAATCATTTGTTATCAACTTAGACAATAAATAAAAAAATAAAAAAAATAAAAAATATAATATTTATAAAGTACTTCCCATGAAAAGAATTCGCAAAAAGAAAGACATGACCTTGGGATTGATCCAGCGTATTGTCGTTTGACTATCCGATTCTCTACCAAACACGCTATTAGAACATTAGAATCGGGATTGAAATAACTGACCGTATTGTGTAAACGACCGCGACGTTAGAGCTCTTACACACGAGCGGCATGTTCCCAACGGCAGAGGTAACTGCAGCCGTCGACGCGCGTCGGCGGCAACCGTCGGCCGGTCGACGGCTGCCGCCGACACACGTCGACGGCTGCAGTTGTAGTGTGCCGCGTCCGCCATTTTGTCAGTCGACTGCAAATAGTTCAAGAGTGCGCACGCGTCGCAAATTTGTAAAATGAGTTCTACTGACGAAATTGATAGTGAATTGCTAATTATGGCGGTAAAGAAAAATGCTTGTATTTGGAATTATAAATTAAAAGATTAAATTACTTATATATTTTTATTTTATTAAAAAAAATTACTTACCTCAATGTCATAGCGAGCCTTTGCTCAGCTGAAATGCTGTTCCGCATTATGGTATCTTGGCGAGAAATTGAACTTGTCAACATAGACGTTAGTTCATCAAAAGAAGCAATGGACATTCGAAAATAATTGAAAAACTTTTGCTCGTTTCTTCGTAACAGTGGATAGAGAGTAAAAAAATGCCCGTCTTGATCTCTATTGATTAATATTTCTTGAACCCACAATAAACGTGTTTTTATTTTTCGTTTCCGTCGGCGTCGACGAAGTAAAAGCAATAACAGTGTTTCTTCTTCGGAATCCATTTTGCAACTGACTCCTGTACTAGAGAGCAGACGACAGCTGCCGTTGATCTTCGAAATTGAAATGTCGACGGCTGCCGTCGACGCGTCAACGGAAGCCGTCAACACGTCGACGGTTGCCGCCGACGCGCGTCGACGGCTGCAGTTACATCTGCCGTTGGGAACATGCCGCTCGTGTGTAAGAGCTCTTAGATAAGCCACTACTCCGTGCCCGTCGGAGTGGGGAGCGTCAGGTATTTTTTCGTTACGGAATTTCTGGATTCGGTCCCCGCGCTCAAAGGCCCGGGATAGAAGCTATGCAATAGCTTAAAAATCTTTTTTTTAATATGTGACTCATCCAGGCTATGTAAATGTTCAAACTCTTCCAAGGTTAGTCTTAAAAACTGTGGTGTCCGGTAATTAATTTCATAATTGATTGACTCAGTATTCTGTAACCTCCGTTGGAAAAGTGGTTTCATCCAGCATTTCCTCGTTAAAATATGTGTCTTCTTAGCTCTTTTACACAATTTTTAAAAATAAGCAGAGCTTTGACACATGCGACCGCTTTTATTTTAGTTCTGATGCCAACTGAAGCGCGCGGCATATCTTGGTTATGCCGCCCAGTACTGCCGCGCAAACATTAGTTGGCTTTGTCCAAACTAGAGCGCGGCAGAAATGTGTCCTACAAATGCCGCGTGTTGCTGCCGCGCTCTTGCTGCTCAATGTTTGGACACACCTTTAGAACAACATCCCAAGGTCGCCAGAGCTTACGTATTTCTGATTACAGGCAGTCTTGTGCCGTCGGCCATTTTTAAATATCAGGTGCTTAAGTTGCATAAAAATAATACTTACTTTGCACCTTCAGTTCCTGGGTAGGAACTTCTTGCTATAAAGAACCCCGTAGTAACGACGCTCAAGGGGTTAAAAGCTTTTTTTCGGATCGGAAATCAACAAATCACTTCTCCCACTCTAGCGGAAGCTGGTGTGAGACTTTTACTGACTAAAACCCATTCATGTTCTTTCTTTTGCCATTTGTTTTCCGGGGCCACGTGGTCGGTAAATCAGTATTGTTAATCAAAAAATACGTAACGTCGGGCGGCCCTGGGATCTTGGGCGATATTTTGTGCAGAAGAAGTCATATTTTGTCATTTAGAATAATAAAATCATTTCATTTCAAAAGCATGTGTTCGAAGAACTTCCCTTTATTAAAAGTAAACACATCTTTGCGCAATGTTGTGCTACAATGAGTTAGGTCAATGTCCCTATGCTATTTTATCAGTCTGTTCGTCAACGAGGCCCATTTGTCCGACCGCATACATCCTGTTCTCCCGCGGTCTGAAACCACAAGCTGCCTAATCATGCATTGAAAATGTAAAACTGGCTTTTGGAACGCCACATCAGATGCCACGAAAAGTGAGTGTGCAAATATTGCACAAATATTTGAATTTCCAATCACATCACCGCGAAAATAACCATGTATGCAGTAAGAATTAGATGCCCGGTAATATTGTTATTATAAATAGTTTTTTCAGCTGCACGAATATTTCTCACGTAACAATACATACAATGTGTGTTTTTCAAAATGATTCGCACACTACAGCAGATTAAAAGAAACAGATAAATCATATTTGTGCGATGTAACCTAACATCTTTAGTATAGAGAGAACAATCGATGTCAAACATTACATTACGTCTGTATACATAATTATATAACACTTCTCTAACAAATATCACAAATACATAAGTTTCTATTCATTCGTCATAATTGAAAATGTATCAAGAAGAGGTAAATTTCGAAGAGAGCTATTTAGGCTAATTAGTATTCCAGTTGGTCCAACATTCTGTAAATATACTAATTCACTTCGTTGCAAAACTGCCAACCTTTAGTACGCCATTCAAAAGTAGAAAATAGACATTTTGAAGGCATATAGTTTAAATACATAGTGGAATGTATAGTTTTTTTTTTAAGGCTTTCGTCATAAGTTTGAAAATTACCTACTACGTCAACATTACATGGCAAATATTGAATTGTATAAACATCGTCAATACATAATTTTAGAACATTTCGCGTGGACATTAATGAGTTATTATTAAAATAGTTCACTCATTAACATTTATAGTGAAACTTACATGAAATGAGTTCGCCAACTATAGATTCGCGCTTATAGTATTTCACGTAATGAGCAAACCGTATGTAGGTCCCTTTTAGTACTTATTTATATATATATATATATATAAATATACAGGATTTAAAAGGTTGTTGCATAAATAGTATTTTCGTAAGCTAATTCATAATAATGAGCGGAGCAGCGCGTATTCTAAAACCTACTGTTTCGTCACTCCGACAATCAAGCTGCATTTTTCCTTACAAATATACTGAAAACATTACGTATCGCCGAAGTACTCTTCTTTATCATTGTTAAATAAATAAATTTCTGATTGAATGCTAGAATCATACAAATACTAGATAACCTGACTATCTACTGTTGATTATCTGAATCTATACAATGCTAAACACTTCGTAATCTGATTTACAAATTTCTTACTGCAAAAGTGTCATTTTATAATATTAAATATTGTTGAAGGATAGCCTTGTTCAGTAATATAATATTGAATACGTATTGTAATGGACCCTAACACTACGGAACCCGATCTATAAAATTGACAAAAGAGTTGTTTAACGGTAAGCGATGCGCTACTACATACACAATATAAACGTTTCTACTCACTACAAAGTATTAGTACCATTTACTTAAAATCTAAACACATCGATTCAATTACAATTATATAAATATAAAATTTTATTTGCTAGCCCAAGTGGGTTAATATTCACTTTTATATACAAATATAAATTTATTCTCCGTAATATAAGAAGGTAAATTTGAATATACAAGTCATATAAATGGCGATGATCCAATTTTTAAAATAAAAACACAGCTGCCGTCAATCAAAATAAACGCTCTTTCCAATCAAGCACGGCTTACGTCAGCGTTATACACATTTATAAACTAATACATTATAAAAACTGGACCATTCCCATCGAATTTAGAAGACTAGAACACTGGTCACAGATATTTCGGTATAGGCAAGGAGATTTTAATAGTTTTCTATCACTCATCAAAATTAAATACCCACATACTCACACACTCTCACATTTCATCCACCTAAGCTAAAGTAACAATAAATTAATAGCCTGTGCAACCCCGAGTATTATCTCAAGCTCTTACATCTCACTTACAATGGACTGCACACAATAAATAAGGAATTTCATATATTCACATCTCCAATATAAATAATTAAATCACAGATTCTATATTTCATTATGAATATTTTTTTTATCTACGTATCTTTTCTACCTAAGACGAGATAAACATTCATGTTATCTTTGCCTTTCACGTACACGCTACCGCGCTGCTCGAACTCGTAGCGAGCCGACAGCACCGGGATACAAGCCTCGCCCACCTGGATCCGCTTCGGCACGCCCGTGGAGTCCATCCGCGACGCTATGTTCACAGCGTCGCCCCAGATGTCGTAGAACAACTTCGTGGTTCCTATCACACCCGCCGTAACATCCCCGAAGTTATACCCGATTCTAAGAATAAAATCGAATTCGAGCAAGTCTTGGTTGAAGTTGTCGACCACTGTCTGCATCTCCAGCGCGAACTCCATCAGCTGGTAGAGGTGGTCGTGAGTCCCGCGGGACGCGTGCCGCAGGTCCGGGTTCAGTCCGCTGGCTGCCATGAACGTGCTTCCAATAGTCTTTATCTTCTCCACGTGTTGGAACTCCGGCCTCTCTAACAACTCATCAAAGTCCGCTATCAACTCGTTAAGTACCCGTAAGTATTCTTTCCCTTTCAAATACGACTCGTCGTACATTTCATTAAAGTTGACTATACTGGCAAATATAATGGCAACATCTTTGTGATTCTCAGAATATTTGGCCGTGTTTTTGAGCTGGTCGGCGACGTGGCGCGGTATAATATTGTGTAGCAACCAATCAGCCTGGTTCCTCATGTTCTGTACCCTCTGCTTGTCGCGAGTGGCCACCACATTACTATAGAAACTCAATCGGTAACTTATTTCAAACTCGTGGTTCAAAAACCACACTAGCATCAATAACAATGCCACATCTAAATAAAGCTCCGTCAAATGCAACTTATGTTGGTGTCTATCGAAGCTTTTGGTACCGTTGCTCGGGTAGTCCCAGTCAATCATTGAACTATTTATGAACGCAAAGTCGGATATATTCTGAGCAAACATTTGTGGAGTTAGCCTTAAATTAATATCAGCATTTTGCAGCAATTGAGTATTAGCTTCGTGACAACCTAGCACGGCAAAAAATAGGAACAAACCAGCATAAAGCGTCACTAGAGTATTTTTCACAAGCCAGTTCATCTGGGTGAAGTTACAGAAGTGTACTATACTTATACACAACAGGTAAACGTAAAATGACTGTTCACCTCTCAGGATCGTCATCGTGGTATTTTCACAGGAGAAATTGAGGAGCACTGCCAATATTGGTAAACTGATGAGTAAGCCGCCGGACACGTGCCACGGGAACCAGTTCGACATTTTCCTGAATATCCTCACCGACCTAGAGATGGACTCCGTGAGAGCTTCATGATTCGTCTTCCATTTCAGATAATGTCTATAGGAACATAGTGCCATGGCCACGATTTCTATGCACAAGAAAAAGGTGAACCATCCAATAGAAGATTTCCAGTCATTGTATAATGTGAATATCGAAGCTGTGACCGCTAAAAATATAATGGCTGACACTAGAATGTCTAGAGCGGTGTTGAATCTGGAAGTAGTGAGCGTCGGTGGGAAGTCTTCGCAGTCGTCACTTCTGTGTGCTTTGTCTCTATAGTGTCTTTCTATTTCGGAGGTTTTGAAGAAGAGAGTGAATCTGTTGAGGGGTGGTTGTACGAAGTAGTTGATGCCGGAGCGCGCGTTGTCTTGTACGCAGCGTATAAGTTGCAGATCGGATTGCTTGCGCAGTTTTTGTAAGGACTGAACTTGTTCGTCGTTGAGCGGCGGGGGCAAGCGACTACGCGAGTGCTCATTGAGCGAAGACTGGCTCGAGGTATAGTATCCGGACACGCGGTGCTGCATCATGTCAGGGTGCGACGTCGCGATGTGGTTCAAGGCGTAGATCTGTAAGTGTAAACCAAATAATTTAAAAAATATAACGGCTAATGCCGCAGCTTGCAAAGTAAGCAAGGAAAATTGGTAGTCGGCGGGTCACGTTTGTCGAAACACTAATTGCTGATGGCGCAAAACATTGGATACTGTATCGGCAAGCGTAGTGTGGGACGCCCCAGAGCTTGACGACCTTACGAAGTTTAGGTGCTAGGATAGACTAGATGCGAAAAGCGGAAGACAAATTGTGGAGGACCAGCCTAAGAGAGGCTTATGAGCAGCAGTGGACTCCGGCTAGGATAGGCTGTGTTAATTGGGAAGATCGGTCAAACCACACTGTAGATAGCACGTCCAAACGCAATTTTCAAATAATGAAGATCTTGTGTTTGTGCTAGTGCTATTAGTTTCACAGTTCCCTTTCCCATACAGCTAAGAATAAGCTTGAGTTATCAAGGTAATTCCCCGGGCAAAATAATACCTAAAGCGCAGACGCATTCGTCTTTGATAGCAAGCATTGACGCAAGGCTCTATCGCACGTGACAGGCATCAATATTATTATGGTATTGACGCAGTCGTCAAACGAAAGCTCAGTGTAAGTTAATTCATTGGTTGTAACTAACACATTTAAGTATTATAGTATCGCCTGTTTACGTGGTGAAAAGATTTCTCTATTAGAACATCAGATCATGACACTAGAAACCAATAAAACAGCAGTGAATAACAGTGGTTCAGAATAAAGAATGATTCACGGGTTGAGGCAAAATGTAACAAATTTAACCGCCTTGTCTTCCATAAATATACAATCGCAAACACTAATATGTCTTGCAGGTTGTTCGCAAGAGATACCGCGGCCCCGGACCACAAAGGGCAAAAGAAGGAACATGGATGGATTTTAGTCAGTACAAGCCTGAGACTCCACCGTAAGCGTTTAATTGTGATTTTCAAACAATTTGAACACAGTATTTTGGAACCCACACTTCTAAATTAGAGTTTTACTCTTTAAGTAAAATCAATTTCCCATGGAAATCGCTCATGCCATTTCGTCAAGGTATACTTATTAGTGTTCGACAATAGTATAGGTACATACGTAAGCATTTAACATTACTGCATTTTATCCCACTTGAAATACAGTATATATTATACACGTGAAAGGAACTCAAGGCAATTTTTTACGACGTAACGTAAGTGCCAAACTGGAATATATTTCAGGGTGCTCATCGTTCCATATATTTTTTCTTCAACATCCTGTTGTTAATATAAGCAGAAGTTTGGGCCAGAGTTATCGAACTATGCATGAGTAGAACACTTCTAGACTACGTCTCTTTTTTAAGGATGAGTTATAAAGGGAGCAGGGGGGAGTTTCAGGTCAGACTTTTACTGACTATAAACCATCCATGTTCCTTCCTTTGCCTTTGGTGGCTCAGCCACGATATCTCTTTCGAACAACTCCCAAGCTCGGTTTACTTAGTCTTGATATTAATAGTACTTATATATAATGAATGCTGAGTTTTCCTCAAGATAATCAACTTCACAACTCGTACTAACTTTATTTTCGTCACTCTCTCAACACTACAAAAGCCCCTGACATAGAAAAGTGACATTTGCTGTGTTTGTACGTGATGACGTCATCAGCACCCACTGGGACAACGTAAGTGATTTGTAACCTGACTCCTAGCGAATGGAAATGTGGGTGTAGCAGCTAACTATTCTATATTAGTACCTAACAACCGTGTTTCATGTAACCAATGAAATACGCACACTGAATGTCAGACATTATTAATAAAAAAAAAACCTAAGTTTTCACACTAACAAGACATAAACCCAGTCTCGCAATTTTAAACCATAATCACTGCACATAAAGCTGAAAGCTAGTAAGAATTACGATGCAATGGTATGGCGGGCATGCTTTATGACTGCAGCACACAGCTCTAGGAGCACATGTTTACAATGTATTTAAAGCGTGTTTACGATGCGTTACCATTTCCCGAAAAAATCTCCGGGTTCTAACTCAAATCTGCTTTCAAGTTTATTTATGTACTAGCTGTTCCCCACGGTTTCACCCGCGCTGCTCAGCACCTGTTGGTCGTAGCGTGATGTTATATAGCCTATGTTACTCGGGGATAATGTAGCTTTCCAAAGGTGAAAGAATTTTTGAAATCGGTCCAGTAGTTTCGGAGCCTATTCATTACAAACAAACAAACAAACAAACAAATCTTTCCTCTTTATAATATTAGTATAGATAAAGAAAAATAAGTTGATGTACCTACATGCATCATACACACATGCGGGATTAATTTAGCATGTTTACTTACGTTATAAGTAAAAATAGGAACATCAAAGTTGACCTGTTGCTGTATGCTGGAACGTCGGCTTGTGCTTCTGATGCCGGAGTCCTTGCGGCTGTTCACTGAGGGACAGAGGCTGATGACGTCATCGGCGGGTCGCGACGTCTGCGGCGAGGGGAGGGGCAGGTTCAGTCTTCGTTCCTTGGGACGAATCAATTCGTCCTGGGTCGTGATTGTCGAACTGCGAGCACGACAAACTGGTACCTAAAACATAACATTACAACACATCATAACAAAACATAACATCATGCTTTTAATCCAACACTTCTAGTGTTGGACAAAGGTGTACCCACATTCCGATGGTCATAGTTTAGTCAGATGTAATATGGGATGAGCGCAAATCCAGACTCCGGAGCTTAGTAGCTTAATAATACAATTTAGCTTAACATTTTGCCCTAACTAGAAATCGAACCTGGAACCTCATAACTAGACCAACGAGGCAGTCGCACCAAAACCGTATTTAAAAAACAATATTTTAGCAATGTTTATCAGAAAATAGGTTGCTATGCTATTTGTTAAGTTCTCGTTACCAGCTAACACGTGTTAAATTTATGAGTACACAACTTTTCTCGCGTGTGTTGTATGGGTGATAAATAATTCTTACACGGTGCGAAATGCGCGATCATACTATCCAAACACTGCAAATAAAAAGTTCATGAACTGATTTACACCAATTTTTTTGAAGTTTGCATGTTTTTTTTAAAACAGATCTATAACTCTTAAAAAACTACTGCGTATGTAGGTTTAGTTATTAATAAAGTTCGTGGTTATAGATAAACAAAGTAAGAAACAAGATGCCGCTGTAATTATGTAATCTTTAGATAATAATCGCCTTAATATGGGATTACTTGAAGTTTTCCACGACCCGCGGTCACGAGGAAACTAATTCAAATGATAAACATATAAATACTGAAAGTTACATGTCCTACCAACGCATCGTAGACGGTGACAACATAAGTATTGTAAACATCGACCGGTCAACACAACAGATATATAGATAGATATTTTTTTTTGATGCTACAAAAAACTCAACACAGGAATTAACCAAAAAAATATCAAACTAAGAAAAAAGAAGGAAATTTGACGAAGAAGAAAGGAGTAAATGATGCCGTGACGTCTGATAGGGGAGAATGTGAGAAGAAAACGTGTTGCGCCGACCCCAAATAGAATGAGACGAGGGCAGGAAAATGATGATGATGATGATTGACCCATAGACATTTAGACACAGAATAATTGCACATAACATTACGACTGTGATCGCCAAGAGATTAGGCAGAGATGTGCCAAATAGAACACCTTCACTTTGCTAGTAATGTTTAAGTACCATATAATAAGGGGCGACCCATCAACCGCGCACAAATCCAGGCTCTTTCGCTGCTACAGAAAAATTCCTGATGAAAAACCGAATATCACTTTCCCGACGAGTGAATCGGGGATCCAGGACCTCATATTCAGCTGTGGAAGCAGCACTAGACCAACGAGGTTATTAATCATGATCGTGATTAAAATAGAAAAAAATATAATAACGTATGTACATATGTGCACTGTAATCTCAACTAGAAATTACATCCATTAGAAAACAACGGATAACTACATAATAAATATTACATACTAGCTGTTTCCCGCGGTTTCACCCACCGCTCAGCTCCTTAATATCGTAGCGTGATATTAATACGCCTGTGTTGTTTCCTGAAAGTTTAGCTTTCCGTTGAGCAAAAATGGCCCAGTAGTTTCGGAGCCTATTCGGTACAAACAAAATATTTCCTCTTTCCAATATAAGATTAATTACGCAAAAGCCAGTATCTCTTGCGACTCACATTACCGAGAGTCAAGGGCGAGGTCATAAAGTTTATGTTTCGTAACCAAAACTTTTGATAATCTCGCAAAGATATAAACCCGAAAGATAACATGCTATAAAACAAACATGATGATAGTTCAAATATAATTCTATTAATATTTCCTAGCAGAGCGGAGAGCAGTTAACTCGCGACCTTGGAATGCAGATCTTCTTAAAACGTTTCTTATCAGAATCTGTATTATCAATAGTGTATTGACTAGGAGTCTTGGACATGTCCCAATGGCCGGTGTCGCCACAGTCGTTAGCAATATTAAATATCCGTGACTAAAACAATGCACTCAAGTGTGACACATATACACCTTTTACTTAGTCTCGGCAATTATTTGTAACCATTTCTAACAATGTAGATGATATTTGGAAATAAATAACTAATATTTACCTCAATATTGTTCGATCTTCCATATTGGGACCGGTAGCTGCTACTTCTGGCGAAAGGCGACATGTTGCTTCTTGACTGACTCAAGTATGATCGTATGTCGATGATTTCTCTCTCAAACGACGCCATGTCATTACACAGTGGTGGTATATTCAGCTTGATGGTACTCTTATTGGTACTCTTATTGTCTTGAGATTCTATCACAATAGGCACTTGCTGGTAACCATTACTGGACTGCATACCAGACCCCGCGTCTCCCCTCTCCAAGAAATGTATTGACTTGTCGGTCAACTCCTGCTTTTTCATCTCATGAAGCGGCGTATCCGAATGTTTCCGTAAAAATCTAGGCACTTTCCAATTTTTCAACTTTGTAGTGTATTTGCCATAGCTCCCTAAAATAACATTATTTATTATAACATCAGAAAAACAAAGTGAGCTACCCGTTACGTAGCTACACAATATACACGGGCACAACATTGTGTGAGTATTGCGTCCTTTAGCTAATACCTAAACACATTGTTTCCGATCATGACGCAAAATGTTTTTTTAGCCTAGAAAAACATCCTTCAGAAAAATCACGTGTACTCAAAAAAGATGTCACGCAAAGTAATAGAAACCTAAAAGAAACGGAAATGCCAATAGATATAGCTACCAGACATCATGAAGATGATAGCAATAAAAGATAATAGCAATGCTGAATTAAATTGAAGTTCAATTTCAGACATATCTTTTGTTATTTCTAGCAATTTATGTTGAAGTCGTAACATTAACATCGTTCTCGTTAAATTGCTACTATTTCTGTTTGAAATGAAAGCAGGAGAAATCTATAGAGACTTTAATTGGCTGCCTATAAAATCGAATTTTGCTACATGTTTACAGTTTATTTGCTCGATATTACTGGCAGCCAATGCTGATACGAAATGCGTACTGTCCATTTATTCAGAGCATGGGAACGTTTTTATTAAAGAGTTGTTATTGTTATTAAAGAGATCTGATTTAAAGAATCTTTTTTATTATTTAGAAATTAACTTAGGGGCGATATCGGAGAGAATGACTAACATAAATCATCCCACTCATGTCGTGATCTGTGTGACAAAGAGCATCACCTTCACGTAATGAAGTCACTCTATATCTTATCAGCTTGCGCCTTATTCTTGAGATAAATAACTTTTCTTCGGTTCAATACATAGTATTATACTGGTATCCAAGAAAAAATACGAACAGATATAAAATTCATTAAAAATAATTATGAGCACAACGAGTTATTTCAGGGGTTATTGTAATGTTGCCACATTGTCGATTCGTCACACTTTTGAAGTTCCCGTCTTAACTTAACTTAGCTCCCGTCCCCCATTCGTGTAAGGTTACTTTAAACCATATTGACAGAAATAGGAGCCCCGCTATGTGGGGCTACGGCGGAGATTCAATTTTTAGCTTAGATTAAATATCCTTAAACGTTTATAACACTGGGTTTGATTTTTCTGCGTTTATACAAATTAAAACGTTAAAACAAGTGGGACAAGAATTTCAAGATATTTGACTACGATAAAATAAAAGTGTGACGCGTTTACACATCCTTTTTTCGGTGGCGGATCGACTATGTCGCAAATGTACAGTTACCGTATTTCAGATCGTTGTGTAACAATATAGATGTTATCACAAGCAAAATTTGCAATGTACGTGACAGCAATTTTATATCAAATCCACCAAATTTGTTGACATGCCGACCTAAAGTAACGGAAAACAAACAAAAACTCACCTACAGAAGTGGGACTCTTTGAAGAACTGTCAGTTGTTTCAGGGAATCCCTTGGTTTTTTCGTCCAGCTCAGTGTCCGAGTCCAGTATACTGGGCAGTGAACTAGCTTTTGTTCGGAAATGGAATGCACTTGGGGAAAGGAAGTTTTTAGAATCTTTTCTGGATCCTAATCTGTCGTCGCCTCTAGGTGACATCGGTAGTGGAGAGTGATTACAGGATAGGACGGACTGAGGGGATGCTGCGGGGGATATAATCAGCCGTAAATTTATAGGATTGGAGGGAGTCAGACAGTTGTCATGGTTATAGGGGGAATACAGCTGACGACCTTCGATAAAATAGGTTTTATGACCTAAACAAACAGAATTGGTTTTAGAATGTGTCCACAATACAAATGATCGTGCAATCGTAAATCTATTTATAAATACACTCACCAAAGACGTCATCGCCCTCCTCTAAGATATAGGAACCTCCAAGAAATTTTGCAGTCTCTTCTGATATGTGGACGCGACCTGGCTTCCCAGTGGATTCCATTTTATTGGCGAAAGTGACGTCATTACTCCAGACATCGAATTTAAATCGGCGTGTGCCCACGATACCACACAGGACGGTACCGGTGTGAACCCCTACTCTCATATTTATTCCCTCGCCGCGCACTCTATCGAATTCCTTTATAGCATCTATCATTCCTGAAATATTTATTATGAATTAACGTCGGCGTCGGCATGGTATTCGCATACGTCGGAAGCGAATTTTATTAAGCTTAATTTAAACGCCGATCATGTTCGGATTTTGGGTTTATGCGAGATATGCCTTAGCATGGTTTGCCCAGAAACATACCAGCTTTGGAATCGAGTCTAGTTTGCATTTAAAGGGGAGGGCGAGGTCTTCTATAACCCAAAACTGATTTCTAAATCGATAGTTGAAATTAAATTCTGTTTAGAATAATACGTACCCAGTCCCATTTCTACACAGCACGTAGCATGATCAGGCCTGGGCTCGGGACAGCCAGATACGCAATAATAACAATCACCCAATGTAGAAATTTTCTCACAGCCATGATATTGGCATAACTCATCAAACTTCTCAAATAGGTCATTTAATATATTCACTAATTCTTCAGCACCTTTGTTACTTGACATCTTGGTAAAGCCGACAATATCAGCAAATAGTATACTGACATTGTCCATAGAGCTCATGTTGAAAGGTCTGAACAACGACTTGATGTCTGATGTGCCAGGATGGGAGTGTCTGGGTTTTAGCGGGTCGTGTGTCTTTAAACTAGCCTCCGTGTCAAGTACTTGCTCCTCCAACAACCAGCTCGCCACTTTGGGTGGCATCACAGAATGAATCATCTTCTCTTTCAGCTGCTTCTCCATTTCCAGCTGCTTTCTTACTAATAAACTTTGCCCTACTTTCATAAATGTGCCACGCATTCTCACAAAGGTCATTAGGTATATATGTACACCAATTATGTGGACACAAAGTTGCAGTAAAATTCTCACAAACATTCCAGGGCACTGCCATTCTTGCTCTGACAAATGTAACACAATATTCAGTACTTCAAACACTATTGAATACAAAATTCCAATGATAACACAGGCATACAGTGGTAATGGTGTTAGTGTGTATATAATCAGCAATATTTCAATGCACATGGTGAAGTGTCCAGACTGACTGATGTCGGCAGCCTGAGAGAATGCAGTGTCTAACCGTGTGGTGAGCGTCACCAGTGACAGGCTGAGTGTACACAGAGCGAGTGCCATGACCAGGGAGAGCTTGAAGGTGTACACCTTATAGATATTTGTAAATGTTACAAATAGCATAACAGATGTTATCAAGAGCACACCAGCAAATATAGAACACAAAAACGGCCACTTTACTGTTATGCCATTCAAACCAAGGGCCACAAAGTAGACAAACCATGATATAGAAAATATCAAAATGTATAAAAGTGCAAATCTGAAAAAAGAAAAAATAAAAAACATCAAATATGTTTAGTTAATGATAAAGTTGTGACATCAAGCAATTTATCAGTTTACTGACATTCATGCATGAATGTTACACACTTAAAAGTGGATTAACGCTTGGAGAGCACTTACCTAAATCTTAGTCTTATTTGTCTAAAAGAACTACTTCTGTATTGGCCTTCAAGTATCTCGGAATCAAATCGGGGGTTCCACCAGGTTCCTGCTGCAGCCCTCTCAAAGGCGATGGGTATGGTGAGGCCACAGCAGTTTGTGGTGGGGTTGTTACGTGCCAGGTAAGCCTGCACGTGCGGAGCCAGTCTAATCTGAGCATCTTCCCCCTCAGAGCAGTCAGCATCATGTTTGCTATCAAACTGTTGCGACCCATCACTGCAGCTGACACACCCACTTGGAGCATTCATTTTTTTATGAAATATTTCATGTTATCCATTGTTAAACCACAGCAGCAGTTCTGGCCATATTTTGAATCTGTTTAGAAAAACAAGCTATTGTAATGTTATTTATGCAAATATGATTCATATTGCAATTCTTTGTTTTGTTTCAAGATTTATTTTTGTATTTATAACATTGTGTTTTTATTTATAATATTCATATCTGATAACAAGATAAAGTTTAAAAAAGGACAATGCCTTTGATTATAAACAAAAAGAATTAGCCATCCACTATAAGTAAAAATTTGAAAATAATAATAAATCAAGGTTTCTAAGCAATTAAGAAAACAGATGAAGAAACTGAAATAAAACATTTACAGCAATTAAGAAAACAGATGAAGAAACTTGAATACAAAGATTTACAGCAATTTATTGTTATTCTAACATCACATAGGAATAATACATATTAATTATGATAAAATATCTTATTTTATGGCATTTTTAAAGAGTATTGTAGGACTAAGTTGTATGACACTGAGCTATTAAGATCTATTAAGATCACAACAGTGTTCGACTAGACTAAGTGGATTGAGTTGCACAAAGATGGTATTATGAGACACAACCAATTTATTTTACTACCCATTACCAGATGGCTTATACATAACTGCTCATTATTGCTTAAGAATCTTCTATATTATAAAATTATCAACTCATTATTCACCTAATGACCAAATTATAAGTATATTAATGACATATGTTACAAATGTTTAAAAAAAAACAATATTTTTTTAAGAAAATCTAAGTTTTTATTTATAAAATTAATTTATTATATTTGGCAGGTAACACAGAGGATGTGCAAATATTTAGAGGATGTACCGATTTACTTATTATTTTACAGAAAGCTCATATTTCCTATTCTTATTATAACATACAAATAGTGATTACAAGTGAAGGCTTGTTAAAAAAATAGGAACATAAAGTTACAGAAATGTAACTCATAGAGGTTCTTCATTCTTAAGCGCCATTTACATTACATCTAAGATCAATATTTACATTTTTTTATTACTCTAAAGTTTTGCAGAGATTAGATATTATTTTTAGTCAAAATATAAATATTTTACTCACCAAATCATTCTCACTTTAAATTCTTGACGTTTATTGATCAAGGTTATTACAAATCAATTCTATATGAATAATAATATATCCTATTTTTTAAATAATAACTCTCACACTTTTATTTCACGAAAAAAAAACTAGTTTATCATAATTTATTGCAAAAACCCAAATCAAGACCAAAAAAATCACAAAAAGACACAATCCACACAATCAGTACTTTACGTTTTAGAGATGTACGCATGACATGAAATGTGAAATGTCGTAAGAAGTTAGCTGAAGTAAATCGATGACAGTTTACCATTTTTAGATGTACTCATAGTCGATTTCTGAAGCGAAACATTCTAGTCGATGGTGCTATAGTTAAGTTTACACAATTTTTGAGATTTAAATCAGCAGATTGTTTTATAAAATCATAATTACAAATAAACAAACAATTTATACATTACATGTTTATGAGCCTATAATCTTCTCAATCCAATCCCTGGTTAATCATTCACCATCTGCTTCTCCTTTTCCTATGTTGGGATCGGCTTCCCGTCTAATAGGATGCAGCTGAATACCAGTACTTTGACTAGACATGGAGCGACTGTCATTCTTACCTAAAGATATCGGGTCTACAAATGACAGTCGGGACTAAACTTCCCGTTTACCCAGCTGCTGGGAAGCCCAAAAGTAATGGTTTATTATTTTCTCATTGGCATATCATAAAACTCGGCGAGGCTTAACGTGGCACTCGGCGTGAAACTAGGACCCGTGCCTCTGTTATTGAGTAATAATTTCCCCTTTTTTCGGATGAGATATTATTTGGATTCTCTGGTATCGCCCTGGGCGGAGACTCTTTCATGACTAAAACTTATGGATGGTGCTTCTTTTACCCTTTCTGTTCCGTGACCGTGGTATCTTTTTCAAACCAACCCAAAGCACCGGCAGGCAATGACAATGATATCTCTTGGAGACGCGCGTCGAATTCGAACGCGCTGTCGTCATAGACGGACGGAGAGCTAGTCAAACTCAAGTAGTCAATGCTCACTGTCCACAAACCTGCCATTTTTTTAGCCGTGAGCCCATCAAAGATACTTTTTAAAACGGATTTAAATGAAGTGAATCGTAGGAAAGTCACCGACATGTCTTTTTTGTGTAGATATAAATCTGCTTACCGTGGTTTCCGAGGTACCTATAGTGGTAACACACCACTAATCCGCGCCTCCAGGCTACCGAGAAATGCTAGTGGGTATCTTCCCCGGATAGGTATCGAACGCAAGCCCCAAGCCAGCAATTCTATGTTATGACTTTTCTTAGTCCTACGCGGTATCAATTAGTATGGTTACCAATAATTGTTTAGGTATTACGTACAAAAGGTAGGTAGGTACTTTTGCCCGCAACTTCGGTCACTTTATGGTGGGAAATTATTTCAATTATCCCCGGGAATGTTCTGAATATAGCCTGCATATGACACTCGGGGATATGTGAACTTTCCGAATGGGATCAATAGGTATGTACCTATTCCAAAATTACCGTCTACGTAATTTTTTCCAAACTTTAACTCTTTACAACGTTATAGTTACCTACCTATGTCAGAATTTATGACAAATGTGAAGCTAATTCCAACCAAAATTATACGTATTCGAGTTACTTACTGATTTATGAAATTATACTATACAGAATTTTAATCCTTACTAATATTATAAAAGCGAGAGTAATTTGTTTGTACCGATTTTGATGAATTTTGGTGCAGAGATAGTTGGGACCCCGGAACATAAGCTAACTTTTGTTTGAAAAAAGTGAGAAATGGTGGAGAAAGGGGGAAGTAAAAGGAAAACTTAGCTTTGCTATTACAATAAATAAGGCGCTAAGGCAAAAACTACAAGTAGCAGGTCCCTGCAAATCAGGAAAGGAGAACTGTGTTACCCCGAATTTAAAGCGAGCGAAGCCGCGCGCAAAAGCTATTAATCAATAAGTCTCTTACTAATAATCATAATTCTGTAGATTACATGTTTTTATTTGTTAATATATTTAGAGCACGAAGAGCACTAGATAGGAATTAGAATAAAAATATTGTAAGTAATTATTGTTTTTAGCATGTTCAATTTTTATTAATGAAAAATAGTTACAAAAAATATTTTTTTCTTCATAATGAATTAATATAACTACATTATAATGTTATGACAGTTATCACTAAAATAATTAGTACTAATTAATTAATCATAAATCATCATGATAGCCACATTATTTGTATTTTTAATTTGAAATTAATTTTATATTAATAAATTGACAATAGTAATGTGAGATGTCAGATAAAGCTTTAATTCTATACAACATACTTATATAAAATTAAGCAAAAATATGCATCAAATTGAGAACTTTCTCCAATATTTTTCATCAATTATAACTCATTTGAGACTGTATAAACTTAAAACTTAATACATTTATTTGGTAACTTCAATGAAACATTGTCAGCATACAACCATTTAAAGCTCAACAATGGTGTGTATAATATATTTTATTTTAAATTATCACAATAACATTCTAATAAATAAATAACTTACATTAAAAGGAAGACTTTTTCACTTGAAAATAAATTTCATGCTACTAAAGAAACATGTTCACATAAATTTTAATTTATTATTAAATGTAAGGCACATTTCAAGCACCAACAATATAATTTATTGTCATCTTCACAGACCTGCAGTTTATCATAACATTTGTTGAAGACAATATCTATCTGACAAATATAAATAGCTATGCAATATACTTTATAATATGATTGATTTAACATAACAATCTTAAATTATTATTGCCCATAATTTCATAGAACATTTAACATTCAGAGACAACTTCAACAGAAGTTGATCTCTTCAAAACAGTATAAAACCACTGAACGGCCTGATTTTTATCACATTATAAATATTTAATATCTCTTTTCAATATCATTAAGTAGGATTTCTTAACACATAAAACATGAATTAACTTCAGTATTTAGTCATTATACATTCCATCAAGTAAAAAATCCATTCTTTTATAATGCCTGTTCTTCCAAGCTTCTTGGCCTCGTCGCAAGGCCATGTAACCAAGCACTGCAAACATAGGTACTAACAAAATTGATATAACAAGAGGCATTATCATTCCAGGATGGCTATTAGCATTCTTCGCATAGGCTTTTAAATTTTTGTTAGGAGACTGGATTTGATCAGATACTGTTCCCGGTGATGACTTTACTGTCATGTTTGCTAGAGTATCATAAGATAATAGTAAAGGCTTTTTGCGTATTTCAGTTTTATTCATATCTTTCACTTCACTGGATAATTTGGACAGTAAAGTGCTGTTCACTTTAGACTCCATAGTCTTATTTGTGTAATCGGTTAGGTTTTTATTGAAAACATCTAATATATCTTGCATTTTAGGAGTAACAGCGAGGTCTTGATTATTAGTTGATAAACTGTTTTGCTGTGGTTTCAAATGATCATCTTCTATATAAACAACTCCTTTTCGAGCAACAACAGTTTTTACTTTATTTTTGCCCAACTCACTGTCTAGGGTCGTAAGGTTGTCTTTGGCTAAAGCCAAAACTGCACCAGGCAATAAAGAACCGCCTTCACTTAGCAATGTTACTTTTGTTTCATTCAGCTGCTTTACCTTACGAGGGTCAGGTTCAGATAAAGTTTTGTTTATTGTATCCGGTTGAGTTAATGTCGTGTTACTGGTGTTAATAAACGGGATGAACAAAACATGACACAATAAAATATAAAAAATCATTTTGTATAAAAAGAAAACGATCAAAAATTAAATAAACTTCATAAAAACTCTTAAACAAGACACGAAAACATTAGAAAGAGTACCAAATAAGCAAATTATAAAATTTTGACGTTCACGACATTGTCAGATGTGATGTGACGTGTGAAAAAAAAGGAGTTGTAGGGATTGGGTACAGAAAAACCAATCATAAACAACTTAGTCGATTATGAGTTTGAGGAAAAGTTAGATTAAATAAGAGGAAATAATGCATTCATCATTTATCAAGTCCATTGCTACTCTGTGATCAATTAATTCAATTTCAAAAGTCAGGAAGTCGATACATGTATTATTTTGCTCTGTGCGTTGATAGTAAGTTGTTGACATAATTAGGTGAAGTGACATTTTGACAACTGCGACTTTCAAATGACACAAATTAAAATTGGGAAGAATCAGAAAATGCATTAAATAAATACCAAGTAGTTTAAAGTTTCGCATCTAATCAGAAATCAACCTATTTACAAAAGAGTATTGTGTGTTTTGAAGTGAAGTGTGACATGCTACCAAAATGAGGACTCGTAGTAATTCAGGGGTGCGTTTGGATTATTATCAGCGGGTAGTGCACAAGTTAATTTTAGATCATCAGCAGCCTGTGACTGGATTATTTCCTGCAAGTCCACATAATGACCACGCATGGATTAGAGACAACCTTTACTGCATATTGGCAGTATGGGGGCTCTCCATGGCGTTTAAGAAAATTGCCGATCAAGATGAGGATCGTGCCAAAACATACGAATTGGAGCAGAGTTGCGTCAAGCTGATGAGAGGTATTTATATAGAGGAATTGTGATTTGTGCTTGGAAATCGGCCCACGGAACTCTGTGGCTATAGATTAGTACTACTCCTCCATGAGCTTTTATAAACTTTAATTTATGATGTTTTCAGGTCTTCTTATGGCTATGATGCAACAAAAGGACAAAGTGGAGAAGTTTAAAACCACTCAGCACCCATTGGACTCCCTCCACGCCAAGTATTCCTCTACCACTGGCCGCTCTGTGGTAAAGGATTCAGAATGGGGACATCTCCAAATTGATGCCATCTCTCTGTACCTTCTCATTCTTGCGCAGATGACTGCATCTGGTCTGCAGATTGTATTTTCTTTAGATGAAGTATCATTCATCCAGAATTTAGTATTTTATATTGAATCAGCTTATTGCACCCCAGATTATGGTATTTGGGAAAGAGGTGACAAGACCAACCATGGCCTACCTGAGTTGAATGCTAGCTCTATTGGAATGGCCAAAGCAGCTCTAGAAGCTATGAATGAATTGGATCTGTTTGGTGCTCGTGGTGGTCCTTCTAGTGTCATCCATGTTTTAGCTGATGAAGCTCAGAAATGCCAGGCTGTGCTACAATCAATGCTACCAAGAGAATCAAATAGTAAAGAGTTAGATTCTGGCCTACTTTCAATTATAAGCTATCCAGCTTTTGCAGTGGATGATCCTCAGTTAATTGCCATAACCAGAGATACTATTGTTACTAAAATGCAAGGAAAATTTGGATGCAAGAGGTTCTTAAGGGATGGTCACAAAACACCAAGAGAGGATCCCAATAGGCTTTACTATGAGCCTTGGGAGCTCAGAATGTTTGAAAATATAGAGTGTGAGTGGCCTCTATTCTTCTGTTACCTAATATTGGATTATTGCTTCAAAGGTGATAAGAACAATGTGGCCGAGTATTCACAGTTATTGGAAAAGATAATGATAAGGAAAGATGATGGAATCAAATTGGTTCCTGAGCTGTATTCAGTGCCTGCAGACAAGGCTGACTTAGAACAGGCAAATCCAGGGAGCCAAGAACGCATACCACTTGGCCGATGCCCTTTTATATGGGCTCAATCATTGTACATTCTTGGGAAGTTATTGCAAGAGGTAAATCTAATAGCTTCCTAATTTTACAATTTACATTTTCTCATGAAATCCTAATAATGCTTCATCAATATTATTTTCAGGGATTCCTAGCTGTTGGTGAACTAGATCCTCTCAACAGACGACTATGTTCAGAGAAAAAACCCGATGTGGTTGTTCAGATTGTGATACTTGCCGAGACCAATGAAATTAGAGACAAATTGATGGAGTATGACCTTCATGTACAAACTATTAGTGAAGTGGCCCCGATTGAAGTCCAACCAGCCAGGGTTCTAAGCCATTTGTACACATATTTAGGTAAGTCATTGAATATGACAGTAGGAAATAGTGTGGCTGGTCAGTGGTAATGGCTCTAACTTACGAGTTATAGGTCCTAGAACCAAAAATCAAAGACATGACAGTTGACTTCTACCTACCTGCACTAGACCCACGTGGTAAATTATAGACCACTCCTAGAAAGGAGGTCTGAATCCCAGATTATAGTGTTCTTTTTGTGTCAGACTTGTACTGACTAAAACCCACCCATGTTCCTTCTTTAGCCTTTTATGTTCCGGGGCTACAGTATCTCTTTCTAACAACCCGCAACCCCGGCAGACGGGGGCCCTGGCATGCCCCTCTGCTCTGCTGACATCTCTTTGAGGCGCGCTTGGAACACTAACGCACCGTTGACACGACCAGATTATGTCTGCTATGCATGGAACATTGTAAATTAATGAACAATACACATCAGTAACTAACAAAGAAACGACCTTCATGCAGATTAATTGAATGTGTTCTGCGAATTGTCTAAACAAATTTGTGTGACATTAGAATTAAATTCAATGTGATGAATTGATGAAAAATGCTTGCATTCTTAGTAAGGATGTTGGAGCTGTAAAATCCATTCATTAATATTATAAAATCGAAAGTCATTTTGTTTGTTTGTTATGTCTTTACTCTTAAATGGCTAAACCGATTTTAATGAATTTTCGGGATAGTTGGGACCCTGGATACGGGGACATAGGCTATTTTATAAACAAAAAGATTGAGTTATGAGGGAGAAAGAGGGAAGAAAAGGGAAAGCTTGGCATTGCTATTACAATAAATAAGGCGCAAGGGCAAAAACTATAGGTTCAAATCAGGAAAGGGGAACTGTGTTACCCTGAATTTAAGGCGAGCGAAGCCGCGGGCAAAAGCTAGTGATAATTAATATTATATAATATAACATCACACAACTTGTGCAATTTGGAAATAATTTTGTTTTGTAATTACCATGATTTTTACCCTCCAGGTGTTTTTTTTGGGTTGGGCAGAGATGTATCTAATTATCCACCCAAATTTCGCCATTTAAGTATATAGGGCGAGGCCATTGTCTCCTGGTCACAAATCCAGACTGCTAATAAAATTTGGATGGAAATGCACAATAACTCTGCCCTACCCTGGAATCGAACACAAGACCTCATGAAAAAGATCTCGTGGCAAGACCAGGAAGGCAGTACAGTTATAAAATAATTTATTTAATTCTAATTTAAATTACAGGTAGAAACAAGAAATTGGGCTTGTCTGGCAGGAAATCGCGTGATGTAGGTATCCTAAGCACCAGCAAGCTGTACTCGTTAAATGACCGCATATTTGCCTTTACACCACAGGTATCTACTTCATTTATTTATTCATACATCCATTATAAATCTTAGTATTAATATCACATAAGCAATTGCAAATACACTATTTTTATATAAACTTTATTTTCCTATAAGCCTTCGTACGGCTTGGCGAATTTTATCGCGCAGTGGAATCAACTCTGTTTTTGAATGAGAATTCAGAACCCAACAGAGCAAGTCAAATGGCGGACTCTTGTAACTTTCATTATGTAGTGCGTTGAAAATGCAATGCGCAAAAAAATGTATCGCAATAGCAAACATGAACAAAGTATGCAGTTGCAAGTATATAATTTTTTCTTCTTTCTTATAAGAAGTTGCATTTCATAACTCATTGTTTAATTTATTTACTAGTATACTGATATGACACGTTTCTACATCGCCTCTGACTACGATCTCATGGTCGACACGCTCAAAGCAGAAATAAATTTCTTGAAGTCCTCTTGGCAAAACCTTCTTGGGAGACCACTTGTTCTATTGACTCTAAATCAAATGCACTTAGGTATTGTTTTATTTCTTTATTATTTTGGAAAGTTTGCTTGCTGGTTTTGCCCATCCATGTTTATTTGATGTTTAGAATGTTTCATCCACCGTAACATTTACCCTGTAGAATGTTATGCTAGTTTGGTCATTGAGGTATTGGTCTCGGTCGCCAGAATGTTTTTTGTGGTAGTGA
The DNA here is from genome assembly GCA_958449745.1 of Ochropleura leucogaster. Classification (NCBI taxonomy): domain Eukaryota; kingdom Metazoa; phylum Arthropoda; class Insecta; order Lepidoptera; family Noctuidae; genus Ochropleura; species Ochropleura leucogaster. The sequence goes on from OY288206.1 coordinate 8,189,791, forward strand.
AACTATATTTGATATCTTACGTGGAAGTTTTGAAGATTTTAGAACAGCCATTATTTCATTATCTCTAGTACATTTTATATTTTACATAATTATGTTACATAAAATGTTGTGATTTGTCTACTTATGTTGTCGGTAAAAAGATCCTTTTGACACATAGGGCTAGCTATTGTGTCCCATTGCCATGTTGCAAACAATTATTGTCTTCTTACTGCATCATTTGTTTCCCCTGTAGTGGCATTAATTTTTAGAAAATGACTAAAATACAGTCCCTTATCGGGCGTAGCTAGGTTGCATTGTAACCCTCCCAGAAAATGGTCACACCAAAATTACACAGTTGGGAAAGCCTTCCAAAGTATTGTAGATGGCGTAACTATAACTAATATCTGACCAATAAGATCGAGTTATTCTGAAATACGTAATGAGATTAATAATTTTTCAACCAATTATGCTTGGAAGTAGCTATGCTAACACCATTAGTTTTACAGTCAATCATTAAACGAATTATTGATTCTGTGAATCCAAAGTTTTTTATTTATGTAAGAAGTTTGTATTTTAAAGACCTCTTTGGATCCTTTAACCCTAGCTGCGCCCACGTCCATTCCCGTATTAAACATTAACCTCGCATGGGTGTGGTGTGTCATAGAACTTCGACTACGAAGAGTACTACATGTCGCGAGACCCGGCGCTGCTCGCGAGCACGTTTACGGCTAACGTCGCGTTCCTTGGCATGAGCTGGAAACAAATGCTTGGACGGCCGACGATTACGTTGCTCGCTACACAGTATTTGTTAGGTAAACAATGATTATTGTCTGTATCTGGACAGGGTTTTCTTTCTTTGTTTTTTTTTTGTGCGTGTTTGTGTTTCGTGGGTATTAACAAATGCATTGCAGTTTGAACCTTAACCATATTTAAATTAACTTTATTTTTAAAGACCTAAAACAAGTGAAGCAAAAATTGCAATGGTGACTTGGTGTAAAATCAATAGGGTTTCAAATGGCACCTATTTATTCACTAGCCATAAACAGTAAATTGTTCTAATATTCTTTCATGTAATTCAGTGTTATACTAAAGTCCTTATTGTTTTTAGGGTTCCGTAGTCAACTAGGAACCCTTATAGTTTCGCCATGTCTGTCTGTCCGTCCGTCCGTCCGTCCGTCCGTCCCTCGCTTAATCTCTGTGACCGTTAGCACTAGAAAGCTGAAATTGTGTGTATGTGGTACCAATGTGTATATCAATCACGCCGACAAAGTGGTGAAATAAAAATTTGAAAAAAATGTTTTATTAGGGTAGCCACCCTATGTGTAAAGTGGGAAGTGATTTTTTTTTTCAACCTAACGTGTGATATATTGTTGGAAAGGTAATTAAAAATGAATAGGGGTTTACTAAGATCATTTTTTGATAATGTCAATAATTTCGGAAATAATCGCTCCAAAAGTAAAAAACAATGTGTCCCCCCCCCCCTCTAACTTTTGACCATAAGTTTAGAAAATATGAAAAAAATCTGAAAAGTAGAACTTTATAAGGACTTTCTATGAAAATCATTTTGAACTTGATTGACACAACAGTTTTTGTACAAAAAAGACAAAAAGTTGTACAAAATAATTTCTGGACTAAGTTTGTAGTATAATCGTATATGCAAGCATTTTTTGTAACTTTGTTTACATGTTTTATTATCCTGATACGTATCTTTTTTCAAACAAAAAAGAATTATTGAAATCTGTTCTTGCAATCCAAAATTACCACCGAAATTACACGTCTTTGTATTAATTAGTAACCCAATTCCCCGAGAGATGGCGCTGTAGGTACTTATTACATTGGATCGGGTATTACCGAATTGTTCGGTTGGCCTCATAACTGGGAACACTTATTGTGACGGACGGGAAACTACGGAACCCTACACTGAGCGTGGCCCGACATGCTCTTGGCCGGTTTTTTACAATTTGGCAACAAAAAATTATACCCATACCCATACACTATTCAGACACTCGTTAAGTCTTGTTCTGTTTAAGAATGAAATTACTGAGTTGATGGTTAAGACTCTTTCGAAAATGTATAATATGTAAAATATTATGTAATCGATGGCTGAGAGGCTTCTTTAAAAAATATGTAAGCTTATGTGTACTCATTAACAGGCAATGGTTAACAGGTTGCTGTCTAATCCAGTTACCAATAACTTCATTACTAACGAAATCACCTCTCATAATAATGCTTTCGGAGCTATTAAATTTTCTACTTTTAAAACTACAAAATATTCTCCACTTTTACTTCCATATTTCAGATCAGGGTAAGATTCCAATGGCGATGATTACGACTATGAAGAAGCTTAAATCTGGATATATAAATGGTACCCGAGTAACTCTCGGGAATCTTGGAGAGTTTTTAAGCACGTCCGCCATTACGAACTTGAGTTTCCTTGGCAGTCAGGAAGATGGGTATCCAGACAGTAAGTTTTACGTATTTTTTTTTAATATATAAACTTTTTAATGTGGTTAGTTAGGCACTTGGTGTCAAAGTACCTCCCCGCGATTGTCACATGACTCCCTTCTTCCCCATTCTTTATTAAACGAACCTTACGTGATTAAAAAATAAAACAATTTCTATACATTTGATTTTGTAGGTAAGGAAACAGCTGTTGTGAGGGTTTCGTTCCGTAAATGTAAAAACCGGAACCCTTATAAGATCACTTTGTTGTCCGTATATTTGCCTCTGAGGTGTGGAGGTATCGAGTTGGAATTAAAACTATATAGGTACTCAAGTCTGTGGTCACTTTGCCACAAAAGTATGAAAAATTAACCCTAAGAACATCTGAGTATATGCAATCAAAAGTTATGACTGTTTATTGTTCAATTTTGTCGGTGTTTAGAACGATGTGCTGAAGTCGTGATAACCGATGTCCCTTTCCCCCTGTATATCGGGTTGGTGTCCGCAACTCCACGTACAAAACGCTTGTATGACTAGGTGCAAGGTCAAGGTCATTGCTATTTGTATAGCAAAACCACAAGCCAAAAATAACGACACCTTCGTCGTTGGCTTCACTTTCTTAGCGTGAAATATCCTAAAATTCTCCCTCATTTGTTTCAGAATTAAACCCGGAAGTACAAAGTTATTTAGAAGAGCACTTACTGAAGTCGTTTAGCAACAAAATCAGCTTCCTGCCTCGCCCGGCGGGCGCACGCAATGCTCGCACGTTGCGCCGGCGCATGTCGGTGCGCGGCGCTATCAAGAAGACCAGGTCTATCAATGTAGACTGTACGTATCTTGGGTTAATTAATAATAAACTTTAACTTTGATATTATAGGGTCGTAAATGAAATTCAAACAACTTCTATGATGCATTGTTCGATTACAAGTTACAGTCATCAACTTTTAAGATTCATGAAATAAAGTCCATAATGAAATTATGACTATGTTTTAGCATGTCTAACGCGCTTTGCGACCTTATTTCTAAGTTTTTAAAGTTAATTGTTGCTTGTCTTATCAAATATTATTCGAGACGCTTCTGGGCCAGCTTGCTACTTTTTAATAACCTATAACAATTAAATATTCAGCTTATGATGTTGATTTTAATATATATTAAATTTTAACACAAGATTACTATTTAGCTGAAACTTTGGGCATGGAAGGTGAATCAATATGTCGTTCGTTGGAACGCAAGCCGTCGTGGCTTGATGTGGATCCTGCTACCTATGGCCGCAGTCCATCGCCTGAAGACGCCAAACGAAGAGCTATTACTAAGTAAGTGGTTGACATGCGTCTCGCCACGTTTCCATAAATTACTCTTTTTTTGGGAAATCATCAAATTATTTCTTCCGCTCTGGGTTAACAGAATAGACTGACAGACTTATACTGACTAAGACCTATCTACGATCCTTCTTTTTCCCTTTGTGTTCCGGAGCTACAGCATCTCTTTCCAACAACCCGCAACCATAAATGACAATATTTCTGGTTTTGCCCAACCTCACGCCAATGTTTCAAATAGCGTAATTTTAAGCGTTGACAAAACTTGAACTATCGATATAATTTTAAATTGTACTGTTTCAGGGGAACATCCACTACGTCTTTATTGGCTAGCACCCCTACTATTGAAGTGTCGAAAGAAAAGCCACCTTCGCCACCAGAAGGTAAGCGTGATTCAGCAAAACCTTAAGTCCATCGAATGTTGTTGAAGGCGGAAAATATATTTCCTCACATTTTCCATCTATAATTTTGGGACACCTCAACACTTCTAAAACACCACATTCATAACCAAAACGTTCCACACGAAATGTTTCGTGTAGTCGCGACCATTACTGCTGAAGATGAGGTCCTAAGCTCGATTCCTAGGTCCGGGAAAGATTTCCATCAGGAATTTCTTAATAGAATTCTATTGATGAGGTATGTATTTGTGCCCACACTGTAAAATCTTAATTATTATTATTATTTATTTATTTTACAGACTACAGTGTGGTCCAGTCTGTTTGAAACAATATGACTTAGCCTATGTTAGTACGTAATAACTAGCAATATATACAACAATAGAAATAATATAAATTAATAGAACTCTTATTTCCAGCAATAATAAACAAAAACTTAGCAAACATCATGCGCAACCGAACGACGTCGGAGTCGAACTCGGTGTACGCCGAACAGGAGACCGACGAACTGATCGCCATGCTGAGAGAGACCGAGAGCTTGGACGAGCAAGGAGATATACTGCAGTACCTCGTCGATACGCACGGACTGGACTTTAGTACTGGTATACCAATTAGTTCTATGAATTGTTTGTGAATGAATGAATTGTTTGAAAATGCCACGTTTGTCGTATACCCCATGAGATGTGGGTCAAAATAACCATTACGTGGCGCCCTGCCACACCCAGAAGGCGACACAGGAGACCTTGTAGAAGAATCGGGACGAACTGGACAGAATTAGACTAGTGGCTCGTCTTAGCCCTGGATCGAAAGATCTGGAAGTGATGGGGATTAGACTTTGCCCATCAGTGGGATGATGTAGGTTAATAGTAACAGTATATGAATGCGCTAGGATGAGGATGGGAAGAGGGTGAGTTAGTGAATGTTGATAGTAGGATAGCTTCGATTGTTTTGCCAAAAATTAAACATAGGTTAAAACCATATGACTTATGACCATCAGCAAAACAAAAAAAATGAGGAATAATAAAAATTGTTCATTTGAAAAAGTAAAAAAAAATGTGTGTGTCAGCTCCGACGCACGACTGGAGTTTACTCATAAGTACGAGTATCTAACCATACGCAAAAAGAGTTTATTCAACTGAAAAAAAGATTAATATCATATGAAAGGGTAAATTCACAAATTAATGAAAAAAATAGCAATATAAATACATCGACACTGATAGAAACAAACAAGCCCAATAACATATAGTATATAGGTATAGTCGCCTATACAACATACCATATGTACGTCTTAATACACTCACAGTCACCAAAAACGTGACACATTTTCGTTACTTTAGTAAGTTTTACCCCTCAAATTTTTCTCATACCGGGCGCCTTATATATGAAAATCGATTCTTAAGGAGTAAATTCCAAAAACACGCATCCATATCGATATGATATCATCTGAATGCATAAAACATAACTAGTTCTCCATCTTTGGCAGTCCGACATTTTGGATTAAGAATAACGTCACTTTCCAAGGATTGTCATCCAAAATAAATATAGATGCACAATTTCAGCTCAATCAGTAACTGGGAAGTGGGTCAAATTTAACTTTTAAGGTTTATTTTACATAGTTACAAGTACAAGAAACAGCTCACTCTTTATATTAAGATATCAACTAGCAATATATATTGCCAAAAACTAATTAGAAAGTTATCTTCTAACATCGTTACTTTTACTAATGACTCTTCAAAAAACGATTTTCAACAGGATTGCAAGAAAACGGCAAAATGGTCACTGTAAAAGACCTCCTAAAAGTCCTTTACGAGAAGGCATGCACACAAAAGTTATGGGGCCTCGTCCGTCACACGGCCGGCATGCTCGGCAAGCGCGTGGAGGACCTCGCCAAGGCCGTCACAGACCTGCTCGTGCGACAGAAGCAGATCACAGTGGGCATGCCGCCTCACAGCGAACATACCATCACCGCACCGCTCCCCGAGAATGAACTGAGGCAGTTGATACATCAGGTATGTTGGTAACTTGCTGTTGTGATGTCCTATGAAGGTTTCGTTGGGCACTACTTGAATTCAGGACCTGAATATATTTGTGGAAATTCTTACACTATACACATTCAATTCGGGAAGACGTTTGTCAGTCTTTTTTTTTTGGATTAATGAAAGCGAGCGAGATGGACATATGGCTTTTCGACTCGAAGCGTTAGTGAAAACGGGGGTGGATGAGATACTTAACAATAGAATTTGGCGGCATCATAGCCCCGTACCTTGGAGAACACGTTCAACTTAGTTCTATACTCGATCTCTCTCCGGTCGTGTCGGATAACTGACCCATCGGTCTAGGAGAGTTTAGAAAGAGAATGTGCACGATAATACTTTGTTTCCTCTGAAATTGGCCGACCTATCTGAAAACAGTGAAAAGGATAATGAATATACGTACAGGCTACATTTAATGTTTAAGAAAATTAATTCGAACCGTTCCATACAAATATGTTCAGTTTCTTAACAGAAGAATTGCGAACCGTGTATTAAGTCTAAATAAATCATAGCATAACTATAATATTGACATAATAAAGCTTTAATATTTGTTGCATGCAGTCATTTCGCCATGAAAATCAGGGGAATGAACAGAAAAAGGTAATAAAAACTGTTAATATAAAAATGACTAACGTTCATACCTACTCCTCTTATCATTGTAACTTTGTAAACGCTCATTAATTTTTGTTATAAAATCACACAATTATTATTTCAACATTGCATTAGTAACTGCATGTATATTGCTGTCGTTGGTATCATGTTTAATTTGACCATGAACAAGATGTATTTTTTTTTCCAAAACGATTTGTGATCTTTAGGCCACATAGCAATTAGGTCTACCGTTTATCTGCTACGGTGCCTTTAGTAAGCCGCGCGGAGGGATTTGGTCACGTGTCTGAATGAGCTGAGTCGTTCATTGAACCGCTCACTAAGGCTTATTTCTGAGCGTGACTGGCGCCGGTAGCATGTTCCTATGTCCAGCGTGTGTCGCACACGTCAGGACACGGTCGACCGGCGAAAAGTTCGTAAAGCGCGTGCAGTATGCGCCAGTTTACTCAAAGGCCATTACAGCTTATGTCAGCTCCTGTCTCGTAAAAAGATGCGTCCGCGGATATCGGCAGATAGATCAGCAGATGGATCACCACGAGCCAACCACACGTCTGTAGGCTGATCAGTCTGTATCTATTATCGACAGAGGCAATTAGCATAGCACGCAGTAGCTATCACGAATTATTAGCCTCTGCAGCGAAACGAGAAAATAAAGCAGGCAGCAAGAACCACGGTGCACTCTCATCCGCAACTCCGAAAATACTGATGCGTCGTCAGGTGTGTGGACAGCCGTAGGGGCACTCGCGCTGAAATCCATGCCACTAAAACTAACAACAAACGGATTGGAGGCAGACGCTTCTTTCGACGTTAATACCCACCACACATGAGAAAAAAAAACCCGTCTGTATGTGGGTGGACAAGTACAGTCATTGCGATAATTACGAACCAGACCGCGCGTGTGCACACAGAACGCATGTTATCAGCAGCGCCCGCCGCGGTCTGAAATGGGATTTAACACCCCTCCCGCGGCTCACACACGTCTTCACGCCTAAATGGCTAAACCGATTTTTATAAGTTTTGGTACAGAGATAGTTGAGACCCTGGAGACGGACATGGCTAAATCTCAATAGCTCAATCTTAAAAAAAAAAGATCGAGATATTAGGGAGAAAAAGGGAAGAAAAGGGAAAACTTAGCATTGCTATTACAATAAATAAGGCGCAAGGGCAAAAACTACAGGTAACAGGTACCTGTAATTCAGGAAAGGGGAACTGTGTTACCCCGAATTTAACGCGAGCGAAGACGCGGGCAAAAGATAGTCTGTCATATTTTCATAATCTGTCATTAGGGACTTGAATGTCGAATGTTCATAATCTCAGAAAATGTACAAATATACTCCACCATCTACTTCGGCGTTGTGTTTTTGAGTTTTCCAAAGAGTGACTATTTGTAAAAAATATATTCAAAAAAAGATTAGCATACAATGTCGACTGCATTGCATGCTGAGTTATTTTACCTCTTATCTCAGTTATTTTACCTCTGATATAGTGTCAACCTTATTGTGGCGGGAATAAAGGCCACAGTGATACAGTGTCAGGGGTAAAATGTGTGTAAAAAGACTGAGTAAGAGTCAGATTAAACTCCTCGCGCACTTTTTTGATGACACTGAATATAGTACTTACTGTATCAGTATTGCTTTTCTATACTAATATTATACAGAGGAACTACTAGACCAATTTTAATAATTGTTTCGTCAATAGAAAGCTTGATAATCAGGGATTAATAAAATCATGCCACGTCACATGGGAACAAGCGGGCGAAACCTCGGTGCACGGCTAGTCAACTATAAATTTGGGCATCTGCTCATCCTCTAGAATGCGCACGAAGTTGTTTGCGTCGAATTTTATACTTAAAGTCAATACTGAAACAGTCCCTTAATCAGTAACATCCACAAAAGTGCGCGATGATTTTCCGCTTGACAAAAACTGACTCTTCGTTGTTGTGTACAGGCGTACGGCGACGACGAGAGCACGGCCATGTTGACTCAGGAGCTGCTGGTCTACCTCGCCATGTTCATCCGTACTGAGCCACAGCTGTTCCTCGAGATGTTGCGTCTGCGTGTTGGACTTATCATACAGGTAAGTACTTGCTAAATCGGACAATAACTGCTAAGGTCGTGTGAATATCTTGCGTGCGGGGCAAACATAGACTTAAAGGTTTCGATGAAGAAAGAATAGTCTCTTGCCCAACAGTAGGAGACGACGTGACTAGTAAAGAACGGAACCACAGGTTTTCATTTCACTACAACTACATAAAATCCGTTTTTAAAATACCTACTGTTTTTAAGCATACATAAAATGTTTATAAACTTTTCTGCTTACATACAAAAGTTCAAACATATGATCAGTAAGGTTACCATGACGTCTTAAAGCAGAACTTATTCCACTGAGGAAAAGAGATGGTGCTAGACACCCTGTATAGTTCTGTCCATTTCCCTCAGCGGAATAAGTTCTGCTTTAACACGTCATGGTAGGGTAGCCGGTGGCCCTACCATCGTCATAAAGCAGTTTCTTTAAATTTTATTCTAGTGTGAGAAAGAGATAGCGCCATACATCCTAATAAGCTCACTCAATTGACACAACTGCTTTAAGACGTCATATAGAAATTCCCCTAATTATTAAAAAATAAGCTCACTCAATTGACACAACTGCTTTAAGACGTCATATAGAAATTCCCCTAATTATTAAAATTTAAAGTGATTTGATGGATTTTGTACAGGTTATGGCCACAGAGTTATCACGAACATTGTCGTGCGATGGTGAGGAAGCGTCCGAACATTTACTAAATCTATCGCCTTTTGAGATGAAGAATCTACTGCACCACATACTCAGCGGAAAGGAATTTGCTATCAATAGTGGTAAGTATTGTTTAGTTTATTTATAGCTAGAACTTGACAGAGTATTCTTAGTTTGTCTGATGTTCTTGCAAAATCTTCCTTATAGCTAGTATTTAGTTTCTAAATAAGATTTGAAGTACACATCGCCAGATTCAATTGAATGTTTGAAAGAGGTTATATTATATCATGTATTTTAGTTGAAAAAAAAACTGAATATGTTTCCTTTTTGCAGCAACCCCTTCAATTTTAACAAAGGGGAAAGTCAGTAAGGTTAAAGGCGAGTGTTTCTGTGACAGACGACTTTTGCTTTATGTTTATGTCCGAATGCACTTTTGTAACCTTGTGTATACGTCCCTTTGTGCCCGGTGTTTTAATTAGTACAGGGTGGAAGGGGCATACGTACAAACGGTACCACGTCAAATAGGTACTTACAGCACAAAAAAAATCTGTTCCTATATTTTGACCGTGTACGTATTGCATTTTTGAACACTTTGTAACAGCTGTTTGGTTTTCGCTGTGGAGGGGGGGGGGGGTGTTCAGAATTATTGTGACCCGTACCTACATTTTATTTTTCAAAAAGCCTCTCTTAGAATTTCTCCTGTACCTATCGTGGGTGGGTGTGTTTACAAACACAAACGGTCAGACCTGGAACAAATACCTGTCGGTCACACAAAGATTTACTTCGTGCGGGAATCAAATCCGCGACAAGCGGTGCACCAGCCAGCCGCTTAGCCACTGCTTCAATCGTGTTGTATGTATACGTGTAGCCTTTTGTACGTCAATATCCTTTCCACTCTGTATTATAATTTTATGTCCCAAGTTTCATACGCTTTATTTACTTAACGATTTTTAGATAGTTCTTTAAAAGCAACCCTATGACTGAGGACGTAGAAATAAAAATCGCTGATCACTGGCGTTGCCGTTTTGTTGTAATATTATATATCATTCTAGCTTCCGCCCGCGAATTCATCCGCGTGGCATAGTTACTTTGGGCTAACGCTAACTTTAACCCGCGTGATGATCGAAAAAAATATATTTTTCTCTCACCTTTTCTTCTCTCTTTCTCCCCCCTGTCCTCACATTATTCTTTTTTAAATTAGCCATGTCCGTCTCCAGGGTCCCAACTATCTCTGTACCAGCATTCGTCAAAATCGTTTCGGCCATTTGGAAGTGAAGACGTAACAAACAAACAAACTCACTTTCGCTTTTATAATATTAGTAAGGATTAACATCATATCAGCCGATGAACGTCAACTGCTAGACAGGGACGTTCTAGCCCAAGACACTCGAGGATAATGTAACTTCCTGTTAATAAAAGCAATTTCGAAATCTGAACAGTAGTCCCAAAGACTACCCCCCCCCCCCACATACAAACTTTTCCTCTTAATAAAATTACATTATTTTTGCCTCCGTTTTGCGATATTCGTTTTCCTCTGACCCTTTTGCTGTAAATAATATGTTTATAATTACAACCATTACTTATATTCATAAATGTTTGTTGTCCCAATTAACTGTTAAAACGTTTATATGAAAGCTTAAATGATGCAGCTATGTTTAACTAACCGACATGATATATTTCATTTTGATTACAGTTGGACGCGGTAACTTTTCCATAGTGAGCAACAAATCTCATAGATATGGCAAAAAGTCACAAATTGTTTTGGAAGGACAAGCTCTACAGGGCGGTATTGAAGAATGTAAGTATTCAGCCATTTATACCTTCTGTTAGCATAAAAGCTTCAGTAAGGCTTTGTTTTCATATTATAGGTACTGTAATTTTCTCTGTGGATAACTAACAACACAATATAAAATTCAGAAACACATGTTTCATATGAGCAGTCACTTAGCAGTTAAAATATCATGCATTGCATTATATGTGGAAAAAAAACACATTATACTTTAGCAAGTGATGCATGATAGAGGCAACTACAAAAAAAAAACATGTTAATACCTAACCGCCTGTAGTAAATATTCTCATTAAGACTTGTATTTCTATTAGCACCTACAACGGAACCAGACCGCCAGGGTCAGTGGCTGCGTCGGCGAAGACTCGATGGTGCTCTCAACAGAGTGCCAAGGGACTTCTATCCGCGCGTATGGGGAGTGTTGGAAAGAGTATGTCACTTTTGAAAATTATTACTAAGAGCGTAAGATTGAAAAGTGGCACATGTGTCCTATATGGGACCTACTACTTCTTCACACATAACACCTAACTTTGGGTTTCATTTTCTATATCCGTATAGAAATCGAAAGACACTTGACCACACACTTGATGTTTTTCGAGAGCTTTCACTCGTGTTAGTATTATCTAAAGACTGCCAGATTGAAGACTAAAAAAACACAAATGCAGTAAATATTTAACAAAAAGAAAAATTTAAGGCAATTGGGGGCAAGAGCGGGAATAACAAGTGGGGGAAACCAACAAACGTGATTGAACCTGTTCGCCGTCTAAAGGTGGCGAAATTCAACCGAACTTCGCGGTCAGCCCAGGTTTCAATTGATTGTTCGGCCGAACTCGACTTTCGCAGGTCCATCTCAATTATTATTTTTGAAGCAAAAACGGTAATTCCCCACTTTCTCTCTCATATTATGATTGATCTGAGAATCGAAACCTTATAATTGTTTATTCCAGTGTCAAGGCCTAGTAATTCAAGGTAAAATCCTACAACCGAACTTAACCCAAGAGATGACATCGGGAGAACTAAAATTCGCGCTGGCAGTGGAAACAGTACTGAACTCGATACCTCAGCCGGAGTATCGACAACTAGTGGTTGAAGCTCTCATGGTACTGACCCTCGTCGTGGAATATAAGGCAGTGGCACATCTTGGCGGGACCATCGAAGTCGAAAGTCTGGTTCACAGGGCCAACCAGATATTCTTAGATGATCAGGTGAGGTGGTTTTATGGTTTTGTGGTTTTAACTTATATTATTGTTGTCTGGTTGTAAAATTATAAACTAACATCCTCAATTTATCTGTTATAAATGATCACGGTCGATAATTTAGTAGACTCTGGAGCATTTGTTGAAATTAAATAATACGGCCTTGAATATTAACTTATGACGCTCGTCCCCTTTTATTCTATTCTCTATGCATTACATCTATTATCTTGAAGCAGAAAATCACTTTCGCAAAATGTTATCATTAAAAATGGTGACTTTCGCATAATGTCAGTATCGTACAACGTAATTTTCGCAGAATGTCATTAAATCCATTTTTTTCTCAGGAGAGACCGCATATTGATAGTGTCGACGCGCATAACTGATTTATTAACATTAAGATGACATTTGATATTCGATAACATAATGTAAAAGAATTTGCGTAGTTGCGAGTTTTAGATGTTATTCACTAAAACAATGGTCTGTTGTCGAAAGATGCGCTGCAACGGCGACGCGACGCTGTGCTGCGCCAAGGAGGGCGCACTGTCGGGCGGCGCGCTGCTGTGCGGCGGCGCGGCCGGCGTGTGCCAGCACCTGTACGACAGCGCGCCCAGCGGCTCCTACGGCACCATGACGTACCTGGCGCGCGCCGTGGCCGCGCTGCTGGCCGACACCATGCCGCTGGACTCGCCCATAGAGTGCACCATCACTTAGAACGTTCCTACATAGACAGATCACTAATGGGGAAGGTCAATCGAGCCTTATTGTTTATGGCATATCCACTTCCCAATTTAAAGATGAAGTTGAGCTATTTTTTTTTTTTTTTTTTTATAATTACATTGGAACTTACTAAGACAGCCATTAGTTTATCAGTTACCTTCCCCATTGGCAGTATTGTCTGTATGCCTAATCTAGCCGTAGATCCGATTAAAAGCTATGTTCGATAAAACGATAAAATAACATATTTATCGAAAACAGTAATAATGGTTCAAACATGGCAGGTATTTTGTCAAAGTAGTAAAAATACCTAGTGCGAGAGCAAAGGGTTTCTCTGCCTGCTATGTTTAAGATTTGCGTACTAGAAAAGTCGCTAGCAGCACATTATTAATGTGTATATCCCAATGTCTTCCCTTGAATGCCAAAATCCAAATCTAGAACCCATCAGTGAATTGCAGCATTTTTTAAATTATTATTAGGCTGGATTATCCCACTAAAGATCAACAGCACCCCATTGTTGCATTCAACTTCTCTATATCTAGGGTTATTTTAAAATATTTAGTCTTTTCAGCTCTTTAACCCGTCGCGCGTCAAAGTGTCACACTAGGTGCAAAGTTTTACTTGTGCCACAAATGTCGCATTTGCACACGGGTGCAAAGTTTGAACCGCTGTGAGTGGTTTTCATATCTTAGACATTTATTTTTAAAATTTATTTAAAACTTACTTCGTAATATATAATTATCGATATAACTATGAAATCTTCGTTTTTCCGAAGGTTAGACCTTCGGAAAAACGAAGATTTCATAGTTCAAAAATTCATTTAAAATAGCTCGACGTTTGGGGCACTTTACGTACATTGTTAGCAATCGCGCGACGGGTTAAAACTTAGATATATGTTTACAGTATGCATAAAATTTCTTTACATAATTTATTTACATTACAAATTGTGTCATTAATGTTTTCTACAGCACTGAGTTGAGACTTTCTAAAATTGAGACTATCACAATTACACTCACTTGCAAGTAGTCTCATAGTCAGCATTGGCTAAAGACTACTGAATAAGTCTCGTCTCAAATGACGAACGTGACGACGTCTAATAATATCCCTGTATTTAAACGTGTAGCTTAGGTTGTGTGGCATTTTGCCATTCTTTTTTAGTAATTTTGCATTGCAATCTCAGGTAGTCTTATCAAATGTATTAAAACAATGAAACTCACACTTTGTAAGCCAAATCAGTTATTAAAATAGATTCTATTTTATATAATAGGCAACTATATGTATGCACATATTTGCGATTATGTTTTGTTTTATATAAATATTTTTCTTCTCAATGTAATTGAAACTGTATTACTATCACAAAACTTGGTGATACTTGTGACCATAATATGTATTTCTGGAATTGATATATTATTGTCATCTACAACAGATATAAATTATCATGAAATGTTGATTATTTTCTGATATTAAAATGAATTTAACTGCATCTATTTTTCATAATAATCCAAAAAAGAATTACCGAAAAACTCAATGCTAGTGGGTTTGGATTAGCCTAGATGCGAGAATCATAAAACACATTAGTGGCAAATAGCTTTATGCTGTCACAATTGTGTTGTATGTTCATGTAACATGGGAACATAATATTGTAAATTCATAACACCAACACTTAATTTGTAACACCTATTTATTCTATTTTATAGACTATCTCTGGCAATAAACACATCTACTTGAAATGTTACACTTTGCTAAAAACACAACAATTTTAATAATCGTCACAATATGTCTTTACAACATTAAGCTTCATCTTTCTTCCCAAAGGGATTCATCTTTGATAGCCATGATGTTGTATTTCTGAAAAAAGAAAAAAATCAATTGACGGATTGTAAAAGTGATTTGTTGGAATAAACACTGTCTCTTTTCTTGTATGTCATAATATTATGATGTAATAAATATATAAAGGACAAACGAGTCATCTGCACAGTGACAATAATTTTCAAACAAAAATAAATTATGTATGAATGTTTTTATGAACACACTGAAATAGAATTGATTTGATGCTTGACCATCCACCATGTCTTTATGTAGACGAAGCAAAAGGTATGCAGGTAAGGATCTGTGTGAGGCAGAAACCAGGAAAGGTTCTTAGCAGGTAGTATTCCGTGGTTTCTGCCTAACCTCATGGGAAAATAGCGTGAGTTTATGTATGTTGACTCTTGTGGAAATCTGATATCAATTATGTAACAATTTACAGGATGTTAAGGGTTAAAGTATGAAGAACATCTTTCATTACAATGTCAAATAATGAGACTGTTAATTTTTATAGTTCTCTATGTGAAATGAAATGTGTTTTTATGTGAAAGTCTTGTCAGATGAAATACACGGTAAGTTAATGCCCAGAATATCCATAATTTAAATGCATGTTGTCTGATTTTTCTAATCCAGAGCTACACGAAATGTATCAAACTCTGTTTCACACATTTTGTGTTTACCTGTGATTAGTTTTGCAGTAATATTAAAAAATAAATACTATTATACACCATGGATACAGCTGTAGGTAGACCTTAAATAAATACATAAAAATACAATAATTAACTACTACTGAAGTAAAATATTATTTAAGCTAAGAGAAAATAACTCCTGAAACCAATATTCTTAGGGTTACCATAGTGGTATTTTATTACATATCTACTCATTGGTTTCAGTATTCAGTTCTTGGTTCACTTTATCTTACATATAATCTACCGGTTACAACAAATATTAAAAAAAAAAACATAGGCAAAGTACTTACGATATTTCTTCAGGTGAAGTCTTTGTTGACTCAATTCCTGCAGCTTTCAATTTTTCAACTAAGTTTTTTCTGTACATGTTTTTTAAAGGAACAGGTCTGTTGGCTGCCTCTTTCTGTCTAGCTAGCTTGCATAGAGCCTCATACCAAGTGAGGCCATACCATTCTATTTCTTCAGGAGTATACTGGAAACAAAAATGTATGATATGGTAAAGCCGTAAAGTTGAGCCATAAGTCCAAAATGCACTACATTTTATTACATTTCTGACTACCAAAATTAAATCAAATATGACTTAATTTCGGTAGTCAAATTTTCTTCAAGAAGAAACAACAACAATGTAAGAAAAGTGACTAACCTATAAAATCCAAAAACCATTTTTTACTGTGATTTTCTCAAAATTATATCAATGTTTTTGCTGTCAGAAAGCAATTTTCTACAAAGTGCATAAGGTTTAAGATTTCAACAATTACTTTAGCCAAACTATTTGGACTCACCGATGATAAATAAGTTTTGTACTCCTCATACACTTCTTTCTGTTTCTCTGGAGAATATGCATACCGGGGACATCCATTCATCAATTCAATTAGTATTTGTTTCTTCAACTTCAATGCTAACATGGACACTAAGTCACATGCAGGTGTCTTCAGTAAATAATGGTCAAAACCATAATGATCGTTTATCAAGCTTATTGTACGGTCGGTCACTGTTACTGACAGATGGGTGTTCAGGATTTCAGATTTCACCACAGTCCTCTTCAATACGGGGACCCAATAATGTGGTACCCTACGTCGTTGCGGGTCACGTTTTTGGAAACCTGGAAATGGTTAATCTTCATGAATCATTGACCTAACCTAACCACTACAATTTACACATCAAAATAGACAAAATTTACCTTTAACTACAGCTTCGCCGCCCCATAGCCCCTCATTGATCTCTGAAGGATATTTCAATGGAATAGGGATGTTTTGTATGGGGAGTATTTCCCCAGTGAGGTCGTCGCGCTTCCATTTCCCTTCCTGAGGTATATAGTGAACGGCAGCAGGCTTTAACACTTTCCATTCGCGCCAGAATTTCTTGTATGCGACAGGTAATTCCGAGGCAATGCCTATTTCAAACCTACTCTTTTTCTTAAAAGTTTTTGATAGTTGACGAGCTGTAGCCTGAAATAATCTACGCGTCAATTTGCAGCAAGGTAATGTCTACAAGGTAATCATAAAATGATGAAACATGTTAGTTGTATTGCACAGTAGAGTTAATGTTTACCTGAATTCTCGATGCCATTGAAACAATTTTTAATCGGAACCATATAACTATGAAAAAATGTTAATACAAAACAAAATTTCACGTAAGGCCAATAATCTTCCTTTTGATTGACAATTTGACAATTTTACCAGACTAAGATGACATGACAGTGACAACTGTGAAACGGAAGTCTATTTTATTATGGTCCATCTTGGTATGTACCTCCTAAAGTTCCATGGGCTTAACAAAATAAAATAACGCGTTTCCCATTCCCATTCCCATATAAGCTAAAAAAAGCAAAGAACGAATCGTCGAATAAAATCAGTAACTTATTGCGAGACGCGAGGTAAACGCATACAGCACTTGGAGTTTCATGATCACTTACACAGACATGCAGTCTATTGCTATGAATGCACACGAAGGAAAAGCAACAGCACAATAAAGAAACACAAAAGCCATCACATATTATTTAGATAAGCTTCATGATTCACCTTCAAAGAATGAATAAATCAGTAAAGACTATGTGAGAATGTTTCTTGTATATTTTGTTGCAAATTTAAGAAAAAACGAATTGCTTTAACGCCTACCCACCTAAAATGCACTCGGCGGCCTATGTCTAATCGGTACACCATTGATACCCATCAATGGTGTACTGATTTATAGATACACATTTATATATTTTTATAGATATTTCTATAAAAACACCATGTTGATGAAATTATGGCCGAACGAATGCGCTATGGCCTACGTGAAAATGGAATTTTTGATTAACATTGTATTATAGTCTGTCTCGACCATGGACGATATATTTCCACATAACCAGACCCAAAACTCTCGTTGAATGAGAATCTGATCTAGAGAAATAATATTACAACGAGGCAAATGAGGAATAAACTGCATGGAAGTAGATCTTTGCTGAGCTTTTTGATTGTTGTCACAATAGCTGTCAACATAATTATTGGCATCTGTCATTAGTAACTTCACTTTTTACTAATGGTACCACTGCTGACGTGGATAAAAAATGTAATGGCAAGCTTTATTGGCAATTAGTGCTCAGTGGTGGTGGCTAAATATTTTGATATCTAGATAGTTAATTTTTACATTTCTGTTATTTTGTTGTACATGTTATAAAAAGTGTATTGAGAAGTAATTGTGCACCGCGAACTACGTCCATTATTCATGTTGGCAGAGAGCAATAAGCTATGTCGGACAATAAAAACAATAATCCTCCCGAAAGGGTGCAACTTGATCCTGATGACAGCAATATAGCAGCACCTAGCGAAGTCTCCAGTGTCGTAGGAAGTGTAAAAACTTCTAAGGTAAATAAGTACTGCAATATCTACGAATTTGTGAAGGATTCTAACATATTATTTGCATGGTATGAGCAATGCAAGGACATTGGTTTCGATTTGCTATTGACTTTTAAAATACTACGTAATTCAAAAAGACGTAGATAGTCATAACCATTTTAGTAGTGCAAATACTTTTATGCTGAGGCTTTTAAAGTAACCTATAAAGTGGACATTCTTACATAAACATTAATTAATATGAGGTATCAATGTACGTCAGCTGGCTATAAAAACATTAGCCATATTGTACATAAACAATGAAACCAGGTAGATTTTATGTATGTTTTCAATCGATCATTTCATATTAATTAATGTTTATAAACTATTTGTAGACATCTCACCGTGCATCAATATCTTCTGAGAGACAAATCAAGTTTGAGCGAGCACAAAAGTGTCTTGAGAATGCAGCACTTGTGTCAAAGAGGATCAAGGAACATCGCAAAGCAACTGCAGAGCTCTTGGGAAGACCTTTTGGTGAGACACATTATTATTTTAATAAAATTGAATTAGAAACTAGATATCTGGTTGCATGCATACTGAAGATGACCGATTAACCTTGCATTTCTTGAACCTTAAAGTTAGTTTTTACTAACTATATGGTTCAAGATAGATTATAAAGATAACTAATATTCTTCAAACTTAATAAGAATAAAAGAGGTCATTCATAATTAACAATAACTTCAGTTTCCCAGTATAATAACATCTTTAAAACAAGCTTTTTCTTTAAAACTCACAGATTTTACTTGCATTGCACATTGAATGATTTATAGTAAGTGTTTGGATCTGTTCCAAATGTAACCATAGAAAATACTGAATTACTATGCCATCAAAATAAACATAAATTGCTTCTTTAGTTGGATCTTACTACATATTGATGAATTCGGAAACTGTTAAATCATTTACACATTCTATTACTAACTCTATTAAAACTCATGAAACTAAAATAAGATGTTTTTGTGACACAATTTATCGTAATATGAATCCTATTCTTTTCAATGTAACTCATAAAATAGATTTTCCTGTATTTATCAATGTTTATTAAATAATCTTCATCTCTTATCATCAATTGTTTTGTATTTTTCAGAAGAGGATGATGTGTGCGACACAGCTTCTGAAATGGCATCCACCATGAGTGAGAAGACTGGCTACTCTGCTGCAACCGACACCTCTACAACGTTGTCCGTCCAGGATGCTTTGAACAGTAAGATTGTCTTTATTTATCTAAGATTTATGTTCCATAAATATAGTAAAGGAGGTGTCTGATGAGTAGTAGAAGTATGGAAAAAGACATGCTGCATCAACCCTAAATAAATTCGAATATAGACTGGCATGACCAAGACCTGTCAAACATACTGTTCAACTTTCAACTCATATTTGGATAAAAATTAAAATATTCAATAAAAACTTTTCTTCTCCTTTTCTCTTTTAGTACCTGGTATCAGTGAGAGCTTAGCAAACACCTTAAAGCAGAAAGAACTACTCATGGAAAGGATAAGACAATACAAGGAAATTAGTAAAAAACCCATGACGAAACCAACCACAATAAGGAGGGAATCTACTGTAGATACCAAAGTAGAAGTGAAAAAGGTATGTAAATATTATCTGTATGAAACCTGCAAACTTATGCTTATCATCATCTTCCTGCCCTTGTCCCATTCTATTTGGGGTTGACGCAACATATTTTCTCGTTCCATTCTCCCCTTTCAGAAGAAGATGCCTGTCCTACATAATATTTAAATCCACCCGTCTTTTAGTCAGTTAAATTGCTTACATCCTTTTTAATTACAGACACTAGGTTCCAATCAAACCAGCCCATAATTTACACTATAAAATCTCATACTCCACTGTCATTGGAAACCTGCTACTTTGATATTTAAATCTTTTGATGTATTATAAATAGAACCAGAAAAGACATATATCTCAATAAGTTACTAAAGTTTACGACACCTTCCTATAGACAATATTTATTTTATTTTCAGACAGCAGACAACAGTGATGTTACTCAACTTATAACCACAATCAAAGACAAAGAAAATTCGTTGAGTGTGATGCAAGTTAAAATGAGAGCAATGGAAACAACTATTCTAGACCTACAAGAGAAGATTAATGAAAAAGACCAAATCATTGAAGCGAAAAATAAGGCGACAACACTCATGTCAGATAGCTTAAGCAAAAAAGGTTGGCAATATTCTTGTATTGAAATTATATTTTGTCTTTTTTATCTATTGTTATAGTATAAATTTTTGATAGTTCATAATGTATTCACATCTACCTGTTTAATAGTGAACAAACCTGCATTATCAGGCAGGGTTCACTATCTGTCTGAATTTATCACTATCACAAATTCACTACACACTAACTATCGTAAAATTTAAATCCGTCACTAATCTCTGTGGGAGGCCGTTTTGCATGCATAGAAAACAATCACTCCATAGAAAACATAATATAGAAGTCAAATAAAAATGCACATTACATTTTTGAGATTGTGTCTTATTTTGTTTTTTCTTTTTATAATTTTTTTGTTATTCTCTTTTATCCCATGTAAATCTGGAAATCATTTCTCTTACTTTAGCTGTGTTCGCAATCATACGGCGAAATAATACACCCTATATAATCTATCATCTTATAACGTATTTCAGAAAAAGAGTCCTTGATTCTGCTTGAAGACACAAGACAACAAATGACAAAAATGCAGGAAAATTTTATTGCTATGGAAATAGAATGGAAAGAAGAAAAGCAGAATTTGCTCAAGGAAATTGGAATAAAAGACGAAAAAATACAAAACTTAGAAGAGGCCAATACTATTTTGGAGACATCTAGATTTGAAATTAGTGTTGACCACTCTAAACTAGCTGAAGAATTAGAAGCTAAGAATCAAGAGATATTTAGGTTGCAAGAGAAGATTACAGAGTTATCTCAAATAATACCTATTGATGAACCATCTCCAAAAGAAAAAGATGATGTTGAAGAAGAGAAAGGTTCTCAAGAAATTACAGGTATGGCTGAATTAACTAAAAAAATTGAGTTACTAGAACAACTGAATTGTCAAATTAGGCAAACCAATAAGGAACTCGAAAATAAACTAGCAACTGTTACTACTGAACCTAAATCACCAAGTAGCAGTGCTGCTGCCGGCAAAAAGGGAAGTCCCCTGCCTACTCGGAAGGGTGGTAGAAACACTGCAGCCAAATCAAAGTCTCCTTGGAGCCAACTATCTTCAGAGTCATTACCACAAGAAACTGATAAAAAAGCAGCCAAAAGTGAAATCATAAGATTAGAAATGTTAGTACAATCCCTCAATAAAGATATCTTGGATAAAGAATATGCAATATCTCAAAAGGA
Source organism: Ochropleura leucogaster (assembly GCA_958449745.1). Lineage (NCBI taxonomy): Eukaryota > Metazoa > Arthropoda > Insecta > Lepidoptera > Noctuidae > Ochropleura > Ochropleura leucogaster. The sequence goes on from OY288206.1 coordinate 8,211,710, forward strand.
TGCATTGATAACTGAACTGAAATGCATGCCTGTAGTAGAAGAACAAAAGAAGTCTGTGGAAATGGTAGACATTGGCATTTGCACTGACATTTCAGAAGAGAATAAAGAAACAGCACAGATAGAAATGGAGTATAAAAAAGAAGAATCCACTCTTGAATCAAAACCTATTCATGAAGAAAATACATCTGTTACAATCACAGAACTTGAAGAAAAGTTAAAAGCTGCAGAAGAACAAATAAATATCCTCAACAATGACATCGACGCGGCTAACAAAAACATGATAAAAGTAAAGTCTAACAACAAATTGAAATTGAAGCAATTTCAGAAGACAATTGATAACTTTAGTAAAGTTTCCGATGCAAATGCTCAGATAGTGAAACTGAATGAAGAATTACATCAACTTTCTCAGAAAGTAGCCGAGTTAGAAGAGGAAAAGGGCAATCTACAATTACATCTTGTTGATTACGATAGTGGCCGACGTAAGTATAAGGCAGTTCACACACAAGAGCTGTATAAGTGTATGTTGTTTCTTAATTTATTTTCTATATACTATTTGCAGTAACTGATTCCGACATTTACAAAAAGATGGTAGAAATGGAAAATTTAGCAGAAACCAGGCTCAAGGCGATAAGTGTTTTAGAAACACAAAAATTCGATCTAGTCCAAGGTAAATATTATTTTCTTTATCATTTATGTGTATAATCTATTAAATAAAGTAAACACGCAAAACCAATAGGAACATTTAATTAACTTGTGTCTCATTACAGAACTACATGTATTGCAACAGAAAAATGATGAGATGGAAGATAGATTGGCAGATATATCACAACTTCAAAATGAACATGTTTGCACTGAAATGAAGTCTGTGCAAATGGAAGAACAGATAGATGAGCTCACGGCAGCTAGAAAAGAATTAGAACTTGTTATAGAAAACTTGAAACTAGACAAAGAATATCTAAACGGAACTATAAAAATACTTCAAGAAGAAAAAGAAGAAATGACGCATAAACTGGAAAATTATATTCAAGAAAACATGGAGCTAACTGATAAACTGGAAAAACTAAGTGCGGAAAAAGTGAGTTCAGCTGAATCTATTGAAATTGTCGAATCTTTGACGACACAAGAAAAGCTTGAACTAGAAGAATACAGCAAAGGTATTGGTGAAGATAAAAACGACGACCATCATGAGGAAAATGTAGAATCCCAAAATGATAAAAACATAGACAGTTTAATTGAACAAAGAGAAGAATTAAATACTAAAATTGAATTATTTACACAAGAAAGACAAGAAGTTATGGAAAAAATGTCTAAAATCGGAACAGAAAATGAATCATTATTAGTAAAGATTACTGAATTAAGTGATCAATGCGCTGTTTTGCAAAACAATATAGAAATGCTGAGCAATGAAAAAAATGAACTACAGGATCTGAACCAAGACCTTACGCGTCAAATCGAAGACCTGAAGCGTGAAAGAATTGAAATAATGAAAGAAACAGCTGACATTGCTAAACCAGCTTCTGAAGATGTGGCTGATGGAGTGCCTGTCGACACTCACCATGACGATAAATCTGCCGGCGATAAAGGGAATAAAGGAGCTAAGACAGTAAAACAACTAACAAAGGAAATACTCAAATTGAAAAATACAATCAAAGAAAGAGAGGATGAAATTGGCGATTGTCAGATGAAAATACTGTCCATGGAAGAGCAACAGCAAAAACAAAACGAATTACTACAAACTAACGCGTCTAACGAAAGTAAGATAAAATCTTTAAAAGATGAAAACTTACATTTAAAACAAGAATTAGAAGCTACAAGGAAGGATAAAGAATCTGAACAGCAATTCATCCAATTTAAGCAGGCGAATGAATTATTGCAGCAAGATTTACAGAAAGTGCATCAAGAATATGCCAATACTGTGGGTTCCCGAGACGCTAAAATAAATGAACTAGAAAGTGTATTACTGGAGTACGAGAAACAAATGTTTAACTACGGCAATAGCTTACAACAAAAAGACAAAGAAATGGCAGAGTATATTAATCAAATAACTAAACTCAATGATGTTTCACAGAAACTTAAATCTACTATTGAATTACTTGAGGAGGAAAAAGCGAAAGATCAGAATGCAGAACTTGTCAAATCCCTTAACAAACAGATATCAGCCTACCAGAAAAAACTGGTAGACAATGAAGACAAAATAAAGATTTTAGATGAAGAGAAGATGCAACTGCATCACCTTAAAGGTGAATTGGTAAACAAAAATGGAACACTAGAATCAGAATTGAAAAAGTTAAAAGAAGCATTCACTGACAAGCAAACTCTTATTAAAGAATTGCAAACACAACAGCAAAAGCATTCAGAAGAAATGTCGGCCATATCGCTTCAAACAAAAGAGCGTGATGAAGAAATTCACGAAATCAAGTTACAGCTTCGAAAAGAATCTATCGAAAACGAAAAGCTGCGAAATAGCATATCAGAAAAAGAAAAACAAGTTGATGAATTAACACACCAGATAGAAGAAACCAAAGGAAAGCTTAATGACTTGTCGTCGGAGAAAAATAACTCATCCGAACTATTCGTAGCTTTAGAAACGAAAAACAAAGAGTTGATGGAAAAACTAAAGAAGTTTGCTTTAACTATTAAAAAGAAGTCTTCAATGTACAGCGAACTTGAAACACACTATGAGGAAAGTCAAAAACAGCTATTTGCTAAAAATGAGCAACTAGAGCAGCTCTTGATACAAGTTGAGACACTCCCAGCATTGCAAGAGAAACTGAAGCATGCCGAAGAAGAGATCAACCGATTACAGTCACAAAAAATATATCTAGAACAACAGAAATCGCAAGATATGAACCAGCTACAAGCAGAAATCAAATCATTACAGGAAAGACTTGTGTCGTCTTCCCAAGAAATATCTCACCTAAATGATTCTGTGAATGTATTACACAAAGACTTGCACTTCGCGCGCGAGGAAAATATGCATCTCAAAGCACAGATTGATGGATTAAATAACAAACTAGTTGAACATGAAATAGAGCAGAGAAATATTACAAACTTAACAACAAAAGTAGCAAGCTTAGAGGCTGATATTAATCAAAAACATTTACAAATCGTCGAGTTGTTAAGTAAAGTAGAAAATCACGAACAACAACAAACACAAGTGCAATTTGGTTACGACGCTAAAGTTCAAGAAAGAGATTTGTACATTGAGAACTTAGAAACCGAGATAGGCAAATACAAGAACCGCATTTGTCGCCTCGAGGAAAGTATTTCTGTCATGGAAGACAGAAGACATTCACTAGAAAGAAAAGCTGATCAGTTAGGTAGTCAACTTCAAGAAAAGCAAAAGGCCTACACGGAGTACACCAGTCAGGAAGATGAGTTGGTTGGTCGACTAGCTGTTTTAATGGACCATGACAGGGTTCTTGAAAAACAGCTTTTTGAGATTGATAATGAAAATAAAGAATTGCAATTTAAGGTCCAACATTTGAACGAGGACAATCAAAAATTGAGAAAAGCTCTTTCTGAAATACAAGAGCACTATAACACAATTCTCGATAAAGCTAATAAACTGGACGCGGTGGAATCGCAAGTATCGACGTATCAAACTCAACTTCGTGATCTCGAAGCAAACTTGAAAAGAATAACCCATGATCACCAATCTTTAATAGTACAAAAGAAACAAGAAATCGAAGAACTTGAATCTGAATTCAACACTCAAATTGAGGATGCTATTAAAGAAAAGAAAGTAATAAGTGAAAAGTTTGAAAAAGTAAGTGAAAATGTGTCTCAATTAGAGGGTAAAATACGCGAGTATAAAACAAATATTGAAAATCTGAATATAGATATAGACGAACTTCATAGAATTAACCAAGAATTAGAAGACAAATATTCTAAGAAAGAAGAGATCACAACTCCAGATTATACAGAACAGTATATAGATGAGATAAATAAGTTAAATGCTATTGTTAATAACAAGAGCCAAGAAAATGTAGAATTAAATAATAAACTACAAATGCAACAGTCAAACAATATTACATTAACATCTAATATGGAGAGTCAAATATCAGAACTGACTGCAAAATTATACCATTCGGCCTCTGCATTAGAACAATTAACTTGTGAAATTCAATCTTTAAAAGAGACCAATGAAGATTTGCAAAACAAACTTTCTCAAAAAGATGATCAGATCAAAGAATTAAAAGAAAATCAAAAACTTACTTTTGAAATGAGCATACCTAAAACTGAAGGTATGATTATATCATCTACTATTGAACAACTGAGTGATGGTGCAAAGAATGTTGATATGTCAGCTCTCGAATCACAAATTCTGAGTGGAATGGATGAACCACACATTGAAAGTAAACACGTTACTAAAAAAGTTTCTGAAAACATACAAAAGCAACCTACAGGAGAAATGGGAATTGAAGAACCAATTATGGTAGCTAAAAAAGCATATGATTGCTACAAGAAAGATGATGATGACAATAAAACCCTAGAAGCAGATCCTTTTAATTCAGACGAAGGTTGGGGATTAGGCGAGAGTGAAGAAGTTGCCGACGTAACACCTGGTTTTTCACATTTACAAGACCAAATAAATCTGCTCAAGAAAGATAATAATGCTTTAAAAGCTGAACTCGAAGTAAACAACAGTAAACTACAAAAAGCTTTGAAAAAATTAAAAGAACTGAAAAATAATAATGTTTTGCTCAACAATGAACTTAAAGTAGCAAAGCAAATGTCTCAAACCTCCTTTTTCGATAATGCTATGGAAGATGAATTACGACTAAATGTTCAAGAGCTGGACAAGAAAATTGAAGAACTCAACACAGATATTCTTAAAGAAAGACGAGACAAAGAATCTCTGAGGAAACAAAACGAAATCTTCCAAAACGCAAATGATAGATTAACTGAAATGAAAGAGAAATTAGAAAACGAAATTGAGTTATGGAAATTCAAATTTAAAGAAGCTAATGATAAACTTTCGACAATGCATTGGGGAGGAGACACGAAGGATTCACAACCAAAACCACGAGAATCCTCTGAACCAAATGTTGATGAAAATAAATTCAGAGAAGAACTTATTAAAATAGAGAGAGAGAATGATGAATTACAGTCGATAGTGGATCAATTAAATTCTCAGAATAATGAATACCAGATACAACACACATCACTTAAGAATGAAATCAATAATCTTAATAATATATTGCAGCATAACCAAAGAGAGATTCAAAACTGTGAACTGCTCAAAAGTCAACTTGACGAGTTACATAAAACAAATAGTGAACTGTCGAAAACAAATGAACTTTTAACAGAAAAGTTACAAAATATTGAAATCCAATATAAAGATTTGTCACAGTCCTATGAAAAATTAAATACTATCTATGAAGAACTGAAAACAGACTATGAAAATGAAAAAACTACTTTAGTAGAGCGGCATTTTAGCTTACAAGAGGAGATTTCAAAATTAAAACTATTGGAATCTGAGGCTAAAAACCAAATATCTTATCTACTTTCTGAACTAGAAGATGTAAAATCAAAATTACTTTGGCATGAAGAACAAGAGAGCTTGAATAAATTACAAAGTGTGGATAGTGTAGCTCTGGCTGAAAAATGTAATGCTATAGAACAGTACTGTGGAAAGTTGAAACAAGAATTGGATGATGCTAACTCGAAAATATTGCAATTAGAATCAGAAAACCAAAGCGTAAAATCAAAATTACTTTGGGATGAAGAGCAACAGAGCTTGGCCAAATTACAAAGTGTAAACAATGTAGCTTTGACCGAAAAATGTAATGTTATGGAGCACCATTTTGCACAATTGAATCAAGAATTGGATAATGCAAACACGAAAATACTGCAATTAGAATCTGAAAACCAAAGTATAAAATCAAAATTACTTTGGCATGAAGATCAACAGAGCGTGGATAAATTACAAAGTCAAGACATTACAGCCCTTGTTGAAAAATGTAGTGTTCTGGAGGAGCATTGCGCACAATTAAAACGAGAATTGGATGATGGAAACACGAAAATATTGCAATTAGAATCTGATAACCAAAATATCAAATCCAAATTACTTTGGCATGAGGAACCACATGGCGTGAAAGAATTACAAAGTGTGGATAGTTTAGCTCTGGCTGAAAAATGTAGTGCGATGGAACAGCATTGTGTACAATTAAAACAAGGATTGGATGATGCGAACACAAAAATACTGCAATTAGAATCTGAAAATCAGGAATTAGTACAGAAGTCCAAGGAATATAAGGATCTAATAAACGATTTAAACATCAAGATGCAAAACTTGAATGGTGAAAATGATAATTTGCTGTCGACTGTTGCCGAGCTACGTTCTTCAGTATCAAGCGCCATTGATCAACGTGGCTTTGAAATTGCAGAATTGTGGAAACAGCATCTGGCTCAAAGAGAAGCTGACTTCCAAAAGATAGAATCAGATTTGAGGACGCAATTAGGCGCTTCCGAGGCAAAATATGAGCAGTTACTTGAAAATGTGCAGTCCTCCAGCCAAGAAGAAACTAGTAAATTGATTGTAATTGAACAAGTTACTTCATTACAAAATAAACTAGAAGACAAAGAAGAGCATATTCGCGACTTAAAAATTAAATATGCTGAAGTCATGAATCAATTAGATTTGTTACGTTCGGAAATGGAAGATGAAAAAGTTGGCCATGAAAATAAATTATTAGAACAACAAGAAGAATATGAAAAAATGATTCAAGAACTTACAATTAACAATCATAAACATAAAGAATCATATGAAGAAACTTTCAAAAATATACAAAACGAGTTAATTATATTCAAAACAAATAATGATGAATTAAATCAGGTTATTGGGGATTTACATGTTAAAATAAAAGAAGCCGAAGAGAAAGTTGTGGAAGTGACGAATCAACTGCGAATGAAAGAGAGTGAAATATATCAAAAGACACATGACTATACCTTAACGTTAACAGAAAGAAATGAGGAATTTGAGAATGTTAGGAAGCAGTTGATTGAATATGAAAAAAGAGTAGAAGATTTAAGTTTCGAAAAAGAATCTGAATTAGCTGTCCTTAGGTTAAAAATGCATGAAAATGACAGTCGTCACGAGCAAATAAGTAATGAAGCCGATGCAGAAAAGAAAAACTTGATAGAAGCATTGAACGCCAAGATAATTGAATGTACAAATCTCAATAAACAAATAGTTGACTTAAACAAGGAATTGGAAAGTCATTCAACGAAAGCTGCGGAAATGCAAGCAGCATTAGAGAACCAAGAGATTGAAATAGTTGGTCTAAATGACGAGATTACGAATTTACAGAATATGATGCGATCGTCCAGTGCTAAGATACAAAAACACGTTTCGTTCGCGTCTGATACCAAACCTGGTGCTGAAGGAGAACAGACTGAAAATGTTTTGAATAGGGACCTGTTGGATGCCGTGCCCAGAGCTGAGCTAGACTTGGCTCTGTACATGTTGCATCAGAGAGATGTTCGGTGCGAGGAACTCACGATGGAGCTTGGACATTTGTTGGAAGAGCGAGATACGTTACAATTGCGCTTGTCAGACTGTTTGCGTCTAAACGAAGATATGAAGAATAAATTCAAAATGGCAGGATTTGATGAGTCGATGAATTCCAGTCAGGAAACTATATCGGAGCTGCCGAGCTTTACCGTTGAGAGAGAGTTCGTTGACACGCATCGCGGGCAGACGTCTCGAAGCAGTAGTATAAGTGATCCGGAAGGAGAAAAGCCGAAGTTACAGGCCAAGTGAGTAAAGATTATTTTATAACTAGATCTTTTTCAGATTGAAATCAGATGAGTCTAATAAAACGATCAGAATCGGAAATGCACTTGCAGTGATATAAAACAAATCGAAATTTTCTCCTTTCACGTGTCGTAGCGCAAGAGTTTATCCTAGCCAGGCTCATCAGTATTCACGTATCAACTCACAATATGACAACCGGTCGCAAAATGTCCAGTTCTCACAACTTCACATAGGGACAAATTATTAAAACGACAATTTAAGCGAGGTATCTGAAGGGCTACTATGACATCTTATAGCAATTCTTATTCCACTGAGTGAAAGAGATGGTGCTAGACACCTTGTATAGCTCTGTCTCTTTCCCTCAGCGGAATAAGAATTGCTTTAAGAGGTCATAGTAGGGCTACTGATCCTTAGTAAAAGACAATAAAACTGGCATACTCTACGCAGGTTGACGGAGCTGCGCACAGTACGCCACAGCCGCGACGTGCGACTGCGACAAGAGAGCGAGCAGCGACAACTCGATCTGCGATTGCTGCAGCGAGATGTCGCACATCTGCCGCCCGAGGCTGTCGACCAGCTAGCTCAAGCGCATCACACGCTTTGTAAGTCATGTCATATTATTATTATTAAGTTTGACGCAAAGCAGCTTCGTTGGTCAAACTCCAGGCCGTGTCGACGGCGCGTTCGTGTTTCATGTGCACCTCTAAAAGATGGCAGCAAACCTGAGGGGAGTCAGCTTGCCGGGGCTATGGGTTGTCCGAAAGAGATACCGCGGCCCCGACACAAAAGGCAAAATAAGTAACATGGATGTGTTTTAGTTATTTGAATACACAACCGGAAAAAAAATGCCTTCTACTGGAAACTAATATCGTTTTTAATAAACTGTTCTGTTGTTTCCAGCTCGAGATTCTCAGAGTACGTCAACTGTGCTACTAAACTGGCTCCGAGGGAAAAGTACACCTAAAGTAGTCCACATGTGAGTCGCGCATTTATCGTATAGGTTATATTAGTGTGGTTGAAAACATGAAACCAGCCGTCCTCGAACTCCGATGAAGTTACGTAGGAAACAAACACAGATACTTCCTTGTAGGTAAGAGACTAAAGCTACAACGACCCCTGTTGAAAATAGTCCTCTCTGCTTTTACTTGCATTTATCAAAAGAGCCACCACTCAGCACATCACAATTTTCAAATGTTTCACTAAAACATTTAGTTGTAAATTGTGCCCTTAGAAACTTGCCAACGAAAAAAATCAAATCATTTTACCAGATCGATTTATTTTTTCGACAATTCATTTTCATAACTAAATCTTCCATCTGTAACCTAGTACAATAAATATAATGTAACTTTTAAAATAATGGTCTGGTATGCGAGATTTGGTAATACGATTCTTATGTCATGCAAATGGGTTCGTTTGAAGTTGACCTGCATAGCACGATTATTACAAATTAATGCGTAAAAGGTCTAAATGTAGAGAGGCATATTGCACATAAGAAATTTAGATTGGCAAGTAACGAACGAACGACGAAATACTTCATTAACAGTTGAGCTTATTGCATTCCTTCACCTTACCTATTTTCTTTGTCTTATTTCCGCATTTTGTTTTAGACGATTTAATGTATTAATTAGTGATGCTAGACGCAAAACATTGTTCTACTAAACTATCCTATTTATTATTTTGTTTTATGTTCTTGTTATAGTTATTATTGATTTTTAATTAAAATTGTAATGTCATCGATACCTACGATTACTGGGATCATTTGTTAATTTATGAAATTGATATTTTCCAAAGGATTGAATCGTGCCTTTTCATTCTTAGGTCATAATGTAAATGTTATCGTTGTTCACGTTAGCTGTTCACACTTGTAACATGTATTATTAAAGTTCGGAACCTGTATAATTTATGTATATAATCGACGGATCTATGTGAATAAAGATCCTTGTATATTGAATTTGTAAATTTGTTTCTTGATTAAACAGAATTCATTTGATATGTTTGTTTTTTTGTCATCCTTCAGTTAAGGAGGGAAAGGGTATTTTTTTTAATCGTTGCCCCACACTAGTATTGATGTATCATTAAGTTACACACAAAAACAGCTAGATCCATAACAACTACCTGTAAGCCATACATATATTTGTTCCGTGCGAGGTTTATGTGGTGTTCACTATAACACTTGTTTGATTTGGTGGTTTATATTAAACTAGCGACCCGGTACGTGCTTCGCTACGTATTTACAAAAAAATTAGATGCAGCGCCATCTGCTGGACAAAATTGTGAATCTAAACCATTCCCAGATCCCCTTGAACACACACAAAAAATTTCATCAAAATCGGTCCAGTCGTTTGAGAGAAGTTCAGTGGCATACACACTCACAGAAGAATTATATATAAAGATAAAACACTATATGAACAGTAAGCAGCGTGCAACTCGAAGGGACCGCCAAGTCGCCAGGAGGGCTAGTTTAGGACTAATCGGACGTAGCCGTCGAGTTGCTTGCTACGTTTAAGCTGCGACACGCAGCGCAGCAGTCGATCACTCAACCACTGCGCTAACCGTGCCGTCAACTGATGGTTTTCTGCATTTATCTCCACTGTTATGCAACAGTGGCTTCCATGATGCTATAAAGATTGACAGCTGAAAAGTAGCTTTATATGTAAATTGTTATCTATTAAGCCAATTTGATTGGGTTTCTTTTTTTATTAAATACGACAATCAAGTGTGATGTTCTTGTATTGTTTGTGTTAGGATTGAACCTCATCTGCGAAAGCAGATGGCGCGGCAGCACTGGCGGTGCGTTGGGCCGCACGTTGTTTCTCTCGTTATAAAATGACGTTTCTGAGGTCCAGAAAATGATGGGAGCATGGAAAAAGCGACTCTGTGCTTCCAAATGAGGTTCAACTCAAACAGTACCTGCAGAGAGGGTGCATATATTTTTTTATAAAATGAGAACATAGTTATATATTTTGATTTTTTTATTACTTTTTCTTTAGATATTTACACTCTCAACAACTTAATTTTTACTATAATCCAATATGTCACTTAAATATAGTAAATCACAATATAAAATCAAAGTAATGAAAATGTTCTTGTCATAATTACTTTTAGAATTTTGGTCCTTATAATATTATTGAAGTATATTCATATAAATCGCTCAAAGCTCGTCTGTTTGAGCTGAGTAGCTCTAAAGCTTTTTCTCCTCTGTTATAAATCGCATTATAGGAAAATACAATTTTCCTTAACATATTAATAATCTAAGTTCATAATAAACATACTAAATTTCTTACACTATTTCGAAAAAGCCAGTCCAAAAGCCAAATAGCATTTAATATAGACTAACTTCGTAATGCGTATGTTTTCCCACATAATTTTATATACAAGTTAATATATTAAGCATATATTTCTATAAGGCAGTATGTTTATGTCTGACACTGTATGTACTGTTGAGATACCTAAACATTAGGTATGATCCTACTCCACAACCAAGTTTGTGCAAATAAAATATATATTTTTGCATTGAAGGGTATCGCTTATCAAATATAGTTATTTAAATATTTGAAGGTATTGTATCAAGTCTCTGAGATACTATATCATATATATATATGAATCTATGTGTTCTTTAAAAAAAAATACTTGTTTAGTAGTGTAACTTATGGCACCACATGCTTACAGCATAACTGCAGTATACTATATTTACATGTTATTCTAAAATATGTACATCAACACCAGATCCTAAATAAACTTATTTTCTGTACGAACAATCAGGCGTATGTGATATAACAAGAAGTACGAAAACTATAAAAATATAAACGCAATACCTTACTAAACATTACACGAGACACTTCAACATTCTGCCCGGCTCTCACATACTCATGGAAGACATTGGAGTGATTTCTTGTTCACTTTATATATAACTATAAAAAACTTAATGTGCACGTAATTATCAGAGTGCAGTTAACTAACTTACAATATAACTAATATAAACTTATTTAAATTTTAACCAGCACTCACTGTTTACTTGTGCGCCACCCGTACTTAAACAATTAACACAGACATATAAAACTAAATATGAAGATATTGTATCACAATTTTTAATTAAAGTTACGAGCGCTTCGATAATTAATTAGTCTAGTCGAAACATTAAGTACAAATAGTGGAACTTGTTGACTATTGCATGTGTGTATAGTTCAGATGGTTCTAACATAGGAACGATCGCATTGATTATAACTAAGTGCTAACCTAAACATCTTAAGCATGGATCACATTGTTTTTTTGATTTTCGTTTAGCAATCAGCCGAAATGGTCTCGCATAGTACTTCTAAGTTAACATATTATGACTCGAAGTGACTATGATACAAGTTAAATTATAATTTATAACACTTATCACAATATTTTATGAACTAATATGTAAGGAACAAAGGTAATAAATCAATTTGCTTACATACATAAGTTTAAAAGTGCTATACCAAAACAAAAATATACAGCCCCTTGCCTACATTATTACCTATTTTATGAATCATGTAAATATTATTTGCAGTTGCACGGTTAATTTTATACATAGTTCTGACTCCGTAGTGTGTTATAAATATAATATGTAAATGAACGTAATATTAGTTTTTACAATACACAAGCGTAATTTATTGCCTTCCCCCGATACAATAACGTAAATCTGATGTCATTTATTATTCCTGCAAGAATTTCGCAAAACAAATGTATTAAAAAAAGAACAAAACAAAAGTTTATTAATGTAAAATCCCAAGTGATTGAAAGTGAATCAAGTTGAAGGTATTGTATTGGCTTACTTTTCTTAACAGTGATTGAATCAGCTGATAAATGTCCTACTAACATACATTATATACTTGCATAAAACTACTATATTTAATTACAAAATAACTGAAGAATTGAGTCAGTTCATGTTATAAAATAGAAAAAAAAATGTGAAGCTAACTTTGGTCCCATACGAACATGTAACAAGGTAATGACTATTTGTAACAGCTATTTTATTGGCAAACTATTACAGATTTATAAGAGCTCTCGGCAGGTGAAATTGAAGCTTAAATTATTAAGAGGTAGATTGTAATTTCAAGAACCGTATAAACTAGAACTGAAAGTTTTATCTAAAGTAAACTCGTTCAATGCAAAACAGTTTTTAGTGAACGCATAGACTAGAGGCAAATTACAGTAGCACGCAGGGCTTACACTTATTTATTATGTATGCGCAAGATGCGATTAGTAAGATACGTACAAAATTACCTACGTTAGAGACATATGATTGTCAGTCTTGGGTTCAGTCCTTGATCACGGGCATCTTGAACTTTTAGTTTAAAGTATTTTCGTACTAATGCACCGTAATTAAAGCAATTTTCGGCGACGTGGGGGTGAACACGGGGTTCAGAAGTGCACGTCGCGTACGTCGGTGGGCGTGGCGGCGCTAGTGTGCGCCTTGTCCTGCGTCGGCGGCGGCGTCCAGCCCGCCGACTCCCGCGCCTGCCCGTTTGGGGCAGTCCCGCTGCGCTCCTCGATCATGTTCTGCACCATCTCCTCGATCTGCTCAAGGCATGTCTGGAGGCAGTCCTGTAATAAACATTTAACGTTAGCACATTGCAGCGAAGTTGAGTTCAATTCAACGCTACGGTAGGCAACGCACGCCTGAGAATGCTTAGATTAGACAAGCTGAACTAAAGCGAGACGTCTACATTTACTCGGACGTAGTAATCAATTCACAATCTCATGTGAATTAGTAGTTTCTAAACATAGACTCGCTAACTAGACTGGGGTAGTAATTGATAGAAACTAACCAAATCGATGCGCGTGAGCTCGTGCAGGCGCGGCAGATGGCCGTCGAGGCCGAGCCCGCGCAGAGCCGCCGCGATGCTGCACGAAGCCAGCGTGCTCGCAGAGTACAACGTGAACTCGTAATCTGCAACAAACAAACAGTAAATATAAAACTCATAGATTACAGAAACTAATGACCGGATTCGGCAATCCGACGTCAACCCACCGAGCTCTATGGTTACATCAATTAAAATTACCGTTATTTCAGTGCTCTGATTATTTAATTAAAACAACAGACCGTTTGTGTATTTCAACCGCAATTGGATCTGGATCAGCTTAGAAGCTAATTTAAAACAAAATTTTCCTGCAGTGCTTCCTCATGGCATTCACATCTGAACGTTAAAATTTGAAGTAGGTACATCAAGTGTAGCGCGTTAGCTTTTCATGTAGGCGACGTCCGTAGTCGGTGCGAATACGTACGGCGATCGTCGGCCGTAGAGGCTAGAGGAGTGGGGCATATCCGGCAAAAGAAATGTTCCTTTCTCTCTCGCGCAGGTTGTCAGTCTCCTGCGGAGAGTGCAGCCTCAAAGGAGCCGGCACCCGCCCTCGCGGCCGCATTCCACAAGCTCGCTCCTTCGCCTCACTTGAATATTTCTCACGGGCTTACTTTGGCAAAACCATTATACCAACATACATCATATAAGTGCACGTATGTAAGCTGATATTGAGCGAACACTGGCTGTGTTTTGTATGAAATACCTACACGAACAAGAATATCAGACAGGAAAAAGACACAAACTATAAGTAAGCATAATAAGTTGGTATTTATGTAGATAAATATTTCCATGGCCTCTCATTACATTACCTACTCACATGCCCTCTGCCCATGGATTATGTTTTTTAAACAGGAGCAATTCAATGCATTGAGATTGCAAAGAAATAATTGCTTATGGTACCGTATCTCGAACCATATCGAAATTGTTACTGGTGATCTAATTGGTTATCTACCTACTTTGATTTCCGCGTCATCATCGTTAATTTACACAATCAATTATAATTTTAGATGTAAAGACATTGTCTAATGAGTTCTTTGTATCCAAACTATGATACCTTTTAATTCATTGTATTTTTAACCTCCAGTCATAAAAGAAGAGTGTTATAAGTTTCAAGTATGTATCTGTTTGTCTGTCTATCGCATCATAAGCTCCTGAACGTTTTTTAAAGGCATTTTTATGATTAACACATGAGAACTTTCGTATTGTAAATACATTGTAATCTGCTACGTAATCTATAACACCTAAGCTTTATACTAAGTACATTATTTTAACGGACTTGACCAGTAGTTATTGAGTTCAGTTCACAAAGCATATCACTTGATAATGTAGCAGGAAAATCAGCTGCATGACCTTGCCGACTTTATGCACTAATCCACCTAATAAGCTTTAGTGTTAATTCGATAAACATGCTAATACAAAGCTTTGCTGATGGTTGCTGCGAATTATAAAATGTGTTCCCACGCTATATTAGAGTGAGATAAGAACCTCAGTATGGAACTACAAATGCCCACAAACTTGAAGATGCAAACAATACGAGTGAACCCCACAAGGCCCTCCATTCATCATTAAGTAGATTCTATTATACCAACCAATGTATGGATATCGAACACTCTTTCAGCTCATTTAAAAGATTTATTTTCATTTTTTTTATTTGCATGTCGGCAAACCCGAGATAAAGGGAACGGGCAGAGGGAACGTATAAAAAGAGAGAGATGAAACAACGAAAGCGGCCGCTCACTCGGGGTATTTGCATAATCTGATGTTAATCAAACAGCGCAGTGCCCGGTGCGCGTCCGAGCCGAGCGCTGCCGACTGCGCCTGCGAGGAGCAGCCTTTGTCACGAGCGCATCAAGATCTACGGCCATTTCGATGCTGAGTGTGATGACTGCACATTGCACAGTACCAAAACGTCCTAGCACTTCAGCGGCACAGGACACACACGTAGCGGAAGTGAGCCCGTCCTTATTAGCCGTGATGCGACTGCTGCGTCACGAGCTAATATCACTAATGTACACTTTCTAGAGGAAGCGGCGTAGCAACGGTCCCACCGCACTTTGGAGTGTATGTAAATTAATAAAATTGTGTTCTGTGTCGCCCCCTCGTAGACAGCCCGTGGCCAAGTAGGGCCTGTCTACGCACGGCGTTTCTTCCGTTTCTCGATTCTGTATCACTTTGAAAGTTCGTTGTGCGAGAAATGAATGATGTAAATTATTCCGAAAATACTTTGATGACTGAATGCTTAATCGTGACTAAGTAGTTATAACTTTTTGGCGCCTAGGTAAGTTGCTATATATCACAATCGTAAGTTTTACGATTAATGACGATGGCAGTGACATAATGATCATGATGATTGCCCTTGAAAATGAAGTACATGTAATAGGTGTCGTCGGCAGTCCGCACAGGTACTAGTCGCACGCGCAGTCGATTCGCGAGGTGAACGCTCCCACAAGGCCGGACTACTCGTAGGTATTCGTTTGGAAGTGGACTGAAATGACTCTAAACTATTACATAATCGACAACTATTCGGATAGACACTGGCGTGTTCTTTAATTGTTATAAATCAATTAAAATGCATTGCCATAAAGCACAAAAAGGCTGTGAATCGTAGTCATGTGAACAACTGACTATTTACTCGGAGATTTAATCGATTTATCTATAATCGGGCATCGCTAGTGCGGAGATACTAC
This sequence comes from Ochropleura leucogaster, assembly GCA_958449745.1. Lineage (NCBI taxonomy): Eukaryota > Metazoa > Arthropoda > Insecta > Lepidoptera > Noctuidae > Ochropleura > Ochropleura leucogaster. Next base: position 8,227,987 of record OY288206.1, read on the forward strand.
ACGCGGCATTCATTGCCCACCGGAACAAATACCGCGCGGCCCCCGCGACAGCGTCGGCGACGATTGCTATCCGATGCGAAGCGCTCACATGTGAAAGAAAATGTCCGACGCAGATAAGATACCTGTCTCACGCAATATAGGCTGGCGTCACACCTCGCATTGCACCTATGAGAACTACTTCTCTATTACTCAATGCCCTTATCACCTTTCAACCTATATACTCGCAAAAACGACCCTAAACGAAGAGACAACAGTTTTTAAAACAAAATATGTATATCATCACCATCGGGGAGTCGGCGAGAGTTGTCAGCATTAAAATAACCCATTACAAATTTAATATCCTGACGAGTTATGATTCCAGAGTAAATTGTGCCATTCAAATAATGATACATAATGCGGGTTCGCTCGATACCGCGAAACGTCAAGTCTACGCGGTCTCACCGCTGGAGGGTAGTACAGACACACTACACTCACGTCACACATACGTTCTTTATACAGAAATAAACGCATGGTATTATTCACAATCCATCAAAGATAATGGTCTGTTGTAGTTTTCATTTTGTGGTGACATGAGTACCGCGGTATTTCTGAATTAGTTCGAAGTTTCAAGATCATCCATATTTCATAAATGGAAATTTGTAATGTTGCGCACTCGGTTGGTTACATTAGCGGAGGAGATTTCATTCGCCTCGGACTCACAAGTGAGAGATGATATCCGAGAAGCAAGTGAAATAAAAGAGCTGGAGCGTGAACTTCTTGAACAAAAAACAATACGACAGCGGCGGCGAACAACAAAAACCGTTGCACAAAAACATATGATCCCATGAGGGTAGCGGGGGCTGGCGAGGCGCGGGGGCCGGAGTCCCGAGGCGTGCTGGAATGCGCTCAGGCGAGCGGCGTGGGAGGCGCCGGCGCGGCCGCTGCCAGGACACACACGCCGCCCTCGCCCTCGCGCCCTCCGCGCATAGCCCTCACTGTAAACAAACCTATTCACATCTCGCTATGCTCTCTGCGAGCCGCCGGCGGACGATAACCATCTTCTCTACTAATAAATTGACCTACACCATAACCTAAACATTCTACACCTAATAAATAGGGATTCGATATCCAGTTACCCAATAAACAAGTTTAGGATATGCATTCATGCTTTTTTCTTTTTCATTAGCATTTCATCGAATTCAAACATGCTCACTGCCTGTGCCTATGTCTTTGATTGTTATTTGTCCTACATCTTACTAAGTATAATTTTTTTCCAATAATATACGAATGTAGCAAAGAGGCCATGAATTGTGTCATTTATCTACAGCAGTGATAAAACTGTAAAACGGTTGATACCAACTGAAAGGAAATTAATAACAATACAATACACGTCACTATGGAATTCTCCGGTTGCGTGAAGTTGGGTAACAACGAAAATATGAATAGAAAGGAGGTCTAAGGAAAGTAGAGTATTGTGAAGGAAAGGTTCAGTGACATGTGTCCGTAGACCAACGCGGCTCGCAGCGCAAGACGACATTGTCGTGACATGACGTCGTATCTAGATGCTAATTACCGTCTGCCGTTGGAAACAAAACGTTACATTCTCATTCAAGACAAGTGAACTATCTATGGAAGACATGATACTGCGACAGCCTGACATTGTTATTAGTAAGGATGTAATAACGATTTTTACATGAATCCGTGGCATCCTTTTTTTGTGGTGAATTTCAATAAGGAGGATTGCTAAGTGACCCTTCTGTTCATGTATTTGATGCGGACTGGTTATGACGGCCAAGTATCAGCTGACATCATCCCTATAGTTATAAATATAACGACTAAATGGTCGTGCAAGCGTAAGAAATACATACCTCTGGCAGCGAGAGAGATGAAGGTTTGTGCGTGCCTGTGCACCATCTCGGTGTTGACGAGGCCCCGCAGCGGTAGCCGCGACAGCAGCAGGGGCAGGAAATCATGCGCTGTCACTCCCGCCACGTCCCACTTTAGCTTTGACAGCACCAGCAGCTCCCAACTCTGTTGACAACGAAACAACACATTCATCAAGTGCTCTATAAATATGTTTATCAGTCATCATAACACCAGAAAGGTCAATATCGGTGCGCTTGTGGATAATAAAATAGCATTCCTGTCGCCACATCCGCCGCTATAATCACTAACTCGCCGAGTTTCGCTCGACTTCCCGGAACGGAGCGTAGGTAGTCCCCGGTGCTGCGTTGTGCAATCAAATGAACAATGTTACAGTTTTAGTTCATGTTTTGTTTAGTCTCATTTGGAAACAGAGTTACTAATTGGCCCACCATTGGTATTTGTATCGACAAGTTTAGCACCGAAGGATCCTGTCTTTAAAGCAAGATTATTCCGAGCTAAAAGGCTGTTTTCAAGTATGACAAGCTTTTGAGGGATCAGGTGTCCACAATTCCTCACATTTTTAACTTTAGTATTCACGTAAGAGAGATGACGTGCACCCTTCCTTGCCATTGCCTAAATATTAGATAGTTTCTCAAAAATAGCACTCTTGTCCTATGGAACAAATGGCAAATCAAAGACGACAAACCTGTTTAACTTTATCAAGTCGTTATCTTTCGAGAACCAAGCTACAGTTGACCTAGATTGAAAACAACTTTGCTGTATCAAGCTTGCTTGACGCATTCATATATCAAATTCGTGCTGAATCTATAAGAATGTAGTAACAAGGCAGAATATCCCTAATATTTGGACGACCGTTTCATTAATAAGTAGATTATTTTGTGTACGTACACACTCGTACATGTACGCGTTGCATGTCCGTTGACAGATAATACTCGATGTTTACTTAACTCAATCGGCGGGGTCGACCGCGGGCGGAACGGCTGTTCCTTTGCACTCGACCGAATATGATTCTCATTTCGATGAGCGTAGAGTCTGCATTTGTTCAGCAAGGGCAAGCAGTTAGGGCATATAGATTCTCCGCGTATCATGTTTATGAATGAATGAAGTATCATCACTGGAAGTCGAATTAAATCGGAATGTGTATGTGTGAGAGTATGCATCACGACGTTACAATGACGCTATCAGATTTAATAAATAAGTATGAATAGGAGCATTTGCCAGTGAAGAGCAATATTTATAACGCGTTGACACAGAAGCTAAAAAGAGTAGGTGAGTAAAAGCGGTTAGTGACGCCAGTATGCGGGTCGACCGCGAAATGAAAATATTCGCTCCATCGTTTAACTTGCGACTGGTTAAAGCTCTTCGAAAACAATGCATTCATAAAATCTTCACCGCAAATGTAGGCGCAGGAGACAGATAGGCGGATCTATTGGAATGACAATATTTTGAAAAATAAAAAAATAGTTATGATTTTATTAGTCTCTAGGTTCTGAGCCCCTATCAGCTGATCATATATATTAGCTGAGCGATTCTTGTGTGCCGGTGTGAACACACGACACACATGTGTGGAGTTGGTCCACCCGAGACGGATGGAATGCAGCTCGTAAAGTTGCAGGCGAGTGTTCATTAGAGTGGAGGAGGCCGGGCGGCGCGCGGCGGCCGGGTGCGGCGGCCGCAGCAGTTATCGAACCACGTTACAGCCAATAAAGCGAGCTATGCAAACAGCCCTCGTTGCCCGCAACACACTCGCTGAATTCCACACTCGGTTCCCATGCTTTATCCAATTTCATCGAACGGTGTGAATGCGCCGCTATTAGAATCAAACAATGAGCACGGTGTCGCGTGGCCACTAAGCTTATGAGACTAAACAACTTCGGAATTTTCCAGATGCGGATGGGAACAGGCAGACTTACCGGAGGTTATTAAAAAAGTAATGATGAATTGAAGTATTTTATGCGTTATGGACGCGAACAACTTTTGAGCGTTAACACCTATGGAATAACCCAACCTGGGTAGGTAACCAGAGTATTATTACTATGCCTAATTGGAGACAGTCATCGATGAAAACCTCCGAGTGCAGTACTGAATACAAAATTGGCTGTGAGCGTACAAAACGTGTTGGGCATGAGCGATATCGCAATTCTTACGTAAGACATTATAACCATCAGCGCATTCCTGCAAAATGATTATAATGACAGTTACAAGTCCCGGCGTATGTAAATACGAAGCGATAAAGTGACAATGTGCAATACATTGTACAATGTTAAGATAGTTTAATAAGCTCATAAAATGCTTATTGAAAATGGGTTATAAAAATAGCGTAGTATAGTTAGTAAGACGGGTGTTTACGTGAATGTCGAGTGACGGCCCCAGGCAGCACAATGGGCGCGACTCGGTCCACATCGCGATGCTCTCTAACCACAAAATTTTCATTTTTTCTTCCTTCACGGCCACCGCCCGCATAGGACGAGTTGTTCAACAAGTACCCATTGGAATTTTATTAGCATGGAAGGTACCTTTTAGCGGCGAATTGTTCAATATTAGCAAGTTATTGCTCCCTCAGCTAGTCTTCATGATTACAGAGTGGAAGAGGTTTATTGTATGTGAGCCACAGAATAGAAAATAGGAGGAAGTAAGCGACGTATGGGCGTGATGTTATTAAGCGAGCTAAGTGACACAATTTTCTAATGAGGCGACATCGGCGGCGCAGTGCTGCACCTTCACTCGTGTGCACTGAGGTTATCTGCGCACGCGCTCGTTAACACAGTTCTGCTCTAGCCTAAGTGTCATACTACACATACAGTTATCTGAGTGACTGATCGATTTCTGATCACATTGCGCAGGAGTCTGCAGTCTCGGAATAAAAAGGAACATAGTGACCAATCGGCGGGGCCTCGTAGAGATCTCGAGCAGAGAGGAATGTGACTGGTTCTCAGACTGTCCAATCAAATTGTTGGGTAAATGAACATTTTGATAAATCACTGTTCAGGATCAACGGTTTATTTAAAGATCTAAAATCAGAGCTTTAGTTCGATTCTTAGAAGTTAGGTACACAATAAATTCCTTTGACACCAACATCTAAAACTGCATCAGGTAGCAACAACAGATATTAATAACCGTTATAACATTACAACACAAAAACTGTATTAGATAATTATGACATAATAGTTGTCGTGAGTGTTTCTTTCAACGACTGTTCTATGTACTATCGAGGACATCGACACCTGACCACTTTTCAATATTATTATCAGAGCATAAGGGTGAAAAATAGTCAGGCACAAGTGCCCTCCATGGTACATAGATGGTGCTTAGAAAGTACTTATAGTAGCTTGCACAGGCAATGCACACAAGTAGTCGTTTTGTTCTGTCGCATTAGTTCTTAGTTCGCGGGGGAAGTTTCATTTGCACCGGAAGCAAGCAGCGCCGCGCCGTGAGATCGGCAAACAACGCGCGTTCGTGCTAATATGCTCATTCCACATATTCTAAACAATAATTTCCTTTAACAGATTATAGCATTCCACCATATATTATTAGAACTTTAAATAGAGTAGCCCCGTATAACTAACTCGTAAATTCCCTTTCTAAAATTGATGACGGTCTGCACCACAATCAAACCAATATGGAATTTATGGCTTCGAACTTGATGATGCCTGTAATAGTTCTCATTAAAGTCAAATTTTAACCGTAAACGCAATATTGAATAGTCTTTTGACAAACTGGCACCGCGGTCGTAAACTTATGCTTCAATTATAATAAACGTTTACAGTGGTAGTGTGGATGTGAGAACGCGCAGGTTTTATGGGCGAGCGCTGAGCGGCGCGGGCGCGGCGAGGGCGCTCCACGCCGAGAGCCCCGCACTCAAGCCGCTCGGATGCCAGGACGTGCTCTTTTTGCTCCAGGAGTGCGCCCGCGCGACCGTCGGCCAACTAACAACTTCAACAATCAAATCTAACCGATTGTTCACTCACACTCATCGACGATACGCGACGTCGACACACTTAGTTCCCCACACTCTATAGATCTCTCCGACATACACAATCGTAGACATAGAAAAACATCTGCAGGTTAATACACTAGCTTCCATCGAGTCGACTTAGGTTTAGATAAAAACTTAATTAAATGGCGCACACTTCTATTAGCTACACTTGGATGAGTGGATATAAAGATGAGCATATTTTTAGTACTCGATGTATGTATTATGTGCAGGTACCGTTGTTGCGATAATATGCGAAAGATTCCAAAGAAATGATAAACCGATGATTATAATGATCTGCAATCGGTCGTTTTTTTCTTTATCGACGACAAAATTATCACAAAATGCTGTTGATTGGTTAAACTGAAGCGCCTACGACATTTCGTAGCGGGTCTACGAAAGTGCTACGAAGCCGATTTTACCTGCGCTACAGAGAATCGCTTGAATAAAGATACATAATGACAAGTTACCTACAACGTACCGTATGCCTGCACAAATGCAAAAAATATATTTTCGGGTACGTTATTGAATTTAGTGGTAGGTCATGTCATGCATGCAATTGTCGTGTGTGTATCATGTATGTATGTACACGAACTACACGAATTTTATGTAAATTTTCTTTTTATTTTATGATTTCCATGAATGTTAAGGTTAAATTTCGTAAAATATCATGAACAATTTATTTATTATTGATATTAAGACGCGATAAATTTAACAGGTATAGGCAGTCATGAACCGCATGACTCAGTGAATTAACATAACGCGTATATTGCAGATGAACATTTGCAGAGTCCCACTCACGACTGAGGTGTAAAAAACTCAATCGTGAAAAATTAAAAATACCTAGTCAATTCAAACGTGCGATCCATTTACGAGCGTGGAACTCTAGAGTCAGCGAAGTTCGTGAGATGAGATTAGGTGAGCGGTCGCGTCTTGTGGCGCGTGAGAAAAAATAAGCCGCGTGCTTCGCCTGTAATTGGTCTGATTGAAACGCGAGCCTCGTTCGGCGGTTCTTCCGAGAAGGCGTCGGCTCGTTAGGGGACACTGTCCGAGGGCAGCCCTCTCCCAGACCGCGACTGCAGCGCCGCGACCTGTCGCATTCCACGAGCACCGCTCGCCATACGCACCTACGGTATGTCGTATAATTACCATCATTTCGTATGGACGTTTATGGCGCCCTAATTTAGAGCAAGCCTTGTTACTCAGTGGTACTGAGTAACGTAGTAACGCAATGTTCTGCACTGACTCAGTACGAGCTTCGAGTTAATCAATAAGTTGCCGTTACTAAATACTGGTAGTGTCTGCAAGTGCAAACGCGGAATGCACTTGCATGGCAGGCAGAACGAGTCGAGTATATTATGACGCGCGAAAATGTGGTGTGCACTTATTATCTACGGGACGAGCGGCGACGGCCGGGGCCCCGGCGGGTGGCCGCCGCGCCCGAAATGCAGCGCACAGCCAACACGTAATACGTTATATTAAATGCAAATACCTACTACACAAGTCTACACATCAAATAATATCGCTCGCCTTCAATTACTATCAATCTGGCCATGTCTACGCATAACCTAACTGTTCGTAACGGTACTGAATTATTGAAATAGATAAGCCAAACAAACCTAAATGCCAATGCCCTTTATTAAGATTAGGAAAGTTGTTCACGTGAGTACAATGTTGCTAGTCACTGCACAAGACCACTTTGAGTAATGATTTACTAAGAGAACGGTACAAGCGGTGTCAGTGTCGGAACTATGACAGCTGAACAATCCAAACGCAATATTGTACCCTAAGCAACAAGTATCTTAAAAAAGTTTAAGTTTTTACAATAACAATTCCATACGCAAACCTGCGCATGCTTTTAATGAAATATCTAAGTTATAATCAAGTGTTGAAACGTTTACGTTGAATAGTTACTACCTAACGAATAAACAACCTGTTATATAATACATAACTCGTAATCTTTCTGTAAATACGGATGAACCGTTCGCATTTTGCGGTTGGCTAACTATTATTTTTATAGAATAAGTGCCAACGTGGCGATAAAGGCAAAATAAGGAAAATATTGCTACCACACCCGGTAGGAAACACTGGTATCCCCATAGCCCACATGTATAGTATGCGAATTGTAAAGATCGTACTTGACCTTTTTATTTATTTTAAATGTAAGAGTGGCTATTAATATCAGTCTAGTTATTTATATCTGCGTTTCGTTTAGTCACCGATGTTGTCTATGAACGCTACAAACTCTAATCTTGTATTTTTAATTCTATTAGTCACGTCACGCAGAGAATAGCTAATTTGTTCACATATAGCCGACATGACAAGTAGTACATGTGGTGAGATACTCGTAAATCACAAATCATGTCGGCGTAGCGCCTACAGTCGATCACTCCATAGATATAATTAATGTTCCGACATAAAACTGGAATTCCAATCTCTCGCGGATGTTCAGAGCGCGAATGATTTAGAAATCAGCGGAGTGAACGACACGAAAGCACCTAGAAGAGCTAACTGCAAAATTAGTGCAAGCGCGAGCGCGATGCAAAAACTTAGCCACACGAAACTGCATGATTAATGAAATCAGCTGTTTCCCGAGACGAAGAAAGTTAATTAAATCTTCATATTACTTCATATGGCAGTGCGCGGAACGCCGGACGCATACTCCGAGTGCTATTGATGTAATTAGCGGTACGCAACAAATAGATTGATTGAAACGTCGATGACACCAGCATACGGCACGTTGTATTATCATGCGCTGACGTGATAGTTGCTTATACCTATTGGATTAAAGGCCAAAGTTGTAGGTACTCACACATAGGTCGGTAAGCGTGATACTGTTGGCGGTATAGAAGACTAGGAGCTCAGCGGGCAGAGCGCGCGCGCCGGGCTCACGCAGCTTGGAGGCCAGCAGCAGGCAAGCCGTGCCCAGCAGCTGCACCTGGTTCTTGCTGACTGCGCACGTGCTCAGGAACCGATCCAAGTAAGAGATCGCTAGTGGAAACACCTCCTCCTGGCACCCCTGGTCTTCACATACCTGCAGAACAAAAGAAACGTTATAAACTTCGAACGGAATCAAACGGACCAACTGTTTTGTTTCTTAGAAACTACGCGTTGTTACCGCACCCAGGCCATTGCTTAGTTTATCATCCGGAATTCCTGATAACCCATATATAAAATGGAAATACACACTTATTGCGATAAATACAGCGCGCGTTACTTTCCTGCAGCAGTTTACGTTCCTTATCAGCGTTAATGGTTCCTGAAAGTACTGGCCTAGCGCCGGAACTGTTCGTATTACACACCAATACTGGAACATTTAACTAAAATAGCTAATTTCGGAATTTAGGGATACAAGTAGCCATCTTGTTATTTTATTGAAAGATGCTGTACCTAAGAGACCCGAATAAAAAAACAGCTCGGGAGCACGCGTAGCAATAATCGCTACGAATTTGCTACGAACACATAAATAGTATCTTTTCCTTGTTGAATATTATAATACCTACCTGACTGCTAAGCAGATAAGGTTTTTAACATAGCTCCACATTGGTACCTACGTAATATAGTGCTGGATATGTGAAGGATCACAGTAAAATCAAATCATTTCTATAAACGTACCGCAGAATGGAAAGCAGGGAAAAGCGAAAGGAGATAGTTCCAAAGTAGTCATAAAGTAAGTACCTAAGTAGTTAGTGTCATGAGAGACGGAACGACTCAGATTGTTCCCGGCATAGTTTCGCACGGTAACGCGACTCGCGAACCGGCACGGATCCAATCGTATCACCGTGAAAACAAAACATGTAGGTACTATAACGTATAACCCGCTGCATACCGCTTAGAATCTCACGCTCCACCTCGCCCATAAGTAATTAACTACCTCCACCGACTATGTCCTGATTCTTAAGAGTTATATTCAACAATATCAATGTCGATGCATTCTACGAGTGCATCAAATAAGTTCAAATAACGACGAATCGTATTTAAACGAATAGATAAATAACGTTTACAGAATCAGAAAATCAAGTGTCTGGTACGGTTTTTACATCAGTAATTGTCGAGGCATAACGAGCGAGGGTCTTATGAATGGCACAGGCGGCTATAAAACAAAGCGATAATAGTACCTAATACCTTTTACTGGTAAATATCCAGAGGTAGCCGGCCCGTGGTCAATCTACATTTACTTCGTTAGGCAGATATAAAAGAACAGTCATCGACAACCAAATAAAAAGTCGCGATCGGTATTTAGATAGTGGGCAATACGAAATGTAATAATACAGATTCCGTGAACAATCCTTGGATCGTCATAATAATGCTTTTTGGGTGCGCTTGATGATTATACATAAAAGTTAATGCGAGCACGTTGGAGATGTCATTGACCCGACAGACTGAGGATCGTTTCGGTCTGCTTGTGCTGAAACGTCGGTATGCGACTAGTTTAAGTGCAAGCACGAGGTGAGCCGAGGTGGCACTGCGCCGGCTGACGGTGCCGTGCCGCGAGGCGCATGTGCGCTGTGCGGCGCCGGCGCGCACCGTGCGTGACGTCAGCGCGCCGGCCGGCTCCACGTGGCGCAGACACACTAACTACTCAACCATCTAAGCACTACCTACTTAGATAACTCGCCCTACAATGCCATCTGCTGCTACGACTGGTTTTCGGAACGGAACATTAAATTACGACATCCGGAACGTAAGCGAGCCAACTTTACTACTTACTACTAGTTAAATCCTACTAACTAAATAAGCAAACACCATAATAAATTACACGTAATGTAGGCCACTGAGTACGAACAATGACGTTGGTGTGCGCGCTAGTAATTATTTATATGTACATACAAGTAAAGATAAGTGCGCAGCGGAGCGTCAGCTGTGTGCGTGTCAAAATCAGCTGATTATTCAAATAGAACGAGCGGAGTCGCATCGGTCGGCGACCGCGCCCGCCCGCGCTGCGCCGGGGCCCCTCGCACTCAGCGGCTCGGCTAGTCAGCCGCACTGCGCACGCGACCCTCCACTACACACTCGACTAACTACCGACTGTACTTCGTGCTTGCTACTTACACCAAATAGCAAACTAATCTTCAACTTTTATCTAACACTGATCTATATTCTACAGATATTTAGGCTGAAGAAGACAGATATAGTATTGTTATTCTTATAGGATTCTAACATGTGGATCGAAACAGTGATCAGCTGATCGTGTAAACAAAGTCGTAACATCCAGCATTGGATGGTTGTGTTCGCTCAATCGCTTAAGAGTTTTCATGAACACCATCCTGCAACAACACAAATGCAGCACTCTTTCACTACTTGGGCATGGAGGACCAGCCTCCGAGGAGCTGAAGTGTCACAGAGGCGGCGCGAGCAAGGCGAGGGGGCCCGTCAGCAGACAGTGGCGAGAGCATACGAGGGCCACTGGTGCCGCCGGCGACGGCAGGGGAGTACCTACACGTGGCCGGAAAACGAGACAAAATGGCGATCGTTCGGGTTGCGCGATCCGCGGATGGAGCGGTGTGGGTGCGGCATGCGGCGCGGGTGCGCTCACCTCTAGCATCCACTCGGCGACGAGGCGGCGCATGTGCGGCGTGACCTCGGCCTGCACGGTGCCGAAGTAGTTGGCGGTGACGGCGTAGCGCTCCTCGGTGCGCAGCAGGTTGTCGAGCACGCGGCGGCGCAGCAGCACCGGGTCGGGCGCGGCAGCCCTGTGCCCGCGCGGGGCCGGCGCACGCGCGCTGTCTCCACTCTCGGGGCTCACGCGCTCCGCGCACAGCAGCTCCATGGTACACCGCACTGCGGCTTATTGACAGCTCGCGTCGCGGCCGGTGTCGGCGTATTGTTTCAGACAGCTGATCGTGCGCGAGCGGCCGGCGTGGAGCTAAGCGCGGAGTGTTGCGACCACGGCGAGTGCGCGAGTCGCAGTGAGCCGACTGAGCCGCCGGTAAGCGCCTCGCCGCCGAACATATGATCGGGAGGCGCGGGGGCAGCGCGCGCGCGGGCGGGGCGGGGCCCGTGAGGCCCGCACGCAGGTTTCTCCCATTCGACGCTCAAATAATAATACATAACATGTTTTCTTGCTCGCTCGCGCTCTGAAGTGCTTCTCACTCTGTCTCGATTCTTGCTTCTCATTCTATTAGGTACGAGTACCTACTTACTTACAATATAAGATGAATTCCTCGGATTTAATACAAACTTATGTAGGTACCCATACATAATAGCATAGTCCAATTAGTGGATCTGAGAACCCTCCCGTTGTGAACATTTTCAAAAGACCTACAGTTTGTCTTATTTACTTTGCGTCTTTTTTGCAGAAAAATCCAGTCGTGTTGTGTTTACAAGAGTGCAGCAATGTACTGACGGCATAACGTGAGAGTCGGCGCAGGCGGCGCTGGCGGCCAGGCGTGAGGCGGTTGCGGCCACTGAACTTTTCACATCGTCTAGCTTAGGGCGGCTGACAGTCTGTCACCTGTACTGTCACCGCACCGCGCCTGCTTGTCACCCCTTTCTAGCTAGACCCATTCCAAGGTTAGGTATTTTTGACAACAGTTCAAAAAAGTTTAATATGTCAACGTTTAAGGATGACGTCTATCGGTCGCTGTGAAAGAATAATCAATTATGCACCTACTTGCCTAACTTAACCAAATTAACGTAGACAATTTGCCTAGGTACCTACATATTTTTCTAAAAAGGAATAAGCATCATCAGGCATAGGTAGTTGCTCTATTTTCTATTACCGCAAGCTGCAGATTAAGTACCTAGGTACCTATTTGAAGTGAATTAATTAATCATAGTGCAGGCTATCCGCTTAGATAAGAATAGGAGACAAACACGTCACTTAACTACTGATAACAGCATGATTTCTGCTATCACCAAAACAATTCAATTATGTCATGTCGTTACTACATTTGGAATTTAAACAACACAAACAAGTTCAAACGTCTAACTTATTCCTTCGTCTCTCTCACACCTTTCTCCACATCACATCTGACATTGGTATTATTGTTGACGTCAAAACAACAAATATTATTTAATTACTGTGATTAAGTACGTACTTGCTAAATATTCGCCAGTGTTTGATAGTTTTTTATTACCAGTTTACACGTGTTATTGGCAAAATTTTGGTATGTATCTCTCATTTACAAAAGCAATTAATGAAGAGTTGAAGTTAAAACAACAATAATAATTGTCATTTAATAAATAAAACTAGTAGTTCACTTCTAGACTGTAGGCGCAAACTTGAACCTCAGCCTTGCTAAAAGGATGAGACCGCGTTCCGCAAAGGTAAGGTTTGCTAAGGTATAACTGTGTTGACCAGCTGATTGATTACTTATTAAAAAGTAGGTATAGCCCTTTTTTTCGTTAACGGATGGGAAATGATCAAATAACTTATCCCGCTCGGGGCGGAGCGGGGAGGAGTTTCAGACTTTTACTGACTAAAAGCCACCCATGTTCCTTCTTCTGCTCTATTATCCGGGGCCGTGATATCTCTTTTAAATAACCAGCAACCGCGGTAGATTTACCCCTGCTGGACGCTGTCTCACATTCTTCATTATTCTCAGAGCACAGAATATATAATAGTAGGTACTGCACTTAGAGTAGCTCGTGGCGTAATAATAGCCGCTCTCGGGTCATTCTTCACATGAATAGATGGGTGACCACCCATTACAAACCATTTCCTCCGCGCCTCGTAAAGCACAGTGAGCCGTTGACTTATCCCCAGGGTGTCATTTGTAGATCATTGGTTCTTTGGCAATCGTTATAGGTAGTCAGTGGCCCAAAGCAGACTTTTTGGGACTGGTTGTCAAGACAATCAGTAGGTATAAACAAAGGGGTATCGTACCTATTACCCATTTGGTACGGACTAGGTCGTGGGGGCCAGATATACAATCACTCCATGTAAAATACTGGTAGGTATTCAGCTGCGTCCGGTGAAACTGGTAGCCAACCTCAACATATTTGTGAAAAGGCTAGGCTGATGATGCTGACGATAATGATGATGATGAGGAAGTGGCGAAGGGCAGGGCGTTTTTGTGGGACTGTTTCTTTTAATGTAACGTTCAAAAAGTGCTGATTATCAGCCTAATTTGAATAAATGTCTTTTGATTTTTTGATTTCTCTATGCCAACCAGGTAGGTATCGAATCAGGAATGTCTCATGAACGGTTCAAACTGGGGAACAATACCTACCTTGTACCACGCTTTATAGAGTCAAGGGCAGGGCCTACCTATTTTAAGTTGTAGGTATTAGATAAGGATATATTGAAAACTGACGAATGCTAAGTTAGGTATTATAAAATTAAATAGTTAGGTTAGGTACATATTAGTAATTTAATATTGGATTTCACTGTACCTACCTAGAAATTAATTGTTGTTCGAAACAACAATGAATCGAACAAGAAAATTAACAGCTGACAAAACTAGCTATTGAAATATTTCTTATTTATGTATCGGGGAAGGCCCGGAACTCTTGTTCGTTCCCACCACAGGACATAGCACATTTGGCGATAAATATAATGGAACCAAGTAAGCTGATGTAATGAGGATAAATAAGTTTGTGGAATTATTTCTAACAAAACAAGTCGTTATGAGCACAGAAATTAAACTTCGATAATATTTTGTAAACAAGCTAAAGTTGATTTGATTCGGGATAAACCGAAACCTTACTTAATATTATAAAAGCGAGTTTGTTTGTTACGTCTTCAGGCCTAAATGGCTAAACCGATTTTGATAATTCTTGGTACAGAGATTGTTGAGACCCTGGAGACGGACATAGGCATTTTTTTAAAGTGAGTAATGAGGGAGATAGGGAAGGAAACTGAAAACTTAGTTTTGCTATAACAATAAATAAGGCGCAAGGGCAAAAACTACAGGTAGCAGGTATCTGCTAATCAGGAAAGGGGAACTGTGTTACTCCGCATTAAAGGCGTGCGCGTTTTGTGCGTACTAAAGTGTAGATTTCAATAGAATATGAGACTGGGTGAATTGCAGATTAAAATAAAATTCAAATTCCCATAATTACGACTGGGAACGCACTTCACACCAAATTGCCGTTATTAATTGGATCAAGGTAGTGTGGCAACGATTGTTTTGTTAATTATTTCTGGTTTAATTACTAATTTCACCACATTCATAATTCAACAGCGTCGTAAAACAAAAAAGTCGTTACTTTAACGCAATAAAGTACGAAATTCTTTTAAAAACATTTGTGTAAGCTTTCGGCGAGAACTTATTTTAAATAAAATAGTTAGGTAGACATTTTATTCGGAAACTTCCTATTTATAAAAGTGAGCGGTTCATGTTTCGTTTAAATGAGTTTAGGTTTCCGACCCGAAAATCGTTAGAATTTACCACAAAAAAATTAATCGATTTTGATAGTCTGCTGTGCATAAATACAATTCATGCGGATTTTTTAACTATCATAAAACATGAGGAATTCGTCGAAGCCATACTAGTATACCTCTACGCGTTAAGTAGCCACAATTGTATCAAGTTTAAAGAAAAAAAAGTTCTGTGCGCTTACACAATAAGTACACATGTAAATGAAAACTTACAAGTGACCTGAATTCCTGCATAAAGCGTGGAAATGGAGCGGAAAATGTGTAGATATCAACCGGTAGATAGCACTCGTCATAATAGCATGGAAGAAAGGAATGCAACTAAGAAAATTGTAATTTTCTACACTGCAGACGTTTCTTACAGAATCCAATCTTATAAGTACCTTGGATCATCTGGAATGGTAAAAACCGAATAAAATCTTTTAAATTTGAGTCGTCACGGTTTTTTGACGCATTACTGCAGCCGTGATGTCAGCTTTTGTTGAACAGGTGCCTACCTAAGTAGAATAAATTTTAATCAATGCTTAACACATCTAGCCGTTGTTTGTATATTCGCGGCCATTTCTCTGAGAACGTGTCTATAATATCTGGCAGCTAATTACTGAATAACGTTAGTGATCGATTGTCGATTTGTTCTCATTGTTGTTGAATGTCAACGGCCATATAAAAGCACTTGCTTAAGGCAATAGCAGCGGGTCGATCAACTCCTTCGCGGGTTTTTTGCTAATTCAAATCCGAGGTGTGCGCTGGCGCAGGGCTTGGTGCGCACTCGCAGGAAGTGCGCTATAATCGCGCGTCATTAATCACCGACTAGTCGGCTTCCTTCACTCCACTTCGCCAATATGAGGGCGACACTTTTATTGTTTCGCGTATTTTTAATTTTTATTGCAAACGCCTCGCGTTATTTTCTTTCTGCGGTCGACACAGCTTCAGCACTAAGGTATCGCGCTCGTAAACACGTTACTCTACTTATTGTAAAATGTGTCAATCGTAACGATTCAGTTCACAACCATGAAGGGGAGCCACCTTACTCCATCAGAGGCAGCAAATCTTCTAGACCTTTGACCGGAAACGCGCTTAGCTTCCTTACTTGTATTGAAATGAGCTTGAGCGCAAACAATGAACAGAATTCCAAAACACGGCAATAATATGGAATGCTTAGTGCGAGCGGGACATCACTCTTTCTTGGAAGAACGACACTGTGTAATGGAACGCGGCAAAATGGAATGCAACCGGCACCGTTGATCGACCGAACCGACCGTTCTTTACTAAAAGTAATAAGTACTTAGCTAAAGAATATCTTCTTCAATTTACACATAGGTACATAATGATAAGGAAATCATTATTTACTTGCATTGGTCAATTAATCTATCATTATATCGCATCCATTTATTTTCACCGAGACAGCTAGAAGATAAGTCACCTTCGTATGAATCTGTCAGAAAATTAATGTTGAGAATAGAATAAAACTTTATTTTATCCCAATTGATCCCTACTGGGTGCATTTAAAATTCATGGTCAAATCGAATTAAGAAAAGACTTATATAATTCGTTACCAGTACCAATCTAAGTTATGAAAATAAAATCGTGGATCGCACTTGTAAAACACACTTCTCTTACAATGTGTTTACAATGAGACAGTGACTGAGCCCGCGCCATATTGAGACTTCGGTCAACTGTCATTTGAATGCAGGCAAATTCTGGATAAATGAAAATGCGCTTTGAGGCCAATTCAAATCCTTTAGCGTATTTTTTTGTCATTAGAAATGATCGAATGCCTAATTTCTCCGATTGAACAGCAATGACTAGTGTAGCCAGGTCCGATTGGGTTCAAATCGGGACAGATGGTAATTTAAAAAAAAACCTTTTTTTATATTATGAAGCCATAATTTTTTTATATTATGTACTTAGTCATAACTTACCATACCACTAAAAAGTTGGGAACATCTTTCCTTCTGGAGGTCGGTCACATTTTATTTTTGTTTCAATGACTTTCTTGCCACCGACTTCCAGAAATTTAACAAAAACAAAATACAGTCAGTTTTAATAACCTCCTACTTTTGTAAAATCGGATTAAAATATTTCTTTAAAAAAAATATACCTAAAATTACAACTAAAAAATAGTTGCGAAAAACAACTAATATTTTTGTTGGGCTATAAATCACATTTCTTTTTTTATAAAAAATGTATTTTTGGTAACATTTTGTTACCTTTTTGATAACGTATTTATAAAATTCACTGAACTTCATCAGTCGAGGTAGTTTTAATTTGAATTTCTGCAATGACATGTTCGAGTGCAAAACGGTTTCGTCTCTCGGATCAAATGAAATACCCTTAAATGCCTATCCTTTCCGCTGCCGCGTTTGATACTGGTATTGAAGCCATACACGACTAAATATTAAGAGTACACATCATAACAGTTATTAAAATATCAATCACCCTGTTCCTAGACTATTAATTAGTTTAAACTTTGTTTTCATCCATTAATTTAATTAAATTCTCGAAACAGCTCAGTTACTCTATAATTAACGATTGGATGGATATTAGCTTAATCTAGAGTATATTATGTTTTAAAACTATGTAGAACTTTACTGGTATAGGTACCGGCCGCCATATTGGTATTAGAATTATGTGACTTAGCTAACCATGCATTGTCATACAAACAAAAAAATTACGAAGATGGACACATGGCACAATCTCAATCGGAAATGTTTATTTTTTATATAGGATATAGTTAGTTTTCAAGTGAAGTAAGAAATACTGCGGCCCCGAAAGACAAAGGGAAAAAGAAGTAACATAGATGTTTGTTAGTCAGGCAAAAGTCTGACACTCCCTTTCGCTCCGCCCAGAGCGGGAGAAGTTATTAGAAGATTTCCGATCCGAATGACAAAAACAGGAAAAGCCGAACGTGTTTTAAAAAATAAACCTTGTCTGTTCAGTAGAGAATAACAAATTGACAAAGAACATCAGAAATTGAGCCATTGTTTTATAACAAAAAAGCTTTTCCGGAAGAAAGATCTCTGCGCTGTTGCAACATACTGCATTATATTTCTAACGGATTTTCTCGACAACATCCGTAGTCACTAGTCATTAATTTCATTGTTGTTGGCTGAACGTGTCGTATAATTAAATTGTTAGCACATACAGTTGTGATGTTATTATCAAAAACACCGTAAGAACAAGTCTAACACTAAAGTAAATTAGTTATAACTTAACCTAACGTTTTGCTTCAAATATGTTTATGTTAATTGTGACAATTGACTATATTGTACTAGCTGCGCCCCGCGGTGATACCCACGTCCATATTTCAGTTTTTTGGTCATCCCACAAACATCGCATATATCCGGGATTAAAAGCCTATGTGTTAATCCAGAATATAAGGTTTCTTGGTTAGTATAAAATTTTGTCTCATTCCGTTTGGGCGTAAAGGGGTAACAAACATACACACACGCAAACTTTTGCCTGTATACTTTTAGTGTTATTTGTATCCATTAATTATGTTAAAAGTTGCATTTGAGCTGAAAAGACTTTCCTTAGACATATCTCTCTACAAACTGTTTTCTATTTTAAGGTTACAAAATTAGAATGCAACCAAAGTCGCTCGGTATAATTTAGGTGAAAGTTTGGGAACGTAAGAAGCGTGGAGGCTCTTTCTGGAAGCGTCATTCCCGTCGCGTCGTCGTTCCGCTCAGATGTTCACGTCTCCACGGTAGGATCATAGACCTCACAATCACAATAAAACACGTCTGTACCCACAATGTTTTTCTGAGTAACCGTTTGACAAGTACACCCAAGTTTTTTTGATCCCAATCACTATTCAAGTTCCGTCATTGGCTTTAGAAATCTCGTTTTCCTGAACTTTTTCATTGTGAGTTGGAGTCTCGTGGATACAGAATGACTACCAAGTCATTGCTGCTGTTGCTTAGTTTGGAGGTGGTTTTTGTGTACTATGTAACTAAATAAAGTTTTCAGACAACCTTAAAAAAACAGGCCATTTGCGAGACTCGCGCGACTCTGTGCGCGACACAAACGGCCATATCTTTTGACTGCTACGTAGAGTTAGAGGGTTGCACAGCTTCAAGGAACCACAGATTTGAGTATATGGTTTTAATTTCATTTCGATACCTCCACGCGTTTTCGATATAAGGGGCTTTGACAATGTCAGCAAAGCAGTGGGGCTTACAAGAGCCTCCGCCTGCCGGGGTTTCGGGTTGTTCGAAAGAGATACCGCGGCCCCGGAACGTAAAGGGCAATAGAAGGAACATGGGTGGGTTTTAGTCAGTAAAAGTCTGACACGCCCCCCGTCCACCGCCCAGAATATGGGGAAGTTATTTCATGACCCCAAATAAAAAAAGGGGCTTTGACAGACAGACAGAATGACAACAACGTGATCGTTCCGTTTATTTTCTTTTGAGAAACATTGTCATGGCCTCTTCAGTGGCCTCAAATCAGACGGTATGCAAACCCCCTGCCCAGTATTACGATCTTACTAGATTACTACCACGTAATGTAATAGTAGCCCACCTACCTGATGTAGTTTTTCTGGCTTAATAGGTCTTAGCCAGAAAAACTACATCAAACAAACATGCACACAAAATAATCTACAAACTAACTCGTTGATTGTGCACATTAACGTTTTTATTCCATTAGCATATACCTACGTTTATCAATAAAGTAGATTAGATAACCACAACACCACACAAGCTAAAAAAGCTAAAAGGCTACGGGCAGAAACGTAACGTGCAATTTAAACGTGTCCAGAGGCCAGACATCAACGCGTTTGTTTCGCTGATTTTGTTCCAACGTTTTGATCAAAGGCCCGAAACATTGTGACAGGTTTAGCGGCCTTTCGCACGCAACACACCGCTTATTAGCACCACAAATTATATCGAACCGACGAGAATTATCCAAAGATTGACAACTCCGATTAATATATAACTTATACATAGTACGGTCCTGTCCGTTTCAATATTCTACTTGGTCCATTGCCTACAGTCAGCGTCAGACCACAAGACACTCGGTCAGCGTAACGACTAATTTATTTTCCCATCGGAAACTGTGGGTCCACTACGAAAGTAAAACATAACAACTTTTTTTAACGATATGGTTTTAGATGGAGTTTTTATAAAGATCGTTTCTTTAATTATATACAATTAATCAAGAAGCAACTTTTAAACGCTGTCTTTGAATTCCCAGGCAATTTGTTTTTGGCAATTGAACTTTTTTTTGTGAAGGTATCCTTTGTGAGTTTTGTAGATCATTCATTTATCTCTCAGTGCTTATTTCAGTACAGTAGGTACTCGCTGATAGTTAAAAAAACGGGTTTTGTTCTCACTTCCGGGTGAAAATGGGCCTTTATTCACGATTGTGGTACCTAGGTAGGTTCTGTAATGGGTATCCATTAGTGGGCCTCTTTGGGAACGATTCTTCACGGCTGTTGGTAGGGCAGTCATGGCCGAATTGAAAAAAAGCGACTAGAGACAGCCGCGTGCGTTGACCTGGTAATGTTTACTGTCCTTGATCGGCGCGGACGGCGCGTCCGGAGTGACGTCACCGCGGAGGTGCTGATGGGTTTCAGCTTCGAGCGAGCGGCTCCACCGCGCGAGGCCCCACCGCGACGCGGGACGCCTCCCCGCTGCCGCCGCCGTCTACTGCTCACTGCCATAGTCACTGCCTTAAGTCTAGCATTCCTAAGTATATTTAACCACCTAATTTAAAAGTCAATTAAATCAATATTTACTGCCATCTTAAGTTTTACCTATGAGTTTTATAAACGCGCACTAACGATTATAATTTTTGTAGAATATGCATAAATAAAATAAAACAAATGCTAATAATAGAAGTTCGACGAGGTTGTTGACCCCAGAATAGTCGAGCGTAGCTATAGTGAACAATTCCATGAAATACCTAAATCATTATTTTTGTTATGGAAAATCACCTAACTGAAGCCAATCATTGTAACTCTCTAACTTATTTTAATTTATTTAACATTCCCAGTTCATTTCGTCCATTTATTTTAACGATAATTTTAACTAAGTAATGTACAGTTTGCTGTTCAAACAATAGGTAATCATTCTCCTAATTAAGTTAATAAACAACTCGTTTTGGTTTGTTAATGTACCTTCGTTTAAAAACTTAAAAATAATCTTTTTTTTCGTATATATTACGTAACTTACTTCGCACCACATATCTTGTCTAAGAAGCTAGAGCAGACGGCAGCCGGCATCGGGCAAGCAGAGAGGCAGTGTTCCTGAGGCCACCAGTGGCTTAGTAGAGTACGGGTAGCATGATGTCATACTCGTCCTTAACAAATGACAACCATTTATTGGCGCGAGTTGTCGTTATGTTACTAAACTTGCGAGATATTTAATCTCGACATAGGGTAAGTTCGCCCTTTCGCGTCCATCGCCCGGTTCGCGTCCATTTTACGGATCTCCCTTTGAAAATGCTCGAAAATAAGTATAATCACACACTAATAATATGAAAAAAAATTACCGCCAATACCTCAACGTATAAGAGATATGCACATATAGACAAAAGTTCCGCCCGTCCCGCTAATCCTGTCTAGAAAAAATATTTTGTCACGGTTGTTCAACAGCAGAGTGCGGACTCGCGGGATTTAGATAAAAAATAGTGTGCAGCGGTGCGTTTAACAGTAAGTATTTTATTATTTTATGTGATTTTTACGAAACATAGCTGTGTCTAGACATTAATAATGAAAAAACGAATACTGTGAATTATTAATTAGTTTGTTTTTTTTATAGTTAATAGTTAAAATAGGGTGGACGCGAATTACAACACCGAATTTATAAAACGTGCACTTTGCGTCCGCAGTGGACGCGAACTCGTCTAATTATGTTTTCTTTAGTTGTTTATTTTTATGTGATTAAAATATGAAAGAGGAATTGGAAATTGGTTTATTTTAACACTTATAGCATGCAATTGTAATGACCAATTTGCGTCCACATTATTATGATTGTAGTAAAAGATAGACAATATCGATTTAATCGATTACACGTGGACGCAAACTATACCTACAGGGGATAATATTATATAGCAAATTGCGTCCATTTTTTCATTTAATAGAAATGATAGCAAAAATATATTTTATTTATATTTTTTTAACAATTTAAAATGTGTAGTAGTGTAGCAGTTTTAAATTTTTACTAGTGCAATGAAGTGCGTAATAATTCTTTATGTTTTCCTATTTAAGATGAGTTCTTCGGGGGTAAGAAAGAAGAGGAAAAGAAAACCTATACAGAAAATAATAAAGAAAGCGTTAAGTGAGATTCGTGGAAAGAAGAAATCGATAAGACAAATATGCAGACCAGATGGAGTAAAGAAACCGGAACCAGAACCACTGCTAAGGGTAGATGGTGAAAAAAGGTAGTTCAATGGCTTCTTAACACATCGATGTTGAGAAGAATAAACATGATTTTTATTGTATTTTTATAATGATAATTATGTTGATTTTTTATAACTTTAATCTTAAATAAATAAATTGTTAAAATCCAATCTTTCTTCAAATTGTATTAACAATATCACCCCTATATTCCTTCTTTAAACTGGTGGACGCCAAATGGTCCACTGGTGGACGCAATTTGGATTTTGTGGACGCAAAGTGGGTAAAAAGCCTAATTTTGGAATTTGTCTATTTTAAATAAAAACACAAGAAGTTTCGAACAAAACTGAAAGCTAATCTTAAAATAGACTATATAATGAACGCATTACGTTGATTTTTTCATTGAAACTAGTGCTGGGACATTTTTATTTTCTCCCTCAAACTTGCCA
This sequence comes from Ochropleura leucogaster, assembly GCA_958449745.1. Lineage (NCBI taxonomy): Eukaryota > Metazoa > Arthropoda > Insecta > Lepidoptera > Noctuidae > Ochropleura > Ochropleura leucogaster. The sequence continues at coordinate 8,250,939 of OY288206.1, forward strand.
ACTGCACTAAATGGACGCAAACAGGCGAAATGACCCTATATCTGTGCTCGTTTCTCGGAATGCTTTATTTAAGTCATTCTTAATCTGAGTGATCTGCACCGAAACTATCGGAAATGGTACATTCAAGTTGTTTAAGTACCTTACTAAATGAGAGAATGAGTTATGATTTTAAGAAATATATTTTTTTTAATCCTTATTATTCCTGTTTAAATTGAGTAACTGCATTGAGATGTATTTACAATACCCTATCCTATGAACATTGCTTACTAATTACCTATTAATATAATATATTTAACTTTTCTGTGAACTATTCGACCGATTAGGTACGTAATAAAGTTCTTTGTGTGGTCGTGGACGGGCGGCGGCGGCGGGCGAGCTAACGGGAGAGTAACGTCCTATGGGAGGTACGTTATGGTATGGCGCAGGTAAGGCACTGGACACTGGTACATCCACATAGTTGCGGCCAGATCACGGTGGATCACACACTTTTTGCCGGGCGGCGGGCGGCGAAGGTCGGCCGAGGCGAGCCACGACTGGCCACGAGCGATCTAGCATTCCAACCGCTATGAATGAATAGTCGCTCGACTGGTCGGGTGGCGCATACTAAGTAACTTCAGATTAATTTGACAACAAACATTTAAGTTGGCAAAAACCGGAATGGTTGCCGGCAAGGCACCCGCCCCGTGGGAACCGCAGACGGGCCCAAACGTTTGTCTCCGATGATTGTCCGATTAATAAGTACCTGCCCATTGAACGTTCCGTTTATTTCTCGCTTTTCATAGCGTGATGTGAGGCCAATTTGCCTTACGTACTTCTGACACGGCAACATATTCGGACACGCAACTGGCTGGTTTTACAAGGATATGCCAGTAGGTACCTCTCTCCGATATACATCCGCCGTAGTATTCAAAATAGTTTGCAAGTTATTGACATTTGATTGATCGGAATAGCTTTTTCGTTGGCTACAACAAAAAATCTTCACGCTCAACTTACATTCAGTATAATTTAGGAATTGTCTACTGGATGGCTATGCACCGGTTACCGAATCACGAACTATGATGCTTTTTCGAACATTTTGGCTTAAATGCTATCAGGCAGTGATGGTATGTAATAATCACGATATTACAGAATCTCTTCAAAGTGAGCTAACAACATGTCTGGATTTATTGTCGGGGAGATGGCAACATTGCACTGTGGGAATGTATCTGTGTGCACTTTGCACCGACAACAGCGCAGGCGCAAGCGGCTGCACTGACGCCCGCCCACGTCCCATTCACGCTGCTGATGAGTTTTATTGCCAGTCCTGAATAATTGATGCACTCCAAAAGAGGATTTCCGTAGAACAGTATTAATCATAAGAATAGTCTTCCGCCTATTTAGATAACAGTATTTTATAAATTTGCCGCTAATTGTCATTGAATAGATATTATAGCTAAAAAGGATCAGCATGTATTTGTTAAATCTGAAATTATTTTTGGATTTTGGATGATGAGGAATTTTCCTTGCTTTGACCGTGTTGATTAAAAGCTTAGTGTGTCAGTTAGTTTAGCAAAACAACATAAACGACAGGCTCAGACGTAGATGGTGGTATAAACTGGACTACCTACTTCAATTACCGGCCCCAAATAATCCTAGACAAGGAGAAACGGAAATAAAATAGGATGGCGTTTGTACAGTAACAAAAATTCAGTCTAATAGATTTATTAAATTAAGGTAACATAGATATAGAATAGTAATAGTAGTAAAGTAAGATTCTGCTGAAGAACGTTCGCTTGTAACATACAAACAAACTTATGGAAAATTACCGTGCACTAAACAAAAGGTAGACAACAATTCGAATAAATATCTGCATATTATATTAAAACCGTTAACTTAAACTAATTCGCCTAGACTTCTAGGCGAATTCGTCGCTCTAAACACTTACAAGTCCAAATATTAATTTATTTTGAAGAGTTGAATCCTACTTGAATGCTCCAAGTCAACAATTTAACCGAACAATACCTCCCATTACTATCGCGTTTTCTAAAAACGTGCCAAATGATCTAAGTAATGAACCTGAGTACTGAGGCCTTCTTTAAACTTATTCTTAAGTGCAAATATAATCAAACTAACCGTCTTGTAACGTCTTCTTAGCCGTTTAAAAAAGAATCAGCTGTACTAGATGCTGGTCTATTGGTCTTATGCTATCAAATGCCTGTCTACGGATCATCTCAATGTCATAATCTAATACCAGTTTGCCGGAAGCGAATGGATATAAACTTATGAATTCTCCAAGTAATGTTAGTACAGACGCCTGCAGGTCAAGCTACCCGAAACTGTCAATTTTTTCCAATGAACCTTGAACCTAATACTTTAGAAATAAAGTCGAAAATCTATCAAATAAATCTGACAGATTGTAGTAGCTTGATGTGCAGGCGTCTGTACCTACAACCTTGATATGTGATGGGTATAGTGATTGTGTCACGGGCACCATGACTTATTCCGAAGCCGTAGCGTCATAAAAATGTGATGTAGACCTTGACAGTTTGCGTTTTCCTGGCTTCATATGAGATGTTTTTAAGGATAAATATAATTTAAATTCTGGAGGCTGTCTGCCCAGTGAAGAATTGGCTGTCCGTAAACTACGGGTACTATTTTGGCCGAATCTCTTGATAGAAACAGAAAACTAGGATAGTTCACACGTTCTTAGTTAACATTCTCAGTTATTTAGTAAGAGTATAATTCCCTATAGCAATAATGTGATTGATGTATTACATCTAGGTGTCTATGGTTTAGTTTTCAGGAATATTCAAATAAATCATTAATAATTTAGCTACATTCTGAGCTACCACGTAACCGGTAGAGGAGCACTGTCACACTGCATGTCGTTCCACACAACTTATACAACCTGTCGTACTCACACAGTCGTTATAACGCTGTAGACGGCGCTGACGTCACTCGCCGTTGGCCGTTAGGGCAGGTTCGAAGTTTGAAACTGGCATAACGTCTGCCTGCATATCTTCGCTCGCTCGGTAAAAGCTTTCAACTTTCTGGTCAAGTGTGAGCGGTGTTTGGATATAGTTTTCTTAAAAGAGAAGGTATCGGTTATTTTTTGACCAAATTTTAATAGCTATCCTTACTGAAGCACCTTCTTTGAGCACTGCTCACACAAGGTGACTGTTTTTTATGAGATTAAGATCAACACGTAAAAGTAAGTTTTATCATTGCATGCCATATCGAGATACAGTAACAATTTTCCGAAACAAACAATGATAAAACTGGCTTTCATGTCACTGTTGTATGTTTTGTAGGAAGGGATAGGCACCGTTCCAAGAAACGTTTTAAGTTTGGGCAGTTCTATGTGGATACATGAAACAATTGCATTTCGACGATAGCATTTTTAATAATCGATACCAATATCACTTAAAATTTACATTTACTCACAGCCGTATCTTGATTAGATAGCATTTCAAATGTTTATATGGCACTATCTACCATTTACGACGAGCCGCACCTTTTTCGCTGCAATTGCATACTGGGCTTAATTCCATTGGTTGTTATTTCCTTGTTGATATGAAAACGCGATAAAAACATGGGGACTGACGTAATTCCGCGAAATTTTCAAGTAGGTGCAGCCTGAAAGACATAATTGGCGCCAGCGACTAAAAGCGGGATCTCGAGACTGGCGACTGTTCTGTCTTTCTTCTATTTTATTTACATAAGTCGTTATTGTACCGTTACTATACAAGTGTTTATTCGTAGACAAACTTGTATTACCAACAGCCATGTTTGATTTAGGTATTATTAGTTCTAAAGTGATGTTGTTGACGAATTAAAATTCTACCATCGAACGTAAACCGCAATATTGCGCTTCAGAATTCTTTAGATTGAACTTGGCATTAAAACTCCACAAAACCACGGATTACTACAAGATTTATTATAATCTTTAGATCCAATAAGATATTAAAATAATCTATGTAGTTGTTTCCAGAAGATTCGTATAGTTAGCAGTTAAACCGGAAATGTTGAGCGGTTGGCACGGGACGTCACGTAACCGATTAGATTGGTATACCCGAGCTTTTGAATCGCTGCTGTTATCAGGCTCTTTATATCACTGATAATTGCCATCCCAATCACTACAAGGAATGGCTTCAATGCTTACTTAAAAAATGGAGGAGCGCCGCAAGGCCACACACAATGTTTTTATTCATACACATTTAACATTTGCCTTTATAAGGAGTTTTGTCGTTGGAATCTACCAGTTTCTGTATAGATATCTTTAGTGGATGTCCTTGTAACGTAAATTCTCTTAGTGAACGCTAATCAAAAGCAATAAGGTAATTTGTATCAGGATTCAAATCTGGCGGGTTCTTTCATTACAGTTGCTCCTAAGATTACAGATTACCAGTAACAATTTGCCAAGCACGTCAGTTATCATCTCCCCGCTGTAATGTTAGTGGTGAATAGTAAAATAAAAGCTACCAACAGCTTTGTTAAGCGATGGAATAGTGTGGACTCAGTTTTTCTAGGTATTCTTTCAAACAAAGGTTTGTTTTTATGACTGACTTTTCGCTTTCAGGTTGACAAGTCGTGGGTGATGTAAACGGTATGACCGCATCAAACAAATATTTGGATTGGTAGCCTGCAGATTTTTAATGTGAGTTAGCACCCATGACGTAAGGAAAATATTAGGCATTTCACAGACTACTTCATTTTATTTTTATTTGGCGTATCAGTGTATGACGGTTTATAATACATTTTTGCGTCTCTTACGTTTAACAGCACGCGAGTCCAGGGAAAGCGACGATTCTACTATTCTGTTGTAATCCGATATCGTGTATCTAACGCATCACTTCATTTAATTAGGCATATAAATTACATCTCCGATAACGTAGCGTGTAATAGTCCAACGAAACTATTTTAGATTATCTGTGTTATAGCAACTGGCTAGCACATGCCTAAATGTTGAACATGTGACGAGGTTCAATGTATGCTGTGATGTGTAATAAAAAGCTCACTTTTTATACTAAAACTTGTTATAAAGAGTCCATATGTTACGAACAAGAGAACATTTACGCAGGATGATTGCTTTACAAACTGCTTGCCCCCGCAGTGCGGCCGTGAACCCGCAGGATTGCGTTTATCTGGCCGCTGGTATCGAGGCCCTCGGTTTCGGCAGATGCTTGCCAAAACACCGCTGATAACTTTATGGGAGTAGGTACAACATTGCTCGTTATGTAAAACGTTGTACACTGTAGATATGTGTGCTACCTAATCTGAATAGCAAACGGGTGTGTCGCATTCATGTGCCGTTTGCTGTATAATAAGTCCTTTTTATACTTTCCGAGAAGTTTTTTAGCTTCCTCTATTAATCACTACTTCGAATGTCTGATGGTCATGTAGGAAACTATCTGCTTTACATACTAGACCAAAAGCAAAGATCCAGCGATTTCTGAAAACAATAAACACTCTTTCTTTATGGCATACAATGGGATATAGAATCGGATTCCTGGAGAAATTCGGCGCTGTATTCCAGATTAGACGCCCCGCACCCATCAAACCAGTTCCAATCGGTTCGTTGAATAATAAAAATGGCCTCTATTTTGGGAACGCTGCGCCTTATCGGGCCTCTCTCAAGTTCGCTTCATAGAGAGCGCCGACCCTCGGCGTCTGGATACCAAGTACATGGGCGGCTACGTGACTACCACTTCCTTACCAAATCTAATTAAAATAATGGTTACGGAAACGGAATTATGATCTAAGAAAAATGAATACGATCTTTGTTAATTTGCGAGTTTGTAACGTACAGACTTTTGCTTTTCTGTGTCCTTTTTCAGGTCCTTAGCCTGAAAGAAGGATGAAGACGGCTGTGGATGGAGATTGAGTATTTTTTCTAGAGTAGTTTCAATCATTTTCTGACGGATTTCATGAAATGTTTTGGCTGAAGATAATTTGTGAAAATCTATCTACATCAGCAATTAGGAAGTGCATCGTTTACCGTTTGATGGACCTAAGTGCTGTTTACTTTTACACTTGAAACGTCCACAACGCTTTGTTCTCTTCCGCTAAGTGGTTTAAGACGTTCGATAAAACACAAATACATAGAAATTTGGCATTCATGAATCTCAGATTTGTATTTTTATTATTCCTGAGTTCATGCTCTACGCGCACAGTCTGTTCACAAAAAACGAATGCTTAGTTCTCCAAGTTTATTTGTACCGGTGATATAACACGATATCTTGTTGTGTTGAACTATTTTTAGTTTGTATTATTCGTTGATTTTGATTATGTATACTGAGAGTAGGTTTCGTGGCATTTAATCGTTTCGTGGGAGCCCTAAAGTATGTCATTTGGTGGAGGACGCGGCGAGGCAGTAAGGCGGCGAGGACGCGCGAGTCGAGTCGAGAGAAGTCGAGTCACCTCGCCCGCCGTGGCAATGACTCGCAGGCCTTGAGGCGCTGGCAGACAACCGCGGGCCCCACGGTCTCGCGGTCTTGCCTCGTACTCGCCTCCCGTCCACGAAGACGTAATAACGACGTGAACCGCGTAAGCTTACGAAATCCGGTTTATCTAATCGAGAAAAGCTGGGTCACATTACTTACTTATTTTACGCAGATAAAAAGATTTATAGGTGACGGTTTTTTCCGGTGTCACAATTAATTAATTTATATTTAGATTTAATGGTTCGTTTCGTCACTATAATGTACGTGTAACCCCAAACAACTGTATAGCTTGCTTTACACAATAATCCCATTACATTTTAATCCTCGACTCTACAAGAACATATCTAAATCTACATAAATGATCGTCAGTAATGATTATTATCATGTATGATATTACCATAATAATTCAGTATTAATATATTCTGCATTAATATGACAACATGACTCATATTCATTCAAAAAATTGTAAGCCTGTTTTATGAAAGAGCTTCTCATTTATGCACAGCAATATCAAGTCTTTTAAAATTAAATTAACTTCTGCGGTTGTAAGATGAAAGGAAAGCCGATTAAATAAGATTTGTCGCCATTAGATTGCCAACAAACCGCTCATTGTAATGTGTCGGCAAAATTCAACACTGAAATACGGCGAACGCTTATCAATGCTAGCAATGTCGGTCAAATACTCGACCGAGCAATATAGGGGCGTTATCGTGAGCTGAGCTATACATATCCATTTTAATTATTAAATCATCTAATGTTTAAAAAAAACTCAAATGTTTCATATAATTTATGTTATTTAAGCTAGAAAATTAACTAGGGAAACGACTTTATTTCATTATATCAAATTATATTATATTGTACCGTAGACGCGGACCTATGTAACTAATAGGCTACGCTAAAAACAACTTTTAAATTAGGATCTATGGAATTTGGTTTATCTATTGTAGCCTCGTTCATGGGCTAACCTTCCATATAGTTAGGCTTGATTGTCATCTCATGATAATATCAAACCTCTAAAAGTTAAAACGATGAGTTTACTTCACCCAGGGGGTTCACTTAACATAAACTATCCAGCCCAACATTTTGACTCCGTCTGGGTCGGCGTTACCTACCCTGGCCAAGTCCTTCTCAGAACAACCACACAAAAACTTAGTTTACTGATGTTTCAGATCAATAAACTTTTGAATAAAGCGATAGACGAGTATTACGAGAGCTCTCAATGTCATCGTATCAAACAATGCATGTTTAACTTGGGAAACTGACCGATGCTGTTAGCCGTGGCATTTTCATATGAAGTGTGGTAAATAACATTAAATATCTACTTCACAAGGTATTCGCAATGGAATGTAAATGTTGCTGTATTTGGGCGTGTTTTCATTTGCCTGGTGCTGCGATACCTGACAAAAACTAAAGTCTCTATAAGATAATTCGTGCAAGGTAATTAATTAAGAGCTATTAATTGTTGATTCTCCTTAAACATACTGCACACTGAACTAAGTGGCGTAGCTAAATGTCTGAGAATGTTCCTCGCAGTATTGTGAGTTTCGATTTATGATATTGGTTTGGTTTGTGAGTTGCTCAAAGGTGACATTGCAAGGGAAAATACCGTGGAAAATAGTTGGGATAACCACACGCTGGTGTGATGTGGATATATTAAAGTTCACACGTTACAAGCGCACGATGCTCGTGTGCACGTACTGTGAGAAAAATTAACAAGATCCCGTTTAGGATCTTGTTAATTTAATGGGTGGAAGAGGTGCGAAAGAAGTTTAATTAAAATATTGCTTGCGCAGTCAATCAATAATGATGTCCAATCTATCCGTCAATCTATACGAAAGGGTCATTCAATTAAAAAGTTCATAAATATAATTTTGATCCTCATTGTAAATGGATCCATAATGATTACATGATGTCATCATCATATCTCATGTAACACAAAACCGTGTACAATATCGACCTCCGTTTAAGTTGATAAGACTTCCTATATTACCGGGGCTGATTGTAATATCATCGGTGATCGTTATCAGTTGTGTAGCATCTGTGTTCATCATACAGAGAGACGCGAGCCCTAGGTTTATTGACCTAAGATTAGGAGTTAGGCAAGGAGTGTTTCCTGTGGGGTTAAGAGTGCGGGCGCCATGCGCGTTCCCGGCTCCCGGCCAGTGCGGCTGCGCGAGCGCACGCTCTCGGCGGACGCGCTCGGTTCGCACGCCCCTGCAATGAGTTTTAATTGAGTTTGACCGCAGGAAGCAACGGTTACGGTCTACGCATAGGGTGACATTTCTGTACGAAACAATCGCATGCTTTATTTTAGGTCCATAACTCCATTTTAATCTTTTTCTGTATTCTGCCATTTGTAAAGCGTAGATTTCATCCAAGTTGTATTCTGATGAAACAGTGAATTGATTCAAAGGTCACTTTTTAGTTCTTTTTACCTACGTTTTTGCTGGCATTGAATAGTTTTTTCACGTTATATATGATTTACAAAGTAATCAGTAGAGTGCGTACTCTGCCTCGTTTATAACACGATGTCTTCTCATTGAGTTAAATTGCCGCCGACAGAGTGCTTAGTCTGATTGAATACCTACTCGTTGTTAACATTAACATTGAACTCAGCCGGTGTTTTTGCTGCATGATACTGTATCTTTATTTTATTGTGTTCCTCGGTGTTAAAATAAAAAGTGTAAGAGTGTAGTTCTGTCGAGTCACGGTCCGTTGTTGTTCGGTGTCGTGGTCACCCCAGCGCGGGCGTGGACGCCAGGCGTGCGCCCGCGCCGCTTCTGTCACCGCCAACAAATTGCTTTGTTTATGGCTTCTTATTGAAATGTGCCTAATACAAACTGCACGAGGTGGACGCCTCGGATCTGGACCGGACCTTCCTTTGAACGCACGTTTCACAAGAGGCCTTGTAACAGTTGCGCATACGATACGTCTGAACTAAAAGATTGATTTGAAATTCATTTATTTTACTGAATAGTTGTGGTTTTTGGACAGCTCCTGTCTCTGTTTTATTTTTTGGGTAATGCTAGGCTATGGTAATTAGCCCATTTCTGTTCTGGATACAAGATAGCTTATTTACTACTTAACCAAACTACGTTCTTGAGTCAAGTAACTAGGTACATGTAGATATCGGTAACTAACTATATATTTATGTAAGTACGTACTTTAAATTAATATCCCATTTTTAATTAAATATTTTGATAAAACAGTTCAGATAGTGGTTGTTAGTACCTAACCAAACTATGATAAGATATGAACGTTTTCATAAAAATAAATATATATTTAGAATGCAAAACAAAGGCGTTGACCACACACAGCTTGTCACGCTACACTAATTCAATCACTCTACTTTCGAATTAAGTAATTCAGATGCCAGAATCGACAAGGCGCAAGACTAGAAAGGCGACGAGATGACGTAGTCCACGAACAGCACCCGTCCGAATAGCACCGGCGCGAATAGCACCGAGCCTAGTCCACGAACAGCACCTATCAATATTTTTGGCAGGTGCTATTCGTGGATACAAATCTATTTTATTATTTGTGTCCACGAACAGCACCTACGGCTCGGCAGCCTAGTGCTGGGATGCATTTGTTTAACAGGACATTATTAAATGAAACATATCGATAAAAATCACTAGAACGTTTATTAAGAAATATGTCTAGGCGACATTTAAATATAAGAAAAAACAATAAAAAGCCTTATGATAATAATTATTAATCTTACAAAATAATAAATCTGTACCTAACACTTTCTTAATTTTTAATGTATCACAATCAGTCTTTTCAGATCACCTCACCTTTATTGCAAAATTAGACTAAGACCTAAGAATAATAAAATCTTCGATACCAGCAATGACTGTAGATTTTTTCACGAGTGACTTTGAAGAAGCCGCAGTGAGAGGAATACTGTCTGTATTTCCCAACGTAGCAGTAAAGGGATGTTACTTTCACTTTAAGAAGGCGTTAAAAAAAAAAACAGAAGGAGCTAGGTCTTAACGACAATAGTATATATAGAAAGCACGTTGCTCTATGTACAGTGCTCCCTTATTTGCCACCGAATGATTTAGATGACGCTTGGCTTTACATTATGAGTGAGAGTCCTCAAGATAGTAATATAACAAAATTTAACGACTACATGATCACACAATGGATTGACCACAAATTTTGGTCAAACAAATGGTGTTGTTATGGCCAGACTCACAAAACGAACAATTATACTGAGACTCATTATTCGGTCATTAACAAATCAATTAATAAAAATAATAAGAACTTACTTAATGTTTTAAGAGTCTTACAGGAAAATTTTAAGAATTTCACTGAAATACGAAAAAAATTTGCTACTTCTAATTCACAAAAAAATGCCGGAAAAAGAAACCAACTAATAGACAATATTATAAAAGAATATAAAAGTGGATTTATTTCTCTTGGCCACTGCATGGAAAAGCTGCGATTTTAAGGCTTTCTATTTTTAAACTCTCATCACCTTTGATGTGAATAGACTGATTGTGATACATTAAAAATTAAGAAAGTGTTACAGATTTATAATTTTGTAAGATTAGTAATTATTATCATAAGACTTTTTATTGTTTTTTCTTATATTTAAATGTCGCCTAGACCGAAATATTTGTATTTGCTGATTTTTCAATGTGATATTATTTAGTAAGATTAAACTAAGTCTAATTTTGCAATAAAGGTGAGGTGATCTGAAAAGACTGATTGTGATACATTAAAAATTAAGAAAGTGTTAGGTACAGATTTATTATTTTGTAAGATTAATAATTATTATCATAAGGCTTTTTATTGTTTTTTCTTATATTTAAATGTCGCCTAGACATATTTCTTAATAAACGTTCTAGTGATTTTTATCGATATGTTTCATTTAATAATGTCCTGTTAAACAAATGCATCCCAGCACTAGGCTGCCGAGCCGTAGGTGCTGTTCGTGGACACAAATAATAAAATAGATTTGTATCCACGAATAGCACCTGCCAAAAATATTGATAGGTGCTGTTCGTGGACTAGGCTCGGTGCTATTCGCGCCGGTGCTATTCGGACGGGTGCTGTTCGTGGACTACGTCGACGAGATAACGAAGGTTGCAAAGCCCCAGAAAAGATATTCAACCTGTTTGGTGAATCCGCACATCCACCATATTAATTTTATAATTATGTAGGTTAAGCAACCACAGCGTTTGCAGACATCGTTTCCTGTAACTAGCGAATAAAATAAAACTGTATCACGCGGTTTTTCTCATCATCTCTGGCTTCATCATCTATTCTAAAGGGTAAAGAAAGTCATCTTACACTACCATTATGGCTAAGGGTGGTAAGGACACTGAGAGAACTCACAGTAGGGGAGGTAAATGCAGGATATAAAGAACCGGGGTTGCGGTTTGTTCGAACAGCTCCAGAACACAAAGGGCAAAAGAAGGAACATGGATGGATTTAGTCAGTAAAAGCCTGACACTCTCTTCCGCTCCGGCCAGAGTGAAAAAAATTATAAGATGATTTCTAATACAAAATAAAGAGTGGCGTGACTAGAGGCCCAGGCCCGGGCCTCTCTGCAAAAATATCAAATTAAAAAGGCAAATCAATGAAGCCTGTAACCAAGCCAGGAGTAATAAACACAATCATAAATATTGCTAGCCTTCAGACCTACAGGACATTGAACCGTAGTAGATGACAGATGGCGCCCAGAAGTATATTACCTCTGGCAAGTGTAAACATCTTGTAATAACTAGTGAGCACTTTAACGTGTTGTAGTAGACGTGTGTGTTGTCGTCAGGGGACCTCTTTTGGGTGTACGCCATTAAATAATGGTGCCTTCCCATGGGGTAATTTCTGCTACTAGGATATTACTAAAAACATATTGACTCTTTTTTTTCTGGCAGGTTGTCAGTTAAATTCTCACCTAGAAAAAAAAGAAGAAATAAATTAAATATTGTATTTGTAACACCCCAAAATAACAATTCTGAAATTACCATTGCTGCAAATCCCTGCTCACTCAGGCCACTACGCAGCACTTCTAATTAATAAATACTCAGATTCTGTTCTCGAACTGGGTAGTGGTTGGGTATACTAACGAAAAAGGGAAATATGGGTGTTTTCTAATTGTTGTCTTGTCACTGGGCTCTCCCTAGACATGGTATTTATTTTTGGAAGAAAGTCCCACAATTTCTAATGGAAATCTCCGTTATATTTTTTGTAAGTGAATGTGACTTATCTGAAATACGGGTTCATGGCATGCAATGTTGCCAGACAACCCGATTTTGGCGTGCCGTCCCGATTTTTTAATTAAAATTAAATAGGACAGGCTAAGTCCTGCTTTTCGGGGATAACTAGACCGTGCGAACAGCTTGCTCACGAAGCGCCGCCTGCAGACTCAACTGTCACACTGGCAAACAACGAAATGGTATTCCTGGTTTAAAAAACATATTTTTATGCAAATACATTTGCTATGGCTATTTTTGCTATCTTCTGTTACGTAAGCGTAATTTAAAACTCAAATAATTTGATAAATATTTAAAAATTTCTGATTATAAAAGTTTTTTTTCACTATATTCCGCTTTTGACGAACGAATCTCGCTTTTATCATTCAAAAAGTATCAAAATAACGACTTGAAAAAAAAAATTAACTGGAAAAGCTGATGGCATGGTATGCACAATTGCACATAATACCTATATGATGTGCAGATATTAGGAGATTTGAATGTAAATAAAGTTGGCTTAATAGGCTTCTTCTACTGTAATCAGTAGAGGAAGATGAAAGACACGATGAATGGACTGAAGATAAGGTTAGAAAGGGAGTGACTACTGGGATGACAAAGAAAAAGACATGCTGCGCCGATCCCTTCTTCTTTTCGTGTCGATGAAACTCTTCGTATTTTAGATTAGTATGTAGCCTACTTTTGCACAGCTCTAACATTTGCTTCGTTTAAATAAATAGGTACTAATGCAGGGTAAGAGAATGATAACGATGGCCTACGATAGTTCGATTATCTATGTACCGCCCTACACTGACGTGCACTTTGCACTTATATGTGTTAGGTATTAATAAACCATTGTACTAGTGTGTGTAGTGACTACGAAACGTTTTCCGCAGCTATTAAGATGCATCATACATGGCTAAAACATGCGTTACGTACCTATTAGTTCTAACTCTGGATTTTGTAATTACCTACGTAGATAACTTGATTGTACAAAACTATGTTGTCGCAATGTTGCTCCGATTAAAAAAGAAAGGGATCCCTACTACCTATATGTATTATGCACCTGGTAAGGCGCTCACTTATGACCCACAAAGATCTAAAGCTTTCCCCGATAGTTTGTTGTGGCTGATGCCACCCTGATGGAATTGCCCAGATTGAAAGATCCTGAATTCCTGATTTAGTCAGCGTTCTATTTTCGCGGCGATAAACAGAATTACTGTTACCCAATCAGAATGTTATTTCGTATTAATAGCCGAGACTGATACGGTTGATATCGGTGTGATTTCGGTGCGAGCAGCGCGAGCGCGGGCCCGGGGGCCCGGCGCGCCCGCCAGTGCGCCGGCCCCGAGTCGTGACAGCCGTTTGTTAAACTAATGGCGCACAAAAAGAAAACCGCCTTCCATTCTTCCATTAACTCCGTCCAAGTGTGCGACTGTTGACTCGGCCAATTTGCACGCGCGAATGGAATTTGTCTAAGTACCTATTTCTATTGTACCATTTGTCGTTTCCGCCTCAAATAAGCGTTGTCATTCTTGTGATCACTCGCTTGTTCTCCGGTCTCGACTCCACGATCATTATTATCCGGCTCTATTAGTAAATAGACGCCTCTATCCATAGATTAATTGGTGTTAAGTTTTTATAGAGCCACTTTGTTTCATGATGAAGAAATTAGCGAAGATGGCGCCATGTGCTACGTCGCGGGGGTCGAGGCATCCGCATCATACGCACATGTAGCCCACGCGACACATCGCTCGAAAACTGGAGCCGCGATAAAAAGCAGTCGGTGTCGGCGGGCGTGAGAACAACGACACGTGGCCTCAGCCAAGCGCGAGCTCATTCATGCATTTGATTCATAAATTGTATGCGTGTTTGAAGGGCACACACACGACAGCTCGCCACCAATCCGCTTAGCGAGCTTCGATGAAGTCAAGAGTTCATTCTCATGGAACTTAAAGGTCTGCAGGCCGAAACCGTCATAACAAAGGGAAGATTCCTCATAAGCGTGCCAAACGAGCATTTAAGGTTGTTTGTGTGGGGAACGCAATCATTCGCGGGCGATCAGCGGCAGCAGCGGCGGCGCCCCGCTTGCTATAAATCAGGGCCGATTGAGGTCGAGCCGGACGCGAGTTATTTTTAAAATTGCGTGCACAATATTATGTGTTTAGGTGGAATATGATAATTGCGTCGGCGAGAGAGGCGCCGTAAGCCGACACCGACGATGGGATTACAGAGCGCACGCCGCGACCGCCGGCCGAGGCAGCCTCGGGGCCGCCCGGCCGCCTGCCTCGAGCCGCCCCCAGGCCGCTCGCCTCGCATCAACACATTCAACACGCCTCGTTACATCCAATCTTACACATATCAAACTAATGTAACAACATTATTTACTTTTGTAACTTGGATTCAGGACGCCAAGTCGTTAGGTGCACCATGCACGTGTAGTCGACTCGAAGACCTCTATTTCTAAGGGTTCAAGAACAAGTATTTCAGAAATTTAAAGATCTCGTAAGTTTTTACAAAGGAAAGAAAATGGCTAACATCTAATTACATGAATATTCATATTCATCGATTTTGATGGAGGATTTTCCAAGAGTTCGTTATTTTTGTATTCCACTAGGTATTCTTTTATGAGGCACGGATGCAGTGACAAGCATGAAACTGTAATATTCACTAATAATTGTTAATGTTGAAAAGTGGTGTAAAAAGCACCACCGCTGATAATTAGGTACAAAGGAATTTTACCGAATAATCATAACAAAGCTATTATAACAACTATGAATAATGGTCTGATATTACAAATTAACATAATATTTTTTGTCGCCTCCTTTGGTGGTGGCCGCGGACAGGTACAAGCTATGAGGGTGCAGAATTCTTTGAATGGGCATTCTATTTGAGCACCCAGTTACTGATTGTGAGTCGTAGGTGTGTTGAAATAAGACTCAAAGTAGCTTGATCCAACATAATCTTATTTAGGAAGAATAGAATGATGTTCTCCATTGGAAGTTGAAACTTGAGCCGTAACCCCAAGGTATATTTTAGTACGTAGCGAGCGAGGTGCGAAGGTCGACTAAGCTACTATCAATCAGCAAGGCGCCATTGAGGGTTGGTCGAGGCTCGTGAGAAACCGTAAACACTTACCCGCTTTATCTGATAGAGATTTTTTTCGCTCAGCAGCAGGTCCAGTCAATTAATGGATTGCGCCGTTATTTGGTTTATTTTTGTTACCAACGCTGCTTAGCATTAGGAGAGACTAATTTATCTGGAAGGGTTTGACAGGTAAGGCATTACCGCGATGCAGATCGCCCTCACGGCCTCAGCGGCCAGAATTAACGTCTTATCACTGATTTTATAATAAATGGAACGCATAATCCTTCTTGCGTGCCTTGTAATTGTGTGCGGCCCTTTTGATACATTGTTAACGAGGAGCCTCGTAATGAGAACGTCGAGGAAGCAGCTCAGATCGGTTTATATGGCCGACGTGCTCCCTCCGAAGGATCGAATTGTTCACTTTTATTGATTTGTAGAACCGTGAGGTTCTAAGCGTTTTAGAATTGAAGACAAATATTTGTCGGGGTTGTGGTCTGGGCGGTCTGTCGACGCACATGTGCGCATAAAAAACTGTGTGATGTGTGCAGTGTGTTCGGTGCTGTGTGTTGACAGTGCGCATAGCTGCGACAAAGCGCTGCGCCCGCGCCGCAGCCAGCCGCCGGCGACCACCCTCCCCGAAGAATCCCTCGGTATCATTTGAATAACTTTAACTATCCAACGCAGCATAAAACATGTGAAACAAGAGCCTGAAATGTACAAATGTTTTAATAATTAATCCTATATGAGTATTCATCATAATGTATTCTAAAGGCATGTTAATATTCTCGGGATTTACGATTCGATGCGTGTGCTATTGTTTAATGAAATAACTATTTATTGTTGTTGGAATGTTTAGGATAAAACCGGTTCATTTCAAATGTTGTCAGATAGGGCGATAATTGTAGATCTTGTGGGAGAGGAGGCTTATCTAGAGGAAGTCTTCTATTTCACTAAATATTTATTTTGGTTGGAAACTGTCTCGGTGTGGGGCAATCGTAATGGCGTGTAAATTCCTTGATTAGATACCGTCCTTGGGAACTACTAACAAAATTAATCCCGCCGCAATTTTCCGGTGTCGACTTGATATTGTTAATAATGGAATTTCCGTATTATTAAAATGATAAGTAGTTGTTTATAATTTAATATAGTATTATTTAACTAAACCCGTGTATATTTTTTATTCATGAAGATCTACACGTTAGCTAGAATCTGTAAAAAATTGTGGTATAGAAATTGAAAAGAGAATTAACATATTTACTTGATACGTGGTTTGCTGCAACTATTTATCGATACAGGGCGTTATTTTTAGTTGATTGAAAATATAGCTCCGACACTTTGATGTCTATTTTTATCTAGCCTACTCGGGCGCTCCCTTGGCTCATTGCCTGTAGTAATTTGAAATTAATTCATCACTCTCGCCACTTCGTAAAATATGAAAGAACCCAATGAATGTTATTAAATTAGGGTGGGTATAGTTCTATCGGTGGCGGTACACAAACACACTAATACTGTTTACCTAATGAGATGTGTCGGCTGCACGCGATCGTTTCTCACGACCCAACATGGAGAAAAAAAGAAATTCCCAAAATTTTAACGCAATAGATACATTGTCTCTACATAAACAACGGTTAAATTTCACCAAAAAAACATTCGGCTGCACCAGTGTGGAGACGGATTTCTAAAGATTTTATAAGCCTTGTTGAGAATTACTTTTCTTCAAAAAGTTTAAAAGATGCTTGTAATAGTTAACTATAAATAAAGTGGTTAGCTAAGATTAAAAGTGGATAAGGTAATACTTTGAAACTACATAATTTATTTTAAAAAGGTGACAGGTTGATGAAGTGATGTAACTAATTCTATGATTTCCTAAGACATATTATTATCATATACCCACTGAATATTTTATAATTCTTCTCACCATAGCTAACTGATAGAAGTGGTCTCCATAGCATCGCCGCCACCATTATCTATGGTATGCTCATTCGTCGATGGGCACCGCACTTTACGCCTTCCCTCGAAATTGATTGCTTATTCTCCTTTTGGCTGCCTTTTAACAACTATAGGGCCAAATTGTTATGTAAGTTATTAATTAACCTCCAGCCTGATTGATGAGAATTCTCAACAAGTCCTACAAACACATACTTTCAACTGGTTAATTGAGGATTGTCACTTTTGTTGGGCGGTGTGATGTGACCCGAATTTTACGGTGCTGGAGCATGAATGAGTCAGTGAACGATACAATTAAATTGTCATGGTATGTCGTCTCGTAATTTCGTATCATCAAATTGATAACTCTTTTATTAGTTTTAAGAATTGATGCCATTTATTATAGTAATACAACAAACAGCCTGCATACGGTCTCGTAAAAGGTACAAAATGTAAATGTTGCAGTTTGCAGCTTATGTTTGCAATTAAAACATTAATTGGAAAAAGTTTTTTGTGGTGCGGTATTAACCCTCATTTTAGTTTTCTTGTATTTATATTATGTTGTGTCTATGGTTTGGGTGGCAGTACTGGTTAGCAAGAGATTTTGAAGAGCCAGAGTTTTGTAGCTTTATTTTATTGTTAAGGTGCTGTAACATTGTAGTTTAATTATTAATAGAAAATGGTTTAAAGGGTCTTTAATCTGTCGAAAACACGAACACGCAGTGTTGCGGTAATCTGCATCTGCGATATTGTCGCCGGTACAAGACAAAGCCCGGGTACAATTTCGCTCGCCTCCCAGCGTCGTGCGTAATGCGGCAAAAATGTCGCCGCCTTGTAATTAACACTAGGCTCCCAAGACACTACACAAATAGAATTGCTCTCTTTATGTTTCTCGTTACTTGTGACACCAAAGGGGCAATGTACTCGATGAAAAGTGGACACCGGCCCCGGGTGAGAACAGGCGCGCCGTGAAGCGCAGCCTCCCAGACTCCCAGACCGAGCACCCACCGCAATTATGTGTTCTGAGGGAGAAATTACGTGAAACGCGCCGCAGACCGGCCGATGCTGTGTTTATCCAACGAGTATTAACTTCATTTTAACAGCCGTGAAAGTGGCCAGCCAGAGGATACGCCCGTTTAACACACGACTTTGTGCTGTCAGCTCCCACTTTCTCAGATCAAACATCCTTCGCCATGAGCGTGCATATGAGGTTTATTTATTTACTAACGCAGTGGTTCACAATAACGGAACAACTAAGATCAATAAATAAATCCATTCCTTGTAATTCTCACAGTTGGGTCGCGTCGCCTGTGCTGAACCTCATTCCATTGAGCACGCGTCACGCTCGCGCGCGCGCTCCGCCACGTAAGCGCGTCTCCTTCGTCGGCTTTGTGTAGAACCGCCCTCGACACACACTTCTGAGAATCGAGCTCGTGGCATTTTTTAGAACGCATAATAATTTGATCGGGAAATATTTATGGAAGGGGTGGCCGGACGCGGACTTGCCCGACGAGTCAATTATCAGCCACTCGCACCACTCGCGCCAGTGTCGGTCCCTGAAAGACGCGCAATGGGTGGCTAGGCTGAGGTTAACCGATGTTAACTTACAATTTATGACGTAGATAGACGAAGGGTGGAATTTCACATGATTTCATTCCCTTTTTTTGTTAATGCCCTATATCATTATTATCGTGTATAAATAAAGTTTTTATACATCCGACAGTGAGAATATTTTTTGTGCTAACCCTAGACAGGTCAGGTACCTATTATAATTCCCTATATAGAAAGTGAAACTTAAAAGTGTTAGAACAAAAGGCTGCACATGACATAATGAAATTTAAAACATCTGTATAACCACCACTACACTTATACGGATTATAATCCTAGGTATAGCAGTGCTCAGGGTATAATAATATCCTAGATATTTATCAGTAACTTTGTATCAACGCAGTTCGCATCGATTCGTAGCACTAGTGCTACGAACGTTCTGCTACGATATTCGTAGCAGTTTGTTACTACAATTCTCGTAGGCAATACGGCATTGAAATTGTCTTAGCACTTATTTCACATTTAACTACGATAAATAATTGTAATAAATTGTATCATCTATGGAAAGCTAGAAAATAATTTAATAGATATTATTTAGGATTTATTTTATAGCGTCAAAGAATATTTGACGCTATAAAATAAATTGATAAGTTTTACTTAGATGGTGCAGTCTCTGGTTTTACAATATTGGCATGCTGAAAATGATATAGTACCTTTCCCCTTGCCTTCGGGTAGAAGTCGTATTTCATTTGTATGCTATTTAAGGAACTGGAAGCAAAGTATAATCTCACGTCCATTTTATTGTACATACTGTGGACTCTGACTGACTATTGGTTTATCCGGTACTGGAGGGAGATAACTTCGTTTTGTAAGACTGTGATGGTTCAGAAGGAGGCTGCCGTGCGGGTCGTCAGAGGGTCGATCCCAGTAGGAGAAGAAATCGGTTTGGTGGCAATCGTTTCGCTGCTTAACACGTCGAAACCCTGCCTACATTGCCTAACGCAGATGGGACTTTGGGTTCGCGGGCGCTCAGAGTGGGATCTCTGTGCGTTCACACTGAGTGACCTCAGAGATGAACGGCAGGACTATAGTCACGTGCTGCTGTGCACATTTGCACAGCAAAGCTCAGGGCAGACATCTATACACGCTCCAGGGATGTGCCTTAACAGGCAGTGTATAGAGGGGACGCTAAACAGGTCTATTAAGAGGTAATGGGGTCTTCTCTTATGTGCGGATTGTGACCACCGGGACGGTTTTAGTGTGGTAAAAGTCCCACACTCTCCGGTCTTATCCTCAAAGACCGGTCACCTTTTGGAGGTTTCCCCCGGAGAAAAATAAAAGTATATCCGGAAATGAGTTATCATATATTTTTATGTGATTCATTATGAATACTGTGAGTGTCAATATCTTGGTGGTCCACAGGTGAGGCAGATACCATTAGACAAACTAAAAACCACTGGCGTTTGCCGCTCGACGAAGGGTAATACGCCCGGGTTTGCGGCTTGTTCGAAAGAGATAGGTACCGCAGCCCCGGAACGTAAAGGGCAATAGAAGGAACATGGGTGGGTTTTAGTCAGTACAAGCCTGACACTGCCACGCTCTCAGCGAGGGAAGTTATAAGATGATTTCCCACCCTAACAAAAAGGGTAATACGCTGCACGCCCTATATGCCAACAGACACTGTGATTGTGTCTAAGGTTTTAAGCCTTGGAAGAAAATAGAAGAAGGTTCGAAGGCTATGGCCTTGAATTCGTCCATGGAGTAAAGATTCTGTCATAAAAGTAAAGTTAAAGATAACAATTAAGAGAATTGGTGCCATTACTTAAAATTACTTTAAAGGTACTGCTAATGCTGTAGGCTAGTGGTAAAGGAATGAAGATAAGCCATTGTAAAAAGAGTGTTGTATAGATAAGATGGTCACTATTTACTAAAACTATAGAATACAAAACAATACTGCGAGATAAACATCCTTTTGTACCCAACGTAAAAGCACAGAAGTGCTAATAAAAACTAGCAAGACAAGAAAAGTTATTAAAAAGGGTGCAACAATAAAACAATGCTGGCAGCGCATGTTATCATGCACACATTATAATCGTTTCTGGTAATTTGTCGCGGAGGCGGGGCGGGGAGACGTTTCCGCTGCATGTGCAAGACAATGCTGAATGGACCCATTAATAGCACAAATGAATGAGCGCGTAAGCACATGTGTCCAAGTTCTACCCGCTACCCCACGGCTCGGCTCTCGGCTCGCCGGCCACATGGCGCAATACATTGTCTTATGCAAAGGACATTACGTTTCATTCACTAATTTGTGAGTTGTGACGGACTTCGAGGAAACCTCGTTTTATGTTCCGAAATCCTTCCTCGAAATGTTTCGTTTCCTTCCGTTGTTTTTGTGGTTTGTGTTGTTTTTTTTAATAACACTGTTATACTTTTAGCATGTGTGACTGTGTGGGCTGATACCTTCCTGTTGCTTACTTTGTAAAAAACGTAATAGAAGCAATGCAAATACAACCATGGTTTCTGCTAATTCAATATTTTACCGAAATTGACTTGTTGAATTTACAGCTTGCTAAGCCCAATTCCTCATTTAATACCTTCAGCCTATTATAATGCAAATAAAGATATAAATATGAAAATATTATTTGTTGGGTTCAAGTATCGTAACGTTCATGTCTTACTAGGTTTCAGCTGTAACGAACACTGTTAATATTGCATTAATCTATGATTTGGAAGAATGATAGTCAAATATTTTAAAATATGTTAACATTTCTAGAAATTTGACCAAATTAACGTTTATAGAAATAATATCTATATGACGTGTTTGCGGATGAATGGAATAAAGTAATGCTAGTATGTCTGGTAAGTATGCAAGAGTGTCTACGGTTCCGTGTAAGTTTTAATGAATCCATTGTAACTTTTTACTTAATGTTTTACTTATATTTTAAGTTTCTATGTTAATTATTGTAATTGGTGTTATGCCGTTTTTATTAACTATAAATAAATATTAATTTCCCGTCTCTTGGGGATTCGATCACAAAAGAGTATCATAAACACAACAGAACCCTTTGGGCTACTAAACGTTGGACTGTACGTGTATCAACGTGTTACTTTAGGATTATTGTTCTCTTCTCCCGAGATAGTATCGCTTCCTGTGCTTTTCACTTTTCATTTGTTTAACGCATAACAAAGTGCGGACGATACCTGCCGGACAATGGTCAGGTACCAGCTATTGACAATTTGTCAGCTCACTTACGGACAGTTATATTTTTGTTGGCACCACGACTCGTTGGCGCCAGATATCCCAGTCTATTGTCGTATCGACTATTACCTATTCTTCTGAACCAAAGATGATGGTCAATTGTTACAGGTACTTCCTGGGAGGATTTCTTCTATTTACTGAATTGGGAATTCCGCACGTTTTGTTTCGGTGGCGCTTCATTTAACTTGATTTCACGGTTCTGAGTTTGAGACCTCCAGTCTTTTATCTGTATCTGGCTTTTATGCCAAACACTTGTTACGGGTGTATTGAGATTAAACGTTATTTGTTATTTTACTATACTCAATTTCTTGATAACATGACAATTCACATTTTGTTTGCACATATTTCGTATTGAGTTTATCAATGCATCGGTGGCCGGATACGCACCGTCGCGCCGCCTTCTCGACTCTTATCTAAGTACACTCAATATACTCGTTTAATATTAAATATGTCTAAATTTTCTGTAGTAGCTAATAATTGGCGAACATTCGTCGGCGTGCGAGACCCGCATCGTTAGGGTTGGTTCATAATGTCTTAATTGGGTTATAAATAAGGTCAATGTAATGATCGGTGATGATATTTTTATGCCAGCAAATAGTGGTCACGTGTCGGGAATTCGCTACAATTGTCTCGTCGTGCGGCTCCCTAATCGGCTGAATGGGGCCTGGAATGACGTGATTATTATGTTACATATCTGTAACACAAAACTGTTTAATTTTATAGGGGCGAAATCACCACGAACGGTCCAAGTTCACTCGTCAATATAGATTTTCGGTTTTTGGAAACATTGGGTCTATTTCCATTGTAGTTGTATAATCGATAAACGAAGTCATCAGAATATGTTAGCGACTAAATGGCGCCCCTTCCTTGAAGGGCCGCATAAACTAAACGGCTATGCGCAATTCAGATTGCCGTATCGTGGGAACATCGCGGCGTATTGACAGTGATACGTGAAACTGACAAATATATGGCGGGCCAGAGCCTCCTCGAAAGCATCCATCGTCTGCATTCAATATTATGTATTAACATTGATTACGCCGGACATTCATATCATTATCGACAAAATAAGTTGTCAACGTATGAGCGTTTCACATCACCTAGTTCCCATGGTCGCAGTGTTACTTTTCCCATGTACTTATCATTGGCCCGTCATGTCAATCCATAGGTCAGTGTTTCGATAAACAAGTGAACTCTATGCATTATGTGCGTGCATCATGTATGATATTGAGCTAATATGGCAATGCATGACGTAACCATCAGGGCCAGAGATGTGTCATCGCGCAACACAATCATGGCGAACATTTTATCATTTGAACAGTTTCATGACTGTCCTCGAATGTGTTACATTATAATATTCATTATCAACAAACAATTAATTGCTTACCAATGTTGTATTACAGGGTTGGTTTTTCATTTTCGTGATTTGTAAATTAGGGTTCTCAAATTTTGAAATATTATTTATCTACATAAACACCTACAAGTCATAAGTTCAGCGTCTTACAGAAAAACAACCGCAAGAGAATCTTTGTGGTTGTGTTGATGAGCGCAGGCGCAGGCATACAAACACGTAACGAAATAAAACGTTGGAGACAGCATTCCCGACAAGTGGCGCAGAGTATTACATGTATATTTGTGTTATAAATTTTATGGGCCACGCACGACAACTGTTTGCATAGTCGCAAGGAATTTTGTGAGCTGAACGTCATTTGTACTCTATTTGATACATCCTAAATACATATATAAATTATAAAGTCATCCCGACACTTTCTCTTTAATGATACAAAAGTTATCATATTTATCCAACAACCATGTTTTTTTTTAAATTCTCAGGGAACTTTGCGAGATGTTCTTCATTATTCTTAATTGAATAATCCCGATCGTTAATGTCTGGGGCAATTCCTTTCGTATAAATAAACACTAGCACGGCAGGGGGTCCTTGTGGAGATCATTTTTCATAGAATTAGTCGAAGTTTACACATACATGCGAGTTGACTGATCCCTTTATGTTCAATGAGTATACAGAACATCAGTTTATTAACGAACTATCTAAACATGAAAGTAGGTACATCGTTACATAAGTACTATCTATTCTTAGTAATAACATGAACTCTATATCTCTATACTACTGTTCTAATTTGCAAAATGAATCTTATTATTTATCTCGTTAGAATTAAAACCGGTTGCCCAATCTAAAGAGATGTATAAATCCTATCATATATTATATACGAAAATTGTATTAATTCTAAAGTAGATTAAATATCACACTGAGATGGCACTCTAACTACTTTAACAAAAGAGGTCTCTTAAACAGGCGTAAATATTAAAGCAGTGCTAAATGGACACTTACATGATGTAATTGGTTACATTTACTTTTACGCCCATTGAATCGTGGGCTATTGAGGTAAAGAAACCACCCCACCGGACAATTGAGCGTGGGAGCCGTCGCGGTGGCATCCACTAATGGTTGCCCCAAATCATCATATTACTTTTGTATGATTGTCCACAATTTTTTGCACTCCGTACGACAATAAGATTACCCGTGCCGCAGAAAGGCGACGTCAATACAATCTTTGCACTTTTTGTCGTTTATATAGGAATTTTTGGGATGTATTTATTGCCAGCAAATGATACTTTTTATATTTTTTCGAAGCAATTATAGAGGTCACATATCGTATTAGTATAATATGTAAAGCTTTAGAAAGGCAGTCAAATTATTGGTAGCTCATTTCTGTATATTTGAGCTTATTGTGCCCATATTAGTAGACAAGAAAAGCCTCTGACCTGGGCGGAAAATGCTAAGAACAGCAATATGGGATATTTTTTAGAATAATAGAGCGTTTACTTCAGTTACAACAATTGTGGTAGAGGGTGGTGTAGGGGTGGGAGCGGCGTCGAGGCGGCGCCCAGGGCGAGGCGAGGGTGCAGTGCAGGCACCAGGAATGCGAGTTCGCCAACTATCACACGCCCAACATGAGTTGGATCTTTTTTAAAAGGGCGCAATTCCTGGAAGCATCTCTCGAGCGGCCGGAGGCTGGCGCTCGCCGGCCATTGTGGCGCGGCCGGCTAGTTTTGATCTTATTGTTAATGGGACGCCAAGTTTTTTCAACCGTGTTCGGAAAAAAGGTATCATAGGACCCCAGCGGAAACGTTACGGACCCTTGTGAAGTAAAATGGATATGTTCTACGAAGGAGGTGTTATTTTAATCGTAGCTCGGCTTTGTTGTTCAGGAATGTAGATGGCCTGTCATAATTTTAATGGGCAGTTTCTCAGACATTCTATGAACCTGATGGTGCACACGTCCTGAATATTCATCAGGATTCTATGCTGCGGCCGAGCTCATACATTGGAATGTAATCATAAGTAACTATCTAAATTAAATTTGTACAGCAATAACACG
Source organism: Ochropleura leucogaster (assembly GCA_958449745.1). Taxonomy (NCBI): domain Eukaryota; kingdom Metazoa; phylum Arthropoda; class Insecta; order Lepidoptera; family Noctuidae; genus Ochropleura; species Ochropleura leucogaster. The sequence goes on from OY288206.1 coordinate 8,276,785, forward strand.
TAGTGAAGAACTGCCAATTATGAAAACATCAAAACTTATGAATAGTTTTTCTGGGTAAAAGTTATAGACCACACGATTCGGAATCATGAAATTACACGTAATGGAAGAATTGCCTTTTATAGACTTTAACTTGCACTATACGTGAGCGATTATAAAGAGGGCATCCGAAAAATATAATAATAGTGCGTGAGTAGATATGCGGGCCTGAATGTTAACCTTTATTTATTTATCGTTCCCCATTACTCTCATCAATAAACTGGCCTTTTGGTCTGTGCAGCGAAACAATAATGAATGCGCGGTACCAACGCGCCGTGTATCAGGTGGAGGCCACACACGATGTGCTTTGTAATGACATAATTGCTGTACACTGATAAAATAAAACTTTTTAAGAGAATATATTACGCGTTTTATATAAAAAGTATACTGTTTTCAGTATTCCTAACTGCTCTTGATCAGAAAACCTAGATTCAATACAGCTTGATTTCTGTGAGACATTTGTGAAGCTGTCGATAGTCGCCGCACTTTTGTTTATAGATTAAAATTAAATCGTCGGAATTTAATTAACGAATGCACTTTGTTCGGATGTTATCGAAAAATGGCGCTCAGCTATCACTTTTATACTCGAAGGCAACCTCACTATCACCTATGACACATTTTAATTGAAATAATTTTATTTGTTTGTTTTACTTCAACGCCGATCTAGTACTTAGTGAAAAAAACATTGATAACGGCATTTTATTACAAGCCTTTTGTTACTTTGTAATACCGCACAAGACGTTTAACTTTTACAGTGTTATTGCAGGGAAGTTCTATAGAAACAAGGTCTCTATATCTACACAAGTTCAACCTGACAGCATTCCCACTTAGAAACGCAGTGAGAATGCGGTTTGCAAGCGTTCATTTACAATTAGTAATTGTATGAGAGCGTTGCAGGAACTGCAAGACAGCAAGGAGCCACTGTCCGTGCGTAACAGTCTAGATTCTAGATGATGACGGTGGAACTGTTTGCTGTATTTTGCAGTCGAGATGTAAAAATCCTCTGGACGGTCTTTACCGACTAGAAATAAGTATAATCTGATATTCTATGTACTCGTATATTTGCTTGTCATTAAATCAACTCATGTTGAGGATTTGCAAGGTAAGGGAGAAGATATGCTTTTGATCTTTGTCCATCTTATTACCTGAATAAAGTAGCTATTAAAAACTGGAAAATCGGTTCATCTAGTCTTAACTAGATGTTCCTAAGCTTGAACTCTTAAACTATGACGTATACAAGACAAAAAAGACTCAAATACACCCTTTGTTTGTGACGGGGGTTCAAAACTACTCAGCTGGCAAGTTATAAAACGTTGTGGACATTCTTCAGAAAGTCAAAATGAAACCTCTTAAATCAATAACGCCTTCAAAACGCACTCTTGAATGTAAAATTTTGGAAGGAAATTCAACTGATTATAGTTTCTCATTCACAGAACGGGCAAGAAACTCTATTAACATCTAATGTCTATTAACTCTATTAAAATGATTTACAACATTGTTTCAACATCAAATTAATAATTATAAAATTAAGCTCTTCATGTAATAATTAGAATGACAGCGAACTGTTACGTGTATGTACTTTGTAGCCAACACCTGGCGCGTGCGATAATTAGAGCGGTACCGAAACAGTTCTGATACAGCTCCAAGATAGTTCTACTTACACCGTTACTACAAAGGTGTATGAAGATTAGCGAAATAAAACATTTCCCTTAGTACTTTATTAAGAAACGTCGTGAGCTGGTAAAAGCAAAACGTTGTGAGGATAGTGACAAGGAGGAATCACAACGCCAAAATCGAAAATGGTTATATACTCCGATTTTCAGGTCTCATGTGATTCTGAAAAGCCTGTCAATCTACATAATATATTAAAAAAAGTCCCGTTAGTTACTTCATTTATAACTCAAGACCAGCTGGACTGTATTTCATGATTCTGGATTTGTTTTGAAGCTTCCGACACCCGGAGTGTCGGCTGGGTTAGTTTGAGGATCTCTCCCTCAAACATCCATTGCTTAACACCGCTTAACAGCGTTAGGCGGAAATTCAAAACTTATAAAAAAAAAACAGTTGGTATATCATCAAGTTACTTCTCCCGCTCTGGGCGGAACGGAAAGGAGTGTCAGTCTTGTACTGACTAAAACCATACATCCACGTTCCCTCTTTTGCTCTTTGTGTTCCAAGGCCGCGGCGTCTCTTTCTTACAACCCGCAACCTCGCTAAGTAGTGGCCCTGACAGTCCACTCTGCTTTGCTGACATCTCTATGAGGCGCGCGTGGAATATGAACGCGCAGTCGCAAAGCCTTCTGCCGTAGCGAAGGAGGTGGGTAGGTAGGGAAGAGTAGTAAAATATGCATTGTAACACATGTCTATAAAAATGATGATTGCTGATAGATACACGACAGGAATATAAATCTGTAATGATGGCTGAATCACAGCCCATCTTATTAATGTTTTTATTCCAGTTTTTTTCTGCAAAGATTAGTCAATCAAAACCACTACAGGTAAAACGATATGAAAACTTGGAGATAAAAAATGCTATCACTAATGACTATCAGAATATTGTCTTGACGTGTAAGTATGTCTTGGTATGCAGTGGATAATATTTGAGCCTTTGTATACCGGTTTCAAAGTCGCTCGGAAGATTTGAATGTCTCGAAATTCTTATAACGAATTCTGAACGTTGTCTCCATGCGAAAACTTTGTCTTCTGCATAAGCGTGCTTTGGTATTCAGACAATGGGCAGAAACGCGAAAGATAAGGGAAGATTCTGCGCTGATTTTAAATAAGCGACTCTTCAAGTTTGCAAACAACTTTATTCAACAAATATTATTAAGTGATTATGTATTGTATAACTACAAAATGTACATACATTGTGATGTCTCGTTTTTTTCTTCGGAATAGCTCAGAGCCAACACTTCCCATCTCGCTCGCAGGCAGAGCATAATGAGCGGTTGTTAAAATTATGAATGGAACATCTTCCGAGAAGCGTGCTAGTGTGCGGGCGTAAGCCGTTCGTACAACAGTGCGCGCACGCACACATAGCGACAGAATTCTTATCGCGGCGGCATGTGTGAAAGCCTGCTCGGATGTACTATCTGATGCTTATTTGATTTTTATTCTGGAATATTCTTTTACTTACCTGAGTGAGTACCTTTTCTCATAATATGCACAAAGGCAATCATACTATATGATTCAGCAAAATCATTGTTTCTCCAACATTGACCCGAAATGATCCACTCGGCGGTTAACTGCTGATGAACCGTCAAGTGTCTCGAGAAATGAGTATGAAAAATATTTCGCGCATTCGAATTAAGTTTTTTTAGAAAGTATAGTCTTTAGATTAAAAAACATGCGGAATGTGGTAGAGTTGGTTTGCATGGGAAATATTATGACCGCATAACAGCAAACATTAACGAACATAGATCCACAAATAATCGTATAAGGAGGATTATGTTGTCAAAACGTGCTAGTGTGCGTTTATATGAAGGAATTTTAAGGTCCAATTACGAGCCGCCTTCCATTAACAACTTTATTTATAGTGGGATGAATAACTTGCGGCTTTTTAATCAATCATGAGGGGTACTAAGTGGCATCCGGTGTGCAGGACAATTGTCCAATAACTGCTGATCACCACGTTGTAAACTATGCACACGATTTCAGTTAAGGTTGAAATAAAATAATACGCGCAGACGCACACGGTCGCGCACTTGACCCAACAAATGGAATGCTGTTCCACTAGCCCTCACAAACAAAACAAAAAAAGGGATTTGAAGGCGAAATAAGTTAGAAACGTCGATCATTTATTAATCATTTAAATGACATTCTATAGCTTTCTTGTGTCTTCAACGATGGTTTGAATATTTGTGGTGAAATATTATTGAACGAGTCCTAAAATATAATAATGGTAAAATATGTGTGGCTCACGCAGGGAGGTCTACTTTAAATGGGAAGACTTTGTTTGTTATGAATAAGATTTGTTATTTTTGTACAACCCTCATTTTCAAGATTTTTGGGTAACTATGTGAACGGAGCACAGGTTCTCCTAGAAAGAATCGGGGAAGGACTTGTTCGACATTAGCACAGATAAGGGAATCATGACAGTAAAAGGGCGAGGACAAAAGTGGAAAAAGTCGTCCAATGAGGCTGGCTTATCAACTGAAACGGGAACTTTGATAACGCAGGAACTAAACGAAATTAAAAATGATCATAAGACCATTATTTTGTTATTAACTCAATGAGTAGCTGCTCTATTACTACATGGTTGCCAGCGAAGAAAGCAAGATAGGATACTGACAGTTTTACACCTCCCTTCAGTGAAAACGAGCTTTCACTATCTAATCAGCTGTTTCCTACAGCCTACCTACACGGTCATAATATTATTATATGGAGCAGCTGATTTTAGTTTGGGTCTAGAATTATATAATTTGCTGAATTTATGATAACGGCTTGCGTATCGATATTTTTATTGAATTAGGCTATGGTATTGAATGAATATAAAAACTTGATCGCTACAAATAACAAAAAAACAGGTTAATTTGCAAAATAATTTAAAAAATTTAAGCTTATTTCTTCCGTCTCATTTCTTTCTATTACCTATTTCAAGGCTTTATTAGTGGAGTGTCAGAATTGTAATGACTAAAACCCACCCATGTTCCTTCTTTTGCCCTTAATGTTCCGGGGCCGTAGTATCCCGGGCCGCTCTATAATACTATACTTAGGTACTAATAGTCTGGTGCACGTGCACAATATCACCGTTATTAGTAAACAATTAGAAATATGATTAGTTATCACGGTATCAGCTGGAAAATAAGATTATGCAACTGATTAAAGCAATAACTGTAGTAATAGATAATTTTGGGAAGGTATTTATCGTACAAACTGGGTTATTTTCAGGTACTTACTAAATATCTTTACGTGAAATGGATAGGTATGGGTACTCCGGCGGTTCCCACACTACACGTAAAGTTCAGAAAATGTTGAACTACACAGCTTTGATTTGCTACACAGATTTGCTGACTCTTCTTTCAATGGCTCTTATATTATTTTTAAACGAGGAAGTATATTAAAACGTCATCAGTTTTTTTTTATATAAACGAATATTATTAACTTGCATGGCGCATTATTTCTTCGAGGTATCTTTTCAATTAAACATTCATTAAAACAGGGATTGGTTTTCAGTCTTGCTACACGACTAGCATAATTTATCCATCAGATGCAGATAGCATTAATCCGAAGATAAGAAAAGAAATATGCATGCTACGTGTTTTCATAGATAAAGAGCTGTTACCGACACAAACATTCCATAGTCTGGACGATGGGATAAGGAGGAGCAGACTCGCAAAAAGAAAATCTGTTCATTATGTTTTCGGGTGATTAAATGAGATAAAGGAGAACGTAATCTGGTTCCACGTAGATAGTGAAATCCGCCCCATTATGAGCTCGAGTGGGCAAAGGCGACCGACCACCGCGCTACCGCCGCCGCTGCGCTGCTCGCCCAAAAAACACCCCGAGACGTAGACGTAACATAATATTTCCCAAGCAGCCTTTTATTTATTAGCCGAGCAACGCGGCGCCGCGACATCTCTACTTCCCAGAACGGAACATCGACGTGTCGGCACAAAGCCGTTACACATATATGAAAAAACAATATTTATGTCGATGAAAAAATTGGGATACGATGCGTATTTATCTGAGCACCGTGAGCTATGCGCTTTTTGTTTAGACCCGATTTGCAGGAATCCGCAGGTACCGCCTAGCGTGGAGAAAAGTATTAATTTGTTAAATGACGGCCCGGTGGGCGTGGTCAATGGATGTTAACGCTAGTTAACAAGCCCATATTATGCACTTATGGTTTTTAATTTTACGGTTTTAATAATAGTCCTGCTGTGACGGATATCTGCTATATAAAGGTTTATTGTAACAATTACGTACTTCAGGATACTTCACTTCTTTCAAAATATGCTTCCCGAAAGGGATCCCCAGGGTGACGACGATAGCTTTCGATACAAGTGCGCACTATACTGTGTGTCCACTAGACCAAAAATGGTATTTTAGTAAAAATACCATTTTTTTATTGTACCTGCACTGTGCACAAAAAGCAACAAGAACAAATGAACACCATTGAATGCATCGCTTCGTAAATTCATAAAGCGTTTTCATGTAAAAGAAGGCAACCAAGCTTTAAAGTTATCCTATCACTGTTAGTAACGATTTGATATCCAAATGGAATGTTTTATCCTATTGAAACTTTCCCATGTAATTGACTTCATTAATGGTTTATACCTACGCATGCCATTTAAATCGTTTATCGCCAATGAAAGCCAGTCGTTGGACCGGTTTCATAAATAACAATAAAAAGCGTCATCTTTTGACTATGGACTGCGTTACATTTTTGTGGACTATTTATATCCATGATGATGGTATACGCATTCAAATTGGAATATGAATCATGTGGTACTAGAGATCCTGTTGTGTTTATCTTTAAAAAGTATATCGTGACGTGTTTCAGCCATTATTTGCCAAGGACATTGGATAGTTCATTGTTTTCTAGTATTCCTTTGTCTCTGTCGCTTAAAGACCTGAACCTAAGGTACGACTTTTTCGGAATAATAAAAAGCTACTAAGTTTTTCAGAAAGGTCTGATGTAAATGTAAAAGCCGATGTATTGATGTGGACGAAGCAAAAGGAGTCTATAAGGATCGTAGCAGGTGGTGCTCTGTGTTTCTGCCTATTCCCATGAGAGGCGTGAGTTAATTTAAGTAAACAGTTACTTGATTGGCACGGTTTAAGGCTTACACTTCTCATTTGGTTAAATTCATGTTTGCAATAATAATGAAGCTTTGGTTTTTTTTATGCCTACTACGATCAATTAACAACGAACGTACTAAATAAACTTCATATTATATTAAGTGGTAAGTTTCGTAGTTCAAAGAAGATACCATAAGAATTTATATTAAACGTTATTTTTAAAAAGTTTCTGTGGGATAATTACTGACTACACCGAAGACGGAGACGGCACGAGTGGAGGAAATGTGTTGTGAACCACCAATGGAATTTATGTAGGTAGGTAGGTAAGTAAGCACATTTAATGGAAAATACATACAGACCAAAGAACACAAAACTACCGTTTATTTCATTTAAAAATCCCTTCCAGTAGATTTGCATTTATACATCTCGTCTTCGCAATGGAAACGGTTTTGTAAAGAGGCGAGATGTCTTTTATTTGTTTAGGTCATTTTCCCATCTAGGCGGCAACGGTTAACGAAGACGAGAAGACTAAGTGAGAGGTGAGCGGTCTGCAGCAGGTGCTAAACTTAGCGTGAGTAGACTGCACACGCGGGGTTGCGGGTTGTTCGAAAGAGATACCGCCGCTCCGGAACATAAAGGGCAATGGAAAGACCATGGGTGGGTTTTAGCCAGTACAAGTCTTACACTCTCCCTGCTCCGACCAGAGCGGGGAAAGTTATTAGATGATTTCTCATCCGCAAAAGAAGCCTGTACTCATCTCTGCGTGGGGCTAGCCAGAAAGCATTTGCACAGCGCAGCTTGCGTGTGTACCTATCTTCTTTGCTTCGAATATCTTCATTCGTCTCCGCTTTGGTCCAGGTATAACCCAAGCGGAGCCACGGGAAAAAGTATAAGACAAAGACAACCTTCATCTGCGAACAGCTAAACAAATCAATCTCAACTGTTACTCAACAAAAAGTATGTCACTAATAGGCACTTTTGGTATAAGGGACAGGTAATCACCACTGACTAGCCCATGTATGTTAACCATTAAGGCATTAGGAGGTTCAACCCACCTATTTAACAATCCATTAAGCCTGGTGTTTTGTCCACGAGAACCTAATATAAGGTGTTGCAGCCGGGAACGTAATTATGCTATACTAACGTAACATAACTACTATATTAAACTAGCCTAACTGACACCAACTTGGGATCATCAATTGTACTGTTATCAGTACAATTGATGCCAGTCCAATTTGACGACACGGTTAGTGCAGTGGCTGAGCCATCAATCTGCGTGTTGCGGGTTTGATTCTCGCACGGAACAAATATTTGTATGGCCTACAGATACCTAGTCGTTCCGGGTCAGGCTGTTTGTGTACGTGAGTTTAAATGTTTGTAAACGCACCCATGATAAAGGAGAAAAAAAAATATACATATAGAGATTTGAGATACATTTATATAACTATATATTATATGAACTTTCTACAGCGTGATGCTCTAGCTATGGCATATTGTCTGGTAGTTCTATTGGTCTATCGCGGACACAGCGTTGTCTTATAAGACATTTTAAACTTCTAAATAATTTCAATGAAGGTTGCAATCGATTTTCTTTTTGATTTTAAATGAACAAGTACCTAAAGGAATTTACTAAATAAAATGTTAACAGGTCAGAAATTCTTTAGCTCATGTAACCACGACAATTAATACAACGTTAACCTTTACCTATGTTATAGTTCTTAATAAAAGTGATTATAATACATAACATATAAGAGGCCATTTCCTAAAATTCTTCGATATAATCACTATTATCCCATAACACCTACGCTGTTCCCAATCTTCGTTCATCAAATGCATTGAACGGCCTTTTTCCAATCAATTAATTCCAAAGCCAGGTACCAAGTGTAAAAAAGGATGTAGATACAGGTTGTTTGAAAACTACACCTTACGTGTCTTCGAAGTTATCGTTCAATGCCGATCCTTTCTAAGTTTGACACAGTAAATGGCGAATGTTTGGAGGCTGGAGGAAATATAAAAGTCTATTGGAACTACCTATTCATCATATTTTACGGAATACAATTTGAAATGACACATATTCTTGCTTATTACAAGAGTGAATCAGCTATGAAGTTGCAGAAATCTTAAAAGGAGAGTTATTTGGTAAAGGGAACTTTTGAAAACTAATCGTTATCAGTCATTAGAAATCACGCCTAATCGGCTAAACCGATTTTAATTAATTTTGGTACAGAGATAGTTGGAGACGGAAATAGGCTACTTAAAAAAATTGAGATATGTGAGAGAAAGAGGGAAGAAAAAGGAAAACTGAGCATTGCTATTACAATAAATAGGCGTAAGGGCAAAAATTACAGCTAGCGGGTAAATCAGGAAACTGTGTTACCCTGAATTTAAGGCGAGCGAAGCCGCGGGCAAAAGCTAGTTTAATTATAAATTATCAAGTGATGAAAAATATTTTTATTTTTCGTCTTCATACCAGTAGAAGACATGAGTATTCTATATATCTGGTATTTACGATATTTTTACCACAAGGTGAGTTATAATTCTTATAGCCCATTCGACACAATTTAAGACATTTAATTGAAGACCACAGTCGATATCGACATGGAATAGTTGATGAAAACGATATTCTTAAAAGCCTAATTCATGTAATTTTTACTACGCTACCAGTAATTCCAATTAGTTTCAATACTAGCGTATCGTACGGTATACCGATTGAAATACCGGTATAAGAAAACTTGAACCACCCTGTATACACATAAACAGTCAAATCAAAATAAGAAAGCGCCACGTAAACTGGCCGAGTGAATGCACTTGACACCGTAATAAATAGAACGGCCGGCAACAAAGGGCGGCTACAGGGGTAACAGAGGTGTTTCGCTGCGCCTGCGCCGCCGACTTTAAGCGGTAAGCCGATTGTCATCCACCTAGCAGTAATCTGTTTTTGTTGCATTGCCGATACACTTTACCGTATACGGTTTTTTTACTTCCCCAGTTTTTCAAATGTCATCTTTTGATACAGACTGTTTTTTTTGTGAAACATAATTTTAATCTTTTTAGGTTCACACGTCGCGGGAGCAGTCGGAGTTCGGCGACGGAGTCGAGGTTGTGTTAATTTATCATGGTGTCTCCTGGCTAAATAATAGCAGCCGATCGAGTCAGTTTTTAGGTTAAGCCACTAGAACGGGTTCCTAGGTTATACCATTCCGAGTTTCCAAAACACGTTAAGCTGTTGGCAGTCATTTGTAAATCTTTGACAGTAGCTTGAAAGTCTGACAATCAGTCTTACCAAGGCGCATCGTTTTACTGGTTGGGCTAGTAGCTCTGAGTAAAATACTAGTATTCAGATGAATCCAGTAAAACTGGAAGCCGACCCCGACATAGTTGGGAACAGGCTAGATGATGAGCCAGTTCCAATGGTCAATGGTTTCTTTTTAGGTTTCCGCACCACAAAAGGAAAAAAAGCAACTCTCATAGGATCACTTTGTTGTCCGTCTATCTGTCTGCCAAGACTTTCTATCTCGAGAACGCGTGGAGGTATTGAGGGAAATTAAAACTTTTTACATACACAAGTCTGAGGACCTTTGGAGCTGTGAAAAAATCTAATTTCTAAGTCTACTCAGTCAAAAGATATGGCCGTTTATATCGCAAGTTTGTACGGAACCCTCGCACTTGACTGGTTCTTTTTATTTCGGTGACATCTCAAGAACTGTAGGGCCAGTTTCAATAGGTATTTTTCAAAAATAAATTAACCTTTGTCAACTGCACTGCTCGGTACATACTGACTTTGTAGATAAACTACAGTTGGCAAAAGAGTTGCAACATATTTTTGTCAGATACGTATTTACGATAATATTTATTGATTGCACAATAAAATGTAATTCGTCAATATTAACCTGTACGTTGTGTCAGAAAGCAGTACTTCTGGACACGGCGCGTATTGTTAGGACGTTCTTTTCTCAAGAGCCCTGACCATTGGTAGCTAGGACCCTGTTCCCGATGCTGGTGGACCACTACTTTTTATATTTTTAAATGTTTTTTGTTTTATATAAGAAATTATGTAATTAAATGAATAAACGTTATAAATACCTGTACGTTTACTTGTACTCGATTAGATATATCCGAACGGCATAATTATTTATTTCCCCTATATTACACGGGACTTCAGAATATCTCGCGAATTGTGGATGTACTATTAGGAACACCTCTGCCTATAATCCTTTAAAAGGGTTTACCCTTAAAAGATTAAAGGCGTAAAATTATATTTATTATTAAATATTAATAGTTTATTTAGTAGGCAGATTTGAATTAAAAACTGTGAATAAATTCCAATCCTATATTTAAAAGAACCTTCAATTACATGGGTTTATTGTGAATCACTGTCGCTACCGGAATATCCCGCTAGAAGCGCGAGTCCAGCAGTGGCTGTAGCAGTCTTTATGCTCGCATCACTCTTACTAGCTACGTCAGTACTTACAATAGTCGTCGAAACTTGTTCGGTATTTTTACTCCTCACAAGATTAGCTAACGGGCGCTTCTTTGATAGAACTCCTATGCTTCTGTTCCACGACTGTTTTGTGTTAATACTTCTCTGAGGCATGAGTTCTATTCTCGGAGCCTTGGCTGGTGGCCCACTGTCCTCGTCTTTCACTTCTTCGATGATTTCCTCTGCTATCACCTTTTTTGACGAAGGATTGTTGAATTTGATTGATCTGGAAACAAAAGAGAAACGATTTTACTTGGATGGTTCGTTGGAATATCACTGTGATCTGGTTACATCTGCCTAGCTCTTTCCTAACTATGTCGTGGTCGGTTTCCAGTGGTAACCGGATACAGCTGAATAAAGTATTTTACGTGGAGCAACTGCCTATCTGACCTACCTAGGTAATATGATATCTCTTGGACTTACGAGCAATGGTACGACTTTCGGGCCACAGTCTATCTGTAGCTACTGTCAAAGGTCTTCAAATGAAAGCCGGGACCAACGGTTTAACGTGCTTTCTGAAGCACAGAGGAAACTCAGTATGTAACGGGTACCTATCCACGGACCAACCTACACAACCCGGCTTAACTTCAAGATCGAGATTGTGGTTATTTGCCATGAGCTCCTTTTTTGTCGGTTGCAATATCATCAAATAATTTAAACCACTATGGGCGGAGCGGCAGGGAGTGCCAGACATTTACTGACTAGATCCCATCCATGTTTCTTATTTTGCCCTTTGTATTCCGGGGCCGAGGTATCCATTTCGAACAACCCGCTGCATTCGACGCCTGGAGCGTCTATTCGCAGCGGCTGGGTTAGTTCGAGATTCTCTCCCTCAAAGTTTCAGCCACCTTTTAGCAAAGGTGACTGAAAGTTTGCATGCTACGCATGACTGCTTCGCAGAAGGTGACCGCCTTCCCATCCTCTCCCGCTCCGGACCATGGACCGATCCAGGGACGGACGCGACAGGTTGTCGCCGCCGATTACCTCTACAAAGACACACAAGCGGGGCAGACCTCCAAAGTGTGCTCGATCGAGTCCTTCGGGCCATCGTCACAGTGGTGACACCCGAGCGATTCCTCCCGCCTCATTATGTGCATGGGCTTAAAAATGTTGGCGTTATGAGATGATTTATTTTCTCAAACAATTATTCACCAATGTTCTGCATTTAAACAAGCCTAGAATCTCAATGAATGTCTTACACCATAGGGAGAGCAGAGGAGCTAGGAGGAGGAGAATGTTCTGATATTCGTACTGACTAAAACCACGTCAGACACATTTGCGTCAGGGGCAGCGGGATCTAATGCGACTTCTGCTGCCTGGTAAACCTGGCGTAAAACTCCCCCCGTTACTTCGCAGAGGGACGCTGCAGATCAACTGCTGGCGTCCAGGGGAGCGACGGATGTCCCAGAATCAGTCGCTGTGCACCTGTTTGCCGTAACAAAGCGTTATCCGCCTTCTGCTAACAACCAATGCGGCTGCTGCGGGATGTGCCTGTCCTGTCCCTTTCCACAGTTCGAAACCTGTCTCAACTGCTTGGCAAAGGTATGAAGTGAAGCTGAAGGGGAATTACGGAATTAAATAAAAAATTGTGACTTTATAATAAGAGGAATCGCGAAAATGATTAAAAAAAAACAAAACACTGTTATGGCAGGACACAGTTGATAGGACTGCTTATGATTTTGTTTTGAAGATCATAGGACTTCGGTAGAAGGCTTTCAGCAAATATGGAAACTGAGAAATATTTTAATAATGGTGATTTTTAGCTCGTGCCTATGTGGCTGACAAATACGAAACTTGTGGAGCTAGCAAAGCTGTTTCCAAGAATAGTCGTTGAAAATCTGGTAAGTAATGTAATATTATATTTCAAAATAGCTTGGCCTCTTTAGGTCGGAACTTGCGATGCTCCCGCCATCTACAGTTAGCCTTTAATGTTCTTCGATATTGAAGAGTAGAAAGATGATTTGTTTTGAAAAATAACCAAGATCATAGTTGTATATTCAACAAACTAGCTTTATCAGAAGATAAATTAATGAATGCAAATCATATATGTAGTGGTAGTAATATGTTAATAATAAATGGCTTGGTATACCATCAGACCAAACAATGGAAGAAAAAGTGGCATTGCTTAGCCAGCTTTAAGATTTATGGGATACTTACTTGATAAACTCATCATCTTCTTTCTCTTCTCTGGCTTTCCTTTCATCTGTAGTCTCTGGTTGGTACTGCTTCAGCATGCCCTCAAAGTCAACGGCATGTTGCCTTCTGTTCAACTCCTTTAACTCTTCGAGATTCTCTAGGGATTCAATTTCTTGTTTGGACTGCTCTGTTCTGTATTCTGAAACCATTAAAATAAACATTTAAATACTTATAAACATGCAATTACTAAATTGTATTGTGGTCATATTAAAAAGAATATTTAATTTATCAATTTTCTGTGTGGTCCTTTTGGGGATTTGTTTTGTGACTATATATTTTCCTACACTATGTAGTAAGTATCATAACAGGTGCACTTACTACAAAGAACTCCTTTTTGCATGTTAATAGTTTGGTTTATAGTTTTATCTTCAGGGGTAGCACTGAAGATAAAACTTAATCCAATATGAAACAGGGACTAGCAAGGAATATCATCAAATGTTATTGAAGAGACACATGGGTTCAAGGAGTATGTTAGAAGCAGGTGTTCTGTAGTTTTTGCTTACCTATATAGGAACAGGTATGACTGTTGGTACATGTATTCCTTGAAATTCAGATAGTTGTTACGTACCCAATAACTTCATAGGGTTATTAGCTTCTTCTTCTTTTTGTTCTTCTTCTTCCCGCTTGGCCTGTTCCTCTGCAAGTTTCAGAGCCATGAAGTTTCTTGTGGCACCTGCCTCTATCTCATAGTCTGTGTTCTTTGGGTCCGTCTTGAATGAGATCTCTTGAAGACATCTTGTGCACTGAAGTCATAAGACATGTGTTTTATATGTTTCTTTTTTAATGGGAAATCTTTCTATTATGTAGAATTGTTTTTTTATTGATTGTTCTCATATATATAGGTGACAATTAAGTACTACTTTGTAATTTCTAACTTGATTTTAAAAGAGTGTCCATGGAGTCTTTTGCCCATTCTTCTCCCCAGAAATCTCAGTATACTGGTGCATCAATGACAAATGTGGTGTTATAGTAAAACAAGATTATTTCGCTTTATTCTTCTTTGTCTGGACTTTGCTTCTTGGGGGTCCGGTTTCCGCACTTAGCCCTTCAGGTTGGACCATTGTACAAGATTAAATGGTTTTCAAGACTGATATGTTATTGAATGATTTATATTAGGTATTTTATTTTATAAGTTTACTTCACATTTATATCTATGTACCTATTACTACACTAAAACTACTGCTGCTAATACTGAACTATTCTCTCAGTTGTGTGCTCTCTAACATTTTCATGTCTTTAATTAATCTATAGGCGACTGTAGAAATAGTTCTCAGTAACATACTTATTCCATGACTATGCATGTTACTTTTTGTAAAGTATGTTGAGATTAACACAAGACACATTAACCAATGATATTGAACTACTTACTTTTATGTAGAACCTGTAAATTCTGATACCGAGGTAGTCCTCATTCTCAACGTCCTCCTTTCTAGCGTTAAACTTCTTCCCCTTGTAAATGTACTCGCCGCAAGTGGCGCATCGCATGTTGAAAGGAGCCATCAGTCGTACGGTATACTGGCGGTTTTTAGCCAGTTTCATACGAGGGATTTTCGACGGATCGAAATCCGGAGGATAGTATTTCTGTAAACATAATCAACCGAAGTTAATGAGAAGTGAATTGATAATATAACCATAAGCACTATGTAGGGTTTTGCACGATTTGTTTTTACTTACATTTAACACCTTTCTCTCCGACATTTTTAGGCACTATAGAAAGAAGACTAGAATAAAATTAGGTTTTGTAAACACGTAGCGTTACGATTTACACAATTCTTAGATCTGTCACTCAGTTTCTTTGATTGACAGTGACAATTGATAATGTCAACCCTAACTGTCAACAGAGAGAGCGTCATTGTCATTGTAACCTATTGGAAGCCATAGACATGAACTTGAACAAACTCATGGAAATTATAATACAAACTGGACAGAGCGCTCTACCAGAAAAACGTGCATGGAAAGATATCTATAAGAGACGCCGTTTGTCTATTTTTAATAGGGAGACCAAAAATTATACATACAATTTAATCACAAAGTTCGTTTTGGAACAGATAATTTGTGTCCGGTAAATACGGGATAACCAAGTGATTTCCAATGATTGCACGTATTTAATATAAAATAACTAGGTACACGTTCTGTCCGAAAATCAGACATTTCCTTGAAAACATTTACAATATATTCGTTTGACATTGTTGTGTTCTATGTCGGTGTTGATTCGTCAACCCACTTTTTTTCATAGACATTATATTATGTCAAGTTAGATCATACAATCAGAGCCGGATTAACCACGTAGTAGGAGTAGCAATCGCTACTTCTTCTTTATTTCCATCATTCTGACATTCTGCCTCTGCATCAATCTGTCAATCAGTCGAGCAATCAACCAAATGATGCCTTGACGTCTCATAGTGTAGAATGCAAAAAGAAAATGTGTTGCGCCGACCCTAAATGGACTGAGACTAGGGCAGGAAAATGATGAATGGATAGTGAACATACTATGTGTCCGGTGACGGACTAGCGATATTTTATGTACTTATTTAACAAACATTAGAACTTTATTGTAACAAAAAAGTGGTATTTTTTGTTACAATAAAGTTTACAAAACTTTCGTTAATTTGCATATTTTTGGACTTTAATTTTGTTTTCCAAAGTTACGAAAATGCATGCTCATCATTTCTTAATTTAAACGGTAGACAATATTGTTGCCCTATAAATAAATCTATTTTCGTCTCAGTAAGACCAAAACTATGAGAGATAATTATGATTACTTTTGTACACGCATAGAGATGATCGACTGATCGATTGGTCAACTAATTGATTGATTGACTGATCGACTGGAGAGCTAAAATTTTCTTTCAGTTTTTAAACTTTAGGTATAACTAAAATTAAAAAGGTAATTCGTAACTTTTACATGGCCTTTCTTAGAACGCACACAGTTGCATAAATACTTTTCTACGCCTTCACCCCAAGCAATTGAAAAACTGGTGATGCTAAAAATAAAAATAAACCTACAAAATGTTTGTTTTTACTATCTATTATACCTAAAACTTACCAATGGCACACCACGCATCGCTGTTGCGCACCTATATATCCACGGTACCTCATCGCACTTTTTTTAATTCTAGGCCATGCCTGAGGGCTTGCTAGATACAAAGATATTGGGGGTTAAAGTTCACTTTTCAATTATTTTTTTTACTTTTTAAGGGTTTAACAGAGCGTCAGACGGACAACACAGTGATCCAATAAGGGTTCCGTGTTTTTCTTTTGAGGTATGGAGCCCTACTCCCTTAGAGCTAAAAAAAATACAAAAGATATGACTGTTTATGTCGCAAGTTTGTACGGAACCCTATTTTCACCCAATTTTTTTTCACTTAATTTGATATGTACAGAATCCATGGTTGACGGCTTCGTAAAGGGTTGGTTTACACTCTGTATATTTACTCCAAGGATAATAGTCAGTAATCCACGGTGGATACAAAGAAATACTGATTTCAAATAATTTATTTCTTTAAATTTTCTACCACAATTTTTTATTTTCGACCATGGCGGTCGGATCTGTGAGCAGTAACCTTCTTCGATTCAAAACTAGTAATTAGAATAAGAGGCATAATCGATTTTCGATTAGATTCCACCATCAACCACCACTCCACCACTAGATTGACCGTCATATCCAATCGAACAACAATCTTATCGAAAAAGTCGTCTAATCGTTATTTACAAAAGTCACGGTTCAGTAAAATTATGATTCGCTATGAAGTTTTCAACGACATAGTTATAAATCGTATACCTACCTATAGTTTATCGTAACTGGATGTATTCCTTGTAGGACGACTCCAAATGTTCAACCGAAAAGTGTTTTTGAATTAGATTTTATTTAATGAAAAATTCCAATATACATTTTGATGTCAATTAAAAATTAAATAGGTACATTTCGGCTACTGAAATTCAAACTATTATCATAGTTAATGCCGTAGCCGATCTTGGTTAATTAATAAAAGTTAAAATTTTATATTGTCTCATATGCCTGATTAAATTCAAATGCGCTTCGGTAGAACATTTCGCGGCTTGATTTGTTGGATTTTAACCCTACTATTACGTCTTGCAAGGAAAACAGAGTTACTAGTAACCCTGTATTTTGTAATAGTTCACAACTTTTCGACAGTTTTAAATAATCTTGTGTTATAAACTATCGGTTTTCACAATCTTGCGGTGCCATATTCTAAAAGCACGAGTGGCCTAACCCTTCGGGGATTATAGTCGTGCTCACTAGGGTGCGTTGCAGTAAGAAGTTTCATAGAAACAATCCTGAACGGTTCGATGCTGATCCTGTGCAGTGCTTGTTACTGTGCGTTGGCCTTCATTTCGAGTCTTATAAGTGTCTATCACGCCTGAAATAAATTTATATAAAATTGAAACTTCTATTCACGTTATATAAAATAGCAATTTATTCGCAAATAACGAATCAATAAAACTTTCCACATCAACTGACATTCACAATTTTCACCATCACAGGCACTTGAAAATTTAAGTGACGACACTTTTCCGCTTCTAATGAATTTTAGAAGAACAGGAACTTTCTGAAAAGAAACAATTTACAGATTTTAGACGGATGTATAACAAGCGTACTTACTACCCGTTTCAGATTTCCTTAGATTTTGGTTCAGTCTTACACACCTCCATCCTATTTTAGGTATCTTACTTAATATTAAAGATGAAGTTTCGACTGACATCTGGAATGAAGGACGAGAGGCATAAAAGGGACACACACGTTCCTTACTACGTCAATTTAGAGGGCACAAATTCAGAAGGAAATTCTGAATTTGTGATTCAGCTCTCGTAGTTTGATGACGATGTCAGGGGCAAGACAACTCGACAAAAGCTCACCTATCATTATTAATCGAGGTGCAATCGATATTAAATAGGTTCCAGAATCAACTCTATTGCGGTCCACTGATGAACAGCCTCATCATCAGCATCTACTCTATCTTAATCACTTTTTAGAGTCACCAGTTTATTTAAACTATGCTATGCCGGACCTCCTATGCTACGCTAGTCAATACATGGCGCTGCAGGAATAGTTTTCTCCATCAGCCATCAGCCCTTTGACAGATATCGGTTATATCCCTCTGCCATACTTCAGCTTACCAAAAAGCAAAACTCTTACCGTTCTCTTCGATTCCCACTAGCAGCAAGTTCGTGTTCGAGCGCGGCGATCTTCTCCTCGTGGCGCGTCCGCTGCGCCTGCGCACGTCGCTGCTGCTCCTCTAGCGCCAGCACGATCTTCTCGAGCCGGTGAATCTGTTGCTGTTTATTCTCCAGAGTGGCGAACAGTTCCTGGATCTCTTCTGCTTTGGCTGCTATTTGTTTGTTCACCTGTTGGCGACACAGAGTAATAAAATGCTTACACGTTCAGTATTGTTTCCTATTTAGGGGATATTTTATGACACCTCACGGTGTTGTATATATCTGAGGGGCCTACCCGGGACACCTCCTGCCGGGGTTGCGGGTTGTTCGAAAAAGATAGAGCGGCCCCAGAACGTAAAGGGCAATAGAAGGAACACGGGTGGGTTTTAGTCAGTACAAGTCTGACAACCCCCCTCCCGCTCCGCCTAGAGCGGGGGATGCTATTTGCTGATTTCCCATCCGCAAAAAAGAGGTGTTGTAGGTTTATGTTATTAGTGTGCCAGGGCTATCATGTTTATTAGAGAGCTAATGAAGGGAGAACTTCCTCTATCATTATAGCAGAAGTTCTTGGGCGTTTGCTTCTTTGCCATCCTCACGTCCCTACTTTTATAAACACGGTCTTTGACAAAACATCAGATTAAGTGCCAAATTTACAATCAACGCCGTAAACGCCCCGCTTGAGCGGGCACCGCTGTGTTCGCGTAGAGGCAATTGGCAGCGACCTCTCACATCCGGCCCTGGTTTAGTCTATGGTCCGAAGCGAGAGGGAATGGGAAGCAGTCACCTACAGTTATACTGGTGAAGAAGGTGGCTTGACGTTGAAAAAGTAGCAGGCTCAAGCGAAGATAGAGATGGTGCTCAGACCGCTACTATAAAAGAACTGAGTGGATTTTGACAAAGCGTAAAACCGCAAAAAAGGAAAGAGCCTAGTAAGCCTTTGTCTAGCAATGGGACATCATGGGCTGATGTAATTTAATAATATATAGATAGCCAGCATATAGGGAATTAACCAGGTTTTTATTGACTTACGCGTCATTCCATACCTACAACTTAAAATCCTACTTCGAGGATTTTCAAACATTAACGACTTTGATTCATTATAAATATTTTTTTAATTTTCTTGATCATTTCGATACCTGAATATCTTCAAAAAAGTAGCTATTACCTATTACAATAGAAATTAAAGCCGTTCAATTCGGTATTCATTTGATAAATCCAACTGATTAAAGACACTTGGGATAATTCTTCAAGATGAAAATCAGAATTTCTCGAAATGAAATGGCATTCTGCGACACTCTTCAGGTGACTGGTTTGGTGACATTCTAGTTATTTCTATCCAGAACAAGAAAAGGATATCCTAGGATTCTTTAATTCCTCCAATTGTTAACAAAAATTATAGTTATTTATGTGGTATAGCCACTGGATTCCAAGTTAATAGAAATATATGTCAAAAAGTTGATTTAAATCGCCTCCGGCACAAAATAAACGCAGTCTTCCAAAACGAAAAAGAAAAAAATAAAGAAACAAAAAAAAAGCGCGCTCACTTCATCTACGACTTTCATTCGGTGCTCAAGGTCCTGCTGCAAAGCGGCCAGCTCACGGCTCTGCTCCGTCTCTTTGTTCTTCAGCATATTGATCAACTCCTCGCGAACCTGCGTCACTGTCTGGTTTATAATCAGCGTAAAAATCATATCTTTACTAAAACAATTACCATGCTCAGCAAATATTTAGCTTTAACTATAGCAAATTGAATTACAAAAATGTTAAATGACATCGACTCCCTAAAACGTATCTACGGTAAGACTGTTATATTTCCAACTATGATTGCAAGAAGGACCTAGTAACCTTTATGACTCTTGCCTGGGCACGTGAAGTCTTGTCTTGTTGCTCAAGCTGCTGCTCTTTTTGTAACAACAGCTCAGACAACTCTTCGTTACGGTGCACCGAATCCAGAAGGCCCATTCGCAAGTTCATTATCTGTTAATGCGTACCAAAAGTCTGTTAGAATTTTTAAATTGAAAAAAAAATGAAGATGACAAAGGGAATCTTTGGGATTCTACCCAAAATTTGCAATTTCTATTTCGTTCAATTCCTGCTTTCTTGCCGTTATGACTTAAGATTTAAGATAAACTCCTCCACTATGTTTCTCACTTGTAAATGCTCACAATTTATTTTAGGCAGGTATACTTTGGAGTGCTTGCCGAATTTAGTTACAATCTGTTTGCATGAAATAGAAACACATCACTTACCTCCTGCTGTAAGTCTTGATAACTTATACCATTTGGAGCCTCTTGACAGTTCGCCACGGCTCTGTTATGCGCTTGCAGATTTTGAACATATTGTTCGTACTGAATTACTTTCTGCTCGCTGTAATACAATTCATATAATAAAGTTCTCATTCCAAATTTTAATATCTTGATTATTTTTATTAAAATAATAATAGTAGATACATTGTTGCACGTACTTCAACTTGATGTTTTTCGTCAACTCTCTTATTTGTATTTGCATCTTTGCTAATATTTCTTCCTTGCTAAGAAGTTCTGCTGCCAATTTTTGCTGCATGCCTACCTTGTTGTCCGGTTCCTAAAATACATCAAAGTTTTTATTCAACAATTCTTGGAACATTGCAAATGTTTATAACCAACTGTAATCACTTCAATGATGGAGGAAAAAGTTATCTGGTACATAAGACTGAAAAGGAAAGTATTTCTAGAATAACTTTTTATCTTAAACAACGCTGGTTGAAAACAAAGAAAGGGCAATATTTACAGTTATTTTAGTCAGGGTTTCCAAAAATCGCACTTTTTCTCGTTTACATGAAGTTACTTCGTCTTCAGTCAAACGC
The DNA here is from genome assembly GCA_958449745.1 of Ochropleura leucogaster. Lineage (NCBI taxonomy): Eukaryota > Metazoa > Arthropoda > Insecta > Lepidoptera > Noctuidae > Ochropleura > Ochropleura leucogaster. The sequence goes on from OY288206.1 coordinate 8,298,264, forward strand.
AAAGTGTCTTTTGTAGATTGTAATTCTGCCCAGAGATCTATTTCTCGTTCTGTTGGTAAATCTGAAGAAGAAAACATTTTCCATGGTAACTATCGACTTTTTCATAAAGGCATAGATTTTTTTTTAATTGCTACTGTTATTTACCAGGATTAGGTTTACTTAATTCCATTTCGTTAATTTTGGCTCTTAATTCTTCGATGTTATTTTGACTTTCTTTTAAAGCTGTTTCAGCTGCCTGTTTCAGTTCAATTTCTTTCTGTGTAATATTACGTTGTTCATCTAAATTTTTCTTGAATTCTTTGAGCTGATGAGTTAGTTCGTGTAGAGCTGCCTTATGTTGGGTGGTTAAATTTTCTATTTGTTGCTTTAGATCTTGAACGCTGTGTAAAATAGATTGCAGAAGTAGAATAATAAATGGTTCAATTTCATCTACAATTAAATCAAACTTACTCGTTTTGCAGAGTGTCACGTTGATGCACTAATTGATTGCTGGTCACTTCCCCAGTCTTTAAGCTTTCTTTCAACTTCCTAGCTCGCGCTTCCAACTGCACTTCCCTTTGACGACTCTGAACATTCAATCCTTATTAGTAACCTAAAAACCCTTTACCTGTGGTAATTGTATAATTAGGGGAACGTAGTGTTACCTGGTCTTCCAACGTCTTGACAGTGCCGGTCAGACTAGCAATACTTGCATCTGCCTCGCGCAGTTGTCGATCCATTTTAGAAATACGGACGCGTGCTTGACGGAGCTGGGATTCAGTGGTTGCTAATTTATCTTTAATAGTAGCCTTTGCTGCTCGTTCTTCGTCCAACTCTCTACGCGTATCCTTTGTGAAACAACATTTCTAATTAATATTTAAAACAGGGATCTTATTTATCCTATACTATCTAATAAGGAGTTTTTTGTAATAACATTCTCGAAACGGCTCTAACTAGGTTGCATATCTAGGAAAATTCGTTTTCGTTTATTTCTTATTACCCGAGCAGAGTTCGGTCACCTAGATGCTATACGTGAATTCTTCGCAAACTGAGTTGGAGACCATATTTTAATACAAATAAATTTAATATATAAGCACTAACCTCAGAAGATCTGTTGCGTTCAGATTCGTCGTGGATTTCCTGCAATTCACTTATTACGACAGAACGTGTTTCTAGATCTTGTCGAAGGCGTGCTATTTCTCTTACTAATGATTCCCCCACTGATAGCAATGCACTCCGCTCCCGACATGCTCGCCTAAATGTAATATTGCTCTTGTAAATAAAACAATTTTGTAAACAATAAGTACATAACGATAAACGTGCTTTAGAGAAAAGTTATAGATAGATATTTAAGTATATTTAAGTAAATATATAGTACTAAATAATATAAATATCTATGAATATATTAATAAACCTATACCTGCTAAGGATTTTTCACAACATCTCATACCTGTTCTAGTTAGCAATAGTTTGTACTTTAAAAATATTATTCAAAATTACTTGGAGAATTTGGTGACGGTTTCAACAGCTTCAACTGCACGGGATTTCAGTTCACGGAGAGACTCGCAGAGTTCAAGTCCTTGAGCATTGTAACGAGCAATTCGTTCCAATGACTCTCCACTCCCAGTTTCCTGCACGCATTTCAAATGATAGACCGTGTTTGGACACTGTTCACGGATAAACTGAAGTTATTGCGTGGATGTATGAACGTAAGAGCAGACAAATCTTTCAAGAGAGTGTTTCAGATGTTTACAAAGTAGACTGCAGTTGCGACAAGTCACAATTATATAGGTCGGATGAAACTTACGTACAGCTTGTCGGATATCAGAATTCAGAACACATTAAGGTGGTAAATCGGAAAAACAGTAACATACTAATATCGGCTATTGGTCAACATCTTTTGGGGCTCAAGGAACCATTGTTACACCCCGTCAGTCTAGCTAAATACACAATATCTAATCTATCCATCATGATGGAAGAGCTAACATTTCGCACTTTACACTCAAGTCATATCGTTAACTCACGCTTGTTTCGATGAGCTCCTTGACCCAATCAATGATTTCTTGTCGCGCCGTAAACGCCTGAAGACACAATTCCGTGAAACAACCTGGTACGTTTGCAACTTTGGTGTCCAGTTCCGCAAGAATACAATCGTCTGTGTATGAAATAATACTATTATACTGATGTTAAGAACATTCTAAGTACTCTGATATTTTACTTTGGTAAGTCTATTTATGGTGTATTACTTTTATGTAGATTATTTAATAAAATGTTAACCTTGAGAGTAGATAATTTAAATAACTCGAAAACAACTAGCTTGAAGTGAATTTCAACAAATTTGTGGTACTAGGGAAGTCAAAAGATGGTCTCATTGATATTACCGATGGGAGTGGTAGTGTTAATGATGTCGATGCCATCAGTGGTGGCCGAGCCGACGGCATCACGGCACATTTGGGCAACCTCGTCAGTCGTCCAGTCCGCTACGTTGAATACCACTAGATCTTGTAGCTGTATTCCCTCGCCGGAGCCCGACAAGCCTTCCCGCATCATGTGTTCGCTCATTCCACGTAGATTGTCAAATAGTTCCAAAACTGCTTGCTGAAACAGTTTCATTGATCATTTTAATAGTCACTCGGGGAAAAGTCTTAATTCTTTAAGCCGACATTTCCGTTGCTAACAATCCATACATCGGTTAGTTAACATCCACATTCATTCTCAACACAATTTTAAGTGTTACTTATATTGCTTTTGTGCTTCATAGATCTTTAAAAGGAGTTAAAATATACTACAACCTGACTTGCTAAGATGTATACTGTTACCCTGTTTTAATATTATGCAGGTCTGAAAGCTAGTTGCGCCATGTTCAAATATTGGTTTTGGGTTTTAGCAGCATTTGGTTATGGCAAAGTTAAACCATTTATGTCAATAAGACATAAGGTCAGAATCAAATCAGAGGTGCCCACCAGGACCAACACGACGCAGCCCCGGCAGGTAGAGGTCTACTTGCCGGGGCTGCGTCGTGTTGGTTCGAAAGAGATACCGCGGCCCCGGAACACAAAGGGAAGTTTGTTAGTAAAACATAATTTTTGGTTTGGTAGTGATTTATAAATTGTTGCCTTCGGAAACAATTTATATATCAAAATTATTGGTTTTTATTAATTCGTAAGAAAAATTAAATGAAAGGTGGATCGAACGAACCTGTTTCATGTCTAATTCCTTCTTCATGCGGTGGAATTGCTTCTGTTTCAAAAGGAAAGTTGATTTTATGTCATCTTCATTTTGGAATGATTGTGACGGACTGCACAAATCTGGTGATAGAACCCTGGAACTCGGCGGGACGATCACAGAAGGTGTTTTAGGTCGTGATGCGGCAGTAGGTCGTTGCGGCGTGCCTGGGCGGCTCATGGACATGCCTAGGCGCTGCATCTGGTTCGGCTGCGGAGTTGTTGGCCGGCTCGGGACGCGTGGCGTTCGCGGACGACTCGAATGTAAACTTTTTGGAGTCTGCGGACGACTGTTCAACGATGGGGTTTGTGGACGACTTCTAGAATCTAAAAATCGTAATTTTGAATAAAATTTTCAACAAAATTTATAAAACTATCCAATGGTTTCAAGTTTACCGTTTTTGCGACTGTGATGTGATATGTCAGATTCAATCATTCTGCTTTCATTGGGCTCGCCATCACTATTTTTTATTTCTGGAAAAAGATTAACATGTAAAATTCTTAACTCTGGGTGTGTTTATTGGTTTGTTCATCTTCAAGTAGTAACGAACTTATGAATCGTAGTTATTTAGGATTGCTACGAGATGGTGGACCGGGACCTACGAAAACCATGTAACTTCTTCAATTCCAATAAATAATCCCTGGACCAATTAGATGCTAATTTTGCATACGAGATACATCAAAATCAATTCTAAAACTCAAAGCATTTATATCATTAATGAAACAATTAACCGGCACTTGAATAGTTTAGAAGTCGGTCGGTTAGTCAGAAAGTTAAAGCTAATTTCCCGTTAGGAATGTGGAGGTGAAAGGAGAGGTTTCTATGGAAGAGAATAGGAAGTAAACTCATGCTAGCTGTGCCCAGCGGTTTCACCCGCTGCTCACTTAGGGGTATGAAAAATAGATGTTGGCCGATTCTCAGACCTACCCGATATGTACACAAAGTTTCGTTTGAATCGGTCCAGCCGTTTCGGAGGAGTATGGGAACGAAAACTGTGACACGAGAATTTTATATATTAGAAAAAGATGGATAAACAACTGACGGGACCCGCTCATGAAGATGAGAAAGTGTGATTGGGGGTTTTAGCTTTAGGATTTTTGTCAGTAGTCGCCACGGAGTCTGAGTTTATACCACGTTGTTGGCAATATGCTCACCCTAGAGGGCGATGAGACTTACAACGTAATCCTGGGTTCATAACCATTCAGTTCAACTATTTTGAAAAGAACTGAATGTTTCTCTGAAGAGCTGATTGTCTGAGCATGACATGATATACCTTCAACTGCAGCTTGTTTCAAGTTTAATACAAAAAAAAAAAAAATGGGCAAAAGATTCATGATTAAAAGACTTTGATTTAAATTTTAAAGTACCTACTTAAAAAACTGAATCCTTATAGTTTCACTTGTGTTTCTGCGTTTATAGACTGTGGCAGTCAATTTGTTCCGTTTAAAATATGAATATTAATAGAATATAATATTGAGAAAGCTACCTTGCAAAAAGTGATATAGTTGTACAGTACAGTAAGTATTTTAGCGTACCCAAGGGAGAGTTCTCATTGATGTCCGGAAGGCTAATTACTCCACCTTCGTAAGAAATTGGTTCTTCAGATGATTGGTCGTCTGCCCCTGCTGGCGGAGGACCATCGATAGTGAAGTTGTCTAGCTCTGCTGGTGGCGAAACCTAGCCACAAAAATCTGTTAATTACTCTCAACGACAAAATAAAAAACTTATTTGCCAAAAATAACTAATATTTTGGTATATAAGCATACAAATAACAAACTAACATTCTCCAATGGCTCGTTATCCAATGAGCCGCCATTGACCTGTAAAACAAAAAAAACATCATATTTGTCTATTCACGAATTGCACGAGTTTACAACGTACATATGAATTGTTCTAATCTTTATTGAACTTACCTTGACGTCGGTCTTGGAATCACTTTTTTGGGCTCGCTGAATAAGAGAACTCTTCCCCTGTAACTTTTGACAAAATGAATCAAATTCTTTTTCTATTAATCAGATTCTCATTATAAGAGTAGGTACTAATTGGGGTTATAGTTTTTTCACAGCAGAGGCCCAATCACTAGTACACGTTGTAAAAAAAAAAGATACGAAAATACAATTATCCTGAAGTATTTTAGTAACACTGCAAATATTACAAATTAAATCCCATGATATTCGTTCTAATTATTACAATTCATGACATCATATTGAACATTAATCAATAACTTATTACATCTTATTTCAAACTAAGTCAATATTATCAATTCGTTCATTCACTGTAGTCATAGAGGTAAGGTAGGTAGTGCAGTTATTTATTATTTCAAATTCACGTCATGTTTATATTACAAGGCCAATCGATTCACAATTTCTCAGTTTTAAATTCAATGTAGCTTTTCTTTATTAACAATGATTTTAACTGTTTCAAGAAAATTGAGTCATGTGGTAAGGATTTTAGTCTTTCCGGTAGCTTATTAAATATAGTCTTGAGTGCGGATTTATTCTTTTAACTTTTAAGTTTGTTATTTGGAAGTACTTATTAGTTTTAATTTTTTTTTAGCTCGATATTGTACTTACTTAACGAGGTGCCTATGTATCCGCCTTTATGCATGTAACGTGGCGTCATAGCAATGTTTAGTGAAGGGTTGCATTGCTATGATGGATCGTCAATATTTTTTAATCCATGTCCTTCAATGAAACAACAGAACATACAAGTTCGTTGAATCTGTCTAAACAGATTCAAAACCATCTGAATCGTTACTGGATTCGACATCTGACTCTGTTATGGATTAATATATATTTGACTAACGATTATAGTTATCAACGATTTCTTTATAACGTTGTCGATATAAAATTACCATTAGCTAAGTGAAGAGAACGAGGTAGCCGAGATAATTGTTAAAGATAAAATTTAGTCGCATAATTTTTCTTTTTCATGTACATGAATAAAAATCCAATATACTTTACCTTAGAGCCAGGGGCTCGGGACGGCGATTGCCTCGCGTTGGGGATAGTTAAGTTTCTGTTGGTAGCATTGCGAGCGGCGCGCGCGGCAGACGCTGCTGTCGGCCTTGGGACTAATCGAGGTGTGGTACTAACTGTTCAAAGTAACCAGAATTAAGTAAACTAATTTATAAGTAGTCCAGCTGCCTGCCAGGTGCGGGATATAGAAGTATGTGGCGAGTACCATGGTAAATGCATAAGTTCACATCTTTACATTGTATACGATGAATTCGCTTCCGCTGTCTGTTCGCTTAGATATTTTAAACTATTACTAATGAATCCAGTTTTTCAGCAATAGATATTGATTCAACAAAAGGAAGGTTTACATGTATAATATCCCAGACTACGTGGGTGAAACTACGGGGCAAACTAAAGTAAAAGTCGCAGTTTCGTCAAAGCATCATTATAGTTTTGTCGTGGCGTAGCCGTGTTGCCGTAGTGGCGCCGTCGTTGTAGACGTCGTCATTGGCGTAGTCCTCGACATGGTACGTAGCAGGTAGCTAGTGGTATAACATCTCTAAAGTCTATCATCTCATTAATCTATCTCATTAATCTATCTATCATCTCATTAACATTTGGTCGCCCTTCAGATGACCCACTGACCCTCCAATATGTTAACATGTGAGTTAATACTACATATTATAAACCTTTATTGTACTTTACTGTACTTTGGTTACTGCCACGCTCGTTGGTCAGCCTGTTTAATGCAGCTTTCTAATCGGTTAGTTCGTTTTTTACCTCTTTATAATATTAGTTTAGATACAGAGATTATGTTATTGTCCCTTTATAAATTAAATCATAAAAAATGCAGATAAGTTAGCTGGAGACAAAGACAAATTTCAAATATTTACGAGCGGATGGGACAAGACGAAGAATCATAAGTCCAATAATTGAAATTACTTAGGTATAAACACACACATCGTCGTGTCAAACGCCCTCTTGTCAAGTAGCATACGTGTCAAAATGGAAAATATTCCCAATGTCGGCAGTAAAACACTTTAAAATCTCTTTCGCTGGAGTTTACATCAATCAATTCATTGCCAACTTCGCACAAATGCAATCGCAAGATGTTAAAACATGGACATGTATTCTAATTTAAGAATAAGTAAAGATAAACCAGTCGGAATAATAATGAAAGCTGCATCAAACCGTCACATGGTGTAGTTCTAAACTAGAACTACAACATGTGACGGAAGACACAATCAGAAGACAGAAGACATATTCGGGCACAAAATACACGCAGAGCGACTTTGTTTCTTACTACGTCATGAGAAAGAAAAAAATGCGCAAAAACTCACAGGGCTTATCCTTTTGCGATTTCGTCGCGGTCGTCATAATACACTCGACAGCTGAAAAATGGTGAAAAGAAAAATTATGGTAGAAAATGTAAAAGAAAACCTCTGGAATTTTGATATTTTGTTAAACTATTTGCATGATCGGAGATGATGGATGGGAGTTCTAAATATGAAATTAGACAGCTGCAATATTTTTTATGGCGATGCAAAGAATGAACTACTTTATTGTCAAACTTTTTGGTTTTTATGATAAACTATTTGGACTTGAGAGGATTTTTAGCATCAGGTGCTGCATCTGGCTGGAATATTTTGACATTGTAGTTTTCTTCTTCCAAAGCCGTGTTTGTGAAACCAACACAAAAATGAAAATTAAAAGTCACAAGTAATTCACTTTTAGAACGCAAATGCATTAAATTTTTTGTGGTTTGAAATTATTTTTTGTATCATATTAGGACGTGTGCCAAAGTGCCATAAAATTGTGCGTTAAGCTTGTGAGTTATGTCATTTGCGTCCCGTGAAACAACAATGCAAGGTAAAGTGATTGCTACTTTACTAATTAAGGAATTCTAATGCACAGGCACATTCGGTGTATTCATCTTTAAAGTACCTATCTGGAAACTAATTGAGCCTGAACGCGCACGTTTTTATTCTCACTACGTAAGACCTTGTACAAAAGGGACTTGTAAGCGCGTTACGACGCTATAATACATGCATCCACATACATGATGTTGTTTGACAATTATGCGCGTAAATTTTCCAGATTCTAGTACATATCTCGGCCGTGATACTAGATTTTTCAAACTCAAATACGAGTGCACTTACTCACTGACTGCTTCCGTCAACAAATGCGGCAAATTCGCATTTTCTAACAAGGCTTAGACTGCCCTCGAGCTCCTTCACATGCCGTACATCCGGCAGCTGACGCGCTATGAGGGTAGTCAGTCATCGTATTACGAAATTAAATATACAAAACCTTGTGTCTTAGAACACACATATCTATACTAATATTATAAAGCTGAAGAGTTTGTTTGTTTGTTTGTTTGAACGCGCTAATCTCAGGGACTACTGGTTGGAATTGGAAAATTCTTTTAGTGTTGGATAGTCCATTTCTTGAGGAAGTTCTTCAATTCTTATATAACATCACGCTACGACCAACAGGTGCTGAGCAGCGCGGGTGAAACCGTGGGGAACAGCTAGTTGTGTATAATAATGCCGTTGATGCTTAAAAGGTATTTCGCGAACAGAAAAAATGTATAATAACGATTGTGCGATGGATTTAATCGCAGCAAAGCGGGGCTAATAAAGTATTATGGGTGTGCAAAGACTCTTCACAAAGCTGTATTAGCTTTTTCCCGTAATAGTATTTTTTTTTTGTCTGTATCATACCTGGGAACTTTCTAATTACAGATATCGGAGGTGAGCTCAAAGTTCCAACTTTTGTAAGAGTTGTTTTAAACACATTAATCACCACAGTGTTTTGAGTGCGTCCCATTCACTCCTAAAGTATATATCGTGATTTTTAACTTCCCAAAAAAGAGGCCTTTCCTAGTAACTCGCAGTGCTCGAACTCCTAGTGCTCCGTTTACACCTTTCATTGTTTGGTCTACTGGTTAGCCGGCGACGAACGCTAACCGTCCTAGAAAGACAGTTGATTTTGGCAAAAGATTACAAATATGTGCGATAGTTCTATATTGTAACTAGCTGTGCCCAGCGGTTTCACTCGCTGCCCACTTAGGGCTATGAAAAATAGATGTTGGCCGATTCTCAGACCTACCCGATATGTACACAAAATTTCGCTTAAATCGGTCCAGCCGTTTCGCAGGAGTATGGAAACTAACACGAGAATTTTATTTATTAGAAAAAAAGGATTAGAGCTCCATTATGGCTTTATGTTATCACTTCTGCAGGGATAGACACTTACCCGTAGTTCTAGGCAAAATTTTGCCCTTGGCCGAGGAAATTGGCTGAGATTTCAGAATGTGCTGAAAGATTGTGCTGTCATTTAGAAATTATACGGTGCAATAACTGTTGGATTTTTAGAACCTCATGGTACGAGATACAATAACCATAGCTCCGAATGTGGAGGAAGCCATTATAATACCTGTACCTGTATTAATAATACCCGTAATAGTACCTGTGTAATTTATTAATTCACCCAAAAATATCTGTAAACGATACTGAAGGCTATACAAAGAACCCAGCTTGGGCGGAGTACCGCCGTGTCCTCGTAGATCAACGATCGGCGGCGGTGATCTCATGCGTCCGGCCCGAGAGCGAATGAGAATTGGTCACTTTCTTCTGAGAAGCAGTCAAGAAGGTGGCCGGGCGTTTGAGGGACAGAGCTTCAAACAAACCCGGCCGCCGCGGGAGGCGCTCTGGGGGTCGAGCGCCTCTGGACGACTTCCGGCCACCGTAGATGCGGGCCTGTAGACCGCTATGAGTAGCTCACCGTCCGTCCGTCTAGTGACGACAGGCCGCGTCGACGGCGCTTTCGTGTTCCACGCGCGCCTCAAAGAGATGTCCGCAAAGCAGAGGGAACTGCCAGGGCCACCGATGCCGGGGTTGCGGGTTGTTAAAAAGAGATACGGCGGCCTCGGAACATAAAGAGCAAAAGAAGGAACATGGATAGGTTTTAGTCAGTACAAGTCTGACACCCCCCCCGCCACTCCAACCAGAGCGGGGGAAGTTATTTGATGATTTCCCATCCGCAAAAAAGGCTATACTTAGAATACTGAAGGCAAACTAAATTGTATCTATGTTTGCAGATGTGGTTCAACCATCGAAAGGATCAGTCAGGTGTCGCATTCCACAGAGACTGGCCAGTGCACGGCAAAAACCACAACAAAATAGACCTAAACCTGCTGAAGTATTGGTAATTGAACCATTTCTCTCGCTAAAGTAGCTTTCAGAGGAATTGCTCCTTTTGACATTAAAAATGTTTTGTTAGCTAGAACCACGAAGAACTATACCTACCGTTTATAGGTTCACGTATTGTCTAAAACCTCTTATATTTTTAAATGTTTTTGGAGTTTACTCCTTAAGAATCGATTTTCATATATAAGGCGCCCGGTATGAGAAAAATCCGAGGGGTATAACCTACTAAAGTAACGAAAATGTGTCACGTTTTTGGTGCGCACCTTTAGTACGCAACTTTCTAATTTGGCTGTAAGTGTATTAAGACGTACATAATATATGGTATGCCGTATAGTCGACTATACCTATATGCTATATGTTATTGGGCTTGTTTGATTCTATCAGTGTCGATGTATTTATATTGCTTTTTTTTCATTAATTTGTGAATTTACTCTTTCATATGATATAAATCTTTTTTCAGTTGAATAAACTCTTTTTGCGTATGGTTAGATACTCGTACTTAAGGAGTAAACTCTACTCGTGCGTCGGAGCTGACACACACACTTTTTTATGTTTTTCAGAAATATTTAAAAATGTAAATATGTGATTAGTTAAACAATAAATAATATTCATTTATTTCAAGTTACACAGACTCATTTTAAGTAACATTAAACACAAAACACAAGCATTACAATTTCAATAAATGTCAGAAAACAATAAAATTACATCAAACAAATAATAATTACACAACATACAAATTTAAACTATTAATATCAAAATAAAATGCAATAAATTACAATTAGATTTTAAATGTCAGCAGATTCAAAGCTTTTCCTGGATATGTATCGGGACAACATTCTCGTCTGTGTCATTTTATATTTCTACCAGTAAATTCTCCACACTTAACAACCTAAGCCTCTGAAACAGTTTGAAATATTTAGATGAAATGGAATTTAAAAATTCGCATACATTCATTTCTTGAGCTGACGATGACTTACTTTGTTACAGAGAACAAAAATGGAATCAGCACCTTACCCACAGCGATTTTCTTCTAGAAATTCAGTACGACCGCGTTCTAATGAGGTAAGTCATCTATAGTGGGTTCTCGCAGTTTCTTCGCTTTTCCAAAACCCTTTTCAAATGCCAGTGAATATGTTATTAAATTTCCTACTATAAGTTAAAGTCATAAATATTATCTACAGTCGCGACCAAAATCTGCGAATCGTGCGAAAGATGACTTGACTAGCGGAAGATCAGGGCACCTGAGACCTGAGCGCAACTCAAATCTGAATTGTAAAGTAAGTTAATTAACGTAATATAGATGTAATGGAACGGAGGTGGTGGTTCAATAATAACAACCGAACAAGGGGGTCGATCTTAAAAGCTAGTTGACGTTTGTCAGGCCGGCCCCTGAATGGATGAGCATGACATGTATAACCATTAAATACCAACTGTGCGCTGAACCTTTTTGGTGCTCATTTCATCCGCATTCGTTTGTGCATATTGGAAAACTGAAACTTTATGAACATTTTTATTTCATATAGTGGTTTCAAACAAGCGTATTTTTCGGTGCGTATGAGATGTATCATGATATTATGTAAAATCATTCACATTCATGTCAAACTCGTTTTGGCGTGACTGGTCGAACCGGTGGGTTCAGTCAGTCAATTACGTCAGTATCTCTAGCGATTCGCCCTTATACAAATCAGTGTGTCAGCGCTCTTACGTTGAATTACGCGTGTTGCCAAAAGCGAGCGTATACGCGCCTACACGAGCTTATAAGCGCTGGTGAAGCGCTCACCTAAAATCAGTAGAAACTTAAAAAAAGAACTGTAAAGTTATTTAATTATGAAATTAAAGTAAACACAAAACTGAAATTAAAGACCTTCATTATCATCTGCGTTTTACAGAGGCCTTCCACAATACCTAGGAAAATAGTAGATCTCAGTAATTCAAACAAATCGGTGAAACCAATCTTTGTGCCTGCCTATCACTCACATTCACAGGTAACAAATAATATATAAGTAAACATTATACATATATTTCTTTGGAGGATGGAAAAGTAATAACTAATTTTACAAATGCTGACTATGAATGAATTACCTCAATAACTTTAATATCTTATTTGTATGTTGTATGGGATATTAATCTATATTTTCTGAGCCACATACTAAACACAAGCTGTTCTTAGTTTGTATTAGACTGAGAACTGACAGCACAGATTGCACATCATCTTAAAACAAGTTAGATTACCTACTTTAGTCAGTTGTCCGAATCTTTAAGAGACGAGAATTAATTAAAGGAAACTTCCTGTTTATATAATTTTTTGTATGTTTACAGAGAGGGAAAGAGCAGTTTAAAAACGCAAAAGAGCTACCAGATCAGGTAAGATTTATTTATTGGGTGAGCACATTTTTTTAACGAATCTACAAGGCCAACAATGTCCTAACATTCAAAAAAAATATTACAAAAAAAAAATCCTGGGTTTGTTTCCAGGGCAAAGTATTATTAGGTTTTTCCGTGAGAGATTTCTTAGTGGTAACCTCGTATAATATGCTAGCCTCATATTACATGGGATTTAAACAAACACAACTAGTCAAATATGGGTGTAGTACTATTTATTCACCCAACTATTATCCTTTGTTGTTACATTTGGTACATTACATTTTGTGATTACAGGCTTGGTTATTATGGCATGTTATGTTTAGGCTTTTACACACTGTCAGTACACCCGGTCATGCTTCGCTATGCCCGGCAGCTATTGAACCAAGCATGGGGGCAGGATTTGGCCGGAATTCTTGGGTTCAACCATTGCCAACACCGGTTTCAATAATTATCGTACAGGATCCGATTCAAAATTCGAAGTTACGATTCAAAATTCGAAATTACAGTTCAAAATTCTCTTATTATTGTTCTTAGGGTAAGTTGCGTGAGCGGTCAATTTGTCTAAACGCCGATTTCAAATGTAACATTCGAATTGGGCATTTTAGACAATTAATTTGATTGTACTAAGACAACTCGAGCCGTCTGGCTTTTTATTGCTACATAAATATGGTGCACTCTTTGTTTGCTAAATCTCGTATTTTTCAGGAAACAATTTCTAAGCAAGAAAGATCTGAAGACCTAAACGATTTGGATGGTGCACCCATGACCAGTAAGGATAAAACCTATAATATTTAGCAGTTTTTAAACGAGTCCTTACTAGTATTATAAAAAAGAAAGTGAGTTTGTATGTTTGTTTGTCACGTCTTCACGCCTTAATGGCTAACGATTTCGATGAATTTTGGTACAGTGATAGTTGGGACCCTGGAGAAGGCCATAGGCTATTTTTGATTTAGTGAGAAATGAGGGAGAAAGAGGGAAGAAAAGAGAAAACTTAGCTTGCTATTAAAATAAATAAGGCGCAAGGACAAAGCTACAGTAAGCAAGTACTTTCAAATCAGAAAAGAGGAACTGTGTTATCCCGAATTTAACGCGAGCGAAACCGCGGGCAAAAACTAGTTTAGACATAATTCTTAAAACTCATTTCTTATGGATTCGCAGCATCTTCGTTAAGTTCCCAAAGCGGCAAGATAGTAGAACTTAAGTCTAATTGGCAACAAAATATGATGCAGTTTGAGAAGATGAAAAGTGATCTTAACACTCGTCAGGTGAGATTATTTTTATGATTGTCAGTAGCAACCAAATTGAAGCAATGTTTAGTAAGCAATTCCCGAAGAAATAGTAGAGGCGCATGGACATCCGCACATATTCAGCCGTCCCAGTCTCGTAATTTTCGTAATAATCGGTAGAAAGGTTTTGCTCCACGTAGTAATTTGTAAATAACATTATGTATTTACTTTTGCAGAAAGCAATAGTGGATCTTTATACGCTGATGCGAAACACGCACACCAAGATGACGCGGTTGGGTCAGAAGGAGATCCTTCCACCCTCTGAGGACCTGAGAATCATGAACGTGGCCAAGTTGACCGCGGAACAGCTCCTGCAGCTCTGCTCCGTGCGTCCTGACGATAAGTTTCAAAGAGTCAACAAGACTAAGGGTAAATAATCTCCATACTTTTATAAATCTCTAGTCAAACCCAGCACCGAGGGGATTTCAGCATAAAAACACACAGAATCCTTTCGTAAACGCGCATCTGCATTACACTTCAAATGTACGTCGACAACGATGCCAACGTTAGTAACGCTACTGTATTGATGTAAGCGGTCGACTGTTCTCACAACATCGAAGAAACGAGGAGTAAACAGATAAAAAGAGCCGCACGTTCGCATCTTTACTGAAGCGCGACAATATCCTGATAGTAGCTATACAGGACATAGTAACGTGGACAAAGATGCTCAGCCAACGATAGCATCTGCATAAAGTAGCGGTCGGAGAGGGTCTTAACGATGTTCAAAAATGTATTATTTCAGATAATCAAATGCCTAACAAAACGGCACAAGAGCTGGATATGAACAAATTATATGCGATGCCATCTAAGTTGGTTGCCACTTGTGAACAAACTCTGTTCAAGAGGAAGGAGATCATTGATTGGTTTGAAACTTTGAAAACGGAAGATAAGGTTTGGAAAGTTTCCATAGAGTTTCACTTCTTTTATTATTAAATTAAATGTTTGGAAATCAAATCCAATTAGTATGAATTTCTTTAAAGGGCATTAGTATGGACAAACTTTCCAAGAAGATAAATGAATTTAACGCAGAGAACGAAATGTTAAAATGCTCCTTAAAACAAGCTAAAGGAGACTTCATTAAAGAGCTGAACGAAATTATAGAATTTATGCGGTGCGTGTATTTAAAAAATAATGTTCTGATTATAACTATTTTATTCATTTAGTTCTCGTTAAAATGTTATAAAATTGTTGTTATCAGGAAAACTGTAAACGACACAGTTGCACTGCAGCTGCGCACGGAAGAACTGACGTACACATTATCAGATCTAAATTCGCAGAATGCCGATTTGCGAAAACAAATTCATAATTCCGACCATCTACGGTCGCACACTAATAAAGCCAAAGTAGAGGTACCATCATTTTCAATCAGTTACCCATGTAACCCATTGTGAGTATTAAATAAATTATTTACAAAAAAATATTAATTTGCAGGAGCTCGAAAAGGAGCTCAAAGAAGAAAAGTGTAAAAAAATATTTATAAGAGATCGTTTATCTCGAGCAGAAGGTCAAATCAAGATAGGCGTAGAACGAGCTTCTCAATTAGAAGCAGCTTTGGAACAGGCTCACTCACATACTTGGTCTTTAGAACGCAATGTCCAGCAACTAAATGACCAGGTAAGATTTCAGATAAACAATGACAGAATAATTACTCTGTTACTTTAGTTTTTAAAAACTTGTGCCGTGTTTTAGAACCAAGCATTACAGTCTGAGTTTGATGTAGAACTCAACAAATTAAGAGAATCTATCCGGGGAAATACTATGCATTTAGAAGAAATAGCGGAAGCTCGTGAAAAATTACAAACTGAGTAAGTTTAAACCTAAATAAGTAGTATTATAACAATAATACTATTTATTCAGATTCAGACACAATCCTGTTTTAGTAATTTATTTGAAACGTTTCTTTTTCTATAAAATAATAGAAAGGAAGATCTAGAAAAACGTCTAGAAGATCTATCTAAGCATTACCAAGAATCGCTTGAAAGTGTCAAACACGATATGAATGTGAATGTTGCAAAGCTTATTGAAGCCGAGAAGAAATACGAGGAAAAAGTAGAAGAGAAGAATAACCTCGAAGCTAAACTAGAATCATTGTGTTCGAAACTTTTGGAGTCTGAACTTCGAGCTAAAGATTTAGGGAAAGAACTAGAGAACACAAAGGAGAAATTAAGTTAGTTTTTGTCTTTAGTTTTCAGATTGTTGTCCAAAAAGATCCTTTAAAATATAATATTATGTTAAGTAAATCTTAGGGTGGTGGCGATCTTTCGCGTCCGGCCCTGGCTCAGTCCATGGTCCAGAGCGAGAGGGAATCAGAAGCGGTCACCTCCTTCTGCGAACCAGTTATACTAGCGAAAGAAGTGGCCGGACTTTTGATGGAGAGAATCTCAAACCAACCCAGCCGCCAAGGCCACCACCTGCCGGGGAGGTACCGCGGCCCCGGAACATAAACATAAAGGGCAAAAGATAGAACATGGGTAGGTTTCAGTCAATAAAAGTCTGACACTCCAGGGGAAACTATTTGATGAATACCCATCAGCAAAAAAAAAAACTTAATCCTAGTCCTATACGAATAATGAACCATTCGCCTAAGCATGCGTTCAATGCAAACTTTCGTACAGGCGAATGTGAACAAATTTTTTATACGAATACGAACAATGATACTATTATGGATGTAAAAAGACTCTCTCTTAATTATAGTTTTTTGTTCTGGATTTTATTTGAGAACCTTTTTATAAAGGAAATATTCGGATCAAAGTTCCAACTTATTTACCTTTTTTTAAACCTGCAAGTTGCAACGTTAATAACGTCCAACCCGAACCGTGCATCTCTTCTCGACGTTTTATAAGTGCCCATGTAGGCCTATGTGAAATAAAATTATTTTGATTTTTGATTTTGTTGTTGTTTGTTTACTTTAAATTCTTCCATGATCCTTGTACTATACAGTGCATGCATTAGCAGTGTTTTTAGTGGGTTTCATTCAGTCCTACCATAAACCGAAAAGATTTTTTTAGTGATTATCTTTGCGTAGAATTTCCTAGTTTTAAGGACAGAATGCTTGGTTTCGTGGAGGGTCCGTTTATAATTTGTATAACTAAACGAATTATGCTCTCATTCATATGCGACGCTTATTCACTAAAGTCATGGAGCGAATTTACCCTGAAACATACTTGCTTCGGTTTCAGACCTTTTAATGACTGCTGAGGAAGAGTTATCATCAACTAAGCGTCAATTAGATATTGCGGTTATTGAAATCGAAGATTATAAGAAAAAGCTAGCTGAACAATGCGATACTATTAAAGAATATGAGGTATGTATCACAAATGAGCGTAGCCTTACCAAAATTTGCTTATCCCTTATCAAAATTTCTCCTATTAACGTTGATTAATTTATCTTAAGCATGCGTTTTGGGATGCATATGGGAATAAATGAACTAGAAAGTAACCTTACACATTTAAATGTTAGATTACTTTCACATATTAAATTAAACAGGCGTTTGTGGGCTGGCTCACTATGGCAGGATAATATTAATAACCATATCAGTTTAAAGACTTACATGGCAGGATTTATCATGGTTTCAAAATATGATTCGTTATACAAACAGCCTGTGTCAGAAAGGTATAAGATATTTCAGGGTGTGATTAAGATTATCAAACCAAACAATTTTAATCGCGAAAAAGAAATGAGCTGTCAAGAGGGATGCGAAGGACGGGAAGGGCAGGGAGGGAAAAAACATTGTACAGTTCAAAATTAAAATGCTTACTCTGGAGTAATCGACTCCAGAGACTCCAGAATTTTGCCTTTTTTTTTCTCTGTGGATGCCCGTCCTATAAATTAAATTGTTCAATTTGATGATCTGAATCTCACCCTGAAACATGACTACAATATAGTTTTAACATTATTTATATCTATCTACAGAGCAATATCAAAGAATCGATCAGTTTAGAAGAGAATCTTAAAGCTACTCTAATAAATAAAGAACAATTGATATCAGAGCTTGAATTGAAAAAGTCATTGCTGGTAAAGCAATTGCAAGAAAGGTAAATTAAATTTTATACAAACATCTATAATTTAGAAAACACCGCGACAATTAGCAAGTGCATTTCGAGGAGATTTAAAAAGTGAGACAGTTTGGTATCTATCGTAGGGTGTAGGGTGTCGGATTACGATTAATTCCGACATAAAAGCATTTGTATATTTGTTAATTGTTTCGGGTAATGGCAGTGTATGTCGGGGAGTGACTGTACAATGCCTACATAACAAGATATTTGGATAATATTTTTACCTACTGCAGTTTTACGAAAATTTTGTAGATCTCAAAAGCTAAATATCTTATTCAAACAATTTCTTTTTTTAAATACTCCGACATTCCAAATTTAAAATGTGTAGTGCGCCCATATGGTACAAATAAAATGTACACTCCCGGGAAGCAGTGCGTGTAACACTCACTGTGTTACACGCACTGCTTACCGGTATTATTACAAATACTACATCAATGTTCATGTCCGTGTGAAATGCGACAACACAACCAGCGTCAAAACTTATGATACATTTGAATGTGTTCCGTAATACCAAAGAATATGATTGAAAACTCAATGCTTTTTCATATTTTATTTTATAAATTCTACAAGACAGTGAAAGCTATGTTCCTATTCAATTCATATTACAAATATTAATGTTTTTACCACAGAACAAATAAGAATAAAAAATGTCATTAACGCTGTAAAAGTGACTGAAACGCAAATCGCTTAATTTTTAGATTGTGACAAGTATTTTAAAAAACAAATTGAACAGACACCTAGATAAAACGGTCTTAATTCGAATATTAACCAGTATATTAAGATAGAAAGGAGCTCGTGGCTAAATAATAGCTACCGCTCGGGTTGATCTTTAGGTTAAGCCGCGCTTGGCTAGGTTGGTCTGTGGATGGGTGACCACCCGTAACATACCGAGTTTCATGCGTGCCTCGGAAAGCACGTTAAGCCGTTGGTCCCGGCTGTCATTTGTACATCTTTGACAGTCGTTACAGGTAGTCAGTGTACCTACCGAAAGTCTGACAACCAGTCTTACCAAGGGGTATCGCGTTACCCAGTAACGTACTAACTGGGTTGTGGAGGTCAGATAGGCAGTCGCTCCATGTAAAATACTGATATTCAGCTGCATCCAGTTAAACTGGAAGCCGACCCCAACATAGGTGGGAAAAGGCAAGGCACATGATTATTAAGTTGGAAATAAGCTCTAATTTCAAATAATGATTATTATGGTATTACGTTTGCATGGACAACTCAATGCTCTCCGGCTTCTTAAAGAAACAATAGTTACCCAAAATCAGTAAACAAATGAAGAGACTTTTGAAGTCCTGAAGATGTTAAAAAAATAACCATTATTTCTTGCAGTGAAAGCAAAATGGAATCATATGAAGAACAGCTAACCTGCCTTAAAAGTAATATTGTAGAGCTGCAGGAAGATTTTGGCGACTTCGAGAACCTACATGAACTTCATGAAATGGTAACCGTTTAAAATGCAGGGTGCAAAAACATCCATCACGTTCGCAGTGTCAGTTTTCTTCTTAACTGATTATTTGCAAGACTACTTAGATTTTGGAACTTTTTAATACGTGGGCCTTATACTCTCAGTATTCAACATTCAATCAAACCTCTTCAAATTATGGAACTTGATACATTTCCGAAAGCAGAAATATCCCAGGAATACTTAAGTAAAACTTGCAATGAAGGGAAGCAACTCACAGAAAAGAAACTCTCAGTTTTCGTTATGCGTCTTTTTGCAACCGTATTATGTATACATCATGTATATAATGTATACATCAGCATTCTCTTCTATATCAAAAATTTTAACTTTAATTGTTGTCAAACCTATAGTATTTTTAACACCATTAATTGTGATTAAGTTATCACATTCTATATTATTTTGTATATTTCCTTTTAGTCTTATCAATTTGGAATTTATTACCGATACATTTGAGCCCGAATCATATATTCCAAATATTTCTAGCTGTTCATTTAATAATAGTTTGACTTGAATTAATGGTGCTATCACTCGTTTTTTGTATTGCTGCTATTGAGTTCAACATCAATCACCGAGTTATTTATACTTTTATTATTATACTTTCTTTGACCATTATTTTGTGCCTGTTTAAACCAGCACTTTTCTTCTGGATGGTAACGAACTCCTTTATCAGAATTCTCACAAATTCTACATGGTTTTATTTTATCTTGTTTATCTTTATTTTCATAGTTATTTTTGTAGTTTTTATTAAAATTCTTTTTATTTGCTACATATTCATGTTTTCCGATTTCATTATATAGACTTGCCGTTGTTGTTATACTATCTTTATCAATTTTATCCATTATATATATTGGTAATCCCATTACTATAAGGGTTATCAATGTTTGTGTATCAATATGTCTGTTTATTTCGAGTAGTAACCTTTCCTTTTTCGTAGCATATTCAAGTAATGATCCTGCTTGATATTTAAAGGCAAAAGCATACCTGACCTGGGACCATCCTTTATTGCCATAGGTTTCACAAAAATTAACTTTCCACTCCACCCATTTGGAATCTATAGTCATCTTTATCATCATACTATTATACCAATCTAGACACTGTTTTTCAAGTAAATATTTCAATATCTCAATTTTCTCTTCATCTTGCATAATCTCGTTTCTTTCACACTCAGTCTCAAATCCATTAATCCATTGATCCGAATTGACCTTATTATTAAATTTTTCTATTAAAAACCTCTCTGCAATTTTTACTAACGGTTTCTTCTCTGGTATATTTTTAGTTGTGTTATGTACTATAGGATTCGTATCAGTGGTAATGATTTCTAAATACTGGTCCCCAAATTGTAAATTGTCTCCTTCATCAAGATAAATTTTCCGTAATTCTGTACTCAGAGGGATCCATATAGATCGAGTTTGATATCTCTTTTTAAGCGAATTCTTTATCTTCATATATATATCTGAAGAATATATAGCATTATGCTTACTTACTGGTTTAAATTCTTCAGGAACCGCGTATACATTTCCATTTGGAGTCTCAATAGAGGGTATACATATAATATTTGATTTACCATCTGCAGCTCCCAATACTTCAAATTTGAATCGTAATTTTTCCATTATATTTGTTATTTTAAACTAGAATAGTCGTTTTATAAGACTATTAGTTGTACTTCTTAAGAATTTGTCAAAAATTAAACAATAGTGTTGCTCTGAAAACAAAGAAACGACTATTAAAGTTTAATTTACAACTAGTCTGTTCCTTTTATTAATCTTCATCGATATTCACTAGACACAATAAAAATGAGAACATAACCTAACTAACAATGACAGTTAACATTTATAAAATCTATGCTTGATCGACCAAAAGAGGTCCGACATTCTTGCTCATAGGCGCCATCTAGCGATTACAAGTACAGAACTTAAATATACTTTATTCTTAGATTAACATAGGGACAAATTCAAAAACTGAATGAAATATAATTATATTATTATTTCATTACATAGGTATTAATATTTGTATGAATCAGGTTTAAACATCCATAATTGGGTAGTTGACACCATTAACCAATCATTTTAAAACACATTTTTTCTGAAAGAACACCTTATTCTAGACCTGAGAACTCCATTCATTCCAAAATAACTTTAAAATTCGATTTTTAGTGGCTTTTTAATCAATAAATAGTTGCATCATTGACTTGACAACTTAGTGACGTCATCGGTTGCGAGTCTCATACAAAATCTATGGGAGAAGCGCGTTTTGACAGCTCATAAAAAGTATATCAATTGATCGGTGGTGTCAACTACCCTATTCTTAACCATACTCTTTTTTTGTAGCATGGTGCGGGTGACATTAGACGAAAAGATATGTTTAGTACTTCGAAGTAATACATCCAATCACTAAACATGTCTGTGGGTAGTCCTATCCAGCTATGATATTCAGGGTAAAGCAATAAAGGCTTTCAGTCATGATCAGAAATCGAAGTAACGTTCTGAATTGAAGAGGAATAGTACATTTTAATAATATCACCCGTAGCATGCTACCACAAAAACAGTATATATTTCAATATAATATTTTCTTACAAAATTTAAATTTAGGTTAATGAACAACGAGACAAGTTGATAAAAGCTACTATGCAGAATGAAGAGCTTACTAAAACAATGCAAAAGAAAGATGAGGAATTGGAACGACACATGGACGTCATTACTGAACAAGAACATCTGCTAGATCAACGTCAGGGCTTGATAAAGATGCTATCAGGAAAAGATGAAGAGCACACTAATATAATTAAACTATTACGAAATAATTTGGAATTAAGAACTCAAGCTGACATGGATGTAAGTTGTTTTTTTTTAACTTAACAACACATTGACATTATGATAAACGACATTAAGAGCGTTACACCGCAGCGGCGAGTTTAGGTGAATTACCTCACACAGCATTATAGCACACAGCAGTCTGTGTTGGAGTGTACGGCCCCGTATCATACAGCGCATTGATCATTTTGATACTTTGCCAGCTTTTTCATAGATGCTGGGATTTATTTAATTTTAATTAATAAGCAATGAAATTATTTAATAACGGTAAGGTAAAAGTAAATAAAACATTATCGTGTAAAATATTTTTCTTAATATCGTCACTAAATTTCATAGATCTTTACGAAGATCAACTATCTCGGGTCATCATCTGCCTAGCCTTTTCCCAACTATGTTGGGGTCGGCTTCCAGTCTAACCGGATGCAGCTGAATATCAGTATTTTACATGGAGCGACTGCCTATCTGACCTCCACAACCCAGTTAATACTGGGTAATACGATACCCCTTGGTAAAACTGGTTGTTAGAGTTTCGGAACACTGACTACCTGTAACGACTGTCAAAGATCTACAAATGACAGCCGGGACCCACGGCTTAACGCGCTTTCCGAGGCACGGAGGAAACTCGGTATGCAACGGGTGGTCACCCATCCACAGACCAACCTAGGCAAGCGCAGCTTAACCTTAAGATCGACCAGAGCGGCTGCTATTATTTAGCCACGAGCTCCTCTCAAGATCAACTATCTCGGGTAAAAGACATTTATTATAAAAACTGACCAGGCGATATTCCATGTGTACGCCATGATCCTTTAGGTGAGATGATTCTTTCCTATTTCAGCAAAACGATTTAAGGCATCTATTGTAGATATGTTTAACGCCTCGTAATTGCTATCGGTGTGCTTTGATTTTAACCTTAGGTAACTTTTATTCTAGGAAGTCAAATGCAATTACTGTTGTACTGGTAGCCCTGACAATTGACAGTTGCCTGCCCTATTCAAAAAGCTAAATAAAGCAATATACTTAATATTGCTATATTTAGCTTTTTGAATAGGGCAGGCAACTGTCAATTTAATAGCGCTAGCATAGCTTGTAACAAACATTTTAATTGGTTTAAAAAACCTAGCAATGTTTATTTTTTATGCTATGGACACGCAATCTATAATCAACTTTGACTTGCCTTCACCATTGCTTGCACACACCGGCCATATTTACCGAAACATAAAAACACCGGCCAAGAGCGAGTCGGACTCGCGAACTAAGGGTACCGTAGAAAATGCGAGCTTAGTCCAACACAAATGCGAGCGCCCTTGATCGCGCAAGTACTCTTACTCGCGTCGGTAATCGCTATATAATGTAAGTGTGCGCTAGACGAAAATATCTCATAATATGTTAATTAATTGTAATGTTTTATTTTCTTACCTTTAGATGAACCAGCAGATAACCGATAAGAATTCTGAGATTGAAACTCTTATTACAAGCGTAGATGCGAGAAAACAACAAATATCTCAATTAGAGAAAATCATTTTAACGTTAGAAGATCAGATGCGCAAAGCTAGTATGCAAAGGAGAAAGGATCAAGATAAGATTAGTTTACTAGAACATAAGATGGCACAATACGAAGCGTACCACATGGAGAATAGACGCAATGATTCGACTTCAAATAATTTAGACAGTTTATTAAAAATTATAGAAGACGAACTAGGAACATCTTTTGATCCAAATAAGGAGCATGATTATGTCACACCTAAAAATAAATATATTCCAGATCGAAGACGAGATAAGCTTGAAAACTTTGAGTGTAAGAAAGGCAAAAATAACCAGACCATGTACGAAGGTGAACGTGAAACGCTTCCAACAAAAATTGTTCTGGGAAATTTTCTGAAAAAAACATACATGCCACCTGATGAGCAATTTAAAAGTGAAAAACTAGATCGTAAAAAAGCTATCACGTGCATGGACACACAGAAATGGATTAAAGCAAATAATACCATGTATGCCAATACTACCACGATCAAAGACAATAACTACCCACCTTTCAGAGGGCTGCTGCCAGCTGGAAGCCACCTTAAAGATAACTTGCTATCCAGAAATATAAAATTATTGACAAGTAATCAACTACGTGATGAAAAAAAAACCAAGATGTTCAAAATAGCTGGCCATAGGCTATGAGTGCTGTATTGATAGCGTCTGTATTGTTTGTGTTGTTAGTTTATAAATTGGTTTTGAAAAAATATCCTTTATTATATATTACAATTTATTGACACTTTAACATGCAGATAAAACGTTAATTTAAGAATGTGGAAAATAGTGTCAACTGTTATCCGCAAAATTCATATCCAAGAATGCTCGCAATCTGAAAGAAGAATAGACAAAATTAGTGGCGTTAGTTTCTCCTTACCCAACGTTTACCCCAAGGGTATAGCGAGTGAGATAGATCTCTATTTATTGGTAACTCGCCTCAACCATACGCAAAATACGCGCCTCAGACGTGGAGTTGCGGACATGAGCCCGTTATACAATACAATACAACTCGACTCAAATAGGTTTATTGGATTTACTCAGACTTCACACTTCACTCAGAAATAACAAAAACAACTATTTCTGATATATTTCAAACAATTTGATGCCATTCAATATGATAGGATTTCGGGAATATCACGGCGACGAGTGGCGCACAGTTTGACTGCTTCATTGATCCAGTGATCGCCAGCTCGACAGCTGATCATGAGCTCTTGGGTTCGATTCCCGGGTCTGGCAAAGTGTTATTTAGTTCAGGAATTTTATAGTAGCAGCCA
The DNA here is from genome assembly GCA_958449745.1 of Ochropleura leucogaster. NCBI lineage: Eukaryota > Metazoa > Arthropoda > Insecta > Lepidoptera > Noctuidae > Ochropleura > Ochropleura leucogaster. The sequence goes on from OY288206.1 coordinate 8,323,408, forward strand.
CAGAGTCAAGATTTGTGGCCGGACGATGAAAAAATATAATAAATAGGCTCACCACCTATTCATGGACCCATGGGACTTCATGGACATAACTGGTGATATGTGGGTGTACTATTAGGTACACATCTGATGAAGCCTTCGAGAATTACAGGAGTGAGGCCTTGTCGAAATCTAGACGTTCAATCTGAACACTACGAAATTTAAATTACGCTATATTTCAGGATGAATGTTGTTACAGTCAACGGTGAGCAGTATAGAGATAAGTTCAGAAACAGTACTGGTAACGTTATGATATCTTTTGCCTGAAACTGTTACTGTACCTACTGCTTGATTCCTAAATTTTATTTTTGCATGTGTCAATTCAAAATTGCGTGTATTTGCCCTACCTAATTTGATTCTAATTTTGTTACAATTGGATGGCAATCATTTACTCAAAGAATTTAGTCAAATAATGCCAATTTCATGGATTTTATTTCTTTGCCTCTTAAAATGCTAGAAAATTGCAAGAACGTGGGATGCAAAGCGAGCTCGAAAATTTTTGTATCCCGACTGGGATAAATTAATTATCTCTCATTAGCGATTTGACAATTTCTGGAACTTGGGGCCCTGGGTTACTATTGTTATCAATTCATGTCTGAAACAACATCAACAATCTTTATTCATCCGAGTTGACGTTTACGAAACATATCGACCAGTATCAATACTTCTGTATGGGTGTGAAAGCGGGGTAAGGAAGACATCCTATACAACATACTACATAGGAATTCATAATGTTACCTATATTTTATTGACTGCTATTTCTGCCTTTATAGGGTATAGGGTAGTTATGTACTGAAACTAAAAAAAGTATTAAAAAATAGCAAAACATAAGAGGTAAATTGGCTTTAACTGGGAAGGATGAAATGGCTAGAACAGAGGTGACTGCTGAGAAGATGAGTAAAAGAGATTTATAGGAAAAGAAGACATGCTGCGCCGACCCCATGTAAAGTGGTATACTGGCATACGAATTATGATAAAGTTTTAAGCGTTGAAAGAAAACTAAACTTGAATTTTTGATGGGATTTGCGGTTGCGTTCGACGGACCGTCCTGTTGCGTTCGCAAGATTTCTCTCTCGAGTATGGCTCGGCGGCGCTCCAGCTGCGTGCGCACGCGGCCCTCGCGTTCCAGCTGCAGGCTCTGCGCCAGCACGGCGCTCTCCAAACGCAGCACGCGTGCACGCTCCGCTCGCAGCGCCGTCCACGTATCGGCGGCGCTTGCGCACACTGACGACAACGATCTCGACACCTATTTAAGTAAACATAATTCCTGATTTACATAACTATTAAATAAATTAATTTATATTTCGGTTAGTACATTTATCTTGGCTAATGGAATCTTTGAAAATTGAAAGAATACTTTATCGTGTTACAAAATAGCAGATATACATAACACAATTTTATTAATTATGTGATTACAATGACGGTCTTAGCGCTACGACGCGATGAAAACAAGCGAGCTATGATATAACAAGGAATTAGAGAAACTCACCTCTGCTTGGCCACTGTCGTCGAGAGGCGCTGGTTCGGTGCGACCCTCCAGCAAAGCAGATAGGTCGCGGCGAGCGCGAACCATCCGCGCGAACAGATCCGCGGAGCGCTCGTGTCGCTCGAGCATGAGCGCGCGTGACGCCGCCGCAGTCACCAGCGCGGTGCGCTCGCGAGACAGCGTCTCCACTTGCATGTGCAATTCCAGAAGCTGTTTAAACCAGACCAATTATTCAAAATATAAATAGACTTCAGATTCAATAAAAATACTGATTATTTTAGTAGTGCGTTAACCGACATGAAAGTTTCGGGAGATTCCTGCACATGATCGGGTGGGAGGAAACGCCAGTGCGTCACCATGATCGCCCAGAGGACACAGTACAGCTCACTGTCGCGGTCTATCCAACTTGGGTTGAGCACCGCTGTGTCCTTGTAGAGGCGATGACATCTCGCTACTAACCCTGGTTCAATCCATAGTACGGGGCGAAAGGGAATGGAAAGCGGTCACTTCTTTCTGCGAAGCGGGTATACTAGGAAAGAAAGTAGCCTGACGTTCCAGAGACAGAACCTCAAACCAACCCAGCCGCCGAGCGTCGGGCGCCGCCAGGCGTGGGACGGTGAGCAATGGGTAGCTCACAGTCTGTCAATCTAGTTACGACAGACCGTATCGTCGGCGCCTTTGTGTTCTACGTTCTCCTTAAAGAGATGTCAGCAAAGTAGAGACCTGCCGGGTTTGAGAACAACAAAAGGCAAAAGAAGGCACATGGGTGGATTTTAGTCGGTATAAGTCTAACACCCCCGCTCTGGGAGGAGCGGGGGAGGTCATTTGATGATTACACATCTCTAAAAAAAAAACAAAAACAATTGTGCGTTGATGTCTTTTTCACGAATACAAACGCGCGCTACCGCACCTATAGCCAACGGTGATACAATAATCATGATCCTATGCACATCACTTACATCGCCCTGACCTAACATCTGCCTAATCTTTTCTCAATTATGCCAAAGTCAGTTTCCAATTAGACTCAGCCGAATTCTACTATTTTACAAGAAATGTATTATTGCCTATTTAAAACTTAGTATTGGGTAATATGATACCCTTTTAGTAAAGGTAGTTCTTAGACTTTCGGACCACTGACTTAGGTACCTAACCTAAGTAACGACTAGGATCTACACTAGCTTTGAATATCGACCCGTGTGACTATCATTCAGCCACGATTCTGTGCACATCAATGTTTTTTTTAATACATTGCCCCACACTAGGAATTTCTCCAGTATCGTGGGTGCATTTACAAACATTTAAACTCACATACACAAACAGCCAGACCCGAAACAACTATCTGCAGGTCATACAAATATTTGTTTCATACGGGAATCGAACCGCTATCGCTGTAGCACTGTGCAAGTGACATGAGATAAAATAAACCGCTCCTTTTCAATCTTGAACGTTACCACGATTTTGGTCAGCAACTAAAAAACCAATTCAGTTGAAATCTACAAATCGCAGCTTTCGGTGTGCACTGAATTTTTGAGGCTGCAGCCGATAAATTCCTGCAGGTCCGAATAATGGCGGATATTTTAAATAGTTTACTTACCTCCGTATGTAAATCTTGGTACGGAACTTCTTTTGTGTAACCTTCATAATTACGCAATCGTTTCACTTCGAGACGTAACGAAGCTAATTGATTCTCGTATTGTGTCATACTTTGTTCCCTGTTCCAAAAGAAATCATTCGTGTTATTATTTTTTTTTAAACTTATCCTCGCTCTATGTAGTATCCTGTATCGTGGGTGCGTTTCCAAACATTTAAACTCGCATACAAAAACGCGCATAGACGCGAAACAACTACCTGTAGGTCATACAGATATTTGCGCCGTGCGGGGATCGAACCTGTGACCCACAGCGCAGTTGATCGCAGTCGATCGCTCAACCTTTCCGCCAATCGTACCTTCAATCTTTACTAATATTATAAAAGCTAAAGTGAGTTTGTTTGTTACGTCTTCCCGCCTAAATGGCTAGAACGGTTTTGATGAATCTTGGTACTGAGATAGTTGGGACCCTGGAGACGGGCATAGGCTATTTTTTTTTAGAAGGGTAGAAAAGGGAAAACTTAGCTTTGCTATAACAATAAGAAACTACAGGTAGCAGGTACCTGCAAATCAGGAAAGGGGAACTGTGTTACCCTGAATTTAACGCGAGCGGAACCGCGGCAAAAGCTAGTAATAAATAATAGTGCTCCTCGGGTGGACATGTAACACTTCTAAACTTACAAACCCTGATTTGGAAACTCCAAAACATTGCGCTATTCGCATGCGGCAGTTTAATTAGTACGTGCTTATTACTCACATAGATTTTTCATTTTCCCGTTGTTCTTCAATAATATGTTGCAGTTTGACAATTTTTTGTTCTCTGTCCAACAATTGTGTAGCAATTTTTTCTTGCACAGTATCCGATCCCTCTTGCTAGAGAATAAAGTCATATTGTGATCTTAATTATAAATATTATAATATCACCTTTCGTAAAGTTGAATCCCACGAAAGGCTTTTTGCAGTTTTGAGCAAAATGTCCGTACATAACATATTTAGAGGACACTTGCAATAAAAATATTTATCCATTTGTTTCACAGATCGCAGAAACTAGAAAATAATCAGGATAAATGCCACACTTTAAGAAATAGGTATTTATTTATCTCCACTACAAAAATCAAAGTAAGGCATAACTTTGTTGCGGGTTGTTCGAAAGAAATACCGCGGCCCCGAAACATAAAGGGCAATAGAAGGAACATGGGTGGGTCTTAGTCAGTAAAATTCTGACACGCCCCCCCGCTCCGCCCAGAGCGAGGGAAGTTATTTGGTGATTTCCCACCACAAAAAAAAGTCATTACTTTGGTTCTTTATCTACAAATTTCTAAAGTAGTAGCAATTTTTGCGGAACTCTACTGCTTGGGACATCTATATATGGACATCTATGTATATATTATGTTTAGGATACACGACCACCCACTGAAAATAAATCCATATTATTAGCCAGAAGAATAAAATGGCAAGCAATTGAAGCAATGAATCAAGTAATTACAATCGGGACATCTATCTTTCGGAGACATCTATCCCGACTTAACCCTATGATAATTTCTTTAGAAAGGGTTTAAACTGCGAGTAAAGACGCCGCATAACTTACGGCTATTCGAGCCAGCGAGTTCAAAAAGCTATCTTTGTCAGCTCGACTCTGCCGAAGCTCTTCCTCCACTCGAGATAACGCTACCCGCGTCACTTGAAGCTCTTTCCATATCTCCGTTTCTCTATCAGAAGGCTCATTTTCTGCAAAAGGTGAACATGTAAATTTGGATTCATTAAGTAGCTGCATGTTGGTGTTGGTTACTCTACAGGGTGCAATTGAAACAATGGGCATTATTTTAAACTAAGGCTCTACTCACGATACCAAGTGCATCAGAGCTACTATAACGCAAATCAAAAATATTATTGTTACTGCTACTTCTAAGAAAATGCCGCGCGCGTGCCGGTGGTCGCAATAACTATAAAACTTATAGTTTGCATTAATAATATTTTTGATTTGCATTATAGTAGCCCTAATACACTAAGTATCGTGATTAGAGCCTTAGTTTAAAATAATGCCCATGACTTCAATTGCACCCTGTATATCCATATTTTATTATATTAAGAATGTTTTTGACGGTTTACCTTTTGAGGGCACATACTCCAGACACCGCCGACGTTCCATGTCCACGAGTCTTACAGAACGTTCACGCAGAGCCTGTAACTGGTCGTCTAATTCCTTGACTTTAGCATCTAACTCCATCACGCGATTCTCCGTCGCTGCTTTGGTTTTCTCCTGGGCAGAATACTTTTATGAAAACGACCATCGTATCTATTCTTTGAACGGCTCAAGTGTATAAATTAACATGACCCGAATGCTTAGCACCTGTTCCGCTACCTTCGCCTGAAGGGACTCGGTGCGCGAGCGCTGCTCCGCCGCCTTCAACGCGGCCGCCTTCTCCGCCTGTTCAGCTTGCTCACGGAGCTCTTTCACTCTAAGTGGTTTACCAATATTTTAAAGAACACCAAAATCATACAGATTTAAAACAATACTTGAATTGATATGAACCTAAGTTCCAAAGCATCTCGTTGACGTGATAGTGCTTCAATTGTAACTTCTCCAGTTTTTGACACTTCCATTAGCTTCTTCGAACGAGCGTCGAAGCTACTCTCCCTATGACGATACTGAAAGTAAATACAGTCGTTCAAATCATAAACCAAGTTGCGTTTGGGCGAGATAATTTAAGAAGAGTCGTTATCCAAAATTCCAAAGCCGCTTATTCACTGAAAACAATGTTACTGGTAAAGCTAAAACATTTCGCAACTTTATTGTAATGCCAAGCAAGGTAGTTTCCACAACATAAAAATAATTTGATAAAATGATGCTGAGCAGCATTGTTTCCTAATGAATATGGGGCTAAAGGGTGCAAACAGACTGCGATACGTGGACGTTATATCGATGTCGATGAGCGACCAGTTCCGGTTTCGTAAAATGTAGTTTAACAGATAATTTGGGATGAAAGTCGAATACACTTGCCCGCGGTCTGATTACATCCCCACTGAAATAAGGGAAATGATATGGGATATCTTCGATCCCTCAGAGTGGGATCGTAATGTAGAGTGTTACAACTTCACTGTCGAATTGTTATGTTGTGCGAGTCTGTTTACGAGTTGCTCGAGGTCTTTGTGTTTTTTGCGCGCCGTCTCGAGCTCAGTACGCGTCTCCTTGAGCTGCCGCTCCAGCGTGGCGATGCGCGCGCGTGCCACTCGCAGCATGCTCTCGGCCGCCGACACCACTTCCTTCAGCGCTTCCCGCGCGGCGCGCTCCTTTGTCAACTCCTCAGACAAAGCCTGCGGATCATGCATATTTATATAATGGGCATTGATCATCCTTAACAAATTAAATTATACTCCTAGGTTAGAATTAAGAAGATTTTCCTCTACTTGTAAAAATACAGTCACATAGCAAGTTTGTTATTCTTTTTTGGGCATTTGACACATTACAATAAAGTAGATAGATCAACGACCTGATAGTTGGGTAAACTTTCCGACGACTGCGGTTCTTTGTCAGCATCTTCTAAATCTTTTTTTGAAGTTTCGTCGTACTTATGTTGCAGTATCAAGATCTCCTTTTGTAGACGTTCAATCTTCTTCATCAGAGTTTCGCGGTCAACCCAGGGAATCCTTAACAATATAAAGAATTCTTATGGCGAATCCGGTCATTTAAATAAAGGTTTGTCAACATTCCCAATGTTGAGTTTTGGCGGAGTTTATCCAGTGACAATTATTTTTTGCCGCGACGCTATTTAATAACGTCACCCAGCTACGGGCAGGGTTGTCCCTCAGCATGTACCTCTTGAGAGGCAAGCGCAGAGTATCACCCGCCATAGTTCCCACAGTTAAGCGGCGAGGCTGTAAAATTTTGAACTTACTTTGCCAATTCTAGAGAGTAATTTATCTTGGCTTTTAAATTCTCCGCTGTACCAGCCACCATTCTATGTAAGTTTTCTGTTTCTTGATCAAATTCTGTGTTTTTCGTTTTCCATTCTAAGTTCTAAAACATAAGAATGTACTTAACATATTTCATAAATCTTAACATTTGTCAGTACTTTTGATAAAATAATAAAATGTGTTGTCACCAAGAAAACGGCCTGGTTAAGGAGGTTAAGGATATTGTATGAATGCGCGCTAATAGCCTGAATCGATTACATTGGCGAAGAAGCCAATGACTTAAATGGGTCTCGTGATAATCTTTCTCTCGTTCACAATCGCTACAAATAATCACTAACAGTAAGGTACGTAGTTCGATCGGCGCGGTGCTTGCCCTTCAGCAGGTTGAGCAGCTCTATCCGACGCGCCATGATCTCTGCGCTAACCGCCAACATCTCCTCGGGAATCGGGTTCAGTTGCGCGGCTATCTGCTGAAGCGAATGTGGACCTGAAGGAAAAGATGATAAAACGATTATATAAACCACTGTTAAAAATTGCAAGGAAAACGGGATAATATCTGTGTAGCTAATGGTTCCAACATAGCTAGTTCCTGTCAACTAAGTTTTATAATAATAAAAACATTTAAAAACACGGAACAAAACGTGGAAAATAAGTTTTACTTCCGATGACTTTTGATTGATTAATCATTTTTGGAAGTTGGATTTTGATTGTATTTTTCTTTTATTTTTGCCTATTTAGTTGTGGTATGATGGTATCTCACACAAATTCTTATCGAGTTTTCATTTTCAATAGCTACCAAATAAGCCATTTCAACCATAACATTCCAAGAAAACATATGTATTGTAGAAGATAACTCCCCTCGTTAACGTTTGACGGAGAAGTCGTGTAACCAAAAATATAAATAAACCGGAATTTAGTCATCATATAAAATCTTATTTTTGTTTCGGTTAAGAAACATACAAAATAAAACAGTCGATTGAGAACCCCTCCATCTCTCCCCTATTTGATAATTCTTCATGTTAAGGTACGTAACAATAATGTGATAGCTTACCTAAAAGGCCACTTATCTCTGAATTGACTGGGAGTTCAAGGTCATCGCGGATGAGCATGAGCAGGTCATGCGCCGGCCAACCGTTAATCGACAACAAGCGTACTTCACCCAAAGAATCATCTACGTTTCCGTTACCGGCGCGAGCCTCCAGCTCCTTCAAATGCGCGAAGTTCTCCAGTAACAAATTCTACACAACAAAAGTTTAAATGATTTTTGCGAAATGGTAGCCCAGTGACAACGGCTTCAAGCCCTCAACTTACGATTTGTAGATCGTGGGTACTTTGTGCAATTTATGGCATCAATACTGTGAAGGAAAACAACGGGGACATCAGTATGTGCTAGAATAAAATGACGATGTTAGAGCTCCAACAGCGGAACCATAATAGGCCGAAGATAATGCGGCTGGCAGCCATACTCGACGTTTAGCCAACAACAAACTGCTCACTTTTAAGGTAAAGTCCCGGGCACCCGAAGACTGCATTTATTTACACCTTTAAAACATAAGAAAAAAATGCGATCTTTTTTACATTATTTTACAATAATTTATACAAACAAAGGGCTCATCGAAAATCAAATGCTGCGATACTATTAGTTGATGAGCATAAATAAGCGCTTTTATGGCGGACGGTGGCAAGAATAATTCTTATGGTGGTCAGATTCATGTTTTGGTGAGGGTACCTGTAATACTAGTATAACAGCTAACTCAGGGTAAATTGCAGGGCAAGCTGGCTATACAGGGTGCTTTTGTTCTACTTATGGTTTTTGGAAAGTCATATTGATATTTGTTGATAAATGTGACTTCACATTTTGATCAGGTGATCGCGTCAGTTCCTATACAAAGTTTGTTGTTTTTTGCGAATTTCTAGAACTCGTAGAACAAAAGATGTTCAGTTTCGTGGTCTTCGAGACCTCACGGAAGTTCTAGTTTTTATGATGTTACACCTTGCATATGATCATGATGATAATTAGAAACTTACTTGTTGATTAATCAATGCTTTTCGCATTTTTATGAACTCTCGCCTCTTCGTTGCTAAAGCCCGATTAACTTTCGCCAAAACGCACTGTGGCAGGACCAATTCCTTTTCTGTTAAAAAAAAAATCCTTCAATTTAATCAAAATTAGCTCAAGACCACGGGCGCCCGGGCGGCGCTGCTCGGGTGAAGTTCGATTTTCCTCAAATAATCAGAACAAACAATCCTAATTGATTTTTACACAAACCCGCAAATACATATCTATTTTTAAGATTTATTATAGAAGAAAACAATACACATTTTTACCTGGGTCATTTTCAGGCGGTATGGGGAAGGTTATCAGCCCATCAGGTGCCGACGTAATAGAGTGATGGAAGGTATCTCGTGATTTCTTCAGGAACTGCAGGGTTATGGAAATTTGTAAAAGCATTTTGTCCATCTATATTACACTACTGTACATACATAATTAAGTTAATGTTTAAGATAAGGTTTTGGCAATAAAATACCTAAACAATGGAAAGAACTGCCGCTGGTATTATTCAAAAACCAATTACGACGCTTTTTAACGCACAAATCGTACTATAATATCAGTGAATTCCTTACTGAGAAAGAATTTTGTATTGGTATTGTGTAGTATTTGTCTCTTAGTACGATAAAAATTGTGTTCTTATGTTCTAAATTGTAATTGTATATTTGGTTTTCTTTATTCATTCTTACAAATACATTTTTAAAAACTTCTTTAAAAAAAAAAATTGAAAAATAATTGTATATTATTACTACTAGTCTGACATTATTTTAATTCTAATAATTGACATTCTTGTAATTTTTATGATTTGACATTTATCCTTACTATCCTTACTAATATTATAAAAGCGAAAGTGAGTTTGTTTGTTTGTTTGTTTGTTTGTTTGTTTGTTTGTTACCTCTTCACGCTTTAATGGCTGAACCGATTTGGATGAATTTTGGTACAGAGATAGTAGGGAACCAGGAGACGGACATAGGCTAATATTTTTTTGAAAAAAGTGGGATGTGAGGGAGAAAGAGGGAAGAGAAGGGAAAACTTAGCGTTGCTATTACAAATCAATAAGGCGCAAGGGAAACTGTGTTACCCCAAATTTAACGCGGGCGAAGCCGCGGGCGAAAGCTAGTTTCCTAATAATTTTCAATAACATCTTATGTATATTTATAATTATGTCATTAATTTAGCTTCGAATATTATTTGCATGCCTATGCGACGGTAAAATATGGAGCACTATATAATATGAAAACATCTATGTACAAATTACGCATGTTTGCAAAGAATAAATGATTTGATTTGATTTAAAACTACCACAATTTTCTTCGCACTGGATGTCGGTGACCAAATAAATACATTACGGACTGCAACAGTTATTAACTTGACCATGATATGCTAGCAGGATTATCAGTGGCGTAGCTAGCCTAATTGGGCCCTGTATTTTTTGTAAATAACGGGTTTCTTAATGGGCATCTTATCAGTAAAATTTGAAGTTGTGCCTACCCCTGACGCGGCTGAAACGACGTTAGCTGCTCAACTGTGTGTAATGAGAACTTTAGTACTGCCCTCTCAAGACAAATAGAAAGTTTTTTTTTACTAAATAGGCTTGCGATTCTAATACTAACTGTTTTTACTTCTGACAAAATATGATTTATACAATCAGTTTGGAAATATGCTTAGGTATCTCAGTTGTATTTTAAACTAGCTAGCGCCCGCGCCTTTGCCGGCGTGATGATCGAAAAACGTATCCTATGTGTTATTCCAGAATATAATCTAAATCTGTGCCAAATTTCATCAAGATCCGGTCAGCCGTTTTGTCATGAAAGAGTAACATGTCCATCCTCACAAAACTTCGCATTTATAATATTAGTAGGACAAAGAAATACATGTCACATATTTCCCTGTATTCTGGAAACAGATTTGTTGAGTTACCATTTTTAGGGTTCCGTAGTCAACTAGGAACCCTTATAGTTTCGCCATGTCTGTCTGTCCGTCCGTCCGTCCGTCCGTCCGTCCGTCCGTCCTCGCTTAATCTCTGTGACCGTTTGCACTAGAAAGCTGAAATTTGGTACCAATATGTATATCAATCACGCCGACAAAGTGTATATAAATAAAAATTGGAAAAAAATGTTTTATTAGGGTAGCCACCCTATATGTAAAGGGGGAAGTGATTTTTTTTTTAATTTCAACCCTAACGTGTGATATATTGTTGGAAAGGTATTTAAAAATGAATAGGGGTTTACTAAAATAATTTTTTGATAATGTCAATAATTTCGGAAATAATCGCTCCAAAAGAAAAATACAATGTGTCCCCCCCCCCTCTAACTTTTGAACCATAAGTTTAGAAAATATGAAAAAAATCTGAAAAGTAGAACTTTATAAGAACTTTCTATGAAAATTATTTTGAACTTGATTGACATAACAGTTTTTGTACAAAAAAAAAAGTTGTACAAAATAATTTCTGGACTAAGTTTGCTCCCATACTTAGATAATAATAAAATACAATTCCCTAGTGTTCAACGTCAAACAAATAATAAACTCATAAGTGGGAACACTTATTGTGACGGACGGGAAACTACGGAACCCTACACTGAGCGTGGCCCGACACGCTCTTGGCCGGATTTTTTTGGTTTACGGAGGCAGAATAGTAATAAAGCGCTTACAGCATTACTTGGCGATAAACTTTGACATCTTCTGTCTGCCCCCTTTTTGCTGATTTGGCTCGGTATCTGAAAATTACATTGAAATCTTCAGCTTTGTTGTGTCTTTGGGCAACTTAAAAACTATACAGATATCATTTACGGGTGTGATACATATCATACAATGAATGAAACACCTTCTCTACCCATTTTAATGATGCATGGTGCCTTTGGTGCGTGTCGATAGTGGAAACTAAAGTCGGTAATTTGTTTTTTCAGTACAATCGGGAAGACCGTTAGAAGCTCATTGTAGATTGTGGGACCATACATAGCTAGGTCCCAATCTGACCGATAAAATTAAGCTACGAGTATACAAGCAATGACGATGTTTTTAAGGAACCACATATGATAACGCCATTAGTTTCATGGCGCCAGCACGGTTGGCGCAGTGGCGCGAACGATCGACTATCGCGCTGCACGGCGCGGGTTTGATTTCCGCAAGGAACAAATATTTGTACGGCCTGCAGGTAGTTATTTCGGGTCTGAATATTTGGGTTTGTAAGTTAAAATGTTTGCCCACGATACAGGAGAAATTCCTAGTGTGTGGCAACTTTTCATTTTAAAATTAAGAAAAGATCATTACCATCCTCATATGTACATTTTTTTTTAATGAATGAGTCATTCAAAACAAAAGATTCCGAAACCGAGACGGACACGCGGCAGTCCACGAATGAGACAATACGGTATTACACCCATTTTTAAAAAGTATTTCATTTTGATCCTAGGGTCCTAATAAACCACCAAAAAAAACAAAAAAATAATATTCAAACGATAAGTGCCATAAAACTGCATTTCAATTTTACAATTTCTATGTTCGCGCGTAAAATCACAAAAACGCTTGACGCCATGTTACTCTGTGGTCATGATGACCAACTGACGTCATGACCTGAGTAAACAAATGCGCTGTTATTAGTCTTTCTGTTTAGTTGTATTTTTCACTATAGTTTATGGTATTTTTATATGGTAGTATTTATGTCTTCCATGGTATGATTACTATTATTTCAATAAAAATTAAAATGTAAGTTTTAAAATACTAAAATAGTAATAGTTGCTCAGTTGACAGTTGTCACTTTTTGTTCTCATGACCATATGACGTAATAATCATGGCGGACACTGTTTCGCGTAGTAAAAGAACAGACTAAAAAAAGTGAAAACTTTGAAATCAATTTAAAAATTTATTTAGTGATTTTATTAACTAAATTTAACATTTTCCGACTGCTTGTTGCCTAAACTATCTGAATTGTATATTTTTAGAATTTCTTTCATATAGAGTAAAATACCCTATTATAGGACTTGGATGTCTAAGAAGCAGAATCGGCCTTGGTTCTTAGTGCCACGAGGCAGTCCTTCTTTTACGACATTTATTTTTTTAATTTTATTTTTATTAACGTATCCACACATCCCCACTGCTGGGTTAAGGTCTCCCACAGAACCATCCACTGTTCCTTTTATCGGATCTCTACAATCAATCACAAACAAACGCTTCTAAGTTGTGAGTATAATAAATAAGTGTTTTTCATGTAATTCTTATTTTAATGATGTGCTGATGTGTGATATTCTGGGAATACAATCAGCAATCACACAGTAACATTCACATGCCATACCCAGACGTCATTGTAAAACAAAACGAACGATGATATAGGGACGTTTCATTGTATCACAAAGGTTGTGCTTAATATAGTTTGCACTTACTTACATTAACAATTTTATTAAATTGTTTTAAAAATCGACAATCAATGAACTACTTACTAAAATAATTCTAAAATGTGGTTGTTCAAACCTACTAGAGTCTAGAGGGGAGTTTGTTACGTCACATCTTCCTAGCAAAAACCATTAGGAAGTGGCGAAGGGTGGTCGTTTTTGGGTACTGTCAGCTTAGTTTAAATAAATGACTATGATTTTTGAATAAAATATTAGTGTTTATGCCTATTTATTTGGCTTCATGTAACATAATTTTCATCAAATGAGAAAAATGAAGAAACTTTCAATATAAATAAAGAAAAAAATATGTTCTTAAAACTATTCTTAGATGATCACAAGTCAAACAATGTTGCTTGAATCTCGTCAGTCAGTCAAAAATTTGTTTTCACTACATTTGTTTCAGTACTTTTTTTTTAAAGAGAATGTTGTTCACAACAAAAAGCTTAGATTTTTAATACATTTAGTTCCATCTTTAAAAAAGTCGTGGAACTTAAATTTGACCCACTTCCCGGTTTTCGATTGACCTAAAATGCATATATGTTTAGTTTGGATGACAATGCTGGTTAGGTTAGGTGTAATTATAAATCCAATGTGGCGAGCTCCAACAGATGGCGGACTAGTTATTTTGTATGAAAGGTTACCGAGAAAAATACGAGAAATAAACTGACGTCACTCTAAATAAAGCGTGTTTTTTATGTACTTGACAAAATTATCATATACATTATGTTACCAATACTACTTAAAAAAATGCGTAATCAATAATTTCTTTGTTCAACTATAAAACTTTGTTCACAGATTTCGGATACAAAACCCTGGAATTTGATACTCAGAATTTCCCAGAACATCGAGACTCAACAAAATATCGTGTAAGATTATGAATGCGCCAAAACGTTCATGACAAGCTTTTAATTTTAAAAAATACATTTTATTCGAACATGTACTTACTTACCTACTTCTCTTCCTTACATATTTTTCGAATATGTACCTACTTCTGTCCCTATAAAACGATTCTTCATTAAATCAAAATCTCGGTAGCTAGATGAAATTAAAACATGCTTCTCAATATTTGTTATGAAAATGCCAAAGGTGCTTTTATTTTTAACATAGCACAATTTTCTTTGATGATCGCGTTATTACATTTTTAACCTGGTTTCAAATCCTAGATCAGTGGAGCTGCTATGATGTTGGATAACAGAATTGCTTTTATGTTATTCCAGTATGCAGTTTGAAAGCATTGATGGTCTATTTGTGTCACCGTCGAATTACAAAGTCATAGGTCACTGGTAACGAGTTCGAACACCAAACAAGCACCTCTGATTTATCAGATTCATGTGCGTGTGTGTATATAACTCTTGTTTGAGAAAACACATCGTGAGGAAACCAGCATGACTAAGAGATATATCTTGACGGCATATTTAGCCAAGAGGCCCATGGGCGGTATGAAAACTCTCGATACCAGGTTAGGATCCTAAGGCGCGTCGCCCACACGACCAAGTGTCGAGGCGCATACGGGGCGCGGGCACATTAGGCGCGTCGCCCATGTGAGATTTTTAATACAAATGCGCCCTCGCCGCGACTGCGCCTCGACTCTTGGTCGTGTGAGCGACGTGCCTAACGAAACGATAAAGATTCCAGTATAGGAAAGGGATGGCGCTAGACATCCTGTATAAGTCTGTCTCTTTCTTACACTAGATAATTGTTAACTCACCTCGTTCTTTGCGTTAGAAAAATATGTTTTAGTCAGTCTGAATTTTTATCTTGGTATATGGACACCAAAATGGCGAGAAACTTCATTGACATAGAAATAACATCTTAAGTATATTATCTTTTAATGTACGAATATTGTCTACGGGGCCAGGCAAAAGGAGCAGGTATGCGAGGATAATAGCAGGTGGCGTTCTGTGGTTTCTGACTACCCCCATGGGAAAACGTGTTAGGTTATGTATGTAGGTACATATCTAGGTGATACTCGTTAAAACCCAGAATTCGGGTAAATTTGTGCGGAAACTTATCTGAAACTTATTTGAAGTCTGGTCTCAATGCACCCGGGAGCTTCTAATTCAGGGAAATTAATTAAGCAGGTTTCAACCTACCGCGAGTATGTCAAGACAACAGTTTTCATCCATTAAAAAAAACTTTGCCCCACTGGGTATTTCTCCAGTATCGTGGGTGCGTGTACAAACATTTAAACTCACATACACCAACAGCCAGACCTGAAACAACTATCTGCAGGTCATACAAATACGTGCGGAAGTCGGACCCGCTATACGTAGTATTATACTATGCGCAGCAGTCGATCGCTCAGCCACTGCGCCTATCGTGTAGTCGTCGTGTCTTTGACCCTTGTATGTAGGTAAAACCTTATTGACGGGAGAGTTTCAATTAGATTAACAATTTATTTTCTCGACTGTAGGTACTTGAAGAACAATTGGACCCATTTTGGCAAACAAGAACCAACCCACAGCATT
Source organism: Ochropleura leucogaster (assembly GCA_958449745.1). Taxonomy (NCBI): domain Eukaryota; kingdom Metazoa; phylum Arthropoda; class Insecta; order Lepidoptera; family Noctuidae; genus Ochropleura; species Ochropleura leucogaster. Next base: position 8,339,339 of record OY288206.1, read on the forward strand.
TTTGCAAACAAGAACCAACCCAAAAAGGTCCAATTTGTTTCTACGATGCTAGTTTATAATTAATGAGAAGTGACCATACCCGGGGCAAGACAGGACTGGCAGACTGTGCCCTCTTGCTGATAAGCTTCGTGGGTCGTTTCTTCACACCATGTTCGTTATCTGTCGCAAATAAACAACGCTTATATTAACGTTATCGGCTTATCACTAAGTTATTTAGGCATTGACATCAATGCGTTTGCTGTTTATTAGATGGTCATATAAAAATATCTTTATCATTATGTTTTATTGTTAATAAACTTTTCTTGCATTTAATTGACTTGAATTTCACAGAAGTTGTTCAAAAACTCTTACAGCACTGGATATTTAGTGACTAGAGAGTCGTGAACTACACGGCCAACACCTCGTTTTTCTTTTTCATTTTCTTAATTCCTTGGTTCTCCAAGAATAATATCCGGAGATTCATTAAGAAAGGTGATCCAAATATTGTCATCAAATTAATGCTTTTTATTCGGATTATGTAACCATACTTATTTGGATCTGCTTAGGTACATCGAGGGCATCATTCTACTAGGCGTTATGTTATGAAGAAACTTGACAGTCTCTGGGAGAAATTCTCCAAAAAAAGGTATGCCTTATTATATCGTAATATTGTTACCATACGAGCATTTACAGTTAGGTGCACATTATTTCTATTGATTTTAAAAGAGAAAGTTTAAACCTACTTCTCCCTGGAAAGTCATCTGATGTGCTTATGACTTCACTCAAAAGAGACAGATTGTCCATCTGCTGCTTCTCCAAACGGCCTGTATGTGGGGCGGGCATTGTGACAGAATCTACGGCTGTATAAGAACAAAAATAAAATGAAATATGAATCGAATTATATTGGTAGGAAACTACGCTAACTAAAAATTTGAATGGGGATTATTAATGTTAGAGGATATATGGGCACCTGTATACAGAGTCAAAGGAACACCCATGTAAACCCCGATGGTTACACGTATTCAGTACAAAAACAAGAGCATATGTATGAGTATATGGTTTTAATTTCAACTCGATACCTCCACGCATTTCCCAGATAAATAGGGTATTGAGTTCTTGTCAGACAGACAGTACGACAAACTGATCCTGCAAGGGTTCCGTTATTTCCTGTTGAGCTACGGTACCCTAAAAAAAACTGTTACAAACATTTCGGCCGTATAGGCATAGGTATTACACTTTAGTAGATATCAGCTGTTTTTTTTTAAATACCCATGAAAACTTTCTATATGAGAAAAGATGTAGATACTAAATAGGAGGTAACTGTTTAAGCATTGGTGCCCCTTCTTCCACCCTGTATTTAACTTAAACGTTTCTTTTTCTGATAGATAATTGCGAAACCTCGAGTCGCGCCCAGTAGCTATCTTCGACCTCGGATTAGCAGACGTTAAAAATATATCAATGCCATCAAAATATCAAGGTAATAAATAGCATGTAAAAGGCGACTCACACGTCGATAAGTCTTTTGTCTTTGCTACACCCCGCACGATAAGATCCACAGAATCAGATCAGTTGGGTTACCGTGAAGTCTTAAGCTGGTTGCACACGTACGGTTTCCCGGTTGGGTTTCCAGGAATTCAGATGCTGTATTCCGTGAGGCTAGCGCAAACGTCCCGTTTTAGTATGATTAAATTGAATGTTAGGTTTTTTTTCATTCGGAAAAAATACAACGTATCCGCCTAGTTGAAGATTTTGTATTTAAGAAGAAAATTCAGAATTCCGAATCTGAATTCCTGATCAGGAATCATAACCAGGAAACCGTACACGTTCGCTAGGCCTTAAAGCAGTACTTATTATAGGGTGAGAAAATGATGACGCTAGACATCGTGCATAGCTCTGTCTCTTTCCCTCACTGAAATAAGTACTGCTTTTAGACGTCAAGGTCCATACCACTAGGTCGTCATATCCATAACACGATTAGCTACCCTAGCTAATCGTGGTATGGACATGTGATGCGGACGAATGAGGAAATTGTAGTGGGTGAAGTAAGAGTATGAATATAGATGGGTTTAAGACTAGACCAAAGAAATGATGAATGAACTGTGAGAACTGTGAACGATTGATACTGCTAAAAATAAGGTGACTGCTGAGATGAGGAATAGAAAAGTATGGACAAAGCAAAGAGTCATGCTGTGCTGACTCCAATTAAATTGGATAGGAGAATGATCATAGTAAGATTCACAGAACGTACCGCAATTATAGCACCTTCAAATATGTTTTCCATTAAAGCTTTTTTATGAAATAAGATCCAGCTTAGCTTAACACCAAAATATAAAATAAGAAGTAGATATTCCCGGGACCCAAGGGCTGGCTTTTACCTTGGCCAAAAGCATTGCTAAACAATGTGGAAACGCCTCTAGTGTATCGGAGACATTACCAGTTGATAGCGGTAAGGACAATTTTTTAACGCTATCTTATTATAAGTTATTTTAATTATTAACGTATAGTATTTTGTTATGTATTACAAGAAATGAATAGTATTTTTATAAATACTAAGACAGACATTTCAGAAGTTGACGATGGTTAGTCAAAATATTTGTGGAGTATTGATCGCAAGTGGCAAGCTTTCATACCATCAACTTCTCAATTTGCCCACAACTTAGATCATGATTGTATTTATTTTTTAGATTGTGAAATACAAACATTTCAAACCCAGTTTGTCTCCAGTCAGTCCAGAATAAATACGGATACCAAATAATAAATAAAATTCTAATATTCTAACCTGATCCAATTCGATAATTTAGAAATCTGACCAATGTTTGGTTTAGTGTAAACGTGCTATTAAAAAATATTAACTATCCAACACACCATTAGCTACTGAATGCTGCGACTTGATTAACGTTTTAGACAGTGATTTGTATTTTAGGAGTTTTTTGTTATAGAGAAAGGTATACTTGAAAATTTTGTCAGTATCAGATTGACACATCTTCCCACCATGTTTCCGTGACGTTTCAAAAATTCAATTCATCTCATTTGCCGGATTTTTCTGTCAACCCCTTAGTGGGAAAAATAAGTTTTTATATGTGGAAAAATCCATCGATAAAATGTGGCCGATAAAGAATTTGAGAAATTAAAACAAAAATCATACCTACGTCATGACAGATGCAGGGAATTCTACTCCATGGCTGTTAGGGTAATAAAAGAGGAAGCAAAGCGCTTTATGGAATGTTTAGAATACGGACAAGGTATGGGTGATAACCCGGAGATGGTGAAAAGAGCACTTGGGCACACTCACAGAAATCTCACACACACACACAGACACAGTCGGTAAAAACCTGCCAAGCAAGCTTCTTTTGCGACCGACGGTGGGCCAGGCTATGAAGCTTGATAACCTCTCATTTGCTGATTCTTCGAAAATCAAGGAATCACACGAGGAGAATCTTTTTCTATGGACAGAATTAAGAAGCTTGAGTTTCAAGAAAGCGCGACTAATTAGTGTTATTTGATAGTTCATCCTTGGTTTGTGCAGTTTTATTTGATTATACTCATAATTTTCAGGCAGGAACTGGGGTTGTGCCTGAATGGAAAATGTGTCGCTTCTGGTGTCGTATATAGCAACATAGAGCAATATGTGACCGTTTTATCATCATCATCATCATCATCAGGCTATATTAGTCCACTGCTGGACATAGACCTCCCTTAATGAGCGCCATAGCGCCCTATCTTCAGCTTGCCGCATCCAGCATCTGCCTGCAGTCTTTCTTAGATCGTCATCCCACCTGGTCGGAGGGCGTCCTACACTACGCTTGCCGAGTCGCGGTCTCCACTCAAGAACACGTTTACCCCAACGGTTGTCGGTTCTTCGTGAGATATGGCCAGCCCACTGCCACTTCAGCTTGCTGATTCTTTGAGCTATGTCGATAACTTTGGTTCTCTGTCGGATGTATTCGTTGCGGATTCTATCCTTCAGAGAAACTCCGAGCATAGCTCTCTCCATAGCTCGCTGAGCGACTTTGAACTGGTGGACCAACCCTGCCGTGAGTGTCCATGTCTCGACTCCGTAGGTCATGACGGGTAGGACGCACTGGTTGAAGACTTTCGTTTTCAAGCATTGCGGCACGGATGACGAGAAGACTCGGCGTAGTTTCCCAAACGCTGCCCAGCCCAGCTGGATGCTCCTCTTGGCCTCCCTCTCGAAACTGTTTTTACCTAACTGCAGAATCTGCCCGAGGTAAGTGTACTCAGAAACGATTTCGAGAAGGTGACCATGTACGACGACCGGCATCGGATCAATGTGGCCATTTATCATGACTTTGGTTTTATCCAGATTCATGCCAAGGCCGATACGTCGCGAGGCTGAAGCTAGGCCGTCCAGCATCCGGTTCAGCTCCTCTAGCGACTCCGCCATTAAGACTATGTTATCTGCGAATCGTAGGTGTGAGATGTAATCGCCGTTTATGTTAATGCCCTTGCCTTTCCAGTCCAGCGTCTTAAACATATCCTCCAACGCGCTGGTGAACAGTTTCGGGGATATAACATCCCCCTGTCTCACTCCTCTGCACAATTGGATCGGTTTAGACTGCTGGTCCTGTACTTGGACACTCATGGTGGCGGCTTCGTACAGACATCTCAACACCTCAATATAACGATAGTCTACTTGGCATCGCTGTAAGGATTCCAGAACAGCCCAGGTTTCGGCCTTCTCATAGTCCACAAAAGCCAGACACAGGGGCTGATTATACTCTTCGGACTTCTGTATAATCTGCCTCACTGTGTGAATGTGGTCTATGGTGCCATATCCTCCGCGAAACCCGGCCTGTTCCGGCGGCTGGAACTCGTCGAGTCTCCTGGCGAGACGATTCGTGACCACTCGTGAGAACAGCTTATAGACATGGCTCAGGAGCGAGATGGGTCTGTAATTCTTAAGGAGGGTTTTGTCACCCTTCTTGAAAAAGAGCACCACCAAACTCCCGCTCCACGCCTTTGGAGTTCTCCCACTGTGAAGGACCTCACCGGGGGCTTTTCCATTTTTAAGCTGCCTCAGAGCTGACACGATCTCGTCTTGACTGATGTCAGGCAGTTCGTCGGTGTAGTGGCGAGACAGGGTGGCTCTGGAATCGTGGTCATCTCGTCGGGAATGAGAGGCATGTGCAGCGTATAATCGGCCGTAGAAATCTTCTATCTCGGCGAAGATCTCTGGCTTTGACAATACGGTCCTCCCGTCGTGCGTTATTAGCTTCGTCAGGTGGCTCCTGCCAAGCTGCTGAGTGAATACTTTAGACCCTCGGTTTCGCTCTATAGCCTCTTCGATGAGGCGTGTGTTAGAGCTCCGAAGGTCGCGCCGTACCATCTTCGCAATTTGCTTGTTCAGGTCTGACCTCTCCGACGAAGTCGCATGGGTGGTTTACTGGTTTCCCGTCTTTTTGTCATCAGCCCGAGAGTCTCAGCCGAGAGTTTGGATATCCTGCCAGTTCGCTGCGCTCTACAGAACTTGATGCCCTCATCCCTCAGAGTTTCGACCAGATTGTGTAGGCTCTCGTCAACGTCGTCAGTAGGTTCCAAGGCAACAAATCTATTCCCGAGAAGCTGCTGGAACTTCTCGGTGCCCGCCATGATATGGATTGGGTTAGGTCGGAGCGTCGACTTCATCAGTCGGCTTCTTTCAAGCTTTAAGTTGATATTCAGAGAGCCTCGGAGAAGTCGGTGATCAGATCCGGTATTAAACCTGTTGATCACTGAGACATCTCTGAATATGTGCTTGCTATCCGTCATGATGTAGTCGATCTCATTTTTAGTCACAGTGTCGGGGCTTTTCCATGTCCACTTTCTTTGAGGCTGTTTCTTAAAGAAAGAGTTCATCAAGAACAGTCCCTCCTTCTCAAGGAAGTTGACAAGCATTTGCCCCCTGTGATTCCTAACTCCATAACCATGCGGGCCTATACGGGATTCGTTGCCAGTCTGTGTTCCCACCTTGCCGTTAAAGTCCCCCATAACAACATTGAAGTGGGCCTTGGTGGTGTTGTGTAAGGCTTTGGATATGTCTTCATACATAACCTCCACTTCATCATCCGGTTGTGTCGAGGTCGGTGCGATCCTTCGGCTATCCAATCGCTACAGCATGAATGCTGTAGCGATTGGATAGCCGAAGGATCAGGTACGCTACCCTGGTCGACACACTGGAGATTTCTTCAACGTTGTTAGAGAGGGCCTTATTGATGAGGAAACCTACGCCACCCTGGGATTTCTTATCCCCCTCGCGAAAGTAGAGAAGATGGCCCGAGTCCAGAGTTACGGTGTCCTCCCCCTCTCTACGGAATTCACATAACCCTAGAACATGCCATTTAATGTTCTCTAACTCCACTTCCAACTGCGCTAGATGGTGGTCAAGCCTCAGAGTGCATCCGTTATACGTTGCCAGGGTCAGATCTTTGTGGCAGCCTGCCGTAGCCCGGTGGTTCTTCGCACCCCCTGCCCCGCCGTTACCATGGCCGCTGCCATGGCCAGGAATAGCGAGGCGGCCGGGAACTGAGGGCCATCTTTTTGTTTGTGCCATCATCGAGGGTAGTGCCCATAATCCCCACGCTGGGCATGCGGGTTGGGGATCGCAGTTTGGTTGTGGGTTTGCTATGCAGGGGGGCGCTGCTGCCCACCCCCCGGTTTTGTGTCCCTTAGTCGCCTTTTACGACACCCGCGGGAAGAGTTGGGTTGGTGCTATTCTTTTTAGGCCGGCACCAGACGACTTGACTTGACGATGTGACCGTTTACTTACTTGTATATATATACTTGCAACAGCAGTTGTCCAACAGTTTGTTGATGATGATAGCTGACAAGGTCGAATGTCCTTACATAATGCGCTGTAGTTAGTGACTTTGTACGTCATCCACAGCCGTAGGCTGTCAACGTAAACTGTATGAGACAAGTATGGTTTGTGGTCTGTGTTCTTGTTTTGTGTTGTGTTGGAATGTTTATGTTTTTGTGTGTCTTTTATGTTATTTATTGAATTTTGTGTATGACTCATTGTTACTCGTATAAATCAAAATAAAAATGTATTATTATTAACGACTAGCCGTTCCACGCGGTTTCACCCACGCTGCTCAGCACCTGTTGGTCGTAGCGTGATGTTATATAGCCTATAGCCTTCCTCAAGAAATGGACTATCCAACACTAAAAGAATTTTCCAATTCCAACCAGTAGTCCCTGAGATTAGCGCGTTCAAACAAACAAACAAACAAACAAACAAACTCTTCAGCTTTATAATATTAGTATAGAAGTATAGATAAGTTATGTAGAGTCGGTTGGCCGCCAAGGTGGTTGAGTGAAGGCACCTGCAATTTTTTTATGTTTTAAAAATAGTACCTATTTCAAATTATGCGTGAGGACGACGATTATTCAAATGTAACAAGATATCAAGAAGGAACGTATTTTTGTGCACTCTATGTAAATTTTGAATAAAATACATAGTTAAAATGAATCAACAAATGATTTTCAACTACAAATGGATCCAAAACTTAGTTTTACCAGTCTCTAAAAGAGCAAACTTGGTTATATTTACTCTGGCAATTATTATAGGATATTTATATAACTATAATGATAAGGTATAAGTAAATAAGCCTACAGAGACAATATTTGCTTTACATATCACCACACCAAGAGTTAAACTGTCTACTACATAACGCAACACGTCGAATATCTGTTCAAAATAATAATAATATATAAGTAATGTCTTCGCCTTTCGTCACTTGCAGTAATAAATTAATAACAAAAGGATTAAACTGTTATCTTTGGCCCAGTTAGGAATGTGTGTGTAGTGTAAATAATAATGTACTTATTATTATATTGAGCATACTATTACAAAGTTCTATGCCTTTACTAGCAAACATTTTCCTGAAGGATTTTCCAAACAATTGACAATCCTTTGTAGATGTCCTCAGCCTTCAATGTAGTGGGATGACCCAGACATCGTCGTCGAGCCAGATGAATACAGACCAGATTGAATCTCCCACATTTTTGCAATAGGTAAGTACCTATTGTCAATCAAGTGAGGCCAACTGGTCATTTAACTAGTCATTTACCATCAGCAAAAGTTTAAATTTTTCTTACAAAATCACGTAATCATGATGACCACCTTTTGCCACATTTTCTACCTCATGACTTTATAAAAACAAGAGCAAGTAAAAATCAGTTGCCGTGTCGATGGTTCCTTCTTGTTCCACGCGCGTATCAAAGCTGCTGTCACCTCAGCAAAGCAGAGGGACCTGCCAGGGCCACTGTCGGCCAGGGTTGCTAGTTGTTTGAAAGAGAGTGGAGTGTGAAAGGAAGTGTCAGTAAAGGTCTAATACTCCCCCCCCCCTCCGCTCAGCCCTGAGCGGGAGAAGTTATTTTAAAAAGTAAAAATCCGATGCTGGGATGCTATTAGTTGATTGACTAAAATATGCACTTCTATAGCGTCCGCGCGGTTCAGCAAAAGTAGTCGTTACGGAGGTCAGAATCAAATTTAGGCGATGGTATAGGTAGAACAGCTGGCTTTTTTCTCGCGATGACAGGGTCGATCCTACGGAGAGATTTGTTTAGTTGGACCACGTCCGAACACCGTAATAAGAACACACTTTTCTGATACACACCACTCTTTACAATTCATTGTCGTAATATTAATTCCTCTAAAGATCTGCTGGTAAGATGTATAACGTAATCGTATTACGCATCCCAGTATCAAACATCTGATTAGTCAAAATATTTTAGTATGGTATAACTTCGATCACTTTGTTATCATAACTATTTTTTTCTGTTTAAGTACCTATTTGTTGCGGGGCCAATGCCCTGTGAAGTGGACAATAAAGATATCTAGCTCTTTACAATAGCAACAAGAAAGGACTCAGGAGTATTGAAATACTAGCTTTGCCGGTTGCTTCCTCCACGTTTGTTTCAAATCCTCTGAAATGCCTTTTTCCGACTAAGTTGGGGTTGACTTCCAGTCTAACTGTGTTGCAACTAAATACTAGTATTTTACATTAAGCGACTATATATCTCTCCACAACCCAGTTAGTACTGGGTAATATGATATCCCTGATAATATTGGTTTGGTTCTCAGACTTACGGGCGCTGTAACTGACTGTCAAAAAACTACACATCAAAGCCGGGATCAACAAGTTAACGTGCTTGCCGAGGCCAAGGAAAAAACTCGGTACCTATGTACTTGGTCCTCATCCATCCACAAATTATCCTAGGCAAACACAGCTTAACCGGACGACCCGAACGCCTGATATTAAATAGCAATGACCTCATCATTCATCATCACCAAAATCCATTCAAAGGTTCAACTGTTAACATGTGAAAAGTTCACGGCAATCATTTAATTAAATAAAGCTACTTTCGCATACCTAATATGGTTAAAGTAGTATGTTAGAACATTCCCATTAACATCAATATACCTGTCTATCAAACACTTCCCTCTGTATTTCTCTACCTATCCACTCAGAATATCAACATCCATATAATTCGTACATTGTTTAACATTGTTACGTTATGGTTTGTACTTGCTTCGCTTCGGTCAACGGCTAACGCTAAATGACCATAACCAACCATCACGGTAACCACGATTACATTAATGAGATTGTAGTCAATCGGATTACTAATACGTAGTGGTAAACCCGTGTTCTTTGTTATATGGATGCATAACCTGGCAACCTGACATGGCTAAACATGCCAATCGAGAAATGTTTCTTAGACATGCTGGTTTCCTCACGATGTTTTGTTAGGCTTTGCTAACATCTTTTTGAAGCGCGTGTGGCACGGCCTGTCGTCACTAGACGATCAGACTGTAAGAAACTCATTGCTCCGGTCTACAAACGCGCGTCTACGGTGGCCGACAGTCGTCTCGAGGCGCCCGTCACCCGAAGCGTCTTCCGCGGCGGCTGAGTTGGTTTGAGGTTCTCCCGCTTAAACGTCCGGCCACCTCCTTCGCTACCATGACTGCTTCATAGAATGACGTGACCGTTTCCTATTTTCCGTCACCCCGGACCGAACCAGGGCCGAAGTGTTGTCGCCGCCGGCGATCGCGTCTACGAGGACACAGTGGTTTTTCGCCCAAATGGGGCAGACCGCCACAGTATGCTCCACCGTGTCCTACGGGTGATCGTCACAGTGGTGACACCCAAGCGTTTCTCACGCCCGATTATCTGCAGGAAATCCTGAAACTTACGTGTCCGGTGAGAACCTGCATAAGGCGGTGGATGAGGATGCCATCGCTACTATTGTTGCTTGCTATGAGGTATTTGTCTGGGGTTCAAACTTGAGGCCCATGGCTTGGTTGCCGACGGCCACACAACTAGACACAAAAAGAAACAAAAAGCCGGACGGATAGTAACCTTAACTTTGGAACTACTAGGTACTACTACTTATTATATTCGATAAGCGTATTTAAGGTAACCTTGTGTAACGCCACCAACTTACAAATATTTACTCATGTTTTCGAAATTCACCTAAAGAGGATTTAATAGCTATTAGTTTAGATAAAATGCTTCTTTGATAAGTATTTAATAAAAGGGATCATAAATGTGGCACGTCTGTGTGACAAAAAATAATCTAAATTTTTTATTGGTTTTATTTTCGAGCATGTGTAATTACTCAGAGGCGATGCGTTGGGGAGGGAAGAAATACACGCGGCCCACCCCGCACCACAGTAATGCTAATTTATTTTAAAAAAGAAACGATACCTGTATAGATCCAAATCGAACATACACCCACGCTTCGCAAAAATGTAGGTACGCAAAATTGAGAAGTTTAGAGAGAAGTTCAGTTAACCCCTATCCAGAACTCCAGAGCCGCACTTAGGTTAGCGAAAATATCACAAAAAAAAAACAGAGCAATCGCAGAATTAAATTAAATGATGAGACAGAAAAGAAAAATCGAGCCAACAAGCATCAATAAAAATACCATCGTAAAAAGAGAACGAGAGATAGAAATAGAATAGCAGAAGTCAATAGACTCCACTGTTTTTAATAGATTCAAAAAACAAGTTCTAGTTTTTCACATGACGTTCAAAGAAGAAAAATGAATTTGAAGGAACTTTAGAATTATGGAAATGATTATCAATTTTAATAATGCTAGGCTTCCGCGTATTCAATTTGGAAAAGCAAAACCCAGCTGCGTATTGAGAAGTTTCTTTAGTGGCTCATATCATATAGATATCCTATAGTTACTACTTTGCTTGAGAAATGTTTATGAAATGGTTAGACCTCTACTATGGAGCCAATTTCAAACAGTAGAAACGTTAAAGAATTCAGAATAAGAAACACGTTCCAATCTGTGTTCCATTTTATTTGATAGTGTGTTTACAAGAGAAAAATTGCGATATTTTCAGCAGCTGCCCACCGCGTAAATAACGCAGCGTCGACGGCCGACCGTGACCTCCTAGTCTTCCTAATGTTTATAGAGCTCCGAGCTCGCTCACTTCTAATAAAAAAAAAACTCTGAATTCCGATACCTCATCACGAGCTGATAATGCTACCCGATATTAAAAAACACCACGATTACCTACTGATAAAAGTGTAAGCTCTCACTTTATTGAAATCAAAAATATCTCATTATTCCGGCATCGGAAGTCCAGTTAGATCGTTATTGACACAACATCAGCAGTACTATTTCGCGGAAATACATTTACTTCTAAGCAGACTAGCGTTAACAGTTCGACAGTGCGCTTATCGGGTGCGAAAGGCCTGTCGATAAGGTGGAGTGCGCGCGCGCAGCCGTCAGCGTCAGTGCCGCGAGCGACGCCGGCGCACCAACCCATCACGACCACAGCGGCCGAATGCTGAAAACCGAGATTAATAACGTGTTTGGAAACTAACAACAATATTATAGAACTGATATGTGCTTGTCCTACCGCTGCCGGCAAGTGTTTACTAAACTACAGTGTTGTGATAAAGTTTGCTTTTACTTTAACTTGTGCGGTTAAATCAATTTGTGTTGCAGTTAAATTCGGTGAGTTTATCGGCAATACTTATTTATTCTTTTCAATTTATTTTATTGAAAGTAGCACTATTTTTTAAGCGACTCTATATTTATCTTAAGTATTTTTGTCATATATTTTTCTTTTCCGTAATATTACTTTTAAAAATACATCAACTAAAGCTATTGCTCCGGTAACAATAAAATGTAGATAGCTGGTGATATAGAGAAGGCCGAAATTTAATGAAAATAGATATTGGCAGCGAGCGTATGTAGACATGCATTTACCAATTTTGAACACATTGGACCTCTGGAAATCTTGTGGATACAAGAAAGAACATCATAAAAAAAAGAATATTAAAGTTGGATATGATTTAAATTAGTTAGCGCGATAAAAAAAACGGTTGACACTAACTTGCTATTTCAAACGAGTTGTTCCGAAACTATCAATCGGAAAACTATTTGAAAGTTACATCAAATAATAAAGCTTGCTTTTTAAAAAGGGCTTTAGGCTTAAGGCTTTGGGAATAGGTACTTATTTTATATATTTAAAATTGTTTTTATTGCTAACTGCTATTGCGGCGCTGCGAACTCGACATACCAACCCAACCAATCGACTAATGGGCGCTGAAAAAAAACGTTGCGGTAAAAAAACGACTTAAGAGATCACTCACCGGCAAAACGTTTGTTTGTGATCACTCTTTAAGCATGGGAGTCACAGATGCATATGAATGACCGAGTCACCGATGCCAAATTCCGTGGTACCACCAGCAGTGACGTCACTTGGTACCGGTGAAGACGGCGGAACCGCATGCGCGGCGCCATTTTCACTGACCTTTCTAATTTCACTCATCTCGGCCATGCACAACAATAAATATAGGTACGAGATCATTCTTAAGTGAGTCTTTAACATAAATTAGAATATATAAACAAACTATTTTTATAAATGTTACGTATTTGTTCGTCGTTTCTTACTTGTCACTCTCTAAAAATTTAGCATAATAAATCATTATCTGTTTTTGAAATGACACATAACTTAAATAACAATAGCTAAGAATAATATTATTTTGTAAACAATAATATTATTATATTGCCACAACTAATTACAATAATAATATGCGTGAAGCAGGTGTTTAAAAATGACATTCATGGACAATAATTTAATGAATGACGAATGCCAACCTGTACGTAAGTAGGTCAGTAAATTATTTTACTTTAAAAATCTATTTTGTTTTTTTTTTTAATCAACGCACTATAACCTTCACCTATAAAAAAGCAGATCATTTTTGTAACTGAGTTTACCAGCCAGCTTATCTCACTGTACTCAAAGCATTCAGTGAACTTATCTACTAATTTATTTCATAATAAAAAATGTTAATTTACTAATCAATTAAATCAGTACTCAAACTAAAAAAAAAACAAACAATTGAGTACTACTTACCTACTAGTAGCTGGCTATTTCAGCTAAAGTACACATTATACTTTATTTTAAGAATAAACCCAATTAAGTTAATTAGATAGGCTCAATCCCAAGTATTGACAAAATTATTTTAATGATAATATCATGCCTAATTGTAATTACTAAAAACAAATCGCACAGTCTTTGTAACAAAAACTGATAAGAGCTAATTAAAGAATATAATCGCTTTGGCAAATATTAAAAATGATTAAAGTAGGAACTAAAATCAAGGGCACTGAGGAAGAAAACATTAATCTTAAAAATATATATTTAGGTGACCATCACACCAGCGCGTGTATGAGTAAATAAAAGAAATAGGCTAATGCGTGGGCGCTGTTTTTCTCGCTCCGACTGGGAACGTCTCTTATAAGTAGTTTTATTGCTTGCTCCATTTACACATAGATATACTCGTACTTACACTTTGAATATTATTAGTTATTTTCGCAAGGCTATTCGTAAAACAAGAAAATATTATAATTATCTTAGTTACTTACTCAGGGCCGGATTTAGGGGGGGGCAACCGGGGCGAAGGCCCCGGGGCCTCCACAAGCAGGGGGCCTCCACAATAGAGACTTCGGAAAAAAAAACTTTCAAATTTCAACTAGTAAACCTAGTAAACATCTTTTCCTTTGATATTTTTTTTTCGCTTTTACCTTTACCTACAGCCTGAAGTACTTTATACATACATAATTATTTGATTACATTAATCTTAAATATTAACAGAAACAGAAATTATTTGTTCACTCCAATCAGGCAATCAGTGAAAAATATCAAAATCTCAAATGGCCCTGATAAGCACTTCCAATTTACTACCCATCTTGAGGGAGTACCCCAATGGCTCAATGGCTCAGTGGGGTGGACTTGCCCGCAACCTCGGAGGTTGGGCATTCGATTCCGTCTCTCGACCATTTAAAAAAAAAAGTATATATACATATGAATTAATTGCAGCATGTGAACAATCGATGTTCTTCAATTCCTAAACAAAAACAAATCAATTATTATTGACTAATTGGTAAATATTTTTTTATATTTTTTATGCAGCAAAGTATGCAGTTTGATAGGTAAATAGTTATTATTGTGACACAATTAAATGCCATCAATTATTCACGAACTTTACTGCATGCAAGAAATTGCTAAAAATCATAGTCGATCAATAATAATTAATTTATTTGTATAATTATTGAAGAATATCGATTTCGATTGTCATACAAAACCCACCTCATCAGTCATCGTGACAAGGAGTCAAACGCTAACATTAACAATCGAGTCATGAGTCATGATCGAGGAAAGAATGTGTCCATTGAAGTTTCCGTGCGTAATTTCGTCTTCATGTAGTTTATTTTTTTATTAATATATTTTTCTAAAAGCATAATTTTCTTCAACCAGCGAGTGAGTGTGAGTTTTTTGTGCCCTCTGCCTGTCCATGTGAATCTACGATAGAATAAAAATTGCCAGTTTGGATGGGAAATTTATAGTATATTTTGCAGATTTTACAAGCCTATTCAGCCTATTTTTCGTATTTGCGCGTCGATACGAGATACGACGGCACCGACGGTACCTGTTTCCCTCGTTTTTTGTCTGTACGAATGCACGACCTGTCTTCAGCGTTGACGAGTGTCCACCGAGTGGCGTGCTTGTAGCAGGGAATCCCAGAATTTGATACATTCTCGTGCGGCAAAAAAAGGTTCCGTTCGTTAACACTAAAATTTAATTTCAAATAATTCTTGTTTCCGATTATATTCATATGTGTTTGTTAAATACTAAGAGAATCTACTTGGTTTCACAATAAATTATTTATTGAAAAACTCGACTGAAAAAAATTGTTCATTTTATTTGGAAAATAATTTCGGGCAAGGGGGCCTCCACTCCTTTGTGGCCCCGAGGCCTCTGGACCCCTAAATCCGGCCCTGTACTTACTAAAATTATAGAATGCCGTGTGCATTGACCCTCGCGCGGTATAACTTTATCTAAAGGTAAATATAGTTTAACAAGACGAACGTTTATCAGCAAACTGACTGGAATAAAATCCAAAAACGTTAAGTAAAGTTTTATTTATTTTATCATTTAAGTACGATCTTCCTCCTTCTCCTCCTCGCGACTTATTCCCCATTATACCATGGGTCGTGAATATCGTGATTGCCTCGACGTGAAGCAATCTTCTGTTCGACGATGTTACACCATCTGTGTGCCTATCATTAGCATTATGTAGCGCGTCGTAGATTTTTAAGTCCAGTGATTAGCAAATTTGGTCCATCCAGCTTCGTGGACTTCGATCCCTCGACGCTTGCCGTCGACCTTGCCAGTGACCATCAGCTGCTCCAAGTTATGACCATCTTTCACGATTTGACCGAAGAAAACTAAGGCAAGTTCGTTCAAACCATCGTTACCATCTTAAGCAAGTGTTATAATATTATATATATATATATATATATATATATATAAATACATTATATTAGACTATACGATTTTACCGTGAAAGATCTCGGAATTTCGGATATATTAGCGAAAGTGTATGGTCGTCTTGCTACTTGACTTAGTAAATAGACCGTAAAGATTCTCATAAAAACGTGAAATTTATCTAAACCGTTAAGTAAATAAAGGTTGTTCGAACGACGAGACACTTTAATGCGATTAATGTCAAGGAGGAACAAACTAGGTATTGAATATAACGGACACAGCATTTAGGCTACCAATTATTTCAAAAATAAAGGATTAATACAATGATATAAAACATATTCTGAAACCATTCTCGCATTTTTTACAAATAAAAATCAACTATACCACAAAACTGTGACATATCTACAAACTCGTCGAAATTATCAATGAATTTACTGGTTCGGCTCAATTGCCGGAGAGGGCCCATTAGAAGGCTAAGTGACATCTTCCGCAAGTTGGCATGCGAGGCACAACAATGGTAGAATGTCTATGTGTAAGAAGGATCCTGTAGTCACTGGAGGTCTTTATGAATTGCTGTCTAAAATAAACAACAGAACATATCTGAGTGACAAATCCTAAATAAATGTTTTGTAATAGCGAGATAAAATGTACTAGGTAACTGGATATAAATGGGCGCAGACAAAAAAAACATTTCAAACAAAATATTGACATATCGTTAGAATTTGAAGTGGACAAAACCCCAGTAAATGAGGGAGTCGTGCTCGTGAGCACTGTGATCGGATTGTTTTGTCCATAAAGCACCGAGTTATATTTATTTTTACGAGGTGGCCGGGTCATTGGGCACACCGTAACGGTATCCAAACTGTGGTATGGCAACAACACTTTACAATGCAATTAATCGTAGTGTAATGCGCACTAATATTTATAAAAACTCCAAGGAGTTCTATATAAAAAAAAAACACAAAAGCATATAATATATCTCTTAAAGTTCTAGGGAAAGGTAAACCTATTTAGTTAAAAAAAGTATATAATTGGTAAGACTGACATATTAAAGAACTTGCTGGCCCCCATGGCTTCGCCCGTGTGATATCGAAAAAAAATATCCTATGTGTTATTCCAGACTATAATCTACATCTGTGCCTAATTTCACCAAGATCCGTTCAGCCGTTTTAATGTGAAAGAGTAACAAACAGCCATCCATCCTCACAAACTTTCGCATAATATTAGTAGGATTAGTTTATAATATCATTAGTAGGATATACTAGATATACTAGACTATACTAGATATACTAGAATTACAGCAGTCGATATCCAAAGTAAAAGTGAAATTAATAACCAATCGAAAGAGAGACACATTTATTATGGCGTGCCTCAGGGAAGTGTCCTTGGGCCTTTATTATTTTTATGCTATATAAATGACCTTCCGGAAACCATACCGCATCCTATGACCTTATTTGCTGACGACTGTACTGTAGTGTTTTCTGGTAAAAATAGTGACACATATGAAAATGACATAAACAGTAGCTTAAGTCTAATAATTCAATGGCTAAATAATAATAATTTAAACATTAATTTTAATAAAACTCAAATAATGACATTTAAACAACGAACTAATCCTTCAATTCTTGACATTCACTATGACCAAAATAAAATAATTAAAACAGAGCGAACTAAATTTCTAGGAATTTGGCTAGACGAAAACATGACATGGAAGACACACATGGAAATTATGATAAAAAAAATTAATCAATTTTGCTATGCTTTACACAATTTGAATAAGGTTGCTAACCGCAATACTGTCCTTACTGCATATCATGCTTATGTGTCCTCAACTCTTCGTTATGGCATAATGTTTTTGGGCAACTCTACCAACAGAGAAATGGCATTTAAAGCCCAAAAACAGTGTCTCCGAGCCATATGTTTGTTAAAAAGCACAGAAAGCTGCAAACCATTTTTATTAACTTGAAAATACTGACACTTCCATCCCTATATATTTTTGAAATTGCAATATTTGTTAAAGATAATCTGTCTCAATTTGAAACACTGAATACTAGACGCCATCAAAGCACATTAAAGACGAAAAGACACAATACAGCACTATTCTCTAAGAGTTGTCTCGGCATGGGTCCAAAGATTTTTAATAAATTACCAAAAGCTTTAAAAAGAGTAACTAACCTAAACCAATTTAAATCGCATCTTAAAAGACTCTTGATTGAAAAGGCTTACTATTCCGTCAATGAGTTTTTAGATGATAAAAACATAAAGTAAGAAATGTCCGACTTACCTAGTTATAGTAGTTAATGTGCTGTGTTGTTTGTGAAACTGTTTTATCTACTACTGAAACTGTTTTATGTACCTCATAATTTTGTACGCCTTGCAAGGCAAAACATAGTGATACAAAATATTTTTTATAACATAACCTTACCACCTATGTTCTACAAATAAATATTTGACTTTGACTTTGACTTTGATATATAATAAAAATAAATAATAATAAGTAGAAAAAACCCAAACCCGAAGATCGAAAGTTACAAAAAAGCTTGTTTAAATACTGCAACTAAAGTTACTATACTTCATCAAACTGAGATCTACCTTCGCCTATAGAAAACCAGATTTAACACCACTCTTTATATGGTAAAGACCGTTACCCGTGCCATAACAACTTTCATTAGATACTAACTGGACCTGTGCTATTTTCTGTATGTGATGCTCATTGAAAATATCACTGTCACTCATGGCAGTCAACTTTTAACAAAAGTGCGTCGTCGCGTTTTTTTTTTTTAATCCTAATAATATAAATGCGAATGTTTGTAAGGATGTAGTCTGGATGTTTCATAAGAGGTCTACCTCATAAGAAACATCCATACTATAATCTATTATGGTCTGGATAATACATAGGATACTTTCTTCAGATATCGCGAGGGCGAATCCGCGGGCGCCAGCTAGTAGGTAAATACTTTGAGTAGCTTTTTGCGATACTTAAATATTGGTGGCAAAAAGAAAACTAATGGACAAATAATCCGGAGTCGCGGGTTGTTCAAAAGAGGTCCCTAACGCGGCCTCGGAACATAAAGGGCAATAGAAGGAACATGGGTGGGTTTTAGTCAGTAGAAGTCTGACACTCTCCCGCGCTCCGCCCAGAGCGGGGGAAGTTATTTGATGATTTCCCACCCCAAAAAAAATGTTATTGCAGTAGATTGTTAAAAATCTCAAAAGAAAAAGATATTTTTACCTCAGATAATGTGAGGGCCTTGGATAATGTGAAGGCCTTGGATCATGTGAGGGCCTCGGTGATTTGACTATTAGAAGACACTCGCCATAACCCTTTCAATGCAAAACAAGAATGCGACACTATTAAGTGATTAACTGGTTTATTTGAAAAAAAACTTCGCCCTACATCTTTTGACATACAACCGCCGACGCCAGCACTACATAGCTTTCAAATTGTTTTTTTTAGAATCACGTACGGTTAACATAACAATGATTAAACATTAACCTCTGCCTCATTTAAAATGCCTAATACTGTGTGAAACATTTTCGACTGTCTGTTCGCAGCAGGGACCGAAAAGGTTACCCGTTTAAAGGTTTTAATCGGGTATTTTTACATGGTACAAAAAAATCCCCTAGCATAAAGATTAACCCGTATTGTAAGGTCAATTAGCCAATGCCAATTAGCTCTGTGATCAGGGTTTGTTATAATCTGTTTCTCTTGAAAGTTCGGGTGAATCGGTTTCTTTTAGGCAATCCTGCTCCCTACTTCGCATCATCGCTACACATCAGGCGAGCTGCGAAAAAACGCAAGACTATTTAGTATTAATAAATAAAAATATGTTGGTAATCATGATTCCCTCGATTTGGTGGAATGGTCGATGCCCGGGTTGAGCAGAAGATTATTGGGTATCCATTAGGAACTTCTTATACACGGAGTCCAGATTTGTGCCGGGTTGATTGCAATAGGCTATTACATGGGACTTAAAACATAAATGTGGGTGAACTATGTAGTAGGTAAACCTCTGCCAAACTCTTCGGAAATTGACATAGGTGTCATGTTATATTATAAAATAAGCAGTCATTGTCATTTGTCTCTCATTATGGTTAATCATAAATATAAGGGTTAGGAACGTTATTTAGATTATTAAATACATATTATGTATTTAAATATATAGCCATACGCAACAAAACCATCTATGGGATCCAAAACTATCCCTTCTTTCAAGCTGGAACAAACCATTAATCGTTCACAAAATCGTAATAATTCGGTTATATATTTAACTCTATTGTCTTTGTTTAATAATATGTATAACATATCTTATCTTGAAATTATTTTGAGAGCAAAATGAGACAACGCCGTCCATTGTTAAATAATGTCGATTAAATTACTTGGATCATGATGAAGTCATACGTTTTACAAAACAAAACCGAAATTATGTAAACTTTAATGTAAAATATTTATATGTGCTCATCAGAGAAAATTGTATTCCTCTGTTACTTGTATTAGAACATAACACGAACTAGCCGAAGGCCACACTTGTAACTAAAATTATCGATATATTTATTTAGAAAAGAAATTCACCGACTTTCAGACATCACGAAATTTCAGAAATGACAAGGTTTAGGAGTCTCAATTTTATTCAACCTTTTAGGACATAGGTGCTCACTAAGACAAAATTCAACCCCTTTCGGGTGAACCAGTGTGGCAAAGTTTGTATTAGAAGAATCCAATTCCTTGGCTGAATTGACTGATTGGCAAGTCTATTGCCATCAACCAGGCACTAATTCAGCCAGTTATTGCGTTAATAATAAAAAGCTCCAAAAAAAAAAAAACACGACCTGGGATCCAATCAAGGTTTATTGCACTACGACCACCTGACCAACAAGGTAGCCAGTTAATTAGAAAATATTTATTTTTCCTAACAGTTTCCAAGACCCAAGACATGGCTATGAAAGAGTGGCTGCAGTGGCTGCCGCCACCGCGGTCGTTGCTGGCGTTGCTGCTGGCGGTGGCTGGGTTCAGCGGCCGGCTGTTCGCCTCGCACTTCACGCACTCGCCGACCCTTCTCGTGGACACCTGCCACTCGCTCTGCCGGCTCGTCGGACTCGTCACTACATTGATCTCGTACAGGGTTAGTTTTAGTATCATACTTAACATTTACTGTAATTTATTCAGTTTTCATAGAACTATGAATAGCTGTTGATAGAGCTGTGGAGGCACTGTTTTTATTTTTGATTCAAATGGACCTACCCTCTTTACCTCGCTCTTGTCTAGAGGACAGAAATGAAGGGACCAACTAACCCAGAAGATGCAGCATAAATAAATGCGGCTTATATGAACTCGGGATCACCTTCGCTGGCAGCGTATACTTATTGGCCGAACAAGATATAATAAGTACTATGTACACGTAAAAAAGGAGATCGTTGTTCCGTTCATCATTTGATGTTGCTAGTACATTTATTTCACTACTAGCTTTCGCCCGCGACTTCAGTGCATGGCATATAGTTACTTTGGGCTAACGTTAACTTTAACCCGCGTGATGATCGAAAAAAAATTATCTTTCTCTCCCCTTTTCTTTACTCTTTCTCCTCCTTATTTCACTTTTTTTAAATAGCCTGTTAGGTCCGTCTCCGGGGTCTCAAATATCTCTGAACCGAAAAAACATCAAAATCGGTTTGGCCATTCAGGCGTGAAGACGTAATAAACAAACTCACTTTCGCTTTATAAAGTAAGGATACTGCACTATTTGGCTGTAGAAATTCGTTTGTTAACATCCCATCATAGATTTATGATATTCTTTATTATAAGGGGTAATTCAAAGGGCTATGAAAGTCAGTATATAAATTAAACAAGATTGCTAGCACATAAAACAGCGTGCTTATAATTTCACATTTCTCCACTCTAACCAACATCCCATGTCATCTTTCATGTCGTGTTCACAGCTTGCTTTTATGTGATATTTTATGAGCAAGTTAACGTGCTGATAACTAGTGAAATCATGAGTTTAACTACTGCGGATACTGTGTAAAATGTTTTTATGTAACAAGCTGTGCGTCCAATAAGATGTCGTGTTGGCAAAAATGTGGGGTTTTCATCCCCTTAAACCACTTTAAGGTGACTTTTGTAAGGTCCTGACTTGTGCCCACCATGATGCATTTCACTTTATACGCTAGGCTATTCAATAAATAGTTTCATGTAATTCAATCCTTCTACATTGTCCAGTATGAACGCGCAGACGAGGGTGCAGGCCGAGAGGGTCGCCTGCGCAACACTTTCGGCTGGGCGCGCATCGAGGTGGTGGGCCGCCTTTCCGTGCACGTGCTCTTCGCTTCCTTCGCCCTAGCCCTGGTCGTGAACGCGCTGCAGCTAGGAGTCCACTCCTCGCACGGACAGCCTCCGAGATATCCCAAGGTCATCGTTGGCAGCGCTGTGATTGGACTATTACTGCATGCCATCAATTATATGCTGCTTGCTGGTGAGTATTGTTTGTTGAATCTGTGGTTGCCTGTTCTTCTTAAAAATAATAATAATAATAAATGTTTTTTTCTCACCACAAGCCAAAAAAATACAGACAATATTAACACAAAGTACCATTAGCTGACAATTTTTGGTTGTGGATCGCTGGTGCCTGTGGTAGGTAGTAACACCTGTAGTACAGGTCACCAGGTCCCCACCTGTTAAGAGTAACACAACTAGTAGCTTAAATTTAAATAGCAAGTTATACAAGTTTCAAATAAATAAGTGAGTTTAGTGACCACATGAGAAATATAAGTAAAAAAACAATTAGAAAAAATAAAACAATATGTGTAGGTATGTATGGGGAGGTTGTCATGTGTGTACGATTGTGTTTGAGGGGTGTTGGGGTGTGTGTGTGTGTGATAGTGATGATGGTTTGTAATTTGTGTGATTAGACTAATACGTCCAAGAAGAAAGAAGAAAAACTTTACATATATATCTTATGGCATGTGTGTTTGAAGAAGAAGAATGATCCTTACATCAGGGCCAAAACCTTAACTCGCATATATGTAGGTATTATGGCCCATCTTGGCGATACCGATTAGATTACGTGTTTCAAAAGAAATTTACACCCTCGTTTAATGTCGTTTAAACTGATCAGTTGAGGCAAATCTATAAGAAAGCCCATGAGTAGGGCCGTGGTGGTTATAGAAGAACCGCTTAGATGTTATTGATAAATAAGTAAAGCACTAAATCATCGTTAATTTAATGATAAGCTTGTACTACACATCGTAGTCGTAATGTAATTTGTTATTTACTTCAGTAGTTTTATTGATGTCATTGGCAGTGTAAACAACGATTACTTACAATAATGGAGCGGGTGATGCATGGACTTGTTTCTGTAATAACAATAGTGATCAAATGTGCTTGTAGAGCTCACTGAGTGCAAAACAAACAGACAGCGACTGTATGTGTGTTTGTACGAATTATCATCTAATCAGCCAATATCCACTCCTAGACATACGTCCCATTCAAGCGACAACATGTCGTTTTGTCTGCTCACATCTGCTCAAACCAGACTGCTCACACCAGAGTCTCTTGCCCAGTAAACAGTTAATCGGTTTACCTTTAGGAAGGCCTTGCAACTCACCTTTAACCAGTTACTATTCCATCATGCTTTACCGGTTAACTGTGATCTCGTGTGAAGGCCCTTTAGGTTTAGGCCTTCTAAAGCGCCCTTACCAGGCAATCAATCCACGATGGATAAGTCCTTTCAAAGCGCCTTTTACCAAGTTATTAGTCTACCATGTAAACATGTTACTTTCCGTACGTGGTCGGCATTGGATAACATATTGGCACCGTCGACCATCTATTCTACGATCAACATACCCTGCCTTTACTGTGTTCATGTTATGAACTACCAAATTCCATTATATTTTCATGTTTAGTAAATAAATCCGCTATCGGTACTTTCGTGGATGTAAAATTACATAATGGACCAACACTGCCAACACAGTAACCTAATACCAAAAGAAAACATTATGATACAACAAGCTTTAGCCCGCGGCTTCGCTCGCGTTAAATTCGGAGTAACTGTAGTTTTTGCCCTTGCGCCTTATTTATTGTAATAGCAAAGCTAAGTTTCCCTTTTTCTTCCCTCTTTCTGCCTTATTTTTCATTAATTTAAAAAAGCACTATGCCTATGTCCGTCTCCAGGGTCCCAACTATCTCTTTACCAAAATTCATCAAAATCGGTTAAGCCATTTAGGCGTGAAGCCGTAACAAACAAACAAACTCACTTTCGCTTTTATAATATTAGTAAGGATTACATTTCATGCATGTTATCTTGTTTTTATAAGTATACTTAACAGATATAATTATTGAGACCGGATAAAAATTAATAAGTGCAATGAACTTTAGGTTTATGATTGCATTGTTTAGAGTAACAACGCAGCCACAGCGGCACACTTGGGTAAATCATTATTCATTCATCAGCGTAGTACCTAGGTCTTTATCTCCATGCTTCTCTTCATCAGACACCTCCTTTACTTTCCATATCATCCTTCACAAAGTCCATAAATCGTTTCTTTGGTCTTACTCTGTTTTTATTCCCTTCCGCAACCAGGTGCCTACCTAGAGAGAGGTAACAAACCTCTTTGACCAAAAAAAAATCAACTTATCGGATAGTTATTGGTATTACTATTGAATACCTTCACAGTAGACTCGTATGGGTATTTAAACAAACTTGAATTAACTATGTGAACGTGTATACATGTATGCATTTTTTACCCACACGATGTCTTTGAGATAGGGATCCTTACTTTACTTAATATTATAAAAGCGAAAGTGAGATTGTTTGTTTGTTTGTTTGTTACCTCTTCACGCTTTAATGGCTAAACGATTGTGATGAGTTTAGAAAGAGATAGTTGGGAACCAGGAGACGGACATAGGCTAATTTTTATTTTAAAAAAGTGGGATGTGAGGGAGAAAGAGGGAAGAAAAGGGAAAACTTAGAATTTAACGCGGGCGAAAGCTAGTATGTACAAAATAATTGCCGATCAAAATAGTTTCAAAACACCCACCTAGTAGGTAAGCATCAAATACATTCTAAGGTCAAAATCATCATTGTATTTGAACAATATAAGATATGACCCCAACAAATTGTGCGCGGCCCACTTGGTACACAATGAACTAAGACTGGCCAGGTAAAGAATCTGACTCGAACACACAGGGTTCCTTAGCATTAAATAATACAATAACAATATTTTTAACGCCCATTCCAATTATATGGGAATTTAAAAACAACCGCAAAACTAAATTTGTTCTTCATAGTAGCTTAATAAAAAAAAAAACACAGTTTGCAGTTTCATGTTCATATCAATTTTCATGTATACTTCACAAATTAGATGGGAGATCAAGTTTTTACGACTTTAGAAGCAAATAGGTATCTCGTAAACCATCTACTTGAAAAAAAATATATACAAGAAACCTCGATAACAATTTTTTGACCTATCAAAGGGCCACCCTTTATATTTTCGCATCATACTTGTAAAGCAGTTCATTGAAGGCATCTACTCTCCAAATTTCAACAATGTGATGTCAATAGTCTCGGAGTAAAATGGCTGTGACATACGGACAAGGCATATCTATAAGAGCTCCATATTTGCAATAGGGTAGTTGACACCACAAATCAATTGATATACTTTTTATGAGCTGTCAAAACGCGCTTCTCCCGGATAGATTTTGTATGAGACTCGCAACCGATGACGTCACTAAGTTGTCAAGTCAATGATGCAACTGTTTATTGATTTAAAAACAACTAAAAATCGAATTTTAAAGTTATTTTGAAAAGAATGGAGTTCTCAGGCCTAGAATAAGGAGTTCTTTCAGAACAATTGTGTTTTTAAATTACTGGTTAATGGTGTCAACTACCCAATTATGCAGTGGAACCCAAAATTTTACTGAATAGCTTGTGTACCCGCTCCACTCTCTCTTTCATTCTTAGTTTTCTTTTACTATATTGGCTAAGATCACTACCGGTGTCGTGATTTTTTGTAGCTTAGTTTGTTTTTAGCCGATTTCAAAAAAGGCAGGAGGTTCTCAATTCGACAGTTTTCTTTTTTGTTTGTTTGTTACGCGATTTCTCCATTAATTGTAGGCCGATTTTCGTTTTTTTTTTTTTTTATAATCGTATGGTAGGATTATACTAACTTTCTATGTATAAATTGCTTGGGTAATTTATAAGTTAGCTTCTACAAAACATATTTTTTCTTCTAAAGTATTTGCACGATATGCTAATATCTCTCGTAGCAATTGAAAATGAATACTGAATAAGAATTTGTGGGAGAAACCATCATGCCACAACAAAAAAGTCAAAAAAAAACTTTTTTATTTCTAGAAGAATATCATGCTAAGTTGCAGCTTGCAGCCTACAATCTTTTGCACCATTAAACATTTCCCAAAAAATCGGGGTCAAACCTGATCTCTTCTCTTTGGTTGGCGCAGTGATCTGAGCGATCGACTGATGCGCTGTGTGTAGCGGGTTCGATCCCCGCATGGAATAAATATTTGTATAACCTACAGTTAGTTGTTTTGGGTCTGGCTATTTGTGTAG
Source organism: Ochropleura leucogaster (assembly GCA_958449745.1). NCBI lineage: Eukaryota > Metazoa > Arthropoda > Insecta > Lepidoptera > Noctuidae > Ochropleura > Ochropleura leucogaster. Next base: position 8,365,679 of record OY288206.1, read on the forward strand.
TTTAAATGTTTATGAACGCACCCACGATACAGGAGAAATTCCTAGTGTGGGGAAACGTTTCTTTAAAAAATCTAAATCCTGGATCTGGTTTATTGATTAAACTTGATCCTTATTTAATAAACTGTTGTATTATAGGGCGTGAGCTGAGCTACAGCCGACGTTTGAGCGTCACCGAAGGCGGAGGAGTGGTGCTGAAGACTGGTTCAGGAGAGCCGGTGCTCGCGCATGCACCAACCGACATTGCCAGTAAGCGATAACAATGTTTAGACTTTGTTCCTGGAACCATTACCTACTCGGGAAAATAGAGTGGTACAGCTAGTGTTATACTTTACTGGCGGTTATAACTTCTGTTTTTAAAATAAAAGAACTGGTAATGCAGTTTAAGTAGAAGTAGGCTCCAATGTAGATCTAAGTATTCGGTCCCTTTATCCCATTATCCAAACAAAATACTGAAAAGAACTTATAACCTAATAAGGAGAGAATAAAAGAGCAGTGATGTCTACAAAATACGTAAATAACAACGAAGACACATAAAACAATTTAAAACAGACTTATTTATATCTCAACATTTTATAATTAACACCTATACAAATAGTTAAAACCGGCCAATTGCGAATCGGTCTCGTACACACGGTTCCGTAGCACAAAACAATACAAAATAATTATTGAAAATAAAAAGGCACTAAGCCGCAGAACTAAATTCGTTATTAATAGTATGTTAATAAAAAAACAACTGTACGTATAAAAAATAAATATCAAATTTTATTCAAAGCAATTTTCAATGAAACGTTTTTTTAAACGTACCACAAACCTGTTTCTTCTCAAAATTTTCCTCCTTTTTCTTTAGAAATACGAGGGGGTCCAAACTTTAAAAACATTAGAAGCAAATATGTCATCAACCATTTATTTGGTAAAAAATGTTTAAGAAATCTTGATAACATTGTTTCATACGTTCGTGGACAGTATTATCTCACAGGGTGCAGCTGCTGAGACACTATTTTTTTCATACATTGCTCACGGGCGTTTATATATTTTTTGTAAATAATGTAGTGATAGTACAATAGTCGTAATTATACCTGTGCTGACAGTACAACATTTTTTTTATGATAGTATGAAAATCGGTCGTCATGTGGCATACTGATTTTATGCAAATAAAAGCTGATACGTCGACAGGCGTACTGTCGTACCACTTTTAGCTATCTAGACGCCTGTGGTCGCCACTGTCCACGAAACATGTTAACATAATAAAATGAAATAAACAATATAAATACGAAAAAAAAAACAATCCTCGGTTACATATATGTGGAGTACAGGGTCGGCCCTCAAAATTTTAACGATATCATGCCACTAGTTTCGGAGCAAAATCTCCGTGACAGACAGACAGACGGATCTATCAGACAGAAGCCTTAAAACGAAAGGCAGAAATACTTTTCCAAACAGATGCATTGTTAAAAGAAAACAGACAATAATATAAATTGTGAAAACAAACAATAAATACTGCGTCAGCTAATTTTATGTAAATAGTCTACACGTGTTGTTTTATTAATATTTATGTTCTAATTACATATTAGGGATTAAGTCAGATAAAGTAACGATCATTGGTATAAATTAATAACGTTTTTAATTAAATTTTATTATTTTTAAGAACACTTACAGTCAATAAGTTCGTGTAGTCAGACTTATGAAATTCTGATAACAAAAGATGTGTTTTCCCACATTTTAACGATTTATGACAACACAGTAAATAATAAATCAGTTGTCTCATACAAATCCCATACATTTGTATAAGTTAACTGGTTTATTTTCATTGATTGAAATTATATTTACTGATTTCAGGGTTAGTCCTTTATTAAAACCTGTTAATATAGATGAGCTAAAATAAACCTTGAATGTTCCTTGTCCCCTTGCTTTCGACATAATTGTAAGTACTATTTCTTTTTGATTGATGATCTCCATGTATAACATTTTCCATTGTGTGGACACTCAGGCAGCCTGTTCGTGATGAGTGCTGGTTTGACCACCGAGTGGGAGCCTGTGGCAGCACGCATCGCTGACCCCGCACTCTCCGCCTGCGCAGCCATAGTCCTCGTCATATTTAACTACCCATTCAGTAAGTACATATTGACAAAGCCGTGGCCGGTATTCTGTGAATTTATTTCAGGGGTTGGGTTAGCACTGACAAATTGGTAGCAACAGGTTTCAAAAAGCTTTGATTTTTATAACTTTTTGACGTGAGTTTAATGCAAAGAAAATAGAAAATAATCGAGAGTTTTCTTGACTATTTTGTTTGCCCTAAACTCAACATCAAGATGCATGGTCATGGATTGGCCTTCATAAGCGTGGTGTGTGCCAAACAAAACCCCCAAACTGCTCTCTCCAAAGGCTCTTAATGTTCTTTAGTTTATTTTTATCATGTATCCCGTATTGCCCTTATCAGCCACCAAAACCGTCATTTTATCTTTCCCTTGAGTTGTCGTCACAGATAACTTAGGTAATCTCATGGTCATACTGAACAGCTGTGCTAAAAACAATAAACTGCGATCACCACGTTCCCAAGGGTAATCACATTGTAATTCTAGGTAGTGTTAGTACCTTGACTAGTAAGAATTATTTCCTTATAATCCTAGAGGAACCCTATGTTCAGCACTTCTGCTGCTATCCGCACCGCCGTAATACATTCTAATAATTAAAATTCATACTAAAGAGTTCGTCTAACTGATTTAAAAAAAAAATACGTATGGAACTACCTACACTGTATAATGATGTTATCTTCAATTGCTTAGGTAATAAATAGTTGATTAGATCCACCAAATTAATCTAGACGATAACAAGGCCTTTAAATATTATATTGTATGCAAATGGCTTTCGTGACGCTATAATATATTGAAAAAAAAATAGAAAAATATATAAGTAAATGAGCACCTAATAAGACAAAAAGTAATGTCGGTTGTTAATGTTAGCCAACAATGTTAGCTAAGTAGCTGAAAAATAACAAGGTACGAATAATCCAAGATCTTCTATTAGAAGTAACTGAAGTGGAAACAATCGCGGTACCTACCAGTGCAACGCAACGTAAGTTACGCAAAAGTTCCGTCACTGGGGTACCAGAGCAGCCGATGTTTCTATTATTACACTAGTGATTTCATAAGGGTGAGATCTATTCTTCAAGCTAGAGTTAAAATTAGAGGATTTCCTAAGTTTTTTCAACACCTAAAATCAATTCTGACCGAAAATACTAATTTAATGGACCGACTGATTTACTTAGTGAGACTAAATTAGTAGTAGGTAGTGAGAGTAACCAATTTCACAGATCGAATTAATTACACCGGCATAATGTTTAATTCAAAGTAATATTTCATTGTATAATGATAAGGCTTATAGATTGCCTACCTACCTATAGTTTTCACTTTCGCCTGACTACATAATCGTATCATATCGTATGTATATTGTTGCTAGTAGCTGCTGATACAATATCAGATATGGACTTTACGACCGCTTACTACAAAAGACTGCCAGATATAAATCTATAGATAAATTAGCATTTAGCATGTATAACGGTACGATAGATGAAAACTTTTGTATCCTTCATGTGTTCCTAAGCAACTTTGGACTGAGCTGAGATATACCATGGACAGATCATGACATAACTAGCCACGGGAGACGCTCCGAGCGTCGGGCTGTAGATGCGAATAGGTCTGTGGTCGGTGAGCAATGGGTAGCTCACGGTCTGTCCGTCCAGTGACCAAAGGTCGTGTCCACGGCGCGTTAGTTTTCCACACGCGCCTCAAAGAGATGTCAGCAAAGCAGGACTCTGCCAGGGTTGCGGGTTGTTTAAAAGAGATACCGCAGCCCTTCAACATAAAGGACAAAAGTAGGAACAGGGGTGGCTTTAGTAAGTACAACTCTGACACTCCCGCCGCTCCGCCCGCTGATGATTTCCCATCCGCAAAAAAATACCCATACCCAGCTAAGTGCTTCCTGCCAAGCTGTTACTGAAATTTGGCAACCACTAAGAAATACAAACTAAACAATAGGTACCTACATTAAAAGAAAACTTTTGGTAACTCATCAAAGCTCAGCAACAAACCCTAGTAGGCTGGAATATTTCACGCACGAAATTTGCACGTCAATGGGTTACCTTCATATTGAAGAAAAGGCAGCTTTTACGGAATTCCGTCATACCGAACGGACAGGTAGCCGATGATATTTAACGAAATGCCAGTCAGTACAGCTTAACGTAAAATTGACTAGACGATACGGCCAGACTGAACCAAACTATTTAATTAATATTAACCCATAGTCCGATATTAATACATTAATGGTAACTGATGGCAATCTTTCTGTACTTCCCTCAAGTGCGATCTGCGGGTCTGGTGCTGCTGCAGACCGTACCCGAGGGTCTGGGCACATGCGAGCTGCGGGCCGCGGCACTGCGGGTGCCCGGAGTCCTGGCCATACATGAGCTGCACGTCTGGCAGATGCATCGCGACAAGGTCGTCGGCACCGCGCACATTGCGTACGGATCACATGAGGTGAATAGCAATTGATATTTCAAATGCAGTAACGTTATCATAATCATATTATAGTCAGTTAGTTATTGTGAAAATATTGTCTTTGGTTTGCACTTGGGGCATTTTTTATGCGGAATGAATAATTTACGTTCTCTCTAGTATTAACTTACATTATAGGTGTTTGAAGACTTGTGTTGTTGATCTGAAGTTACAACTTTCAAGCAGAAAAATTATTAGATATATGCATACAGCCAGTGTAGTAATCTTAAACCTTGTATAAGTTTCTCTGCATAATCAAGCGTCGTATGTATGTCATGTTTCAGGATTATTTGAAGAGTTCAGCGTTAGTATGTGACATATTTAAACGTCACGGCATCGGGCTAGTCACCTTACAGCCGGAGTTCACCCTCACCTCCATGTTAGGTAAGTTTTGCCTGTGCAACAATTGCGGGTCTTTCGGTACATCTAACAACTGCTCCGAAGGACCGATTTTGTAGGTGAACAGCTAATTTTGGCCACTCTTCAATATTTCTTCAAGATGATTATCAACTTTTTATCTATATACAGGTACAGATGAAGAGAAAAAGGCGTTAATAGACTTTGCAAACCAGGGATGTTCCTGTCCGTGTGCCAAGGAGTGCACCGCGCCTCGATGTTGCGAGCCGCCTCCCATACCCACCGTCACTCGCATTTAGAGATGTTACAAACAATTAGGGTGCTGTGAAATAGTCATACAAAATATAGTAGGCAGCCACAACTGAGTGATTTTAAAGGAATGGTGATTGAAAGGAGTTCGCCCGCCAGTTAGAACGTAGGCTAAAGTGAAGATATCCCACACAGTGTGACAAATATGGCGAGACTTTTATCCTAACGGGTTTTCTAGCCCGCACTTATGAACGGTTCTACAGGAACTGATATTACGTAGAATTCATTTAATCTTGCCAATTAAGTTAATAATACTGCCTTGTAAATAGTTGTAACAATAAGTAAGATTAGGTAAATTTAATTATAGTTTATTAATATTCAGATGTGGCTGTAATAAGTTGTTCTTTGTACTACCTACCTCATATTTTTTGGGAATAGGTAACTTACTTTGAAATAATTTTATTCGGCTTACTGTCATTCAATCAACAGCTGTTGCTGTTTCCTAACTTCTTTTTTTTTCATAAGTAAAACATTGGAGATACTAATATTAAAAACAGGGTGTGATGAAACAGGCAATAAAAATAGATAACTAATCATATTTTAAGAATACAACCAAAGAAACTTGTCCGTGTACCGCGGTAAGAAGCGAAATTTCTAATCGTGGTAAATAACAGAGTCAGCTTACAACAGTGAAAGTGTAATGAATAAAAACATGGTTCGCGAGGCACATTGTCAGTCGCCCAGTCGTCTGCGCCCGCGCCCGCCGCCCCGCTGATGCCGACATCATCATAATACACTCTAATGAGTATGACGGCGTTATTGTCGAAGCATAAAAAGGTATTGTTATGGAGCTATTACGGTGACGAAAGAAACTTTTTAGTTTGCGATGAAATGTAAATATGTAACCGATTCTTATAGAGAAAACTGTATTCGAACAGCCACAAATATGATTGGCTTAGAAGTTGTTTATTATTTGCAAACTTTTCGGTTTCTTTTTTATTACAGTCGTTAAAAAAATAACTATGGAAAAATATCAATTCTCTGTAGTGACTTCAACAAATAAAAGTAGCATTTATGACTTGATAAATAGTATTTATTTTTTCAAAGATATTGGATCAGATTTATTTTTTATCGTAATATTGACCAAGATGGCGTACAAAGCGACTGTGATGTTCTTTTACAGTATTATATGTTATGGAAAGTTAGTTAAGTGCATTATTGTATGGATTTAGTAAATTAGGTTTATTGTTATTCAGTAATGTTAACAAATAATAGATACTAGTTTGTAAGTGTTTTGTGTACTATGTTTGTTGACTATTGATTTGAAGACAAATAAAAATGTATTAACTTTCGTTGTAATTTCCTTTAACTTATCTTAGCTATTAACTTGCTAATGACTGGCCCTGTATTACTTCTACAGAATCTAATTAGGATACATTGTATACAATTGAATTTAAAACTAATCTAACCCTGGTGTAGGTAATTTTGTATGAATTTGAGGCATAATTATATCTTGTTCACAGTGGTCATTAGAACAATTAATGCTAACATTGCTAACGTACCTATAGTGAAATTTATGTTTATTCATTGAATAATTTCTCATAAATGAATTTTCCCGAACGTAATATCGGAGCTGAAATATCTGTCAATAAAAACCACAACTTTTTAGCTGGAAACTGAGGGCGCCATACTGATTCTAGGCTGTTAGCGCCGCGCGCAATAACGCCTTGCCCCGCTGTTACCAATTGCATTATTCGATAAGCACGCACAATTATAATAATCCCGACATTATTATCTTAAATTTAAAAAAAAAAATGATAAGTAATCTTTCTATCTCAGCTCCTTTGCATTTTGGAAATAATGAATACGAAATAGTTTCAATTAGTGGCCGAAGACTTTAAAAGTAATGCCACATTTACTGCAATTCCTTCGTTTCCTATTGTTTTAAGAACAAAACAAAAATATTGTTGGTATTTCAAGTTTGTTTAAATAATCGAGATAATAACGAATTTACGAGTATAATCTGCTCCTTTCAGTAACACCTTCACCAACACCTACCCATGTTCCTTTCTTTTTCCCTTTGTGTTCCGGGGAAGCGTTATCTCTTTCGAATAACCCGCAACCCCGGCAAGCGGTAGCACTGGCAGGGCCCTCTGCTCTGCTGACCTCATTGAGGCGCGCTTGGAACACGAACGCGCCGTCGACACGGCCTATCGTCACTAGACGGCTGGATGGTGAGCTACCCATTGCTCATCGTCCACAGACTCGCATCTACAGCGGCCGGGACTCCTCTCGGCACCCTATTCCTTCCCTCAAACATCCGGTCCTATTCGCTAGCATAGCTATTTCGCAGAAGATGACCGCTTCCTAATTCCTCTCGCCTGAGACGATAGACTGAACCAGGGCGGGACGCGAGATCGCCGATGCCGATCGCCTCTACGAGGGCACTGCGGTGCTCTGCCCATGATGGGTAGACCGCCACAGTGTGTTCTATCGTGTCCTCCGAGCTATCGTCAGAGTGGTGACATGATTGATGGTTATGTGCGGTGAGGACCTGCGACAGGCAGTAGGTGTGGACGCCGTGGCTCTTCTCCAGCCAATTCTCAAAGAGGGGACTTATCGCAACTATTGTGGCGTGCCCTAACAAAGAAACCTTCAATTGAAGAATAACAAAATAAAACAACGTATTCCAACAACAAGATTTTTATTTTATTGAGTAGATATTATTATTGTTCTGACAACTATGGCACTGAACTGACTAACATTACAACATTGTATCTGTTTTAAAGGACATTTATTAATATGGGGTAATAAGTTTATTATGTAGACATTGAACATTATTATTGAAGTATTTTCTACTGATAAACGGCTTGTAACTAATCGTCGTTGTAATTCAACTCGGTATCATCAACCGAGTTGTTTGCTAACATTTTTCGGCAGAGGGCCGGTCGACACGATCGACTTTTCATCAAACGACGACAAGCTTTTCCAGGACGCTGTGGAAATAAATCATCGGATTAGCGGAATCTGTTGGAAAAAAAAGCATCGGGCTGATCACCGAAAAACCTATCGCTTTGGTACTTTAAAAAAGGCATTATTAGCCTAGCCTTTTCTTAGGTGTTTTGGGGTCGGCTTCCAGTCTAACCGGATGAAGCGCAACCTAGAGATCGACACAAGCTGAAACAAAAGTAAGTACTGAAATATGAGCTTAAAGTCAACGTAAATGAGAATGGAATTTCGGACGGCTCGAGTTGAGGCTGATGCTGATCCCATGCAGTCCTTATAACTGTGCGTTAACATTTTAGTGCTTTATGAAGAAAATTAGACGTTGTACTGGGTATCGAGTTGTTTAGCTGTCGGATGTGCGTCCCACGTGCTGCAACAGCGACTGCTTTACAATACAAGTTGACTGCGGAAGTTTTGTAACTTGCGTAATTCAGCTGCGACAGTTTACTTCCTTACTTTACGGATTATCAGATTGTGAGTACGGTCAAAATAATAAGTGTGCAGAGTGCAGACGAATAGCTGAAGCAATCACCCGAAATTTTTTTGAAACTCCAAATTATAAATAGGTATGTTCCCAATAACCCTGACATATTTTGGTGTTTACAAAATATTCAGAGAATATCACACAATGTTTCGTAAAGAGGAAAGGTAAATGATAGGAATCACATTCCTGATCACATAAATTGACTTAACAGGCCTTCCCTATTAAGGTTAAAGCGCCATGGTGACCCGCAAAATTCAACTTTTATGTGGGTTTTTGCCTCTTTTGGGTCGGTTTCGGGTGGAATGTTAATTAAAATATAAATTGCGACCGTTTATAATATAGGTTTAACGAATTAAAGTCATTTAAATCATCAATGCAGCCCTTTAATATTGTTTGACCCACAAAATCAACCTAGCACTGGAAAGAACATAAGAAATTTGAGTTTCTTGGGCTGCCCTGACACTTCCACCTTAAGGTGACAAAACAAAAACACATCGGCCATTCCTGCGAAGCATCTAATAACAAAAATAGATGAACATCAACAATAGTAAAACAGCCACACTTACCACGACCAGTCTATAATTAAGTTTGATAGCGACGTCGCAATCCCCGATGCATTCGCTCCAGCCCAACCACGGCCCCGTCTCGCAGCTTACCGCCTCTACTGCTTATCAATAACATTTATTTGCTAAACAACTACGAACATCCATAGGTAATGAGTAAGTAGAGACAATTAAAGAGTTAAGTATGCAAGAAGCACATAATTAACACTAACGCGCCTAGAACTTACAAGGTTATAAAATGATCATTGAATTATATTAAAATACGAAATACAAAAATAAATAAATAATGCTTGTAGTACGACGGCATTCTCGTATTTAACATTCAATTCAATATTGGACTTTGAGTTTTTTGACAAAATTCTAGCCTTAAAAACGTTATATCAATCACTCAATAAGTAAATTTCTAATGCTTCAATGTGCTATATTTAATTCCGAGTATCAAACCTCCCTGACCACATACTTAACTCTTTTGTCCACTTTACCATAAAACATAGTATAATTCATTCAGAGAAACGTGCAATCTAAAGAATTACCAAGTAACTTATATATTGTCTGGAATGAGTTTAAACCAAATAAGAATACGAAGTAATTTCATAAAACAACTTTATCTCGAATTTAAGAGTTTGAGTTCCCTGCTAGGGAGCGAGATAGCTTCAAGGTGGAGTGTGTCTTTGTCTCGAAATTTCTAGTAAAACATAAATAGTAAGTCAAAGAAAAATATTAGGCTGATACATTTTTATATATGCTTCCACTAAAGCACACAAAAATACTGACTAATATCATTCCAAATCCAAAATAAGATAAAAATGGATTTCGAATTAAATTGTCGGTTTATTTATTTACTGGCAATAAAATTGAAACTCAATCGCTCTCTCTCTGGGAACGCTTTTGAGATTCACGTCATCATTCACGATAGTATATAAGTTCCTTGTGGATTACATATAAATTATATAAATTTAAATGGTATGTTGCAAATCAGTTTTGTTATTCTGATAAGAAAGCACGCGAAGCAATTGATTGGTTCTGAAGATATTTGATTAATTTTACGATGTAAAGGGAATTTCAAAATTCCATAGAAACACTAAATAAGTAACAAAAAAAATCCGCAAAATTGAATCAAAATGCATATTTAGAGACAAAATATTAAAGTCAGGTGCAGAGGGAGGCTTTTCTCCAGCAGTTAGAAAAATCAGGCCTAATAAATATCTCGTATCGTTTGCAGAACATGTAAAGAAAATTACTTTTGTTATGGTCGAATGTTCTTATCGTTACCTCCTTTAAGAAAGTAGAAGCACATATTTATTGTAATATTTTTATTTAACATGTCTTTAAGGATTTAAAGATTTTTATCCAGTTACAAGGTTTGACCAATGCAAACTAACTAATTAACCAACTAACTATTAGTTGGTTATTTAGATGTTTACATTTAGTATTTGACTAATCTTGTAACCGAATTTAAAACCAGTTCCACCCCCAACCGATTGAGCTACAATTTTGCATACTCCTTTAGTTGTTGTGACAATACATTTTATGACGCCCGTGTTTTGATCCCGTAGACAAGATGGCCTCCTCGCGAATAAACTCCTCAATGGTTAATAGCAAGGACACAAAACATTGTACCTATACGAATTCAACGTAGATTGATAAACCTAACTTTCCTATTAATTTACTAAAAGCATGTTTCACTTTCAAATAAAAAAGTTTTATTTATTCACTAGCTTCCGACTTCGTCCGCGTGGCATACTTTGGGCTAATGCTAACTTTAACCTGCGTGATGATCGACAAAGAAATATCTTTCTTTCCCCTTTTCTTCCCCCTTAGTCCCCTTGTTTAGCCTATGTCCGTCTCCAGGGTCCCAACTATCTCTGTCCCAAAATTCATCAAAATCGGTTTGGGCGTGAAGACGTAACAAACAAACAAACTCACTTTTATAATATTAGTAAGGATTTCCAAAATTAATTAAGTCCCCATATCCCCGCATAAATTTTTATTAACTATGACAATTCGTACAAAGCACATTTAAATTGTACACAAAAAGGACATTGTCTATCTACGCAATGCAGGAAGTCAATAAGAGTAATACAACCTAGGCATAAAATTAACAATTACTTGCCATATAGCGGAGTGCCATCGTTCTGGATTACTTCATTATTCTCATGGGGTGGAGTGGGCTTCAACTTTTTCATGGCGGCGACCGTAGCCTCGTTGGCAACGGTGGTAGCTAAAAACAAAATAAACAATTGAACTTAGAAATGAATCCAGTGTGAATAATTCCAATCTCAGGGCTGGTTCTGAAAAAACCCAATAACACCTCTACCTCCCAAACGCAAACCAATCTTGTTCGTATCGAGAGACTATCGGAATTTATGACCTACAAATAGTTGTTTCAGGTGTGGCTGTTTGTGTATCTTAGTTTAATTGTTTGTAAACGCACCCACGATACAAGAGAAATTCCTAGATGGGCAAAGTTTAAAAAAAAAAAACGGAAAGCTGAACTTAACCTTCATCACAGGTTCAGAGTCCCAGTGAACCTAGCAATACTGTACCAGTTGAAAGAACATACCATTCTCCTCAGCGGTGATGTTGACCCTGGTCACGCAGGCGCGCAGGCAGTGATCGCGAGTGCGAAAATTGTTCCCGTTGCCTCCGCAGCCGCTGAAGCCGAAGGGCTCGCACGTGCGCTTGGCCCACTCGTAGAACCAGCGTTCCTCGTAGCCGCGGCAGTGGCCCACTGACATCGGCTGCTTGCATACCTCTGGTTACATAGCAGGAGGCAACATTGGTCATATCAGTAACAAAAGTTAGTTTCCACTCTAATTTTTACACATAATGCCATCCATCATTTTGATCTTTTTTACGATTAATTTGCTAATAGTTTAATTTTATTTTGAATATATAAACTCATGACTCATTTTCTTTTATTCATTTGATCACAAACAGTTTTACACTTATTAATATTTCTTAATAAAAACAGAAAAAAACTATGAATAGACCGTTATTAAAATCTTCAGAATAACCTTTCTTTTGGTATTCCCTTTTATCCAAATGAAGCTTTCAAATGGCGAAACTTACCAAGCGGTGTGGTGTTATTGAGACAACTGATGTCATCTCCGTCGCAGAGCGCTTCTTGCTGCGTGAGCGTGAACTGGCAGCGGTCGATATACTCTTGCACCTTGCTCTCTATTTCTGGGTCTTCATTCGTCGTGTTTTCTTGAGGATACTCCTGTAAATTCATGTAAATTTTTATCTCGAATAGTTCATAAAATGAATGCAGAATGAAATCGATGGAAGTTAGAAGGAATGAAGTGGGGCTGAAAGGCTGGCTTGTCAGAGAGATGGCGGATGTAGCAAAGGTTTAACCGAGTTGTGACCACGGTAAGGCCTAAGAAACCAGGGCCGATCCATAGCTCGTTGAGTCGGCTATATCCTCAAAATCGCCGAAAACACTTGGACCGGCAACGTACGGAACCGGGAAGTGTACCAGATAAAAGTGGAGGCATATCTATACCCAGTAGTGGGTGATTCCGAGCCGATATGATGATGATGTGGGGCTGGATGAGGTGACGGGTATAATATACTCGTAAAGGAAAAGGAATGCCATAGAGTTTAGCGCCTGGTAACACTTGAATAGCCATCCTACATTTCAAAAGTAGGTTTTGCTTGATTCTGTAAACTAGAACCAGCCGCGTGCCGCTCTGAGTTCCGTACATTGCACTCTATTGGGAAACCTGTCCAATCATCCCTCTAAAACCACCACGAAGCGAGCAGAGCTAGCAACTTCAACGAGTTGTGTGTTAAACAGTTCTCGCAACAGGTCGAGGTGAACAACGATCAAATATTGATATAATTTGTATCTCATTTGCTGCCACCGGAACTACCGCAGTACTGTAATTTCTTCCACGATAAAAACGTCCATAACGAGTCACTTATCATGGACGGTGCCTCAAGATTACAAGTTAAGACCTACCAGCGCCTGCAGCTCCAAGAACCGCTTGCTCCACATGTCGAAGAGGCGGCGCGTCATGGCGTGCTGCACGGTCGCGTTGTGCGTCACGTACAGGCGCGTGCGCAGGCGCCGGCCGCGCCCGCAGCGCGCCGAGCACGGGGACCACGGGCCCCACGCCGTCACGTGGCAGTCGCCGCGCGGAGTGTCCTTTGTATCATACACAAATGGCTCAAAATCAAAACAGTAACTTCGACATGTGCAGGTACCGAAAAGTCGCATACAAATCTTAAATTCTCTCGTCTCTCATGTAATTGGTCGAATCTTGCACATCTCTCCACCACGTCCTTAGTTTCCGCTTTGTTGGAAATCGGGTCTCAGGACTGGACCCTTTTTTTGTACATGGAAAATCATCACATAGCTTCCCGCGCTCTGGGCGGAACGGGGGAGTGTTAGAGTTGTACTGACTAAAACCCAAACCATGTTCCTTTGTTTTGCGGTTTATGTTTCGGGGCTACGGTATCTTTTTCGAACAACCCGCAACCCCGGCAGGCCTTTGCTAGGCCTGGACCCTAAGCCGATAGTTAAATTTAATTATAATATTTAAGGACACTAACTTCAAAAGTTATGGAAGAAAACTACATGAACAGCAACAGCTAACATGAGAATTACACGTGTGAATTTCTACTAATATTTGACATAATAATGAAAAGACATACCACAAAGAACCAGTCAAATGCGCTTATGTTTGATTTGGGTGGGGGCCTGAAACAATTTTTTTTTTGTTAAACACCTGAAATTCTGATGTGATACTTTTAAACGAGCCCCGAAGTGGAATCTACGATCTGCAAGCGTAACGTAGATAGATGATCTGGAGACTGGGATGAACTGGATACTGGATGTGGAGAAAGCAGATGAAACGCATTTTATCAACAAAGAGCATAATTATCTACGTCCAGCAATAGCTTACTTCTGACACGGCCCCATCTCACATGGCATTGCTTGACTCATCACAGTCCGGGCGCGGTATCCGATGTGGCAACGCTTGTATGCGCGTGGCGCGACGTACTGGCGCACGCGAGCGCGCACGCCGCACCCCTCGCAGGCGGACCACGCCGACCATGCGGACACAGCACACGGGCCGGTGGACTCTGCCGGGTCCGGCTCGTATGCGGATGGCGCTCTGAATCAAACGTTAGTTTTTGGCATTAACTCCTTAATTACATATCTTAAGCAAAATTCAATTAGGTTGAAACCATCACAAGACAGTTCTCCAAGACACCTGCCCTTAGCCACTCCCTGAACCTTCGTAATCCAAATATCGTTATCATACCTGCAATGCATCCTCGGGCCATGGCATCTGCGGTAATCAGTAAGTGCCACTCTACAGGCCTCTGCATAGGCTCTAGTAGGAAACATATACTGCCTCTGGCGGGTCGCGCGGCCGGAGCCGCATGACACGCTGCAGGGCCCCCAGGGGCCCCACGCGTGCACGGCGCAGGCCCCGCCGGCCGGCACGGGGCCCGCGTGTGAGCCGTGGGTCTGCTCCGGGACGCGGTCTTGCTCTCCTTCTGACCCCGCACAATACGATTAACCGATATGAAGAACCTTAACATGATTTCGCCAAAAAAACACGGTATTTAAACGATTTAAGATTTTTGGTCTGGATAAAAGTGCAGTTTTCTGAAACTTAATTTCATATTATCAGATATTTAAAAACTATCACTTTAACAAAACGATAAGACTAGGCATGTGATGCTATTCCTCAAAGAAAAAGATATGTAGTTGAAAGAATGACCTGTGCGCCCAATCTAACTTTTATCTTATTGTTTTATTCAATCTGTATTTTATTCTCGGATTGATTTAATTGATTTGATTCCTGTTTTGTTGCATTAACAAATGATTTATCTATCTATTTATCTTTTTAAAGTGCTTAAAGTGCTTCGCTTAAATGTTAACAGAACGACATAAAGTAAAACTTATAAATAACGTTTGTAATGAGGTATTATTTTAACACACGATGGGTTTAAACTGCCATGAGCCTGGAATCCAATGGTTCAATTCAATTGTGTAAAAACCAAAAAGGAGCCGAAAATAGTTCGTGGCCGGATACAGTGAGTTTCGTGTAGCAAGAACAGAATCGAGTTGTGAGCAACAGTGTTAGAGGTACCTCGCAAAAAACTCATCAGGAAAAGGGTAGACCGTTTTGTAGGCTTATAAACACCTATCCGCAATAACTCCAGTTAATCCATGATCACAGCGTTTACAATTGCGCCAAAGTATCGGTAACTCATAGTAAATAAAAACATGCTAAATACATATATCGTTTCAATAAAAAAAAAAGTTAGTGGCCATGTCAGTTTAAAAAGAAAAAGTTATAACCAATCAAACAAGCCACATTACCGGTCCCATCGCAGCTCTTCTCATAAAGCCGCAGACGCGTGAGTCGCAGGCGGGCGAAGGGCCGCATCTCTCCGGTGGTGCTGTAGAACGGGGAGCGCGCGTCGCGGGGCCAGTCCGGACGCAATGCGCGCACCGGTGTCGCCGGCATTGTCGGGTTGCGGTGCGACTGACCATGGGATTATAGATCGATATAGCGTTGATAGCCCGAATAAACAAGTTCTATATTGAACCTTATTCGAACATATTCAATAACATTCGTTTTCCACTGCAAGACAAAGGTCTCCCTTCTCTCCTTCAATTTCAAAATGATGAAAGAAAAATGTCGAGTTCGCCCCACCATCTCCTTCTAGACTGACGTGAGGTTACTTTAGCCCAAAGGTCTTTCGGCTCGCAACAGGGATGTGCCCTCATTTGCATTTAACTAAATTGTGAAAACCTATCGACAAAACTGTGGACAATTAAATAACATTAAAATAAAATATCGTGAATATATCGGGTCTGGAAAATATAAAGCTTAGACATACACTTCATGAAGCTACTTTAAACAAGCATTATTAAGTTTGTGCCTACATCAAACGAAGTAACTCAACGCAAAAAATCTTGCTGGGAAACAACTTTTGCACTGAAAAATCAAGGTTTGCAATAGGACTCAATGTAACGCTATGAAAACATTGTGTGGACGAATGCATTAAATAGTAAAAGCAGATGTCAAGAGTTGAAACTTTGATCCGATTATCTCTGTAACAAGAAAGTTAACAGGTATGGTCCGAAACAAAAAAAAATATCGTACTGTCGGGAAGAACTAGTGCCTTTCGGCTCCGTCCTTATTACACCCGTATATCTAAAAATAGTACTTAGTATTTGGTACTTACTACTCATTATAGGAGCTAAATGCTATTTTGAGATGTCTATGTCACCACATCTTAATGCTATAGTAGTTAATTCACAACTCACCGTATAGCTAACACCATTGTCAGTTCCAGCGTCGTACGGATACAAGGGTATAGTGGCCGATCTGCTCCAAGTACAGTTGGCATTACACAGTTCCAGAGCTGAGACCCCCACGATCCAATCAGGAGAAGGCGCTAGTTTCGCAGCCAACGACATCAAGTGATGTTTGGCGTCTACTCGGAAGACTGCAAACGTGTTCGGAATGCCGGCCCCGCCTACTTGCTGCCAGGATATGCCACGCGCCTTGATTATTGTCCTGATGTGGTCACTCTGAAAACAGCCATATTTTCAGGAAGAATTGGGACCTTCAGCATTGGGACCTTACAACAAATTTTGGCATTAACCAGATGTAAAACAACTATAAAACTATTAAATATATACCAGCAAATATTTCTAGTCCTTTTGAACCACCATAGGATTGAACACCTCCGAAGCAAGAGTGGTATTTTTCTAACGATGTACAGAAAGCTCGGCAAACGCTGACGACTCAATTATACACTACATAAGTCACATTTGAAAATCAATTTATAATGTTCCCACTGGTGTACTCAGAGTGGCCTGTTTTCTGACCGTCAGGAGATACAGCGGGTCACGAGTCCAGTGCGAGTGATTATTACTCCTCGACTTTTTCACACTTACCTCTGCCTTAAGTTCTTTCTCCAGTGCCACCGTCGTACCATCGTCGGCCAGTCGCCTAACTCCAGGGCTGGCCACGCGACCTTCCTGCCACACTCGAAACTGAGCAGTGTGTGAAGCCCCAATGACGTCACCGAAATGCGCATGAGCGCTCTCCGGTGGGAACTCGCGCGGATGTGTATTGCGTGACCACAGGCATTCGAAAGTTACCTGTTTAAACGTTTTATTTTCGCTGTAATACAGAACAATCTGTACATTATGAAGTGGAAAATGGAGAAGATCCCATCCTTAGTCTACCCACCTCATACTTGGCCTCATCACAGGCGCAACAGGGGTCGATTATAGGGGGAAGCTTGGCGGAGTAATGTGGAGCCCTGGGAGCGGCACACAGTTCGCGCGCAAGCACCGACCAGCCGCCGCCTCCACCGCTTACGCCCGGGTACGGGCCGGCGCGTGCACACACGCGTACACATACCTCGCCGACCGGACCCATGCCGGAAGACGATGGTGCGTTCCATATCACCTGGGCAACGTCATGACAAGAAATCATCACACAGTAGGTATAGGTACACTTACTATTAGGTAGCGTACAGGAACGGGGTCTTTGACGTTCGGTGTAAGTTCGCTTATAAAAATCATCATCTGCCTAGCCTTTTCCCAACTATGTTGGGGTCGGCTTCCAGTCTAACCGGATGCAGCTGAATATCAGTATTTTACATGGAGCGACTGCCTATCAGACCTCCACAACCCAGTTAATACTGGGTAATACGATACCCCTTGGTAAGACTGGTTGTCAGACTTTCGGAACACTGACTACCTGTAACGACTGTCAAAGATCTACAAATGACGGCCGGGACCAACGGCTTAACGTGCTTTCCGAGGCACGGAGAAAACTCGGTATGTAACGGGTGGTCACCCATCCACAGACCAACCTAGGCAAGCGCAGCTTAACCTTAAGATCGACCCGAGCGGCTGCTATTATTTAGCCACGAGCTCCTCAAGTTCGCTTATAAAAATACAGGCGCAAAAATCATTCAACACATTTCGCCCTAAATTATTTTTTTATTTAGATAGCGACACTCTTGTAACCAAGACAAATCTAACGACATATTATAATTGATCCAAATACGAGGGCTTAGGAGTTGCGAGGCCACAATCAAATGGCGATACATACCTACATAAATATGCGCGAAAAACATCACCCTACTTTTGGGTCAGTCGACATGTAAAAACAGGACCTCACCATCACTAGGAAGAAATATCTGGTGCGGAAATCTCCCCAGAAGTAGCAATACCTAACAGTTGCAGTCGTATAAACTCTACCGTCATACGAAGAGAAAATGAATAATTTGAGGCAAAATACGAGCAAAAGGGACCGGTTAATTTTTAAATCTACCATAAAACCCGCCTCAATCTGAGATAAAATATTCATAACCTACTCACTAGAGGCAGCTATCTCATTATCACTTATTCAAACCGGTCATATTTTGTAAATTTGTAACGTAGGTACCAACCCTGCAGAAAATATTCATATTTTAACAGTAGGTACTCACCTGAACTTCAGTTTTGGGATGAGAAGTAGCATTATCGACAGCCGGGGAGCAGACTTCTTGTATCTTCGCCTGTGCATCATAAGCCTGGAACGTGCCCAACGTCAGATTAGATGCGTCCGTCATATTCGGCGTGCTTCCAGATTTATCAGTCCTGGACTGGTCCGTTTTTACCTCCACCCATATCTTGAAGCCTATGAAAGGTGTCGGCCCTTGCCCACTGTCTATGCCTTGAAGTGACACTATAAACAAACAATTTCAATTCACGTTTCGATCCTATGACAGGTTTTTAATAAGATTGCTAGCAAATATAAATCTGTGTTGGTCGAGTTTAAATCTAGTTGCAGTCTGCCAGAATCTATTATGCTCTCTAGGTAACTGAAGAGCGAAACACTCCTCGTAGGACTGTCAGAATAAATAGCTAGGTAAGTGCTAGCCAGTGGCGGACTACGGCGGGTCGGCCCGCCCCGGGTTTCTCCTCCCAGGGGCTTTCAAATTTTCACAAGGACTTTTGATCGAATCGTAAACAAGGTAAGAAATTGTATGCTCAGTACTTATTAAGTAAGAGCAGTTTGGGGTTGAATGGAGGTCTCGTACCTATCTCTCGTATATAGGTACATGTTAATATTCAAAATATATATTTAACCCATGCGCCGCGCCGTAGAATGCCAAAAAGTCCTTCTGCGTTCTCTTAGTTGTATTTTTTTTCTACTCAAGCAGATTTACACGTATTAAGAATCCAATTACATAAATCAAAGCACATTATAATAATAACAAACAAAACATTCATTCTTACAAAAATATACATTTAACATAACCATTAACTTGGCAAAATTAGTAGCGATCGCAGTCCCGGTTGGTAATTCACGAGCTTATTTAGTACGGTCAAGACGTGCGGTATGGGCGACGCAGCACGGGCTGCAGTCCGATACGAAGGCACGTCTACGTCTAGCAGTCGATGTTTTCTGCTACGAAGATAATTATTCGATAATTATGTAGAGTCGAATTGACTTTGACGGCACGGTTGGCGCAGTGGTTGTGCCATCGAATGCTGCGCTGCGTGTCGCGGGTTTGATCCCCACACGGAACAAATATTTGTATGACCTACAGGTAATTGTTCCGGGTCTGGCTGTTTGTGTATGTGAGTTTAAATGTTTGTAAACGCACCCACGATACAAGAGAAAACCTAGTCGAGGGCAACGTTTTTTTTTAAAAAAAAAGAAAGACTTTTTATGGATGTAGGAAGCATTCCGTCATTGCTTTGCATATTTTGCATTTGAGCATAGCGCCTACCTGGTCACATGCGCTTTTGGTCTTTAACATATGATATCCCAGGCATCCTGTGAGGAACTTGGGAGGGTAGAGGTGACAATAAATAGAAACAGCTCTAGTTCAATAAAGTTAAAATGGTCAATAAACTCTATCCTATTTGAACAGACGGCTAATAGTCGAGCTCACATAGCTCGCTATTGCATCCTAGTTTGTTATTTATGTAACTTTGCATAAGTTGACAAACTCGCCTCTATTCTTATTTTTGCACTAATGGCAAAAAAGAACCTAAACATTTTTGATGCATAAACCATTCTGTTTGAATCGACAAATTTAGTTCTATATCTGTATGAACGGCCAAAACTAAATGTATATTCCGTTTAAGACTAGGTTTGGTCATTTCAGAGCTCGCTCTTGCATTCTCTTATTTAATAAGTTTTTCTGCATTAAAAAGTGATTGAGAGAACATAGTTTTGCCGCCTCATACCCCAACTGCCCCTAAGAGTTCACCACTGGCACTAGCTATTTATTATTATTACCTATATGAACATGATGCAGTCCTCATTGCATACCCTACCAGTTGAGTAAAATCTATTGAGCTTACCTTCTGATCGAGAGAAACGCAAAGCTGTTTTCAACATCTACATCAAGTCATTACAAAGCAAGCAAAACTACAAAACCAGGTACAAAAGACAGTTCCCCAAATGAAAGCCCCAAGTTCCCAGTGATTTAACTAGGAAGAAGTGGGGAACACTCCATAATATTCAGTGTAGTCACGTTGTTACGTTACACAACGGTGTATCCACATTATTAGCAGTATCTAATACCAAAATCAGACGCTTCTCTCGAGCTTATTTCATTCCATGTTTACTATTGATTATTTTTTAACCGACTTAAACTTCATTTCACACTCAAAAATATCGAATACTAGCTTTTGCCCGCGGCTTCGCTCGCGTTAAATTCGGCTTAACACGGTTCCCCTTTCTTGATTTGCAGGTACCTGCCACCAGTAGTTTTTTCCCTTGCGCCTGATTTATTATAATAGCAATACTAAGTTTTCCCTTTTCTTCCCTCTTTCTCCCTCATAACTCAATCTTTTATTAAAAAAGGCCCAACCAATAAAGGCCAGGGCCCCAACTATATCTGTACCAAGATTAATCAAAATCGGTTTAGCTTTTATAATATTAATATATAAGGTGTTAAAAAATTAACTGTAAGAATTTCATCCACTTACTCGACATCGAAAAACAAAAACATAAAAAAAAAATTTTTTTTTTTTGGAGCATTTTTATATTTTTACATAAATAAAACAATTTAGTAAAATATTTTTTGAGCGCTGTACGCAGGGCTGCGCTTGCGGCTTGGGCCGCCATCGTCCCGCGCGCGGGCGACTCGCTAGAGGTTTCCCCGCCGCCCACTACTCTTCCCGCAGCTCTCGCTACCCCTTCCCGACCCGTTTAGTCGTCCGATATCGGTCGCGCGGAAAGGGTGTTTCCCTGCGTTACGGCAAATAGGTACGTGCGTTCGCGCAGTTTCGCAAATACCTAGTTTAAACAATGCCATTTACGTATTCCAATCGGGAGTACTTGGATATGATAGTGTGCTACATAACGAGTGGTGAAAGTTTAGCTGCGGCACGTAACCGTTACCGTGAACTGTATGGTCATCAACGACGAGTGCCTGCTGTCCAAACCATTCTAGGAGTCTACCAGCGCCTATTAGACTATGGTCAGTTTCGTCCTCACCAAGCAGATGCCGGCAGGCCGCGGCTCTCCGGTGATATTGAAAATCGAGTGCTGGACTACTTCAACGACAATCCACATGCGAGCACACGTGACGCAGGTCGGGACTTAAGAATAAGTCACGTTACTGCGTGGAATGTGCTCCGTGAAGAAGGTCAACATCCATACCACTTTTTAAGAGTACAGGAACTAATTCCCGGAGATTACGAGCCAAGGTTAAGGTTCTGTAGGTGGTTGGTGGAAGAACCTCGTAACATTTTATGGACAGATGAGTCGACTTTTAGTAGAGTGGGGTTATTTAATATCCATAATGCTCACTGGTGGTCGTACGAAAACCCGCGAGCTGTGGTCCCTGACCATTTTCAACATCGATTCTCAGTGAACGTATGGGCTGGAATCATAGGGCAGACGGTACTCGGACCCGTTTTCCTAGAACGCCTTAATGGCGAAACATATCTGCACCTGCTCGAGTCTGTGCAAGAGATGCTGGAAGATGTTTCAATTGCCGAAACAAGGGACCACTTCTTCCAGCATGATGGGGCGCCTGCACACTACCACAGAGATGCCCGTGCGTATTTGGATGTTACCTATCCTAACCACTGGATAGGCCGTGCTGGGCCTATTGCATGGCCACCTCGGTCGCCCGACCTAACGCCTTTAGATTTTTATCTTTGGGGTCGTGTGAAAGATTTAGTGTATGGACATAGTGGCAACAACATTCAAAACGTGGACGAATTAAAAACCCGTATAATTAGTGCATTTGATGTCATTAAAAGTGACAGAGACACATTAATCGCAGTGCAAGGAAACGTAATACGTCGTGCTAACTTGTGCATTAGACAAAACGGTGGACACTTCCAGCACCTTTTGTAAATAAGGTAAACATTAAGGTACGATTCAGACTCTTCTTTTAAATAGTTTTTAAATTATTGTAAATAGGTTGATTTAAATTTTCTAAACATACCAACTTATCGAATTAACTTAATTTAAACAGTCTTTTAAATAAAATATGCTATTTGTAAGTATTTCGATAATTTGCTAGTTAAAATTCTGAAAAATGTGATGGGAAAATTAGAATCAGCTGTTTACGAATCACGATACCTACGCCGCCCGTCGCGTAGGTATCGTGTCGCGGAGCGAACGACTCACGCGTGCGGCGGCCGCGGAGTGCTAGGCCGCCGGCGCCGGTGTACGGTGCGCATATTCAATATTTTTATGCGAAGTAAAAATATTGCATACCTCTGAAACGGGTTGTTATTTTTTAATATTTTTTTCGCCAATATTTTTTATTTATTATTATAAGCAAGTTCTAACTTTTCTTGCAGTTAATTTTTTAACACCTTATATATAGGAAGGAAGTAAGGATTGTATTGTATACCGGACTGGATGTCCGCAACTGCACGTCTGAAGCGCGTATTTTGCGTACGGCATTATTTATCGAATAATAGACAGACATTATTAAGTAAGCATCAGATTTCGGCATTACGAATGTTAAGAACACATACCTGTGTAAAGTTCTCCCGGAAGGAACAGGTCGGGTTCTCCAGAGACACCGATGCGGTAGTGTTCGTCAGCGGGAGGTGCGTGCGTCGGGGCACGTTCACATTGAGGTGCGGGCGCGGGTGTCCCCGCTGCCACGCATGCCACCAGCGTTACCAAGAACCTATGCACTTAACTTATTAGGGAATGACCAGAGTCCACACTTACCAATGCAGAGTCGACTTGAGCAGATAACAATAAATTAAGCAGAGTTCTTCGAATCAATGTGAGGCGAATGTCATTTTTTTCACTTTTATTACATGCCCATTGCCGATAGAGCTTTATCTGACCGGCTCGAGCCGATTTTGATGTCGAAAACTGGTCAGCCTTTGCCTAGACTAACAGGTCTAAGCACAACCCTACCAATCTACCTCCTTCACTACCAACACAGGGCACTATTATCAAATCGTCAATCTGTATTTATCTCGACATCAAGTACTTATTCACACTTGTTAAAAACCTTGTAATCGCACAATCCTTACTAATATTATAAAAACAAAAGTGAGTTTGTTTGTTTGTTTGTTACCTCTTCACGCCTTAATGGCTAAACCGATTTCGATGAATTTTGATACAGAGATAGTTGGAAACCAGGAGACGGACATAGGCTAATATTTTTTGAAAATGGGATGTGAGGGAGAAAGAGGGAAGAAAAGGGAAAACTTAGCGTTGCTATTACAAAATAAGGCGCAAGGGGAACTGTGTTACCCCGAATTTGACGCGAGCGAAGCCGCGGGCAAAAGCTAGCCTTAACTAAAAAGAAAGGTATGAGGTAAAAGCCAGAAAGGTCCTGAACGACCAATCACCAAAAGTCAGGTTACTTTAAGTCTCAATGTGGGGAACGGAGCATAGATAGTTTCTGAATTTCTCATTTTACCATCAATTTTTTCCTTATGTTCACAAAATAAATGAGTTTGGATTTGAAACCCTGATAGTTTATTTCATACTAGCAGGCGCCCGCGACTTCACCAGCGTGATGATCGAAAAAAAGTATTCTATATGTTATTCCAAACTATATACTAACTCTGTGCCAAATTTCATCAAGATCCGTTCAGCCATTTTTGACGTGAAAGAGTAAAAAACATCCATACATCCATCCTCACAAAAATTTAAAAGTATCGCGTGATACATTAAAGAGTTCTTTAGATATTGTTAGGGGAAGAACAAAGAAGACCTACGAAGGAAAGAAGCACTTGGAGAAACACTTCGGAAATAGAAGATGAGTATCTACCCATATAAAATGGCTTCATCTTATTTAAACGTTCTTGTTAGTAGTTAGCCATAATAAGGAAGCTACCCGTCTTTTGTAGGAGAAAAACTGTCAACTTCAAATACAGTCGCATAATCATGTGAGCTTGCTTTTATCTAAATGTTGTAACAAGTCTTACTATGAAATATTTTGGGGACATTGCCAAGTTTTTTTTTACATTCTTGCATGGAAATAAATATACCTTAACAAAGTAAGAAAATAACATACTTAAACATTTGATCACTAAAGTGCTAATACCTCATAGAGCAATTGTTATTTAAAATAAAATAAAAACTCGCACTTCCACGCATGTGCACCGGAGACCCAGGCAAGAGTGCAATCAATCGATCAGCCAATTGAACATTCATACGCGAAAAATGTATTTCAATATCTGGACCTTTTGTCATAACTCAACAAAGAGAAGTATACAATCCCGAACCGAGTCCATTTGCAGTACCTAATTAGTCATTAAAAACGCAATACATGATATAGTGTCAATTAAATATGTATTAAACTGATTTAATGAGTGATACCTACACTAATTCCATTTTTCGCGATTATTTTCGTGGAGCGGAATCGTGGGGCGCGCGACAAGCAGCCGCCCTATCCTTCCGCCCTGCGAGAGCCGACTGAGTTCGCGACTTGGCGCCGGGACCTCTCTACACAGACAGGGAGATACGACCTTTCGCTCCTACCCTTCCCCGTCCGCTATAGGTGAGCTAGCTTACCCAATAATTGCTTGTAATTGATTTCCAACGCGCGTGTTCGTGTGCCGAGGATGCGCTCGTGTACCGTCGGGCGTCGGCCATTGTGCAGGGCATCAATCAATGCTGCACTGTCGCCGTATACAATTTGTGACTATATTGTAACAGAGTACGGTGAACCGACAGATGCTTCTCATTTTTATTTGGAAGTTACGAAACAGATTTTGATGTAGATGTAATGGTTGTTTTCTCTGATAAATTGTTAGAGAGTTGAAGCGAATAATATATATCTAGTTCCAAGTATCTTGAAAAAGCTTCTTGTTACTTTAATATTGACTTTCATTCTATTATCTTAGCTGGAAAAATATGGAACAATAAAAAACTCTCCGGGAATACTAATGGAATAATTTCAAAATAACAGTTTTTTACTGATTGCTTAAGAAAATACTTACATAAAACAGTCAACTGTCTGCTTTTTCCCGCTGATCTTTGAAACAGCTGAACAGATTTTGATGGAACTTTCACTGGCACATATCTGGTGTTATAAGAAATAACATGGCCTTTTTTTAGAAAATGGATTAGGATTCTGTGAAAATACCCATAAAATTGATAACCAACACCAAACTAAATTAGGAAGCGCTAATTAAGCGCGGATAACAACTATTGTTAGACTATAAACACAAACAAAACAGAATACTTTCCAGATAGGTTTTATTTCGTTTTAAAATAAATATGAAATATTAAAATTGTAATAACATTACATTAATAAACATAATATTATAAAACACATTGGTGACAATAAAATACTAATACTCTACGTATTTACCGACTTATACTTACGAAGTACTGAGATATTATATCGAAAATATCTAATTCCAAAAGTTTTAAGCCAAATAAAGCTACATAATATATTTTAGAACATTTCGTCGATGTTAAGTATTTAATGCACGAATCCGTTTAGTATTATTTCATATAATATCATATGCGTAATATAATAGCTACATTGCACTAATATTATAAAGAAATAGGTACTTTGGTAATTTAAGTTATACAAACTGTTATAATATTCTACTTAGTACTAATGGCACAAAATATATAAAACTTAGGCCACTACAGGTCCCTATGTTAACTTGTTACAGCATACTTTTAATAGGACTCATATACTAAGGACTCATTTACTAAGAATTTGCAAAACATTTTTAAATTTTCGATATGGCCCACGTTATATTTGATATTATATAAAAAATAAATATATTTATAGTAAACACAATCTCTTGTAGAATCAACAAAGAGTCACAAACTGCAATTGATTAAATATTCAATCAAGATTATAATAAGGCAGTAGTTACAAATGTTATGACCACATGATTTTAGGACATGAGTGATAGTCAAAGTTAAATTGTTGATATTTGTAATTATGTGACATCTAATTGATTAAGACTTGTCTGACACTGATTAAAACTCATTAAATCTTCATCATCTTCCCATCTAATTTAATTAAAACATTTTTAAGATTTCATTTGTTCTTAAAGAATCTAGAATACATTATGAGCTATGGCTCAAAAATTATAATAAAAATATTTACTAAGTTCTTAAAACTTTTTTAAAATACTACTACCTATTGAAGGTAAATTGAAGATCAAAATACTACTTAACACTATAATTCTGAATTTCCTAATAAATTTCTAATTCAATCGAATCAATCTAATTGGAAGTTATTTTTAATCCTTTCTTTTTAAGTTTTTCACTTACTTTGGCCATTCAAGAATATTTAATTTAGAGATCTTTCGTAAATGCATTTCGGTAGACAAATGAACAATTCTTCATCATCATTTGTAATTCGAGAACGAAATACGAACTTTATTACACAATCCGAATCAACGGCAAAGATTGGTCATAATGACATCATTATCTTTCTGGTATTACCCATACAGTGTGTATTAAAGATATTATAAGGTACCGCAATTGAATTCCTCAAGTTCCCCTTGCTTAGGACTGCGGTCTATTGGGTGGGTTCTCCCTCAGTTCAAGAACGTGCTCAACGGCTTGTGGGCGGCCGTCCGGCCCGATGCGCGCCGGTTTCACCACGCCATCCGTTACCATCTTGTCAAATAGATTCACCAGTTTCATCGCCTCATATTCTTTCTGTAAATAATATAGTTTTGTGTAGTCAGTATAAGTTGGTAGAAGATATTGTGCAACTAATTGGATTACTTGTTAGTGCCTAGCATTAGCAAATGAGGACAATGTTGCTAAGCAGACTTATTTAATTTGTGACTCATATAAATACCGATTACCCATTTATTTAGAACTGGCTTTTGGCCGCGGCCTCGCTAGCGTTAAATTCGGGGTGAACTGTGTTACCCCGAATTTAACGCTAGCGAGGCCCTTTCCTGATTTGCAGGTACCTGCTACCTGTAGTTTTTACCCTTGCGCCGTATTGATTGTAATAGCAAAACTAAGTTTTCCCTTTTCTATATCCGTCCCCAGGGTCTCAACTATCTCTGTACCAAAATTTATCAAAAAAAAGCGTGAAGGCGTAACAAACAAACTCACTTTCGCTTTTATAACATTAAGGATTTGAGAAACGCAAGCTTTACTCAAAAAAATACAATTGAAATTTATTAATTCATAAGAAAGGATTATGCTCACCTGTTCGTCAGTCATACCCTCGAAGGGGTTGATGCGGGGTGGACGCGTGCAACCTACAACGGGATCAATATTCGGCTGAGCCTCCAAATATTCCTCAGTATCGGAGTCATCACTACTGGACGAGTAGTCGCCGCTGCGCCCGCCGCTTAGCAGTCCTTTCTGCGCGAGGTGCCCTGCCGCGTTGCCGAAACCGGTGTATTTCACCATGCGACCCACTAAAAACATTATGCGTAAATCACTTATTAGAGTTATTAGCTATTGACGATATTAAAGTCCGTGAGTAGAAACTGACTTGTACTTTAAAAAAATAGAATCTAGCAATAGCTAAGTACTAGTTAATATCGCTGTCGATTCTGTGTACCAAGAGTGTGACTGCAATGAAGAAAAAACAATTAAAATAGCTACTGTTATAATAAATAAAAATAATCTTCTCACCCTTTTCCTTGCACAGGATAAAAAGAAACTCCGCAACCAAATCCCTGACAGATGTGACTGGAGTAGTCAGGAGCCTGCACAACATGTTCCTCAGATGTGTGCCCTGTTCTGGAGGAAGGGACACGTCTCGCAATGGAGGCAGTACCACTTGCCGGAGGTACTTCCTCTGAGAACGACAGCCACGGGCGCTTTTGTTCATCACTGTCAGGATAGGGGACAGATTCTCACGCTGAGTTTTAGGGCCCTGGAATAGAAAAGCACAAAATTTATCAACATGGTCTAATGCTATTTAAGATTTTAAGGCCGTCAGGTATTCATGAGAATCGGAGAATCATAACTATGGCCCATTTCAAAAGCACAGCTGGGATTGTGGCTACAAAGTATCATTGTAGTGAAGTAAGCAATAAGAATTGGAAAAGAGCGAGTCACACTCGTGCGCTGAGGGTTTCATATAAACTTGCGACATAAACAGCCATATCTTTCAACCACATAGACTTAGAGGGATATTTTACAGCACAAGGGGACCATAGAGTTAAGTATATTGTATTAATTTCAACCGATACCTTCACGCATTTCTAAGATAAAGGGTCTTGACAGACAAAGTGATCTAACAAGGGTTCCGTTTTTCCTTTTGAAGTATGGCACCCTAAAAAGGCAATTAATGGAGAAGATCATACCATTTCCAAATAAAAAGATATTATAAATTACAATACAAGTCTGCAGTGTAAAGTAATATAAAACTTACTGTGGTTATAGTCAGCTTATATTGCAACAAAAGTATAAGAACTTGTAAAGCATCCATGTTTCTGCCATCATATTCATGCTGGGCTCTTTCCCCTTTGGTCAGCTCTGGTGTCAGGAAGGGGTAAAACATTGGTGGGACACTGGAAGGACATAAGTATGTTTACAATAATTACTGTATCAAAATATATTTGTAATGAAAGGTTAAAATCATGAAACAAATATAGCTTAGTCTAACCTTAACTCAGTGAATTTGAGAACTCACAAGGCATGTTAGTCACACTTTAAGTTTCTGCAAAAAGCTGTTTTGTAACAAATAAAAAGGACTAAGTTTTATTTTTGTGGTATAAGTGGCCAGTTTCCAAATAGAAAGTTGTGTATAAAACAAACCTTGTTAACAAATTAGCAACATTACTGGACAGTTCCAACAGTTTCTCCTCATCAGAGGTATGAGCATGCAACAAGGCAGTGAGGACTGGCATCAATTTCAAGTACATAGCCTCTTCTTCCTCATCAGCTGGTTCCTCTGAACCTGACTGCAGGATCAGGTTGAACTGGGTCTTGAGGATCTCGCACACAATGGCTTGTTGGTTATCCTAAATAAAAATGTAATAATAATTTGTTTTAATTAGCTTGTATGCCTATAGTACATAATGGAATCGTCTTGATATTTAGAGGATTATTTAGCTATGTCACACATCTTACCTGCAGAAAGCAATGGTGGGCTCCTTCAACCAAGCTACTACTGCTTGAAGCTTGCTCCTCTACATTGGTAGAAGCTTCCACAAGTATTTCACCCAAACAATTTATCAAATACTCCATGCCATGTAGTTCATCCTTTATTTTAGTTTTTATGTCATGTCTCAAAGCAGTTAGAATAAAGAGCAACTTCAAATCAAACAACATGATTTCTTCTTTGAAGGGCATTTCTTTGTAAATTCTTAGCCTGGCTACTAATCCCTGGGCGATGGATGTGTGTGCACACAGTGCTCTGGCCACTTCACTGTTATATGTTATATTGCAAAGACATTTAAGTGCCTCTACTGCCACATCCTTCTCTATTAGATCCAGCGGCACCATGGACTCTTCATCAAGAGCTTCAAAGTTGTACAAGCCAGCTCTTTCTATTAGAGTAGTTACCCATCTTTCACAAATAAGATTTTCAAGGTCTGATTTGTCCCGGCTAAAATCGAAAAAAAATTATATTAGTTTGATTTATGAAACATTTTTTAAGAAACATTTTTGAAGGTAATGCAATGAAGTATCACAAACCTTAACACCCTTACAGATGCTAAAGAGAGAGCGTGAACTGACGCCGAAGACTTGTCCTGCAGAAGTTGAAATAAAGCTGTCCACAATAATGCTCTTTGATTTTTTTCGGCCAGATCAGGAAAATTGAACGCGTTTTCATTCTGAAAAAGTCCAATGTTATGAATGTCGTTGGAGTGCTTTATATGTTGTCACTTTAATTGAATTATACAAGCCTCACATTTTTTAGAAAGCGCTGTAATATCTGGCAGACTTCATCTATGTTATCGTTACTACTGAGGATTTCAATTTCACGTTCTTCCATTGTAGTCTCTTCAATTTTATAGCATTGACATAAAGATCACAAGTCGTAATTCAATCTGGATCTACTAGGTAATCTGTCCCACGTACAAACACAACGAATGAGAACGACGAATAAAAATGCAATACGTATGTACTAAGAAGCAAAACTGAACTAGAAAAACTCAGAATTTCTTTACAATTACTTTACTCTTTGGAATTGAATTAACATCACTGATCTGATTCAGGCTGTCCAAGCAGATGACACATGTCAATTTCAGGTCTTGCTTGACATATCTATTGGCGTTTGTGGAAGGAGAAATTTCAGGTTGTCAGACTCGTCAAGTCGTCAACTTTAGCGTTACTCGAGCGCTGTTAGACGTCATTGCTTAAAACGTCCTATTCACAATTCAGTTTGCTGTACATCTCAATCAAGGTCATGCATTGTGCCCATAGAGTAAATACCACTGGATGACGCCTCAGAGCGAATCATCTAACATTTTCTGCTGCTTTTTACGGAGTGCAAGGTAAACATATACAGCATTTTATTGCTAGAAACGAACACGAAATATAATCAACCACACATCAAAGAAATTCACACACAAAGATACATTATCGTGTATGTAACGACAACAAACACAAACTTATAGTGATGCAGCACAACCAATGAGTGATATTTCATTTGTGATTTATAATTAATGATTGAAATTAATGAACGACAAGAGCCATGTTCCTTCTTTTGTCTTTTGTGTTCCGGGGACGCGGTATGTCTTTTAAACAACCCGCAACCCCGGCAAGCAGTGACCCTGGCATGCGTATTTGTTTTTCTGTCATCTCTTTGCGTTGCATGGAACACGTATGTACCGTGGACACGGCCTGTCGTCATTAGACCTACAAACGGTGAGCTACCCATTGCACACCGTCCACAGACCCGCATAATGATAGCTCTTGTTCTACGTTTGAGCTACAAACGTACTACTGTACTCAATACCTTTATTTGCTTTACCATAATGTTTACTTTGGTGGTAGTTTTTATAATATTATGTTCATTGTAGACCCTGTAGGGTACAGCAAAATGGTAGAGTATTTACTTTTTCTCTCGTCAATATAAATTCAATATTGTGATTTCATATTAACATGTTAGTGCCTATGATTTTTCTTGCATCAGGATACTGCACTTTACCATTATTGCAGAGAATTAGATGAGTGAGTTCTTACTTTTGTCTGTTGCTGACTGTACGTCTAAGCTATTCGCAGTCGGATCGTGAATAAGGCTCTTTAAAATAAATCGTTTTCACAGAGTAAAAGCCTAGAGACGTCACAGGTCTAGGAACTACAATACTTAGTTAGTTAGTTTTTTAAATATGCAATTACGCTGCATAAATAGTATTATTTATTGCTTATCTATCAGCTCAGTTAACGTAAATTACAATACCAATTTAAAAACAATGGAATTAATTTTTGATTTATGGTCATAGAATGCAAAATGAGGTAATAAAAAGATTTATAACAATAAATTGAGTGCGCAGTGTGCGTGCAGTCTCTGTTCTCTTACACTCATAGGCCGTAATAAATATAATACAGTTGAAAAAAGAAGAACATATAAGTCTAAATTAGTTTGCCAAAAGAACAATATTTTATTCAGTAAAATGCTTACTATGAATGTAATAGGAATAAGAAAAGATACACAGAGGTGCAAACAACAGTATGGTGTTTTGTTAAAAAGTTGTGAATTATATGGAGTAGGTAAACTTTAGTGATTTAAAATGGTTTTTTCCTAATTTATTTATGAACGCGACTGAAAGGCTTTGTGTCCATGGTCATGAAAAAAGATTATTAAAAAAAAGAACTCAGCTGTCTAGCTGTCTGTGTCAAATTTGACGTGTATTCCGAACGAAAAAATAAAACTGCGATTTAGATCTTCGCTTGCTTCCCTTGATGGGATTCAGGGACTTTTATTTGTAAAAAGATCAATTTATTTGGCCTGAAAATGGCAACTGCTGCTCTCTCAGGCCATTTCGTCACTAAAATAAAGCGTAAGTTTTCATGAATCTTACGGACTTACTCTATTGGCAGAATAAACTCTTACATAATTTGTGTAATAAACTCGAAGTGCTATATATTTCATAATAAAGACATGTCTTATCAGCCCTTTACTATTATAGTAGAGGATGACATTGAAAAAAACTTAATTATTTAAAATTTCAGCGGCGACAGGTTCACTGAGCATTGTTTACATCAAATCGGCCTCATATAGTTCGGAAGGCAATGCACCTAACCTAGCCTCTTACAAGCGGGGCACTGGTGGCCGGGCCAGCTTTAATGGCATGGTAGCAACAGTGTTTGGATGCACTGGTTTTGTGGGACGCTATGTATGCAATAAACTGGGGAAGTATGGAGCTCAGGTAAGCTGCTATATTTTGTTTGATTAGACTAACATCAGTTATACAAAAAAAAACAATTTACAAATGAATGAAAACAATATATACTTCTTTTCCATGTTTAAAGTCAAACAAACACAATTACGAATATTTGTATGTATATGTTGTTTGTCCTTTCACACTCAAAACGGCGTAATAACGGTATCAGATATGGTTTTTTTATCATGTTGTTTATACTCTGGATTAAAACATAGGCTACTTTTTATCCAGGAAAAATTCAGTGTTCAGGACATTACCTTCTTCAACAATGATCTTTAAAACACAACATCTGCTGATGAATAGAAAGACCTCTCTTTAATTACCCAATGCACTGCTCTAAGTAAGTTCCAAGTAACTTAGATATAGAGGGTGCATAACTAAGGAAGACAGATAATGCAACTCATAGATGACCTAACTAAAAGAATAAATCACTATTATGAATAGAAAGCTAGACATATCTTTACATACTACAGCATAATGCAGAAACAAAATGGACACCAAAATAAATAAGATAAAAGCAAACTTAAAATCTATGCAAAATGAATTAGAAACTGTTATTCTTGAAAATGTAGAGGAAAAAATAACAAATTGCTCAACTGCAACTATCTCAGGAAGTTGAAATATTAAAACAGATGTGCTGAAGTCCATGAACACCTTTATGTCAGTCAGCCATACAGGAACATAGTGTATTTCAGATTTATTAGCCAAAACATTACAGGAACTATGCACTTATGCGAGGCGAGGCTAGTTCTGTAATATTGCTGTAAACTAGTGTTGTATTTCTATGGTGTAATTACCCTATTATAATGGTTATTGTATGATTTCAGATGATCTTGCCCTACAGAGGTGATTTCTATGATGCCCAGAGATTGAAAGTGGCTGGAGACTTGGGTCAGGTGTTGTTCACATCATATGATGTCCGTGACGAAGAGTCCATTGCGAAAGCTGTCCAGTACTCCAATGTTGTCATCAATTTACTAGGACGTGACTATGAAACCAAGAACTTCAAGTATAAGGACATACATGTGGATGCCCCTAGACGCATTGCAAGGTATATAATGCTGAATATACATAAAAATAACATACACAAATGTAGATCACTCCGTTACTGTCATCTTCATTATCCTGCTTGTTTATGTGGAGAGTGTTTCAATTCGTAATTTATAAGTTTAGATTTGAGCAACTGATCAATCTCCTTCTGGTGTCCAATTTATGAAAGACTCTGTGCCATTCGGTCTCACACCCAATCGGTTCTTAAAGGGTTCTATATAGTGCGATGTTATAATATACCCTACTGCCTTCTTTGATAAATTCCGCCCATTGTTTTTTTTTTTATTCTTGGGTCAACTCACACACGGCTATCTGATCCCAAGCTAAGCAGAGCTTGTGTTATGGTAACCAGACAACTGATATACACACTTATATAATTTATGAATACATACATATTATAGATAAATCACACCCAGACACAGAACAAACAATCATGCTCATCACACAAAGTTTGTCCTGGGTGGGAATCGAACCCACGACCTCCGGCTCAGCAGTCAGGGCCACTAACCACTAGACCACCAGGCCCGACAGATTTATCCAACACCAAAATAGTTATTCAATATGAAACAGTAGCACCTAAGTTGCGCACATTAAACCAAACAAGATCAGTTATAAGATCAGTATAGATTTATTATCAACAACAACAAGATATGATATAATCTGCAAATAGTAGTTGTTTTCATCATAAGACTAATTTTATTAACATAACAACACCTGTTAAACCATAGGGATAGGCACAGGTGTACCTATTAGAACACCCACATTTCGCCAGTAATGTTTAAATCCCATGTAATAAAAAGCAGAACCTATTCCCAGCAACCAGACACAAATCCAAACTCTATGGCTGATAATGAGAAATTCCTGATGGAAATCAAATATCACTGCCCAACGGTTACATATTATGTAACAAAGTTCTTGTAAACAAAGTACTATCTATTTTATTTTAATGTGGGAATCATCATAATTAAGATATTTTTAAGTTTCTTACTTTAGTATTGATGAGCAGTTGAGGATGCTCCTTTAACAGTTTTGCTGCCCAGAATTCAGCGTATGAGATTATTTTGAACTCACACTGAGTTCTAAGCTGAGTTCTGGGCAGCGAAATTTTTAATCAGTTCATAAACCACAATATTATGATTACTATAGGATTTCACGTGAGATGGGCGTAGACAGATTCATCCACGTGTCTTACTTGAACCAATCTCCAACACCTGAACCCTTGGTTTTGAAGAAACCATCGAACTACAAGATCAGCAAATACTGGGGAGAGTGTGCCGTTAGAGAAGAGTTCCCCACAGCTACCATCATACGTGCCTCGGACATCTATGGTAGTGAAGATCGATTTTTGAGGTACTTGCATTTAATATGACTTAAGACTTGATAGTCGGAAAGATTTTTATATCAGGCGTGGCGCTGCCTAACTTACGCCATTTTATTTTCAAAATAGCATCCAGTATAACATACCTATATAAATCAATATAAATAATTTTTGCATCAGACTCAATTAATCTTCTAAAACATATTTTTTTAGATATATTTGTTAACAAAGTAAGAATCTATTTACTATGGCATAATCAGTACTGTACTGCTTATATTTTGCTTTATTGGCCTCTTGTAAGACCGTACAAGCAATAGCTGATTTTAATACGAACAAGTATTGTATAAGACAAAATTTTCTAAAGGGTCAGTCACATTTACGAAAGCTTTCAAAATTATGCTTAAATAATTATGGCAATGAACAACTTTGATGTCTTGTAACTTGAAAACGTGACGTTTTAGAAAATTTGATCTTAAACAAAACTTGTCTGTATTGGTGCCAGCTAATGAATAATACAGACAAAATAGGGGGCGGTACTTTGAGAAAAAAAAATGGCGTAAGCTAGGCACGTAAATAATAAAAATTCAAAATTACTTTAAATAAAGTATTAAAAGCGTCATTTTAGTATCTCTGTGATTAATGTAATATAGGTTTTATTTTCGTTGAATACAGTCAATAAAAAAATCTTTTTTATTAAATACAGGTCCTTTGCTTCATATGCACGTATCAATGGGCAATACATGCCATTGTGGAGGAATGGGGAAGCCACAGTCAAGGCGCCTGTTTTTGTGTCGGACGTCGCTCAAGGGATTATCAATGCTATCCGCGATTGTGATACTAAGTGTCAAATTTACCAGGCCTACGGGTAAGCTAATTATTATTACTAAATTTTAATTGTATAAAACTTATACATTATGAAACCTAACTATTTTATTTACGCATCGTCCTATAGAACAGATTGTATTAAAAAAATAAAACCGACTACGAAAAAAAAAGTGGAAAATAACTTTACTTCTTTTTGCCACCGTTTTTTCAGCATTTTTTGTTATGGTATAATGATAGATCACATAATTTTTATCGAGTACAAGCTGTGCCCACAGGTTTCACCCGCTGCTCACTTAGGGGTATGAAAAATAGATGATGGACGATTCTCAGACCTACCCTATGGGTTCCGTAACTCCACATAATATATAAGAATACTAGCTTTTGCCCGCGGTTCCGCTCACGTTATATTCGGGGTAACACAGTTCACCTTGCGCCTTATTGATTTGTAATAGCAACGCTAAGTTTTCCCTTTTTTTCCCCTCTTTCTTCCTCAAATCCTACTTTTTTTTTTTAAAAAAAAGTTAGCCTATGTTCGTCTCCTGGTTCCCAGCTATCTCTGTACCAAAATTCATCAAAATCGGTTTAGCCATTAAAGCGTGAAGAGGTAACAAACAAACAAACTCACTTTCGCTTTTATAATATTAGTAAGGATTTTTAACGCTCAATTCATACTATATTCATGAAAAAGTTATTGCTATTTTGACGAAAATGTCCCACATTATCTAAAAAATTAATGGTAAAACCTTATTCAAACCAATTTTAGTTGAAAGGTTTTTGTTTATATTCCACAAACCTATGTTTTTTTTTAGAATGTTTCTCCTCTTTCTTTAAAAATAAGGGTGGGTCACCATTTTTATGTCTTACTAGCTTTAGCCCGCGACTTCGCTCTCGTTAAATTCTGGGTAATACAGTTCCCCTATTTGCAGTTACCTGCTACCTGATGTTTTTGCCCTTGCGCCTTATTGTTTGTAATAGCAAAGCTAGGTTTTCCTTTTTGTTCCCTATTTCTCCTTCATTTCTCACATAAAAAAAAATTGCCTATATCCAGGGTCTCAACTATCTCTGTACCAAAATTTATCAAAATCGGTTTAGCCATTTAGGCTTAAAGATGTAACAAACAAACAAACTCACTTTCACTTTTATAATATTGGTAAGGATAAACTAATATCGCACCAACCATTTTCTTAAGTAACGTCGATTACGTCGATATCATTTATCCATGATACACCCTTTTTCAACCCTCACAAAATTATAATTTTACATCATTTTTTGGTTCCGGTTTATACATGACACCTACAGTCTTACTTTCAACTGTGTGGTATCAATAGTCGCGGAGTAAACCGGCTGTGACATACGGATAGACAGACATAACCTTAAAAAGTAATTTTCATAATTTTTGGGTCAGTGGTCACAATAAATTGTATTATTAGAGATAAATTGTAATTTACACACATAAACTCACGCCTTTTTCTCATGGGGTCATCAGAAATACAAAACGCCAGGCGCGTAGTTCTCGTAACCGGCGGCGGCGTGAATGTGTGACCACATGTGTGAATGTAGACGAAGCAAAAGAAGTATGTGTATGTATTGTAAGATATGCGCTATATTACTACAATAAAAGCACATTGAATACTTAAAGATTATATTTGAAAGATACATCTCACACTTCCTACGCCATCCTCTAGTCTTTTTTTTTCTTTAATTCTTTTTTTTAAATGACCTGAGTATTGGGATGGAACGTCATGGCCAACCAGCCAGCATTCGGCTTCGGTTAAGTCATAAAACCTCTTACAGTATCGTTGCTGGTGGCTTTTGCCTAGTATTATTCTAACTGAAATTATTACTCTTTTGTTTAGACCCAGAAGATACCTACTAGGTGACTTGGTCGACTGGTTCTACGGGCTGATGCGCAAAGACGCAGAATGGGGCTACCAGCGCTACGACATGAAATATGACAAGATTTTCTTCCCTCTTAAGGTAGCCGCAGTCGGCTTGATTTCACCAGCTTACCCATTGGGGGGCTTGCACTGGGAATCTATTGAGAAGGTAATATTTATTTTATATTCAACGCTATATTTATGTATTTATATACACAATACAGCCACAGAAAGAAAACGGATTTGCACGTACTTAAGTAAAATAAGAGACTTAGAGGTATGAAGAACAGGGTGTAAAGTTCTCCATCCTCTATAGAAAAGGAAGGATCCTCCAACGAGACAGGTGTCGTATCTGTTGGGCCACTGCCCGACAGTTGCTTGTCGGGTGCTCAAATATATGCTAACTTCGCGTACAACTTTGCTTGGGCGATATAGAAATCTTGCCGTTAGTTCTTTAGATGGCGCTGTGGTAGTTTTTGCCTCTTCATATTTGTGTCGCTACAAGACAATAAAAATTTATGTCTAAAATGACACCATTATACAGAGTCTATCTATTCGGATGACGATGGATTGAGTTGCTTTATTCATGCGCTGAATAGTAGTAAAAGACGTATGTGTGATTGGTAAAAAAAAAAAAAAAAATATGTTTATTCTAAGGGCCTACTTCAAAAAAAAACGGCTAAGACCAGGACAAAC
This sequence comes from Ochropleura leucogaster, assembly GCA_958449745.1. Taxonomy (NCBI): domain Eukaryota; kingdom Metazoa; phylum Arthropoda; class Insecta; order Lepidoptera; family Noctuidae; genus Ochropleura; species Ochropleura leucogaster. The sequence continues at coordinate 8,404,433 of OY288206.1, forward strand.
TCACGTACCGAGGGTTCCGCATAAACTTGCGATATAAACGGCCATATTTTCCGACTGCGTAGACTTAGAGGGTTGATTTTCACAAAGGGACTACATACTTACGATAAAAAACCCAAAAAATCACAAAGATGCAAACCATAGACTGTAGTTTACGCTGCAGTTTTACAGAACTTTTGGGTGCACACGACACAATTGCTCTCTTCGTTAGTTATATAAAAAAACTAAAACGAGTGATGTGCCGTAAGACGGTATGATATCGAATTCCTTACATCATATATTAGAACTTGTATAATGCAGAAGTGGTTGTTTAAGTATTTAGTTTTCTTAATCAATTAATACTTTCCGCTTTATTTACAGGAAGCTACATCAGACATTATAGACGATAGCCTTCCAACATTGGAAGACCTCGGAGTAAAGCTAACGTTCATGGAAGATCAAGTACCTTGGGAACTGAAGCCATACCGTGCTCACCAGTACTACTTTGCTAAGATAGGAGAGTTCCCCACACCACCAAATCCTAAAATTTATATGTAATACCGAAGTTATAAAAAAAATCATGTAACATTCAGTAATAGTTAATTTTTATTACCAGCCGCAACTGAAGAATAACAGGAGACTTGTAGATTTTGAATAAATTATTTTCTGTTTCTTTTGGCGTTTCATTGAGTCCGAGAAGATAAAAATGCTTTTGAGCTAGTAGGGTTTATCCACCGAAGCTGCAGAGATGCATACTGCCTAGATCATAGCTGAGACGTGTGAACGTTTCACTCAAATAAATGATGGGAAATCTCTCCTCTTTTCTCAACCGTTTCTACTAAGTGAAGACAGATGTAATGTGAGTATAAATATCAGTTTAGAAATTCTATTAGTGGTTTAAAACACATCTTTCCTCTCGTATCGTATAGAACGAGCTAACTCAAAAATAGCGATACTCGCAACTTGAGTAGATCTGAGTTATATGAACTCGGAAACATAGTTGTAGGCAGGGAATTCCATTTCTTCGGTTTTTGCAAAAGGATGCTGCAAAGCGCTTCGTGCGAACGTGCGGAATATCGACATGTAATTGATATGGTATAGGTGATAAACCGCAGTACGCCATCAATGTCTACTTGGATCGTCCGTTCGCTCAGGGTGATATCTAAAAACAAAAGTCAGAGAGAATGTCGTATGCCGAATGTTTTCTCAACATACTTGAGTGCCATACCCTGTCGAAAGCCTTTGGAACCTGACAACATAGGTACCATATGCAAAGATACAGGTGATCAGATCCAAAAAGTAGAATAGGTACATGCATAAACAAGTGCGATATCAGTTCAATGGTTTAGGCGTTAAAAGATAACAAAACTAACATACTATCGCATTTATAATTATAGTTAGGAAATAGGATTAGGTACAAACAAGTATGATGAAGATGAACCTGGGAAACAAGCCCTAACTATAATGCTGTGCAATTACCACAACATTACAGTTTGCATTAAGCGGTTCCCAATAGGCGGTTAGGTATCAGTTACCATACATTCCTGAACATATTGTTTATTCAAAATGGCTCTCCAGCTATATAATACAGCATTAACATAAAAAAATACGAATTTCATTATTCTAGGTCAACGGCAAGTACCTACCCTATAGATGTTGATATTTTTGCGAAATGTGACTTAAACGGCCATATCTTTTCACTTCCTAGACTTGCGTGGTTAATTTCTTCACGGGTCGTACCTTTGAACGCCAGAGCATAAACTAATTTTACGTACCTAAGTACATTTTTTTCCAGGGCATTTTTTTTTTTTTTTTTTGCTTGCTTGTCCCATAGCGCTCAAAAGGACCAACCTATACCTACCTTGTCGCACCTCTGCATTAGATTATCTTTGTCATTCCCTTTAGGGAATCCAGGAATGATTGTGTATAGTTTTCATAATAGAAACAACTTTCCTAAAACCCCTTTTTGTTCCATTACTCGTCATCTCATCGACCAGTTCCATTCTTGCCATATCCGACCGTCCTTCACATCATCATTTCATTGGTCTTTCTCTACTCTTATTTTCCGCATTCGCCCACATTCTTGCCCAAAACTTTCCGCATTACACGCCCATATCAAGCCAACCGATTATCTACCACCACACACATTTCAGTCACTGGCCCCACTTGCTGAATTCCTAGGTAGGTACTCATTCCTTTCACATATCACACCAAACCTTAGCATTCTCAGCTCACCTTTCGTGGCCCAACATTCCGATTCGAACAAGACAGGTCTATTGTATTGTATAACGGGCTGGTGTCCGCAACTCCACGTCTGAGGCGCGTCTAACCCCATCACACTAATATTATAACGGCCAAAGTTGGTCTGTTATATTGTTGCTCCTTCACACTGGTGGTTTATTGGATTTGTTTTTTTTTTTAAATGTTGCCCCACACTAGGATTTCTCCTGAATCGTGGGTGCGTTTACAAACATTTAAATAAACATACACAAACAGCCAGACCCGGAACAACTATCTGTATATTTGTTCCGTGAGGGGATCGAACCCGCGACACGTAGCGCAGCAGTCGATCGTTCAATCACTGCACCAACCGTGTCGTCAAATGGCTTTATGATGGAATTTGGTTTTAAGATTGCTTAGGAATTGTAAATATGGGTTTTCACTGCAGGTTGCATCTATAATATATATTATAAGTATAATTGTTTTAAATGCAAGGGGAAGCGGGCATCGCAGATTGTTCCTGTGACATCCATAATGTGTCAATTCTGTGCTTGACACTACGAACATGTCGCCATCGTACGAGATACCGAAAGTCGGAAAGAATTGAATAAAAACACACTTAGATTAGATGTTTTTTTATTAAACTTAATTAAGGTGCAGGCCTGCCTCGTCCAAATCCTCCTCTCTGAAATCAACAGAAAAATATCAAATTAATATATATTTCCATTTTATTTTTCTCAGTTTTTGCTCGCTTTTTCAGTAAATGAAACTGAACCAGCATTATTATCTGATATTAACTTGGTTTTATAAAGACATACATTGCTATTATTAGGTAGGTAGTTTATCTTGTACAGATTAGAAAAAAATGGCAAATAACTTAGTTAATGAATTATTTAAGTTAATAAAGGACTTCTTATAACATAGTCAGGATCAACATGAGAATTCATACAGATTGATTATGCCCGCTCTCAGACAGTGGTGCAAAACTGTTAGCTGTACACTACATTGTCAATGTATCAAAATGCCACTTGCTTCCATCAATATTAACTTAGACCATAATAACACTTACGAATTCAACATCAGCAGAACCAGGGCCAACATCAGCTTTCTTATCATGAGCTGCTGGCGTCGTGGGTGCACGGCGGTACGCAGAGCGGTCCTCTGCAGAGCGGGCGGGCGCATCGGGACGGCCGACGGCACCCCGGCGAACTGTCTCGGCGCGCACGGAGCGCTTGAGAGTCGCGGGCACGATTTCAGGTGGCAGATGCAAGAAGATCCTCAGGTACTCAATACCCTCGTTGGTAAGGTACCTAACAATAGGAATTAGTATGTAATCATTTGAACGGAACTTCTACATAGATCCAATTTAGGAAATGAGAAGGGACACAATTAAATAGCGTTCCTTCTCGCTGATTAAACTACGATGAATAACCCAAACAATCCATAGGGTTTAGTAAACAATAACTGAAACTTAAAGTTGGCACGTACCAATAGAAATGCCTCCAGGCAAACTGTTCCTTAACGTATCCTCTGGATTTGAGAGACTGCATAGCCTTAATTACTTGGAGGTTAGGAATCTTCTCCAGGTCAGGGTGCTTGGGAGCATGATAGTCTTTCTTAGCCACCATAACTCCCTCTTTGAAGAGGTATTCGTAAATCGACACACGATTCTGTTTAGGCATCAACATCTTGAAGCACTACCTAAAAACAAGACACACAATATAAGCACTTAGGTTATCTCAATTTTGTTCTGCCACTTTCTAGACACATGACCAAAATAAGTATACCACGCAATATAGCAACAAGTCTATAATTTAAATTTGGCAATAAAACCCCACGAATTCTTTAGATTACATTAATAAAATCAGATTTCTAAGTCTGACAGTACCTTCCGCCTATTTTGACAAAAGAAAAGGAATAGCCATGTTAAGTTTGACAGTTGACATTATTATATCGTTCCAATTCCAAGTCCCTTGCAAAAATAAGTAACTAAACATGTCATTTAGTCGATTCCGTTCTTAAAGTATTCTCTACGTGTGTACCTGGCATTACACTATTTATTTTTCAACAACGATAGTATCAGCCTGTACTCTTGGATTTTGAAGCATTCTTCACTGTCAATTCTACAATTTCAGTGCCAAAGAATAAAATACATATTCAAACGAGTTTGAAAAATTTATTGTTTATAATTTACCTTTGAAATAACGAGGATACTTAACATGGCAAATATTTTAATACGAAGTGTTGTCTTTACAAACGTAAAGAGAATGAATCTCCGTTTTATGGCTACTAGAAGAGAAGATGTTTGTACACATACGGGTCAGAGATGGGAAAGCGATGACTACAGAATGGTGCGTTTCTTGAACACCCCAAAAATAGTCAACCCAAACTGGCCAATTAAATTGATTAAGTGCGTACCCGCAAAAGAAGTTATAGGCAGAAAGACATGGTGTGACGGTGGTCTAGGGGCTGAGGGTCATCCTCGAGTTTATATTAATATGGACGCACCAGGTCCACAATACTGCAGTTATTGCAGTCAGAGTTTCATCAGAGTGGAACAACATGAGCCGGTTCAACTAGGAAACGCTAGTACTTGCTGTTAGTACAAGTGAAATTTGTTCCCGAAACCATTAAATATAATCTTTATTGGTGTATCTATTTTATTTAACTTCTGATTTATTAATTTAGGGCGTGAACATTCATATCATCACGGTACGGTGCCGACATCTTGCTACTCTTCTAACTTCAAATTATGTGTGTCCTTAAAGCCCTTAAACGACGAACACTAATGACATAAAGGGCGCCTCTTTTGCCGCCAACGCCTCATTATCCCTTCAGTTGCGTTCAAATGCAAATCAATATCTAATGATTCTTTTTATGCATATTCAGTAGTCTTAGAATCGGCTTCTATCATCTTTCAAACCCCTAAGTGATAAGGGTGGTAAGCAGCGGGTGAAAACGCCGGACACAGCTAGGTTTTATATATAACTAGCTTTTGCCCGCAGCTTCGCTTGCGTTAAATTCGGGGTAACACAGTTCCCCTTGCGCCTTATTGATTTGTAATAGCAACACTAAGTTTTCCCCTTTCTTCCCTCTTTCTCCCTCACAACCCACTTTAAAAAAAAGTGTGTGTGTCAGCTCCGACGCACGACTGGAGTTTACTCCTTAAGTACGAGTATCTAACCATACGCAAACAGAGTTAATTCAACTGAAAAAAGATTAATATCGTATGAAAGGGTAAATTCACAAATTAATGAAAAAAATAGCAATATAAATACATCGACACTGATAGAAACAAACAAGCCCAATAACATATAGTATATAGGTATAGTCGCCTACACAGCATACCATATGTACGTCTTAATACACTCACAGCCAAATTACAAAAACTTGAGGTTCTCTGCGGCTGCAGAGAACCTCAAGCGGTGTAAATATAGTAACCTTATTGGGAACTATATTTTCGAGCCGTTTGGGGTTGAAACTCTGGGACCGTGGAGTCCTTATGCTCACAGCCTTTATAAGGAAATTTCAAAACGTTTGGTTGACACTTCCCGTGACCCAAGGGCTGGCTTTTACTTTTGCCAGAGGCTTAGCATTGCCATATTTATACAACCTGGCAACGCGGCCAGTCTCTTGAGGACATTGCGAAGTGACAGCCTTGAGGACGAATTTTTTTGACGCTTTTTTTTATTTATTTATAAGTTTAGTTTAATAATTATAGTTTAATTTAGTTATCAAATTAATTTAACATAATATATTTTTCACTTTTTAGAAAAAGAAAAAAACATGTATGTTGAAATGTCAATTGTCAACTGTCACTTTTGACAGCTTGACAGTCACGCTCGCCGCAGGTTGGCAATTTGGCATCTTTCATTCAATCGGCAAGCATTGCTAGAAGAGATAACCGCCGATAAATAAATACCTATCATTAAATTTTAACTCCTGACCTGTTTACATAACGTTGTGCTGTAAAATAAGTTCAAGCAACATAGAATAAAGGTATTTAGGTTAAAATGGATTTTCAAAATCGCCCTGGTGGCAAAACTGGCGGTGGAGGAGTGGCGTCATGGTCCGAAAGCAATCGAGACCGACGCGAAAGACTACGCCAGCTCGCGTTGGAAACCATTGATTTGAATAAAGATCCCTATTTTATGAAAAATCATTTAGGTTAGTATCCCATTTTAAGCATTAAGTTTCGCATCTATTTCTTCTGTTTGATGCTTTTGCTTTAACTACTAAAAGTTATATTTTGAGGTTCTAAATCAATCTTTTATTACAGGATCATATGAATGCAAGCTATGTTTAACTCTACACAATAATGAGGGAAGTTATCTAGCCCACACTCAAGGTAAAAAGCATCAGGCCAACTTAGCTCGTAGAGCAGCTAAGGAAGCAAAAGAAGCACCTCAACAATTAGCTCCTGAAAAGCCAAGAATTGAACCTAAGAAGTTTGTAAAGATTGGACGTCCAGGTTACCGAGTTACAAAGCAAAAAGATCCTGAAAATGGCCAACAAAGTTTATTATTCCAAGTGGATTATCCAGGTAAATAAAACTTTTTAAGGGCACTGCTGTATACTTTTAACTGCCAGTTTAGAAGCTGACATTTTTTACATTTAGATCTCTTCATGTAAAACGCATTACACTACATTTTACTTTGAGAAACCAGAACCATAGTTTTGGAGAAAAACAATCTTTTAGTTTCTGAAATGTCAACTTATTTTCATAATCTAATCATGGTTTTACACAGATAGTGTACAAATTTTACTCCAATGCCATTCCCTTTTGTGCTTGGTTAAAGAGATAGCAGATGGAGTCTTTGTCCACTGAGATCGTATCTCAGTGCATCTCCACATTGGTTCAATATCTCATTGTTGTGCAAAGTCTTAGTATTAGAAGCCTCACACCTTCAGACTTCCGTGGCAAAACATACAGTCTCATACCAATGATCATGGGTGATAAATCCAAAATGCAGCCAGCAGCATGTTGAACCACTTCCTACCCAGGGCGTGAAGATACCTTTTGAGGTTGCCAGAAGAACACATCAAACTATCAGGACCCAATATTACCCATACTATTAATCACATTTTTCATACTCTTCTGTAATATAAATAAATAGAGGAAATGAGTATGTATATTCTATGGTTCAACAGTAGGCCCAAGTTTACAAATCATTTTGGCCAAATGTATCATCTTATTAAAACATTATTTGTTCTAGAAATTGCTGAAGGTGTGCAGCCAAGGCACCGCTTCATGTCAGCATATGAACAAAAGATTGAGCCTCCAGATCGTAGATGGCAATACTTGCTATTTGCGGCAGAGCCATATGAGACAATTGCATTCAAAGTGCCAAGCAGAGAAGTGGAGAAACATGATTCGAAGTTTTGGACACATTGGAATAAAGATACAAAGCAGTTTTTCCTGCAGTTTGCATTCAAAATGGAGCCATTACGCATGCCTCCACCTCCTCCTAAGATGTGGGAGAACCATGGAATGCGCCTGCCTCCTCCACCTGGTGCTCCACTCATGGGAGTACCCCCACCCCCTCCCTTACTACCTGTACCACCACCACCACCTTCTATGTAACATGTGTGATTTCATTGAAATAAGAATTCAAAAAATATTTTATATGAACAAATGTGTTTATTTGGTTTCCTCAACCTTACCTTTTGGTTTCACCTTGTAAGGGTTGAACTACATCTGACAGTACGGAATCGTATTTTCCAATTATTCTCCTACACTTTTCTGACATTCAGAATTGACATTTGTTGGAACGAAAACACAATGTAGAAGTGCGAATCTGTTCTGAGTTACTATAGTTCAATCCTAACTCAATAGAATAAAGAAACTTATTGTTACCTAGTTTAGTCTGGAATCAATGTCAAAATATTTTTTTCTCAATTAGCGTGCGCGACTTTGTACACACTAGTAAGAATTCATGCATGAACTACTAAGATAAAATATTCCATCCCAGAACTGGTCTATTCGTTTGCCGAATTTCATCATAATCTGCCTAGCTTTTTACCAACCATGTAAGGGTTGGTTAATATAACGGATCACCCATCCACTGACCAACCTAGGCAGCCGTGGCCCGAGCGGCAGTTTTTATTTGGCCACGAGGTCTGTTCAGCTGACGCGGTATAGGAAAGATAAAAAATACATTTATTAGCTGTGCCCAGCAGCTTCACACGATATATACCTAGCGGGTCAGTCAGTCAGACGTTAGTGTGCGATGAGCGAGATGTTACGGTTTACAACAATTTTCGCTTTTCGTTATGATATGAAACCTATAACGGACGACGAAGTAAGATGGGATGGCGCAAGAGTATCGAAACATTTTGTGCCCTTCACTATTCACCGCCCACGGCCCCACGGAAACAAAAGAAATGCTAACCGGCCTCTTGCCATTGTCGTGACAACTGGAACCCCAACGGTGATATTAGGTAGTGCGTGAAACGTAAGACCCGGCTCCTACTTTCTCACCACACCACCACCAACAGGCACGCTCAGCAGTAGTAGCAGAGTTGTTCATTCATTATTCTAAACTACTCTGCAGAGCGGCTCATCCCACTGACTCTAGGAAAATGGTACTTTTTTTTATTAAATATTATGTTGAATTTATGTCTACCTTATCCATTTCAGTGTCTCACGCCCAATGGGTGGGGCACCCCCTCTTTGAAAATCCCTCTTTTAGTTGGTGGCCTTTGTCGGAACTAACATTGCCATCTACTTTTTTTACCGTAATACACAGATTATGCAAATAGACCATTCCTTTATCATAATTTTTACATTACTGGCGCACGTAAAATGGAACGTGTTATAACGGTCAACGGCTGATCGGCGCAGGGGTGCATTGTTTGTAAATAATAATAATAATTTACGCGCGCATTCAGTGATCCTACTATCGTACGGTGGTTCGTTATTTTATTTCATTTTGAGAGTGAACGTTGGCGGTTATTTACTTGAGAATTTTTGTACGGGTATTCATGACGTAAAGTTCACTAAAAAAATCGTTATTTTCAAATTATTATTTTACCATGTTTTCCAAGGCGAAGCGCTTTGAACCACTCGGTAAGTTTGTTAGTTTTAAGTGAGAGAGAACTAGATTTTTACCGGTACCTATGTATCGTTAGTAACAATTGACTTGAAAATTGACCAATATTTTATTGTTTACGAATATTATAGAACGTTACCTCGAAGCCTGCAAATTCTGTTGTAAGTGAGTTTTTTCTAAACAGCAAGTATTTAGTTAGCTTGCTTATAGCGGATAGCGATCTTGCCTAGCAATCAGTTCAGTATAGTTCTTCAATTATTAGTTTCAAAACCACCTAGGTAACCACATATACTTAGGTACTTACCTGAAATGGATAGAAAGCCTGTATACATTGAGTAGTAGTTAGATACTGTAAGCCGAACGGCCTTTGCGATTCGATTTCGCCAGCGTTTGTATTCCATAGCAGTGAGAATAGATTTTGTAGTTGAATGGCGTGCGGAACACGTCCCTTCTCAATTTTATTGATCATGATTTTTTAAGACAATCTCTAGTTATCAATAAAGATAAATTATCAACAAGCCCTAAAACTATAACAATTCGTTTTCAGCTCCCGGCTCCTCTAAAAAAGGTCAAAGTAAGGCAAACCAACCAGAAAATGATAAACAAAAGCCAATTATTAAAACCTCCACTACAGTGGCCAAGCCTAAACCATTTGTTATCCCAGCATCTTCTAGGACCAACACTGATGTGCAGTCTCAATGCAGCTCGGTACCCAGTGTCAGGTCATTTGCTACGGTAAGTGTATTCATTTACTAACTGCACTGTATAGCACATTCATACTTTTTTATAAGAGTAATTAGGCTTGAGAATCATTAATATTGACCAATGTGTTAATGGGTACTGACATATTATTTACTATTTATAGGTGAACTGTTTCTATCCATGTCCAATTGCATCTTTTTTAACATCTGCCTATGGTGCCAGATAATATTCTAACAACAACTATTTCTGTGAAATTGAGTTGTCTGTTGAAGCTGTTGTTTTGGTGCATAATGCTGATATAATGCCATTGATGATAACCTGCCAGTATTCTCATATTATATTCAGGCATAAAACAAGGTATTCCAATACACTTTTGTCCTTTATTTACAGCCCAAGCTTTTAAAACCTGCATCCACCATCAAACCTCCTGCTAGTCTAAAGAAGAAAAATGAGCAAAAATGCCCTAAAGTTAAGAATGAATCTACAACTGAATTAATTAAATCTCAGGAAGTGGAAATCAGGTAATAATTGGTATTGATTTGGTCAACTTCATTTATTAATAGTTTACTGAGGTCTAACATTCTACACTTTGTTGAGTTGATTCCTTTGATATTTTATTCTGCAACAAACCTTTTATACTTAATTAATTTTAAAGTAGATTTTAACAAGTAGTCAACTTTAAATTCTCATATTAGTAACTGGTTTTCCATCTAATCTTATTTTGATTTCAGAAATAAAGACCACTCTATTGCTGAGTATACAAAACTAATTGATGAACTCAAGAATAAGATCTCACAGCTGGAAAAACAGGTAAAAGAAGTCACTCAAAATAACTGCAACAAATTGGATAGCCAATTTTCCCAGATCACTTTAGAAGACCTGGAACATCAACAGAAACAAAAAGATACTATTGATCAAACTGAATTAATTAACAATCTGAAGAATAAAATTAGTGAACTTGAGAAACAATGTGAAAAACTAGAACAAGAGGTCACTGACAAACAATTGGAATTGAGATCTGTTGAGGAAGTTATAACTATACGAGATAGCTTATGTCAAGATTTACAACAAAAATTAACAAATGCAGAAACAGATTTAGAAGAGACTCGTCAAAGACTTGAAATGGTAAAAGGTCATCATGCTCTTGCCCTAGAAGCCAATGAGAGCATCCGCCGTGAATACAAAGTAGAATTGGAAACCTTAAAATTAAAATTGGAAGAAGAAAAACAGGGAATCATAAATAAATCAAAATTAGATCAAGAAAATATTAAATCAAACTATAAAACATACATAGAAACAATTAAAAGTCAAATATTCAGAGAAAAATGTGAAACCATTCAGGAACTCCAGCAAGAGTTAGTGAATAAGAATACTGAAATGAAAGCTAAAATGGAGCAGATTGATGAAGCAACACGTGAAAAATTGAGACTGTGTGAAATACAGTTTGAAGAACGCACCAGAGATGTTCATGACCTTTACACTGAACAGCAGAAAAAACTACAGTACCTAGAAGATGACATCAAGGACCTGAAATATAAAATAACTTTGACTGAAGAAGAGAAAATGATTCTTCAAAAAGAAATTAATAATCTACAAATTGAAAATGATACTTTGAACAAAGAAAAATTGACTCTGATAAAAGAAAGGGATGAAATCAAGGAGGAGTCAAAGACTAAGCTGATAGATTTCGAAAACGAAATTAATAAACTTACAGTTCAAGTGGATAAGGCTGTAAAGGATAAGAATAAGTTTGAAACATCTCTGTCTGTAACAAGAGACATTGTTGAAGTACTGACAATGCGCTTGAGGGAATCTGATAATGAACTGGAACATTTGGAAGACAAAGTACAAACACTATTGAGTACCAAAGAAATCTTAGAAAACGAGCTTGAAAATTATAAATCCACTTTAAACAATACTGCCATGGAGTGTAATGAATACAAGGAAGCTTTAGTAAATATCCTGAAATCGAAAGCAGCCTTAGCCAAGGAGCATAACCGCATTATGGAGCACAATGTTTCATTGATAGAAAGCTTACAAAATGTCGAGAAAGAAGCATATCGCGAATTAGGGTCAATCAAGAATGAACTTATAGAAGATGTAGAGATGATAAAGAAGGAGTCTTCTTCACAAATTCAATCACTTCGTGACGAGGTTAGTAGATTAGGTCATGAAATTGTTTTTTCTGTTTTTCTTTACAAACATTAAAACATTGCAATTCGTTTTTCTAAAGGTTGAAAAGAAACGGAAGCTGTGTGAACTAGCTACCGAGCACGCGGGGCAGGCGACCGCTGCAGCTGAGCAGTCGCGAGTGCTTCTTGCCCAAGCTGCTGCCGCGATCGACCGACTTGAAACTGAGAATCAATGCCTTCAACAACAGGTGACAAAACACTTCAATCCTTTGAGATCGAACAAAACGTGACTATGAGCAAAATAACGCTAAAACACTTACTATTTACAGATCCAAGATCAACAGTCTCTGGTAGTCGAGTTATCATTGCTTCGCCAAGAAAACGAGGAGTTGACAATGACAGTGGCAAAGCAGTCTTCAATCATTGATAAGATGAAGAAGGATTCGGAACAATTACAGTATAAACCTAAATCACCTTCTGTCTTACGGAAATCTACTAAAATCGGCAAAGAAAACTTGCAGACCATTATTTCTCCCTTGAGAGAACGCAATCATTGAAACATACATTTCGTAGTATGAGAAAAGCTGGACTTGATATTATTTTGTGACTATTGTTATATTTGATATTGTATGTCGATTGTGTATGTTATATTTGAAAATTAATCATTATAAAACCATGTTAAATGTTTCACTACCAAAAACTATATTTTAGACTTTACTATAATTTAATTGTTTGATTACTTATTTATTTAAAGTTAGCTTCGAAAGTTTTCACCTCTGGTTTATTTTTTCTAAATATTTTATAATAATTCTTCAGATGGTTTAGTTGGCGTTTCTTTACAACTACTGTCGCTGTTTATTGTAGTGTGTAAAATAATAAATTATTTTTCGAAGACTTCTCTTTTTCTTAAAATAACCAACTTCATAAAAATACAAGGTTCTGGATAATTTCTACATAGTAGAGGTATGTTCAGCGAAAATGTTTTACCACGACAGATTTAGATGATACTTTTTAGTTTCGAACCTGTTTTCCTTCATTAGTTGTTTTTCTATATTATATCGGACACATTGATCCTAACTGAGACAACTCCAAAATCGAGATTTTTTATTTACTCATAATTCTATTTGGCTCTAGTAATTATTCGCACAACACAATTGACACACTGTGACATAGTTTATCTAATGATGTATAACTTCAAATACAAACAAAGTACATACCTACCTACGGTTTTTTTTGTCTCATGAAAAATTACAATCTTTGAGCTGTTTAAGTTTAGATGTAGTACGGTATGCGATGTGTGTACAGGGTTCCCATAACCGAAGCTATAGTGAAAAATACTCTGGACTTTCGAGTCCGATTGTGAAGAAAACTAAAACTGCTTCACTGGACTTTAAAAAAATAGTATTTCTAGCCCAAAATCAAACGTCTTGATGTTTAAAAAAAAAACTTCATTTTTTAACATCATACTATACCTAGTAGACCTGCTAGGGGATCAATTTCTAGGAAGTTATGACATACCAATTCCAGCTTTGCCGCTTTATTTATATTGCATACAAGTTGCCCTCTTTGGGGATGTACCTAGGGTACCGTACCATTTCGTATGATGTCACGAACTCACGAGTGTCTGAGATAGCATAGTTACGTTTGGATAATTAATACCCTCGGTTTGAAATCCACGGCCAAGGTATTTACGCGTTTCTCTTGAACAATAATGAATGAAGTTGAAGAATGTGTTTCATGGCTATTGTTCACACGAAAATACATATTCCAAATTAAACTTTAGAAGATTTTCTCATACAAACCTAGTTTGTAACCAAGCTATCGATAAAACAGATTCTATTTGTGGCTTTAAAAATTAAAGTTGTATTTACTGAAGATGCCATCTCTGAATGGGTTTAACTTAGATAGCTCATATCTCGAAAACGTGACTATTTAGAAGACTTTGTCTAATACCTACCTATTTGTATTGATACCAGCAACCAATTAATAAAGAGGATAATGAGGCAAGCCTATATTGTATATTCAATAAATATTTTAGATACCATAATTAAAACTAAAAATAAAAAAATGCGTCAGTCTTACACCAATTTATTTGGATCAATTTACAAAATTACACAAAGTTGTACTTAAACTACAGATAGCGCTAGTGCAATAATAACTTAATTACATAAAGCATTTTGGCAACACAAGAGTATATCGATAGGCATGGAGATTCCTTGCGAACTAGATTCTATTAATAACACATAAATAACTTAAATAATACAGCAATTACAATATTGTAAATTTTCAACATTTCTTTGGATTGATCAGACTTTGTAAAATCACAATAACTTTGAGACAAATATTAGACAACTAAATAAGTACTATTAAAAAAAAAAATTGTTAAAATGATACAAGTCACCCCATAAATGCAAGCGCATTAGCAAAAAACGTTTGAGGGGCCCGACATCAAAAGGGACATTGTTGTCAATGTACTACCTTTTTGTTTGCCCCCTCACTGTAAAACGCATTTATGGCATTCACACAATATAGGGCTGACCCTAATAAAATAGCTACACGGAATAATACAAAATACCTATTAATCAAATACATTTGGCAAGAAAAGGTGGGACTAAATGTGATGTAAGTATACGACTACAGACACTGGCTAAGAATATATTTAGAAAAGCTTATAAGTTTTATTTCACACACGAATTCTAGGGCTATTCTCACGTCAGCTGATAAATGCAATAAATCTTGCCAGATTCCTACTGTTAGGACATTGATCTTGAGATTAAATATTTTTATTACTGGGAAGACCAATGTTTTCACTATACAAATTCTAAACTTGTATTATGAATAAAAAAGTATTTGTCACAATATAACAATTTTGTGTAAGAAATCGAAATTTCATCAGTCTTTTGTAAGTCGTTTATGAAAACCTCAGGATCAATGTGTCTCATTAATTCATATAATATATAAAATACTAGCTGTTTCCCACGGTTTCACCCGCGCTGCTCAGCACCTGTTGGTCGTAGCGTGATGTTATATAGCCTATGTTACTCGGGGATAATGTAGCTTTCCAAAGGTGAAAGAATTTTTGAAATCGGTCCAGTAGTTTCGGAGCCTATTCATTACAAACAAACAAACAAACAAACAAATCTTTCCTCTTTATAATATTAGTATAGATATCCACAGTTCATATAAAAGTAGAAAAAAAATATTTCTAAAAATAAAGGTAACTGAAACAATTTTTACATACTTTACTAATAAACCGGGTAGAAAAGAGACTTTCTGATCAGATGAGATCAATGTTACATCAGTCTCACTTAATTTAACCTTAACTTTAAATTGTTACTTAATCTATGGTGTGAGCTGCTCAATGAAAAATGGGACTATTTTAGGAATGTCAGAAATCTCGATGCTAGGTAGCATTTTATTTATAACAGTTTGCCTTCCAAAAATATGAACAGACAACTTTATAGATTTTAATCTATAAGAGAAATAGTCATTCATCTTCAAGATCATGTGAAATTTTGTACTTTAGGATTTTAATAAAGTGATGATAAATACAGAAGGTATTTAGTTAAAAAAATATTGAGTATTCTACTAATCGGAAATATTTTAATATCTATGAAACACATACACAATACAACAATGACAGTGAGAATTATTTATAATATTACTATCAGTAGAAGTAGGTATAAAATATTGGAGCAAGTATTATGATATCATATTATTTAATAACAAAAATGTTGCAGGGTCATACTATAGCTGCCATTCATATTAGTCAATGTGGGCATACCTCGGTACAATATCTTCCCTAATGAGTAAGTCACAGAGAGGCAGGCCACTAAGAGGAAGCAAATCTTGACCTACTTGAATTAAACCACTTTCTGGACCAGGCAAATGACCATGCCAAACGTAATAATAAAAGAGCTGCTGCATAGCAGCCATGTACCGACGTTGTTCTGGCATTTCAGACTCGAATGTTCCAAGTATGGCTTCTACATCAGCATTTATGCCAGCTATGCCGGATCCGCTAGCCCCGCCACCGGCGCCCGACCCAAGGACTACATACATCGGAACAGCCAGACGCAATCTAGCGAGACTTACCAGAGGACACAATGTACGAATGGATGAAATCAATTCCACCAATCCTTCATAAGTTTTGTTGACATGTGTGAACACTGAAGAAGTCAAATTCTTTTCGCCAATTACGCTATCATTGACGATTTTTTCAACAATATCAGCTGTCCAATCAAGATGTTTTTTCTGTAAGAGATCTGAGTGACTAGAGTGTTGAGTTGTACCAAATACCATTGGTTTAAAAACTTTGTCTTTTCCAGACTTTTTAGCCTCTTTTTGAGTATCCCAACTTTCATAAGCATGGACTCGTAATAACTCCCCATCTAAAACCAGTAATGAATGCTTTGATTCATCACTATGAGGCAGATTCCCCATATAATTTTCCAACCAAATATCTGGAGTTAATATTTCTGTAGTAGAAATTTGTCGTAAACAACTGGCATCAGTACATTTAGTCATTTCCTTGAATCTAGTGTTTAACTTTTGGGATTGTTCTAATGTTTCACCAGGAAATATGACGGAAGGTGATGAAAGCCACACCCGGGAGTATAATTTCTGAGCTGCACCAACAGTAGTTAAAGCAGCAGTCAATGTAGCTCCCGCACGATGACCCAACAAAGTTACTGACTGTGGGTCTCCTCCAAAATGCTTAATATTCAGGTTTACCCATTTCAATGCTACTAATAAATCATTAAGGCCATAGTTGCCGGATGTGTGCGGGTACCTACTCTTTGATAGAATATCAAGGGCTAAAAATCCAAAAGGACCTAATCTAAAATTAGGGCGTACGAAAACGACTTCTTTAGTGCGGGCATAAAGTGCGGAAGGTTGAGCAGGACTTATTCCTCCAGACAAAGTGTTTGCTCCAATCAGAACAACGACAGGTAATGGCGAGTCATATCGCACGTGAGGAGTAACCACATCGAGAGTCAAACAGTCTTCTTCACCAGTAATTGTTGCATTTTCTAGGAATTGCAAGCAGAGAGGGCCCTTCGTTCGTGCATCATAAGTTCCATTCCAGCATGTTGATAGGTGTTGCAAAGGTTGAGAATATGTAAATCTCTTGTTTTCAACTGGGGGTCTTGCATATGGGATACTAAAGAACTTGTAGACTCCTTGATCCAATATACTGAAAAAGAAATTTCCTGTCTAAGAAAAGTTATCATCATAAAACTATAATAAGTTAACACAGATTTTACTAAAGACATACCCTTCAACAGGTCCGCAGCTTGAGAAAGTCGTAATGTAGCGGCCGAGACGCAGAGGGCGTTCGACTGGCGGTCCAGCGTGAGCTCCGATTATAATACCAATAATAACTGCTATCAAGACGAGGATTACGATCCCAACCACCACAATATCATCTGGAATCATCAAAACAACAAAATTTATTTACCTAACTTTTATTATAGAAAATTAACAAAAATAAAATCTATGATGGCAGAATTTCAACAGGATATGTTCTCAAATGTCTTATATTTAAGAAAGAAAAAATATCCTGGTTGGTCATACTATGCTAATATGTTGTGTACAGGACATGAATAGTTGAGTATTCGGCTATGGCATAAAGGTGCCTTTATAATAAACCACACTGTCCTTTGGAGCTTTGAAAAAATCAACTCGTCTTCACAGTTAAAAGATATGCCGTCTATGTTGCAAGTTTGTACTGAACCCTCAGTGCGCGAGTCCGACTCACAAATGTTTGTTTTTATTGTTCTTTGTTAAAATATTTTTGTTTTATTGTTTTGCCCTGTGCAAGTCTAATAATCCGTTAATCTATCTTTTTTTTTTCAAAAAGACTTACCAATAATAAATTTCTTCTGGCGAATCCTTTCTTTCAGTGGAAGTTTAGTGGCCACTTTACCTTCTTCTACCTCCTATGAAAAAATAACATGTCATAAGTTGACAATCACATCAATAAATAAAATAGCTAATATGGCAATGAGAATAATAATAACTATTAAATATTATTGATATCATATAACCAATTGTTAAGTAACGCCATAGGAAATTTAGGGGGATTCTATTGTTAATTGATTAATACTTTTAGTCAAGCCAAGCACCCAGCATATGGGTCGAACAATAATTTGTTCATGTGCTCAAAGCTGCCTCGTGTCGTTATACTTAGTAGTTATAGATGAATTGTGCTAATGCCGTGGACCCCAATCAAATTTATAGGAAGCTAGACAATTTTTAAAAGGTGTGTGGAACATATTTTGGAGAACCCTGAGACTGGCTGTCATGGCGTGTCAAAATAAATAAGTGTACTCGGATCCGGGTGCCTAGGCATAAGGTTTCTGCTGTGTAATCATCGCACAGATGGACTCGAAAGTTGTTATGAATATTTGTCAAACAATTTTGGGGATTCAAGTAAAAAATTGATTATTTGAATTTAGCAGCGAAAAGGAATATAATAATACAATTCTTCTTTCCTGGATGATATGTAGTAAAAGACAATCAAAATGTTATTAACTTCAAACTATGCAAGTTAGACAATGCAACTTTAGCTAATTAAAATTGAAATGTTACAATGGTGGAAATATGTTTTCTGACAGGGAGATCTCTCATCCTTTATAACATTCTAGCTAAGAATAAAATATTAGACACATACAATAGACAGCACAATTTAGCAACCATTAGACTCTTCCATAAGGTTTGAAACATTATCAAATTAAACTAAAATCATCAAATGCTTACAACAGGTTCCAGCTTAACAGTTTCCATGCCATCATTGGGTGTGTCCAACTTGTCATCCAAAGTTTCCATAGATGCAAGAGTAGCATCAGCATTGTTCGGTGCACTGCCACGTTTTTGGAAAACCCTTGGATATTTTATGTTAAATAAACCCTTCTTGCAATCTTTTTCCTCTGTAATCAGATTTTTTTTTATTGCACATATTATTTCTTTTTAAAAGTACTACTTTTAAGTAGACTGGATATAAATTCTGTGGTTTACAACATTAAACTCAATTAACTTACTAGCACATTCCACATGCAATAACTTATAATAACATAGGCATATAGATAGCACAAAATTGTGGTAACCTTTTACCCTAATGCTTACCATTTCATTTAAATATAGATATTACATCCATCAAGGTGATTGTATTACTCACCATTGTCATTCTCAGGATGTTGCAAGAATTTTGTAAACTTTTGCAGAAACTGAAAGCGATTTTCCTTAGGTTTGGAGCTTTCATCAGTCTTTTCATTGTCAGTGTCCTTCTCAATAGCTGCCTCTTCATCCTGCATCAAAATATATATGTACATATATTTTAGTCCTTTATTTTATAAAAGGATTATCAACACATACCCAAATAAATAAGACCTAACTTTTATGGACCTTTACAATATTAGTAATGTAAAATTATTACATTAATGAAAATAAGTACCTTTGATTTGTCCTTATCTGAGTTCTTAGTAAAAAACCCAGGCATTTTGATGGCCCCTATAGGTATAAACTTGGGCTTCACTTCGCGGCCCTGTTCAGTGAGGTCTCCAGACAGGGCTGTCTTCACGGGCCCGTCATCGGCCTCTAACTCCGCAGATTCATCATTCTGCACCTCAGCCTTCAACATCATTTCCTTTTCTTCAGCTTCAATTTGCTTCTTGTCCAGAGTTTTATTATCGTCCTCATAATCCACCTTGTTTATATCCATTTTGCTTAAACCTGCGCGGCGTCAAAATTGTATCACTTTATTTGTATTTGCCACAAAGCCTTGTTCCGCTAGGATCGGCTCCAGTATATACCTCACCCTACGTTGGTACAGTAACCGACTTAACCGAAGGTGAGCGATATGCTCAGGATAATTATATTCCTTATTGTATAATAGATATGTATGTTTAATAAAATACTCATGCGACAGGCACAAAAGAAGCGTTTCCTATATTCTCCTTAAATACGCTTTTGTAACATAAATTACTTACTTGATTATTATGCCTCATAGGAAATATTCAATTAGCACACAACTACAGTAATAAAACAAATATATCTAGTCTACAACACACAGTTCTAACGAAAAGCCGCACTCACTGTAAAAATGCCGCAAGATTTGCAAGCAGAAGCAAGCTTTACTTACCGAAACCGCTGCGTTCAGTAAATCATTCTTCAGTTTTCCATTCAAAAACGTTATGTTTCGATGCGTTCAGCGTTCAGTCAGTTTGTTTCTTTGTGAAACATTCCATTTTACGCATGACGATAATGTTCAGGTAAAACACGTTCAACCTTTGTGCATCCAACGGTTGTAACGCTTTTTTATATAATTTTATTATTTAAAAATAGGGTAAAAGGTGTGTATGACTGCGCAATGCGCGCTCAATCCTGTCTGTTTCTGGAACATGGTTTTGATGGTATCAGAATACAAAATATAATCGAAAACTTGTATAATTTCAACACCGAGTACTATACTTTGTCTAAAAATTTTTACTTTCTTATTTAAATTAAATCAATCGTATATAGGGTACTATCCCAAAATGGTTCTACGATTTTTGTTGTCAGGTTTGCATACAATCCTATATCTGCCAAATAGTTTTTCTGCAACAGCATACTACCCCTTAAATGGGTAGGTGGGCATTTTCACTTAAAAGTGTACCCTGTTAAAAATACGATATTTTTTTTAAAGTTGTGTTTTTAATATGTTTAAAGATCTCAACCTGTACTTCATAGTCTGACGGACTGGAGATGGTATTTTATTTTTAATAAATCGAGTGTTTTCCTTATTAAAAACGGAAAATAAATGGACTATGTAGTGAAAAAGTGGTCATTTTGGTGACGACGTAAAAATCATCCTGTTTTATTATTTTAAGTAGCATGACTCAATTTTTATTTTCTTTTGCTACTGAATATTAAACAATCCATCGAAAAAAAAAAATACTAACCTTCAATTGAAATCTCATTTCTCTAAAATGAGGTTCCAACTTCTGTTTTGTGACAAGTGACGCTACAAAGATCGATTTTTTATTAATTCCCTTGATAAAGGGCTTAGTTTTTTTAATGAATGTATTTTGTAGTGTTCAATATTGCAACAGGCTTAAACAATATTCAAACAAAAATAATTAAACAATGAAACTAAAGTTAAAAAAATATATTTTGTTCACATACAAATTGGGACAGTCACCAAAGTGACACATTGAAAAACCTTAAGCTGAGATTACATGATACAAAATGAAACATAGCGTTGGTAATTAAAAGTATTTATTCTTTCACATTTCTATTAAAAGTATATAAAACTAATATTTTTATATCTGAGGGTGGATAGGCTTTGTTAGCCCGCGAAGGTCAAGCTTTTTTTTTTGATTTATTTTTTTCCAAATTTTTCTTTCTCTGATTTTCATATTCCTGAGGGCGTTCTTATTTCAGTTTTTCCCTGTACCGTTTCGTCCTTTCCGCGCCACTTAGAGGCTTAGTGAGATTTATTATAAAAAATATCTGAAAATAAAATACTGCAGATTGTAGCTATGTAATCCTAGCTTTATGTGTCACTTTGGTGACATTTGTAGTCAGTCCTATATGTGACGGAATAAAAATGTCACCAAAATGACGTCACATTCGCGGGTAAATATTAAAGAAAAATGTTTTCTAATCACAATCCAATATTTAGTAAGAATGAAACATGTGAAAATATTTGTAAGTTTTATCTTATTCGGTTGAAACAGTTGTAGGATGTAAAACGTTCTATATTAACAAAGAAATAACGTTACTAACCTGACAAAAAACTGGAGACAGCTGCCGACACAAACAATAACACCATTTCACTCAAGACACTGGCGATAAACTAACGTTTAAAAATTTTGGCAGTAATCTTCTTCACTTAATGTTGCCATTTAAATTATTATGAGTTCCTTTAGTAATTATTTGAACAACTGAAACCGTCACTAAAGTGACATGTCCGGCTGGTTCAAAATTTAGAACATTTTTTGAAAACATATTTTGGCCTGTGTTATTAGAGTTTAAATTTAATAAATTTAATTTATGTGACGACAAAGACATACACTATGAACACGCCAAAACTTTTAAATGTATTCGTAGTAGTTTTTTAGTAATTTTGGTCAATTCAATGTTGGCAAGGGGTGGGACATGCCAAAAACAGTTACTCTGAATATTTGAAATACGCATAAATTAATAATTAAAACGTGTTTTACCTGGATTTCAGATGAATTCGTAAATTTAATGAATAATTTACTTTTTCAATTCATAAATTAAATCATATGCCCATAATTTATCTTGCTATAAAATTTTGAATAAGTGGGACAGTCTCAAAATCGCGGGTACACTTTAAAGTGAAAATGCCCAGGTACACACGACGACAGATCAACCTATACAAAACCAGTTTATGCTGCTCTCTCAACAACGGATCGTACACCATAGATTTCAAGTACAATGAGAGATCCGCATAAACTGGTTTTGTATAGGTTGATCTGTCGTCGTGTGTACTAACTTCAACAATAAAAAAATTGCAATCATTCATGCCAATCTAGCTTTTTTTGCCTATTTGCCATATATGTCTATTGTATGCAAAATAATAACTATCGTAGCTATATATCTCGAAAATCCATTAAAAATACCCCGACACTTGAGATCACTTCCCTCTTAGCGACCGCTAGAAAACAAACTCACAGTTACTTTTAGGCCCGGTGCCCATTATCGGCATCGGCAAGGAAAAGGATCTCGGCATTCTACATGCAAGCGCACACTGTCGGAAATTATGCTGCAACGTTTTTAGGGATGACGAGTCGTCCTTGCTTAAGGACGACTCGTCGCCGCACTGTCCTGTAGCTTGCCGAAGCGTCTGTGTTGTGTGTGAGTCAAATGATTCAAATGTCGGATGCCTCCGCTCGTCCCGCAGGGCAAACTATCCCAGAGTGTTGCCTCGGCGCCGGCGGCGTACCGAAGGATGCCGAAGCATCCCGAAGCTTTGTAAAGACTGCCGATACAGCTGCTTCAAGCATACCGGAGCGGTATTTTTGTTATTACGACTATATAATAATGGAAATTTCTATTTTATTGCCATTATGTTAACGTATATTGCTATTTGCCACCTAAAATCCTCAGTCAGAATGTTGGGCCACAACGGGATGAATGCAAGGATGACACGAGAATGCTAAGGAGGATGTGTGGTGTTACGCGAATGGATAAATTAAGAAACGAGTACATAAGAAGACTCTGAAAGTAGCGCCGGTGACTGAAATCTTGTGTGGTTGGCATGATATGGGCATGTGATGCGGAGGAATGAGGAAAATGTCGCGAGGAAAGTTTTGAGTATGAATGTAGATAGGATAAGAATAGAGGCAGGACAAATAAACGATAGATGGAATTTGTGTATGACATATTTTCAGAAACCTCCTTTCTTGTCATATTAATAAAGGAGCGGAACCCGTAATAGAGGAGTAGGTATGAAAGCAGACAAGCTGACGCGACGCGAAATTGAGATAAGCGCAGGAGAATGATTATGTCCTCTGTATTGAGTAAAACCTTAAAATCTAACGCACAAGGGCGTTGCCGTCCGGTCTCCAAAAGCTTCTTCTCATATCAGGGTAAATATGACCGGTAATCTCACGTTCCACATTTATTGTGCGAGCCGTCACTCTGTGAAATTCATTGTTCCCTGATAATCTGGATTTCATCAATGTTCGAGTGAATCGGTTTTAATTGTGTGCGTGCTACTACCCTAACCCTCATCATCGCTTCACATCAGGCGAGTTGCGCCCAAACGCAATTCTGGGATGTGAAGGATTGCATGTTGCAGAGATGAGACTGTTGTGGCCGATGTGAAAATAACTAAAATGGATAAATTAGTCCTGAACAAAAATATATGGACAGACCATCGGAACATTCACATTAACTAATTCAAGTGACAAACTGCCCCTTTTTTTAAATAATGTAAGAAATGGATATATTAGAAGAAGTTTGAAAGTTTCGCCTGTTAAAGAGAAGTTGAAAGGGAATCGTCAATCTTGGTATGAGAAATGATTTGCACGGAAAATAATAAACGAAAGCGTAACGATTGACACCCCAAAATAAGAATAAACGTATTGCACCGACCCCAAAAAACATGGGACGAGGGCAGGAAGATGACTGGATATATTATAGGAAGACATAGGAACAAATAAATTACATTTTCCTATTACATTAACATAAATCTTTATAATTATTTAACAGCAACATCTAATGTTTTTCTAACGCTTTAACTAAAAGATCGTTAATATGCGCGATCAGGTTTCTGGGGTCCAGCACGAGTCCTGCTGTCACCATGGCATTGGAGAATAGCTGCTCGGACACCATTTTTGCCAACTCCTTATCAGATGATTGTAGTTTGTGAAGTTTCTTGATTATTGGGTGCCTGAAAAATTATATGATTTAAAAACAAAATAGAGATCACAGATTATAAGGTGCACAAAGACCCCCACCCAAACGATACCCGATTTATTTTATTTGCAACCTTATCTTTGGTATATAACAAATAACGCCTGGTTTCAATAAACAAAACCGGCCAAGAGCGTGTCGGGCCACGCTCAGTGTAGGGTTCCGTAGTTTCCCGTCCGTCACAATAAGTGTTCCCAGTTATGAGGCCAACCGAACAATTCGGTAATACCCGATCCAATGTAATAAGTACCTACAGCGCCGTCTCTCGGGGAATTGGGTTACTAATTAATACAAAGACGTACAATTTCGTTGGTAATTTTGGATTGCGAGAACCGATTTAAATAATTCTTTTTTTGTTTGAAAAAAGATACGTTCAGAATAATAAAATATGTAAACAAAATAATTGCATATACGATTATACTACAAACTTAGTTCAGAAATTATTTAAAACTGTTGTGTCAATCAAGTTCCAAATAATTTTCGTAGAAAGTCCTTATAAAGTTCTACTTTTCAGATTTTTTTCATATTTTCTAAACTTATGGTTCAAAAGTTAGAGGGGGGGGGACACATTGTTTTTTACTTTTGGAGCGATTATTTCCGAAATTATTTGCATTATCAAAAAATGATCTTAGTAAACCCCTATTCATTTTTAAATACCTTTCCAACAATGTATCACACGTTAGGGTTGAAATTAAAAAAAAAAACACTTCCCACTTTACATATAGGGTGGCTACCCTAATAAAACATTTTTTTCCAATTTTTATTTTACCACTTTGTCGGCGTGATTGATATACATATTGGTACCAAATTTCAGCTTTCTAGTGCTAACGGTCACAGAGATTAAGCGAGGACGGACGGAGGGACGGACGGACAGACAGACATGGCGAAACTATAAGGGTTCCTAGTTGACTACGGAACCCTGAAAACGAGTCGTTTTGCTTACGGTTAGTAAGATTTTGACACGTCGTCTCATAGAACTTATGTCAAAATACTACCATCCGTAACCAAAACGAATCGTTTTTTTGTTTATTGGAACGGGGTGTAAGGGGAATAACAACGAGTGTATATCTGTGTCACGTTTCGTGGTAGCGGTATTTACGCTACATTTGGTTTTATAATGTCGTGTCCAAGTGACAAAAAAGTATCCCAAAGTTTTATAAACAATTTAAAAAAGTACACCGACTATTCGCCAGTTATGTTGAAGTTTCATGGACGTAATACGGGGCCAGCTTAGTGATCCACCGGATACAAATCCAGACTCCATGGCTGCTACTGAGAAATTCCTGATAAATAATCCCAATAACAGTTCGCGTGACCTGGCAATCGAACCAAGATCCGGATGGCCAACCAGTCGATCGCGATTGACCGGTTGATCGCGGGAAAGCAAAAAAAAAAATACGTCTAACAGATACGCAATCGCAACGTAATCATCAAAACTCTGCGCGTATTATATAGTGATTTTCAATAAAAAAAAAATACTACATAATGGCATACATATTGGTAGATCGCACCGGATTTCGTCCGTAAAAAGTAGCTCTTGGGTGTACTCAAGACGGCCACCCCTGCGCTAAACCAATTTCACCAGTAACAGTTATTTATTTACTTATTTATAATCTAGCTATATTCATATCATCACTTATATTAGATTAATGAAGATTTTTTAGAAAAAATACACTCACTTGACGTTTATTTCTAAATGTGGCCTCAGTAGAGCGAATCTGTTTTCTTCACTAAGACTTTGTGCCTGAGTGCGTATAAAGTGTCGAGCTGCCGCCATTTCTTGTACAGTTATAACACACGGATGAGTTTCCAACTTGGCTGTTGTTTTTACATCAAATACTTTGCCAGCAAGTTGTGCCTTTAAGAAGTTCACTACTTCGTCAACTTGAGGTTTCAAAAGAGCGTCGCTTCCTGTTGAGAAATGAATAAAGTGATTATTAGATATATATATCTCAAAAACAAAACAAAAGTTGATCAATCACAACAGACAGATACACTTCAAACTTATAACACCTCTCTAACTCTTCTAACAGTTTTTAATTATGTATTTCACTATTATAATACCTTCGAAACAACAGTTAACAACTAAACAATAGAACCGATTTCCAAATAAACACTAAATGGACAGAAAATAAATTTACTTCCGGAAGTCAGTGGCAAAAAAATCTATGAATGAAACAAGTCTACGACTTCCTGATGATTTATATGGCACAAAAAAGTTTCTTACTTGTGGATGGTACAAATACTTTTTCGAGTATTATTTTTCATTGCTCTAACTAAGGGATATTAGCAAATCGACAAAATATGTATTATAGAAGATAACTCATATAAACTAAGTACAGAGGCAATATAGACTTTATTTGGGACCCTTTCGGGAGTTTACCTTTTCTATTATAAAAATACTTTTAAAAATCGGCCCACAATCGACTAAGAAATCGCGTAACATACAAAGAAAAAAATACAGTCGAATTGAAAACCTCTTTTTTTGAAATCGGTTAAAAATAAGAAATATTAAGCGTAAAACTATAATAACCAATAACGTCTTCTGGGTCGTCTTTTGTTGTTGTCTGCATATCATTCTCTATGGAGACAAGCTTCCTGTTGTTGAACTCCTTCAGCTCCAGTAAGACCAGCTCGTCATACATTTCGTAGCAGAATAACACTTCCACATCGCGTTTCTTGAGTGATTCGTAGTAAGGAGACGTTTCAGCCAATTCACGACTGCAATGGACAAAGTAAAGTATCTTGTGTTCATCATGTTTTAGATATATAAAAATAAATGTTAAGTCAATGGCTGACTCCCAACTCAGTGAGGACAAGAAGTCAGAAAAAGGAGTACAGTTTCTATCACTTGATGGCCGTAAAAAAAACGAAACGAAGTACTTAGCCACCGGCACTCTATAAAAGCAGACAGACACGCATGAACGTACAAAACCACTAGTGTTGTACAAAATAAGCCACAAGTTTAAAGTGCCTGTGAAGTGTTATAATCAAAAGTTTTAAGAAGTTCAGGTAACAAACCTTGGGGCAGCTAAGTAGTAAATTGTTCTCTGATCGTCTGTTTGGCGAGTTGCATAATCACTAAGCGACGTCCTTTGTCCGTTTGGAAGCTTCGAAGACTCAAATCTGAGCAATTTCGCAATTTCCTCCTTGAAATTAAAACATTGTATCATTTATATCATACGAAAGCAGAGATAGCATAGAGGTGTGACCGCCAGACTGCATAGTCGTATGTGTCGAGTTCGAACCCGATTTGTTTCGAAACTAGCATGCCTACTTTTTTGCTGCAGATGAGGAAAATCATCTAATAACTTCCCCCGCTCCGCCAGTGTCAGACTTGTACTGATTAAAATCCACCCATGTTCTTTATGTCCCGGGGCCACGGTATCTCTTTGGAAGAAACCGCAACCCCGGCAGGCCCCTCTGCTTAGCTGACAATCAGCATGCCTGAGAGATATTTCTCGACGGCATGTTAAGCAATGTCATAAGCGGCATTAAAACTCTGACGCCAGGTTAATCACTAACCACATGATAAAAAAGATCATACGAATTGATTATAATACTGCTGCTGAGCAAACATTGCTACACTCACCTTTTCTATAGCACTCTGACTAGTAACAATCCCTTCTTTCAAGAAGATAGAATACTCTTTGTAGAATGATTCATACTCAGATTGATCTTTTTTAGACATATCAATCAGGAATTTGAGGAATCGGTTGGTCAGCACAGTCTTAAGTTTCCTGGAAAATGAAATGTTATCATTGTATCCAAGTTATTTTCTTACATCATGGTAAACCCCACCGATAGCTGCTAGGCTTGTCAACGAAATGGCTCAGATTGTAAGCAGTACTGGTTTATTCTTATTCCGGTGTGGAAATGAGTTTGTGCTAGACACACCTCTTAAATTTGTGAATTAATGATTATACATTTAACAGAAATGTGTTATGTATGTGAAACTTACACAATAAGAGCACTATTTTGCAATAGCTCTCTGCTCAGATTCAATGGAATGTCTTCGGAATCCACCACACCTGAAATCAAAAAGTAATTATTAAAATGAATTAGTGTCCTTAAGAAACTAGTGATACATTCAATAATTAAGTAAGAAAATTAAAGATAATTTACGAACCTTTAACAAATCTCAACCATTTTGGTAATATATTTTCAGCTTTGCTTTTGATCAAGATCTTTCTAGAATACAATGCTACCCCCACATCAGAATCGCGCGACAGTTCAAACAAGCCTGGTTTGCCTTCAGGTACATACAATATAGCCCTAATACTAAGAGGGACATCAGTTTTGTAATGCAAAGTATATCTGGGCTTGTCATAAGCCTGGCTGATGAATTTGTAGAAATCAATGTGTTGCTCCTGAGTTACTTCTTTTGGCTCCATCAACCAAAGAGGCTGTAATCATACACAGATTGTTAAGTACAAGTACATACTACAAGAATGGTCAGTGTAAAGGGATGTGAGTCATTGTAGTGAGTGTTTGTATGTGTTTAAAGAAATATAAATGCCTACCTTGATCTGGTTGATTTGCTCATCATTCAGGTAGACAGGACTGCTGACAAAGTTGCTGTACTTTTTAATGATATCTGAAATGTGTCAATAAAAATTAATACAATATAAGTACCATAACATATCACTTGCTTGTCACATATATGTGATAATGATGTTCAAAAGGTTAAGCAGATGTGTACTACCATGTTATAGGGGGTGAGTTTATTAGTAGAAATGCAGACCTTGCGGCTGCTACTCTGATATTTATGATGGAAAACCCAATAACACTTTGCCTGAGGTGGATATCCAGCCAGATTCCAGGACCTCATGCTCCGCAGTCGAGCTTTAGACCATTTGAAAAACAAGGCAGTATTAATTTTTTAAGTATGTAATATTTTATTTCTATATTAAACTTCTACACATTTCTTTTAAAAAAGTACTTTATGATACCACATACTTTTAACTGTATCTTCATCAGCATATTCCCTGCAGTCAGTTTTTAAGTGCACAATTAGTTTTGTGCCAATAGGTACCCCATCAGCTTCTTGTATTTCATATGTGCCAGAGCTGTGATTAAACAATACAATTTTTTAATAGAAGTTTCTTTCATTTAACAATTAAACTTACATACAGAAAAAAAAGCCAGACCGGGAACAACTACTGGTCATTCACACAAATATTTGTTACAAGCAGGGTTTGAAACCCATGCGGCATAGCAGCTAGTTGCCTAACCGCTGTCCCAACCGTGCCATCAAACAAGTGAACTAATTGTTAAGTTGTCTGTGAATTTAGTGTGTGTGGTTCACACTCCAGATTAATGAAAAATAGGCTTCTTACCCATCTGATGTCCATTTGTAGCCTAGTGATCCTTCCTTGCTACTTCTAGTGAAAACCTCAATCCTATCAGCAACCATGAATGCTGAATAGAAGCCAACACCAAACTGTCCTATGATTGTGTTGGCCTCATCTGCCCCCTTCTTCTTGATTTCTTCAATGAACGATTTTGAACCTGAACGGGCTATAGTTCCTAAGTTCTCAGTGAGCTCATCCTTTGTCATACCAATTCCAGTATCCTAATTAAAAAATAGTAATTGATTTAATTATTTTTAAAACTTACACTTTGAGTGCTACAACATCACAAGATGCCAAAAAAATATTTCCTTAATATAAATTATTTTAGTAGAAAGCTTTAACAACTAGTTTTCTTATTCCCAACTAATATATTTTTCTTTGCACGATATCGTTATTGTCCTGTGATATTTGTGTCGTCATTCAATGTTATTTGTTTTAGGTTTCCTGAACCAAACTCCTATCACCCTCAAATTAAACACCGTACATTTGCCCTACTTGTCACTCTCATACAACGTCGTAATTGGCCAAATACGTCTCACACACAAGAGACGTGAATGCCACATTAGGGGAAAAAAAAAAAAAAAAAAAACTAGTTTTCTTTTTTGTCAATATATACACGTACCTATGTCTATGATAGACACGGCTAAGCAAACAAAAATTACCATTTTATAACATAAACCTTGATTTTTTATTTTCAAAACCTACCTGAAAGGTGAGTGTCCTATTCTGCTTATCAGTAGATAGTCTTATTTCCAGTGACCTGTCCATCTCAGCCAGTTTTAGATCATCTGAGCCTGAGCTCACACTCAGATAGCGGAACTTTTCTAAAGCATCACTAGCATTGGAGATTAACTCTCGAATGAAAACCTGTAATGTAAGTTAAATATTAACTTCGTTTTTCTTTTATTAGTTACTCCTTCAAGCATAATTACTAAACAAATTTGAATGAAATTTGGCACACAGATAGTTTATAATCATGTTAGTAATAGGATACTTTATATCCCAAGAAAATACATGAATATTTCCATTTGAACAAGTCCCAGGGAACAGCTAGTAGCAATGTGGATTATGGTTTGTTAATGTAAATTATGAGTTGTGTTTTGTGCCAATTATACTAACTTCTTTGTCAGAGTACAGAGATCTTGCTACAATATCTAATAGCATGCGGGTTTCCGCTTGAAATTCCCTTTTTTCTGTTGGACCTTTCACAGTCTCCTTCCCAGAATCTTTCCCTGAAGAACCTTTTGGAGCTTCTGATTGAATTTCTTCAGCAGCAGCACTGTAGCATCTGCTTGTTTGGTAATTTGATAGGTATACGCCTGTAGCATTAAAATAAGATGAATTGGAAATAATCTTTATAAAGATTTATTGAGGAAATTTCAAAACGTTATTGCTATAACCTGAATACAGAGCTAAATAAATGTATAAAACTACACAACTACTTATTTAATTTTTTCTTACCATTTGGCTGTTTTGTGATTAAGTTACAGGCGGAAAGATATTTAGCATTACTTATCGGCTGCATGAATAACCTCTTCGCACATAGTGCGGAGTAGCGAATTTTTAATCTTAATGCAGACATTGCTGTAGAATTGGTGTATTAAATATAATATTAACAAAATTCAACGTATTTAAGAAAGTCTCTATGGTATAACACTATTTTACGATCTCCAGAGGTTATAAATTTCAGGATTTGGATTTCTATGCAAAAAATTGCAATTGTTTTGCAAGTGCTGTCAGTCATGTGTCAGTCAGTGTCACTTTTTTTTTTATTTCATGACATGGATGGATACAAAGTCTTTCAGTCGAAGTAACATTATAGCCTAGCAAGAGTTGCCATGCTATCTTTCAACCATCGTTATACATTACATTATATCCCAAGGTGAGCCAGGTGTATATTTAAAGAAAGTATAATTATGTTTATATTTTAGTTACAGATTTCAACCATCAGATTGATCGTACATTTTTTATTTATTAATTAGTTCAAAACATTCCTATATTTTTATGATTAATTAAATAATAAATGTAGGAACAGTCGAAATAATTTAAATACAACATGCAGGTGCAATTATTACAGTTACAAGGTGTAATTATTACAGTTGTACACTTGTATCATGCATTTAGTAAATCAAACTATTTGAGGTGCTCATTTGAGCATTTTTTTCGGCACTGAAACGCGATTGGCAAAGCAAGCGTCAGTCAGTGACATGACAGGGAAAGACTTTAGTTAGTTGATGTTTGGCCATTCGTGTTAGATTGGCTAAGCCAAAGATTTTCTAAAATTGTTCTGAAGAAGTCATTACCAGTATATGAATTTATTTGAACCTTATACTTGTAGTTTTGTGCAACTATATTATCGACAGTGCCCAATAAAATTGTAACGTTTGTGACGATTTACATGAAAAACTGTTTTCGATGTGTTGACTGCATAACTTGTTCCAAAACATTTTTATCATTTGACGTGTTTCTTTATTTATATAATTTTAGACTGACGTGTAAGTTACAATGTTCTAATAATTAAGCAACTAATTTTTAAAACTTTGTTTATAATTAGTGAAGCAATAGAGACTTGAAAGTTTGACAACATGAATATTATGTTGAGGATGTTCAGGACGAACTGTGTGTTTTTGATAGTGCTGTCGCACTTACGGTGCAGTACTTGAGTACAGAGTGGGGCACGTTAAGGACTTGAGAGGAGCATGACGGAACAGAGGTGAACAGTGAGCAGGCACCGTGGAGCACCTGGTTGGAGGCGGTGGCGCGGGCGGCTTGCTGCCCGGCGCCGCGCCCGCGCAGCACCCGCCCAACATGCTGCAGCCCATGGAGGAGATGATTTTACCACCTAAACGACAAGCTGTAGTTGATCGCCTGAGGTGAGTGTACCATGCTTAGATTATAAAACATTTACTATATATACATTGCAGTAGTTTCTCACATGGAAAAATTCATTGTTCTTTACATATAATAACATCTTTGGTGTGTAATAAGGAACAGTTCCAAACTTATCCTTTATTTTATGCATATGGTTTATAGATTGGAATAAAATATTGTCATAATTCACAGCCAATACCTATTAATATTTTCAATAGTAATTGTTGCTAAACTTATTTACCCCGAAGAAGTGTTGTGTTCTTGCAGATTAAGAAATTTGAGTATTAATGTAGATGGGTATAAGGCTGTAGGTTGATCAAAGAAATGCCAGATGGACTGTGTGAAGGATGATATGGCAAAAAAGGAGATATCTAATGAGATAACATATAAAAATAAAAGAAGAGGACATGCTTTGCCAACCCCAAATAAATTTGAATAAGGATAGGCCAATGAAAATATCGACACATTTTTAAATAAAACAATCACTGCTGCTAATGTTATTTTTACTCATGTAATTATTATCAGTCCTCATATTCACATATGATATCATTCGAATATAATACATGTTATGTTAATTGTTGCTAAGTGAGATTGGTACAAGGAATATGATATATTTAAATACTAATTTAATATTTTAATTCTCTGAACCAAAGCTTTCATGCCTATTATATGAGGAAATGCTGACGTAGCTTGTTGAATGAAATATGATTATTATAGTATCTATTGCAAATTATTTGTAATAGTAATGGAAAACATAGTGAGGAAACCTGAAAAGCCTGAAATCCTCATCTTAAGCAAGCATAGTGATCAATTTTATACCTGTTCTATTCTATTTTATTTTATGACGGCCTCTTGCAATAACCCCACAATGGCATAGCATGAATCTTTACTAAGTAATATTATAAAAGCGAAAGTGAGTTTTGTTTGTTACGTCTTCACGCCTAAATGGCCAAACCAATTATGATGAATGGAAACAGACAAAATATATTTTATTAATGTGTGAAAAGGGAGAGAAAAAGGAAAGAAAAGGTGAGAAAAATATAATGTTTTTGTGATTATCATGCAAGTTAAAGTTAGTGTTAGCTCAAAGTAACTATGCCACGCGGACAAAGTCGCGGGTGGAAGCTAGTAATATCATAAATCCCCTACTCTTATCTAAACGTAATTAGGGTTGACACATCATGCCTTCTACTTTCATACTTCTAGTCAGCATCTCATTAGGCACCTCTCTTGCCATATCATCCTACACAGTCCATCCATCATTTCATTGATCTTCCTCTACTCTTGAGCCATCCACATACATACTTAATGAATAAGAGACATGTAACATAACAAAATATGAATTCATTTATTATTATGTGTTATTGTTACATTGCATTAAGGTATGTGCATCTTGTTGATGTTGAGCATAACTGAATTTGTGATTGAGCAGAATGTTGAGTGCACTCCAGTATCATTGAGTCATTATACTAATATTATGTTGCAATGAATTTAATGGCAATATCTTCAAAAATCATTGTATATAATTATTGTATTGCCTATCAGGCTGGTGACTACGACTGAAGTTAAGGAAGATTTTAAAGACATTTAATTATTATAAAAATTAGCCATCACAGAGTAGACAGAAATCAAGTCTGTGACTCAGAGCTTAAAAACACAGGCATTTTGATAGTGCTGTTCTAAATCAATTACATTAAAAGTATTCTGACATGAATTTCCAATAAGTTCGTTTAAAAATTTAGATTCATCATGACTATAAAGTTAAAACAAAAATCGTTATTTAGGCTGAGAATTCAAGCTTTTTGATTTAGTGACAAAAATAAAAAAGCCCGCAAAATTTGTAAGATAGCTTTGATTGATTTGATTACTTG
The DNA here is from genome assembly GCA_958449745.1 of Ochropleura leucogaster. NCBI lineage: Eukaryota > Metazoa > Arthropoda > Insecta > Lepidoptera > Noctuidae > Ochropleura > Ochropleura leucogaster. The sequence goes on from OY288206.1 coordinate 8,439,037, forward strand.
TAGCAGTAAAATACTAGTATTCAGCTGTATCAGGTGAAACTGGACACACCCCAAGGCAGTCCCTAAAACACATACCACAAGGTATGTGTTGTGTGAACAGTGTTAAATTAATTCTCACCAAACTAAAATAGGTAGTAATCTATTTAATTTTGGAAAGAGTTAATGGTAAACTTCTGAGCAATAAATGCAAAAATAAAATCCTATCATAAAACCACAGGTCTCAGGTTAGCAAGTTGTAGTAAAAACACACACAACAGACAGAATCATAGTACCTAATTAGATCATGCAGTTTTTTAGCTCAGTGTCTATCGGTTTTATTTTGGTACCTACGCGTAAATACAATGGTTTATATCACCTTTGATATTTAGTGACCATTGACATTAAAGCAAGGGCATCAGATGAAATGATACAAATAAACAATTTCGATTTTTTAACAATTCTGAATGCGTGCCAACCCTATGCTCATCATGACCCGAAATCTAATAAGAAACCTTGGGTGTTGGGACGTAAACCACGCCCATTTCTGAGTTGTCCTCCTCGAGCGGGCGCTACTTAATCACGAAATAAAAGATTTAAATATAATTATTTTGTCTCAGTCTTAGTTTTCGCGGTAACTTAGGAAAGGGAAAAGAAAAGAATAAAAAAGCGCCGGCAAAGTTCGTGTTAGAGCACGCACGGTAAAGGGTGCAGTATTTAGGATAAATGTTTATCTATGCACAGTATTCATTTATTGACCGCCGAAATAAGCATTTATCAAAACCCAATTATTGAATTCCAGCTGAAAATCAGCACTTTTTGGACATTAAAAATTACATATAAGAACTAACAAAACCCGATAAAGGCATTGTATAATATATAATAGTTCCATCTAATCATGGAACATCACCGAGTATCACAGAAGCAGGTAAAAAACTGTTTCTGTTACGGTGTGAATATGGCGAGATACCATTGCGTGGCTTTGGATATTATTAATCCCCTTCTTTTGCAATTATGTTACGATAAAACAAACCATGCAATGGAAAAATTAAGTAATATTACTTTATCGCAATCCTAAAAACCAATGGGTTTTTGTCGAACATTGCTTCAAGCGCTACTGATAAACTTCCTGTTGATAGCGCTCGCAGTTTTGTTTCATTTTCCTTTACGAAGGAAAACAACGCGACATTATAATATTATAAACGCTTTTATCGATTAAATCTCGAAACGGATAGTCGTGAAATCTTTACGTAGGAACTTGTACTACATCACTCATTAAGAAATATGGTTAGAAAGGTAATGAAAGTCGTCTTACCTACATAGCAATGCCTAGGACTGCTGGTATACATATTATTGCGATGGATATGCAGCGCAGAGCCCGCAGAGGTTGCAAATGCATAACGAACAAAAAAACGTAAGGTAGAGCAGCAGATATTGCGACTCTCTTCATCACTCAATAAGTCAACCAACCCAACCCAAAGGGAAACTATTTGGTAGTGGTCACTCTCATCGACGACAAAACCTCCTAATTGTCACAACAACCCAGTCAGTGCCACTGACTGGGTTGGCGTAAAGTGGCCTAGTATTGATCAAATAGGCCATCTTGGTTGTTAAAAGATATCCGACACAGTACCTCTACAATACCCCGCAATGTCCTAATTAGACAATATTTTAAAAGTAACATATTATACGGCCCTCTGTAAATTTTATCAAAAGCAAGTACAAGATGACATGGTTTTCTATATAGGTGCTCATCTCCATAGATAATTCGCAAGTACTACGAATGCAATCGGAATGCAAAAACAATAAAAAGCGTTCGTTGTAAATTGCTCCCTAATGAGCACTTGCATAATCCGAAAATACCTTCGGAGACGTTGCTTGGCTTAAGTCAAATCTGACTTTCTAAGCGTAAACGATTGACGCTGTTGATAAACTAAGCAAATAACGCCGGCCAAGTCAAAACAGTCACACTTATGTGTATGCTACAAAACTGGACTGAGAAATTCCAGAGTAGAGTAGCGCCTTACTAGTGTTGTATAAGTTTATATGTCTGAAGAGGTTAGTGCATCGCGGTTTGCACTCAGTGAAATTATGTCGGGGTCTCGGTGTGTATCTAACGGTACTGAATAGCCAGTTGGCGGTGCATAAACGCTGCGCTGTGTTTTATTTACATTGCAGCCAACTTGTAACTTGATACATCGATGTATACTAAGATTACTTAGTTACAATTTTAGAGATCCTTTAATAATGTTGGTTGTGTTTTAGAAAGTAGAGAGACTACATTATGCTCTAGTGCAACTGCCACTTGCACAACACTTTTGGGCTGATTTCTAAGAAGAGAGACCTCGTACGTATATTTATTTTAGTAAACGGGATCTACAGTGGGCGTCTCTATAATATCGAATAGGGTAGTCAGCAAAGAATATAGTTCGAATTATATCGATGTATTAGTTCGGATATTATTACTCATTGTATCATTAAACTACAGTTCGTTACCTTGTTTGAAACTAAATGTGCAAATGGCCATCCGCTCTTGGTATGTTGTCAGTCATCTTTATTAAATTTGAATTAAGTTGTCATTTGGGTGAAATGGGCATAGGTATCATAATCGAGTGTCAACCAACGTGTTGAATACTTGACATTTGATCTATAATGTTGACTTAGTAGTTTATCTAATCAAGATAGAAACGACTCTACGAATCGTTAGTTATGACTTCTTGAAGTCTACTACCTATTTAATAGAATTACTTGACTGGATAAGGCGATAGTCGTATCCATTATACAAGGATGCAAAAGTCTGTAATAATTACTCATGCACGTCATTAATTAATTTCATATTAATATAACGTGCATTTCAAGAATCAAAGTCGTAATAAAATTGAAGCGGTCGCTTGTATGCTACTAAAATATTTTATACTTTCACACTTACTCATTCGTGAAAAGAGAGTTTGTATAGCGATGTAGAATGGTCTGTGACAATAGAGTTTGCTTTTGTCGTGATAACTTGTAACGCAACATAACGTATTCTCCTTGCGTACACAAGCAGTCTTCGTTAATTCACCTTAAAAGTCTGTTCTAGCACAGGAGTTGAATATGTTGCGTATAGGGGAAATGGGAGTCGAGTCTATAAGTTATGAGGGCACATGCATTACGTTGGTTGTTCGGCCCGGATCGATATTGGCACCGTGGCTCGGAGGGACGATCCCCCGTGCTAATGGGATCATTTGTAGGGATACACCCTGATCGGCGAGACGGACTTCTAAACTCACCATAAGGTTACCCTAGTATTTGACATTACAAGGACATGGTAGTAGCCTTCATATCAAACGTATTTTTTCATCACTGATAGGTTAATAGAGTAACCATGATAATTTTAGGATAAAATGTTTCTGATATTTGATTGGATTCAAATAGCTTTAAATGGCTGTTGAAATGGATTTGACAAATTCTTTTAAATTAATTGCACTGTAGTTAAGAAATAACACACAAAGCACTTGACATGAATGTGTAATATGTATTCCAAGTATTGCACTGCAATAATCGTAATCATTGGTCAATTGTATTATTGACTTCAGAAGAGAATAAGAATAGAAAAGTATTAATTCAAAAATACAAGTAGAACTACTTATCTCTATCCCTTTCAAAACTGTTGCAATCACACTAAGTAAGACCCTAATACAATTTAATAGAGAGGGTTGGTCGTAAGAATGGGGCCCTTGAAAACACAGTAGTGGTGTCTTTAAGGCCAATCACTTAAAATATTTGAAGGTCAAAATATTTGTTAAAAAACTACACAGCGTTCTTATTTGACAATCAGCGTGATTCGTGTATGAATTGGTCAGGTGTAAGTTACATTGATGACACTATGAAACTTATCGGTCAAAGTTCGAAGACATTGAGGTAGCCTTTTATTGTTTTGGGTTAGCAATACGATATTCAATGACCCCATTCAAGATCTTGCCTGGTTTCAAAATATGCAACTTGTATACTACTTTATAGTGGCGATGTGTGTAGTCTGTGTTCGCATTCATTGAAATGCATTCAGGACACCCATAGTCGTGGTAGGTAAGTATGCAAAATTCTTGATCGGTTAAACACTAATTATAGCATTCAAATATTCAAAGTCTAATAAATACAAGTAAATTGGGAGTTAATCAAATAATAAAGTCGTGTGTGCCATAAGCATGTTCTAACAGCACAGATGGACGTGCTAATTTACCGCGTAGCAAACATAGTTATGATGACATATGCAAATAGTTGATTGTTTGTTCTTTAGTATTGTATCTGTCTCTAGGATGATCCCGTAGTATGTGGGGATAGTCGGCTACAATGTCAGTGACATACCGTGACACACAATCGGGACTTATCGAGGCGTTGTTTGCGTAGCGCACAGCCGCGCCGACCGGCTGGTCAATGAACTAAACAAAAACACCTACAAGTTTACACAGTGTACTGCCACACTGCGGCGTGTGCGACATTGCGCTAGGGATGCCAGATGCTCGGGATTCAGCTGGATTATGTGCGCAGTGCGTACACATACACAACACACTTAAGTCATATTGGAAGCGTCTTGTGTTGTTCTTTTTTTAGTTGTATCAGTCGTTGTAGTCACTCAGAAGGAATGACGCATGGATATGTTGACTCAGCTAGAGACCTCTGAGAACAAAATTACTCCGTGGACGCGATGTTTTTGGTAACCCTGCAGTGCGCACAGCACCGTGCCTTGTTACACCGCCTAAGTATAACCCAAAGTTTGTCAGGTGCCGATAATAGCAGTGGATCACACTCGCTACAAAGAATCTGCTTCCCACTCGATAAGGTCTGATGTTTACCCATTTAATCATCACGCTCAATTGTGCAAAAATGTTACACTGATTTTACTTTAGTTTAAAATGGTATTCATCGTGAAAGTAGTGTAGCTATTCAGTGGTTTTCACTTGCGATACGGTTGACTTTCAAGTTCTGAGTAACTGCATATTACGTACACTCATCGTATTGAGTCGTGAATAATCGTGATTGGTTATTCCTAGGCTTCCTGATTTAATTTGAATGTTATGTACAATTTGTTGAATGCAAAATTTAATAATTAACCGCATTTAAATAATTAGTACGTAGAGTTTTCACTGTCTACAATTTAATATTTGAAAGGCTCACCAATGTTATAAAGGCTACGAAATTAAATTAAAAGTCCCCAAATATGGTCCTCCTCCAATCCTCAATTCTAACCGAATTATGTACGTTAGATTTAAAAAAATGGGATACTAGATTTTCGCATGATGAACAAGCAGAGTGCCTACCAGCACTTAAATCACTATTGTGTCATTGATTCAAATATATATATAGATAGCTTACATATAACTGGTTCGCGAATGTTAATCAAACATATAACTTATTTTTAATATTCACATAAAACAACAATATTAGCATACACGTGTAAATATTGAAAATTGTGAATAAAAGGAGCGAACATCACTATTTTGATAAGTAAGTAGTTACTACCCAGTAGCTATGACTTACATATTCATGAAATTGTTCATACCGTTAGCGTCTAAATCATTACTTATTTTATCTGTGACGTATTAATTACACTCGACAATTTTATTATTCTATTTCGTACGTAAGCGTAATAGGTACGAGGTATGTACGGTGTATGAAGGAAAATTATCCACGTGCGTCCTTTTATGTAATGCTGTGACTTTTGTACCGACCGACCTTTAGTTGTTATCAGGTTGAGACCATAATCAAGGATGGAGAAGGAAGTAATATCATATTGCACTAGCAAAGAAACAAACTCAGATAAAATAATGGAAAATTTACTGATTAATACGAGTAAACACTTTACACAAAGATTTTCCATGATGTAAAGATTTTTGCTTTTATGCGGCAGCCTGCAGCAAATGTTTTATTGTTTTGCATCAATTAAAACAGTGTTATTGGGTTTTTACATGAGGAAATTCCCAGTAGCAGCCACGAAGTGTGGATTTGTGCCTGGTTGATGGGAAATGGCTCGCCCCCTCCTATTACATGGGACTTAAAACATAACTGACGATATTACTATCGGGTACAAATCTCTCTACCTAACCCCTTGGTTAATACATACAGACGAGATGTTATGTTATATCAAATTCGTATATTTTACCATGCTGCGAAGCGTACTAGTTATAACACAGAATGCATAACTTTAGGGAAAGTGAATGTCGCGTTGAGGTCCATACAAGACTGTAGAACAGATCTACCAATGAGTTATACCGTGGGCCGTGTTGAAGTGCGATGATCAATGTCAATGATTCGACATCATACACCGTACGAATGATACTGTACCCGTAGTAGTTGTTGATTTGTATACGTAGGTGCAATATAACTGACTGATAATATCCGTACGCTGACGTACGCCTATAATACTGCTTATGTAATAAATGCTTGCACATAGACTCCCTTACATAACGGACGGAATACGTACGAAGCTATTTAACATTCCAATTTGGCTGTAGTTGAGCACTCTTGTGTGGTGGTAGGGTGTTTTATTGAATTCAATTGATTGCTCTTAATTTAATATCTGCTAATTATGCCTAGTTATGAATGGATCAGCGGAACTATTATATAACTAATAATCAGAATTCTGCTAGTAACATAAGGTGAATTAATTCTCAAAATAATTTCGCTGTTTTTAAAACGAATCAGAAAATTATGATTTAAGCGAGGCAATTTACTTTTTACATTCTACGAACAGATTTTGATCAAAATTAACTTATTTTAGTGGTAAATAAACAAATAAAAAAATTGAGGAGTTAGAAAAAATCCCGCCTTTTAATGGTTTCAATATTCGGACTTACAAAATTCACATAAATTTATGCATTAAGACGAAAGAGCAAAAGGACCTAGTATAGTAAAATAACTCTTCGATGACGGACATTAATTTTTTTTATTAAGGTTTTGTAGCTTGGTGTCAAAAATGCTCATCCCAATTATTACGAATACGAAGCGGCCGTCGCAATTGGCCAGATTTTTCCTACTCGTTCATTGCCCGCAACCCCACCCATAATCGAGCATAGGATAGATAGAGTAAAAAAAAAACAGCCCTTTGAAGAATCTGCTGCTTTGTGTGTCCACCAAGTCAGACTAGTAAAAAACCTCACATTCGTATTTTCAATTCGCATTGAGTGGATTGGAAAATTTGCATAATTAATTCCTAATTAAAATTAAAGCTTTCTATGCACTCGTAAAATACGCAATTATGCATGTGTCTCCTACAAAAAGAGCAAACATGTCTTTCACTAGCTGTTCCCCACGGTTTCATCCGCGCTGCTCAGCACCTGTTGGTCGTAGCATAGCCTTCCTCAAGAAATGGACTATCCAACACTAAAAGAATTTTCCAATTCCAACCAGTAGTCCCTGAGATTAGCGCGTTCAAACAAACAAACAAACTCTTCAGCTTTATAATATTAGTATAGATTGTGCGGAAATCTGTGTATAGCGAGGCTGGAAATGTAAGATAGCTTGATGTGTCGCCGTGTGTACCTTGCGGGCGATGTACGGTAAAGCCATATATTACTCCCTTTTAGACATTCCAATGACTGTCTGTCTGCACAACCTTGAATTCTTTCTATATTTTATATAGAACTATCTAATATACATATAAAATTTTATTTTCGTGTCACCGTGTTAATTACCATACCCCTCCGAAAACGCTGGGCCGATTTGAAATTTTGTATGCATATCGGTCAGGTCTGAGAATCCTGCCAACATCTATTTTTCCAGAAAAGGAGCTGAATAGCGGGTGAAACCGCTGGGCGCAGCTATTTTGTATATAATTTTATTTCAACAAAATAACTTAATTTGTTAAAAAACAAAGCTATTAAAACCGCCTTGATTACCTTTGATTTGATATAGCGAGGAAATATCTTTTATTTACATTTCCTGTATGATTTGGCCGTATCTACTCGTAACGGGTTAAATAGCGAGACACATGTAAATAATTTGGCTTACTCTTAGACAAATTTGTGATTTGCCATAAAAATCAGTGTCCGTCGTAAGGGCTGTGAATTGTAGTGGCATGATTTAGTAAACCTTTAAATTTGTTTTCTAAACGGAGGAGAACGACAGTGACCTTGAGGATTTCATCGCCGGAGAATAATACTGATGAATAAATGAAAAGCTTGTAATGATTTTTTTATAAAGCCGACAGACTGTCCGCATTAACATTTGCTCAAGGTGACCGCGCTCGGGAGTTGCGGCTGACTGAGCATCGCTTGAAATATTGTTGTTAGGTACACAGCACTGTACTTGGATACCTACTGTGTACCTCCACTTGTTTTATACGAGCACGGCATTTGTTTCATTGTTATTATAATGTGCATTTAATTATTTGATGCTTCAGGCTAATGATACCTGTGAATTTGCTTACGCAAATACCTACAACAGTCTTGCAATGTATGAATACGTGGGCTCAAACGCATTTCGTTCGTGGTGGTGACTCATTTGGTCGGCTCTTTAGTTGAAATTGTTTTGGAATGATGGCTGCTCTAGTATTGAGCTGCAAGAATTCTATCTATATTCTGTGAACTGTGATACATACCCATACAATACACCGCTTAACTGGGTACAAACTTCCTGTGGATGTCGTAAGAGGTGACTCAGGAATCATGTCGTCAACACTATAGCTGGTTGGGATTTTTCTATCTCAGTACCTACAATAAAACAAAATATTGTGTACCGGGGCCGCAAATACAGACACCACATTATTACCAACGATTTCATGCCCAGCATGCTATTACAATATGCAAGAATACGTAGAAAGTAGGAAGATAGTCAACTCAAGTCCGTGCATTACGAAAACCAATTTATTCTCTAATAAGGCACACGTAACGGACGGAGGACATTACGATTCACACAACTGACACAATTCATCACCCTGAAATCTTTCTCGATGATGATAATCATCTGGTATTGACAAACATAAAAATCATCTTGTTTCTACCATTTATGTCGTCCAACAGAGCTAAAGAGTAGGGTTAAATTAAATATAATGTCTCCATAATACAAAGAACCTACATCTTATTTAATTTGTTACAGGCGAAGGATAGAAACGTACCGACGACGTCAATCGGAATGTGTGCCGAGATTCGACCAATCGTTCACCGGCGCATGTGAGCAGCAAAACCTGGAGACCACCGCGCTTCAGAAGCGTTTCCTCGAAGGAAAAGCGAAGCGGCAGGCGAAGAAAAGCGATCGCAAGCCAGACCTGCCAGCCATCAGTGGCAATCTGCATAGCAGTGTCGTCCACGTGGTAAGATACAATTGATGGAAATTATTCAAATGAACTGCAATCTTTGCTCTAGCTAGAGTCAAATTAAAAACTACCGAAATAAAATGTATAAAAGTGCTAAAAAACAATCTCATCCAGGATAACTTGCAACTTTGAAGTAGAATATGGTTATTAGTTCTACAAAAAACGATCTCATTTCTGAAAATATTTCCACTATTGATTCAGTAGTAGATGCTGTTTATAAGACCAGTAAAGAATTAGTATAGTAAGTTCTGCGAGCTTCTTCGGTGAACACTATGTGACATCATTACATATTAATGGAGATGTTAAATATTTATTGATGAACCGACCAAGTGCGAGTCTTATTCACAAGACTGGATATACTGAAGCAGTATAATAAATAGCTTACAGTGAGATTAGATAGAAATCCAAGATTTTTAGTGAAGTGAATTTCTAAATACAAGGAGGATTATTGAGTCGATTGTTTTCTACGAGAGGAGAGAAGTAGCAGACTGCAGGCATTATTCAGAACCTATTTTGGACTCAAAAGTCAAGACAGCAAGCAGTATTATGTACATTCCACAATTACATTTTGCAATTGGATTTTACACAGCCGTCATCATAATGATCGTTGGCCACTTTACTTTTTCAAATATAATGAGAAACCTAATATCTAAGTGTCGTATTAAACAATGTGGCCAAAAACAAGAATAACCACTTTGGAAACCGGTTCCGTTCACATGTTAAATCTATGTCCGCCTATGTTCACTTAAGGTTCCCGTTATTTGCCATAAAATATTTGGGCACAATACCGTAGTAAAAGTAATGCATTTGAAACGCTATCAAACGTCATTAGCACTTTTACCTCCTTACCGATCAATATGATTGGAACCATTTTATTTGTAAAATAAAAATGTTGTTCTTCAACGATTATATTGGCTTTTACAATTTGGTTTCTTTTACTTACAAGATCTTTGCGTACACTACTTCTACATCACATCTTACCTAGATCGCGTTATGTAAGATTACTTCCTCATTACTGTTATAGGTCACGTGTTTGTGTTTTACACGTGTTTGTATTGTTCTATTACAAATACAAGCCCAGTTCTTACGAAAATTACTTTGAAACATTTGCGCTTAACTTCTTCCAGAGTTTTCACGACTTCCTATTGTTAAAATTTGGTTAGTAATAATGTTTCTCGAAATTTCCTCGGTGCTTTTCCATGGCTTTCTTTTTCCTTAACCCTCTGGCCTCTGGAGAGGCAATCAAATGTTAAACGACAACTAATTTATTGTGGCTTGTTAGATATGTTTTGGTGTTCAGTCGATTTTAATTTTCAATTTCATTAGCCACGCTATTTTCAATTACTTTTTCCAGTTGCATTAACTTTTCTTTGACATTGCCTTGAGTGATTTTAACCTTAGCTGAAATTGTTATATGTAGTGTGATGGTCTAGATGTAAAACGTTAGACACAATTCATGGAGCATCAGTAGGTCGAGATGGGGAGATAATTAGTGGCAGCACGTGCTGTATAAGCGCCGCATCGCACACCGGATGTTGCCCGACGTCAATTGACTTGACCCTCTGGCACCGCATCCCGTGCCTCCGAGCGCTTCACTTTACTCAGCACGCGACATACTACTAACTATTATAACATTATACAACGATCAAACAAATTAGTGCAATTATGTAGTCAATCAAACAAGTTTTCGACACTATGTTGCATTGGAAAACGACCTTCGTAAAAAAACATAGACAAATGTGTCTTTAGCCGTTTGCTATATCGATTATTGCGTTTGAATATTGTATCCGTTGGTTCCATCCTTAGCTTTCCTCTCGTACGCGTGTTTGCTACTAGCTACGCTAATACAGCTTCCTGATAGTTATCTAGCCAGTTTACCTGCGCTAGATCATGTACGTATAGGTACGGTAGGGCGGTCTGCGGTTGTGCAAACTGCGCGAGTTTCACAACAAACGCCTCGCATTGTCTCGCGCCGCTCACCGCGACGACCTCCGAGCGCCTGAGCCTGCGCTGTTTTCTGACACATTTTATTAAGTAACTTCGAGTTACGTAGTTACCATAGTTTGATGTTGTGGAAATGATTGACCCGATGGCTTAGCAGCCCGCGTTGTTGAGCAAATTTTACGTTTTCTTTTTCTTCAAAAAGACGTCCACTGAGTTAAATTGATCTCTTTGAAATATTTCTGGATCGATCTGGAACTCCACATGTTTTGGATTATCAAAGACCTCATCATCGCCATGGTCACTAAGTAAGGCTATGTCAACGACTAAACAAACTTGTCATTTGTGATCATGAAACTGTTTCGAATGTTAGAAAATCGCTTCTTGAAACTGGGCCATATCGTTATTGTGTAATTCGCAGCATAGACCGGCGTGCTAGCAGAGCATGGCAATACCTGCCGACATCGACAATCTACATCCAATGATTAAGTTTTAAATTTTGTTATAACTGTTTAGCTCTCATAAAATGTATAGTTCATGGGGTGGCAACTGTAAGACGGTGCCTAGACTAAAACTAGTTGGCGCCACTGTGTGCCCACCTCCCACCGTCCGCTACATTCATGAATTCACCAATGATCAATATTAACATACATGGCTACTGCGTTATCGTGCTTATGCAATTACCACACTTGCTAGCGTGATCTTCAAGTCGGTTGCACTAATACTGAAGAAATTCTAAGCGACAAATGGTCAAGTGTTATCTGTTAATTAGGCAAGACATGAGTAAACAGCGTTTGTACTGTGAACTTGTAAAGGAACTGAACCAGTTCTTTGCATACATGTAGTTATAACAGTTTGGCCTTAAAATAATTAAAAAGCCGGAAATAGACTTAGCATATCTTAATGCCAGATAACGATTACATTCTGATATCCAAAACGGCTAAGTATTGACTTGAGCATGTATCATACGAAATTTGTAATGAAAAGAAGCCTAGTACAGTAATCGTCAAAAGTTATGTCGGCTTGGAATTAAGCTGCAAGTGTCAGTCTGCGAAATTACGGTTCAAAATGTGTAGCGACTCGGTGTATCTAAAGTAAAACTGCATAGGACTCAATCGTATTCAGCAGCGAGGCACAGAGAACGCATCGTCGTCGAACAGAACGTCACTCGCAGCAAGCTTTTGAGCCGCCACGAAAGTTTGAAATTTAGTATAAACAGGCACAGGACATGGAGAAATTACTATATTTAAGAGGATGTTCGCTGGAGATCAATTAGATTAATGCGAGCACGTTTAATTTTGCTATCGCTCAGTGAGTAATGAACATGTGCCAGTCACGCCCTTGACTTAAGCATTTACCTTCCAAAGTCTGCACTCAACTCAAACTACGTCTTTCACTGTTTCATACTCAATCTAATATCAATCTTATGTGGTTTAAGATTGGACAGAACAGGTAGAACATACATATTCTTTTTTTGTCACATCTTCTTTTGTCGTATTACTCCTTAAAGTGTTATTAGGTTTTTCCATTATGAATCTTTTAGTAACAGCCCGAAGTTTGGAACTTGGCGGCGTGTTATGGTGTACCCCGTGCCTCGGAAAGCACATTAAGCCGGTTGTCCTGCGCTTGATCTCTTTCCGGTCGTGTCGTATAGCTGTCCTATTGGACTATAAGGTTGAGGGAAAAGAGAGTGTACTTGTGCCTGCGCACACACGCCTGCACCATAATATCTCCAGCTTTGATAGCTAATCTTTGCTGAGATTGGAAGGGGTGCCTGAAAACGGTCAGGAGGATTAAACTATTTTTGGTTCCATATCCTGCTGGATTAATACTCTCCTAGTCTTAATAAAAAGTAGGGCCCTGACCACAAATGTCTACTTCAATCGATCAGCTTGCAAAACTCATTCATAATGTTTTTTTTAAATATTACACCAGGCAAAATCATCGTGATGCCATGAAAAAAACGTAAAGATAACTTGCGATAAATATAGGAATTGAAAACAAATACTGAGCAAAGTACTACCATGTAGGTAAAAGTGATTGCATGATTTTTTTATCACAACTCGATCGGTATTTTTATAGCACTTTTATCTCACGTGCCTCAATATTTACATGTAGGTAAAGGTATTACATATCATTATAAAATATCGTTTAGATTATTTTTAAATTGAATGAATTAAAATCATTTTCCTTTTGTTTCAGCAACAAAAGTTTGGGTGTGGTGACTACGAACCACCTGCTAAACTCCAATGTGGAGGTGGTGGTGGTGGTGTCGGAGGCGAAGCTCTCACCAAATTCTCCGTGGAAATCGTTCAGCAGTTAGAGTTCACCACCTCCGCGGCGGACTCGCAACCTCAGCAGATTTCCACGAACGTCACGGTGAAGGCTCTCGCAAACGCCGTGAAGACGTCTAGTTCGCCTCCCTTACCGCAAGCACCGCCGAGGGTACCCACTCCGCTAGATTGCGACCGAGAATGCAAAGCTGAGTGCAAGTCGGAAGTGGCTGATGACGATTTCGTAGGACTGGATGAGTGTGCAGCGGCACTCGAACGTGACGCGGCGTCGGCTTTCCCTGGCTTAGCCGATCTGATCGGCGAGGAAGACGGCGACGAAACGTTTGAAGACCTCATCACGGAGATATCGGAGTATCCGGAGTTTATGAAGGACTTCGATATCGATGGGGGTAAACTGAACGGTGGTAGTATGGGGCTGGAGCCCCCCGAGGGCGAGCCGGCTCCGCGGCCTTACGGCGGCGGTGAGATGTCGCCGGCTGCGCAGACACTGAAGCACATGGCGGAGCAGCACCAGCAGGCGGCGGGCGGCGACTGGGCGCGCTACCGCGGCTACGCCGGATACCGGCCGCGGCCCGCACCGCCGCAGATGGAACATCTGCACATGTCGCAGCAGCAGCAGCTGCATCTCTCTCAGCCGCACCATAATCTACAGGTTAGTACTCCTCTGTTTCACAGGAAATTATTTATACAGAGTTTACATGACATAAACATCATCACGCTTGTAAACCCGGATAAGGCAGAGGTATGCCAATAGTAAATCCTCCCATAGTCAATCTCTAGTCATGATAAATCCGATTTTATGGGAGCCTACTTCGATAAACCGGGCACAAAACATGAGTCCGGGCTGCCTGATAGAAAAACCCAATATATTTTCCGATGTGAGTATCGAATCCAACACCTCGTATCCAATAGTAGCGCTTGAGACCACTAGATTCACGCGGCAGTCGTTAAAATTGCGGTAAGATACACACCATTTAGAATTGATTAGACGCAAAATATACGCGCCAAGCGTGAGGCACTTTCTTTATTTTTTATTTCTTTGGAACCCTTTTGCAGGCATACGGTATTAAGTTTGTCCTACTCCTTTGTGGAATGGTTTTGAATCAGCCATATTCATAGAAACATCTGATGTGACTTTGGTTGCTACACATCAAAGAATTGCTATTATATTCAAATATGCATTCAAATATGAGGAGCTCGTGGCTAAATAATAGCAGCCGCTCGGGTCGATCTTTAGGTTAAGCCGCGCTTGCCTAGGTTGGTCTGTGGATGGGTGACCACCCGTTACATACCGAGTTTCCTCCGTGCCTCGGAAAGCACGTTAAGCCGTTGGTCCCGGCTGTCATTTGTAGATCTTTGACAGTCGTTACAGGTACTTAGTCAGTGTCCCGAAAGTCTGACAACCAGTCTTACCAAGGGGTATAGTATTACCCAGTATTAGCTGGGTTGTGGAGGTCAGATAGGCAGTCGCTCCATGTAAAATACTGATATTCAGCTGCATCCGGTTAGACTGGAAGCCGACCCCAACATAGTTGGGAAAAGGCTAGGCAGATGATATGAGTAGTCCCTGAATGAATATAATTTGTAATATGGCGCCAAACTTTCGAAAAACGAGTCTCGGTATCTTCTCGCCCTCAAATTGAATGTCTTTGCCGCGTCCATAAATGCACCAATGTCGTTCATTAAAAGAAAATGTAGAATATTCTCGTTTCCTTGTTACGTCATTAAGTGCCCGTGAATTGCGTTTAGTTAATTATTGGAAGTCTTTTTTGTTGAGCAATTCGTGACGTGAAAAGACATAAAAAACATGGAGTCTGGTGTAGTATCGACCGGGGAGGGCATGCGCGCGCTGCTCGCCGACACTCGCTTACACTTAGGTACACGGTCTACGGATAGTTGGCGAATGTGACGTCTGTGCGACTATATTTCTAGTTGTATAACAAGTAGATAGAGATGGAACAACATATTCATTTCAATACGAACTTATATTCTTTACGTGCTTCATTAATATGCTTAGAGATAGACAAAATGGCTCAAACGCAAATTATTGACTTAACAATAACTTGGGTTGTTTCGCGCAATTCTTATACGAGAATTTCAAATTTCAACGAAATGGTAGTTAAAAACTTTGAAACTATTGTACACACTTTATAGTTAATGTTATGACATGTAACTAAGTAAGTTTTATTAAACACGTGCGTGTTGCGAATAAGCAGATGTATCGAAAGCCACATGTTTTACTTAAAGGCCGTCTATTGTAAACAAGGCTTCGTATACAGTAGTATGTATGGTGTCTTGCAACAATACAACGTTACCCACTTACATAATAACACAAATGAGATTTAATTGATGGCTTTGCTAGCTAACTGATAATTACGGCTATTGTTTCTGTTTACATAATGTAGTATGCAGTAGTCAGCTGTACTGTATTTTGTTGTGAAAATATGGTCGCCCTCTTATACATCCTGTATATGGATGGTTATTTCTGTCATCGACATTTGACCTAAACTGAGAATCGAACTTGAACCTATAAAGTTTCCAGCGTTTCAAGAGTAGAAGTCGACTTTCTAATATCTTTTCCACTTTTTACAACAATTTCCAGTAAATAGAAAGTTCATTAGGTCGAAACATATTGTTCAACTTCGGGCAAGTGACATTCAACCTTAGGGTGGGAAAGCAACGACGAGGTTGTCCATACCTATATGTATAACTTGTATAAGTAAAAGTTGCGTTACTCTGTTTCAAAGTTTTAATACTAATTTATAAATTTAAGATCAAACCAAATCTGTTTTCTTTACTGAGTAAAATGCGCGTCTCTGCTTAACCTTTCGGGTATCAATGGCGTGACGGTTGATTTAATAGCTGTGTATAGTGTGTAGGTACGATTGCCACACAGTGCCTCGGCGAGAATGGCGATGTAATTAAACATTTCACGGATCCGCGACTTGAATCATGACCTCATCATGATTTTATCTAGTACTAGCGGTCATTTGAATCTAAGCTCATCTGTATATTCTGCTAGAGAGATAACCTGAGTCTTAAACAATGGTGGTCGATGTTTATTTACTTACTTTAATACATACCAGGAGTACCTATGTCGCGCAGCTATGCGTGTTACCTGCCGAGAGTATGTATAACATATAGCATGCATGTAATAATAAATATTTATTAAACTATTTATTATAAAATGAAATCCATATTATTAACAATTCTATTGGTGCCGTTCTACTTCCAGAGAAAAAGAAAATACCCCAAAAGATATGCAAAAAATCGCTTTAAACGTGACCTTTAAATTTCGTGTTTCTTTATTTTATTTCAAACCATTTTATGACATAACACTCCCACTCAAAACAAGGTCAGAGTATTCATAAGTCGACTGACGCAGAATCTGGTTTCATGTGTTACATATTAGAACAATGTGTATCACATTCAAATCTCGGTTTTTTCGAAAGTCGTGACGGCGAGACGGACGATGGCACACTAGAGAATGAATGGAATAAAAAGAGTAGGGCTCGATGGCCGGATAGCTTCCTGTACCGAGTCAGGGAGTGAACCACGTGTCACAATCGCTCGACTCCTCGGCTCCGTAATTATAAGCTTTTCTCTCGTAAGTACAATGTCGTGTTTTAGATAGACTAGATGTGGATACGTACAAAAAGCTCTTCTGTCAATAAAACACGACGAGTGTTTCGAGGTTTGAGAGGGTTTTAATGTCGGGATGAATTATTGTCTCGTATTCTGTTATCCACGATTTCTAAATAAGACTCATGTTATCATGTAACATTCAAATAAATTGAATTTAAGAAATTGACGAATTAAATCCTTTGAAGTTGAACAAATCGTTATGTATTATACATAGGGTTGCCAACTTTTTTTAGCAGAAATAAAGTATATCTGATTTTAAAGGAGGTAAATAAAGAGTATGCACTTATAAAAAAGAGTATCATTTATTTTTATCTTTTAAAAAGGTATTTTTTAGTACTTCTTACGGCACATAACAAATTTTCATTATTTTTAAAGGTATTGAATGAGTCTAAACATTCTAACTCTAAATTTTTTATTCTGATTAAGGTTTTTGCGTATTATTACAGACGTGCACTAAACATTTTGTAAAAAAGAGTATTTTAGCGTACTTTATTAGTGTTATAGATTATAGAGCACGACCACATGATATAGAGGACAATACTCTATTTTAGAGTACGGTTGGCAACCCTAATTATACAACACTTTTAGAAAGCTGCATAGAGACTCACTAAGAGTGTCTTACTCATTTTAAAATATTAGACTTTAAGGTTTGTTGCTGTGCTACGGGAATAAAATACTTCGAACCGGAAGTAGAGTTACTATTTCCACATTGAAAAGTTCTCAAAAAATCCACATTACTAGACATTTACTAGAATTCCTGTTTTTTTTGGCGGACAATTTAAAACAAACCTGAGCGGTTGCTTAACTTAACTGGGAGCCAACGACTGACTGACTGAAAGGAAAGAACAGGCTACGCCACTATGCCATTAAGATCTTTCAAGATCCATTCAGCTTAGTGTGTTTGCATTAATGAATAGAACCGAAAATAGATAAATTGAAGATGAATGAAAAAGGTATCGTAGTAACTGAAAGCTGTCTTGGTTCGTGGGTGTTAGTGACGAAAGCGCGTGGGCCGATCTATTTCCGCAGCTAGCGCTTCGGTGACGAACCCAGGGGCTCGTGACGTCATGCCTGACGCGCCCTTCCCAGCGACATCCTTTGGCCTTTAAAGCAATATCGACGGTCTATATTTAAAGTTTAATCGACCCTATTTTGTCCACTTTAGAAGGAAAATTGAAATAATTCGTATGCTTCCTGGATTTAAGTTGGGATTTTAATCCTGGCTATAACTTAATTATCAAAAAAATGCATCTAGGTGTTATATTATATTTATATATTCAAACTTCATGTACAGAAGTGGTGTAGTCTTAATGCCAGAATTAAGGCATTATCTACCAGTCAACCTTTGGGTTAAATACGAGAACGTGATACGGTACTGTAAGAGGTTTTATATAACCTAAGCAATGCTGGCTGATAGAGCATAACGTTCTAATACTCATGTCGTTTTTAAAGATAGAATAGGTTTATCTCTCTGAAGTGTGAGATGTAAATTTGAATGATTTAAAAAATATAATCCTTAAACGATTATTTGCGCTTTATTTAATTAGATAAAAACCCAGGTACTACAGTACACAATGTATATCTAAAGAATATGGCGAGGTCGTTTCCTCCGCAGAATTCCGTATTCCTATAATATTTCATTCAGACTTCGTTCCTATAACCAGGAACAATTATTGTGACTAGGTACTTGGAAGCAATGAGCATTCAATTTGTACATCATAATGAAAAGCTAAAGAATCAATGGAAAATTCTCGGCAACTATATCTACTAACGTTTTTTCCTATTTCCTCATCATGGTTCCGTGATGTCATTTTAGCCTTTAAATGTGATTCTGAGAATACCAGAGGACATGACGAAGGTTTCATCGCAAATCAGATATCAGAATCTACACACGTACTTTGCTTTATGAACGCAGATCATTTCAAAGTAAAATGTTCACACGTCATTACATTTGCTGGGTCCATATCGTTAGAAAGATCGCACAGGTTCATTTGATTTTCTGTTGGCTTTTATTCTGTGTAAAATGATTGCAATGTAAGCACGAATTAGACGATGAACTTAGATGAAATGTAAAACGCAGAATTTGCCTTGCGCACTTGAGGTTGTGTAAAAAAATGTTTTTGATGATTTCTTTTTGCTATTCACAAAACGAACGAGTCAGCTCTTGCCAGAAAGGAATTAAAATATACTGTTTTTTTAAGCAAATAATAAATATTCATTATGTAGAGTTGTCCCAAACAGTTCAAAACTAATTCTCGAAACAGGCCTTCAATATTGCTCACACAGTGTTTCTACCTGCGTTCTTGATAACAATCCCAGGCATGGGTCATACGAAAAAATGATGTACGGATGGATAAGAGAGGTTCCGTTAGGTCGTCTGGCTTGACAATAGTGCAAACAGCATACGGGTTAGCGGACTTAGAACGATATGATATTGTTGGAGAATAACAAAAATCGCGGGTGCAGGCGGACGTAGCGCTCCAAACAGGTTTGCCGTGCGTCGAGGCTTGAGACCGCGCCGGCGACGGTGACGTGTGCTCACTGCTCACCTCCGCCAGAATGGCAGCTGTCATCGTCGCGCACCGCTCTCATATTTTGTCACAAATCCACTACTTGATCTATCAAATCCAAAGAGATTTAAAATACTTAGAGCGGACATAGGGAATATTTTCATACAAACATTTTGTTCGATTTTTAATGCTACCTAATAAGTGGACATGTGAATGTGACACTAGCCAGAACGATTTGATACCAAGTTGTAACATACATGTTTAAGGAACGTTAAACGTTGCCTTTGAATCTGAACACCTTTGAACTTGCCAAGGGTTTGCATATTGGCAGGTGCTAAGGAATTGTAAACCGCAAAAGCGGATACGTAGATTCGTAATAATAATGTTCTATTTATTATTTTTATTGTAGCGGCCGCGTTCCAATAAGAAACGTTGCTGTTCAGGTAGGAAGGTACACACTTTAACAAATAAATGTGAAAACCAGTAGAGAAAAATACGGTAGGCGTTGTCGATAACGCCCGGAGCCTCGGACCGCTTAATCATCTTGAATACGGCGTTCGATGCGTAGTTAGATGATGGGAGAGATGACATCTGAACCCCTTTGCGCCACATTAGGTGTGTGGTTTCATTTTAATACGATGCACGATAAAATTTGTATCAACTAGAACTACTGAGAGCCATTATTTTTTCATCGATTTGGTCGATAACATTCGCGATTCTCATGCTAAAATTACTTAAAATATACCAATATCCAAAGTTCGTAGTGAGGCTTCCATTATAAATGGCAACAATTGTACAATTCCCGAAATTAGTTTAAGTTTCTGGCTGTCCCCAGTAACTTTCCTTTGCTAAACTGAAGCCTATTATTGCGTCTAAGAGATTTTAATTTAGGGTTGCTTTTTCTAGCTAGCTAGTATATTATCTGCAGCCTGCAGCAGAGATTTTCTCTCTCCGTAACTTTGTCTTAAGCTCGGCAGTCGCTGCATGTACATGCGGCCAACACAAATATTCAGTCCAGTTTTGCTGCGGACAGAAGTTATGTTAAGGATTTTTACAGCTTTTATCTCCAACTTTATACTTTTTAGCATCCGAATACTGTATCTATTGTAGCTTTCTGTGCCATAATGAAAATAATGCACGTTGCATGTTAAGATTTTCCGCTTGGAAGGCGATCGGGGGACACTGAGGGCAGGTGTGAGTCGCTTCATAAACACTTTCAGGGACCCGTCTTTTAAAGATTATGGCGGCATTTCCATTGCAAGGAGTATATAATATTACTAGCTAAGTTTGCAACTCTTGAAATTGTCACAATTAGACCGCGATCGTTGTTGCTATGCCGTTGTTTAAGATTTGTAAGGAACAGCAAATGGTTAGGCGTCGACGACGTAACTCGGTTCCATGGCGAATCAATATTTCATATACCTACCTAATTACGTAACTTCGAATCCACAAGTTTAATCGCGTCTTTCAGTTAACACAATTACTCGACTTATTTTGTGTAAGTTTTTATGGAGTCATTACTAGTATCCACTGGTTCGTTACCATACAGTTGTTACGTAAATTGATGCCCGTATCAGTCTGAAATATTCAGATAAATAGATTAACATATAGGTAGGTATCTATATTTGCTGATATCTAAGTAAACAGGCCAAATTTCATACGGCTAATCAAGAATATACCGACTTACTCTGAAAACACGATGTAGTAAGATACACGAGCAAATAAGATACACGGAAAATGTTTTAAAATCTATTGTTTCAGCAAATATAACGAAATACAAAAACTTTATAGGTTTCCATGAGAAACCAATATAAATGAAATTTACTTTGACTCCCATAAGGGATGATAAAAAGAGAGGGTGAACTCTCTAAACTGAACCATTTCCTCTTTGTTACAATGCACAATGTTTAAGTCTAATGGAGGGGCAACAAAATTGATAAAAATGCTAGTTGCTAATTAATAAAAGTATCGCGTTATCTCAAACAACAATGGCTTTATTATCGGTAAGCCACACTGGCTGAACTCGGAACCAATTTCAAACGCTGTTTTATAACTAAGTATGAGGTAGATTTTATAGCTAGACTTTATTGATGATTACTGACTGGTAAAATATTCCATGATACATATGATTTTAATCGAGTTTTTCGAATAAAATGTATTTTTTACACGGCAATTTATTGTCTGAACGTCGCGTAAGTTATACAGATACTTAGATATAAATCTCAAGTACGTAGTTATGTAATATTTACACGTCATGTCTCACGGATAGAAAATCTAGGTACTCATTACTAAATTACCTATTGTATTTACATGAGAATTTCAGTTTCTATGACTTTAACGAACGCTGTGACTTTTCCCTATATACATAGAAAGAACCATCATCTTTTAAAATAGTTAGCAACAATTAAAATCACGAATGTGTTTCTTTAACAAGTTATAGTCACATATTAAAATAATTAAATTAACAATTATAATGTGTTTGTAGTTGCTATACAAAGAGCAGATCGGATCTTATTGATAGAAGAACGATGGCACATTTTATGGCTTTGCTTATAGTTATCAAAATATGCAGGATGTAATTTTGTACCTTTAACTTGATATATCCTTATTTACATCGCATTATAAATTAAGTAAGCAAAATAATTTTCAGAAAACCTCGTTTTCCTTCGTCGATATTACTTCGCCGTGCGGTTGCCGCGTACTTTCAGGAAAATGATTTTCCGTAATCTTTCTTTCACCATCTGTGGATCATTTTCTCATATGCTTATAAACGTTTTAGAACATATTTTACCTTATATGATAGGATTCTAAATTTGCTGTGATAAACATACGCATCACGCCTGTAATCCCGAAAGGTAAGGCAGGGGTGCATTTCCTGCTTGTTTTGTGTACCAATGTAATCACGTGTCTTCCTTTGTTCTCAGGTGTCAGCAGCCCAGCATATGCAAGTGAGCGGCGCAGGTAATGGCGGACACGTTTCCGTGGCTGCCCAGCAAGGCATGTACGCCAGCTTCCACAACCAGGGCACTCCATCGCCGCAACATCATCAAGGTAAATATCAACACAAAAGGTTTTTATAAAGGGCTGAGTGGTGACCTCCGCGGATCGATCAATCTGCGGGGGTCATACCCGTACGAGGTTCTCTCCGCTTGAAAATATATACGTGTTCGTATAAAATAGGAATACTGTAAATCACACAGGGATTTAAAAGTAAGAAAAAAAAAGAATATATCATTATTTCAGTGACCCTGATCAAAGATCATGAATGCAAGTTTGTCGCTCGTTTAATAACGAAAATTTTATTTCTTCTGGATCATCACCGCGTTTAATGCAGGCATCATTCATAACATTTGACAAGCTCAATAAGTTAGAATTTAATTAAAACCTTATCGGAATGAACAAATTCACAAATTAGTAAGTTTATACAAGGTATCAAGCGCATGCGTATTATCGCTTTCTCAATACACGGCGGAGTCATGCTAATGACACGCTAAAAATGATGATTCAATTCCGGCCCATTGATGTTTACGAGAGTCATTGAGCACCTAATAGTTTGCAATGTACTATTTTTATAAAATTTACTGATTTTTTGTGGCTTTTAAATAACTGTATGTTTTGGTTACTGTATGTGTGTATACGATTAGTTTTTATCTTATCGTAATAGTTGAATTACGTTTCACAATAGACTACTACATTTAAAAAATATAGGTATTGTGAAACATACACACAGGAGCTTTTTTCGTATGGGAAATCATCAAATTATTTGTTGGGGTGCTAAGCTTGTACCGACTAAAACCCGTCCATATTCTTTCCTTTCCTTTGTGTTCCGACGTCGCGGTATCTCTTTCGAACATCCCACAACCCTGGCCGGCTTGACCCTTTGCTTTGCTGACATCTCTTTGAGGCGCGACATGACCTTACAATCTAGATTTTCAGTTTCAGTTTATATTAGTAACGGCCTTTGAAAATACGCCATTTAGTTGGTCTTTTGATAAAATACACCTTCGAAAAGACAGTTTTCATTTTAAGACAATCTAATCTTTTATTAAAATAAAAGGGTCGTTTTGCTCATTAATACTACTTCGTACAACAATCAATGGCAATCAACTAGAATATTCCAGGTACGAAGTATTAAAAAACAAAGAAACCTCGCGTGTTATATTTATTTTTCATAACAACATATGCGCTTTGGACACATTGCACATAAGTTACAAGCACATAGTTCATGGTACATAGCTACAATCAAACTATTAACATCTTTATGCTTTTGCGTTAAGTGATAGCGTGAGTGTAAATGCAAGGTGGTGTATGTTGTGTTATTTAACTGCGAAATTAGAACGTGCAGAAGGCTCACTATGCGTCATAAAGTCTTTCCTGAAAAAATACTGCGTGAAA
Source organism: Ochropleura leucogaster (assembly GCA_958449745.1). Taxonomy (NCBI): domain Eukaryota; kingdom Metazoa; phylum Arthropoda; class Insecta; order Lepidoptera; family Noctuidae; genus Ochropleura; species Ochropleura leucogaster. Next base: position 8,463,087 of record OY288206.1, read on the forward strand.
AATCTTTCACTAAACGATGGCTGTGCTAAAAGTCTATGCACAGACATGCAAGGTTTTACCATATTGAATTTTAAAAAGTATACCGAAAGTTTGCCAAGTTTTGCAATATTTTATGTTGCTGAAAAAAAAATCCCCATCAAAGCTGCTTTAATCCTTCTTTCATCTTACAACATCCACTTAGAATCTAATCTACAGATAAAATATGTAAAAAGCAATTCACATAGTTACATCGAGCGTCACTTTGTAATCAGTGAAGCTTCTGTCTCCGATTTATCGCAATCCGCGTGGAGTGGTTGAGGGGCGGAGGGCCGAGGTTGACGCTCTGCGAGAATGCGCCAAGTCGCGCACCTCGGATCACGATGACATTAGATTGACGTGTTTATTACCTACGCACTACACTGTACAGTGCACTTGCATGATGCATCCCACTCTACATTTATTTACATACTTCGGGTACGTAGAGGGGTTTGCGTTCGATTCGAGCGACAACAAAGTATTGATTGTTGTAATTTTAGACGAAGTTCAGTCTCGAACATAAAGTACTTTACATTTAGGTAAAATTCGAATGCTTTTTTCTCGTGATGAAGGATTACATCTTTGAGAAAAGATGGTTTCGAGAATATAATTTTCGTAACACTAACATTGCTTTTGAATCTGGTGTAAGTGTGGTATCTATGCTAGGGACTATACAGCCAGGCAATCAATAAAAGCATCACGCCTGCTTGCTTAAAGGGGTCTAGAATAAAAACCTGATTTTGTTGAATTCATTAGATACCAACACCTCATAAATATTATTAGGTCCCTTTAATACAATTTGGCAATAAGAGTATTATTTAAATATGATGAGAATAAACCATTTTTGCTCCGTCTTGCTTAAAAAAAGTTTGTCACTAACCATTGTATTCATATTTTCGGTTTCTGTTTTACTACCTGCGTTCTTCAAATTTTTCCTTGTCGTTGTGTACGACGATAACGTTCGAGAGAATAAACCTCAGCCACATACACACGTCGATACTTACGTATTAACAGACCTAGTGTAGGTACTTGCGTATTGTCCTCTGTTTCTTACTCAATGTTCGAGACAGTGACTGGAATATTCAACCTTTATTACGTTACACTATTTGGCCCCTAAATTTGAATAATAAATGTATGTGCGTAATTATATTTCTATTATTCAAATTTTCCGGTTTATCATTAACACGAATTGATATGCCTACTGATTGTTTTAAATCTGAAAACAACACGTATTTTTATTTTATTAACAGTAAGTATTTGTGACATTTTCCATTGTTAGTTAGATAGTATTTAAAAATCACAAATTTTCATATTTCTAACTAACTGATCTGTTTCGTCCCACTGTTAAGGTGGTACCACAGTAAGGCTTTCACTCTTTCTTTCCTATTTTATATTTTTTCTAAAGTCATCATCATCATCTTCCTGCTGTTGTATCATTCTGCGCGGGTCGTCACTTTGTGTTCTGTCTGTCAAGACCATTTACTTCGGGAACGCGTCGAGGTATAAAATTAATACCATATACTCAAGTCCGTGGTCCATTTGTGCTATTAAAAAAGAACTCTAAGTCTACGCAGTCAATAGATATTGCCGTTGGTGTCATAAGTTTGTTCGGAACCCTTGTGCGCGTGTCTGACTCGCTCCATTTTCCCCTGTCTGTTTCTTAAGTATTAAATATTTGTATGTTACGCTTGCAGGTGGCGGGTGTGACTCGTACTCGGTGTCCCAGTCGCAGAGCATCAACTTCTCACAGGCGATGCGCGCGCGGCCGCAGAACAACCCGCAGCAGCAGCAGTCGCAACAGGGAGGCCCACCGCTCGGTCAGTACTTATATTAACACCGAAACTTCTATTCTAAACAAATACTGAACAGAAGTTGACTTCAATATGCATAGAGTGCGATTATTCTATACCATGTTGAGGTCGTTCTGAATAGCAGTATTATACATGAAGCAATACGAGGAAAATATGATACTTCTCGGTAAGGCTGGTTGTCAGACTATCTGGCGTCCCTGTAACTACCACAGCTGTAGCTCAAAAATCTACAAAATAATGTTAACTGTGAACAACTGCTTAGCGTGCTTTTCTAGGTACGGAGGAAGGTCGGTATGACATTCCGACTTTCCTCATTACATTGTAATGATGGATCTACGGATCTCGGAAATCACTGCTTAATTTTGAAAATTAGCCGTGCGCTTATATTATTTAGAATTGATTAACTTATTGTGATGATTGTTCAAATGGTTACTTGACTTCAACAGTGCCTAAATGTCCGAAGATACAGCCCTGCCTGTGCTATATCCTGTATAAATGTGTATCACAAGCAGAGTTGAGAGGAATTATTAAAGAAATAATGAGTATTTTTTTTTTCTAACAATATTTTGTTTAACCACCACAGGCGTTGCCGCAGCAGGCATATCACGTGAACAACAAGCAAAGATGCTGCAACAGCAGCAGCAGCAAATGTTACGCGCGCAGCAGCAGCAACAGATGCGCCCCCCGCCGCCGGAGTACAAGGCGCGCTTCGCGGGCGCGGGCGGGCCCGGGGGCGCGCTTCCGCCGCGCCGCGCCCCCGCCCCCACGCCGCGCCCCTTCCCGCACCACGCGCGCCAGTACCCGCCCGACTGGCGCCACGTGCTCATGCAGCAGCAGGCTGCCTCGAGGCAGCAGTTCCCGCATCATCATCAAGGTGGGAAAATCATTAACACCGTCGAATGACATTGTATGGAGTTTATTCAGCACGCCACAGTGATAAGTTCTCTTTTGGAGAAGTGGCTAGAGAGTCACCACGGCGTCCTCTCTGGAGACAGTGGTTTTGGAAGGTTCCTGCACATGGTGGGTGGAGTTGACTCGAGTGTCACCACTCGCCCGTGTAATCCACCGATCACCCGGAGAACACGGTGAAGCACTTTGTGTGGTCCCCGCTTGGGCGGAGCACCGCTGTTTCCTCATAGAGGCGATTGGCGGCAGCGACCTCTCGCGTTCGGCCCTGGTGCAATCCATGGTCCTATAACTGCCAGGGCTACGGTTAATTCGAAAAAAATACTGCGGCCCTAAAACATAAACCTAAATTATTTCCTATTTCCCGTCCATAAAAATGGAGTTTATTCAATTCTGTTTAAAGGTCCTAGGTGGTGGTGTCATTACCCTGATTAAACTCCAATAGAGCATATTTCAGCTACATATACGTTCTTAAAAAAATACTATGAAGAAACTTAAGTTTTTGCTTTAATATCATTTTCTACTTGCCTGTGTTGGCAAGTAGAAAAGTTCTGACGCTCTGTATAACTATGGTTGTCCATTTCAGGCTTCAGTATGGGCTCGATGGGTGGTATAACGCAGCAGCAACAACAACAGATGCAACTGCAACAGGCGCGGTTGCAGCAGCAACAGCTTTTGCAACACCAGCAACAACAACGGTATGTACTATATCTTCAATTCTTTTAAATAACGACTGTTACCGTTTGCAAAATTAATATAAAATGGTTTCTTTTAAACTAAATAATACTTTTTAGTCATTTCTACTGAGTATTTAAACAACATTCCGTAATATACTGCAGCCATTAAATACTTATCCGACAGTTATGTTATTATGTCGTTGCTCATAATTAGTTTATGTTGCAGGTCCAACCAACAACAGTCGCCGATGTCTCATCTCATTATGCAACAGAACCAGATGATGAGCGTGCAGGGACAAGTACGTGTCATTTGTTATTGTTATTACACTCACCACTATACAATATACATATTAACGAATATGAACATTTGGAATGTCTTAAACATTGAACGTGATGTTAAGCCAACAGCACTCATTGTGCCTTACGAAATATCAAATTTCCGTCGTCGATATTATTTATTTTAGTTATGGACACACTCAATACAGAAAACCAGAAAGGAATAGTAAAATACTTGAAAGTTGATACTTATTTTTAAATAAATATTATAGCAAAAAAAACTAACGACGCTGGAGTAAGGGTTTAGAATTTTAAGTTTTGCTGGTAACCTTATTTCATAGTAAATGACAAATTTATTGATATTAATGTATGTTATTATTATTTGTATGTGTTTCGCGAGTCCGAGTTAAACATGGTTGTTTTTTTATTGGATGATTAGAATGACGTGACCTAGCTTACAATGCATTGTCTTCCAAAATAAACAGTTGTGCAAAATTTCAGCTTAGTCGGATACCAGGGAGTGGGTCAAATTTAACATTTAAGATTTCATTACGTATTTACAGGCTATTAAAAAAATCTCTTCAGAAATTATTAGAAAGAGATATAGACAACTGACGTGTGTAAAAGAAGATGACAAAATAGAATACATTAAAACATAAAGCAGCAAAAAAATATACTTACTTCATAATAATGTTAACACTTTCATTTGTTTACAGATGCCAAATATCCACATGAGCCAGTCACAAAGCATGTCCATGCAACAAAGCGGCATGGGCATGGGACACCAGGGCAGCCCCATGCAAAATGGACCCATGCAAGGGCAGGGACCCATGCACTCGCAGAACAATCCTATGCAGCAGAATTCGATGATGTCCCAGAATGCCATGCAGAACCAGAATGGGAACGTTTCTCAGCACTCGTTCCCGTCTCTCCATAACACGTCTGCCTTCACAGGACAAACTACAGACTTCAACCTTGACTTCCTCGACAACATGCCTTCCACGGACGCCAGCAATCTCACAGCTCAGGAGCTCCTCAACTCCTTAGACAATTCGTTCTTGAACGACATCCTTTAAATTATTAATGACACAGCTATATGTGTTCGTTTTAGAGTAATATAATTACTAATTGACCCACTTTAAAGTCAATTAGACTTTATCATATTCGGGTTTTGTCTACATAATGTGTTTATTATACCTTCTAAAAAATACAAATGTATGACCAATATGGAACAAATGATGACCAAAGTTATTACACAGGAATTTAACAAGGCCAGGGTGGAGTATGGCCAGTAGACCCTACTTACTTCTTACGAGTAAACTGTACGGATCGACAGTACGCCACTTTACATTTTGGACCACATTGTTTTTGTAGACTATTTATTATGAAAAATATCAATTTCGTAGTGTTTATAGTTTTTACTATTGTTAATAATTCCTTTGTAAATATTTTAATTTTAAAATGTTTGTAATATTAATAAGCATAAGGTAAATATACTTCCGATAGTCTCAGAGTATCCACGAAACTGACATTCTATTCTTTTATGATAATTATTATTTAGCTGCAGAGTAGGCTAATGTATATTTATTGCAGATTTTATTGTAGTTTATAAGGTGAAAAGCACAAAAGACAATATTTTATTTACTTTATTGAATTTTATTTATGAAAACAAGTGAAATAAATGGGATACCGACTGCTATGTTAAAACATAAAATAAAAGTAAAAAATCGAGGTGACTAGTCTATGACTGCTGTGCGACCTTCTGTAAAAAGGTAACTTAGGTGGTCATTGGTGAATAGTTACTATTCCAATAGCTTTGGAAACAACTAATTGTGTTTATAAGTGTGGCAAGATTGCGATAGACAACAAACATTTCCGACATCCGCCTGTATACTAGGTTGTTAATGCGTGTTGTCCGATGCCATAAGGTTAATCACCTCGATTTTCGCTTACACAATTTAACTTTATTTACATTGTCGTTCGCTAAAACTTGGCCAATGTGCGGCTTTCCTTTACAACTTTTATTGGCTCAGCCACTGACATTCTATCGATGTTCGATTTGAGTTTTATTCCACAACACATATTTTGTTGGTTTTATCAAACTTGGGGACATCCCAATTAATTTAAATAGTGCAAAATGTAAATTTTATGAAGTAAGAATATAATAAGATCATTCCTGTACCTAAGATGATTGTAGATTATACTGTGATGTCAGTCTCAATGGTCAATAGATTATAAATAGTATCAATTATTATACATAGATTATTGTTATTGTTAAGGATCTCATGGTATCATTTTAGTTTGGGGTTATGAGAGATTCTGGAATTAATAGATTGTTGGTTTCATTATTATATACTTTTTCAACGAATGTGTAGCATATTCTTTGTAAAGTGCATTTTCTTTTTATTATTTAGTATGTATTTGAGAATGCATATTCACCCATTACGTTATTTTATAGTAGTGTAAATACAAAACTGTTGTTAAACAACTTTAGGAATTTTTGATCAATATATACCAGCAATGGGTATGAAATTAATAAAAATCATTATTTAAAAACAATCCAACCAATGAAGGTTTTGCTCTCTGATATAGTTTACAGCTGTAAAACCAACTATTGTGAATGATAGCAACATTCCAGAGCCATTGTTAATAATGTTTTAACTTTAGGACCAATTTTTGAACGTTCTTTTGAAAATAATATTGCATATTGAGTGAATGTGTTTTATTTATTTTTAACCCTAACTAAACTAATCGAACACAAGATAAGGTATCGTAAAATCGGAGCAAGTGCTTTAGAGAACAAATTGAACGGAATGGAACCATCACTCTTATAAAATAGTAAATATTTGTGAAAATATTCAATTTATGGCACATATTCCGTACTTTCTCGTTTTTGACTTAGTCTTAGCAAAAACTTACTATTGTTACGAAAAAGGGCCAGCAACAATAAAATTCCTATTTTCAGCTGATATTTCTATCACCACATGATAGAGTCAGCTTGGTGCTTGTACAAATAATCAGAAAATCTTTCCAATTTCCTCTCTAAAGCATTTATCTCCGTTGCTAATTCTCATACAACCTCATTAGGTTTGTTCTGGAAAATTCTGGGGTTCCGTATTCTTGGGCTGTAGAAATTATTCGGTTGGATATATTTCGCGGTGATTGGTTCCTCGTGTACGGGACTAAGCTTACACTCATATATATTTTCATTTGCGTTATTGTCTAGAGATCGCATCGAGAAAGCTTGTAATATTTGCCGGTGTCTCCTGAGCCGAACACACGAAAATACTGTGCTCATCAGGACTCCTAGTTTGAAGACGGCCACGACAAATAACCCGAGCATTAGGATTAAATATTGTTGTTGGTGCCAGTCTTCTAAAGGCCCGAGACAACCCTGAAATCAAAGAAAAGCTGCTTATTTTATGTTCAGAAATCGGATACAAGCGAAAGTCAAACCGGCACTCACTGCCGTACGACATGTTGTTAATGAAGATTGGGTCGTAAAACAACAATGCCGCTTTAGCAACGTGGCATCAGAAGTCATCACTCGTCAAACCCCCTATGATTAGAAGAAGACGTCGCGGTGCTCGATCCTTACTAATATTTTAAAAGCGAAAGTGGGTTTGTTTTTGTTTATTACGTCTTGACATGGCTACACTGATTTTGATGACTTTTGGTACGTAGGTACAGAGATAGTTAGGACCCTGGAGACGAATATGGCCTTTTTTTAAAGTGGGAAGTGAGGGCGAAAGAGGGAAGAAAAGGGAAAACTTAGCTTTGCTATTACAATCAATAAGGCGCAAGGGCAAAAACTATAGGTAGGTAGAAGGTTCCTGCAAATCAGGGTAGGGAAACTGTGTTACCCCGAATTTAACGCGAGCGAAACCGCGGGCAAAAGCTAGTAACCTAATAAACTAACAGTGTATCTTACCGGCACATATCTAAAGGCAGGATTAGGCTGTACTTCTTGGCACCGAGACGCGTTTACCGGTGCTGGGTTGAGGTAGGAGACGTTGTCTTCATATTGTACACAGCAACTGAGCGGCACCGACATCCCGCGAGGACCGAGTCGTCTCAACTGCCAGATGGACATGTCATAATTACGAGCGTCCGTCATTCCGCAGCACTGCAACTGGAAAAACACATAACATTCATATAAAATAACGCCTGTATTCTGTGCAGGGGTAAGTAGACGTTAGAAATTGCGCATAGGTAATGAATTATTGCTGATGTAAGATGTACTTTCAATAGGTTCTCGGTACTTAACAACATCTGAGTAGGTTGAACTTCTAAAAAAGTCAATTTATTTTGAAGCAGTATCGCTAACAGTTTATATTATTATTCAGTACTTACCTCAGTTTGTGCTAAGTCCACAGCCGCAGTAAAGTGTTCGAAGTCAGGTAACGCGTAATAAGTCTGTAGAGCGCCCACCGCGCCGCCCTGGGAACTCTGCAGGCCAAGACATCGCGGCCAAATAGCTGCTAACACCCCAGCAGCGCACTCACATAGTAACATCGCTAGCACTACCAAAAAGTACTGAAAGAAAGATTTGTACTTAAACCGTGTCTTAAGCTAATTGAAATTACTGTGGGTTACACCCAGACACCCAGATGTCTTGTAATCCTTTGTCGGTCGTTACGGGTAGTTAGAAGGCCGAAAGTTGTGATACTCAGTCAATGGATTGAGTTCCAGATACTGATTGTGTTCAGCAGCAACCGATTAGACTGGAAACCGATCCTAATATTGTTGGGAAAAACGGCTAAATGATGATGATGATATTATGTTCCTAAGTACAAACACATACTTACTGGACGGATCCTTTTTACTATATTGTGGTATACCTACCGACTTCAGTTTAGAAATCAGTTCAGTGGCTGAGTCACACCCAAAACTGTTTTGCCTTGAAGCCAACGCTCTGCATATATCGGTCGGTGAACTATGTTACTCAACAGCACATTTCAGTAACGATTAAAAATACGCTAAATGGCATAACTATTCATTATGACCACAATCATGCTGTCGAGCGAAGGAAATAAAAAAAAATACCGGCCAAATGCGGGCGCGTCGGACTCGCGCACCGCGAGTTCCGTACAAATTTGCGACATAAACAGTACATATTATACAACATAACATATCTTTTGACTGTGTAGACTTAAAAGGTTGAAGGCTTTTTCACAGGTCTAAGGGACCACATACTTAAGTGGGTACCTTTGTGGTTTAATTTCATCACGATACCTCCATGCGTTCCCAAGATAAAGGGTCTTGACAGGCCGACAACAAAGCCTATTAGGGTTTCGCTTGTGAGGTACGGAACCTTATAACTGGTTTAATGGCAAAACTTACAATACTGAGGACCGTGTAACTGGGCATGTATGTAGCCCAGCAGCCTAGGGCTCCAGTGGCGCACAGAGCCAGCCCGGCGGCTAGGAGACCCAGGGACAGGTAGTAGAATGGTGGATGAGTCAGCAAGTCTTCATCAGGCGCTGCCAGGAGCCGTGATAAGAGTATTCGTTTGGAGTCGCAGAGTAATAGAAAGCCACATATTACTTCCACAAAACCGCATGCCTACATGAGAAATAATACAGGTGTTTGTACTGGTACTTCCTACCATTCTTGATAGCTTAACACCAGGTAGCATGAAACACAAAAGCTGTTTTTTTTTAAATAATAGCGTATGATTAATAATAGCGAATTTAAAACAATAGTTTAGTAAATTACTTACAAAAAATATGGTATTAAAACATCCAAAAAGCACTTTCGAACTTTCATTTCTGCACATTTTTAAACGGAATAAAACTAGATTTATAAATAAACGGCACACAAGGATCCAGTGTAATATGACACGGAGAAATGTGGTCAGCACGCTATAGTTACAACTAATAATGTGAGTATGTGAATAAACAAACGGACGATGAATAGATTCGCCGGTTTTAGGGAGATACGCTCTGTTGAACAGGTGGGGTGACTGCGTATTAAGGCATTTTTGTTTAAAATTAATGCATGAATCGCTCATGCATGCCCTTTTACACTGTGGAATAACAGGTTCGTTATGGACATACTGGCCAGGTATTGCGACATCACTCGCCAACGTTCAATTAAAATGATTATGACGACCGAAGCAAAAGGGTCGTAGCTGGGAGTATCCTGTAGCTATGGCTGGAGGCTTTACAGGATAATCCAGTCACGTCCAGTTAAGCTGATCCTCTAGCGTTCATTTTTTAGTTTCTGCTATCCCCATGGACAAGACTTGAATGGATGTATGTGTCTAATGAAGATTTTTAAATAAAATTCGTAAAAGATAGTTCATTCTTGTATATTTTACTTTATCACAAAAAATATTATTAGTTTATTTAACGGTAAGTAGTTACCGTTTTAAAATTCAATGTCTCTTTTCTTAAATCCACCACAGTTTACATTTGGTACACCGGTGATGTCATCTTGTTCCCGTTCTTTGGTCTCTTGAAGTTCTGAAACATCATTGCAAGTTAATTGTAAAATAAAATATCTACTGGTTACTTTACACTACCTTTTTAATCGCCCTTATCGATGAAAGGACCATGGGCATTTTTCTAAGAGTTCTGGGCGTAAAACCAACAGAAGTACTTAATTCGCCGGGAAAACTCTGCTTTTCCTGTATTTTCCAATAGATTTTACCTATGATTCAGCCTAAAGATAAACCTAGTTTATTAATGGGGTACCCTAGCCTAGCTTCTAAAGTCCTCACTTGATTCTAAGACCTCTTTGGCTTAGGTCATATTTGTTACTATATGCTTACTTTGCTGTATCATGTTTTCGACATCATCCACTTACAAAACCAATTACTGTTGTATTCTAATTCTTTGACCAAAATACAGGGAATAACAACATTTTCAATTGGCTGTACCTCTTCAGTCTCTGGCGGCTTTAGTACTTTTCGCAATACTTATGAATTGGAGAACTTATCTGATTTAAGCTATATTTCAATTCTGTTGGACTTGTGTTTAACTACTATCTAAAAAAGATAGTAGAGGGGTTTTGCTCTACATTTTTTTTTTAATTGAAGTCTAGCAGCAGATTATGGGATCAGGTAGCTAATATATGGGAAAGTCTCAGGCTGGTATTTTATTCATGGTTTTTCTAACTTTTTTTTTTTTTCTAAGTACAACAAACCTGGAGGCAAATGCAGTTTCTCTATGACGAACTTCTTCCTCTTAAGTTTGAATGCCATGTCAAGACTTGGTGGCACGAAAGGCACAAGGGAGTAAATAGCTGACAGCTTGGTGATATGGAATAAACCATGGTAGTCTTTGTATACAGGGTTTGTTTCACGACTTGAACCAGCAAATGATTCAATTCTCACTGCATTATCCACTGAGTACAGCAGTCTTTTCATTATGTGATCATCCTGTAAAGAAGAACATAGATCTATGATTATTTAGGATATCGGTTTGAGTGTGAATGGCTATAAGAATATGAAAAGATCAAAGAAACTATGGCTTGACAGTGTGAAGCATAATATTGTTCAAAAGAGGGTGAGAATTGAGATGACATCTAAGAGAAGTATGGAAGACACCACCACCTTTCACCTTAACTGTTTTTTGTATGTAGCATATTCATATTTGTTTTTTTTATCAATGCCGTTAATCATTATTTTATTTTGCTTTCTTTACTCACATTTTTTTTTTAATCTAAGTGATTAATTAGCACTAGCAGAACATACTAAGTAATTTAGTATGTTAATATAATAATACTACGGTATTACACCCATTTTTTAAAAGCATCTCATTTTGATCCTAGGGTCCTAGTAAACCACCAAAAAAAAAACAAAAAAAATATTCAATCGATAAGTGCCATAAAACTGCATTTCAATTTTACAATTTCTATTTTCGCGTGTAATATCACAAAAACTCTTGACGCCATGTTACTCTGTGGTCATGACGTCAGTTGGTCATGTAAACTAATGCGCTGTTATTAGTCTTTCTGTTTAGTTGTATATTTCACTATAGTTTATGGTATTATTATATGGTAGTATTTATTTCTTCCATGGTATTATTACTATTATTTCGATAAAAATTAAAATGTAAAGTTTTTTAATACAAAAATAATAATAGTTGCTCAGTTGACAGTTGTCACTTTTTGTTTACATGACCATATCCTACTTACTATTATAAAGGCGAAAGTTTGTATGTATGGATGTATGGATGTATGGATGTTTGTTACTCTTTCACGTAAAAACTACTGAATGGATTTGAATGAAACTTTACCACAATATAGCTTATACATCAGAATAACACATAGGCTATAGCTTATACATCAGAATAACACATAGGCTACAATTTTTGAGGTTTCTAATGTGAGGTCGTAAAAAAACACATTTTTTGCGCTTACATTGCAAACGCTGACTGAATCCTACAAGATAGATCAAAACAATGTACTACAGTATTGTACAACTTAAAAAGGTCTACAAAAAAGTCCGTGATGGTATATGTTTATCTCTTAGGAATAACCCACAATAACTATTTTTTATCCTTTACTTTGTACGAGAAATAATGGCTTATTTACGAAGCGATTTTAAGCAATACAGTATTAATCCTTATCCAATTAAGTATCTTAAATACATTGTGCATTTAATAAAGATCAATATGGCTTTTTACAGCATGTAAATTAAATAAATATTTTCGAAGATATCACAGATTTAAAATGCAGAGTCATAGCAATTTCGGCGATAAATACTGTTTCGGTGATAAATACCGGCAGCGGTGCCAGGCGAACGGGGCGTGGGGGGAGCGGGGTAGGTGCGGTGGGGAAGAAGTGGCTCATCGCTGAGTGCGCGACCCGAACACGGGCAGACGCGTGAGGGCAGACGTCGTTGACGGTTGTGTCCGTTTTGCGAATTTTCAAGGCACTAGCGATTTGATAAAAACGTATGGTCGCCTACTTGAAGTAATATAGGCCTAAGGTTAGTTATTGCCAGGTTTCTTTTTGGTTAGGAGTTACACGTACAAAAAGATACTTCATTTTTACGAATTACTTCATTGATAATTCAATTACTATATAGATAGGTTACTTACAGTTAATTATAACAAACTAGCTTCCGCCCGCGACTTTGACCGCGTGGCATAGTTACTTTAGGCTAACGCTAACTTTAACACCTGTGATGATCGAAAAAAAATATCCTTCTCTGCCCTTTTCTTCCTTCTTTCTCCCCCTACTCTATTCTCACTTTTTAGGGTTCCGTAGTCAACTTATAGTTTCGCCATGTCTGTCTGTCTGTCCGTCCGTCCGTCCGTCCTCGCTTAATCTCTGTGACCGTTAGCACTAGAAAGCTGAAATTTGGTACCAATATGTATATCAATCACGCCGACAAAGTGGTAAAATAAAAATTTGAAAAAAATGTTTTATTAGGGTAGCCACCCTATATGTAAAGTGGGAAGTGATTTTTTTTTTAATTTCAACCCTAACGTGTGATATATTGTTGGAAAGGTATTAAAAACAATGTGTCCCCCCCCTCTAACTTTTGAACCATAAGTCTAAAAAATATGAAAAAAATCTGAAAAGTAGAACTTTATAAGGACTTTCTATGAAAATAATTTTGAACTTGATTGACACAACAGTTTTTGTACAAAAAAGACAAAAAGTTGTACAAAATAATTTCTGGACTAAGTTTGTAGTATAATCGTATGTGCAAGCTTTTTTTGTAACTTTGTTTACATATTTTATTATCCTGAACGTATCTTTTTTCAAACAAAAAAAGAATTATTGAAATCGGTTCTCGCAATCCAAAATTACCACCGAAATTGCACGTCTTTGTATTAATTAGTAACCCTATTCCCCGAGAGATGGCGCTGTAGGTACTTATTACATTGGATCGGGTATTACCGAATTGTTCGGTTGGCCTCATAACTGGGAACACTTATTTTGACGGACGGGAAACTACGGAACCCTACACTGAGCGTGGCCCGACACGCTCTTGGCCGGTTTTTTTTAGCCTATGTCTGTCTTCAGGGTCCCAACTATCTCTGTAACAAAATTCATCAAAATCGTTTAGGCCATTTAGGCGTGAAGACGTAACAAACAAACTAACTAAACTAGAATAGTGCCGAGTTGATGGCAATAGGCTATTTATGTTATAAAAAGCAAGTATTAGTGTGTCAACTTAGACAGAAGTGTATAATATCCTTATCCTTACTATCCTTACTCCTTACTTATCCTTACTATATAATATTATAAAAGCGAAAGTGAGTTTGTTTGTTTGTTTGTTACCTCTTCACGCTTTAATGTCTGAACCGATTTGGATGAATTTTGGTACAGAGATAGTTGGGAACCAGGAGACGGACATAGGCTAATAATTTGAAAAAAGTGGGATGTGAGGGAGAAAGAGGGAAGAGAAGGGAAAACTTAGCGTTGCTATTACAAATCAATAAGGCGCAAGGGGAATTGTGTTACCCCAAATTTAACGCGGGCGAAGCCGCGGGCGAAAGCTAGTGACGTAATAATCATGGCGGACACTGTTTCGCTTAGTAAAACAACAGACTAAAAAAAGTGAAAACTTTGAAATAAATTTTAAAATTTATTTAGTTATTTTATTAACTAAATTTAACATCTTCCGACTGCTTATTGCCTTAACTATCTGAATTGTATATTTTTAGGATTTCTTTCATATAGAGTAAAATACCCTATTGTTATTTAATATTAATAATTATTATTAATGTCAATTGCCTGGGTTAACAAGATAAGGGTTGTGCCAAGTTTAGGACCAGTTTTTAAATCTGTCTGTATTCTATTAGTTCAAGCTAAATTTTAATTTAAATAGGACATGCTGAACTGACTATAGCAAAAGCGAAAAGGAAAGTGAATAATACATTGACTTATTTCAGTATACTTATATGACTTCGTTTGTTGAACACTTACATCAAATAGATGGGCAGGAATAGTAACAAAGGCAACTGCATTAGTGTCCCTCAGTATAACTCTTAGACAATACATGAACTTGATCAGATCTTGTCCATAGTTCCCACTGATGTCATTGTCACAGTCCATTGCCATCCATACTGGGGATCCTAGTGAGTGTATCCCAATCCTTAAAATGTTACTGTTCTTCTTAACACTACTTTGATATTCTTCCTTAGTAACTAATGCTTTAATTCTAGACAGTAATTTATGGTATAGGCTGTTTTTGAAACCTGAAATGAAAAGGAGGCAATTAAATCTTAATTGTAAGTAAATTACTATTTTTTTAGCTTTAAAAGATACTCAATGACTTTATTACTTTACCATTCTTTTTATTGGAATTCATCCAATACTTTTTTCTGCTCTGGGCAGAGTATTATCTTCAAACAAAATGTTGGTCAAGAGATCACAAATGAGATACTATTACTATTATCTAATAATTTTTAATCTGTATGTACCTAATTTTTATGGTTCAATACCTCAAAATGAAGAAATGGAACCCTGACGCTTTGTTGTCCGTCTGTCTGTCAAGACCCTTTATCAGGTATCAAATTCAAATTAAAACCATATACTCAAGTCTTTACTTAATTCATTTATTTACGAACTAGCTTTTGCCCGCCGCTTCGCTCACGTTAAATTCGGGGTAACACAGTTCCCCTTTCCTGATTTACAGGTAGATGCTACCTGTAGTTTTTGCCCTTGCACCTTATTTATTGTAATAGCAAGGCTAATTTTTTGCTTTTCATCCCTCTTTCTCCATCATATCTCAATCAATACAACTCAATAGCCTATGTCTGTCTCCAGGGTCCCAACTATCTCTGTACCAAAATTCATCAAAATCGATTTAGCCATTTAGGCGTGACGACGTAACAAACTCACTTTCGCTTTTATAATAATAAGTAAGGATGTTTATTATCTGTCGGGGTTGCGGGTTGTTCGAAAGAGATACCGCGGACCCGGAACGTAAAGGGCAATAGAAGGAACATGGGTGGGTTTTAGTCAGTACAAGTCTGACATGCCCCCCCGCTCCGCCCAGAGCGGGGGAAGTCATTGGATGATTTCCCACCCAAAAAAAAAAGGATGTTTATTATTAAATATTTTTAACAACAAGCATTCAATAAGAAAAAATTAAAAGACATTATTTTTCAATTTGGGTTTTTCATTTACAATTCCTTTTACACTATTAAATTGAATCAATTAGGTTTTACACCTCATTTTAGATAAATTATGACAAAATACAATAACTTACCATTTACTGTCTCACTATCTATATCCAAATGACAATACTTGATATTGCACTGCTCAATAGTGTTGGCATCTATATGTTTGCTTAGATCAAAATGGTGTCCAAAATTAGAGTTGCTACCAAAAGATGACTCCACCTGACTGAGACCTTCATATCTCCATGCTATCTTCATTTTATCCACATCACTAGCCGTTGTCGTTATCTCATCATCTTGAGGTATTATAGTAGGAAGAGGTAATTCTTTTGACTGAAAATTAATGGATAAGAATAGTTTATTCAAGCATTAAACATATTTTTGCAGTCAATTTCTTTGTTTGTACAGTGTATACACATACAGGGTTTTGATGATATAGTACTTCTATGTGTATAACATTTAGTATTTACTTATAAATGCAAGCAACTTTGAATGTGGGACTCACTGAATGGCTGCAGTTTTCTTTTGAAATTTAATGTAATTGGTCCATTACTATAAGTTGATCATTTTCAGTAGTACTAGATTCCATTGTTGTATTGCCAACGTAAAAATCACCCAACTGTTAATAGTGATGTGTTGAAGCAGAAGACTTAAGTGAAAGTTGAATAAGCTAAGAGAGGAGGATAAAGATATATGATTGCACTTACAATATCAACTGGATTTTCATCTGCAGATGCAATAAATAAATCATGCTTGCAAGCTACTCCCTCAGACAAGAAATACTTCAAAAGAATTCTGCTGTAGTTAGCCAGGACATCTTCCTCTGAACATAAATCAATAAATTACTTCTTTAGAAGGAAAAGCTGAAAACTTAATTTTAAATTAGCAGAATAAAGAAGTACATACCAACAGCAAATATGCTTCCTGCCGGTAAACCACCGCCTGCAAAATTCAAATAAATTATTTGGTTATTAATTTGACTTGACCGTTATTCGAAGCTTATTTAATTGAGATAGGCCCTGTGTTTCCCACCATATTTCTATACTTCTATCTCTTTCTAGTACGTCACTTCCGCTTGGCAGTGGCGGGGAGGCTCGTAAAGCGAGACTCGCCATTTTGAAATCATTGGCGTCTTGTTTCCCGCCGCGAACAGTCGTGTCCTACCGACATTACCTTGAAAATTATATTTGTTTAAAGTGAAAATAAGCCTAACGGTTTTATTTGAATTTAAAAGTTTAATCTTTCGATATCCAGTATGGAAAACTTGAGTGATAATGCCGTTAAGGCTAGTGGTGTTGTGCTTAGTGATGTTCGTCCAGGACCTTCTTCGTCGCAGAAGCGGCGAGCTCGGTCGAACAGTTCTAATAGCTCGAGTTCTAGTAGCTCAAGTTCCAGTGATAGCTCCTCGTCTAGCGGAGGCAACCCAAAGAGAAGTCGCCGCAACAAAAGAAAAAGCCAACGCAAGCGTCGTTCCAAACGTAAGCTACGGAAATTAGCTAAGGAGGTACGTAGCCTTCGTCAGCAAATGGGTTGCAAGGGCCCCAGTGAACACGTGAGTACCAATTTAGATTGTGATGCCATCTCACTTATGTCCAGTGTTAGTGAAAATCATTACGAACAGATGTTTGATGGTGAACCTAATAATCTTAGTGCACGTGGTGATCAAGAGTTTACTTTAACTTTTGAAACTAAGGTGAAAGAACCTACAATGCCCAATACTTCCGAGAACTATTTGAAGTTGCTATGTGACTTGCAACATCTTGATAAAAGTGACTGGAGTGAAATTAGATATTCTGAAACCCAAAAAATGTACAATCACTCGCCGGGTTATACAGACATTGAAATGAACGAAGAAGTCAAAATATATGAGTCTCCTCGTCACCTTGTGTTTGCTGATAAGGCTTTCGCAGCCTTGACCATGTGTGTACTAAAACAAAGAGATGTTTTGCAAGGAACTCTTCAAGAATTGTTACTTTGGGCTAAAAATAGTGACTCACTAAATTCTGACACTTTGCTTCAGAAAGTTAATGACCTTTTTTCCACAGGGGATTTTAATAAGTGTTCCTCAGACCTATTACAGATCATTTGTGGACATCGTGCTGAGATTCTCCAAATGCGGAGAGACTGTGTTATTAAACAGGCAAAGGACCCCTTGATGAAGGCTAATTTAAAGAAAATTCCGCCGACATGTACTAACCTGTTCAACGCAGAGAAATTTACTGCTGCTGTAGAAAAAGCTGGCGGTGTAAGAAAATGTTTTTGGCCATTGCAAAAGGCTAATACGACATCTACCTCGCAGGTTGATGCAAAAAAGTTTAGAGGCCCCCCGCAGGGGCCAAAGCCTTACAAAAAGCCCTCGCAGGGTTTTGCTCAAACAGCTCATGCTTGCCAACATAATACGCATTCGCAATGTGTTAACAGTAACCCACCTACGCAAGGTGGCTATAGCAGCGGTAATCCACCTCCGCAAGGTGGCTACGATATTCACGCTGCTCAATATAATTCGGTCGCACCGAATAAACGCAATAACTTTCGAGGCCAGTCGAATGCTCGGCAAAATAATCAGCCAAGGTATGGGAGGAGACGCGCATCATCCCCCCCCCCAGCAGACTAATAACAACAAACGACGTAAGTATTGACTCGTTCAGAGCGGGCCGTCTCCTGCATTTTCGACACAAATGGGAACAAATGAATGCACCAAATTACATTCTAAAAATAATAACAGGGTATCGCATACCTTTTTGCCAGAAGCCTCCGCTTGTTCATCCAAGCATTGTAGAAACAAACCTAAATGTTCCAGAATCTGCCGAAATGACACCTGTTATAAACAAAATGATAGAACAGGGAGTTCTGAAACGAGCTATTGTTTCGCCAAGCTTCCTGTCATCGATGTTTCTTGTCCCCAAAGGCGACGGCTCAAATCGTCCAATTTTCAATTTGAAAATACTGAACTCTTACATCATAACAGATCGATTCAAGCTAATAAATGCATATCGCATTCCCGATTTCCTGCAACCACAGGATTGGCTATGCAAAATCGACCTCTCTCAGGCGTATTTTCATTTACCTGTTGCTCACAGCCACAGAAGGTTTCTGCGCCTAATTTATCGCAACGAATTGCTAGAAATGACCTGCCTACCTTTTGGTCTGAGCACAGCGCCCAAGACTTTTGCTGCGCTTACAAATTGGATAGCCCAGACACTCAGGCAACGAGGTGTTAGGATAATAGTTTTTCTGGACGATTTCTTGATCGCTCACCAGGACGAAAACAGGCTTCAGAGTCATGTGAGGGTTGTGCTCGACACTCTAGAAACGTTAGGTTGGCTGATCAATTACAAAAAGTCGATTATCACACCGTCGAAAAGTCTAGTGTTCCTAGGAATCCATTGGGATCCATGGTCGAATTGCAAGCGTCTTCCCGAAGAAAAACTAACGGGACTTGCAAACAAAATTTATCATTTGTTGTGGAAGCAACGCACAACACTCAAAGAGCTTCAAAGTCTAGTTGGTCTACTCAATTTTGCCAGCTTTGCAGTACCAAAAGGGAGACTCAACTTTCGAGCGCTTCTGAACCTACTGAACGCAATCTTGGGGTCGGATCACAGGTTATTACACACCCTACCTCGTGCTGCCATAGACAATCTGATATGGTGGAGTCAGAATTGTCATCTTCCGTCGGCAATACACATGCCACCTCCTTCTCATTTCCTTACTACAGATGCGTCAGACATCGCTTGGGGGGCTCGCCTGGACAATCTTTTTCTCTCGGGTCTGTGGTCAGAAGCCGAGAAAGACCTTCATTGCAACCAAAAGGAAATGTTAGCAATCCTAAAAGTTTTGGAAGATCATTATCAGCTCCTGAGACACAAAACTGTTTTGATTCAGAGCGACAACAAGTCGGTAGTCGCATATCTCCGTCACGAGGGCGGTACCAAATCGGCACCTCTCCTGGAGTTAACCTACAAAGTTTTCCAAATAATGGGGGACCATCAAATTCACATGAACGTCTTTTATATCCCAGGTATTTACAACGGGCACGCGGATCACTTGTCGAGGTTTCGCGTAACTCCAGAGTGGCATCTGTCTGCACAATGCACAAAGAAAATATTTGCCAAATGGGGAGTTCCACTGATCGACCTATTTGCGTCCAACCGAGCACATGTAGTGACGAATTACGTGTCTTTAGACCAGAAGGACGATCAAGCCCTGTTTTGCGACGCGTTTTCCCAGATGTGGAATTACAACCTGGCGTGGGTGTTCCCTCCCCCCTTTCTGATTCCCAAGGTCCTAGCTTATCTCAATCAAGCCCAGGGAACATACCTACTGGTGGTACCACGATGGGAGCGAGTTTTTTGGCGACCCGACATCAAGTTACGTGCCCTAGCAGCTCCATTTACGCTGTATCACCTAGACAAAGTCCTAATCGACACGACAACAGGACTGCCACCACCGAACGTCCACAACATGACCCTAGAAGTGTGGAAATGTGGGGGTGGTCTGGGATGCTAACAACCTGGAATAATGCTCAATTAGAACTTCTTGAGAAGTCATGGCGTCCCTCGACACGAAAAGTTTATAGCACTGCTTGGAAGAGATGGCTAAATTGGTGCGAAAAGCACCAGGTAAACCCCTCAATTCCAGTAGCCAGCGATTTGGCTAGATTTTTATCTGATCTCCATTTAATAAATCAATTATCGTACAATACTATTTTGTTACATAAATCTGCGATCGCAACCCTTTGCAACCCAGAAACATCCGGCCAGTTAAGCTCAAATGTCCTTGTAAAACATGTTCTAAAATCTATCGCGTTACATAAACCGGTCAGCCATGTCAAGCCCCCGATTTGGAACATAAACGATCTTGCTAGTTTCTTAGAGAGTGAACGTATTAATGAAAATAATATTTTTCAAGTGCAGAGACATACAGCTTCTCTACTTCTCCTATGCTCTGGGAGAAGAATCCATGATTTGACTTTGCTCACAATTGATTCTAATAATTTTTCTAATCAAAATGATGTATTAGTTTTCTGGCCGGTTTTTGGGTCAAAAACTGATTCTGTAGATTATAGACAATCTGGTTGGCGGTTAATTTCTAATGAACATAACAAAAATTTAGATCCGGTCTATTGGGTTAAGCATACAATCTCGGTTCTTGAGAATCGTAGAAATGCTGCAAATTGTAGTAATTTATTTGTCAACATTAGAGGTGAACCTAAACCTGCATCGAAAACCCTAATTGCGGGCTGGATCAAGTCCCTTTTAGTCGAAGCCGGTATTAAAGCATCCCCTGGGAGTTTTAGATCAGCTGTGGCCTCAAAAAATTGGGTCGATAATTATCCTCTTGAGGAGATTCTTGCTAGGGGTAACTGGCGTTCGCAAAATACCTTTTGCAAATTTTATAAGCGTGAGGTTAGACCCGCGGTAAACCGTAACGTCTCTATAACCACTTTATTTAATCCAGTTGATTAGTAATTATGTAATGAATTATGTACCTAAAATGATGGTATCACCAAAGAGGTGTTTTTGTTTAGATCAAATACATTATTTTCGATTATTTACACTTAGTTTTATTTATTCAATGCCTACATCAATCATGTAGGTACATGAACCGGTGGATGCATTTTTAGATATTTAATGTTCTACTACACCATATCTAGAGTACATTATTAACAGGTATACTACCTCACATTGGCGTCTTCGTCACTTCCACCAGGCGATAACAAACACGTCTCAATTAAATAAGCTTCGAATAACGGTCAAGTCAAATTAATAGCAGCGTTTTACCTACCAATAAAACGCATATTAATTTACTTACCTTATTCGAAGCTTATAGTCAATCTCTGCCTGGTAATAAGACTCAATGATTTCAAAATGGCGAGTCTCGCTTTACGAGCCTCCCCGCCACTGCCAAGCGGAAGTGACGTACTAGAAAGAGATAGAAGTATAGAAATATGGTGGGAAACACAGGGCCTATCTCAATTAAATAAGCTTCGAATAAGGTAAGTAAATTAATATGCGTTTTATTGGTAGGTAAAACGCTGCTATTGTTGCTAATTTGATTGACACATTGTTATCAATTTTAGGTTATATTTACAATGGAATTTGCAAGCTACGCTATGTAGATCTAAATTATTACATCTTTTAATGCATACGAACCTAGATTACTTACCAATGATATGGTCAAGAGAAGGAATACCAGATGATACTATAGGTAAACTGTTTTTCACCTTTGTGCCACTAATAGTGACGCGTGAATCACTAGTTTTATGAAAACTACTCATGTTGAAGCAGTTTGAATTATTAACTTCTGTGAAGCTACTACGTTTACATAGTCCAAGGAATAAGATTGTAAAATACAGGCTTTGCTATTTTTTTCACTATGTTGACGAAATTATAGTTTGTCTTGTCACATTCTTGACAGATAATTGTGAGTTGCCACCACAGACTAAATAAGTTGTATGACGTTTAAGAGTGAGAAGAGTGCAGTTTCAGTCAGGTATTATCAATATCTTGTCAATTTATTTTAGTTTCATGATAAGTTGGTTGAAGTGTGGGTTTTTGTATAAGTGCTTTGGTTAAAATCTAGAGCTAAACGATAGGATACGAGACGATTGATAAAGTAATTGCCCACCAATCAACCAAAATGAGCATTTCACTACGTATCGACCGACAGCAATAAATATTGAAAGAGAATAAAATGATACATCATTTGGATGATGAATTGTAACGAGACACGAAACCTGCTATGCATCATTCTGCTGCCAATCTACCAAACCTGTCTTCCAAATCAAATCTTTTGTGCGCGACTTAAAACTTAAACGTTTACTTGATCACTTATAAAAGATTTTCAAAAACCGTAAATGTCAAAATTATCTGAATATAATCTGTGGTAGTTCTTTTTGTTGAGCCGTGCCGTGTCATAAACTGCTTGTGGCACATGCATTTTTTAATAATATCTCTTCCAAAGAAAGAATTCAATTGAATTAAAAGGAGCACACGTAATTTGCAACATTCAAAATGCAAGGCCCCGCAGTTTTTATGGATATATCTCTCGAAGATCAAGTAAGTTGACGTCAACATAACCTAGTCGTCGAGGCAGGGAAAGTATAAATTAGTTCTTAGTACTAATCTTAAAATACTGTCGATGCTTTCAGGCACTAGAACTCAGAAAATACTTCAAGAGCCTCGGTGCAGAGATAGCGGAAGAGAAGTCGCCGAAGGGAATAGAGGACGACTTACACAAAATAGTGGGAGTCTGTGATGTTTGTTTCAAGGAACCGAATGAAGCTGAGACCGAAGCTATACTCAACAGTATTGTCTCCATCATGGTATCTGTAAGTAGATTCAATATAGCCTGCCTCTTTTATGTAAACAAGTTTAGTTACAGTACACTTTGCACTTCTTGAAATACAATAGAAAAAGATACCTGTAATCAAGTAATACACATATGTTTGCAAGCATTTAAAATCTAAAGATTTTTAATAGATTAGTAATTAAATATAATTTGTAAATTATATTTCAGATCCCATTGGAGAGGGGAGAAAACTTGATCTTAGCTTTTAGTCAAAGGCTCACAAAAGCACCAGGGCCCAAACTTGGCATGGTTGTTGTACAATCGTAAGTTATTTACATCACTTATAATACAATGATTTAAAACAAAGCAGTCATCTGGTGTCTTGGACTTCTGTGGCAGCTGTTAAAAAGAAACATTACAGTTATGCAAGTGTTTCATTGTAAAATTACAGATTATGGCGTCTATATAACAACTTGGAGGCAAATTCTCCCCTGCGCTACCATGTATACTACCATGTTGTTGAGCTGGCAGCTCGTGTTGGTGCCGTTCGTGAGGTGTTCACTAGTGTTGAACAGCTCAGGAAAGAGTTCTCTGGCTGCCCACCCACTAATGAACAAATGCAGAAACTGTACAGAGTCTTGCATCAAGTTTTAAAAGATCAGAACAGGTAACATTTTTATTGAACTAATAGCAAAATCTTTGTATAGTTCTGCTTCTTAGTGTTTATTACTTTCTTGTTGTAGCTAGTAAACTTGCCAATAAAAATAAGGTTTGGAAGTTTTGGTGTCTGTCCACTATATGTAGAGAAGAATTTAAATCTTAGAGTTTCTAGTATTTTGCTTTTTTCCAACTTGTAAGCTAAAAGGTTTTCCAACTAGATTCCCAAGCTTAAAATTCTTGTGAGAACTAAAACTGTCTAGTTTGTTAAATTTCCAATCCAACAAGATTTCATATTTCACTTCGGAAATTGTATTGTTTTCAGTGAACTGGCTTCAAAGGTTATGATTGAACTTCTTGGTACATACACTGATGAGAATGCCTCATATGCCAGAGAGGATGCCATTAAATGCATCTCCACGGCACTGGCCGATCCCACTACATTCCTATTGGATCCCCTGCTGTCTCTCAAACCTGTAAGATTCCTTGAAGGGGAACTCATCCATGACCTGCTCACCATTTTCGTATCAGAGAAACTGTCCAGCTATCAGACCTTTTACCAGAATCACAAAGAATTTGTTCAATCTCAAGGTATGTGCTTACACAAGTCTTTTATCATAATTTATTGGCTGTTGAATAATTATATTAATTTAGCTATATACCTTAATTTCAGGTCTTGACCATGAACAAAATGTAAAGAAAATGAGGATACTCACTTTCATGCAAATGGCTGAAGTCAACCCTGAACTCACTTATGATGACATTATATCAGAACTACAAATTGAAGAACAAGATGTTGAAGCTTTCATCATTGAAGGTAAAATGACTATTTTCTTATACTATGAAGGCTTGTACTTGACTGGTCTTGAGACATTATGTGTAGGATAACTTTAATATCATTGGAGGATAAATATTCATATGACCTCCAGACAATGTCACTGATTATTTACTCAAATATAAAAAGTAACAAAACAAAGGGATTGTATTTTTTTCTAAATGCTGCTTGATTTAGTGAGGTTAATTAATTGTTTAACATGTTCATTTTAAATGTTAAAAAAGGTGTGCAATTTAGTCTTAAAACATGTACTCAAAAGGATGATAGTAGTTATATTTTCATGGGACTTGTTTTTGTTATGTTAGGTGTGAAGACGATGTTCAAAACAAATTATTTTTCTTTTGACTCTTTTTTTATGAAAAGTTGTAATTGTGGCGTTTAATAGTCTGACCGGTGTGCATCTATTAGACGGCAATTTGTGTCTGTTTATTTGTTCATTGTTGTTGATGATATTCAACTCAAACTCAATAAAAAGTCCCATGAGAATCTGACAACTAAAAAGTTAGTTTCACCTCTTCCACTGTTAATTGTACTAGATAAATATCTCTCGACGTTTATTAGTGTTTCATCATCGTCATTATCATCATATTCCTGCCCTTGTTCCATTCGATATCTGGGGTTGCAACACGTTTTCTTCTTCCATTCTCTATCAGACGAGACATCATCATTTATATCTTTCTCTTTCATGTCCATCCATCCTTACACAATCCATGTGTCAGCATTTATACCATACAATTTCTTGAGAAAATCTAAAGCTCTCCCATTTTTCCTTTTAGTATTGAAGACCAAGCTAGTGCGTGCACGTATGGACCAGGCAGAGCGGACAGTACGCGTTTCAAGCACGATGCACCGCACGTTCGGGCGCGCGCAGTGGCAGCAACTGCGCGACGTTCTCCTCGCGTGGCGCGGCAACGTACACTCTGCACATGAAGCCATGAAATCCGTTGCCGCCGCTCAAATCGAATACGCCACACAAAACCAGAAAGCCTAAAAGTTATTTGCTGCAGATTTTTACATAAATTGTGACCTGAGGCTTTGAAACTTGCCTCCCTTATATTCAAATAGTAATATTACAAAACCATACCAAACCGTTTTTTTGTAATAGCGGAATCGTACTGATTTTCGATTGAAATCGGTTTCTTTTATCTCTGTCACATGATGATTATGTTGATCGTAATTTATTTATGTTATAATTACAAGCAAGTTCTAGGTACCATAATAATCGGTTTGAAATACTTTGAAAGGTACATAATATAAATTGGACGAAGATTAATAAATAATTTGGTTGAAATTTATATGGTTACACTTTATGTAACAATCTGCGGATTGTAGCCATTTTGTATTAATATACGATTCAAACACCTAAAAGTATTTGATTTTTTCAATAACGAATCCAGGACTATCCTGACTCGTGTCATCAACCTAGCAAATTCTATTGTAGTTAGTAAGCCTCTATTCATACACATTATAGTCTCTAAGCTCTATAATGAGACGAGATAGCCACTCATCGTAAATCTAGATACAGGTGGACCACTGCAACACTGGTGGATTCAATGGATTACTTGAATAAATGGAATTATGAAGTACCTACAAGAGGAAGAGATGTATACTGTCAAAATGACTGCTAATGCCATACAGCTGACAGTGACATCAAATAGAAGTTTTAGCGCAAAAATCTAAATAATTCATGGATTGCGGTCATGGGTACAGGCAGGATGGGTGTTTCCGAAACGTGTTCCGTTCCTTCGTATGCGTGGCACTATGTATGTTACTCGGGTTGCATGTCTACGCCTATTTCTGGGGACCCTCTCAAGAGACCTTGGATGGAGACTTTTCTGACATCAAATACGTTGTCATGCAGCTTACGAGAGGATTGTCTGAGGTGCCTACATAATTTATTGTAATGTACGATTCCCGCAAAAAGATAATAAAATCCGGTAGACATTTGAAAGTGTAAGTACCTGTTTCAGTGTCTGGAATATCCATATGCATCTTTGTAGTAAAAAAAAGAAATATCACTTAGTGGGTTCCCCACCCATGGGGGG
The DNA here is from genome assembly GCA_958449745.1 of Ochropleura leucogaster. Taxonomy (NCBI): domain Eukaryota; kingdom Metazoa; phylum Arthropoda; class Insecta; order Lepidoptera; family Noctuidae; genus Ochropleura; species Ochropleura leucogaster. The sequence continues at coordinate 8,489,691 of OY288206.1, forward strand.
CTCGGTAATTGCATAACGAGATTATACTAACAGGAGAAGAGTTATTTTTTGTCTGTGTGCCAAACTTTATCCAAGCCCGTTAAGTCGTTTTTCCATCCATCCATCACTATGGATGGATGGAAAAACGACTTAACGGGCTTGGATAGTAGTGTCTTGGGATTTGTGTACTGGCTTTTTAAAGGTGAACTTGATGCAACATTGCTAGTATTATGTACGTACGTACCCATGCAATTGTGTTAGTACTGATTTGATACTCGTCCCCTCATTAATTCCCACAGGGGGGGCACGGTTAGAACATCAGTAGCAAAAGTAAAAATACTAGTGACATCTATTATCGTTAACAGCGATACATACGATTATAAACATTGGTGCTCTTGGCAGTGCCGATAGGTGCCGCTGTATTAAAATTAAAGCATATATATTTTTACTAGCTGTTCCCCACGGTTTCACATTAGCGCGTTCAAACAAACAAACTCTTCAGCTTTATAATATTAGTATAGATTAAAATGGCAATCTATTTTTTTTTTTAATATTTTTTGGTAATGTAATCAATGGCATACACAAATGGTCGTCACGACTTGCGCTTGCGTTTGTTTGTTTCGTATAGTTACTTACCTTAGTAATCATTTCGTTAGAGATATTAATGTTACTTCCCAAAGCTATTTTGTTTTAGTAATTTATAGTCTCTTTAACTTGCTAAACCAAAATTAGCTTTTTGGGAAGTAACATTAATGGGCATTTTCACTTAAAAGTGTACCCTGTTAAAAATACGATATTTTTTTTAAAGTTGTGTTTTTAATATGTTTAAAGATCTCAACCTGTACTTCATAGTCTGACGGACTGGAGATGGTATTTTATTTTTAATAAATCGAGTGTTTTCCTTATTAAAAACGGAAAATAAATGGACTATGTAGTGAAAAAGTGGTCATTTTGGTGACGACGTAAAAATCATCCTGTTTTATTATTTTAAGTAGCATGACTCAATTTTTATTTTCTTTTGCTACTGAATATTAAACAATCCATCGAAAAAAATAAATACTAACCTTCAATTGAAATCTCATTTCTCTAAAATGAGGTTCCAACTTCTGTTTTGTGACAAGTGACGCTACAAAGATCGATTTTTTATTAATTCCCTTGATAAAGGGCTTAGTTTTTTTAATGAATGTATTTTGTAGTGTTCAATATTGCAACAGGCTTAAACAATATTCAAACAAAAATAATTAAACAATGAAACTAAAGTTAAAAAAATATATTTTGTTCACATACAAATTGGGACAGTCACCAAAGTGACACATTGAAAAACCTTAAGCTGAGATTACATGATACAAAATGAAACATAGCGTTGGTAATTAAAAGTATTTATTCTTTCACATTTCTATTAAAAGTATATAAAACTAATATTTTTATATCTGAGGGTGGATAGGCTTTGTTAGCCCGCGAAGGTCAAGCTTTTTTTTTTTATTTATTTTTTTCCAAATTTTTCTTTCTCTGATTTTCATATTCCTGAGGGCGTTCTTATTTCAGTTTTTCCCTGTACCGTTTCGTCCTTTCCGCGCCACTTAGAGGCTTAGTGAGATTTATTATAAAAAATATCTGAAAATAAAATACTGCAGATTGTAGCTATGTAATCCTAGCTTTATGTGTCACTTTGGTGACATTTGTAGTCAGTCCTATATGTGACGGAATAAAAATGTCACCAAAATGACGTCACATTCGCGGGTAAATATTAAAGAAAAATGTTTTCTAATCACAATCCAATATTTAGTAAGAATGAAACATGTGAAAATATTTGTAAGTTTTATCTTATTCGGTTGAAACAGTTGGAGGATGGAAAACGTTCTATATTAACAAAGAAATAACGTTACTAACCTGACAAAAAACTGGAGACAGCTGCCGACACAAACAATAACACCATTTCACTCAAGACACTGGCGATAAACTAACGTTTAAAAATTTTGGCAGTAATCTTCTTCACTTAATGTTGCCATTTAAATTATTATGAGTTCCTTTAGTAATTATTTGAACAACTGAAACCGTCACTAAAGTGACATGTCCGGCTGGTTCAAAATTTAGAACATTTTTTGAAAACGTATTTTGGCCTGTGTTATTAGAGTTTAAATTTAATAAATTTAATTTATGTGACGACAAAGACATACACTATGAACACGCCAAAACTTTTAAATGTATTCGTAGTAGTTTTTTAGTAATTTTGGTCAATTCAATGTTGGCAAGGGGTGGGACATGCCAAAAACAGTTACTCTGAATATTTGAAATACGCATAAATTAATAATTAAAACGTGTTTTACCTGGATTTCAGATGAATTCGTAAATTTAATGAATAATTTACTTTTTCAATTCATAAATTAAATCATATGCCCATAATTTATCTTGCTATAAAATTTTGAATAAGTGGGACAGTCTCAAAATCGCGGGTACACTTTAAAGTGAAAATGCCCTAATAACTCTAATCAGAAGGACTATACGATATAACTACATATAGCTATAGTATGGGTATATATTGGCGTTAGTTCTTGTTCAGAATACCAGCAGGCGCTTTCAATCGATATGCTTAAAATTTCCTCGAGACGGCTCTCTTTACCCTCTATATTATTATACTCTTTGAATTCCCATAATATATGATCCCTCACATTTGCTGATAGTTCATAATTAACAAGATAGATGGCGTTGCATGCTGCTAACTGTTACGGATTTTTCTGTAGGTAGTTTAAACAGGCTACGAAGTGCTACGAATTTAGTAGCAAGATTAAATAGATGGCATTAGTTGTTTCAGGATAAACGAGGTATTTATAACTTTTGTGAACTTTTTGGGCGGGACTTTAATGACGCCATAAGCCGGTATGTTTTCGCTTGCCTTGCATCATTGAAAGCCTCAGACTAATGCTTGTGCATCGTGGTTCAAATTAGAGTAAGACGGATTTGATTTTATAAAGATGTACTTACTTTATAAAATCCAATACGTGTTTGTTCTAAATGTCTAGAACGCAAAGTTCCCGAGTTATGTCCTTCTGCTTTAGGTCTCGCTCTGATACTTATTATAAACCGACTTAAAAGAATACTATACAGAAGGACAAATAAATATTTATTTTGTACCCATGTTTGTTGCGTGATTCCACCAATCGTGGGTCGATTTTTTCGTAAGGATTTTTTCGTTCATTTCAATTTAATGTCTATTGCTTCGGTAGTTTATGAGTTATTTTCTATATGCATTTTTTTCTTCTAATGAACACTAAAGATTTACTTATTTACTCTTTACTGATTTACTCTTTTATATATTGTGGTGAATTATAGTCCATTCCCTATCATAGAGAGATGGCCCGTGTCCCAGCTGAAGGAAAATTATGGGCTGATTATGATGAAGATGAATATGAAATGTAAGCAGCAGCCGGAGAGTGACTTTGTTTCCGAAGGTTGAAGATTTATCTTATTTCAGTACAATGCTCAACAATTGCAATAGACTCTTCGCCCCATGTGTTTTACATAGGACTTTAAAACAGAAATGGAGGTGTATATCTATCATCTGCCTAGCCTTTTCTTAACTATGTTGTGATCGGCTTCCAGTAGCGCACATGTAGCTGGATTTTACAGTGTCTACATGTATCTATCTCTCCGCAGCCCAGTTAATACCGGGTAAGACTGCTTTTCAATCAGTTGACAGTCAAAGATCAGCAATCGGTTGGGACCAACGCCTTTAAGTGCTTAGGTACTGAGGTTCGGAGGAAAATCGATCTTTTATTATTACACAGACCACAATTCGATTCAGCTTAACCTTAAAGATGCGAGCAGCTATTATTATATTTGCTCCAGAGATCTGGAGGTGTTATTACGTTATGTTTTTGCAGGTGAATCGCAAGCACGAACGTCTGCAGAGCGAGATGGAGCGCATCTCGTCGGTGTTGCCGCAGGTGGCTGCGGCGGCAGGCCGCGCCAAGGAGGCCCTCGTCGACCCCGTGATGCGTCTGCGCAACAACCGGCAGATCGGCGATGCAGCTGATTATGATAGACAAGTTAGTGAAGTGAATTTTTGAAACTAGAATGACATTTATATTCTTTGTAAAATTTCACATTTATATGGGCCTTTTGTTGGCCTAATTGAAATAAATGGTATGACATTAAATATTCGTTTAAACATACATGAAATACACAAGATGTCCGTAACAATTTCACTTTTTGAAAACAGGTTGTGTTACCCCTTAAAACATGTGTTGATACAACACCGTCGGATAGCCACTTTGTTTGTGCCTGCTACATCTTTGTCAATCATCTCCTCATATTTTACTAACACATGTTTCCGTTTGTTTCTGAACTTTATCATCCCTTATTTGAATTATCATCCGGTTGTAACTGAATATCAATCATCATTTACATGGTCACTTCATGTGAAAATGTGACCTTAACTACTCGTTACTGGGTAAGACGGTCACGATAGATACCCCTTCATGAGACGGATGTCAGACTTTCGGGTTTCTGATTACCCGTAACAACTTCCCGTGATCGTCACGAATTGAAATCCAAATCAATAAGTACCGACAAACTTTGAAATTCTCATAAGACAAACATAGTTTTTATTTACGCTAGCACTTTCAAAGCTGCCCGTGTAAAATACAGTCGCTTTTCGAGAGGTTACCATAGGTTTTTTGAGCACTAATTCTGTAAATTCAGTTATTTGTGTTCATTCAATTAGTTGTATCACGGAAAATATTAATTCGATATGTTGTCCCCATTGCATTGCATGCGTCAATCCATCAAGGCCAGGTCAATATTATAGATGACTAGCTTTTGCCCGCCGCTTCGTTCGCGTTAAATCGGGGTAACACAGTTCCCCTTTTCTAGTACTAGTATCTGTAGTTTTTACAATTGCGCCTCATTTATTGTAACAGCAAAGCTAAGCTTTCCCTTATATCCCTTTTTTTTTCAAATTAATCCTGTGTCCGTTTCCAGGGTCTCAACTATCTCTGTACCAAAGATCATCAAAATCGGTTTAACCATTAAGGCCTGAAAACGTAACTAACAAACTCACTTTCGCTTTTATAATATTAGTAAAGATATTCTATAGATCGAAGCAACGACCATACAGCGTTGGATCGAAGCTATGATTTATTTAATCATGAATATATTATGTTATATAAGAAGAGTAGCATCTCTCAGCAGGTCTTCACGCATCTCACATCGGCATAATTTTGGCAAAATAAATGGGATTACGACATCGGTGCATCTTCCGATCATTCTAAATTGCAAGATCATTTTAGATTGAACTAAAACGTGATGCTATAAATATGAGCGTGGAAATTTAGTACTTATTTTCAGTTGGCAGACTACGCGCTTGAGTCTGCTGGTGCAAGAGTATTGGATACGGGGGACACCGTAGAGCACGTCATCTACGAGTCATCAGTGGGCTGGGCGCTCCATATGCTGACCTCGTTAGTGTGCCGTGAGTGTCTCGGCGCCAGGGCCATGATCCGGCCGGGGACCCTGCCCGGAGAGTGCTGGGCCTTCAAGGGGCCCAGGGGAGAGGCCACCATACGTCTGCTGGGCACTGTCCGGATAATGAGCATCAGTATTGAACACATACCGCCGCATATTTCCCCGACGAGGTAAGTCTTTTTGTAGATAGAGTTTTGAATTAATTAATTCCTAGTGTAACATAAATATACTTAATTTAAAATAAAAACTGTTATTTTCATCTAAGCAGCTTTCAAATAATAATAAATCTGCAAATGTCCCATAATTTTTGGAGATTTTTAAATAAATATTGCTCTGTTTTTTACAGAGAGATATCGTCAGCTCCGCGCCTCTTCCAGGTCGAAGGCCTAGAGAGCCGCTACGATGCATACCCCCACGACTACGGCAGTTTTGAATACGATAAAGATGGCAAACCAATCCAGTACTTCGAAGTTCAGTTCCCGTCCACCAAAGGGTTTAATCTCGTGAGGGTCAGGGTAATGTCGAACTGGGGACACCCTGTTTATACGTGCGTGTACCGTTTGAGGGTTCATGGGGAACTGGTCAATAACCCAAGGGCTGTGGCTGATGATGGCGATGGAAGGATAGAAAATGAATAGCTTCGGGTAACTAACAGCTTTGCGAATTTGCAGACATTACTTTGAAAAACTGACTTACATTTTCTTGTTAAAACAATTTTTTTTATACCCTTACTAGCTGCGCTCCGCGGGTTCGCCCCATAGACCGGAATAAAAAATAAACCTATATATTCCAGCTTATAAACTACCTGTACAAATTTCATCCAAATCAAGTCAGTATTTTTTGCGTGAAAGAGTAACAAACATCCATCTATCCATCCGTCCTCACAAAGGTTCGCATTTATAATATTAGTAAGATTAAAACGAGTGAAGAAAATTAGATAGGTAGGTACTTCGGTTTCTGAGTTTTAGAACAATAGTCTGTATAATACATATAACTTGGGCGTTGTTAGCTCAAGCTTGTTAGATTAATATATTATTGCGGTGATTTAATCATGAATTATATTAATATGCCTCAAAGACAGATTACTTTTATAATTATTGTGTCAACAGTAAAATGTAATTATACTTAATTACATTTTACCTATTTCAAATCTTTTATGGTGTTTGAATAAATATGTGGTATTGTGTGGTATATAAATAATTAAGACTTTATTCATAAATAATTTATATTTATTTTTAAAACTTCTTTTGACTATAATTACGGGATAGAATATAGTTTTTATTTAAGTACATAAAAATGATATAGGTAGCATTTTTTTATGACACATAATCCAACATTGAAGCCATTATTGCCAGGTGGCTACCCGGTTATTTCTATTGTGCGTTGCACAAAACGAGAGAAAGGCGAAACCAAGCATAGATGTTAATCTGGGTGTCCGGCAGCCGAATACTATAAAACGTATGCTTTGTTGGTGGACAATAGCACAAAGTACATAAATTAAAGTGAGCAAAGTGATCATGAGCCCCCGCCGCGCATGCGCTAATGGGTTGACCGGGACAGCTCTGCTTTGTGCCAGCTAGCTGCGCCGGCGCAGCGCATTGTTGACGGACAGTTTATTTAATTTATTGCAGCAAAAGGGTAGTAGGTATGCTGCTTTATATACCTGCAAAAATATGCAGGTATATATTTTTGTTGAATGAAAAATATGGTTTTTTATATTTACTCTGATTTTGTATAGAAAAAGTGACATTTGTGGGTAAACTTAAACTAAGTAGTTACAACATTTATGTAGGTATAATGTACTAGCGTGGGTATTCGAAATTTTATTGAATAAATATTAAATTGTATTTTCAAGGATCGAATATTAATAATAAATAAATATAAATATCTTGGGACAGCTCACACACGGCTATCAGTAGCCCTACTATGACCTCTTAAAGCAATTCTTATTCCGCTGAAGGAAAGAGACAGAGCTATACAGGGTGTCTAGCACCATCTCTTTCACTCAGTGGAATAAGAATTGCTATAAGATGTCATAGTAGCCCTTCTGATCCCAAGCTAAGCAGAGCTTGTGTTATGGTAACCAGACAACTGATATACATACTTATATAATTTATAAATACATACATATTATAGATAAATCACACCCAGGCACAGAACAAACAATCATGCTTTCACACAAAGTTTGTCCTGGGTGGGAATCGAACCCACGACCTCCGGCTCAGCAGTCAGGGCCACTAACCACTAGACCAACAGGTCCGTCAACGTCGAACGTTCAATGTTAAAAATTCCGGAATTCACTCTGAATATTAATTCAAATTGTCTGAAAATCCCGTTGCGTATAGTTTTAAATGACTTAATGCTCTAAGATTAAACCATCCCCTCCACATTTGCTTATAAGTATCAGAGACGTACCGAAAAATAAAATCCGTTTCACAACTAATATGTTCATAATTAAGTCATATCTATTTTAAAATTTGTATACTGAGTGTGCTTGTTGCAAATTTTACAAGCTTTTATTTAAAACCTACATTTCTTTGAAACTGTATCTTATTCCACTAGAATTAGGCCTTCATATTTAATTAAAAATAACTTGTGTTTAGGATTAATAGAATATCCCAAAGCTCATCATTTATAAAATAATTTGTTTATTTGAGTTATAAATTCAAATATATTTGAATTTCTTATTTTTAATGTGACTATCAGCCTCAGAAGACAAAGCGCGGGAAAAAAACCCAAATTAAATCATATTGATTAATAAAGAAAGTATTTAATATTCTGCTATTTAATCGTTCGTGAGAATTTGTTACTGTTGTTCTCGGTTCCATAACGCTAGCGGCTTATTAGGCGTTAAATCCGTCTCACTGCAATGACAAAGTGTCCTCACTGCCAAATAAAGTGCACCACTATAACTAAAATGCTACAGGATAATTGAATTTAAAATAAACAAAAACGACGTAGTTCGTTCCGTCAACTCCGCGAACTCGTGCCAGAGTCTCAGTTAAAGTACGAGGCAACAAAAACTTACAGCCTGTTATCTGTCAATAACCTTTCTACCGTAGTCAAAAAAAGACCTCAAAATAATTAAGGGAGCAATCCAACTGAAAATTATATCGTTACCTATACTATAGTACAAGACAGCCATGAAATCGGCATCGTTAGAGGCAATAACGTACGTGGACGTACATTAGGGACACAATTAGGTCGATTCCTTTCTAGAGTTGCTTCAATGTGTTTCCTTTTCTCTGACAAATAGATTGGAGTCGTAAAGGGTGAAAGCAGCTCTCCATGAAATTTATCCTTTTCCAACAACGCCTACTTGTAGTTCCAATATTAATGATGTGATCTTAGTCCAGTGTCTCGCTCCTTGACATGTATTAATGGACAGTATTTGTGTCCAGATTCCTCCTGGCTGGTCACGTTACACATAAAAAGTTAACAATTGAGTAATGTTGCATTATTGTATGGTATTAGTGGTGCCCCGCGGCGTTGCCCGCATTTTTGGTGATACTTTACTGTTATAGAATTCTTTTGGAAATTGGACTGGAATGGTTACATACTATTATTGGTTTAGTAAACGATTGCTTCGTTAACTAAATCATTTGTGTTGTTATAACTAGATAATATTAAATTATTCGACTTCATAATATTATCTCACCATATTTGGAAATTAAAAAAATCAGAGGCTCTACTTCAACATTTAGTAGAATTAGAAACAAAATAAATAAGTCTACTTTTAGTACTTAAAAACTTCTATGATATAAAAGTGGAGAGTCTTTTCTAATATATCCAGTTAGAGCCTCATTGTTAGAAAATAGAAGCAATCTTATAAATACTGTGTTGACTGATGACTAGGTACGGAAAGGAACCTACCATGGTAAAATTAAATTTCAGGTTGTCCGGATACATTAAATCCAAACCATCAGAACCGATTACCGTCTCTTTATAGAATTAAGAGAGTCCTTCAATAGCATTTTTTTTCAATTTCACCTCCCGAACATCTTTTCCAAAGATATCGCGCCCATAGATCATTTATTTATCTCCTGCCAGACATCTCTGTATATTGATAGTTATAATTCTTCGGCCATAGCAGAAAATTATGTAAGACCGGCCTTGTAGCACGGTCACGTAGCGGTTCGTTGTCCGCTACTATTCCTAACTACTAACAAATATCTTTGTAATGGATATCAGAGAACTTTTTTACTTATTTCCATTCTTCTGAATCACAATAAACGTTCTAATCCAGGACAAGCGATAAATCTTTAGAAACTTCAGCGACAATATTCTCTTTAGCCTAATTGGGGATGAGGGATAAAGGATGCATTGTGAAAGCCGCCAAAATATTTGACAATATTAATAATATTTCTGGTCTATCGCTCGTGAAAGGCTTGTGCAGTAAAGGATTGCCGATAGTTAGACGGTTAAACCCATCGAAGCGTTCTGCGAGCTTCCGCCGTGTGTGGTGTAAGTTACAGGAGTCTGAGGATTTACCTTAAACCTGAAGTCTAAAGGAAGTCGTAGGTTTATCCGTATCTTCATGTCGTAACTTAGAAGAAATACGACGACGATATATGTCTTTGATTGTTCTGTCAAACAGTAAGCAAGTTATTTTTTATTTCGGGAAATAGGTGTTTTGGTAATAAAAGTTTGTAAGTTTAAATCAAGATAAATGATCTCATCATTTGATATCTATATACAATTTTAGGTTATTCAGGTAAAAAAGGAACAAGTCTACAACTTGCACCACGCGTTAACTTGATAGTGTGTGCGTAGGTGTCGTCAAGGGATTCGTTTTAAATAGTCTCTGAAGCCATTGTTTGGGAGACGGGCTTTGTCCGGGCACATTAGAAATACTCTCGTGTTCGCCCCACTGACTCCGATCAATGTCGCCTTCAGGAAATACGATTTTAACAGCGAAAACATCGGAATTACAAGTCATCGCGACACACTCTGCTGCCTTCGGGCAAAAGGGTTTGTTGTCATACAATTACGTATCGTCTAAGTTTGTTTTATCCAAACAATGATACATAAAACCCGTTTCTAAAGAGCTCCTTTTGTCAGTAGCAAATGTTGTTTACTGTATTTGTGTTGTGTCGAACTGAATGGGTTTAGGAGGTAGGCTGTTAGGCACATTACATACGAGGGACGATTTACACAGAAGAAAACCCTTGTGTAATCTGCTCTTATCCTATTTCTGACAATTAGTGTTTTGTATTTGTCATATCAATAAGTATTTTACGATACTTTGGTTCAGAAAACATATTTTGTTAGGATCTAGAGCAGGACCGCACTCATTATATTTGGGTGGCGAGTTATGGTCAGCGGCGGGCACTTTCTAAACGATCGAATCGGAGTCCACTCGCCAACCTCACCTCTCATAAAAAAACCCTGCAAATAAAAGCAATGAAGAGTTATAACTCATTATGTGAAGGGCGAAGGGTTCGCGGCAGGTATGTCCGTATGGCGCGATCAGCCCTTCATAATTTAGAAAACGAGCCATTTATTAAACTAGAGCCCTTAGTAATTATTGGGACTCCATTTCGACATATTCGCTATTGCTACCTGCCGGCAATTTGCCATTCGGCCCTTTGTCTGGCGGTGTGGCGCCCTAAAGGGTTCTAATTTTAAATGCAGCGTGTAACCATTGGGGCTTTATTCGTAAATTTCTCTTTCGCGGTGGTTAGTGTGGCCTGCGCGGGCGCTGGACGCAATATGGCGCGGTTTTTTGTCGCGCGGCAAGGGTGAGCAATTAACTGGATACAACATCGGCTTTGTTCGCTTTTTGCGGTTGATTGATAATGGAATGTGTGTACGCCACTGACATCTTATTAATTTTGTTTTCTGTTCGACTTCAATTTAAACGGGTAAATGGAACGGTTATAAGGTATATTTCCAGTTGAGAGATTTGAAATATTATTTCATGCGTGTATTCTTATTTGCTTTTATTGCTGGTATATCATAATTTACTGTAAAAACACACACATTTCCACTGGCGAGAGATGGACGCTTAATGTTACGATGGTAAAATTACACGGTAGAGTCCCGATAGAGCAAACATTGTCGCGGCGTCCATCTCGCCAGTTTGTCCACAAACAAGGATCGAATGAATATAGACAAGCGTGTTTGCGGTGGCGGCTCGCGTTACAACAACAAATACATACAGTTTATTTATAACGGCTACATATATCATTTGATCGGCGATCGGGTGGCGGTATGGCGTGCGGAGTGCGGAGTGCGGAGTGGCAGATCGCCCCCACTCCTAATGCTCCTAATGCCATGCAGTCGTCATGGCAACGATGCACTCACCCCTACGCACATTACACACGAGAGACCATAAAAAAACAGAAAAGCGGAGAACAGAAAAGTTAGTCGACGTCACCCCGGTTCCTGTCGAACGTCCGAGTGTTCCCTTCTTTCAAACATAATTTATGGTTTCGGGGAAATAAACATAAAAAATAGAAAAGGAAAAACGACAGCACGCACGATAAAAAAGCTCGTCGTAAAAGTGCGAGGGGTGCGGGAGGGGGGCGCCGCCCAGCCGCCGGGCCGTCGAGGCGGCAACCCTTCCGCTGCCGCCCTCCGCCCGGCCCTCATACCACTGCATTAAAGGGTTACGGCGACTAACCCTCGTCACTGTTGCTATGTATGTACTTAGCTATTGATGTAAGGCCCGTACTATTAGTTCAAAAAGTAAATACTGTGCAGTAGTCCAGTTCTGCTGAAACTATGGCATTTGCTAACATTAGAGGGGATCTTCTTAGACATCGGGTTATATAAATCGCAACCTTATTACTTTTGGCAGTATCTTCCGAAGTGTTTAAATTCGTGTGTCCGAAGGGAGACATTGTTGTGGCGAGTGCGAACGATTGGCTAGTGATGACGACGTGGCAAAGTTCCCGCGAAACGACAGTTTGATGTAAATGCGCTCCCCGGGCGATGTGCAGTCCACACCGGCTTAGTGTGGCAAACAGCCCATGATTTTCCGGGACTTGTCGGGATTCATAGGGAAACAAAAGGAGGACGAAAACATAAACACATAAGTTGTTTCTATTTTTAGGGTAAGTTTGGTTTTGGTGTACCTACATAAATTATGTGTACTTCTCCAAGAGAAGCTCTAAGTACACTAGCATAACTAAATTAAAATGTTTGCAGTATCTGTTAGTAGATATAAAAAAATATCACTAAAGTTATAAATGTTTTTTTTTTCTAATCGCCAATTAACAAAGTTTATTTCCTAATATTTGAGTTCTATTCCAAACCTCAGCATCCCTTTACAACTTCAGAGTTTGCAACAGTACTGTGACCGGTGAGAAGGGCGCGGGAGACATACGTCCGCGGCGACCGGCCGTCTGCATGGCCACCCTCGCGACCTGCATCATACGCACATTCAGAAGGACAACATGTCCTGATTTTTAAATAAACTTCCGAAGAGATGAAAACCTGGTGATGGTGACCCTTGAAAAACAGGCGTAAGGTTAGGCACCAGTCTCCCACAGTATAATACAATCGTGTGCATAATGTACTTACTTTTATATTGTGGTGAGACATAACTATTAATCTTATCCAATAATCATTTATTTATTTTACTTTTTATGTACTACAGTAGACAAGACAGAAAAAAAACATATAAATTTGGAGTACAGAGGAACTGCTTATACTTAAGTAATATCTGCCTGAAGTCCTGCGAAAGGAGATATAGGGAGATAGAACGAAATATAGACATTGTGTGAAAGCGTACAAGAAAAATATACCTACACATTTATGTAAATTTTAATAAATAGTGCGTAATCCTTTCAAACGTTCTGCACACTAGTAAAGTAGGGCGCAAATCTTATTGCATGCTGTCATAGTGTGGCGGAAACCATTTGTACAGTGGCAGTAGAACTCCTTTTTAGGGTTTCGGACCTCAAAAGAAAAACGGAAACCTTTTACGGTCACCTTTTTTTCCGCCTATCTGTAGAGGTATCGAGTAGAAATTAGAATCATATGCTTAAAGCTGTGGTCCCACGGAGCTGTGAAAAAATCAACCCTTAAGTCTAATCCGCCAAAAGACATGGCCGTTCATGTCGCAAGTTTATAAGAAACCCTCGGTGTGCGAGTACGACTCGCACTTGACTGGTTTTTTATCTTTTGGTCAGCGTGCTCGACAAACTTATATCGGCAGCTGGTGGTAGAAGATTAAAAGGTGTAGCACCGATCGAGGAATGGGAGACTCTCATTCTATCTTTGAGAGGACTGAGATAGGATCAACATAATGATTCATTATTGGTTTACCAATATTAGGTCCAGCAACATATTTGTACTATAGCTTTTGCCCCCGGCTTCGCTCGCGTTAAATTCGGGGTAACACAGTTCCCCTTTCTGATACCTAGTTTTTGCCTTATTGATTTGTAATAGCAACGCTAAGTTTTGCATTTTCTTCCCTCTTTCTCCATCATATCCTTATTCCAAATAAAAAAATTGCTATGTCTGCCTCCTAGTTCCCAACCATCTCTATACTAAAATTCATCAAAATCGGTTTAGCCATTAAAGCGTGAAGAGGTAACAAACAAGCAAACTCACTTTTGCTTTTATAATATTTTAAGGATAAGGATATTGAAAAATCACTTTTCATTTTCAGATAAACAATATCTGAAATTGAAAGAACAACTTTCAAAGGCATTGGTGACAGATGGAAGAAATTGTAATCTTCTCTCAAATGTACTGTTTGTTAATAGGGGTTTGTGCACGAACAAAACAGAGCTTCTGCAGTTTCTATGTCGTGTACAAACACTAAACAACCGCACACAAATACCTAGTTTAGTTTCCACTTTCCCTCCCGAGAGTTCGACTGTCAATATCAAACAAAATGTTTTGTGAGCTATGTGGACACACGATACTTTTTATAAAAGTTAGAATGTATATGTTGTAATATACAATTTTATCGGTCCTGGGTGGAAATTTACTCACCTGTCAAAGAGGTGATTCTCCGTGGTTAGAGACGGGTTGTTTGAAAGAAATACTGCGGCCCCTGAACATAAAGGGCAAAAGAAGAAATATGGCTGAATTTAAGTCAGTAAAAGTCTGACACTCCTCCCTGCGCTACACAGAGCGGGGGAAGTTATTTGAGGATTTCTCTACTGTAAAAAAGGTGATTCTACCCGACATATAGATACTAAACAAATGTCTCTGTGCACCTCATATCCAATTCATAAAAAAGTTCTTTCTCATAAATGTACTAACATTTAATCCGTTTACTGTTGTTTAGGTATTTTTTTTTCACTTCACTTTTTACAGCTTTATAATTAATTTTTTTACAGGCTACTTTGTCTAGGCCCACAGTTGAACACAACCCACGCATGGCGATTGTAAATCAAAATTGCTGATATCGCCATTGATATACTATAACTTTCTTTCATTACTTGTGGATTCCATTCCTTATTCGTTTCTCTCTCGATCTTATAATTATTTATCCCTTCACTTGGTAGCGTGGGTCATTTTCCCGTAATGTTTTTTTACTCTTTTTCCGCCATGACCAAGTGACGCGCACCACTGCTCTGCTTTGCCAATCTTATTTATTGCTTCTGTATCTCGAGCCGAAGGAAAACTCACATCATGTTAATTTCCTGTCCGAGCCCGTTCACATGGGTATCTCGGAGCCTGTCAACCGATCAATACAGACATTAAAAATATTAATAACGTGATCCTGTTACATAAAGATCTGAGACGATAATACGTCTTTCACATAACTCCGTGTTTGTATTTGTCTGTAAGATTATATTATGTGCAAAATAACGTCTACTATTATAACAGGCTATAAAAAGGTGGAAGCTAGTGGACACGTAAGCAATCACTGTCACCAGCATACATGTATGTTTTTGTCGTTAGAGGCCGGTATTAATAACGACCGCTTTTATGCGAAGGGCCCCCGGCCAGTTCCCGGCCACTACACTTATTTAAATTCCCGTTTTTGTACTAAATTTACATTACATTCCTTGCCCGCCAAGATGTCAAGGTACGGTACGACGGGGAGACGATGTCATGTCCCTTCTTGTGTTGTAAATTGAGGGTCACACAAAAACCGTTGCGCCCTTACCGAGCCCATAACGTCCAGCCGCCCCGCTCGGACCAACACGATCACGTGAAAAACTATGGATCCACTAATTTTTTTATTCTTTTGATGTCCTTTCGATACATTAACAATTCGCGTTTTTTTTATCTCAAATGCAGTGAACGCAGTAACCGGTGTACTGTATGGTTTAATTTTTTGTGAAAAAATGTTAAAATTACGAGGGGACGATTATAAACACATGCGCGAGCGCGTCAAATCTTCAGCCGGCGCGCGCGCATCGTCAGGGACGTATTATGGCTTTTTTAAACCGACAGTAGTACAGGGGAAGGGCATTTTTTAAAAATAAAATCTACTTTTTAAGTAGAAAACGTGTCCCCGCAGTCGAATCCAATTGTTGCGTGTCGGATGAGCACGAGTTCGATTTTATGTGAGGAAGGGATTTTTTATAGCGTGGTGTGTGCCACGCGGTGAGAGGCAGACGCGGGGTGGAGTGACAGATAGCATCGTCTTGACACCGAGTCCCCGTCTCACCGACACGCGTCTGCACGCACAAACCCTTTGCCTGCGTTCTACGTATGTTTTATGTGACTTCACTAGCCGCGGGCGTGACTACCTTTGTACTAGAACTTCGAAACATTATTTTTGTTGTCTCTTATGTATATTTACGTAAAGGCTTTACGTCACAACATTCTCAACTGAATTGGCATGCCATAATAGTTTCATGTTGAATACATTGTTTTGCTATTTTGTTAGCAACCCACGTAAGTATTGTTCTTGCAAATTTTATTGATACAATATACAAAAGTATCTTTCTTCAATAGAAAAGTGTGCTCTGGTACTGCTTATGCATTAGCAATAGCAGAGAGTCGAATATAGGTACAGACGCCTGCAGGTCAAGCTACCCGAAACTGTCAATTTTTCCCAATGAACCTTGAACCTTAAAACTTTAGAAATAAAGTCGAAAATCTATCAAAGAAATCTGACAGATTGTAGTAGCTTGATGTGCAGGCGTCTGTACATCATTCCTTTTTTATTCCTACATTCTTAATTTCTAAGTAATCTTAGTACTAGGGAAACTTCAGAACATCAGTTTTTTTTTATGTTGAATACCCAGTATTATCTACTTTACTAGCTTTTGCCCGCGGCTTCGCCCGCGTTAAATTTGGGGTAGCACAGTTCCCATAGCGCCTTATTGATTTGTAATAGCAACGCTAAGTTTTCCCTTCTCTTCCCTCTTTCTCCCTCACATCCCACTTTTTTCAAAAAAATATTAGCCTATGTCCGTCTCATGGGTCCCTACTATCTCTGTACCAAAATTCATCCAAATCGTGAAGAGGTAACAAACAAACAAACAAACAAACTCACTTTCGCTTTTATAATATTAGTAAGGATTGACTCTTGCTGCTCAATTGAATGAAGTTAAAATAGATATGGTCGAAACTAAAACAGTACAGAAAAAATACAGACATTCTTCTCTCCTTTTTCATATTCATCATTTACAAATTCTAATTAAACTCACCGCCATGTGCCTTGTATAATCATACAAAACTTACTTAACCTCATCATAAACTTATTTACGAAACCAGTGACCGATTTAAACCGTGTAGGCATATAATAAAACTCGGCAATAAAAAGCTCACGAGTAAATCCAGCCGCGGTGGGCGACACCGAAAGAGGTGAACAAGTCACAACTACTTTTTACTCCCTTCGTAGGGAGGCCGGCCCTCCTCGCCCTCCCCCCGCTACCCCCTCACACACGCTCTCCAGAGATGAAAGTTTCGTGGGGTTACACACACGAGCGAGGCACAGAACAACAAACGGCGTAGTTGCCTAACTCTAACTTTAATTGTGTCTTTTCAATCGATAGTTTCTTGGGCCCATCTTTCATTGAACGTTTGCTGTCTGTCCAGTGTCGTTGCCTCGCTGTCGTCCTGTCTTTGACGTCGCATTTAATGTGTAAGGTGAGATGGGGAATTCGTAAAGGATTCTTTTATTGACGGGCCTAGTTCGGACTGTCCGCTCTAGCTTATATTTTTGGCACGAAAAATGATTGGGTCTCTTTTTGAAGGTAAAAGGAATGTTGCTCGCATGAGTAAATCAATTCTTCCATGTCAATTATTCAGAGTTTTAAGATAATTGACACATGCTCGTAGTATAGGTATCTAGTGAAGCTATAGAAAGCTCTTTCTAATCAGACAGGCTTGTTGAGCACCATGATTTTCATATTCTAATTAATAATAAAAATACCATCACTGACCCCATACACGTATGCATGTGTGCGAACAAGACATAGGGGTGCTGGGTGGCCATCCCCTGCGTCCGTCGGCGGCCGTCCCTTGGCGCAAAAAGCGGACAATTGCATCCTCGTTCGTTGCTTTGCATAATCAATAGTACCGGCAGTCATTGTGAGCTCACATGGGGTGAATTATATAAAATCTCAATCCTTACATACGCACAAAGAGTTCTCGCTTGTGATTATAATAATTTATTTTAGCGAGAGCTCGTAGCCATGATGGCGTATAGCCAGTAGTAATGGTTGTATGTTAAACTTTTATTTACATACCTATGTTATTCATGGACTTTATAAGGTTGAGGAGTTTATAGAATTCTGTGTAACATTCTAGAATGATTATTGTTGATGAATGTTCGGGCGCAGTCCTAGTTAGGTCCCAAACAATAAATATGATTTGAATATCCCTTTTGGGAACCTTATAAACAATCTCTGTTTATCTCGATACTGGTTTATTGCACAATCAATCTATCTTGATATTATGCTTCTCTTTTTATTATATATGCAGGATGTGTTGTCCGTCTCTAACACTGCGTTGTTCTTCTAAAGTCTTCAACGGATTTTGATGCGGTTTTCACTATCATTTAGACCATTTATTCCGAGAGGTTTATGTCATCAATTCATTATCATTATGCATTTGAGTACTAGTAGTTTACATAGAGTGACGACCTATCTCCACAACGGACAACCCGTTACTGCGGTACACCCTGCTAAGTATGGGTGCCAATCCGTTACCACTGTTAAAGAACTACAAATGAAAGCCGAGTCCTGCGGCTTTACGTAGGTACCTTCCGAGACATAGAGGGAATTTGTTATGTAATGGATGGTCACCCATCAACGGATCGTCCATAGCAAGCCTTGCTTAAGACTGCTTTACCTTGAAAATCAACTCGTGTGACTGATATTACTCTCTTATTATGATATATTGAGCTCTTAGGAAAGATTAATTATCGGAATGATACATTCATTTAAATTCTATATATAGCCAAGAAATCTAAATATTTTACCATGTACTTAAACATTGCGCCCCTGATAAACAAGAACCCGTCACCGGTCATGCATAAAATGGTCAAAGAAACTGCAGCGGATATAGTCTGCATTGACCATATTGAAGTGAATTTTGGGGAGAGGAAAGTTTTCGATCCAATCTAGGAACTATATGGTCTGGTGCACAAAACTTAAGAACAAAGTCACTCTTGGCGATTCAGACACACCTGTCAGAAACGGTCAAGGTATAATTTCTTGACTTTTTCTAAAGAAAGTCATTTAGAAGTTCTTTCGAACGATATTATAACCTGATTATAATTGCAAATTATCGCTTTAAGGTTAACAAGAGTCTTGTCTACCTGCTTAGATCGTATTAGTAGATTTAAAATACAGATCAATTCTTGGAAAGTGATCGGATGTCAAGATATCCTTCACATATTTACACATATTAGAATTTCATTTAAAAACTAGATTTATTTTGGTGACAGGTAATCGTTTACTATAAATCAGATTCAGTAGCAACAAAATTTCGCTAAAACAACACAATATTCACTGTGAAATCTGTATAATTTATTTAAGAATAAAAGATTTCATCCAGTGACCCGTTGTTTTTGTCACAATGGATTTATTTTTCGAACCCGTCAGCTTTCGACGAACGATTTAGAATTCTCCAAAAATACGGAAATCATCGGGCGGAATATTTAGTTTTGTCATCGATTACGCAAACTGTTTCAAGGGTGCGCTGCGCTACACTATTGTGAAAAAATATGAGAGCGTATATAAAAACTGATGCAGCTGTCGGGTGGCACACATGCGAATTGTAGCGGAGCGGGTGCGGGCAGAAAGGTCGTATGTGCATGTGTGGCGGGTCCCAGCGGAGACGTTGTGGCGTTGCACGGTGCGCCGCGGCTTGTATACCCATGCCGCACGGCGACCCTCGCGCACATAGGAAGGGTTCCGGACTCAATCCGCGCGCCGGGAAGGGTTCGCACGGACGCGACGCCCGCCGACGCGCAAGCGCACGCGAGCTTGCAAAAAACTCTCACAGTACGCACAAAAATCGCTGTTTTTGTTGTTAATACACTAGATTGTTCGTAAATTCCCTTTCTTCACAAAAAATGTAATATCATCAATTCGTTCACGCCCGGCTTTTCAAAGGGAGCTCTTTGAAGAGGGAACACCAAAAATTGTTAAAAACTGGTAAAAAGTGGGTCAGAAAGGGGTGCTTTAGAAACTAGTAATCACTACCTCGCGTATATCGATTGCCATTATTATACAAAAAAATAAAAAATCCTTTTTTAGAATCAACGGTTGGGAATTAGAATCTTTTATTATTACGGGATAAAATAATAAGTAGATGAATTATTGAAAAGGGAATAATTAAAATATCTGATTACCGTTCAGCTTCTGTGAACATGCACGGGGAGAAGGAAACTATGGAGGGCAAAATAATATTATTATAAGCCTTATTGCCGATTAATGATATTGTATTGTTCAAAACTTATATGAAATTAAGAATAATATGCAAATTACTGATCATATGAATTTAAACTTTGTATGTTAATTTTATATTCATTGTAAAGTTACAAAGCGTGGTCACGTACTTTGTGTATTCTAACAATTTAAAAACAAGGTTTAGGCCGAACCAATTACACTTGGACACAAACAGAACACTATAAAAGCGACATCGATCGTTATCGCACATTTTTACCCCTAACCTGAAAAAAAATGAAATCTCAATCATTTATAAATTAGCTTCGCGGACAACTAGTCTGTTCATCCCTTTATCAGTTTTACAATCGGCCACAATAAAAGGGTACGGATTGATTGTCGAGGTAGCTTTTTTATTTTTTTTATTTATTGTCAACGTTCGATTTATGTTCTGATTTCTATGACAGCGACTATAGACACACCGAATTACGATAATGGCCCTTGAAACCGCTAATAGAGGGAATGTATTGCCACACGTTGTTGTGCTGGTTATTTAAGGAATTACTAGAATAGAATAGAATAGAATATGTCTTTATTTGCTAAGAATGTAGGTAACATAAATAGGATGGTAAGTAGAATAGTATAGTAGTAGGATGGTACTGAAGAAGTATATGTGGGACAATTTCAACGAATGCACTATTTTTGGATTTTGCTATGAAATATGGTTATACTAGCTGTCACCCGCGGCTTAGGCCCCGTGATATTGAAAAAAAATCTTATGTGTTATTCCAGACTATTATCTACCTCTGTGCCAAATTTCACTAAGATGCGTTTTGGCGTGAAAGAGTATCAAACATTCATACATCTATCCATCCATCCTCACAAACATTCGTATTTATTAGTTGCATAGTAGGATATGGTCTGTAATCAAGATGCTTAGTCTCTGCAATGAGAACATAAGGCCTTTTGTGCCGCATATTTTGCTCATTTGCAAGTAAATCAAAACCTACAGGGTCCCGTCGATATAATATAACATCTTGATATTTGAAAAGTAAAGAATGAAATACGAAAATACTTCAAATGTAGTTTTATCACAGTAAGTATATCTTAAGACGTATTATAATATATTAAGGAGCGAAAAATTTAACTTTTATCTCAGCTTCTGATAAGAACTTGAATTTTTTTGTTGTTGTTTTTATTAACGTTAATTAGAATGACATGATATTTGTAATTGATGAAACAGTATTGATTGATGTATTAGCTTCTGTAAATTTGTATGTCGTAAGGTAGAATGTAGCGGAAACCTTCTACCATGTTTCATCTTATACCTGTACCTACATTGTTGCAAATAAATATATCTGAATCTTTGAGACTTAATTTCCAAGGATACCGGTTTGTACGGAAAGCTCGCGGAGGTAGTTTCACACTAAGGCTTCGTACAGACGAGAAGCACTTTGCTGTCGACAGAGCCAACTTCAGCTGTCGACAGAAGCAACTGTAGCTGCTGCAATTAGTCGGCGTTTGCCGTCGACAAGTGGACAGCAAACGCCGACAAACGGCGACAGCCTAGTATGAGTGCAGCGCGTGCGCTGCCTTATCAGTCGAGTTCAAACAGAGCGATCACACGCTTACACATGACGTAAATGCTTTCTCGCATTACCGTATCTTGGCGAGATACTGAAGTAGTAGTTAATTCATCAAATGATGTAACCGACATTCGGAAATAATTTAAAAACTTTTGTTATTTCGTCGTAAAAGGGGAAGGCGAGTAAAAAAAAAACACTTTGTATTTTGTATGATAGTATTTCATGAACCCACGATGAACAATTTCGTCTTTTTTTACGTTTACGTCTACGGAGCAGAAGCAACTGTGTTTCTTCCTCGAAAATCATTTTGTTACTGTCTATCTTCCTTATTACAAAATCGTTCACAGCGCACTACAACAATGCTGTCGACATGGTGAGCAGCAGTCGGTGTGTCGAATACTACTGTAGTTGCTTTTGTCGACAGTTGCAGTTGATTCTGTCAACACCAAAGTGCTGCTCGTCTGTTTGAGGCGTAACTGGTCCGGTTTTTATTTTTGTTTACTTCTCTATGTCTTTTGTATTTCGTTTACATGGCACAAAAGCATTGCATCACCTAGCAATCCCGAAAACCATGCTTTTCGTCAGCGTAGTGCCACTATAGTTCTGAAAAATCTTGGCTCGGTCTAGTGTGAGAAGTGATAACGAAAGAGAAAAGGCCTATAGTAGGTACAGTAATTAACTTTTTCAACCAAAATGTGCGTAATATTTGAAGTCGATTATCTAAATATTTTGAACGACACATAGGTACAAAAAACATACACACAAATAAAAAAAAACCTACTTATTTATTTTTCCTTTTACTTTGTATCCAGAAACTCCTCTTCATTGTTATTGTTATATTTGTATATGTCCTCACTTGTTAGTTCGGATAATTTTATTTTGTAAAGTTTGCACTGCCGAGCCACAAGATACAAGTGCTGTTTAGTTTGTGGCTCATCAACAATGGTGATTCTGTTCTGTTTCTTTGTTGAATAAACTTATTACTATTAATAAAACACATTTAAATATTAAAAAAAAATACATGCAACATTTAAAATATTGAGATTTTGAAATATTCATACGTAGTGAGTTGATGTTAATAACAAGATGAGAAAATCTTGATCTGTTAATGATAATAGATTTGTGCCGATTGGCATATCTACCAATGGCTTAATTTCCAAGATCCTCGACCAATACCTAAAGAGGCTCTCATTAGGCACCTGGATTAAGGGCTTGAATGCTTAATACAGAAAGCGGTACTCCTTGAAACGGCTCGTATTGTGTTCAGGTTTATTTCTCTGGCGCCCTGACCGCCAGTAGCTTAGACCCTGTTCCCGATACTATTTTTTGTATTTTTTCTGTTTTTATCAAGAAATATTCCAAAATGAAATTTATATGTGTTTAAATGAATAAACGAAAATAATATGGTATACTTATTGCTTAATAATATATACATTTAATGCTGTAATGACTTTTAAATACGTCAGACAATGTTTTCCGAGCAAAAGTCAATAAAGTAATCTGCAACAGCGGCTTCCAAGAAAAGAAGAACGGTGGTATCAAATAGAAGCATTTCGAGAAAAAAAATAATGAAAAGAGCTGAAGTACAATTTCCTAGATAAGTAAATATACTTAAAAATAAACCTTTATAACGTTTTCTTCGTCTACGATACCTCGTTTTCATAAAACACAGTTTCTTACTATATTTAAATTGGCACTTACGGGGTAATTTCCTAGAAATGTTATTGATGTAAATTCTCGATATTTCGATGCTGTTTCAAGCCCCACGATCGCTAGATGACTAGAGATTAAAAAATATAACACATTGTTTAGAAATATAAATTGTTGCAGCAACGTGCTTTGGTGTTGCATGATACATGTTCATTCAGTATTAAATACGATGTTGCTGTAACTTTCATTGACTACTAACGAGATGCGGTAAACTGAGCATAGAAAAGTTAAATTAAAGCGAACCCTTTTTGTACCTGTTGTGTGCAATTACACGATGTTTACACGGGCATTATTCCTTTTCAACTCTTCCCCAACCCTTCCATTGTGACGTTTTTTGTGCGCGCGCGCACTTGCGGCCCGGACGCGTTCGTAATTGAGCTCGACTTAAAACATATGCACATTCCACTCATAAAAAGCTCAAAAAACTCGCGTAGACACATCAGGTGAGCGTAAAGTTTCACTTTCAAATATTTCTTTATTCAACCCTTTTTTTCTGTGACACGCGTAGGCCTAAAAAGATTAAGTATCGGATACAACCCTATCTTTTGGTTTCGCCTGTCATTGAACAATGTTTTGTGGTATGTCTGAGGTTTCAATGATTTTTAGTGGTGGTTCAGATTAGGATGATCTTTCAAAATTCTTCAGAAATAAGTTTAAAAATCAAAGCAGTGTGATTCTCCCAATCACCTGCCTAACTGCATTCTGTGCATTGGTCACCGATCTAGCCTATTGCGGCTAGCCACAGCTTTCTACTGACCAACCAACCCTCACATCTAGCACTAACTAGCCTTTTGTAAGAGTCAGTACTACGCACTCATGTTCTCTGTTCTTAGAACATGTCATGAGTGCTTATTGTATGGAACACTTCAAAGAACACCTACAAACAGGTTCCCTTCAATGTTAAGTGAATATTAATAACGGTTACGAATATTGTATCAGGTTAGTTTTTGTTTAGCCGAAAAAAATATCAGATAGGTGCGACAGTTGAAACAGCATACAACTTTCCGTGGACACGGTCTGTTTTTTATACCAACACCTGTTGGTCCAGGATTATTGAATTTGATAAAACAACATATTGCGTTAATATCGTGCAGCTCTACAAAAAAGGGTTTTTTTTTATAAAAACAGTAGACAATGAGTGTGGGTCTTCTAGTAATTCTAGTAACTTATATTATAAGTGGACGCTTAATAACCGTTATAAAATTGAGTTTTTTGCAAAAATGTTTCTACTTTATTATTATAGTGTAATAAAATTCTTAGTTTTGTCTCAAATTATTCTTACAAGAATATGACTTTGTGCTAAATTTATCGATCCTTTTAGGACTTTTAATAATATTGCTAACAAATCACTTAGAAAAAACTAAAAAAAGGTGGAAAATGGAGGTCTAAAAAAATATTACCATATTTTATAAGGGCAGATGTAAAGACACATTGCTTTCAGAAAGATTATCGATTAAACACGATCCAATTAATTGATATCGAAACAATCGCCTTTTTGGACGTTAACGGCGTTCAAATAGCTCTATCAGTATCCTTTCGAATTAGGGTTAGTTATTCGATCCGACGGTTTTTTTCTCAAGACTTGTGTCTACCCCTTTTTTAATCGGATTTCGAAGGCGCGTGTGCGTTTTTTACGCGTCTCAATAAAACGTCCAATCCACCTTATTGCAGCCGTTGGGGTCACGTTTTTTTTAAGTTTCCGTCGGACCGCGGTAGGTGAATGTATTAATTAGTGAGTCCTCCGCAAGCGCCTAATAATTGTGAACGTTCATTTATAACTTTGTTAGCATAATTTAACAGACCGTTGCGTGTATAGTGTATAGGCAGATAATATCATGCTTAGTCGCTACAGTCAAGGGGTTTTATCAATTAGACGTTCTTAGGGTGGTCATCTACCGGAGCCGAACTGTGAGAATCAAATGTATCATGTGGAGTTAACCAAGTTGTTGGGTTTTTGTGTAATTATTTCCACTTAATTTTAAATAGCCAACATTAAAACGTAGGTTAGCTAGTAAATTTAAGTTCTCATATCAAGAAAAATAGTACCATAGAGTGGCGACCGTTTACTGAGTCGTATTAAGTAATAATAGCCATGGTCGGAAGCTCGTGACGTTAAAAGAAATTTGCTTAGAATGGATCGTTGGAAGGAAAACTGCGGAATGTCATTAATATTCAAAACGTAACTAGGAGGGATTATAAAATAATAGCAGTAATTTGGAGCGGCACGCGCCCCCCTCTCCGCGTCCCGCACCTAACCACCTACGAGAGGAATTCCTTGATAAGATATGCATGGAAATATGTCCGCTTTATTACATTTTTTCAAGTGACTAACTTAGATTATAATGCCCCATATTTGACTCTTTGTCCCGTATTTACTTCGGGAATGATGAAAATATTCGCCTCGGGCAGGGTATTTTTAATTAATATTGGCAAAAGAAGAAATACATACTCGTATCTATAGGTAGTCGAGTTTATAATGAGTGGCACACTGCTCCCAACGAGTCCCAATAAGAGTTCGTCCTAAACCATTTGTCGACGGCTTGCTGCCTGAAGTAACCCTATCATTAAATTCGATTAGAGAAGTAGTTTTTTCGACAAAAGGATGTCAACTGCTGCAATTAGGCGCGGAGTAATTACGCCTTATTAGTTTTCCCTTCTTTTTCGAGCCAACGAGTAATATAAATTAATTTCAGTCCCATTTTCTACTTTGACTTTCGAAATGTAATT
Organism: Ochropleura leucogaster; assembly: GCA_958449745.1. Classification (NCBI taxonomy): domain Eukaryota; kingdom Metazoa; phylum Arthropoda; class Insecta; order Lepidoptera; family Noctuidae; genus Ochropleura; species Ochropleura leucogaster. The sequence goes on from OY288206.1 coordinate 8,515,915, forward strand.
ACAGGGTGAGTCGGTGTTTTTTCCTCCGGAATTAATATTGTATAATTCTGAGTACAATTATAAGGTTGTTTTTCTCAAAAGGAGTGCTGAGTTTCCTAGTAAAATGTCTCAAACGTGAGAGAATCAGTTTTTATCAACTGTTGTTTTTCATAAAGAGAACAAACAGCTTGTGCATCTCAAAACGGTTATGCAAACCGTTGACGTCGCACTTCTGCGAATTTGAATATTGGCGCAAACTCTTTTGTTTAGAAAAAAAATGTAACAGAAAGTACAAAGAGAATTTTGAAAAGGAGCAATTTTAAAATGATATTGCCATATTCTCTTTAAAACGACACTGGAACTAAATTTGCAAAAATATGACGCGTAAAACATAGACCCAATTTTTTTGAGAAAAGTATTGTTTCTTTAGAAATGTCATTATAAAGTAGCATGCATTGTTTAGAAGAAAGAACTACACACTAGAGAATACGCAATAGATTGCGCATTTGTAACTTTGGGGTTTTTGGGGAGGCAAGAGAGTAATATCATTGCACTTATATTTTTAAGATTGTTTCATCAATTTTCCTCTATGACGATTAATGTAAATCATAGTTTTACTTATACTTGAATAAAATTTATTATAAAAAATCAGCTTTCTGAACTTTTCATAGCAGCATATGTATGTATATTATCTTATACTTGTGTTTGCTTTGTCTTTCGTCTTCCCACCAGGAACTTCAATTTGCATACATTGTAACTCACTACTTTAAAACTAGTGGTTACTAGAATTTAGAGGTTTTGAATGCTTGTAGCGAGTATTGCAAGCTTCGTAGCCATTCGTAGTCATGCCGTAGCCGTGTTATCAAGTTTTGTTTTTATCAATATGTTTGGTCAATCGGCAAGATACTTGCAGTATCATGATTAACTAAAATAATAAAGATTTGTTTCACATGCGTTTCAGTAGCCATGCTGCAGCAGTTAAATGAATACTTCGAACTATCGATATCTCCAACATAAAAAATGAGTTGTTGAAAAAAGGCAATTAAAATCACACATAAAATAAATAGAATAGAATAAGATACAAACTAAATCAGATCACAAAATCATCATAATGGCAAACATTCGATAAATAAATAAAAAAAAGAGGTTTTAACATAATTGTGCCTTTCTGCATCACAATACAAAAAAAGGTTCGACATTTAACCTTGGAAACATAAAAATAACACCAAAATCATAATTGTTTAATAACCAACGTACAAATTGTAGCAATTTGCGGAGCTACAAATAATGTGGTCGAAATAAAAGGTCTCGCAAAAAATCCTTAAAATATGGTCCGTAAGTAGTCCAAATAGGTTGGTTACCAAGAAGCCCGTTTTACCGGGCAGCGGTAAAATAATTGTCGTTGCCAAGGACTCACTAAGTCCTCTCAGATAATTGAGAGGCTCTCCGTATAGTCCGTATCTGTGTACTGCTAAGTACCAATACGGACGAGGTTTATTTTCGTATAGATGAGTCTGTTTATTGTGGTAATTTGTTCAGTATTACAAATAATATCTACGTCATGTAGATGTTTTACTATTTTGTGGTTGCTTTTTGTGTAGTTCGTGGAGCTATTGGTGGCAAAAGACATGTGTCCATTACTCTGCAATATCTGTGGGTTTATTTTTGTTCATCTCATGTAGCTTCATAATTTACTTAACATAACATACCTCATTCAAACGATAAACTCGTTGCGAAAACAAGACTCAAGAGCTTGTTATCCGCAAGAAAATATGTAGCTGTAGGCATTCAGTGGCGGGATAGGCTGATCAATCATGAGCCTACCCCTTCTATCCCGCCCAGTGTCGGCGCGAAAACAAACGGTTGCCTAGCAACGCGCCGGGGCGGGGGCGCCCACACGACCCGCTACCGCATCGCTGAACCCCACACACGACACATACGGCGCACACACACACACTCGCACGTTGCACAAACTTCACTCGATCTATGAACGAGTGCGAGTCCCTGTACATGATGGAGTTTGCAATGACATGCAACATTCTTGGTTTCTTCTGTGCTTGGTTGGTTCGTCAAATTATTGTGCCAAGTACAAAGGTAATTTAAGGTATAATCTGATATGTGTAAAGTGTTTAAAAATACACATGTTACGAAATTACAGTCGATGCTCATAAAAAAATATCTTGTAATAGTGTTATGTCTAATAAAGATAAAAACAAAACAAGGTGCTTATATCACAAGATATCGACGTATCTGTCGATATTCACAGATACTTACATAAAACGGGCGTAAGTACAAAAATATACGCAAACATATCATCCGAAATGAGTTGTTATGTGTTGGTGTAATTGAGAACCGAAGAGAAGGTCGGTTGGCACGGCGCGGCGCGCGGCGCGGTGATCCATCATCCCTCCACTGACCGCTCGTCGGCGGGAGCACCCCCACCACCCTCTCTTACTTTTCACTTTCTCTACATATTTTAAGGAGAATAAAACTTTCCCTTCACCCCCGACGCTTTTATTTTCTTCGGAATTGTAATAGAGTCGCGGTCACAGTTCGTTTCCGGTGAGATTCGGCAGTTCGGGATACGGGCTTCGGGACACTTCACGAATCTTAGTTGTCTCGTTATCGTGACGATGACGGCTTCCTTCAGACATTCTAATGTAAAAATGTTATCTCCAAGATTTGCAATTCTGTTGGGAGTCAACTTCGCTTACCCATGTCAACTCTAACTTATCTTTTAAACGATTTCTTTGTAGCCCATTTAAAAGTTGCTTGCGTAGGTAGCACCGCTATAATTTGTATCAATCTATCTGCTACGAAAAATTACGGTCCTTTATAATGTTAAGACTTTTTTTGGAATCAGTTGGATTTACTGGGATTTTGAATAGAATTTCATGAACAACCCGTGAACTTAACCACTACTTTGGGCTGAATATAATGGTTCTTTTAAAAAACTATTTTGAAGAAAGATCGCTAAAGTCTTCCTATATTGTGTGACTAACGGCAGTCATATTGATTGATAAACATACAAAGATGCATTACAATGAACAGGCAAGATTGTGAGTATCGTACCGAGTCGGTGAGCGGCTCGCGGTGGTCCGGCAGGCAGCATCACAGTGTCTATAATAAATGAACGGGCGCGGGGGACGCTGACCAATGGTAGTCCCTCCCTCAATCAATATGATGGACTCGGCCGCGAGGGGACGATCGCTCACTGATTTTTTCCCTCGCTGACAGGGCTCGGGAGGACGCGTTTTTGCGCCCTCCGTGCGGCCACGCGAAGGGAGCTCGCAATTAATAAGTGCGTCCGAGGACCGCCGTGTCTCGTTATAGTTCTGTACCCGGCTGATCTTATTGTTCCTCCTTACAAACATTGGACACTCCTTTTTCTTGTAAGAGATAAATTGTTATTGCTTATCCCCTTTTATAATTACTTTTACGGATCTGAGTATGTGTATGCTGCATGCAGGGATGTGTCGGTTATTTCACATTTTTTCAGGCCCTATCTAGTTTTGGAATACTAACCTACGATATTAAGAGCTTTTGACTTAACACATTCGATTATGAATCCAGGTATGAAGTATTTCTAAGAAAAACAAATAATTGTTAATATTTTGTTCAAAATCTCATTAAAATAAGTAATTATGAGCAAACATCTTTTAATATTCGTCGAGAGTCCCTTATTCATGAAAAGCAATTAAAAAGCAATTAGACTAGATTGCTTAAAATTCATACTTCTCACTCAAAGTACGCTTTGGAAAATTCTGTCGAAAACATCTCGCAGTTTCAAACATCGAAATCTTAATCTAAGTTTAAAATTTCTTCGAGAATCGGCAAATTTTGCACTAAGTCATTAAAGTATAAAACTTCGGTCATTTCGTTGGCGTTGCTTAAAAGCCTTTTTAGGTGGAGGAAAGTAATCTTTCATTAGGCGGGGGAGGAGCTAAAACGGAAGTTCTCTTTGAAAGGAAAATTACACGTCGGATGTGTCCGCGTGGCGTTCGCTGAGATGGATTTTAATTATGTCAAACTAAGTTTTGAGAGAAAGTTGGCGACGTGACACGGCCGCCATTACCGAGTGTGGTATTAGCAATCGCCCGGATCGTTACAGTGCGAACACTCACTAATGACTCCACTCGTGTTCCAGCTCCAGCACATTGTTTCTCTCGTTACAACTTGTGCATTAAGCCGCTACTTTGAAAGCTCACCCCGATCTGATCCTACCAACTCAAAAGTCCATTAAAAGTAAGTATACTTCTTGAAAGAAAAAGGTTTCTGTCGAAAGGTATTATGTTTTAGTAGATTAACAACTAACATTGAGTTGCTTAATACGTCATTATTTCTTGAATGCAATTATAGTCTTCACTTAAAAGAGGTGTCTATTTGAAGCTTCAGCTTCATGTTGTGTTAAATCTTTGTATACCAATAATTATTGTAAGTTTAATTCCTTCAATGGTACAGAAATCTATTGTGTGTAATTTCTACAAAAACATTCACAACAGAACCCAGATTCAAAGTTATCAATTATTTTAACAGCAATGAATAAAACGGCTGTATTCCACTGATAGCTATTTGAATGGGCTAAAAGGTGCGATAAATCGGCCACGCCCGGCCTCGCGGCTCCTATAGAAATGTATGGCACGACCACTGGCGTTAATCAGAATTCAGTTGCCATTAATTTGATTAGGGTTAGTGGGCGAGGGCCTATCAATCCGCCACATTACCATGCCGGCCACTAACAGGGCTATCAAGCTTGTTATACGGTAGTCACTGATAAGATTACCAACTGTTATTATACTTGAGTACGCCTAGCATTGTTGTAAATGTTTCGTGATTGTTTTAGAAGTGTTACGGCTGTCGTACAAGATACATAAATTGCGTAAATGGTCATAGTACGAAATAGTTTGGTAAATATATAGATGTATGTTGTGATAGTGTGATAGAGGTAGTAGTAGAGAGTACATACAGTAGGTGAATATATTTTAAATGTTTTCGCGCACTTCACAAAAACCGTCTTGACCGGTGATATAACTATCTGGTAAGGTTTCTGTGCAGTGTGCACTTCGTTATATACCGCTGTTAGGCCTAAGATTTGCAAAATAGTGACCAAATTTTAATTCTCTATTTTAACAAAACTATTCCCTGTTTCATTGGACAGCCCTCGCGGCTTGTAATTTCGACCGATTCGTGTCCAGTACTTTTAGGTCAATTAGGCAGAGTCACACCCGTGGCGTCCGCTAACTAATCACTGGGCACGCCAAACTTTATGCCGTGTTAATTTGACTAATGCGCGTCGGATTACAACAGTGATAAACTGGCCTAACCGACGTAAAACCGCGCGTCCGTCATTCATTTATGCTTAATTTGTTTACACAAACGATTACTGTTGTTTGCTGTAATAGTTATGAATTATGGTCTTTTAAATAGTTATCTTTTTCATTTAAATATAGGTTCTGATATATATTTAGGCCTATACTTTATAGTGAAACGCTCTGATTGTTGTGTCTTGGTACACCGTTTTTGTTTATGGAGGCAGTGATATTCTTCGGTCATCTCAATATTACGATCGTGTAGTCGAAATCGATTACTAGCTAGTAACAGTAATTACTAAGAAGGGGTGCATCAACCGGATGATAAATATAAATTAAATAATCGCGGGAGAGGCAATTAGGCAGCGGGCAGAAGGTGTCGTGTCCAGCCACAATTAGGTCGTGCTACTTAACCAATTAGGAGGAAACAATCGCCCTCATAGCGACCACTACAGTGTGAATACGCCCCTATCAGTGCGCCAACCGAACACCGCTTTATGACGTTTTAAAAGGCACCTCATTATTTACAAAAAAAAGAAAATTCGTCCAAAACACATTTGTAATTGGCTTGCACTCATAGGGGACAATTTATGCTTCCATACAGTTATTGTTGTTCTGGGAGTATCAGTAGCTCCATGACGTGTCGCTACTACATTACTTATTCAGCGTAGTTTATGTTGGCCATGTTTTGTAACTATTTTAATTCAATCTAGTTGCCGGACATTGTTTGGGAGGCATTAAAGTAATTTGGTGAATAATCCCCCTTTCATTACCATTGTCCGTGTGAAATATGACATGCGGTACACTCTGTTTATGTCCAAACGGATTGTCCTGTCTTTAAACCTATAGGATTATTAAAAACACGATTTTTTCGAACTCGAAGGGATTACAATTTAAAATGCTTTTAATAGCACTAACAAGGATATCGTGTCAATGATAATAATATGTATCTCCATAAAAGGAATAAGTGATAATTTGTTAATATATGTTCTCAAATTGTTAGTACACTGATGCACATTATTGTTTTGAAATTATATGTCCAGTGAGATGTTCATAAATTTTATAGGGCTCCGTACCTCAAAAGGAAAATACCGAAACCTTATTGGATCACTTTGTTGTTCGTCTTTCGGTCGGTCTGTCTGTCAAGAACTTTTATCTCGGAACCGCGTGAAGATATCAAGTTGAACCACATAATCAAGTCTGTGGTCCCTTGGAGTTGTGGAAAAATCATATCTCTAAGTCTACGCCTTACGCCATCAAAAGAAAAAGCCGTTTATGTCAAAAGTTTATATGAAACCCTCGGTGTGCGAGTCCGACTCACACTTGCCCGGTTTTTTATATAAAGACATTGTAGCGAAACTGGTCAGTAATGTTATTAATAAAAAAAACATAAGATCATATGACATTGTAATTGCGAAACACTAAACAAAGTCCTAAGCTGTTGGCTTTACTAAAATATTATGGGACCTAAAGAGACAATTCTAGTTATCATTTCGTACCCATAATAATGGTTGGCCATCTATTATTCCGCGACTTCATCCGCGTCGCATAGTTAGATACTTTGGGCTAACGCTGACCTAACACGCGTGATGATTGAAAAAAAAAATCTCCCATTTTCTTCCCTCTTTCTCCTCGGGAAACGGGAATAGGCATTTTTAAAGTGAGAAATCACTTTAAAAATGCCTATTCCCGTTTCCAGGGTCCCAACTATCTCTGTACCAACATTTCATCAAAATCGGTTTGGCCATTTAGGCATGAAGACGTAACAAACAAACAAACTCACTTTCGCTTTTATAATAAGGATTTACTGTGAAGAAAACAATTCATATTTTTACATTTGCATTGTGTGATTATAATTATGTAAGTATCACTTACACGAGGCAGACGTTTGGTAAGGCCTATCTATGTACAGGAGTAGCCATTCATCGGCTGATAATAATTATTTTATAATCAATTAGATTTTAAATTAAAACACACTTTGTTATATCCTTTTAAATAGACATAAATTTTAAATGCAATAGTTTTTCAGCACGTCGTAGAAAATATTCATTAGAAACCTATTTAATTTCCTTACCTTATTTTATTTTTAGAAACCACTTTTCTCTTACACAGTACTGAACTAATATGGCCGGTTGTGTTCAATTGATGGGAGAGGGTGACTGTACTTAATTCATTTGTGGTCGCATGCGGGATCATTTTATACTCTTGCCACGTTACATGGCATCACCACATTGCTGCCATAGCGTTTACTACTCATCCGAATGTCGTGTCTTTGTAAGTGGGGGAGAGGGGGAGGGCACTAGGACATTAACGTTACTCAATGTCCATGTATATTTTATTCCATAAACAGCTGTTCTGAAATCCTGTAGCAGTGATTAAAAGACAACAAATGCCAGTTTTGTGAAGATGCTTCAAATAACCGTGTTTTATTTCAGAACTTCTATCAAAAGAATGGTTAGTAAAAAGAATTATCGAGAACGTACAGACAGATTTATTATTCGAAACCGTTAAGTTCTTAAACTACCATACAAGTTTGATTCTCTCAAACAGGTTTCTTGATCTCGTAATTCGATATACCTACTCGTATCTAACAAAAAACGAGATCCATAATCTTAATCAAAAGTATACGAGCAATTCAGAATAAAAAAAAACGTATAGAATTCACTTAGAGATGAGCCCCGCCTTCCACGGGATTGGTTGATAACCCTACCGCGGCGAAAGGGTTATTATTAGGCCCCTACCGGAGCCGCGCGCGCGCCGCCTCGCGTCGTCTTTTAAGTTTTTTACAGCTGCGGTTTATTTATACTTTTTTACCAACACACGACGCGTTTTGATTGGATGAAAGGGTTAGGGTATAAATAAATCCGTGGCGGCATTTACGTGAAGCAACTTTACATAGGGCGTGCCCTTTCGCGGTGAAAGGGTTAGTTTAATTGTTGTTTTGTTAGGGGATGTCGGATGGGGTTAAGTGGAAGCGTAAATCATGATGTAAATAAGCTGTTATGTATAGGAATATTATCCCGAATATTGCTACGAGATGTCGCTCATAGCACTCGTAGCGCCCCATGTAGACAGTGTTTGTTTCTTTACTTTTCGGATTTATTTTTGAAATGATTTATAGTTTTTTTTAATGTGAACGCATATATTTACATAACTCATATAAAATAAATATGTGTCCTTCGTTAACATCGATTGTCCTTACGAATACATGTTAAAAGACACATGCTAACCAACTTTGAGCATTTAGAAGTTGGTTTCGGTCTTAATTCTATTAGTAATCGTAGTAGTTGCAATCAGTTGTAGTGTGGTAGGTCAATAAGAGACTGCTTATAGTGATTCTGATAAAATTACTAAGAATGCACTATTCAAGTAAAAATTTAACACCCAATAAGTAATTAATATTTACCAATGAAACATACACGTGCGGATCGAATTTATCGCATATTGTTAATCTACGAAACATTTGAACATGAACGATAATCTGGTGACAGTTTAAATTAAACCTTTGTTGATTTTACGTTTATGCAAGTGTCATAAAGTGTGCGATAGTTTTGGAGATGTGACGTGATGTTCAGACCTACACGGGGATTAGAGAGGTAACACCTTGCTCGTTTGTGAGCCTCGAGGGCTTGTCAACGCGGTTATAATACTGCTTTACACATCTACATTTAAAGGGATTATGTTTGCGCTATTTGGTGATTTAGATGTTACTAGTCATGGGGCTTACTAGGTTTCACTCTTAGTTTTATTGCAGTTTTAAAACAGACCGTTCATTAACAAAATCTACAAAATAATGTTTAATGAAAAAAAATAAGCGTCAAATATTGTTTTGGCGCTTATTTTTTTCTATAATCTAATGATCTCTTTAAAGTTACAAATGTACAACTATTTAATCACATTTTGCTTGTAACATTAAATTCTTTGTCAAAGGAGCGATACGGTAGTGTTGCCAAAAAAAAACGAAAACATTCATTTATCATCTCCTTTATACGAATAAGAATCGATTTAAGAAACAAAAGCAGCAATTAAACAAAACGTACGCAGAAAGATAGCAGGTTGGCAACAAAGAGGCCGAAGCAAATTATCTTGCCAAATCTTTAAAAATGAGATCTGAGATAGATGGTATGTCGCTGGACCCAAAACAACCCTAATATTTTAAAGTTGGATCATCTGAGGCGGACTGCAACGGCTATAAATTATCTATTAGGCGAACATCACTTGACGTGTCCACAATAGGCTAAGTTAACTTTTGTGCAACCGGGTTGAAGTCGGGGGCGAACAATGTATCTACGGAACCCTTCCTCACCTGCATTCCCACGATGCGTTCTCTAGAAAGTGCATCGACGCAATGCACAGAAAAAAAAAGTTTGCGCAAATAAAATTTCACGTCAAACATTCAAATTTTACGTGAAAGGGTCCGATTCGATTGGCTGTTTACTTTAAATAGAACATGTGAGCGGTGCGTGCGTGGGAACTAACTACTGACAATGATTACGTCAACTATTACAGTATTGACGCCGTTGGGTTATTGTGACTACTTTCATAGTTTTTTTTTCTTGAAGAAACGGAGTATGAACACCTACATATGAAATCGATTGAAATTATTAATTCTTTCCTTGGCAGAGTAGGTACTTTCACATAGTATTTTGTAATCGAATATATTATTTATTGCTACAATAGGTGTTTAGCTGATACTACACAAGGTGTCACGATTATACGAAAAAGAGTAGGTATCTAATTATTGTAAATGCCATTAACTTGAGAGCTTGAGTAGGTCTACGTTCTCTAGCTAAATTCGTAGCCGCCCGACTACGAATTCCTACGAATTTGAAGTTTTGATCGTTTTTTGTTCGTAATTGTGATTTAGTTTTAAAGTATCCGAAGCCTGCTTCAAGTATTCATAAAGATTCTTTCTCACGTCGGTTCACATATCCCATACATTTCATAGCTCACCTTACTGAAGACCTGATAGCGATCAGGATGAATTCAAAATGATAGCAACCTTCCAATAGAAATTCATAGAATGCAAATAATAACGAAATCTCCGTCAATCTAGAGGCGAAGGGCGCATATTCCCACGTGTTTGTGCTTAACATTGGCATCTGATCGGACAAAAACCGAGGAAGGTCAGTATCCGAGAGAAACTGCGGCGCTCTCGTATTGCACAGACCCTTTCACTCTCGAATATACCTGCGCTTTTTACTGCCTTCCCGGAATCGCCTCCGTTCAAGGGACCGACCACCGATCGGTCGTGTGTCTCAAAGTTTTGCATTGAGCGTGACGATTGATTAGATAAGAGTTTTGTAGGTTTTAATAAGGTTTGAAATCGGAAAACACTAATTATTTAAAAAAAAGTTTTACATAAAGAACGTCTCTTTTTTATCATGATGTAATATAATTCTGAAAGCGTTAAAATAATATTAGTTCTATTATGAATTTAATAGGATGCAATTGAAAAACATTGAGAAACAGAGTTTATTGCGCCGAATGGGCTGTAATATTTCGCAAATTCTTCTTTTACGAATGAACCTAAAAATAAATCAAATGTATATGGGTTGGTCACAAAAAGTCGGGTTAATTACTCGCCTTTGGGATACTCCAATGAAAGGATGTATCGTTTTTCACTAAGTATGCAGTAGGTATCTATTTCTATCTTGTCATTATAAAAACGGATTGGAACCAAATGTTTGCGACGAGCATTGCACAAGAATTGGGTAGATAGTGGCCAAATATGTTAAAAAAAACTAGTTGGTACTGGTAGGAGTATGAATAATGTTGTAAAAAAACATTATTCATATTAATCGATAGTTACGTAATTTTAATATGGGAGATTAGTTTACTTTTTAATGCTATACCTAATATCTGTACCAAATTATGCATTATCATCAAGAACTTTAATCTTAACCGTTTTGCACAATTTGATTGTATTTTGCTGTAATAGAAATAGTTTTTGCAAGCAAATTTACCTAAATCTCTCTTTTGTATTCAGGTAACGATAATTTTTTTTATCCTAAAATCAAACCAAAAGCTGTATTTTAAACTTAAAGTCATAGAAATAGAGCCCAAATTAAAATGCTTTTCACTTTTCGATTTGTTACATATTGATGTAGTATTGAAAATCGATATCGCAAGTTTCGATCATTTATAACTCGCGTCTGACGGGCAAACAAAACGAATGAGAGAAAAAAATATCGGAATGCGTAACTGGAAGAGTGGAAATGAAGTATTATTGCAACACTTGCACTTTCGATGGCGTCTTTTGTCGGATCGGATTGCCGGCGAGCGGCTCCGGTTTCTAAGCAATTGTTATCATACCTACACGTGGTTACATATGAATATACGAGTATGTTCTCTATTATTCTTCTGTCTATGTATTTTTAGTTCGAGTAAATAAAACACTTGCAACCTTGAGACGTTTATTTGCAGGCTACCTGTTTATTGTTACTGATGTTTTCCGAACGTTTGAATGAACCAATAGTAGTAAAATTTTTAGTCGTGAAGTCATTGAGAGTAGGTAGCAGAAGACAAAGTATGTAAGAATATGCTTAAATTTGTCGGCACTGTTGGCGCAGTGGCTGAGGGATCGACTGCTGCGCTGCGTGTCGCTGGTTCGATTCACGCACAGATAGTTGTTTCGGGTCTGGCTGTTTGTGTACGTGAGTTTATGTGTTTGTAAACGCACTCACGATACAGGAAAAAATCCTAGTGCGGGGCAATGTTTAAAAAAAAATTGCTGCGCAGACGAAGTATTAACTATAGACATTACAAATGTACCACCTGACTCCCTATTTATTTATTTATGTACACACAAAATACATAACAATATAGTGGAAAAATACATAACTACAGACAAAAAGAGCACAAAGATACTGCTTATTTCTTTTAGAAATCACTTCCAGCAGACCTGCGATAGGAAAGATTGATAAGAGACGTAGACACAGTGTGTGAGACAAAAATAAGAAATTAAGCCCTAACTGCCTTAACTATATCAGAATATAATAAACATACATAGTAATATAATAAATTAATGTTATCTTAATCTTACATATATATGTCACAATGTTCTTTGCCATAATTTCCTCCGAAACGGCTCGACCGAATCTTATGATTTTTTTTACGCATATTCAGTATATCGGAGAATCAGCTTCTATCTATCTTTCAAACCCCTACATGAGAAGGGGACCTAAGCAGCGGGTGAAATCGCTGGGCACAGCTAGCAATATATACAAAATATCAAAGTATAGAGGAGAGTTTTCTTTGAGGATTACAGTTATGGCGTTATACTATCCTTACTTTTCTATTCTATTATTTTTGTTATACTTACTGTTCTATCCTAATAATATGTTAAACATTCCAAATGTTTGTGAAAATGTATGTTTGATTGTTACTCTTTCAAAAAACACAAACCGATTTCGTTGAAATTTCTCACACGGATAACCTGATTAACACATAGGCTGTACTGGTACTATGATACCCTGGGATAAATATCTAACTATATATATATAAATATAACGTCCACGCCCACGGGCCTAAGCTAGTGTTTTTATATGTTAACGTTTTCGTATCTTGGCATATGAAGACAGCAAATTCAATAATGATGGACCTTCAAATAGCACTATTTTATTTCCGCTAGATCACAAAACAGCCGCAAACTCTTTCTACCATTTCCTCTAGAATTATGTTCTTGAAATTATTTTTAACCAAAGTCCTTTTCAATATATTTATTTGGTTTCGAGTGGATAATGGCCGAGTGTTCTATTAAACATGTATCTGTTCAAGTTCTTGTTAGTGCAGTCAGTGATGCCTAAAAGGACTTTGTCGGCATGTGTACAAGCCCTTTACAATAGTACGTGAACGGGTGATTTCACACTCTAGTGGGCCCGAGTAACGCAAGCAAACCATCGCTTCGATGCATCGCGAGACCGCAGAGAATCGTAAGCAAACGAGAACTTACAATGAGTTAGGCAATATACTTAATATATGAAGAAAGTTTCAAATTGATAAACATGGAATTACGGACTTCAACTGTTAAAGTAAGACATACTTGCATGTATTTGTTGAATACATAGCGGAGTCTACATAATGCATGATAAAGCACCTATGCGTTTCTCTCTTGCAAAAAATGCACACTAACTTTAGGTACTATAAATCAAATAGCCTTAAAATTCATGTTTAGTTTAAAAGCAATCTTTGCATAAGTACATTAACATTGTAAGCTTTCATGTCAATACACAAGTCGTGACGTGTTTGTGGTGCATCGCACGTCGCGCATCGCACGCGAAGACTTTCGCTCGCCTGCACTCGAGAACGCGCACACGTGCACATTATGCGTCTCAAAGGATTTTTTACAATAAAACATATGCCGCTTTTTGCTTAACCCACTTTAAGCTCGATTATAACCTTCTTACCTACATTTGCTCTGGTTTTTGTGCAAGTGAAGCCGCGCGAAATGTTACTTTTAACTGCTTTAAACCATTCCTATTGAAAATCGCCGCTTTTTGAGTTATTGAATGAAACTTCGGCACTATATTGACCTATATTTCATAAAATATGAAATTAGGTATAATGAAATAAGTAAATATAGTTTTTTTTTATAAAATACATATTAAACCAAATGAGCTGGAAAGTGTGACCAATAATCCGTGGACCAGAGTTACGACGTGCTACGACATGCTACGAAAATCTAAAACGTTCAATTATTCAAAATTCATTATTGACGACATAAAAATAAACCATAACATATAAATGTTCGTTGGTTTTATCATTGTAGGGTCTCGGGACGTTTCTGATCCGCGAACCGAACCTCTTGTTGGACCATTAAAAGATCACTTAAAATACACTTGTTTTTACCTTTGATCTAAATAGAAAGTAGAGGCGAACCATAAATAATTTTGGAGTTGTACTAAAATCTTTTCGTAGGAAGAAATGATCATTTATTTGTTATACATTAAAGTATGGGTTCATTAATGATAGGAAACTGGCTTGGTTTTAGTAGACAGAAAGGAATCGGGGTGTGAACAAAAACCGATGTGTCACGAGGCTGTGGTTTTTGTTTATACATAGTGAAGTGAGGATGAGACGGCTCGCATATGGACCCGCAGGAAGAACTCGCGGAATATCGCTCATCTTTTGCTTGTGCAATAATAACAGGGCTGCTGCTACGAAAGTTTTACCCGATGTCTTATTTTTTCAAATATAGAATCTGAGGATATGAAATATTATGTGTAAAATGAGTTAGTAGAAAAGGTTATTAAGATAGAACAAAAGAGAAACGAAGTTATATGCTGCCGCGAAAAACATAACTCTTTTTAAAATGTTGATGACTTTTGAAGCTATTTGCGGAAGTCTAAATTGCATTTTATTCCAATACCTACGCTATGGTTCAGTATATTATGGTAACAAAGAAAACTTCCAATCAATAACAATGACAGTAGCTGTTTTTGTCTTGCAGGACGCAATCGTTGTGGTAATGTGAACATAACTCACCTATTTGCAAACATTAAATATTATGTAATACCAAACATGACGGCATCAACCCTGGCATGGTTGCGTCGTCTCCCACGGTTGGTGTAACCTGAGTCGGGTGTCCGTGGCTTCCGTCCGGCTTTTAGCGGAGTCTCATCGGTCACCGCGCCCCGCCCGCGCGCCGCCCATCCATCCTCGCACATATCTAATCAAACAACGTCTCGCGTACGCTACGCCTACGTACACCGCGGCACTCACATTCCAGTGAAAGCATATAAAGGCATCAGACAGAAATTAACGCGATTGTCCTATGTAGGTGTCAGATAAAGGAAGCTGGGCTGAGGTGGTGCGGGCGCGGACGCGGCGCCTCCTGGGGTCATTAATATTAATTAGGCGCGGTGCTGCCGCCGCTCAGGCTCAATGCGCGGCCTCTTTGCTTCTGACTCGCTGCGAAAATTAATTACTCGCAATCTTTATGTTCCAATTATAAAGGCCTTCGCAACAAATTAAATCTGTCCGGAGCAGGCCTCTTTTGAGAGAGGTTTCACTCTCTTTGTGGGCTTGATAAATGTTCCTTTGCAAAATTCTTTGAATTCAGCAAAATGTAGATATTTGACTTAATACGTTAAAATAACGAATATCTGTGGAAACTTAAAAAGCAATTCAATTATAAAGTTTTAACAATAAGATGGCAATTACAGTAGAAGTTCGTTACTATGAATGTGGACGTGTTCGTGTGTAATTGTATGTTATTTGGTGCTCGTCGAGGGAATAAAAGCGAAACCGATTCCGAAATCCAGCTTTTGCATAAGTGTACACGACTTCCGCGTTTACAGAGCAAAAACGAAATCTCATAGAAAAAACTACAAGTTTCCCTTTCATCGTGAGGCAAAATATTTAACGGCCGTAACCGGATATCTTGGCGCGGCTCTTGGAAACAAAGAAAAAACCACCAACGTGTTATTACGCGAAACCAACATTTAATAAGGCTATTTTTTATTTTGCATTGGTTTTGGTTATCCATTAATTCGCTGTGGGCAAAAAATATTTGGGTGTACGAACGCCTGCGTCGTATTTGAATAGTTTGTTGGCGCACTCATTGTTGTAGGAAGATGCGGAAATGGGATATTTTCTTTCTAGAGAAATATAATATTCTGTGGCTTTATGTTGACCTGATGCAAAAAGTTTGCAACCACCAATAATTGTGCAATTTTTGATACTTGTACGTGGAAGGTGTGCCTTCTGGCAACACAAAACTCTTTAAATAGAAATAAAATATTATTTAACAATGTACTACATTAGAACATTTAATAATGTTATTGCATATCAATATTGTATTAAACGAAATTCTTGGCGCTATAAATATCGACCAAAACTAGAACTTCTAAAAATAGTGTAAGAAGTCTTGCTATGGTGCTCAAATTAAGAAACATTAGACACCAAGCTAAAACGGCCTAACTCGTTAATTTAGAGCATTTAATCTAATCACTAAAGTATCCTGACTATTTGAGGTAAAATCTTACTTTTCGTGCACGTGTTTTCGCGTTGCTAATGTTCCACAATATATTTAATAACCTACCTACCGTGCGTTGTGCTTTTATGATCAAACTTCGACATTGATATAATTTTGAGTGACGTCGCCCACACAATGGTAAATCTGTATTAAATGCTCTTTTGACACTAATGTTTTCTATAACATTCTATTCAGTGCAGTGTTGGACAGGAAACGGTTATTAAAAACCTCAAAGGATCGAGATGTCAATTTCGTCGATGTTTATATAAAAAGTGGAGTTATCTGAAAAACTTTTTATGGATGCGTGAAACACGCTTATGTGATTTAGGAAGATTGGTAGAAAAACCAATGCGAAATGTTTGTCAAGCAAAATACTAAATTCAAACAAAATAATGCTGAAACGTGTTATTATTCACTTATTCATTTTAGACAGAAAAAGCTTTTATTTTTATAAACTACATGATTTCACAGCAAATATTATTAAAGGGTCATTTTTATTTCAACATCCATAAAATTCCACAATATTTTTTAGTTTATAATAACATAATAGTTCTTAAAAACACTAAGGTATAAGTCGATGCTTGCCTAAACTATTTCGTTATCTTATTTCTGAAATTAATTTAGCTGAACACCTCACTAAACTATTACAGTTTAGCAAGTCACGTTGGTCATGCAAAAGATAATACCCCATCGAGTGGGCATAGACAATATGTAACTAAGATAATTGTTCTGGGAACGCATAGATCTCTATTAATTTGTCTGTAAAAAAACATAAATCGATTTCCTGTCAACAACTGACCAGACACAAGTGGCAGGAGATGTGAAGCCAAAGATTAATGAATTTACAATTAGATACGTCCGAATTGAAATGAAATTGGACTTTTGAGATCGGAAGTTGGTGAATGGTGCAGTATTGATGGATTGTTGCGAAACGTTGAAAAAAGTGCGGCGTCCGCAAACTGTCCCGCAGCTGGCCTTCAATTTCAGTAATCCGATCAATATTTTTTACTTCCTTTAAGTTTTTTTTTTGAAGATATCGGACGTCAATCACGTTGTGGGTACTTGCCTAAGTAGTGTATCCCTTCGTGTAGGATGCGGATGATAAAGAACGAACTAACGATACAGGGTATCCTTGTTTGGAATCCATGGCATAAAGAGCAATCTAAATTAAGGCTAATTTGTATCTAGTTACAATTTTTTCAATATTGTACTGTATTTACTGAACTGAATAAATAATAAAAAAAAATACAGATAGAACGCTCAAGTAGCAGTTTGCTGAGTGCATAGTGTTATGTAGAATTCTAGAGTTATTTAATAAATCTCTGATTTTGTATGGAACGCCAAAAACATCGGCAGATTTAACAGCGACAATTTTTAAAACATCAATAATTTTTTGATCACAACAAAAATAATTCTTGAACATTCGGGTTTACTGGCACCGGATTGTAAATAGAAACGTCTTTAACAGTGTGTTGTGTGTATTGATTTGTGTATGAAATTGGACATGCGGAGGGTTTGAGAGGTTACGCAAGGGCTGTTGTGTGGATCACGTCAAAGATGTTGTCAGTAGCAGGAACGAGGGCTACGGAGCTACGGAGATCGGCACGGTACTCCGCTGACCGGTGACTAGATTGCCAGTCATTTTGATTTTGAAGGAGTTATTTCTTTATTTTCATTATTTGCCCTACATTTATTTTCTTAAGTTGTCATTGTTTTAATCAAACTGTCACATTTTTATTTAGGTGAATGGACGTAATCTTTAGAAATCCCGTTGATTCTACAAACTTTCGTTATAAGGTTAACGTTGTTGTTTGTTAATCGACTATGAATTCAAATTAAGCTGGATGAAATTAAAGCTTTTGAAAAAAAAACAGTTTTAAGTTAATTTGATCCCTGGTCTTCCTTCTGACTTCTGGTCACACATTTCGCCTGTCTTCTGGAAGCGTCAAAGGATTTGAAAGCGGCTGTAGCATCAAATAGTATTGCTATGTCCACCTCTTTACCTTACGAAGGCAGTGTCTGAAATGCATCAAGTATTATATGTGTTTTATTTTTTATCAAATTATTTAAATTTTTAGGTAAGGCTTTGAAGAGAAAATGTTTTCATTAAAAAATTCAGATGAATTGCCTTTAGGAAAATATTTCGAGGTATTTTGACTCTTTTGAGTATCGAACTTTACGTAGTAAACGATTGTTGTTAAATTGATTGATCATGACTCATTTTGAAAGAGTAGAAGTTCCCAGTTCATGTATATTTTTTGGATGTTAACCCCACTATTTTGGGAAAAGGCAGCAGGTATCTTAGATTTTCTGAGAAAATTCCGACGATTCCTTAACGCCGCAGGAACCAAACTGCTAAGAGGACCCTTTCGAAACCTATCCTCGTGTGTGAGTGTGGGTTTTCCATCAAATATCTGGTATTTATTAAGTAATATATTTTTTTATATATTTTATGTTATTTATTTTTTAGGGTTTCGTACCCAAAGGAACAGGACCCTATTATTTAGACTCTACTGTCCGTCCGTCTGTCCACATGTGACCAGGCGTTACACGATTTATATTTTCAAAATTATGTATTTTTGTTGCCACTATAACAACAGATACTAAAAAAAACATGCAATAAATATTTAAGGGGGCTCCCATGCAATAAACATGTTTTTATAATGGTACGGAACCCTTCGTGAGTGAGTCCGACTCGCACTTGGCCGGTTTTTTTGCAACATGTTAATTGGCTACAATGGTTAGATAGGCAGATACTCCATGTAAAAAAACCGATAGACTGGAAGCCGACCACAAATTAGTTGAAGAAAGGCTAGATAGATAAAAAAAAGGCTAGAGACTCTGTAACCATTCTTAAACACAAACGACCCTAAGGATTACTGGAAAGATTGACCCCAACCTAGTAAAAATCGGCAAAAAACATGGCATCAAAATGTAAAATTCTAATCTTATTAACAATAGGTAGTGTATATAATAATATCTTTTATGCGAGCTCGCACCTGGACGTTCTATTTGTTGTCCATGTCCACGGGTCAAAAAATATTCAATAGATACCGTCCAACGGATTCCCGTTACAGAGTCGTTGGTAGGTCACTTTTTATCCACATTTTTTGGTAAAAAACGGCATGTGCTCACAAATTATGCATTTGGCTGCATCACAATAGCACGCGTCATGTCGTGTCGTGCGCGCGAGCACGAGTGCATCACTATTATATTTTTTAAAAATTGCGAATTGATGTCAAGCTAAGCATCTATTGTATTGTGTGGCGTCCTTACACCGCTAAGATGATTTGCTTTCAGTTTCATCTTGTGAACTCTCTACATTGTCCTAATGTGACCTGTCATGTTTTGAATATGATCGTTTTGTACTCCAATATTCTTTTGTGTGTGTTTAATATGTTTTTAATTGATGAGCTTTTCGTTACAGAATAAAAAATACACTTCATAGTTGTTAGTTTGGAGATGTGCTGTGAATGTTAAAACATTATAATCGAAAGCAAATACGGGTGAGTTTTGTGATCATAGAGATATTCGAAGTGTTTTTCTAAGGAAAGGATACACGGAGTTGTGAATCTTTGTTTATCGGATCAGATATGCAACATTTTTTCAGTTTACTTTTTGGTTTATGGTTATTCCGTAGCCATACATTATCAATACTCAGAGATAAGCGACAGGACACGTCCGTTGTTTGCATCAGACAAAGATCAATGCGAACTTATCTAACGTTTGTACAGGGACTTACAAAAAATGTATGTCGATGTTATTTTTGAATTTGTGCAAGGCGTTTGACAGCGGACGACGAGTCGTGTGATACAAAAGGTGACAGTTTCGACTGGAAGGAGTGCGACGGGCACACAAAGGGGCCCAGACGTTTGAAAGACGTTATGAATGGGCTGAAAGAAGGAGTGATCGAGCAGTGACCGTCCGCCGCCCGCCGCTGGACCGCGCTCACAATGCCGCGCGATAGCATTAATCCTTTGTGAACGGGAAAATGCCAACATTTACAAATGAACGGTTTACATAATGTACACCGTCTTCCGATCGCTGCGGATACCTACGGAACCGGCCCGCCATATATCTAAAGTTATACATACTTACACTTTTACCCATATGGGGTTGAAGAACAACATAGATAACTGTATAAGGTATGGCCTTCAATTAAGGAAGTTAGGATTCAACATGTTTCAATTAAATTGTTTAAATGGAAATTAGATACCACTATAATGTATGTAATTTCCATGCAGCTGTGGGTTTTGAGTAGATACAACATTTGTAGAGCAACTTTAAGGGATATAGTTCTTGGCTTTTTACTTAGATTTACAGTTTTCTTGTTGAAGTTCATGTCACCTGTTTTATGTTGTCATTTTCACTAAAAAGGTTTCATGTAATTAGCTAAACAATGTTACACCATCTGTAATAATGGCACAAATTGTAAATAGATAAAGATAGCTCTATAAATAAACATGTACTATTACATAACAAGAATATGTTTTGTCTGGTAGCCAAATAACACGTAACCGGTCGTAATGTTCAGTTGGGGGAAAACATAAATCCAGCTTTAGCGTTGAAATAAAAAGAGGACTTCTGTAAGTGGGATAGTGTAGGATATAATTCACATTTATGCGGAGCGGCCGACGGTGCGTATCGAGTCGCCGGGATAGTTCGCAACGACAATTCTCCCGGAGAAAAAGGGAATTATTCATCACACCCGGAAGGGGAGAGCCCGTGACGCAAGTATGGAATAGCCACCTGCCGCGCCGTAAACGGCCTATCCACCCCTGCTGACCCATTTAATTTCGGACCTAATGCAGACAACATAGAGTCTATATTTAAGTGGTTTTTTCACCCCGTCGGCTATCCTGATCAATTCCGAGGGTCCAGTTGACTGTTGCCAGTTGCAGAATCAAAAGTTTAAACGGCCGTCGAGAACAAAGGGCAGTCGGACAGGGCTACGCGGCTAGGGATAAATATTCAATGCGAATCCTTTGGAGGCGATATTTTATACTTTATTCTTGTTCGATTGTCGCTCTCACCTGCACGATGTAGGCTCTCGTAAAAGCCGAGAATTTTATATGAGAACTCACTTTGCTGGGGTTGAGACGAATAAGTGTAACGGCCTTTTGGGTCTAAGAAAAATATCAAAAGAATAGATTACTCATGCTGCCCTGAAAGCAATCGGTGAATTTAATTACTATCCATTGAACTTGAAACCGTTTGATAGTTACAATTATCTACATTGTAGGGTACTGACTGATCCTACTGGTTTTAGTTGCGACAAGAATGTAATTAATACAAATGAATTTTGCAATATCAAAAACCCAACCTTTCCCTAAAATATAAAAAGTCGACATATTGATTGGCGTGTTAATGAAAGTCGATTTAATTGTTAAATATAAAAACGTTGTAATTAACACAAAGCTCAGTTTAAACTTTGACGCGCTCTATTGAGGTGTCAATCTGCGCAAACAAGTTTGTAATCAATCATAAGATTGTTGTAACGATATCGGTTCTTGATCAACCGCCCTTCTATTGTTATAAAGGAAAACCAGATTTTGTCCAAAGTTTACTAAAATTTACATCAAAATCGCACACAAACACAAAAAAAACTGGTAGAAATTCGCTTCATTGTGTGCGATTGATTCGTAACGGCCGAGCGGTTTAATGTGAATAAAAATATTCACAATTTTTGTAATTCCGTGGCGAACGCACATCTGTCGTTCACACGGAAGGGATCGAATCACAATTGTATGTTGAGCAATTATTTTTAGCGACTATTGCCTAAATATATGATTTCTTGAAAACAATATACTTGTAATGGTCGTACAAAAATAACTACCGGCTAACTTTTTGCGAGAAACAGAAGACTGTAAATGTGGCCTCGCTTTTTTATTGCAACCTGGTGATTTTTCTCGATATCCGATGTCTATTGTCAATGATTGTTAACTACTGGTGCAAAAAGTTTTGCAAGGCTTTATCTATATGGTACAATGCGTCGGAGGCGTCATAAAGCGTCGCTGTGCCCCAGTTTGCAAAACGGGTATAAAATATGTATTGTTTCAGATAACAACGCAATAGGACAAATTACTTGCGCATGTCGGAACACTTTGTTCTGGACCCTTTTGTTTGTTTACTTTCGCTTTTAATGCTCGCTTTATGACGTCAAGTTGCGAAAATAAGGTTTGCGCGATATTTTACTATTCGCTTCATTATAATATATCTGAAGCACCCGACGGAACTATTTGTACTCTCGATTTTAATTGCTTCAAGCACAAGCCATAATAAATGCGAGAATAAGGCGACTTCTTTTAGTTCCAAGAAAACCTAATTACCAATCATTATATAGACGCTACTATATGAATAATCTAGTTAAGAATGTCGCATTACGTAACGACGTTTTCTGTTCTGTGCACTGTTACTGTATCCATTACTACATATTATCAATATCAGTGATAACAGTGCTTCTAAAGAAAGTGAAAGGGTTATCTCAAGAACAATACTTGCGTCGACTGTGAAAGGGTTCCTTTGTTTACAACTTTGAATAAGCCTTTCAAACAATACACGTCTGTGCGAATAACCCTGCGCAAAGAAAAGAAAAAGCAAGAGTGTTACACGAATACCTTTTATTTGCGAGCAAAGTGATGCGTCCTTGAATTCACTTCGGCAAGGCTTAATTGTGGTTTCTCGTCTTCAAAGAGTTGGGTCCTTTGAAGAGCGCGGCGGAGGATGGGGCGCGCAGGCTCCTCGAAACAAAGGAATCTTAGCGTTCATTCTCACTCTGGACAGAGGCTTCTTTATGAATAACGTTATAGGTGACATCGACTTACATATTACGACAATTTTATATCTGTGTGTAGACAAAACTCATAAAATTGAGAGCACAAACATAAAAATGGTAGATCAACTTTATGTCCAATCTCCCATCTGTCATTAGGGCATGTGCGGTAAACAAGAAGTCCTAAATCAACATTAGCGAGATGGCATCAGCAAACTTAAACTATAATTCAGCATTTAGAGTATATTTAGGTTAATTAACGATGTCTTCGTGATGGCAGATAGTGTTCCACCTGCCTCGTTGGCAAACTTTATAGTTCACTGCAAATGTTGAAGGGACAAAGATGTTGTTGTTGCCCAATTTATAGTTACCCTGGTAAAACACGGCCGTCTGCCCCCGAAACGAAGCAAGGTGGCAAGACGTGTGCCAGATAACAGACTTAAACATCCTGACAGATAAGGACCATGCACTACGACAGAAAGAGACAGATGCATAGTTTTTTATCTAAAAAACTTCGTTGCACATATTTTGTACAAACACAATAGAGCTTAAAGCTCTTAGTTATAGGGGTGCTTTTTGCGTAAAACTTTTGGGCACGCGACAGCAGCAGGTGGGAGCAATGCTCTTAAAAAACTTAGAATCTTTTTCGCCGTGCGTCGTATTGTTAAAGAACGGTGTCTTTAGTCTTGTTTGATTTATTGATGCTGATAAGTGTGCTGCTCGATAATAACACCAGTTCCGGTAAAAGATACATTTAAAAAATAGAACTTATATTAAAATAGTTAATGTAATCTGTAATATTCCTCCAGTCATTAAGAAGTGTCTTTTGTTAAACTAGTAAATTGGCCGCTTTTGCTCATCTTATCGGGTTTTGAATGTTTGGCTACACATGGGCAGTCATTTAAAAACCAATATGTCTCCAAGATCGCCAAACATGGCAGGTGATCTGATAAAATGGATGTTGTAATTGTGTCCGGTGTACACAGAACAATTTTACGTTGTATCCTTTTATTAGTCTAGATCTACGCTTTGGTATGGGCAACTACAGTACTTGCACAAGTTATTATGTTTTTTTGACTGGGACCGTAGGAGCATCTTTTTTGTTTTTGAAATTGTGTAATTGAAATAAATGCTTTAAGTTTCGGTTTAGTATCGCAATGTACAACTTTCTCGGTATGTTTTAAATTTTATATTGAGCTCAATTAAAAATATGTGAGATTACTTTTATGTTCGGGCTGTAGTCCATCAAGATGGATTACCTCCCCACCAGTTACCATACATCTACGACGTTGATAGTCTATTAAACCCATTTGTGTCTCCCCAAATGATATAACCCGAAATAACTTCACATAATGTTGTCTAAAAAACACAAGACTCTAAAATAGGTGCAGCCAGGCAGCCACTCGTTTATTTCCCTGAGTCGGGACAAAAAGCAACACTAGGGAGGCGCGTGCTCACTAAAATGGTAAAAATAAAGTGGTAAAAATAGCGGGTACAATAAAAATGGTAAATTTACGCGGTCCGCCGTCTATGGTCGACACTTATGCTTTTTATGCGTGTTGTCTTTGGCTAATGATTGCCTCGTGACTCCTGCAAGGCCGCATCGAGTCGGCCGCCGGTGAAGTTCTGTGGAGCGGTAACTTGTTACGCCTACACATGTATTACCGAATTAGATGCGCGTACGAAGCTACCATTATGTTGTGTAATTATAGTATATCAGTTCCCCTGCACTTATTCTGAATCTGTTTGAGCTGTTCCAGTTCTTTCGTCAGAAGTTGACTATGGCGAGAATCTGTGAAATCTGTATCGTTTTCCTTTTCCTGAAATTCCATACAATGATATGGCATTGTTAGGCAAATCAACTTTTCGTAGTAAAATGCCAATTTATAAATTGGTGTTACTAACAATGCCACGCCAGTTTCTGACATTGAGGAAGTGCCATTTATTTTGATTTTATTAATATTCTGAGAAATAAATAGATATTCGTATTTCGCAATAAGTACTTATCTTTATAATATAAATTGATGGTTTCAAGTAAAATATGAAAAACCAATCAATAGCTATCCAAGTGATAATACAAAACATATAAAGTAAAACACAAGAAATGATTAAAAATCTTCGGCTATTTTAACAAAGTGAAATATACTTTCCGAAATTAACGAAGGCATTTATGTCCAATTGTCCCCACTCAACAATAAAAAAACGAAAAAGACAGTAATTATTAGTTACAATGATTAATAGTGTAGCAATTAAAATTCCAACACAAAAGAAATACCATTTTCAACAAAGCAAACGAAATAATGTGACATAATGGTCATTTTTTTAATCAAAAATACTTAAAAAAAGATTTGCTATCCTAAAAAATCGGTCTAATTACTGGTAATATATTCTTAATCGATAAACCTGTTTAAAAATCGGTACACTTTTTAACCGGAAAAGTATTTTTAAATGATTGTAGTTATCAGTATCATTAACTAATCGAATTATATTTTTTAGCTCTTAATTGTTTTTAACGACGATAAATGATGAATATTTTTGGTAACTAAAAAAAAGTGTATTGAAAGAGAAATATAGAAGTAACATAACTGATTTAACTGCTTACAGTGTTTGAAAATTTTAATGACCAAATTAAAAAAAAAACACGTAGGTATTTGTTAAAAAACGAAATGAAATATTTTAAGATCTTAGGACAGTTTAATTCTTAAGTACGGGATGGTGTAAGTAAGATCTTAAACCACTAAAGCTGCAAAAAATTTTACATGCAGAAATGTTGCAAAAATTACAGTAAGTAAATCAGTTTTGTAGAAAAGTAAATAATCATTGTCTTGTTTGTTGTTTGGAATTAGCGATAAAAAGCAAGCTGAGATTGTTTTTATTATTATTTAAATCAGAAGCAAGTATGCTTTAAATATAAATATTGTAGAATATAAAAGAACTTCGGTTTTCTTGTTAGTAGTTATTACATTATACATACGCAGAATATTACAATAAAAAATAAACAAACGGTTAAAAACGAGTGATGTAAATAAACACCAGTCATATAATTTCATCCTACATGCTCTAAGAAGCTTTCCAACACACGTTTAATTTTGACTTCAACACAAGTAAATATAACTCAAAATGTTCTAATCGCTATCATTATTGTAATTCAAATTGAACAACAAACAGTTGCAAGATAAAGCTGAGTTAGTATGTTCTCAAATTAGTTGCAGTCAAAGAAAGTACCGGCCGGAGCACGGGAGCCGCTCGTAAAACATAAAAAGTGCTTATGTGGCGCTCACTGCGAGGGCTAAAAAACTACGTCAGGAAGGAACATAATGTAGTAGCGCCCATAAAAAGTGAATGCATTGCGTGCACGTGGAGTGCACCGGGGGGGTGCGCGGAGTGCGGGGGGACCGCAGGGAGGGGCGTGGGGGTGTGTTTACCGCGCGGAGGGGCGGCCGGGCCGGCGCTACCCGCTCGGCCGCTGTACCGCCAGTGTTGTGGTAGGTCACACGGAGCGCGCCCGCACCGCGTGCCCGGATCATTCACGATCGCGACTCCGCGCCGACATAACATGTAATCGCTCTTCAAAAAACATTATCACTTAGTTTTTTCTCGATCTTACAAGGACTTTAATAACAAGTTGTTGAACAACGATAAACTTTATAAACAAACTAGTGCAAATAAATGCATTTTGCCGTGACCCTGGAGTGAGATGGCCCTGTCGCTGCAGTCGACGCAGAATTCAAGAGGTTTGTGAAGTTTTTAGTTTAGTGCGCCTCACTGTCTCCTCGGTCCGCTGAATCTGGAAGTGCATGTGTGTAGTAAAGTTTCAAACGTTGCCGGCGCGCGGCATGCGTGGCGCGAGCGATGCGATTGGCCGCCCACACGCCCGCGCGAGCCGCACACATGTTTATTTGCATTCGGCGAACTTTGCAGATTCAGTGAACCGTAGGCGGTAGCGAACGCGTAGCCGCGCGCTACGTCGCTGCTACGAAACCGCGTAGTACGTGCTACGAGATTTTATATTAATTTATTGTTGTTGTTTTATGTGACAGTTGCCAGTATTTTGTGATATGTGTGTAGTTTTTACCTGTATTAATGCTCAAATGGAATTGTCAATACTATTCTTGGAAAAGTTAACAAGTTTGTTACACAAAATAAACGGAAGACAAAACTATTAACGTACAACCAATCATATATTTTTTAATCACAAAATGCTGGTATATAAAGAAAAGACAGTTTACAGGATCATACGGTTTTAAGGTAAATAGTTTACTATTGTTAGAAATTGTTACTTATTATTTTCATTTGATTGACATATTAGAGTGAATTCTTTATCTACCTATGTAATTTCGTATTTAGTATTCCTGAATTATCAATGCAAGCAGTTATTAAGCATAATTTATAGATCAGGAATAACGTATTCATTGCCGGTAATTGTATTGTTTTTAATGGCTTGAGTAATTGCGAAACTTTCGTTTCTAATAACTACTTCGACGTATGTATTCCATTGTTAAAATATATGGGTAATTACGCGTCCGGTTAAATTCTCGTAAGTAGTTAGTGTACCATAGCATAAATTCACTTAATTAATAAACTTAATTCGTAACCAATTTCTAAATTATTAATTTTATTCTGTTTATTAGAGTATTTGTTGTAGTTGAAATGCACGTTAGATCTTGTCTTGTCCTAACAAGTAACGCCATCTAGTGGCGGTAGCGGGAGACTATGCGCTAACTCTTTTTTTTTTTGTAAGGAGAAAGTCGTTTTCTGAAGACACGGATATATATACACCAATTTCATTTAATATATTTCAACTTAATTTACAACAAGAGTGTTTATTTTAGATTCATTTCAAATTGTTTTGATGCTTAATGATATAAAGAACAATCTTATGATTTAATTATATGATTTAATTATCCAAGGTAATCCGTCATTAATAAAATCTAAACTTGAAAAAGTTGTGCCATATTTTTTGATGATCAATCATCATCCAAAAATATCATCTGTACCTAACCATAGAGGTTTGCTTTATTTATTTGTTCTTATTTCACAAAATTAGAACGCAACCCAAGAAACAAAGGTAGAAACAATTAAATAATAAACTCTTTCAAAGCACACATTACAAAATATTAGAGTAGTTTACAAGTTTTTTTTTATTACTGTCATTATCATAAAGTTTAACTACCTAAGATTTTGTTTCATATTTATTGGCTTATTTAACAAATTATTCGTTTGACCCTTGCAAATAGTGTATAATGCTCTTTTTATTCAATTTGGCACATTTATGTTGACGTAATGACTGCATTTCTTTAAATAATTTTCCTGCTTTAATGTCATTATTATTTGGGTTCGCTGCAGCATGTCTTCTACTTCAATACTATTTTACTCGTCATTCCATCTAACACATTCTTTCTTGACATATAATTCTTCACACCGTTCATCCATCGTTTCTTTGGACTTGTTCTACTCTTATACCCGTCCTCACTCATACTCAAAACTTTCCTCTAGACGTTATCCTCAATTGAATTCATTAAGTAACTATTGATAACTCCAAAATTAAAAAAAAATAAATCGTATCTTTGTTCACAAATTTAAAAGTAATGTCGTTAATCCATTTCAAGAACCATTATACAAAGCATAAATCTTTATGCTTAAAAAGGCTTAAAAGATACTAAATAAAAATCTGTAAACCTGCCAACTCTTAATGTGGAAATTATTCATATACGTTGATCAAGAAAAAAAGAGAACTTTTGTTAAGAGTAACAGGGCCAAAAAATCTATCGCTGTAGATATCATTTATACAGACATTTCCGTCAGTGAATGGCTTATTTTCCGACAAAATAAAAGTATCTACTCACACCGGTTAAGTATATTAATTATCCTTTGAACACCAATCAAAAGAAAAATATAATCTTTTTAAAAAGAAATGCCTATCATAATCTCAAATGCTGCCTGTTATTATAATTATATATATATTATAATTATTGTTGGAAATAGTAGATCCTACTATTTCCAACAATAATTAAGGTTCCGTTTTCCAAGGTTAATAAAGTACTTCCATCAGTTAAGTTGGTTGTTACGGCTACTGTTATGTCAGAGAAGCCCCATTACGGCGCGTGTATCCCGCTTAACCCTAAACCGCCGAAACCGTAGGAACTCTGTAATCTGTGCGAGTGAGTACGAACCCAAAGCCGCCGGCAGCCGCAGGTTAATCCCATTATATGGCACACAATGTAATTAGGTCATTCTGGACAAATGAGATCTGGGAGGTTTCAAATTTTAATTGAAATTAACTAAGATGGTTTATAAATCCCCAAATAGAATAGGACAAAGGCACGAAGATGACGGTTTATTAATATCCTCTAGAAGAGATGACCAATTAAGTAGTCACTTGACCAGAAAGTCTCAGTTGATATGCAATATTATCGGAAGTTCTTAGAGATTTAGAGAGTAAATAGACAAGAAACATTGTAATATTTGGAATACCAAATAATTATCAAGATATAAACTCATATTCATGTAGAATGATCTAATGATTTTTTTCTATGCACGAAATAAACATTAATGAAAAAAATTAAAAAGGGAAATAATTCAATGCGGGATAACCCTTTGAAAAAAAAATGTTTTAAGTTTGATAGGGTCACAAAGAATATGATCATAAATTAATTGCAATGTAGGTTTTTGATAGCTTCATTAAAATTATCATAAACATCGTCTTCACATAAAGTACGAAGCTTTTCTCCAAAAGCTCATATGAATACACCGCTCCCAGCAAGTGCGTAGCAATAAGGACGTCATTGACACGTCCGTTATCGGGCGAACCCTTACGCAATAATGAGTTATGGAGTGGCGGCCGCAGGCAACTCCATAAAAGTATTGAATATGGGTTATTGACAAATATTTATGGCGTATAAAGAGGGGATAATTACAACTCTTTAGCACATAAAAAGCTCCGTGCGGAAGGGTGCGGCGCGCTGTAAAAATTTATCACCAACATTGTCACCCGGCGGCCTGTGGGCTCGCGGGCCCGGCCGACTAATAAAAATGATACATTATGACGCTCTGCACAAAAAACGTACTCAATAAGTAATCGATAATGTAGCCTTTGTAAGATAATGTGATAAGTGGCTGCTCAATTACTTTATCGAAACGTTTTTGTTATTACTTCAAAAAGATTCTGGAACTTTAAGAACGGTTTCATCCTAATTGCTTTATTTCCTAGTTTTGTTACGTATTCTAAATTTAATTTTTCTCACTATCAAAAGTAAAAAAAAACATCAGTTGATCTATTTTCAAGCTAATTAGATACAACGTCAGAATACGAGATTGTTTTAGAACAAAATGTCGGTATTTACTTGTTTAAACTTTTACATTAAGCCTAGTATTATAATTCTGATCACATCACGAGTGCGGTTCGCTGTTCGTCCTCGAAACATAACGAGGAATGTTATTAAAAAGTTATGGGATAAGCCGGTACGTGCCGCGCAAGACGCGACGCCTAATCACCAACTTTAAAATTATCTTATACTACAGACTTTGTGGACTTATCAATACGCAGTTTCAATAACCAATTAGAATATAACATTTACAAAAAGTTTCTTTATAAAAGGTGCAGAAATTCTTTGTTCGCGAAAAATTGTACGTTTTAATAAAAAGTGTAAAGTGCCTCATGTCAGCACTCGCGAACGACAAAATATTTTGCCTTTTTCAATTAAGCGCGATGGCTGAGTCCAGAGCCGGGCCGGGAATTAATTCCACGGCTAAGTAGATAATGTAAGGAGCTCCCTCCTCGTGCCGCCTCTTCACGCCTCGAGGAGAACTTTCAATTATGATTTTGTCTAATTTTAATTAAGTGCTCTCAAAAAGGCTTTTCTTCAACGAAATTAATATTTGAATATAATTTGGGCGGAGCGGGCGGGCGGAGTTTGCCGCTCGAGGAATAATTAATTCCATTATATAGGTAAGTGGTCTGGTCGCTTCTGCCTCGACCGCCCCCCCCCCGCGCTCCCGTGCCTTGCCTCGCCGCGACACTATACAAACTCGTCACACAAATGATTGCTTTTCACTCCTGACATTTTGAAACTGACGGCTAGTTCGGAAATATTTATTTAGGGAGATAGGTATACATGTACACCAATGATGAAAGTAATTAGATTGAGTTGGAACGGTAGCGAGTAGTGTAGTAGTGTGGCAGCCGCGATTTGCGCAACAGGTCGGGGCGGAAGCGACCTGCAGCGGCGTGATTGCGACCAAATGTTTCCTTTACAACGTCTGGTTCAGTTTTTGCTCTGTTTTTTGTCCTCTCTCACTGATAAGTATGCTATCGATAGGTTCGGCTATGTTGTTTGTTTAGGTCGAAACTAACTCGAGACGGAAGTGATGGAAAAGAAACTATAACTAATTTTTTAGGTTCTCCACCTTGACGAAATAGGGCCAAGAGTGAAAGAAGATTTTAAATATGCTTTGATATTGCAATCTAATATTCTACTTAGATCTCTGACAATATAAATACAATATTTCTTTTGTAGCATTATTGTTTTGAAGTAATATGTGATCTAACTCCATTCTTTTCTTTGTGCAGGTGTGTCAGTGAGACCTCTGTCAAGCATGCGTCAAGAATCCCTACCGATGTTAGCGGAGCGGCTGCTGGCGACGCGCGCTGCTGCTCTGGTGGCGGGGCTGCCGGCCGAGCTGTACTCCGGTGCGCTGCTGGCAGCCTGGCCCCCCTCGCCCCCCGCACCCCTGCTGCCACCCCTCGACATGGAGCGGGCCCGTAAACGTCGCCGCACACCTAAGCTTGATGAGACAACCACAGCCCCGCCCTCCCCACCGTCATCGGGCTCCTCACCCGGCGCAGCTGATCCGCCGCGAGACAAACTCTTCACATGTAAGGTCTGCTCACGCTCTTTTGGCTACAAACACGTCCTGCAAAACCACGAACGTACCCACACTGGTGAGAAACCGTTCGAGTGCGGCGAGTGCCACAAGCGCTTCACGCGCGACCATCACCTCAAGACACACCTGCGACTTCACACGGGAGAAAAGCCATACAGCTGCCCGCACTGCCCACGCCACTTCGTGCAGGTAGCCAACCTGCGGCGCCACCTCCGCGTGCACACAGGTGAGCGGCCCTACGCGTGCGCTCGCTGCCCAGCGCGTTTCTCTGACTCAAATCAACTAAAAGCCCACGCTTTGGTACATGAGGGTGACGCACCATTCGCATGTCGCTGTGGCGCACGCTTCAGGCGGCGGCAAGCAGCCGCGCTGCACCGCTGCGCCAGCACGGGCTGCGAGCCCGACACGCCCAGCCCACCTGCGGCCGCTGCGGCCGACTGGCGCTGGGACGAGTGGCCTGAGCAGACCGAGCCCGAGGACCTGTCACTGCCGCGGAGACCGGCCACTCCGGACTCCCCAACCGACCTGCGGGTCCACTCCGCGTAGTGGGCGACCCGCGCCCGAGCGCTCCGCGCGCCGCCGAGCCGGTATACGAGTTCCTCCCGCGTAGACCCGCGCTGCCGTCGGCCTCTGACGCCGACGCTCTCCCGCTTGCTCGCTCCGGAGACGCTGTCATCCAGCTCCAAGATTCTATGCAAATTCCTCGCAAAGTAAAGATAATAGACATGGTTGTTCTAAATACGGCAACGGTTACTTTTTATAGAGCTTTTTTTTTGTTTTTCTCGGTAAGACTACCGACGTAGACTCGTTAGGTAGTCCTCTATTCTTTTTTACGATTTTGCATTTGCAATGTTCGCCATAAAAAGTACTTTTTTCATCCACGTTACAGTTTAGAAGTTTATTGTTGTACTATTTGCATAATCGCAAGGCGAGGTGAGGCAAAAACGACGACGTTTTGTTCTTTTGTTTTGCAACGTTGCTAAACACCTAAAGAACATATTGCACAAAAGATATTTTTTGATTTATTGGTATCGTCTATTGTTTCGTGATAAAAAGTTAAAAAAATATGTTTCGTTATGCTTGGCATTTATTGATTTCCAATCGGTGTCCTCCCTCACGCTTAACGAACGGAAACTGGAATATGGTCTAGCCGGAGAAGGTCGCGACATTGCCTCATTATTTCGGCGACAAAGGCTACTTCACAAGCGGTAATTATTACGTATTGAACTCGGCATCGGGTTCCGACTGACAAAGCTGTCGCTATTGTGTGAGCCCCGATCCGTAGCGAGTCGCGATAACCGGTTCGTAATCACTCTTTTATACATTTCTTAAGTTTTCATTCAATAGCTCTTTGAAAAGTTTACACGTTTTGGACATTTTTTTTTGGCAATATACCAAATAAGCTATACCGGTTTTGAATACATGATACGGGATAATTGTATAGAATCTTTGGAGCTTGTGTAATTAATTGAATCTCCGGCGGGCGAGCGGCGAGCAGCGCCGGTGCAGCCGACCACGCGCACCGTGCTTCTGTACATAATGCTGTCTCTTACAAGATTATTTATTATTTATCGATTAGTTTCTAGACGTTTCGATATCTTTACGATATCTAATCCGAATACGGTATTGTTAATATTACGTGTACATATTTATGTAGTGTTGTAAAGTACGTTGTAGAGAAGTTGGTGTCTCGAGAAATTATATTTCAAATTATTTAAATTCGATACCGAAACAACTCTCAGCGGGCTGTGTTGTATTGATATTGAGACAAGTGGATATATGTGTTGATAGAAACGATGTTGTAGGGCCATGTGCGCAATGACTCAATGTCGTTAAGGTGAATATTTACTTGTAGTTGTAAGCAACAGTCAAAATATTTAAAATGTTGTACATAATAATTCTTAGTGTTACATTATGATCATCTCGTTGTGCGCATGGCCTCTATGTTATAATGGTGTGTTCTCGTTCGACACGAGAGCGTGTAGTGAGCATTATTGCAATTTGTTCTACGGGTATTAGTTTCCTACTAGATGTAATGTTTTATTTTCCATGTTTTTAATATAATTTAATGTCATAGTAGTTGTTCTGAACGTTTTAGCGCACATGATTTATAATATCGTATGTAATTATATGGTTAGGCTGTACTGTTTGTTGATTATTATTATTTTATTTTCTTTAGTCATGTTCGAAGTATAGGGTTTAGGGTAAGGGATCGTAGGAGTTAACGATATATTTTTTTCCAAAGAAATTATTGGTACAAATATAAATGTGTACAAATTTAATGATAACTTTCGATTAGAAGTCGTAATTTCATGTTGCAATGTTGTAATATTGGTAGCTAGTGTAAAGTTAGGCTGTCTGCCATTATCTACCTCATTTGACTACGGTAGTAACCGCCAGGGTAAAGAGCCAAAGTTCTTGGAAATATTTTCTATAGTTTATCTCGTCGGAGATAACGTACAAGTGACAGGATTGTATAGCTGTTGGCGAACACTGGGTCGCGGGATCATTAGTTTGAGACTGATTTTTATTCGTTATGTTGGTAACCGTTCGTACGAGTCGCACGCTCGCACGGTACCGGTGAGCACTCGCCATCGCACTCGCGTCTATGATTGTGTATCTTCTACGTTAACTATCATACATTTCGTTTGCAAACATCTCTGAGTGAACTCAGAACATAACGAGAAGATACACATTCATGAACACAGTAAAATGGATGCAATTAATTTGAGTTCCTATTTAATTAAAGTGTTGTTTTGCTTAATATTGTTTATAATGATTAGTTAGCGATGTATTATTCAGTGCCATCTCACAACACAGACCAATTTGTGGCAAACACTAGTTAAGATTGATGTCTACTAAAATATTTGTGTTAGATAGAAACCATTAACCGATCTACCTCATGTTAAATCGAGATACAGGTATTCTTCAAACATTCATTATAACTTAATTCGGAATTATACTGTACTTGTACAAAATATTATAAGATATAAATGTGACATAATTATGGTACGACGATACGATTATATATGTATTTCTTTATCAATGTCCAGTACATAATTATTAAAATAAAGAGATGTTTGTTATTTATATATTTTTTTGTTATTTCACACCCTGTCAACCTTAAATAAATAAAAAAGTAAGTCATATGAAAAAGAAACATAATTTCCATTCATTGATTAACTTTACCAAAGCTGAAATGGATAGACAACTTCTTCTGAATCATCCTGTAGATGTGTGGATGTTTGTTACTCTTTTTACGTCAAAACGGCAGAACGGATCTTGTTAAAATTTGGCACAGAGATAGATTATAGTCTGGAATAACACAAAGGATACTTTTTATCGAAATCACGCGAACGAAGCCGCGTGCACCAGCTAGTTGGTAATAAACTTGAATCTAAAATATTCTCAAACAGTAAAAAAGTTATCGTAACATTTCAGTGGCCATCTATCTACCAATAATATACAGGGTAAGTGTTCAATAAAACTAATTTGTTGTTAGTGTACGATAGGCTCGTAGTATCTACTAAGTAAGAAAAGTGTGTAATTTATCTAAGATCGGGCGTAAGTAATGAGTTGTCGCACTAATACTCTCACACACTCGGCACGTACGTACACACTCGCACACACGCGCACGCCGTCCCTCTTTCATACTCAGGGTCGTGCCACCTTGTATGGAGGCAGCGTGTCCTTTCTAAGTCAGTATTTTTCGATATTTTGATAACTGATATGATACCAAAAGAAAGATGGTTAATAAGTGGACATTATTTTTGATTGATACCCATTCCAAAATAAAATATAGTCACACAAACAAAAACAAACTCTAGCTGATGATCGCATTTACGAATGAACTGATTAAGATCAAAGAACACTATTTTCTAAGGTTCTTTAAACATGTGCCCCCCTTCCCATCACTGCCATGAGGGGTTGGCTTCCAGTCTAACCAAATGCAGCTGAAGGTTTTCTAAGTTTCAATAAATGGGATTATAACAGTGAAAATATCAGAACTTAATACAAGCAAGACTCAGCTTTGATAGTTTATGGACAACTTGACAACTCGCAACATCAAGCATTTTATGCACTATTGTGTCCTATGCTTTGGGTTTTTGTGATCTATTACTATCCGAAAGCCCGTTTAATGTCTTAAAACCAGTCATCTAGAGGTCTACCTGACTTCTCGTCCTTCTAGGAAGCCATTCAACTCCGTTATATTCAAATTCATAGCAGAATTTTAAAAGTGTAACATTACAAAATGGCTCTCAAACAAATAAGGGTGAGGGTGTAAAATAATGAATGCAAAAATACGACTACGTTTGCAAAATAGTAAAAATTGAATGGGGTTTTTTATGTCAACTGTACGAAATTTTATTCAAGGTCCTCGTTTTACACAAAGTGTTGGAGAGAATATTTTGATTAAGCGTTTGAAGTTATACCTTTGCCTTGTCACAGGGTTCATAGTAAAATGTAGGTACTTACGTCCTCGGATTGTTGAATGTGAAAGCAAAAGTGGCATTTCAATTTTGAACCAATTTAAAACAATACAATATAATTCAGATTTTTTCAGCTTATGAAAATTGGTCATCGCCAAATAAAAATTTTGATGACAATATGCAATATCCATAGTAATTTGAAATGACTTAAGCCTAACAGAATTTAGTATATTTATCTGCTGCAAATGTGTGTGCTTATGTTATAGTGTCCAGATAATTTTAAGAGAGATTGAGCAATTTGTATTGATTCAACGAACAGAATCGCAATCACTGACAAATAAATTAACCTTTACGCTGCTACGGCCTACGCGCTACGGAGCTACGAGCTACGACTTTTGCTACGAGAATAACTTTCTCCTTGAAAGAGACTTTAACGTTTAGACTTTAGATACTTTCATATGAGTGTTGCAATACCATAAATATTGCCACACTCATATTTCGGTTGAATAATGATAATCATAATGATTTAGTAGGTAGTTTTGTGTGGATTATAGAATGTATTGAGCACTAAAACTCTTTGACGAAAATGTGGTCATTCCTGAGTGATTAATAGTGTTTATGCTATCAGCTATAAATACAATATGTAGGGCAAGATAGAGTCGTAATTCAAGAACCGCCTCACGCCACCGCATAGCTGGGAGACAAACGCACCGGAATCCGGTTGGTATTTATTAAATTAATCGTTCACCCCCGCAGCCCGCGACCTGCACCCCCTCCCCCTCGCCGCACACCGTCACACTCCACGATTAGTTCGTGTGTTTCTTGCTAAATATCCTTTATAACTATTACGGGAATGAGGATATGGGAGATGTATTATGCCGACTGTTTTATTACAGGTTGGACGTCACTGGTATACGCTAAGCAAGTTATGTTTTAATTGCTTCTGCAATCAAGTAGTTAAATACGGTTTACGTTTTCTAATAGAACGCTCATTTGCATTTTACTACCTAATAAAAAAAGAGTAAAATTGGTTAATTTAGACAGCACAAGGTAAAGATAAAGTAACTTTGAAAAATACGTTTATTACCTTCTTTATCAGTGCTCAGCATATACTATACAGCATGTATTTAAAATATATAAATAAAATATATGAATTATAAAATATAATCACACTACCTACAGACTATTAATATGAACGAGTTACTCCGCGGAACCAATATAGTTTTCAGAAAAAAATATGTCAGCTATCCCATTCATAACTTCAATCTCTCAACTCGACCTAAAGGTATGGGAAAGCTGATTTATTATATTTTAGCATTTTTGATGTTGATGCCATGAACAACAGTTGTCCAGTCTACCACCCTTTTATATGACCACACATTTCTTAACACGCTGTATACAACAGGGGTTTAACAGCCAAACTCTCAAACAACAATAAAAAGGCGTTTTATCAAAAATCTCAGTCGTATCTGCTCAAAGAAAGTAGGAACGTACCGTCGTAAGATATCTATAAAGTAAATCAAGATTAATAGCTAAGTAATAGGCATGTTTGAAACAGTAGTCGCGAAACGGTCGGGTACTGTCGGGTAGAGGACGAGCGGGCGAATTATAATTTATTTGGAGAAGTGGCAACGAACCCCGCGCTCCCCGCGCGAGCCCGACCTACCCTTTGCTTTCGCCCTTCGTTACGGGCGCACGCTCCAAGCGTTGTAACTTCGAAATTAGGATTTGGGATTTGATTTTTTCCTTGTTAGTTTTATGATTTTTTATAAAATATTTTAATCTTTGAACTAGTGTTACGTTATTTTCTTGATTATAATCCCTATTTATGAAAATTAACTTTGTAGTTTATTTTTGTTCAATTTTTTTTTTGTGAATACCCTGTGCAGAAATTATCTTTATGCATTGTTTCTAAGATTGTTAGACAAAGAATGGGTATTTTCGATTAAAATACTCGTGAAAAGTGCACCAGTGATTTTGGTGGTAATACAATTTGCCTGTATGCAAACTAACATTTAGTTGTAAATATATCTTCAACATCATACTAAATTGAACATATTACTTTAGATTTTGTTCAACGTAGAGTCAGGTCATTTGATTGCTCTATAGCCTGTTAATAAAATTTAACATATACCTACTAAATCCTTTAAACAACAATTTCTTTTTCATTATTTTCAATTATATTTTATTATTGGTGATAGTTTTAGAAAATAATAAAGTTGCACCTTGTATGATAGCATCATAAGAACCGTACCGTACCTGAGTCATTGCCTCTTTCCAAAACATGAGGTATCATATCAACTACTATTAATCCATTATTGAGTAAATACTGTTAAAAAAATATTAAACATGTAATTATAAATAAAATCAAAACAGGACGAAAAAAATATAATTAATTAAGTTGCAACGCTTGGAGAGTGAACTTTATACTTTTCTGTTTTTTCTCTAGGTAGGTTGCGTTCAAAGGAGCTGGCGGGGTGCGGGGCGAGGTGGGGGGTCTGCGGGGGGGAGGGCGACGGAATTAAGAGGGAGGAGGGGGGCGGCCCGCCCTGGATACTGAGAGGAGTTTTAACCAATTAATTTTGTTCCTCAACGCAAACTCCGCTATATAATAAGGTATAAGTAGGCATTAAGTGAGGCGCGCCGATAGCTAGCCCGGCCGGGGGCGACTTGGTCGTCTCCTAGCCTCTTATAACGATGTTTTATTTCTTGTTAAGCTCTCTGTTTCTCCACTTTTAATATTTAATGGCGTTTTCATAGCTCATTTTTTATAGCGCACTTACAAATTCCAAACATTATTGATGTTGTTTTATAGTAACGTTGTTGTTCTATTATCTAGCCAGAGATTTTAGTGTTGCATAATATAATTAACATATTAACAATTGTTTACTCTAATAAAGTAACAAATAACTGCAATGTGTAGGAAGTTTTCACTGTCTTGATGATATATAACAAAGTTTATCATGTCAGAAATAGACCGTATTATTTCACTTGTACGCTTGTGTAGTAACATGACATAGTTATATGTAACAGTCAGTGTACCATATGCAACACCTGCCTCTCGTGAAAAACATCGTCTTTGTCTAACGAACCATATGTCTCGGCGCTCGTGCTCTACCCACCTCCTTTCCGCTCCTAAGATATAAATACAATGTACACATCTTATATGTATAAAAAACAAAAGTCTTCCCCTTTACCAATCCGTGACTAAACACTGAAAACTTGTATACCCCATTTACCAGAAGCGATGAGATTTAAAAATAAGATCCTCCACAAAAACACTAGCGATCGCGCCTTGAGCTCGCGCCTCGCGTCAATATGACGCACTTAAAAAACAATTCTTAACAACGGTATTGTGTTGTTAAAAAACAGGAACGCATCACCCGAAAAAACAACCGCAGAGTACGGTTAAAAAACAGAATGCAGCACGCGAGCCGAGCGAGACACCCTTTCCCTTTTGCGTCGCGAGCTACGTTTTTTATAAGTGAGGCGAGGGTTGAGTTTTTTACCGCGATGCCACGTATAAATTAATAACTGAATGTGCTCATAATCTGCTGCCTTGAACACTTTCGGCTTTGTTATTATTGTTTTTTTGTAATAAGTTATCATTCATTTGTTTTTGTGTGCGGTTCTGCGGTGCGGTGGACTGGTGGTGGCGGAAACGAACGCCGTCTATTGATTACGTCCGCGGAGACAGGTGGTGCACTTTGTTTCATTATGCACATCAAGGCACGAGCGCAGAAATAGATAACAGTTGTGAAGTTAACAAAATATTTAAAGTTGAAAAATAAATAAAATTCATAGACTATTTCATAAAAAGAAGTACCTACAGAATATGGACAGTACATAAATGTAGATCCTTACTAATATTATAAAAGCGAAAATGAGTTTGTTTGTTACGTCTTCACGCCTAAATAGCTAAACCGATTTTGGTGAATTTTGGTACAGAGTTAGTTGGGACCCTGGATACGAACATAGGCTATTTTTCTAAAAAATATTGAGATATAAGGGAGAAAGCGGAAAAAATTGCTATTACAATAAATAAGGCGCTAGAGCAAAAACTACACCTGTAAATCAGGAAAAGAGATCTGTGTTACCCTGAATTTAACGCGAGCGAAGCCGCGGGCAAAAGCGTAATCCATAAATTTACAAAAAGTTTTGTGAATAAGTTGTCCTGTAGTCCTCACATTCGTTCCAATACCTATTCAGTGTATGTATACCTAGTAGCCAAAATGTTTGGAAAAAATCATTTTTTTAGTAATACCTTTTGAAACGTTCAGCCAAATGGCATAAATACCGGAAGACATCAGGAAGGATGGACTAATAATGTTGAAACCAACAAAATGGTTTTTGTTAACATTCCGACGCCAAACGCTGTTGCATACAAATACACCGACACAGTTTTATCCGTTTTCTGCAGCAGTTACGAAAACAGTCTGTTTTAATAAAGTAAAATGTCAATAAGGGGAAAATTTCTTATCATCATTCATATCTTCTTATTTATCGCCATTTTATTTCATTATCATGATTTCAGTAGTAAATTACGGTTTAATTTCACTTTCACATTTGTTTGGTTTCAGATGATTTAAGATTTATCAATCTATGAACTATATTCACATGGTCTGATGTAAACCAATGTGGGTAGCTTGTTTGAGTTAGTCAAAACTTTGAAAAGAAGAAAAACACTAAACCACATATGTCGTGATGATTTTTATAGAGACTGTCTCTAGTAGATGATTTTATTACCAACATAACACCAGTGGACGTATTCTTTTTCTAACAAAGATTAGGGTAATTAATTGGCACCCTACGTTGATTTAACATTTTAAAGTAATTTGAAATAATTTCCAAAGACTGACACCTGTAATTTATATACACGGACTATTTAAATTAGTAAGTAATTTGCTAAATAATTACACTGACTTTACCGTACTGTATGTATACTTAAACTATACTCTTTTTATCTTCGCAAGAAGTGAAAGTTAGAATAAAAACTTTTTATTCACAATATTTCTTATGAGTGTCACAAAAGACTATTTGAGTGTGAATAGAATAAATCGTGTGGAGCTAAGCAAATATATGTGAATACATTGGACACGCATTGTGAGATGAACCAATGCACGTGTGCAATACATTCGACTAGTTTTTTGCATAGATGACAATAAATTATTGCGCTCTGTTTACCCTTTATGAGGATCCTTGAGTATATGGAGCCTTGTAGGTGTTGTATAGATGTTCTTGAGACATGAGTGCGTGAATTTTACGCTCAATCGAGTTACATTTGAATTCTAGTACAAAAGGTTCAGACCTACATGGAAGTTAGCAAGATACTGAAAATGTAAAATGTAAGATCATACTATATTTTTAAGTGCTTTGTTAGTTATATATTTGTCGAATGTTATAACTGAATTTCAAACCAGTGTTCTCCTTTTCATCAAATGATTGTGCTGAAATTTGGCTTACATTGTTGGTACTGGTGACAATACATTTTTATGACAAACATGACTTGACCCTTCAGCCAGGTCGGCGTTTTCACAAGTTACACACAATTTTCATCTTTTGATTTAAAAAAAAGTTAAATTATTTTTGCAGAGGCAACTTCTATTCAAGACAAAGCATTTTTTTAAACATTTAAAATATAGACAATAAAGTTGGCGTCACAATCCGATTATATATTTATTTCATTGGCAGTTCAAGTGTGGATGATGACACGGTGTCGATCCGCCACTCGAGTTTGAAGTAACCTTAAAAAAACTTCCACCCGCGCCTCGTCACGCAGCTACATTTATTTTCATAGTCAGTCCGGGTAACCGCTGGCTATTGTCGCTACGACGTCTGATTATTGATTTTTACGCTAAATGTCCCCTTTTTTCAAATTTCTATTCAACGCAATTATAGCTTCCTTTAACATTTTTGATGTATTTAATTGACAACAAAAGGACGTATCTGTATGGTGTCATTAATAACCCGTATGTATGGAACTTGTCGCGATTCACGAGATCCTCATTCATACAGACTGGAGCCTCTCGCGGGGTTGCTTATGAGATTTGCAAGTCATTTTTATTTTATTTTTATTAAACCCTACTTTTCTTTCGTTTGAAAAAAGTTTGCGATTGCAAAAGACCACAATGGGACTTGGATAAGCAAAAAGTCAAGTTCGTAGGTAGGCAAGTTCCTATATAATCAAGTCCATGCTAAATGACCAGCTTGATACAAATATTGCTATTTATTGAGCGGTTGATCTGTTGTAGCTGAAACACATCCACGACAAAAACTTCGCTGAGAACGTAACCATTACAACAAAGAAATGTAAACATAACTTTTCCCAGATTCTACTAACATTGCGGCAACACAACACAGACCGATTACCACACTAAGAAAGGAGTAGAGAATACAAGCAAACTTGTTTACAGCGAAGACGTAATCCTTTAATCCGGCGAGTATCACTGGCGGGTATCACAGCGGCATTTTAGTCCTCCACAGAACCTAATTGTCACTGAAGTCGTATACAGGGTGCGTACCGAATGAAGCCACACAAAAGAGTTTGTTTTCGTCCGCTTAGCATTAGTTGTTTGTGTTACCGCACACCCGCACAGTAGCCGTCGGGTCTGTTTGCATTTAATCTGTTTGTAATGTCCTTTCTTCCATGTTTTCATAATAGAGACAAAGGTCCTTCGGCACGTTACACCAGTTACGTGCATAGCGACAATGAGGTTTTTCGTATGTCTTATTGAAATGTTTTCAGAAAGGGTGCTGATCTAAACTATTCTAAAGTAAACACACTGTAGAGTGTTATAGTAATAGTTCAAACTATTTGAATTGCTTTCTGGAGTTCTTGATCTGTAAAGATTTATTTTAAAAAATATGGGAATACTAGCAGTGCCCGGCAATTTCATCCACTGCTCAGCTCTTTTTATCGAGAGGGCTACCCTTATCACTTAGGAAGAATAAACATCCAAAATTTCAATAAAAAAACTATGACACATGAATGTGGTGGATCGATTGCTGTTAGTTAATCTTAGTAAACAATGTATTTTCCGTATATTCGAAATACGGTCGAAGATTAATTACATCTCACAATGAAGGTACTTCAAAAGATTTTTAAACTGAAATAATTAATCTGAGCTCACATATTGACAAACAAGAATCTAATCAAAACTAATTAAATTAGTAAATGGTACCAACGCGCCATTCTCTTGGGTGGTACTTAAATTCAATAAAAGATTTGTTTGAATAATAAACGCGTCACCCGAGCCGTGACCCGCTTTCGGGCACAGCTAGAAATAATTAAAAAGAACTCTTAAAAACGCCTCGTCTACTGATGAAACTCTATCTTTGCGAAATCAGATCTCGGCCGGCTCACTCTCAACTTACGAAGAAAAAGATCCCAAGTTTTTTTTGTTCTTTTTCTTGGTAAAAAGTAAGGTGTAGGTAAAACGGGGGCGGTACGACAGCTGCCACTAATTTTAGAATCGCGAATGCGGTGCGCTCCTAGATGGGTTGTTTCTTCACAAAGACCCTTTGAACAAACTTAATCACTATAGATAACTAATTATATGTAAAAAATGTTCTGCTCATCTGGAACTTATAGGTAAACAGAGGCTGTGCCATCTGTTTATTTCGTATAACGTGTCCCTACCCTAACTATGCTTTATTTAAAGTGTTGCGCTAGTCTTCTAGATAGTTGTTATTAACTCTCTAGTTCTATCATTAATAGTAAATACATTTATGGTCTACGTTGCACGTTCATAAGTAGTTCTACTTATAGATAGTAATCTAATTAATTATATACTAAATATTGATATCTTGCCTTCATGAATTTTGAGTCTAGACTTTTCGTACCTATCTTTACTGATCATGGCAAGATGTTAAAGCCTGAAAAAAGTTACTG
Organism: Ochropleura leucogaster; assembly: GCA_958449745.1. Taxonomy (NCBI): domain Eukaryota; kingdom Metazoa; phylum Arthropoda; class Insecta; order Lepidoptera; family Noctuidae; genus Ochropleura; species Ochropleura leucogaster. The sequence goes on from OY288206.1 coordinate 8,560,157, forward strand.
ATTTGACGCTGGTTGAATAAGCGACCTCGGCTCAGTAAGTTGCCAAAGAATAATAAAAAAAAACTCATCATCAACCTTCTAGATACTACACATGATTAGTATCTAAATATGATCAATTAAAAACTACTTTTATAACCTGCCTGATCAATGGTATAAGCTATAACATTATGATTAAGTAACGCTTTTCGTAAAGAAAATAACTCAAACACTTTACCGGAACGTGAAGGTTGTACTAATAAAAACATCGATTGGTATTTACAGTTACTGTACAAGAATGATGTCATAATAGAAATAAGTCGTAAAGTTACGTGTCATTTATAACTTAGCGTAACTCAGGCAAGTTGTCATCAGCAGCACATTAGAGCAAAATTATGCACCTGAAAAAAAAAATATAATTAAGTTATCAACTAATGAGTTTATTTTTGCTTATTCTTCTTTACCGTGTAGTTAGTGGCTGGTGACACGAAACGTGTGCATTTGCTTCACATGCCGCGGCCGTCCCAAAATATCGTTCAGTCATAGTGATTTCCCCACGATGATTTCCATCACGGAATCAAGTGATAATTACTGTAGTATGCACCTTAATCAGTTGTTGGCAGTCCAAAGTTCACACCAATAAGATATTACTATTCACGCTATCATCTATGCTCACTATAGGTATTATGGTTTTTTATCACAGTATAACAAAGACAGAATAAACTGCCATACTTCGTTCTACTCAGGTCTAATTCGGCACAAGTTCACACTCAGAAAAAACAAGCGTCGGGTAACGTAAAGGGGCAACGTTTTTTTAACTATCAAAAAGGAGTTTTAACAAAAGCGTGATAAACAGGACTGGTAACGGGCTGCAACTTGATAACCCTTAACACCTTGATCAATGTGGGTTACAGTGTTGGTGGGTTATGTTTAATAAGTACCGGTGCAACGCTTTTTACACATTTTGCACAAAAATGTACGGCTGTTGTGCAGAAAGATGACACCATCCGCCCGCTTAGTTCACTGTACCCTTACTGCACCTTCTGTACGATTCAACTGTACTCTTTATGACTATTATCCTAAAGGGTACAGTAGAAAACTATAAAAATATTATATTTAACGGAGTAATTTCCTGAGTTTAAAACTGGGTTAGTCAACAAACTTTTTTGTGTCCCTCTTTGTATTTTAGTTCATATTTGAAAAGATTTTGTTGATTATATCCTACATATTTTCTACTAGCTTCCACCCGTGTGGCATAGTTACTTTGGGCTAACGCTAACTTTAACCCGAGTGATGATCGAAAAACAATATCATTCTCTTCCCTTTTCTTTCCTGTTTCTCCCCCTTTTCTCACATTTTTTTAGAATATGTCCGTCTCCAGGGTCCCAACTATCTCTTTACCAAAATTCTTAAAAATCGGTTTGGCCATTGAGGCGTGAAGATGTAACAAACAAACTCACTTTCGCTTATAAAATATTAGTAAGGATAAGAACATGTGAAAATACTTATATTGTATACCTTACCTACTGACCAATCATATTGATGCTGCAATTTTTCTATTTTATAAATATATATTAATAACACAACTTACAAGATATAAGTTGTCTAAGCTTGGGTATTAACTGCAACTCTATAGCCTTTTTAATTGTAAACTAATTTTTTACTCGAAGGTGCACAATTAAATTTTCTTGTTTTTTTTGGGTTCCGTAGTCAACTAGGAACCCTTACAGTTTCGCCATGTCTGTCTGTCCGTCCGTCCGTCCGTCCGTCCGTCCGTCCGTCCGTTCGTCCGTCCGTCCGTCCGTCCTCGTTTTGTTTTACTCTCACAAAGACACAGAGTACAAGAGCGGTTATGTGGTAATTTATACTCTTACTCTTAAACTTTTCTTCTGGAAAGATGCATTCAATCATCAATTCAGTCTTAGTCCTGTTTTGTATTCTAGTACTTCAGTGAGGTCTGACCGCTTTCATGATGATGTGTAGCGGCTCAGTGTCGTCTGTGAAGTAAGCGACGAGCCAGCTGGAACAAAGGTAAGGAGTCGACATACAACTAGCTTAGCTGCTACAACCTTTTAAATTGCGCACTGTAAGATAGAAAGACTGATTTATTATACCACTAGCTACACCCCGCGAGTTCGACTATGTAGACTGGGAGATTATACATATAAACCTGTCACTTGAATCACTCTATCTATTGCTGAAAACTGCATTAAAATCTGTTTAGTAGTTTAAAAGAACTAAGCGAACAGACAACGTAAGCGACTTCATTTTATACTATGATGAAAATTGATATTAAAATAGCGAAAGTTTGTATGTGTATGTTTGTTACTTTTTCATGCTCAAACGGCTTTACAAATTTGGATGAAATTTGGTATGTAGATAACTTATACCCTGGATTAACTGATAGGGTAACTTTTTATCCCGTTTTACGAGGATGAAACCGCGGGGAGCAGCTAGTTTATAATAACACTTTCTTAATTCCACACAGTCGAATAGCATTCAGCACCTTATATATTAAATGAATAAATAAATTACATAACATAAAATAATTAATCATTATTTAGATTTAAAATTGATAAAGATTCCATTTAATAGTAATGTTATGTTTTTGTAATTTCGATATTAAGATTACAAATTATAAAATTGAATAACACTAGTGCGTGGATTTTGGTAGAAGCCTCCTACAAAGTATTCCACTTTTCTCTTACTGAAGCCGTGACAAGCCAGTCTCGTCCAGCAATACTCATATCAAACACACTATAAATCGTTTTAAAGTACCGAATTTTGAAATGCAATGTTTAAATTTCAGGTCAGATATCAAGCAATTGGAACATCATTAAAATATGGTAATATTTCCGGGCCTACGATGTCCTCTCATACTTAAGTACTAACGCTGTAACAACAACATTGTAAAACCAAATGATTTTAAAGACTAACCATGGAGTTTCTTGCCGGTTCTTCTCCATAGGAAACGACCAACCCGAACCGTGCATCTTTTCTCGACGTTTAATAAGTGCCCATATGGGCCATATCCTTTCCTTACTAATATTATAAAAGCGAAAGTGAGTTTTGTTTGTTTGTTAGCTCTTCACGCTTTAATGGTTAAACCGATTTTGATGAGTTTTGGTACAGATAGTTGGGAACCAGGAGACCGACAAAGGCTCTTTTTTTAAAAAAAAGGAGTGAGATTTTAGGGAGAAAGAGGGACGAAACGGGAAAATTTTGCGTTGCTATTACAAGTCAATAAGGCGCTACCGAATTTAATGCGAGCAAAGCCGCGGGCAAAAGCTAGTGTGAAATAAAAGGATAATGATTTTGATTTTTTGCATAAAACTATAATACATTATACAATATACTATATGTCCAATTCACCTATTAAATGTTTAACACCATGCTGAGATATGGACCTTTTTGACCTCGTACAGGGTTAACTTATTTCATACTTGTCTCATTTTCTGATATTGTTCTTGATATTTTATTTTGTTGCATTTTTTTAATATTTTGTTTAACAACTTTGTCTTGTGCGAATCAAATAAATGTTTTTTTCTTTATCCCTTTTACATTTATAACTGTTCAGCTGTTTTGCAGTAATGTTCACGGCCACTTAAAAAATCGATGTCATCGCATTAATTGACTGCATGAATAAAATAGTGTGACCTTGAACGACAGTAAAAATCAATAGCCCATGTGTTCACAAGTGCACCATTGTACGTCAGCTGATCTGTTGTTAAAGGTCAATGCACTTTTTATTGTTCTCCACGCGAACTCCATACAGAAAAAACTGCATCAGTAAAAACAGCGTGTCGGTCCATTATGAAAAAATTCAACCCTACCGCTGAGTCGCGTGGCAGGTACCTACCCCATACAACCCTTTACAAAAACGCTTACAAAAAAAGCTCAGGGAAGCGAAAGGGTAAAAAAGGGTTGATATTACGCATGCGCCCGCGGGATCAGTGCCCTCGTTTCTCATTTTAAAATTTTCGAAGTGCACATTTAGCTCTTTTTAAATTACATTTTTTTTTCGACTCGATTAATTTTTTCCTTTCTTTTCAACCCTAATTTATGACAGGGTAGCAATAATGAGGGTTAATAATCGTGAACGGCATAACTTATAACTTGAATCAATACTTACTTACTTTACACATTTTATAATAAACTTATAAAATACCTTGTCCAACCTTACTCTGTTTTGCAAACCGCAATTTTCGCAGGAAATAATAAAACATTTAAAAACGAATACCTATCATAGTATTATAATAACATATATTTGGACTGAGTGAGTGTTCATTTTAGTTTATTTAACTGAATTTCCGCCATTCAATCCATTTTTGCACTTGCGAAATCTATGAATAAACCAACAATGATAATTCTATGATCTCAAACTTAACATTGAACTCTTGAAAGTTAATTAATAAGGTAGTGTAAAATAAGTAAAAAACCAATGAATTTATCAATTATTTTGTTTGGCAACACTAAGATTTATACCCAAAAAAGACTTTAAGGTAGGTAGCGTAATTTAAATACAAACGACAACCATTAATGTTAGTGTCAGTATGTTACATAGGCCCTGTACATTATATGTTACAGTGTCCCAAAATCATTACAGAACACTTTAAAAACAACGAAATCCTACATAAGGATTAGAAACATTCGTAAGACACGACCCGCGGCTATAATACGAACAAATTCAACATTAACGACAAACATAGGTAATTCGATAATAACACAAACATTTGAGGCGAAAACACGCACAGAGCTACCAAACCATAATTAACAAAGATAAATATCGTTTATTACTGTTAGGAAAGTCGATTAGAAAAAAACTACCCCTTTCACCCCACAATTTGTAACCCGTACAGTGGGCGCCACGCCGAGTCGACCGACACGCATAAAAACTTACGACAGCTCGCCCGCATGGAGAAGGCTTTCGTCGTAGCACTTAGTTAGTAGTAAAGTTAAAAAAAATATAAATAATATTTTAAGTTTTTCTAATATTTGTAATAAGAAAGTATTTTTTAAATTAGTGTATACTAAAATTAAACTAACCTTAGAACTTGGTGTGTTGTTTCTAACCTCAGTTTACGTACTCAAGTGTATATAGTGAGTGTGTGTGTTGTGTGTGAAAATGTATAAAAACAAAATGGACATTTAAAACATACTTTAAAGTTGCATTTTTTTTAATTATCCTTTTATTCTTAAGCTTTTCTATCTAACAATGTTATTTATATCCAATTTTAAACTTACAGTTCACTGTGATTTTCACCAGGTAAACCGTTAATTTAAGTTGCATTTAAAGTTCCGTCTCCACACTACCGACCACTAGGAAAAAAATGTTACAGTTACATAACGCTTTTCCATAATAATAGAATCATTATCGAAAAACAGAAGAGCGGCCAGCTGATTTATTGGATGATAATGGCCGCTGTCATAAATAGCTTTTTTCTAATGAACGTTTTTTATGCGTGTGCGCACACACCGGGCCGAACACAGCTTTTTTATCAATGCACTCTGACTAATTACGTATGCATGTTAGTTTTTTTTTAGTTTTATTCATAAAACGTTAGGATTCACCTTGTACTATAATGGAAAAGTAAACTTCATTATCAAGCGTGAATTTTTGTGATAAGTTTGAAATGTAGGTTTTGTTTAGGTCCTATGATAACTGTTATAACTTTTATTTAAGTCAAACAATGAACTCTTTATCTACAATGCCATTACCACTTCTACCAAACCACGTTCTTACGTCTCTTTCACTGTTTAAAATTGTGTTCTAGAATATAAATGGTTGAAAATTTACACACTTGACCACAACTTTGAATGTACTCATTACATCGGTACTGTTTTCTAAAATTTAATAACCTAGTTAAAACGTAATAAAACCTTTGTAGCTTTGTAACAACGTGGAATATTACCCAAACAAATAACGATTTGTTTAAAAAAGGACAATTTAATCTCATCGATGTCACTAACATATGTTAAGCGACCTTGACAAATGCACACGAGTCAAATATCGTGTGGTGCACGAATTGCACGATTCGTACAGACACTGATTTATGACTACCGCGAACTTCAAATATTAGCAGTAACGCGTCGTGTTCGCGTGAAGCGTGCCCGATACATTCAACACGCGCATAATTTCCTCAACATTTCGTCGTGACTTAAAACGACTTAAAAATTCAGCGTTTCCCCGTTGAAAAAAAGAGTTAATATTGATCGTAGATTTCTCGTCGTGGGGTGCAGCGGCCGGCTGAGTCACCCCACGGTTTTTTACTCACCCTAAGTTATATTTTTTGTAAAGCCCCCCTCCTCCCCCCGGCCCGCTTTAAAGGATGAGTAGTCTCTATGGAAACGGCTCGATCTAATTTATAGGCGGGAGAAAGTACGGATTGCTTAATTAAGAATTTAAAATGTGTCTGCTAAGTAATTAATTATAAATTTTCAGTCCGCCAATTTAGAGCTCGAGATAAAATTCTTTTTTTCTAATGACGCACATTTTCTGCTGTAGAGGCAGTGAGAATTTAATTAACGTAGAACAAAGAGCTTTTCATAGAACGAGTATGACTACTATTTCGTGGGCCTTTTCAGTCTTTTATAATAGGTGGAATTTTAATATCGTTAATTCATGCACGTTCTAGATAATCTGCGTAAGTCACACAAAAAACGCATAAGTACCCCTTTTTTAATGAAAATCATTTTGCATGACACTAAAATCTACCAAATCTTTAAAGATATAACTCATTTTAATATTGTATAAAGCTCAGTAATGCTTGTGTGCAGACGTACCCCGCGTCCCGACGTATGACGTGTGGGTTTATGAATACGCAAGGGTTGTTTAGCCGCGCGGCGGTGAGGGCACGCGCGACTCAAAAAACTGTGGGTCACGGCCGCGACTCAGTTGGCGGGTTTTTGTGGCCCTGAGCGCGCGTCCCACGCTACGAGCAGCGCCGGCGCAGGTTTTATTGCTGTTAAAAGTAGGTGAGTTTGTTTCTTTGTTATTAATATCAACGTTTAAGCCGAAGAGTAGGTTTCCCATATGAAACAGAAAGCAATTAGTACTATTAAACGGCTTTCAAGGGCTAGTATCAATATTTCAGAGCCATTATGTGGCTATACCAGTAACATAATTACTATGGAATATTTCAATTTCATTAGTAAAATCCGCCGTTTAAAGTTTTGTCAAGAATATTAAGTTTATTAATCATTTTGATAGCTATTTGACTAAAATTTTGCAGAATTAGACAAGCAAACTCAATTCCGTGTCAATTTGCAATGCACTGTTGTAAGTTAATACCTAATTTAAATCAATTATTTTGAATGGGTAAAAATCACAAGTACCTGGGTGATCAGGTCTAAAACGAATTTCATAAATTTTACTTTTTTCTTAGTTAGACTTGTAGTAAGAATATTTAAATATGTTCACACATTAAATCAAGTTACAAATTCATCCTAGTTCCCCATCATATGTTACCCTACGTACTAATATTGTAGTGCACCCTTTTGCTCAACGGTTATACTACAAAGAGGATAAGTACCGATGACAATTGTCGATTCTGCTCTATTGAGCAATTTATTTTTATACGTTTTTGATACTGCGAAGCTTTTATTTAATTGAATTTGATGAATTTAACAATTAATCGTTAACCAGTTTATTGATAGGGTTTTTAGCTAGTATAAAATTTGAAAACAAAATAGGTATTACTGAAAGTTCAAAGTAATATAATATAAATCTTTAGTTAAATTAATCTTTGTTTTATCTAGAGACATCCAAATTATTAGGTTATGCTTCAGTTTCACTACGCTAACCTAATAACATTAATGTACGAGATTTGCTGATCATAATAATTAGATCTCGTGGGTTAGGCGAAAAAAACAATGGCGACAATGCTGCCTAATGAGCCATAAAGAAGAAAACGATACGTAGAGCAAGGCGTAGACAAAAAAGGGCGCGGCAGGGGGTGCGGGCGGTGTGCGGGCGGCGGCGCGAGGAAATGGCGGGAGAGCTAAATTAATTTGCGCGCTCCCGCCAAACAAAGGCACGCTAATGGAACGCGCCGAATGGAAAAAATGCCACCGTCCGCTCTCCGACGACTTATTTTTTTTTTGTAAATACAACCTTTGACTTTCCCAAATGAATAACATTACACCCGTCGAAGTTTGCCAGCGCTTGCTTTGTCCCGATTTAATGAGGAAGAAGAAAACGCGATACTCACCACGCGTTCATAATTGTTCACTCAAAACAAACTTGGCTTCTGTTTTAATTACTTCGAGTGAAAAGTTTTGCCTGAAAATATTCTTTTGTTTCCTGACATATTTCTGAGCAAATAAACAATGAGCACGTTTCTCTATCTTGAATGTGAAGCTTGAAATAATTTATTGGAAAAACAAAGAATGAAAAATTTACAAAGAAAACCAATAAAAAACAATTATTAGAATGGCTACAGTGAAATAAGTAGATTTGTGAACTTTAAACATAATATTATGACATAATATCATATTTACGTAGCGCGTAGCACTTTCGTAGCGCGTAGCACGCCTACGGATACAAAGTCAATAAAAAGTTTACTTTTGTCAAATTGTATAAAACATGTTTTAACTTAAAAATTAATATTCTCTAATGAATATGTTAATCAGATAGGCAGGGTTGTGGACTTTTGTGAATAGTTTGTATAATGAATGTCCAACAAAATGGGGGATTTGAGACTATTAGCCTTAGCCTCTTCTATTGCTGTTTATAAAGTAGCCTGAGTTAAATTCCATTAGAGTTAAAAGGGTAGTTACTACCGAGGTGCTGACGATGATAAATGAGTTTAATATAGTCTGTCAGGGTTGCTGCGAACTGGCAAGTTCAAGTCTCAAAAATGTTTGGTGAAGAATAATTTCGTGGAGTCACAAAGCGTAAACGACGCATTAACTTCTAACTAAAGGTGTTCATTCAAAGGTGTGATAAGATAATCGCATTAATCGTACATGTCACCCGCCGCTGGCGAGCAGGCGCTATCTCGAGTCGCGAGATGCCGGAAACAATGAGCGATGATTATCTAAATGTACCTGTTCAGAGCGGCTTTTTGTCGCAAGATGATATTAATGCGCGTGCTATTACTCCCTCCAACAGATTTATGTGCTCCCAATTAAAAGTTGCCACTGTTGAAGACGTGAAATTAGTGGAATTCCCTTACATTTATCAAGACATCAACATTGCCTCGCGCCACGCGAAACTTCCCAAATTTAAATTAGAGACGATTTTTACAGCTACCTCCCTATGGGGGTAGGGGGGGACGCTACCCTTTCCTTATAACGAGGAAGGCCTCATGCATTTTTATGTGCTTCTTTTTTCGCCGGCGTTTTAAACAAGGGGGTGAGCGTGGGGTGCTTCGGGGGGTGAACTTTTTTATTCGCGTCTTGATAAGTTAGGGTTGAAATTAGACGTTCGAGTTTCGTTCGCGGAATTCATAATGACGAAAATTAATAAGTTTTCTTTTGAGGGTCCTTCGAACTACGTCGGTCGGTGAATACTTATAGATGCGAGTTTAATATTGTATTCTGTCACGCTTTACACTTGTTGGTTCATACCGAAGAAACACTATATTTTGTGCATGTCTTAACATTTGTCGTTTAAGGGAATAGTAACCAAAGAAATTTTGGACATGTTCATTTACATTAGCGTAGCCTGTTGTGGTTTCTCCAAGAAGGTACGTGTCCTAGTCTCACCTAAGACAACTACATATGTAGTCATCTATGACCTCTGAGTATCTGTCGATATTTTTGTTCCCTAAGAATAGTCGGGTTTTTAATACGGAACTTGTCTAGTTTAAATAAAAAAGTTACGCGTAAAGTGTTATTTCTTATCAATTTGGAAAATAAACTTCATTTATCATGAGCATTCTACCAGTATTTTTTGGGTTTCTAATCTATTTCCTTCTGGTATAACATCAGTGTTAAACTCAAAACCGAGCTACAAGCATCAAAACTCCACTACCCACTTATTGGTCAACACCGATATCCCTATTTTGGACGTGTTGTCGTTTTATTTCTGCGTAATTTATGACTCTCAGTGAGAGAGGAGCTCGTGGCTAAATAATAGCAGACGCTCCGGTCGATTTTTAGGTTAAGCCGCGCTTGCCTAGGTTGGATCTTTGACAGTCGTTACAGATAGTAAGGGTCCCGAAAATCTGTCAACCAGTCTTACCAAGGGGTAACTTACCAACCTAGCAGTAACTGGATTGTCGGTGTTATATAGGCAGTCGCTTCATGTAAAATAGTGATATTTAGCTGCAACCGGTTCGAGTGTAAACCGACCCCAACAAAGTTGGGAGAAGACTAGGCAGATGGTGAGGCTTGTTTCTTTGATGGGAGCATGACAGGCTGATTAAAACACCTCGTTAAGAGTCATATCATCATCTGCCTAGGCTTTTACATGGAGCGACTGCTTATTAGACCTCCACAGCCACGTTAGTACTGGGTAATAAGTAAACAAGCCCCAATCTCAAGCTCTGTTAAAGGAATTTCAGCTACTCGTATTTTCTAATACTAAACAACAACGATCTACAAACACATGACAGCGTTTAATATGTACAAATTCACTTATTTTATAGCAAATTAGTTTTTCGCTGCGCGGTTTCACCAACGTTCCCGTAGTCACTTACCCTACCTATGACAATAACAAATAACGTGGTTTTCTTTCTATTGGTAAAATAATTTTCATAATCGGTTCATTGGATCTAAAGATTACCCCCTAAAACAACACAAACTATGTCTAGAATAAGTTATAACAAAATGTAAGGAACCGCTACTAAAATGTCATGTTCATTGGTATGCAGATTCAGCCATACGTAGTTACTGTATGTATGATTATCTCCAATCGTTCGTTATCTGGCATGTTATTCTAATCTCGGTTATCTTTTTTCTTTATGCAAAATAGTATCGGGGGTGAGTCGGGGTAAAACAGAAGGGAATATAACAGATACAGTATTAATATCTCGTTTCTCAGTGTGCTGTTGTCGGTTCACATTCTCCTTTTAATTAATTATTCAATAAATTCTACGGAATCGAATGTAAATTAAGGTTTTTTTTTCAGGAGATAGGTAGTAAAATCATGCGTCAGATGTATTTGAAGATGTTTTGTATGTAGATCGTGTTCGTGACTCGTCATTACTTTTGTTAAACGATTAACTACAAGATATAACGGCCATGGTCATTAACACACCAATAAATAGGTGCTTTGTATGATTATAAAAAATGCTTCCTTATTTTGATGCGGTGTACAGTCAGCAAAGGAGATAAGGAACCACGTTCGTCAGATATAGTTGTTTTTTTCTTAGAAACCGATGGACGTTTTTGTACTTAATTTCGTTATTTAATGAACTGTTTGTTTTCTATTTCTTAAATTTAACTTTATTCAAAAATATTAATGGATTATTAAGTTTGTACTATATCTGACGAGCATGCTTAAATACTCATTTTTTACATGCTTATTTATTCCATGTGCTGACTGTACTTACGACACGTTCGAAAATATTGTTATATCCAAATCATAAATGATGTTGTTTTAAGAATAAGTAAGTGTCGCGGCGTAGTAGCAATACAATTATTATTTTTACTTGTAGCTATTGAAATGGTTTTCAGAGATATCAAAAAAGGAGCTTATATCGATGAAAGTAGATGTAATGGGACATTGAGGTATTTTCCCCATGTCAGGCATTAGTGCGGTAAGTAACACGGTCGGACACCGGTGTCGATCGTCAGCCGGCGCTGGTGAGAGCCGGGGGTACGGAGGGGGAGTGTGTGAGCCCGTGTGCACATGGGGACACTTGTTGAGTCTATGTGTGGGCATGCGCTCTCTCGCGGCCGCGACACATGACCGACACACACGCTTTCTGTTTACTTACACACACCACACCACTCAATTGTGACATTGAGTTTTGATGTTAATGTTATGTTAAACACAACATTATTACTACCCACTTAATATTAGGAAAGTATGAGATATGAATACGTAAGTATATTTATGTACGAAGGTACCTATGGCAATGACTTATAAAATATAATGAGTCCGGAACTTGATCGACTTAAGTTTAATAAATCACGAGAGATAAAACATCGAAATTCTTTTCATAACAGCCTATTTCCGCAAATGAATGACTATTATATTTCATCAAAAGTTAGAAATTGGAGAAATCAACGAAGCACCGTGAAGTCGGATTTGTGCAATTATAAGAATAAAAGAAAGTCATTAGTCCAATCAATCTGGGAGGAGGCGGGTGCGGCTCGGACGCTCTCGTATTATAATTCGCGTCTAATAACGTCGTTAACAACGCACATTAAAACAAAACAAACAGCGATGACGGGAGCGAGAGCGGGTGCGGGCGCGGGCGCGGGCGGCGCCATCCTTCCTCGAATCCGTGTCATTAATTTACGTAATGCGTAGGTACGCGCTATCCCCAAATATTTAAGAAGCCTCCTCCGGGAGCGCCCGCTCCTCCACTATCCCCCTCCCGCACCGCCCGCCACCCACAACCCGCCTGCCGAGAATTATGGCGGCCGCCTTGTAATTATATTTTTTAATTTATCTTCCTTAGCGAATACAATGGAGGCGCCACCCCGCCACCGGAGCGCTTCTTTCTCATGCTGAATATTGTATCAGGCCGCTGAAAAAAGGAAAGAACGCTTTAATTACAAGCGAGAGAGCGACCGGCATTACGCGCTAAATATTTGATGTTGTCTCTTTCTTGGGCCGGTGGCGGGCGCTCGCGGGGCGACCGCGTCCTCAATAATTAAAACGCCTATTAACTCATTCCTCTTCAGGTGACCCCTCATTACGTCCCGAATAAAAAATTTCGAACACACCGTATACATAGTGATTGCTGCCAAGTGCCACCCCACTTAATTAATCCCCACCATACATTTACTATTACGTCCACTTTTGGTATTATCTATCCAGCGTGTCCAACTTACCAGGTGTACAAAACTCGAACGGTCTTTATAAATCTGATTGCTTGAAATTTTACGTAATCTGAAATACATTCGTATCCTTTTATGTTATACTAGCTGGCGCCCGCGGCTTCGCCAGGGTCATACTTATCGAAAAAAAAGTATCCTATGTGTTATTCCAGACTATAATCTACCGTTCACCCGTTTGACGTTAAATAGTAACAAACATCTAATATCTATACATCCATCCATCCTCAGAAACATTCGCATTTATAATATTAGTAGGATAGTAGGAAGTATCGATATCAACAAATATGATCGTGGTTCATAAACTTGCTAATACATCTTGAGCAAGTATACCTATATATAGCAACACTAACATAAAGCCATCATCATTAAAAAGTAAATTCATTACCAGGAAAGAGATAGAGAACAATTTCTAAAGAAATAACTTCAAAAATACTTCGTTAAGCAATATTCAAAACAGTGCTACGAGCGTAGCAAGAGATGTTCTAATCATAACTCTGCATACTTCAACTAAATACCAAACCCTATTACTACTCTACAAAACCGAAACTTCAGTACGCACAATTCATCAATATGTTTCTCAATTGGAACACAAATCCATAAGATTGTAAACAATAGGTACGAACAAGTCTAAAGTACAGAGGGTAGGATACACGTTGATTTATAAGTGAACAACAGTCGCAAATGAAGGCGGATTCCGGAGCGCGGACACGGCCGTGCAGTACTTAGCGCGAGGAGACAAAGTATAAAGTAGCGCCCCAGCCACCCACTGAAAAACGTCTCTAATATTCTTTTAGAAACGGTGGCATTTACGGGCTATATTTTATCCTGAATTTGCATACGCTCCTTTTTCGTACCCGTCCTCTATTTTATGGGTGAGTATTTTTTTTCATCCGGGGGTTAAGATACAAAAGGGTAAAGCGGGCCCCGCGCTGATAATTAAATTGCACCGGAGCGGGAGCGCGGGAGCACCGCTAAAACTGTGGGCCTCGGATACTTTGTAGTCACCCTGTCGATGGCTGCGGCACCCACGCTGCCTCGCCGTTTTTATTATAGTCTCACGACACATTAAACTTGATGATTAAATCATTAATATTCTAGAGCCATGATGGTGTTTTGTGTCTTTGTTTTGCCACTGATTACAATAAAGTTTTTGCTATATTTGTATATTTATATTTATAGATATACTTAGCTTGGGACTTACTACCAGCTAAGTATAATCACAGATGATCCTGACTATTATGCTGTGTCTATTTATATCCGTATATATTAAACAAATTAATGATATTCAAATTGGAGGAAATTTTTCATGTCCTAACAGTCGTGATAATAATTTAACTAACAAATTAGGAGAAATCTTACCCTGCTCTAAGTCAAATTACCATAATTGCTAATCAAATGTTGTAGGAGTAGCCGCGTCGGCACGGCCGCTCGCTTTGTACTAATTACAAATTCTAATTCCCTCTCTTGTTTCATAGGCCCTTTGAATTTGTAAATGATTGCTTTTGCCTTAAGCTATCAAATGAATTCTCAGTTCTGTAATTATATCGTGGATTCTTTTTACTAATGTCTGATAAAATTAATACAAAGTTGTATCTCGAACGTATTTCAAATGTTGACACTAGAAAAAGTCCTTGAAAAGGATACTTACCTAAACCTGCATCGTATTTAATTAAACTTATAATCATTAGTAACAATGTTTTACCTGAAACGATCTTGACAACGTTTTCAAACCTATTCAGAACGTAGATACCTTGAAGGTGGAATTAATAATTAATTGATCTTTTAAAAATATTCAGTTGGTATACTGAAATGAAGAACTTTTTAAAGAAAAGCGTTAAATATCGGGGGTGTTCGAAATACGTCGCTCCCTCGAGCCTTGCTTCAGTCTATGGTCTTGTAAATTAAAATTTAATGCTGATATTTAACTTTTATTTGGGATGTTACAAGTTACAATGAAACTCTTTCATTATACCAGAAACTTCAACTTTAAATGTGACAAAGTTACAGTTCTCATTTTGGCACTCTCGTAAAAGGAAGACTGTAAAATGCCTTATTTGTTTCTTAATATAAAACGTGGAAGAACGTTATCAAAGAGTCTCTTATACAATTACAAGATATTTCGGGAATTACCATTCCATTCAATGTTGCCTACGTAACATATAATAAGCGTCCGTAACACTGTTCATATTTGTATGCTTAAGCGTTTTACCAGGAATCAAAATCAATGGCGAAATAAATAAAAAAATAAAACATGTGATATAAACTCACTGAATACCTATCAGTTGTATGAGCTCAAAAAGAGGCTGTAATTTGTTTGAAGTGCTAAAGAGGATTTTCTTGAAAGGAAAAATAACTCGTCAAAAAACTTAATATTAAACATTTTCTCTGTGTAGGTATTCGAGAGCGGCGTAGCGAAGGATTTTAATTCTATCACAAGTCTACTTATAAATAACACCACCTCCAATTAAAAGCGTGCGACAGCTTTGAAAGCGGAATGAAGGAAAGTATAAGTACCTAGGTGGGGAAATGTGGCCGTGTTTACGGAAAAGCTCCTCCGGCAAATATTATCGCGAGACGAGCGCGATCAAATATTCAGTCGGCGCGCGGAGGCGGCGGCGCGGGCGCGGGACGCAACCCTCTCCAAGTTTCAAGCCCTTCCCTTTGCACGCCCTACACTAATTACGTTTAGAGTTCTTAAGCGAAATTACTTAGGCCCCTCGCCACCCGCGCCCGCACGCCGGCCCCCCTTCCGGAAATGAGGCGCGCTGGAAAAACAAGAAAGAGGAAAGCGTTATATAAGAAGGTCGCTGTCTTTCTGAACGTCCTAAATCTGGCCAATCTCTAAAAGATGTTGATGTAATGATTTTTTTCTTCATTTTCGCGAGCCTTCTCTGTTCATGAGCGGTTGCTAAGTGAAAAGCAATTAAAGCACGGGCGAGTGATCTCCACCCCGCCCCTCCCTCCTCCCGGCCACCCGCCACCAACCTCGACACTTATTCGATCAACAAGAAAGATGTTATAAACACGATTATATGCATTTAACGATCATAGCTGTCCAGCGTATAACGAGTTGCTACTTGCTGACGCTACTCTTACTAACTCGTAAAGCGCATACCTATTATGATGCAAGCACACATGACATATGTTGGCTTTTGTGGAAGTGTACCGGACTTTTCAGAGGCACATGTCGGTTAACCTGTTGCTTACAGAGCTACGTCAACAACCCACACACACTCATAGTGTATAGCGCAGTGTTAGCTTCCAGTTGGTGGAAAACAGACATTTCGCGCCGAAGCCACATTCAATTAAGGGTTCAGGTCCGCGTATAGTGATTTCTTGAGTCATTGGCGCTTTCGGTGTGTATTATCTTTATTCATAGTAATTAAGTTCCACTTATTCAGTATCTGTAGGAAAAAGGATAATTAAGATTTTTTTTAAATAAAAAAATCGGTTTACGGAAAAATCGTTTGAAAACATAATTAATTCAGTTTGCGGCACATTGTGGAGCCGGGCGGCGCGCGTCAGCGACAGCCGCGCGAATTGCAAGAGCGAGCAACCGCCCGGCCGCCCGACACCGCGCTTCCGCACCTTTCATGTGCCAACGCACAGTTTAATTTCCTAATTCTCAAAAATATTCTCCAGAGACAAGACAGTCCTGGCAGAGTTTATGATCTAATAGGAAGCCACCGCCGACGCCAACACACAAACACTCGCTACGCACCAACAACAACAACGCTGTATAATTTCCTGTTTTACTAAATAGCTTTGAAGCTTGTAAATGGATTTATATGACAGTTCCTTTCAGCTCGTCATTTCGTTATACCTCCTATTAGTCTCCTTTGCATTCAATTGAAAAACGCTTACCTACATAAAGTGTACGTACATACCTTTTAATGTATGTCTTTTCGTTCGATGTTTATATACTGAAATTAGGAACTTTGCAATTTCCAGGTTCACTGTGGTCCATCTCCATTAATGTGTCCTTCTAAATCATATAAACACACCCGTAAAACTTGGAGGATGAAACAGAGGTAAACCAAATAGTACACTCACATTTTGGCTATTCTGTTTTTAAGTCCCAGTCATACGGAGCGAGCAAAGTCTGGATTTGACACAAATCCAGACTTTGTGGCTACTAAAACCCTGCCAAGAGCGAGTCGGACTCGCGTACGAAGGGTTCTATAAAAACAGCGAAAAAAAACTTTTTTTTGTACAGGATTCGCCTTAATTATGTATTTTATTCAATTTTAAATAAGTATTTGTTATTATAGCGACAACAGAAATAAGTCATCTGTGGAAATTTCAACTGTCTAACTGTCACGATTCATGACTTCATGAGATACAGCTTGGTGACAGACGGACAAACGGAAAGACGGACGCACGGCGGAGTCTTAGTAATAAGGTCCCGTTTATCCCTATGACTACGGAACCCCAAAATATCTTGATGGGAAAACCCAATAACCCTTTGCTCGACCTGGGAATCGAACCTAAAACCTCATGACCAAGAGTCGTGTTTGCGACATCTAGATCATTGAAGTAGTCCTTCTATATTTAAATAGATAATTCAAACCTGAAATACCAATGACAAAAACACGTAATTCTACAGAAATGTTTAATTTCTACAAAGGTAAAAACATCAGCAACTTTTTCTGACTCATCAACGTTGTTAAAAGTCGACAGTGTTAAGATTTACCACCAATTTAGCTGCCTTGGGAGTTTTATTCTAAAGATATTTCCTCGGTGTCCAACGGCTTAAATTAGGTAATGTAGATGGAGAATAGCGTCGCGAAATTACAAAACAAGAGAGGGAAACTTGCGGTTGTTTAATGAGATTTAAATAATTAATGAGCGTGCAAAATTGGTTTCTTTTTTCAGGCAGCGAAGTGCTTCAGGGGCTACGATGAAAAACAAGCCATAATTGCAACCCCGACCGCCGCGCGCCTCTCGCCGGGGACAAGCTCTAACAGCGCCGCGCAATATTACCCGGCGAGGGAACTCTCCACCGATCATAATTTATAAAGTAAAACTTTTAATTGCTATCGTTATAAATCTTATTACGGCACCAATTAAACTTGTAAGCTACTGCTTTTATATTGAGAATTAGTCATCAATTAACGTGTCTCGTAACGAATCGAAAGGTATATGAATACACAACCTGCCTAGGTATCAAAATGTCTACAAATTGGTTTTTAATTCTCGTTTCAACTTAATTTAGTCGAGACAGCCGTAATTATTATTATTTCCTACTCACAGTTAAAAATAACAGTTATTTTTAATTCTTTGTCAAATATTTACTGAACCTTGGAATCGAATTTTAATTCTAAAGAATCAATAGTCCTACTGGTTTTCTTCCCACATCAAGTTGAACCTCATTGGGCAATTATTTATACCTATGGGCAAACGTATAGAGATCTTATCAAATGTTACATATCTACTGAACAGTAAATTTTCGTTATTTCCCTCAAAAGGGCACCCTAACACATTTACATACCGTATGATGTAGACTCACTCATACCAATTGGTTACAAAAGCGCGACCGTTAGTCGAGATTCCGGATGATTGATTCCAAAATAATTTACTTCCAAAAGTCCTACTTTTTCACCAAAAATGCAACTTTCAGTTCGTTGACTTTATAATAATGAACTTGTTATCACGATATCTAACGGAATATGTAAACGGAACAATGTTCTTATTCAAATGTGTGTGATTGACATCTCTCCGGGCGGTCAGCGGCGGCCCGACGTTTTGCAAGATTTGCCTCCCTTCGCCCGTTCGCCCTACCGGAGCTATTGTAAATCTGACCACGATCAAAGCGATTGTGATCAAATCCAAAAACTATTTAAATTTCGTTCACCACCAGAAACTGTTTTCTACAATTCGCTGGGAATTTCCGTTATGACTTGGGCAACTGTTCCGATTCATTGGCTATCGTGTATTAACTGGTTTTTAATACAAATTCATATACAATTGGAGATTTCCCTACGTTTGGTGAATTCATTGAATACCTTAATAAGCTTGAAATGTTTTCTTTTTGTATATTTAGGTACACATTGTTGAAAAAAAATGAACCGCACTATTATATGCTATATAGGATCTAGCATATTCCTAGTTCAAACGTCTTATAGTGGACGGAAGCCTTAACCGACAGGTGGACCAACTATGGTAACAGCCAATTAAAATCAAACCTCTAATTTAAGTTAACAAAACGAAGCCATGAAGTATTGCGCTCATTACCGACTGCAGATGTTTAGCCCCACTCGCGTGCTGTACTTGTGCCACCCTACCAAAACATTGTTGTCAGCTTCACTACACAAAAAACGCGCCCAGATTGTTTACCTCACTTTTTACCTTTTTTAAACTACTGTTTAGCTTTTTATAAGTATTTTTATCGCTGAGCACGCGGCCACCGCCTTTATAGAGACATCATTCAAGCGTTTACAGATAGGTGCACGATCCATTGTGATGAGAGACGCCAAGGCTATTCATTTTTAATGTTTATTTAAATACAGATAATCGGCGGATTTGTTGAAGACCTCGACATTTAGAATTTAATTTGTAGATATCAATTTTTTTCAAGGTCTGTTAACTTAGGGGCCTGTAACTAAATAAATGGGGAATGTTTTGTGAAGAAGAAGGAATTTTACATTCGATGCTTGCGATGGTGATAGATTCGATTTTGATTTTCGAGTTTTATTTATTTAGACACGTTGCCAACTAATACGTTATACCTAACAGGAAATATTACAGGAAATAGTATACTTACCTACATAAAACATAAAGCAAATAAGGAATTTAAATACAATATAGGTAAGAATATACTTACGTACAAGAAAGTACAAAGACAAAATTTGTAATACGTGCTTAGTTAGTTTATCTTAGAAATCAAAATGGCTTTCAATAAAAATAACCTAAATTACCGTTTATTCTATTTGAGCAAGCAGGACGTTTTTGTTCTAGCTGGGCCATCGGGATAGACAGCCTTAAAGCGGGACTCGTCCATCAGAAGCGGGACGTATGGTCACGTTAGACTTATAGGTACTTTGCCATACTACGCTTTCCAGTATTCTTTTATTCGCGAGTACTTTAATACACTAAGTATTCGTACTTAGTAATAAACTTGGTAGTAAGTATTAGCCGTATCTACTTTAAAAGACTAAAAACTACTCTATGCCTAGATGGTAAGGTCATGTTGAGAAAATGACAGGAAAACGTCTAAAAACATTTAAGAGAGGGGACATCCTAGAAGGACATAGATTTTGGCGTGAGAGTACTAACTGGAAAACCACTACAGTGAATTCAGGGACGACGGTGAAAGCGCCATTATAGTGCGCAAAATTTAAAATTAAAATACGATTCGCGGCTTTAATTTACAATTTTTTAATTAACAAGTTATAAATTTTGAAATCATCAATACATCCTCTCAGTTCTTCTAATCCCATACACTTATATTAACCTATGCATTAAATTAACTGAGAGGGTTGTATTGATTTTTATTATTATTTTTTTGTAAATAATACGTGTCGCGATTTTCACAGTTTTCAGAGACCACAGACTTGAGTATTAATTTTAATTTCGATACCTCCACGCTTTTACGAGATAAAGGGTTTTGACAGACGAAGGGCCCCGTTTTTTCCTTTTGAGGTACGGAACCCTAAAAACTGTAGCTTGATTTTTTTATTTAGTCTTATTTATATAAAATCATCCCTATAACATCGGGCTAGCAACCGAAACCCTTGGAGGAACATAGGTGAGATATTGTATGTACAGACGCCAACAGGTCAAGCTACCCGAAACTGTCAATTTTTCCCAATGAAACTTAAACCTAATACTTTAGAAATAAAGTCGAAAATCTATTAGTAGCTTGATGTGCAGGCGTCTGTACCTACTGTAGAGGCTTTATACCTTAACCAAACCCAAGTGCAGGCTGGTTTTGCTATGACGTTGGAATACTCAGGTCGTTTGAATTTTAAAAAAGAAGAGATGAATTAAATGGAGGTGTGTGACTTGTATCGGTGAAATATGATTTAAAATATAATCTATTAAAGTATTTTATGCGCTTTCAATTACGTAGACTTATCTACCTTTCACAGTACACACCTATAATATGTTATTTTTGTTGGTTCATGTCTTAGGTATTTGGCATGCCGTCAAAGAGACTTTGCGACAACTTTATAACCACAATATTTAACAAGTCTTTTTGCTATATGCTTATTTATTAAAAATACAATAGGTAGGTTAAGTAAGTACCGGAAGGATGGAAAATACCATTTTAAATAAAGCCTCGTTGAAGCTACAATAACAGGTGTCATTCAATCAAGAGGTATCACGACTACAAAGATTTGTTTTTGTGTATTGCAGTTTTTGTGAAACATTTTATTAAAACTTTGTCTTTCCATTACAATGGCAACGTGACTTGTTATTTTATTACCAACCTTTTTTCCTCAAAACTGAAGTCAGGTTTTAAAATGACGGAAAATGGTCTCCTTCTGATGTTGGCGGTCATAGGTAAGGTCGGCAACGAAACAATCTTATTAAAAGTTAAGTTTTGCAGAAAAAACCCTGTATTTTAAGTAATTTACATGACAAAAACGATAATTTTAATGAAATTTAGGATACATTTTAATGAATTTATATGATATGAATTTAGGATCAATTTTCTTTTTTTATTAAATTACATTCGGAATTTACCTAGTTATTGCTGTTTTATGCCCCGTTCCAATAAACAATAACGACTCGATTTGCTTACGGATACTTGTATTTTGACATAAGTTCTATGAGACTTATGTCAAAATACAGGGCATTTAGTCTCTTCGGAAGCTACAACTATTGAACTAAATTGACCAAATTATTCGCAACATAAGTAAATACGTATTAACACCCATCCTTAATTTACCCTATTGACGGGCCTGTTGGTCTAGTGGTTAGTGGCCCTGACTGCTGAGCCGGAGGTCGTGGGTTCGATTCCCACCCAGGACAAACTTTGTGTGATGAGCATGATTGTTTGTTCTGTGTCTGGATGTGATTTATCTATAATATGTATGTATTTATATAAATTATATAAGTATGTATATCAGTTGTCTGGTTACCATAACACAAGCTCTGCTTAGCTTGGGATCAGATAGCCGTGTGTGAGTTGTCCCAAGATATTTATTTATTTATTTTATTTATTTAAACATAGGGCCATGGGGTTTTAATGCCCATTTATTCTTTCATCCATCTATTTTAGGAACGTAACCAAAGGGTTGGTTGTCAGGGTACGCCACAATAGTGGCGGTAAGTCCCCTCTTTGAGGAGTGGCTGGAGAGGCGTCATGGCGTCCTCACCTACCGCCTGACGCAGGTCCTCAGCGGACACGGAAGTTTCGGGAGGTTTCTGCACATAATCGGGCGGGAGGAAACGCCCGGGTGTCACCATTGTGACGATCGCCCGGAGGACACGGTGGAGCACACAGTGGCGATCTGCCCAGCTTGGGCGGAGCACCGTCGTGCCCTCGTGGAGGCGATCGGCGGCGGCGACGTCTTGCGTCCAGCCCTGGTTCAGGCTATGGTCCGGAGCGAGAGGTAATGGGAAGCGGTCATCCCCTTCTGCGAAGCAGTAATGCTAGTGAAGGAGGAGGCCGGGCGTTTGAGGGAGAGAATCTCAAACCAACCCAGCCGCCGCGGGAGACGGCCCGGGCGCCGGGCGCCGCGAGACGACTCCCGGCCATCGCAGATGCGGGCCTGTGGTGAGCAATGGGTAGCTCACCGTCCGTCCGTCGATTGACGGCAGGCCGTGTCGACGGCGCGTTCGTGTTTCATGCGCGCCTCAAAGAGATGTCAGTAGAGCAGAGGGGCTTGCCAGAGCTTTCGCCTGCCGGGGTTGCGAGTTGTTCGAAAGAGATACCGCGGCCCCGGAACGTAAAGGGCAATAGAAGGAACATGGGTGGGTTTTAGTCAGTACAAGTCTGACGTGCCCCCCCCCCTTTCGCCCAGAGCGGGGGAAGTCATTTGATGATTACCTACCCACCCGAAAAAAAAAAGGTGTTGGTTGTCTCTTCACTGAGAGTATTCAACCATCATTTTAAGCTTTATTTTATTAATTTATCTACTAGTGTATTTGGCCTATATATATAGTATATATTATATATTTTACTATACCTATATGGTGGCAAAAATAATATCATTTAACTACTTCTTTATGAACAATTTAAAGTAAATGTAATCAATCCGAGGTGCTGCAGGTTTTGATTTTTGAAGAACCACGGCTATATCCGTAAATAGTAGGTAAACAAAAGTCTTACAAATCTGTGTAATTTTTTCTCAACCTTCTGCCGCCTTGCTCGGCAACGCTCTTGCTTCATCACAGTCCGACCATTGTTTCTTATATCTTTCTCTTTCTTTTATAGGCACTTAATTAAAGGTTCATATTCATACACAAAACTTTACTACATTCTGTTCTTTCTTTCACATCAGATGTCCATACAAAAGACAACCGATTAACCCATAACTTTTCAGTCATGTTACATGTTATTTTAAAACTCATCTTATAGGTATCTTAGGTACAAGACAGCAGTCTAACCGTAACCATGTTCCTAAGTATGTTTCCCTTTTGTTTAAGAGAATACCTTCAGAGTTCTTCCAATATCCTGACGCCATTTTATACATCCAGTATTAATTCTGTGCTTAACGCTCGATCTAATTTAACCGAGATGCCGAAAGTTGGAGCAGACCGGTAGCGCCGCGCCATCTAGCGCTATGACTCCAGAACTGGAGAGACCGCCGAAATCGAAAAATATGTATTCGGTTTTAGTTCTGCTTAATTACAAAACAACACCTTCAGGTTATTTTGCATGTTCACCGAGAAGAACAATGTCATTGGTAAAGAGCATGCACCAGGGTGCCTCCTCCTTTACGTCTGACGTCAGAACGTTCATAGTCGACAAGGACTCAAGCCGACCTTTGACGCAAACTTACAGTCACACTGATCTCGTAGGTATTGCTAGCACATGACCGGACGTAGGTAGAAGATGGACTGAAGGTATATCGCACGAATTATTCTGCATACTTTCCAGGTATATCTTTCTCCTTCAAGGCTTACCACAACGCATCCCGAGGCCAGCCATACGTATGCTTTCTCCAGAAAACCGTGGGTACCTTTTTCTGTGCTTTGGTAGGAAATACCTAAAATGAAACCTTTTTAGATTCGCTCTATCCGTCTGTATCTGTCCATATGTCACACATAGATTTAAGCCGACTACTGCCTACTTTCGCGTTTTGCCTACTTTTTTGCACATTCATGATTCCAAAGTTTTGAAACCACCATACATTAGGTCGCATGATGCTTAGATACTTTTATTTTTTTGTCACACAACTTGTGACAAAAAAATAAATAAATTAAAAAAAAATACATATTATTGATTTGATAGCAAAGCGCGAAATAAGTATCGTGCTACGAAATGTTCTAAACTAAAATAAAAGTGGAAAAATCTAAAGGACCATGGGAAGAAACGTCCCCACCAACCAACAGATTAGAAACACGTGTCATTTGAAAGATCTACTCGAATGGAGAACTTTTTACTATGGCGACAAATGTCAAATACGTGGGGTTTAGGTTTTATGATATATTGTTTTTTCATATATTTATTTCTCTTTTACTCACACATTTCCTTAGTGTGCGATATATAGGGTTAAAACTTCGTGACAGATATATTTGCTATGAGGATCGGGACGGTAGCGTTCGTCGCAAGAAGATTATGTTCGGAGTTCCGCAGGGATCTGTTTTAGGACTTCTCTTATGGAACCTCGCTTACGATGTGGTTCTGCGTATTGATCTCCCCGTTGGCGTTAATATTAATTGCTTCGCGGATGACACCCTGGGCTTAGCTGGCGGGGACACTGCTGAAGAGACTTTTCAGTTTGCAAAGCTGGGACTAGAAAAGGTTGTGACGTCGATCCGCGAAGTGGGTCTAGAGATAGCGCCACCTAAAACTGAGGCACTTTGGTTCCATAAGCTGCCAAGAACCAGAGAGCCACCCAGTTTGTCAGTCAGAGTCGGAGAAGCGTAAGTTCAGGAGGGACGAAATAAAGTTTTTAAGTTTATTAAGTCGCTTGGCCTGACTTTGGACGTTCGGTGGGGATTTAAAGAGCACTTCGAGCGCCTAGTTACCCGAGTTGCATAGGAAGTAAGCGCTTTGCACAGACTGGTTCCCAATCTTGGGGGGCAATGAGAAGAAGTTTGCGGCCTTTACACGGGGGTTGTGCGATCGATGGTCCTTTATAGGGCGCCTGTTTGGTTAAATAGGCTGTCAGACGTCCGACGCTCTAGGACTAAAATTAAGTCTGCAGCGGAAAAGAGCATTCCGCATGGCACGAAGATACCGTATTGTGTCCTTTGAGGTAACCACTCTCCTGCCACGTTTCCCACCGCTGGATAGATCTTGGCAGATATGGACGCGAGGGTTTTCAGTCGAATTTGCGTCATCCGCCATAGTGGTGATAATGTGCAAGGATTCACAGGGAATCACGGTTGCTTCAGTGAGTACCTGAATAGGATTGGAAGTGAGGCCACGGCTAGCTGTCATCATTGTAGCGGCGGTTTGGACTCTGCGCAGTATACGTTCGACTTGGAACGAAGGGTCTTGGACGCTAGAATCGGGCAAGATCTGTCTCTGCCAGTTGTAGTTGGGGCTATGCTGGCGAACTCTGATAACTGGTGAGGCGTAACCTCATTCGGCGAGACAGAGATAGTCTAGAAGGAGACTGTCGAACGGGATCGTGAGAGGGCAGATCACAGTAGGAGAAGAAGTCGAGGAGGCAACCGTCTCGCCGCTTAACACGCCGAAACCCCAACTGCAACACTTAAAGCAGATAGGACTTTGGGGTCACGGGCGTTCAGAGTGGGGACTCTGAGCGTTCAGTGAGAGACCTCACAGATGACCGGCAGCACCGTGGTCACGTGCTGTCGTGCATAAATGCACAGCGAGGCTCAGGGGTGACCTATGTGTAGTCGCTACATTGATGTGCCTTAACAGGCGTAGCACAGAGGGAGCTCTGGACCGGTCTATTAAGAGGAAACAGGGCCTCCTCTCATGTGCAGATAATCATCGGAGTGGTTTTAGTGCGGTAAAACTCCTACACTCTCCGGTCTTGTCCCCAAAGACCGGTCGCCTTTTGAAAGTTTCCCCCCGACAGCAAAAAAAAGGGAGCTATCATATTAAGCTTACGATTGTCTACGATCAATCGCACATTATATCCATTGTATGGTATATGGGGTTAGGGCGACATAAATACTTCGCACCAGCACAAATGCATAATAGTATTTTAAATCTGAGGGGGCCAAAAGCCTCCTGCCGTAGGCTCTATGCCTGTGTCGTGCGGTCCATGGACCTTTACGAGGCCCCGGTATAGACGCGTTCTTTAGGGCGGCGTGCCGCCCACTACCTGAACGCGCCCCAAAAGGTGGTAGCCATCAGGCTAATTCGACGCTGCTGCACGATCTCCAGCGAGGCGGCGAGCCTCCTTGGCGTATTCACCGTGAGATTTGGAGTTGATAGTCCTTGCAAGCCTGTATAAGTGGCACTACACCGGGGATAGACCTCCGGTGCGATCTTATGGTGGCATGGAGAGAGCGACTGTCGCAACCCCGTGCAGGGCACGCCACAATAGTGGCGGTAAGTCCCCTCTTTGAGGAGTGGCTGGAGAGGCGCAATGGCGTCCTCACCTACCGCCTGACGCCGCTCCTCACCGGACACGGAAGTTTCAGGAGGTTGCTGCACATAATCTGGCGGGAGAAAACGCCTGGGTGTCACCATTGTGACGATCACCCGGAGGACACAGTGCCGGTCTGCCCAGCTTGGGCGGAGCGGTTCAGTCCATGGTCCAGAGCGAGAGGGAATGGGAAGCGGTCCTCCTTCTGCGAAGCAGTAATGCTAGTGAAGGAGGTGGCCGGGCGTTTGAAGGAGAGAACCTCAAACCAACTCAGCCGCCGCGGGAGACGCCGCGAGACGACTCCTGGCCACCGTAGATGCGGGCCTGTGGACGGTGAGCAATGGGTAGCGCACTGTGCGTCCGTCTATTGACGACAAACCGTGTCGACAGCGCATTAGCGTTCCACGTGCGCCTCAAAGAAATGTCAGCAAAACAAAGGGGGCCTGCCAGATTCACCGCCTGCCGGGGTTGCGGGTTATTCGAAAGAGATACCGCGGCCCCGGAACGTAAAACTAAAACCCACCCAAGTTCCTTCAATAGCCCAGAAGGAACATGGGTGGGTTTTAGTCAGTACAAGTCTGACACTCCCCCCGCTCCGCCCAGAGCGGGGGAAGTTATTTGATGATTTACCATCCGCAAATAAAATGTTAGTAGTGTATCGTTTGACATGCTTTAGATGTACTTACTAATAAGTTAAAATGTATATTAATCAACTGAATACTGTTAATGTTTTCAAAGATTTTCCGTTTGAGAACCAAGTATTTATTTTTTTTTGGATAGAATCGTCATTTGTTTACGTGAAAATATGCTTTTTGTTTGTAGAAAATAATGATTTTTGTTTTAAAGTAAATTTTTTTTTTTTTAATAAACCCAATTGATTTTGAAACTAACACAGGTACTTTAGACTTTTCTGGGTCCCAGTGAAAAAATCGAGACGCATCCCAAGTCTGTTGAAGGGTGGGGACGGGGTTCATACAAAATCCCCCATGGTCCTTTGATCTTTAGTTTTAAAAAATAAGGGTTTTATCAAACTGCTAGAGGAAATTCGTTTTTCAATTAAGATTAAGACAAATTAAATTGTGCAGTTGAGTGCAAATTTACATTTAATTTGAATGAGCGTTAAAAATATTGTTTTCATACTGTTTGATGCTACGGAACCTTGTGTGTGAGATTCCGACTTGTTCAAATTCAAATTCAAATTCAAATAGCCTTTATTACTGATAATGACATTATTACATAAATACATTTCATTTCTACATAATTTCATTACATTATTTTATTGAATTATAACTTGACTTGTAATATATAATTTTCAATTATAATACAATTAATATTACATTTCAATTGTAACTAAATTACCTTACATTACAACAAATTATTTAATGATATATTTATTTAATTTCAATTTATTAGGTACAATTCAGTTATTTATAATTCCTAAGCTAGTAAAATTTCATGCATTTAACATTATTCATAAATAATTTAATTAACTTATATGTAATATTAATAGTTTATCTTTCCATTCTAATCTTCGACATCGGTAACGGTATTATCAGTTTGCCGTTTGGCATAGGCCTCCCCTAGGCTTTTCCACGTATCTCTGTTTGCGGCTTTTCTTTGCCATGTAGTACCAGCTACCTTTCTGATATCGTCCTCCCATCTCATTTTTTGACGACCTTTCTTTCTTTTCCCATCTCGTGGGTACCATTCAGTTACCTTTTTAGTCCATTTGTCATTTTTGTTTCTCAACATATGGCCTACCCAGTTCCATTTAAGCTTTTTTACTGTGTAAGTGACATCTGTGATTTTTGTCTTTTTTCTCATACTTTTAAGTTTAATTTTATCTCTTAACTTCAGGTTAAGAATGCTCCTCTCCATTTTGTTCTGACACACTCTGAGTGCTCCACTCTGTTTGCCAGTAAGGGCCCAGGTTTGTGCTCCATAAGTTAAACATGGCAATATGCATGAGTTAAACACAGTGGTCTTATCTTTTAAGGGTATGTGTGGGTTCTTCATTACTTCCTTCAGGGACCAAAATCTTTTCCAAGCTTTACTTATTCTGATGTTTATTTCTTTCTGCATCTGGTTCTCCGGTGCAATAATTTGCCCCAGATATACATATTCATCGACATATTCTATTTGGTTGGCGTCTAATAAGATAGGTGTCTTTGCATGGTTTGTCATTACTTTGGTTTTGTCTGGATTCATAGACAAACCCACATTCTTGCTTTCTCTATCTAATTGCGTTAGCATTATTTCCAAGCCCTGTTGGTTTTCGTTAAGCAAAATCAGGTCGTCTGCAAATCTAAGGTGATTTAGCTTTTCGCCATTTATATTTATCCCAAATGCATCCCAATTGAGTTTTCTAAATATATGTTCTAGCACAGCCGAGAATAGTTTTGGTGAAAGGGGGTCACCTTGGCGTACTCCCTTTTTAATTTTGAAGGGCATTCCCTTTCTTTCTGTCTGGATTTTTGCCGTTGACTCCTTGTAAATGTTTCTAATTAACCTTATATATTTTGTGTGTACTCCTTGTGAGTGTAGAGCATCCCAAATGTGTGCATGTTTTAGAGAGTCAAATGCCTTACTGTAATCAACGAAGGCTAAGTAATATATTTTCCCGTATTCATTGCACTTTTGGATAATCTGTTTTACGACGTGAATATGATCCATTGTTGAAAAGTCGCTTCGGAATCCAGCTTGTTCTTTTGGCTGATTTTGGTCCAGAATTGTGCTAATTCTGTTCAATATTACCTTGGCGAATATCTTGTAAAGATTGGAGATCAGGCTGATCGGTCTATAGTTATTTATTTCTGCCCTATCACCTTTCTTATGTAGTAATATTATAGTCGAGGATGTCCACTGTTGTGGTATTATTTCTGTAGATAAAATGTCATTATATATGTTTGTTATAGCATTTATTATATAGTCTACACACCCTTTTATAATTTCGTTTGCTATTCCATCATCTCCGGGAGCTTTGTAGTTTTTCTGGGATAGTATTGCGATTCTTACTTCGGTCTCTAATATTGAGGGGACACCTTCCTCGTCATCTTCTTGTGAGTAGTGAGCATTCTTGTTGTCTTTGTCATCATATAATTTACTATAAAATTTTGTTGCTATTTCCATAATTTCAGGCCGTTTTGTTTCTTTTTTATTAGATGTCTTGTTTTTTATGGATGGAATCCAGCTTGTATTCTCCCTCAATTCTTTTAGGGCTTTCTTTATGCCTCCCGTTTTTTCGATGTGGTATTGAATAGTTTTATTTCTAATTTGTTTCCTGTGTGTTCTAATTGCTGCATTTATTTGTTTACTGAAATGCGTTATTTGAGTTCTATTTTGTTTTCTGTCTCTCAGTAATGTTCTCCTGGTTTCGATAAGATGTCTGGCTTCGTCTCCGATTTTATCTTTCTTGGATTTTGAAAAATACAGGTTTTTAGATATTTTTTGTAATGCTTCCTCTAACAAATTATATTTTTCTTGTATATTTCCACCCCACTTATTGTTTATTAAATTATCTTTCAATGTTATTAGAACGTTTTCAGGAATGGGTTGAAGGATTTGACATGGTGTTATTCCTTTATTGTTGTGCTGTCTCCTCTTTTTTATCTCATTTAGGTAGATAGCTCCTCTTACCATTCGATGATTTGTGTTAAAGTTGAGCTTATTAATAATGTTTATGTCTTTGAAAAAATGGGGTTTATTAGATAATATAAAATCTATCTCGTTCTTCACTTTCCCGTCAGGGGATACCCAAGTCCATTTTTTATTTTTGCTCTTCTTGTAAAAACTATTTAGTATCTTGAGGTTATATGTCTGCGCCAGTTGTATCAGTCTTCGTCCGTTGTCATTTCTCTTTCCTGTTGTAAATTGGCCTAGTATGCTATCCTCTTTAGTTAGCCTTTCGCCAATCTGGCCATTAAAATCTCCCATCAGAATAACAGCCTTGTGTGCACTTGCAAGGGTCTTGTCCACGTCCTCATAGAATTTATCCTTTATGTCTTTAGATGCCATCTCTGTAGGTGCGTATATTTGGATGATTGACATTGTTTCATACCCAGGCAAGGTTATATTAAGTTGTGCAATTCGTTCTGATATTCCAATGAAGGATTGTATATATTCGCTGTAGCATTTTTTTATAAGGAAGCCGACACCGTGTAGGCCAGGTGTTTGTCCTATATGATAGAAGATGTAGTTTTGATGTTGTTCGATTTTTTCGTCCATTCTTCTTACTTCACTCAGGCCAACAATGTCCCAATTTATAGCACCTAAGGCATATTCCAGTTCCTGTAAGGATTCGTCTGTTCTCAGTGTCCTGGTGTTGAGTGTAGATACATAAATACTATTTCTCTTTTTACTTTCTTGCTTCGTATTTCGTTTATTATTAGGGAAAGATCCTAGGGGGGTTTGGTCTCTTGCCCCACGGTGACCAGCCGGGGTGGGGCGATTTTTCTTTACAAGGTGTTCTTTGCTTATGGTTGTTGTGTTTGTCCGGTTACCGATGTCTCGAGATTCCTATGCTTTTGGTTTAGTTGTTTCAGTTACAGAATGGGATCTAGACCTCATGTATGCGAATGGGTCAGTACGGTGAAGTTTCGCAGGCGCTACTATATTTTTGGTAGTACCCCCAGCTACATTTTCATTTTGTTGTGTAGGTGATGTTGATGTCTCCCTTTTTCTTTTCTCATTTCCTTTTGGTTTAATAACAATTTTGTTGTTTTTAATGTACACATTATTTCCCTTTTCCTTCTCTTGGTGGAGTTCTTGTTGTAATTCTTTTCGTTTTTGTAATGTTTCTTTAGAAAAGTCTTCAGTTATATATGTTGGCGCTGACATTTTCTTTTTGTTCTTTAGAATCTCGATTTTTTTATTGTATGTAGTGAGGGTAATTAATATAGGCCTTGTTTTTCCTGTCGTTTGTCTTCCCATTCTTTGTAATTTGTTTATGTCGTAGTTATCAATTTTTATTTCCAAACTTTCAATTAATCTTGCAACATTGTTAAATAATTCGGTGTAATTTGCTTCAGTCTCATTTAATCCATGAATTATAATGTTGTTCCTTCTGTTTGCATTTTCTAGGGAATTTATTTTCTTATTTAGTACTTCGATTTCTGATTTTAGGTTTTTATTTTCTTCAATTAATGGTTTGATTTTATCATCTATGGTCGCCAGAATTGCTTCTGTGTTATCTTTTATCAGGGAGGCTTGTTTATCCATTTCTAATTTCATCATGTTGTAGAGTGTGGATATTGACATTTCTTCAGCCATGGCTATGCGGTCTATTCTTATGGTGCAATATCAAAACGTTACGCAGCTGCTTGAATTGGAACACAACTTTATTGTTATTATGTTGGCTGCCTTACAGGTATGTCATTAGTGATAGCGAATGACAGATTCTGATAGAATAGTTTATAATTCGCTGTGGCAACACTATACTCTTCCGTTTGTTATGTTGGTAACATGTGAACTTGTATATGACTTGCCGTTATTTGACAACTGTTCAATAAGGTTATGTTTATTAGGTATTGTTTTTCTCACTATTTCTTATTGAGATCACAAATTTCCACACAATCTTATAACTTGTCCTGTTTGCAGCGTGTACGTGGTTGGTTTATTTCACTTTTTGGTTGTTTTTATTTCGTATGCACTTGGTTTGTAGTTATTTATTTCGGAGAGAACTAACAAACGTCTTCACTATCAAAACACCGGAACCGTTCCCGATTCCGACTTGTACTTTACGTTATTTTAGGGTTCCGTACTTTAAAAGGGAAAAACGGAACCCTTTTAGAATAATTTTGTTGTCAGTCTGTCAAGACCCTTTATCTCGAGAAGGCATGGTAGTATAGAGTTGAAATTAAATAATATACTCAACTCAAAGGTCCCTTTGTGCTGTGATAATCAACCTTCTAAGTCTACGCAGTCAAAAGATATAGCCGTTTATGCAATATTCGCAACTTTTTACGGAGTCTCGGTGTGCGACGCCGAGTCCGACTCGCACTTGCCCGGTTTTTTATATTTTATAATGATAGTATTTATTAGAACTTTCGTTGTTGACCGAGAGGAGTTTACCCGTGCCTGACTTTTATGTGTAGGCTTTCTGAACTGATACTGGATCTTGCAGACGTCAGGGTTGCGCCTCATGTAGCAGGAGCGAGATACAGAACGGGAGAGCTATCGCACGCGACAGCATCGCTATTGCGTTCGGCAGCACGCTGTTTTTTCTTTAGCGAATAACGAATAGGATAGGAGTATAGAAAAACGTGTTTTTTTGGGGATGGGAAATCATTAAATAATTTCCCGGGGAGTGTCAGACTTTTACTGGCCAAATTGGTTTTAGCCGTTGTTACTTCATTTGTCCTTTATGTTCCGGGGTCGCGGTATCTCTTTTGAACAACCCGCAACCGCGGCTGAGGCAACCGTTTAGCTTGACTGAGTGTGAGACAGATGATGTTTGTGAATAGTTAACCCTCGGACTAATTAGGTTATTAACCATTCGTCTTCATAATTTAGAAAAACAATGTTTTTTTTTATAGCACCGGGTTTATACCATAATAAATAAAACCAATTAATATTCAAGAAATCAATTATCTTTTTATTGCAAAGTAAATGAAACGTTCTACGAAAATAAAGTAAATTAATCTGCATGATAATTATTTATTAACATAAAAAGTCTTAATACTGAAATAATATTACTTTCCAATTACCTACACGTTTGGGTTGTGACTTTTTTTCATTCAAAATGTTACATTCTTTAAGATTGGTTGTATGTGCTTAGAACTTTTCTATACTGTTATACCACACGGCAAGGAAATGAAACAATTATCTTATATTAAGTGTCTTATATTTTAAGTAAAATTAAATGAAGACAAATTACTTAAAAAGTTTTCATGGCAAATTCAAAAACTTAGTCCGACGATTTGTTTGTTCATTAACATTTACAAATAAAGCTAGGACATCGCAAAACGGCGGACTTAAGAAATGACCATTTTGTAACCATTATCTTTCTAAACTTAAAATATAAAGAAATGAATGATAAGCAACTTAATAAGATTAACAAAAAATGCAAGGTGAAGAAAAAAGTGAATCAATTAAATGATACAAGGCCGGAATGTTATTCCAATTCATAGATATGTAATGAGAGAATGACGTTCATGAATAATCCAAATCAATACGAACATAATACGTTGTGAATTATGAAAGGCAAAATACCAATCCCAGTTTCGCTTATATTTAAAACCACCAAAAAAATAATAATTTAAAGACTCTCGCACATCAACGGCATAACTCTCTTTCATTTATATTTAGTATAATTTAGAGTATTTTATCCTATCAATTATGTACAGCGCAGACATCAATAATTTGTGTTCTTTTAAAAAAAGTACCTAAATTAATACTATTATATAAGAATATGTTCGATGTCCATTGGGAAGGTTTACAACGCAAGTTGACTTGAAAACATTTAGAGCAAATCTGTCTATACTTTCTTGATGTCTATCTATGTCTGTGGTCTAATAGTAAATGGTCACGAATGTCTATGATCAACATGTGCATGTTATAACAACGCGTCTCGTACCCTCAAATAGGAAACAGCAACATAGCTTGAAAACCGAAATACAGGATAGTCCGAAGGTCCAGAGAGGGTAACGTTTTATTAATTAAAAAGCGTGTTATCTTTCCTATATAACTTTTCCCATTTTCAAGAAACTAAACTCAAAAACTCGCGGAAAATACATGAGATTTTTTTTGGATAGCAGGAGTATTCAAAAATGCATGTGCAACGAAAGATCTATTTTTTATGACGTCACTTGTTGGACCATTTTGTGGAAGTTGTTATGAATAAAATTACGAAAATTGCCAATTAGTAAACTTGCGGAATAAAAGCAAATGATCGCTACAGGGACATCGGGATCTTTTAATACATTACAATAATTTAAATATAAATAATAGATTTTTTAGAAAAATACATAGATTTGTAGAGCACTGTCTCTGTCACACGTCATGCGTGGCGGTCTCTTTCTAAAGAACGATGTTTCACAATAAAGGCGAAGTACTGATCCATCAATATGATATGAGCTCAGATTGTTTGCAGAGGTACAGAGATCTTTTGGCGCTTGAATGACATTGACAAGGCGGCCATATTTTCTTTCTGTATATTGCATACCTAAATCTTAACATAGACAACTCAAAAAACATATAATTTTTCAGGTATACTAAAGTATACTAAAAATTTAATGTATATAGTTTCTAAAAAAACGTAAAATTTATTTTGTATCTTAATTAGGTTATAAATGTCACTGTATGTAAATAATGTTATGTTAGATAGTTGCGAATGGTCACCGAG
Organism: Ochropleura leucogaster; assembly: GCA_958449745.1. Classification (NCBI taxonomy): domain Eukaryota; kingdom Metazoa; phylum Arthropoda; class Insecta; order Lepidoptera; family Noctuidae; genus Ochropleura; species Ochropleura leucogaster. Next base: position 8,595,116 of record OY288206.1, read on the forward strand.
CATTCGAATACAAGGGTAACTAAAATTCCACGATTGTTGAGTTGTCTCCGTTTAGATCTAGGTGCGTATTGTTATTTTTATTAAATACAATGTAGTTTGGGCACGCACCAATTGATTCCTGTTCAACTATAGACGGAGCTGATCTGTAAACATTACTTTGTCAGCAAGAGTTAATGGATGCTAAATACTCGTTATATTTCTTCTCCTGCGCTTGTTGCAGTTTCTGCAGTTTCTTCACTAGCCCTTTGCTGAGTTCCTTGCCTTCGTGGTCGTGTGTTGGCAGACCCTAAAAAAATAATGAGTGTCAGAATATGCTTGCTCAATAAGGAAGTCATCATAGCCTAAAGTCTAAACGAAAGTTTTCTATGCTAAAGTCGTTTCGCAGTTTTTATGATACTTAAAAGTAATCAGAAAAGAATAATCCAACATGTGTCGTATTCTAGCAATATTGAGGCATGTTGTCCATCTAGCTAACCAGATACGATTCAGTGTTGGTTCTGGGGACCAAAGGACGTATTAACTGCCCTTTGCAAGTGATACCTTTGGAGATTGAGAATACTCCCATCTCTATGGATGTAGAGAAGTAACATGGAGGCTGAGAAACTTTATCTTTATCTTTTCCTCAATATTCTTCATTTCTCCAAAATACCCTCTGCTAAATTTTGGGCAAGTTTTATTTCAGTAGAAGTATACAAAGTTTTACATAATTTAAGTTACCTTATCATCAAACTTGGAATACTTGTCGGCCTCCCGCTTGAACATTTCTCCAGGCGGTATCTTCTTCAGTTCTTCCTTAGCGCGCTGCGCTTCAAGAAGTTCTTGCTTCTTCTTCTGCTTTTGTGCTTCTAGTCTGGCCTTCTCTTCTCGCTCCTTAATTATTTCTTCTTTGCTCACTAGTTTGACTACTGTACGATCTACGAAAGACACAAATACGAATAATTATATTCATAATCTAGTTGTCATTGATAGTAATATCCTACTTAATATTATTAAAACAAAAGTTAGTGAATTTGGCGCAAAGATAGTTTATAACCTGGATCCCTTGGGACAATTGCCGAACATCACGCGGGCAATTCTCGGATACCCAAGATAGTATTGTAATCACCCAAATATTGCTTGCTTAGAGACATTACACGCGACATATTAGACATTATTACATTACATTATACGAACTATTCGGCACCTTGCGGCCCTCTTAGGAACATAGTTCAGCTATCCCTGTAGATAATAAATGGTCCCTACTTACCAGGTTTATCCTCTAGTCGTACTCCCAACTCGGGCAGGTCCTGGTCCCTCAGCTGGTCGCACAGAGCCAACACGTCGGACGCGGCTGCGGCACGTGCGGCGTCGCGGACGCGGCCTCTGAATGTGCTGAGTGCTTCTAAGTAAGGCATCACTGTGTCTTCTAGCTGTAGGGATAGTAAATAGTTTAGATATGCTGTAGACACAATGAACGTAGAGCACAGGGCAGAGTATTTGACGCATGTGCGCATATATGACCTTTTGTTAACGTTAGACTCGTACGAGTATTGAAGCGGTTACTAACAGCTTAACGCGCGCTCGCACGCTGCAGTAAGCAGTTATACCAGCGTCTGGTATTTTAAAGAGCGAAAGTGCCGGGTGTGTAAGCGCGTAAGCCAATGTCTGATCGAGCTAATGCGCACTTCAAAATACGCAAGTGTGAAACCGATTTTAATGTGATCACTCAATGTTCTCGAGAACTTTGATGTGTGTTCCAAAACTTTAATATGTTCCCTAGTTTTACTTACGCAGACACTGTTCGCGTCAGAGATAGGGAAGCCGATCCCTCCCCGCGGCCCCTCCACGGCCCCGAACACGTGCAGTATGTCCGTCACGTACTTAGCGGTGGCCGCTAGCAGTGGCGCGTTGCGTGGCGTCGTCTTGAGCAGGTAGATGTGTGCTGCACCTACTAGCTCGCGCAGGGAGTCTAACGCGCTGCGGGTGTCGATGTTATCTGTGGAGAAAACGTTTGGAAATGTTGTCAAGGATAGTTGATAAAATGTTTTAGACAAGTAGCAGTGTAAAGTGGAAGTTTTCATATGGAAAGCCGATAGCAAAGTCGGTTTACGAAAGTCTCTGTAAACCTAGTGGTCAACATCAACATGTCTTTTTAGTTTCAACAGTTATGATGTCTCACTAGCTCTAGTAGTTAGTAACAGAACATTCATGTTTATTGAAAGAAAGAAATTAGTCAATATCGTAAACGAAATGTTGCTTTATCTGCCACGGACATTATTTGAACAGCAAAGGAACTAGCCCTTTTAGAAGCACTAATTCTTTATTTTTTTTTAAATTCGTTGTTCCACACACTAGGAATTTCTCTTGTAGCTTGGGTGCGTTTACAAACATTTAAACTCTACATATTCAAACAGCCAGACCCGGAAGAACTATGTGTTGGTCATACAAATATTTGTTCCGTGCGGGTATCGAACGTGAGACACGCAGCGCAGCAGTTGATCACTCAGCCACTGTGCCAACCGTGCTGTCTTACTAATTCGACTGGGGTTTCCTCTATCATCGATTTTTGTACCATTCTACTGCCGTTTACTTTTCACTACATTGCAGTTCATCCTTATGAACATGAGAGCACCATCTGCTGCAGTTTCTTGAGCGATAAAATTGCCGAAAGATAGTCGCGTCGATAGACAGGTACAAGTTCATACTACTTACCGCACAGCGCCGCATGCACTTGTTCCTTGGCCGCAGTAAGTTTGTTGGACAGCTGCAGTTCCTCCGCGTCCCATACTCCGCCGCAGCCCTCCTCGTAGCCGCTACGTAACGCATCTTTCACGGTCAGAAAGAACTCCTGAAATTTATACATTATTTATTAAGTGGACAAAAGAAGGTTCTGAGAAGTCTGTGCCCGGGAGTGGGAGAGGAAGACAAAAAAAGCTTGCTAAAGTAACGAGAAAGACAGCTCCGGATAGCTTGGACAAAGCGGATTTATTAGTTCAGTTATAAGGCAGAAAATCTCTATTTGTATTAAATCAAATGAACTCATTAAATAATATAGTTCTCAAAATCTTAAACATAAGTATCTTACGTCCTCCAAACCAATCATGGTGTACTAGATCGGATGAGCCAAATTCTAACAGAAGCCGTTAACCAGACAAGCTGAAGCTAAGCAGGCTAACAGACTTTCGCATTTGTTCGGATACATTGGAGATATTGAAGAACCCACTTTTTGCAAGTTATGTTTAGAAGTGTTGTAGGGTACAACATAGGACTTCTAAATATAATAAACTAGATTTTGCCCGCGGTTTCGCTCGCGTTAAATTCGGGGTAACACAGTACGACTTGCGCCTTATTGATTTGTAATAGCAACGCTAAGTTTTCCCTTTTCTTCCCTCTTTCTCTCTCACATCCCACTTTTTTCAAAAAAATATTAGCCTATCTCCGTCTCCTGGTTCCCAACTATCTCTGTACCAAAATTCATCAAAATCGGCTAAGCCATTAAAGCGTGAAGAGGTAACAAACAAACTCACTTTCGCTTTTATAATATTAGTAAGGATGTTGATACCCCTGTATCAACTGGTTGCAAGCCTATTGTGATCAACCGGCCACAGATCTAGACTCCATGGCTGCTATTGAAATGCAAGGAATGCAACCCAGAACCTCATACTCAGCAATCGCGCTTACGACAACTAGACCAACGAGGCCGTATTTAAACTTAGCAGTCTTTAATCTTGGTAGTTAAATTTTTATAACAGGAAGAAAGGCAAAACAATGTATTGTTGTAATTGACGGCACGGTTAGCGCAGTGGCTGGGCGATCGACTACTGCGCTGCGTGTCGCGGGATCGATTCCCGCACGGAACAAATATTTGTATGACCTGCAGATAGTTGTTTCGGGTCTGGCTGTTTGTGTATGTGAGTTGAAATGTTTGTAAACGTACCCACGATACAGGAGAAATTCCTAGTGTGGGAGAATGTTTAATCAAAAAGAAAATAAATGTATCTTATCTTTAGTAACTCACATTAAAAAGCTTCTCTGTCTGTATTGCCATATCCATGGTATTATCAGAATAGTCGAGGGTTTCCTTCCACCCATGCATTAGGAAGCCTATCCTCAGCTGCCTAGCGGTGTGGCGACGCAACGCTTCGGAGATGGTGACGAAGTTCTTGAGCGACTTAGACATCTTGCAGCCCGCTATCGTCAGGTGGCCAGTGTGGAGGAAGTAGTTCACCCAGCCAGGTTGGTCAAAGTGAGCCTGGGAAGAAATAACATATTATTAAAATTAATTATGCAAATAATCATGTCGACAAGTGCTATTTCAGTTTCGATGCTAGAGTAAGTGCATTTGTTAGGGTCGTTCTTTAATCACGAGAAATTTGGGAGTTCAGAAAAAAAGGAATTGCGGAACCACGTGAAAAACAAGTTAGTGAATTTTGTTAAAAATACTATAACTATTTCACCTTTTCCTTAATAAAAAAAAAGCCGACCAAGTGAGTCGGACTCACGCACCGTGGGTTCCGTACAAACTTCTGACTTAAAGGCAGACTAAGAAGGTTAATTTTTACACAATTCTAAGGGGTCACAGATTTGAGTATATGGTTTTAATTTTAACGCGCCTTATCACTATGGACCAATTTTTATAATTATTGGAAATATATTAACTTGCACCCGTGTAGTGGAAATAACTTTTTGTTAGCATTTTCTCAATCATTTCGTGTTTTATCTTGACGAATTGAAAATACTTAGACCAAAAATGAACAAACCTCACTCTGAGCCAGCTCATTATCATGATGAGGGAACTTAAGGTCGACACCGCCAGTATGTATGTCCAGCTTATTTCCGAACACATCTGAAGCCATGGCCGAGCACTCGATGTGCCAGCCGGGCCGGCCGGCGCCCCAGGGGGACGTCCACGACGGCTCGCCGGCTTTACTGCGCTTCCATAGAGCGAAGTCGTTGGGGGATCGCTTTTCACTTGTGTCATCTGTGAGATCACCTGAAAGGGAAGAACAAGAATTGTTACTTTTTTTATAAAAAAAAACCTCACTACTTGATATTTGTCTCTAGATTGTCAGAATCGAGAGACAAGTATCGGAAACGAGAATTAGCGAAAGACAAGTCCAACAAGAAACAGGTTGTTTCAATATACATGAACATGAATAGCTAAGTGTTATTGAGATTTTCTATGAAGAATTTCTCAGTAACAACCAAGTAGTTTGGATTTCGGGCCAGTTGATGGCAATAGGCTCGCCCTCATTACATGATACTTAGACATAACTAGCGAATGGGTCTATAAGGCACTCCTCTGTCTAGCCTTTCGAGGAACACAGGCGTGATGTTATGTAAAATAGCTCTAAAAACCAGTTTAAAATGTTTACCTTCTCCCTCCTGTAATGACTTTGTATCTCCATAAGCTTCAGGCACTAGTCTTGCATAATAATGCTTGTTTTTGCTATCAAAGTCGCTCACACTGAAGTACACAGAGCCATTTGATTCATAAGCAAGACCATTGTCTATTATCTTCTCAATGAACTTTACTATTTGTGGTACATATTCACTTACTCTCGTTAATACGTCTGGCGGTAATACCTGCAAGATAAGGAAGGTTTGAAATATTAGAGCAGATGGCACTTTAACTAACTTTTTTTTAAAAAGTTTTAAACATAATCACAATTGGCATTTTTTATTTTAATAAAAATATTCTAACCTTTATAAAAATACATAAATCTAATAATTTGACGACACGGTTGGCACAATAGCTGCGTTTGACTGCTGCGTTACGTGTAGGGGTTTGATTCCCGCACGGAACAAATATTTTTATGACCGGATAGTTGTTCCGGGTCTGGCTGTTTCTGTATGTGAGTTTAAATGATTGGAAAACGCACCCAAGATACAGGAAAAATTTATTATATTCTGGATTAACAGATAGCTTACTTAAGCTACTTTTGATGCCAGAAAAAGGTTGTGTTGCCGTGGGCTGTTCAAACACTCAAACATGTTTTTTAAAGCGCAGTGTGCAGCATGTATGTTCATAAACTAACACTTTCATCTCATGATAAAAACCACAGAATGCTTTTGCTCCATCTATTTTCATATTTTTAGTCATGCACACAAGCAGGCCTTAGCCATAATTTAACTATTTATATTTATATATACTTACATTAAGTGCTTTCATGTCTTTATGGAATTCATTTTCCCAAAACCTAGGTAATGCTGTGAATATAGCATTATCGGTGACTGTGGCCCCAAACTGGTTATCCAACCATTCTGAAATGGGGCTTTTAGCTGACTGCAGTAGTTCACACTTTGCATTAGTGATCTTAGCTTCATCTTTGCCTTCCACTGCTGCTTTCAAAGTTTTTACTGCTGATGCAATGCTGTAATCGAATCAAATGTTTACATAAAGTCAAATGCATGTTAGTGGTTACACAAGATGACTAGAACCTCGAAGAGGCGGAACAATAGCCGTTTCGCAAGTGGTGCCTTTAGTGTTACTATAAGTCCAAAATATATGGTTTTTGAATGGCTATAAAAAATCTGGGCAAGTACAAGCCGGACTCACACACCAAGCGTTCCGTACAAACCTGTGACATAAACGGCCCTCTCTATTGACGGCATAGACTTAGAGATTTATGATTATTCCAAAACTCCAAGGGACCACATTATTGAGTCATCACATCTGCCTAGCCTTTTCCCAACTATGTTGGGGTCGGTTTCCAGTCTAACCGGATGCAGCTGAATATCAGTATTTTACATGGATCGACTGCCTATCTGACCTCCACAACCCAGTTAATACTGGGTAATACGATATATGGTTGTAATTTCAACTCGATTCCATAGCGCATTTCCGAAATTAATGGTCTTGACAGACAGATAGACAGGCAAGAAAGTCATCCAATAAGAGTTCCGTATTTTTTTTATTGACATATGGAAAAACAGCTTTTTCCTACAAAAGTACAACACCTACTGTTGTTTTACCCACCTGGTAAAACAGTGTGGAACAATATTCTTTTTATTTCTCATATATAATTCTAAAAATAAAGTGGTAAATGTTTATGAGTTGGTGTCCCTTCTACTCTGCATGTCATGTAATATTGTCGAAGTCAAAGATCCTGATCCTCTAATAAGCTTTTAATGAAAACATAAACCAGCATTTAGTACTGACTTACAGGAACTGTCAATATAAAATGGAAATGGGTATGTGGCTAGCTGTACTGATATGGTTTAGATTATGATTATCATTTTAATTAAAGCATTCATTGAGTCCTTTTTTATCACCATGTTTCTAAAATCATTCAATGCTAACTGACTAATGGCTACTTTGTTTTATTCATAACAGTTAATATTTTTTTTGGTTTCCTCTATTTCATGTTTTTTTTAAATGTACAAGGAAAAAGATTATGTTAAAGAAGGATGTTTTAAATGCCCATGAGATTATTCACAGTAATATGCATTATATTTAACATGCTAGGGTGGCAACTATTTTATAACATAACTATGCAGATAAGGACTTGTAAGTACTAAACTTACTTTGCTTATCTAAAACAGTAAGTAATAAAGCTGACATCTGCACATATAAATTTATTTTGTATTGCACTGCAGTACAGTGAAGAAATGCTGATAAAGAAACTTGTTATGGTTCTTTGACCTGATTACTCTACTTATATTGTAAAAACCACTTACCAATCTAATGTTTTTTGCATAGCATTCTTTTTATCAGGGTCAGTAGCATCTTTAACAATTGTTTCGTAGTAATTGACTACTGATGTTGCATCATCTATAATACAATTCAGACTTTTCTTCTCTTCAATGTATTTCTCGAACAAATGGTGTTGTCTTGCCCTTTTAATGATTTTGTCATCAATATCTGTGATGTTCATCACATACAGGATGTCGTAGCCAAAGTAGTTGGCCATTACTCTCCTTAATATGTCAAAAGATATGTATGATCTGAAATTTAGAAGAAATGTTTTATGATAAACTTTTTTAATTTGAATAGACATTTAATTTTTTAATCATCATCTGTCTTGTATTTTTCTAATAATGTTGATATTGGTTGGTATTCCCTTCTAACAGGATGCAGCTGAATATTGTTATTTTCATAACCAACTGCCTATTCATTTTATTCTTTTAATATTGTTTTTGAAAACAATTACTTGAGAATGCAAGTACATCTGTAATATTTAGGAAATTTTCATTATTAGAAGGTATTCTAGAGCCTCTTTCTTTATATATTTCAAACAAGAATTATTTTAGGGGTATTAGTAATATACTTTCTGAAATTAATTTAAATCAAAATAATTGTATCTGAAGTCCCAAGTAGGTACTAAATACATTGTCATAGTTACTATGATAACATCTAAAGAGACTAAACTGTTTACAGTTTAGTCTCTTTAGATGTTGGATGAGTTACAACATGCTGGTAGTCATCCAAGTGACTTGCTTGCTTGCTGTGAGCTTGCCGGTTATCTCTTGGTAATAGTAGACCAAGAAATGACCAGCAAGCTGAATATAAGTACCTGGCATGGCCCATATGGGAAGCGTCGTACACCGTAGGTCCGCAACTGTACCAGTTGATACGGTTGCCATTATCGCAGACAAATTCTTCCTTCTGTCGTGTCAAGCTGTTATAAAGCTTCAGCACCGGCCTCTTCTCAGTTTTAGCCGGTGGGGACCAACTGGGTTGACTTCTTTTAGACATAGTGATATTTTTCACATAAAACTACCTTTTATGATATTTATACTACAATTGCATACACTATTGTTTATAATTTAGAAGAATCTTCATTAAAATATTAAGATATAACTTAGAAAAAACGTTTTTCGCCACGTCCTGAACGTATGATGCATGACTCTCTGACACTTGCACCACAATTTATCTGACAGTAACCATCTGTGAATATTTTGAGGTTGACAATTGTAGTGAAGTCCATAATAAAATTACTATTTCTCATGACTAAACAGCAAGTCTGGGTTAACATGGAAATAAAAGAAAAGAATAAGAGGGTCCATCTTGATATTCACAATAATCCTGCAATACTAAAACTCGCAAACTTCTCAGATTTAACACTGATAATCTGATTAGGGGCAGGAGAATAATAAACTTTTATGTTTGTAGATCATGACAAACGAAATAAACGTGGTCAAAGACCCCACATTTATATCACTTTCATTAATTTCAGCCCTTTAATTGATACACAGTCAATTATCAGCTGATTATTTAATCAAAATCATCCAAAAACGATTTTTACAATATTCATCAATCGATATTTAAAAAAAAAACTCTTGTAGTAGTCGATTACATTAGCCCGCACTAAAGCAATAACATTGAAAATATTGTGAATTTACAAGCAGAGCCTAGGGGAAATATTTTGTTTCATTTTTTCTTACACCTAACATAGGCTCATATGTCAATTGTGCAACAGAGACGAAGCTATCGATATTTGTGTTAATTTAATGGCCTGTGAAAACTCCTTGTTGATTTGTGAATGTGTGTGTTGTGAACAAAAATAACCATCTATCTATACGTATTTCTACGCGTTTATCTGAAAGTTGCGACCACTGTACTCATAATTTACTTAAATTTTTGTGTATTTTTGTATTGTTTCGTCCAAAACACACAATCCTTTCGGACAACATGGCTCTCTGTGTTTGTAAATGCTTAAATGTATCGCTCGAAGGTGATAAACTTGAAGACAATGTCGATATTGGGAAACTGGAGTTAACATCAATGGAACAAAGGGATATTTTTTTCAGTGAGGTACCGTCAGTAAACATGTCTTGACCTTGACTTATAGGAAGGGTTTTCATTGCTTGATATGTAAAAATATGAATGAAACCATAACAACATCAATGTGATCACACGTATTTTGATATTATTTTGTATGTATTTTGTACGTATTACACAAGTACATGTGCGTTCGGCACTGTATCGAGTTGTTTACGATCCCACCAATGATACATTTTAATACTAAGACTTAAATTCCAATTTACACCCTATCCGACTTCTTGGTTTATTTTTAGCTTTTTTATATGTTTCTAACTCATCTTGTTGATTTCCTGTTCTGTGTACAAAACAGTATCAAAAAGAATGCAAACCAGTTTTTCTGGAACTACCTATACTTAATAAAAGTTATTATGAATATTTAGTGATCTATGTTGTTAAAAAAAATGTTAATAATCTCTAATTATTGTTGTAGAAACTGTTATCATGCTCCCTAGGCAGCCTAAAGAGACAGGTTGCTCAGCCTGCCTTGGTGGAGCAGCGTCCACTGGGCAGGTGGACCATACACTCCTGCCTGGCATGTGGCCAGCCCACTCATGCCATATCACATGACAAAAATGGACCATATGCATTGCTTGTTTGTAAATCTGATCAGGTCAGTGTGTAATTACATTCAGTCAGCTAAAGCATAAGTTTTTATTGATTTATTACAAAATGTCAATAACTGCCATCTGTTTTACGTCTAAAAAATACCTGTTTAGTACATGCACACTTGTGCTTGTATTTAATCATTGAGATTGATTTTGTGGCCTTGCTGATTATCATATACTGCAAACAAAAGAAAGTAAACATGCAATAAAAACATGTTACATAGTAACTGAGGTGTTTTCAATTGTGCTTTATTGCTTACTAGCTGTGCTCTGCTGTAGCTACTGCATAGACTGTAATAAAAACAACCCATGTGTTAATCCAGAATATTAGTTATCTTGATACTGATTTCATCTAAATTTGTTAAGATATCTGAGGATGAAGGAATAGCAAAAATACATACACTCAAAAACTTTCACCTCTTTAATACTAGAGTAATTTAACTGCTACAAAAATAACTCAGTTTTGAGGCAAAATGTATTTTTAAAGATCCCAAGTTTATTTAAAAAACATAGTTACCAACTTACAGCTTAGGGACCCTTGTATATTTCTCAACCCTATAAGTCTGGTTTAAACTATAATAAAACTTATGTTAATATGGAACATGTTTACATCACAATCTTATCAGACAAAGATAATTCTCGTCCCTGACTTATGGATTTACCTGTTTATGTTACAGACCACACAAGAGCGGATAAACAATTTGAAAAAATCAAACAACTATTCGCCAGTATTTAACTTATTAGTGCCAGAAGTAACAAATGACATTGAAATGAAGGAAAATGTGGATACAAACAACTTTATAAACAGTGATAGGAATGTTTGGCTGCCAACACAGCAAGTGATAGGAACCCTAAGCAAACAGATGAATCAGACTTTGCAATCACAGCTGGAGGCGGTTGAGGAGTCTGTCAGACAATTCAGAGATCAGAAATATGCAGAGTTTGAAGCTTACAGAGAGAGAGCACAAAGAGATCACAAAATTTTAGCTAGGTATGCGGTTTTAGTATTGAAATGGAAATTTAAAACATCACAACATTTTTATGAGGCCCAAAACACAACAATCCAACTAAAAATATTTTGTATCACTACATAACAATCATATTGTTGCAGTATCATAAGCAAGGCGCGCAACAACGTCGACAGGGATGGTTGGCGGATCGACTCGACCATCGACAATGGACCACCCTCCCCCAACCTACCTCCCCTACAAAGACGAAGACTATCCTCTTTTAAAGATGCCAAAAAAGTTTCCCAGAATATTGTTAAGGTATTTAGTCATCATTTATTATTTATCTATATTAGGAAGGAATATTTAATTGTTTTTGTGTTAAAATGATTACTTACTGAGATTGATTGTGAAAAAAAAACTATACCAATGTAACTAGCGAAAGTCACTGACATTTCGGAAGTAGAAAAACATTACACCCATTTTAGTTTGTTTTATTTTTCTAATTTGAGCATAAGGGTTTATCTTTTACATTTTTTAGAATACTGACATAGCATTACATAATTAAATATTTTCAGAATTTTCTATTATTCTACTATGATGAACATAATTCCTATTAGCTGAATTAATTTACAGGTCTCTTTGTGTTGTTACCATGAAACTACCATAACAGAGGAAAAGTACGCGATAATTGATAATATTGTGTTTACATACAATGGTACATTTTAAATAACTGTTATAAGCTGGCACATGTGACCAAATACACATGTTATTATTTACTTTTATTTAACATGTGCATTCACACAGTTTCGTTAATTTGTTATGAAACCAAACAGAAACTATTTTGGTTTTGAAATCAATAGCGTTATTCTGTTTACATTGCCTTAGTCAAGCAGCTACTATTTTTAGTAGTACAACATGTTTTGTTCAACATCGTAATAATATGATTATTTTCTTACTTATCCTTATTCTTTTACGCTCACAGCCCACTAGAAACATGCCGCCCGAAGAAGATTCGTTAGATGCCGAAGATCTTTTTGACTTAGAAGGTTTTGACTCACGGAATAACATGCTCTCTGACCAAGACGACTACGATTCTGATCGTAAGTATTGATTTCTGAACTAACTTCTCTTTACATTTTAAATGTTTTCTATGTTTGACCGCTTTTTTGTATGTATACTGCGAAACAAACAGCTACCCTACCATGACCTGTTAAAGCAGAACTTATTCCGCTGAGGGAAAGGGACAGAGCTATACAGGGTGCACCTAGTCTAGCACCATCTCTTTCACTCAGTGGAATAAGTTCTGCTGATGTCATAGTAGGCCTACAGATGATCAAATCTGAATTGTAGTTACCATACATAATGAGAGATATTGTAAATTCGTCGATTCAGTAGATGTTTTTTGATGATTGAGTTGAGGATTCTGACACTCTTATTCTAAAGCATGAAATGCGGCATTTTAGAAAAAAAAAGTGTAGGTTATTTTAATCAGGCAAGTAGAGTATCGCCAAACACTTAGATGGCCTAAGTAATATAGGTACCTACTTAAAATATTAAATTATTTCCGACTTCACTCGGGAAAGTGCCCTACCGAGAACACATCAACATTGTAGTCTACGCAGTTACTGGTTTTTCATATAAGTTGAGAAATGCATGTTTCCCAATGCTAACTGTTCCGCAGAAGGCAGTAACGACGAAGGCATCCACATCTCGCGGCCGCGTGGGGGCGGCGGCGTGGATGTGATCGCTCGCTCTCTCCCCATGAATGTGCCAAAGTTCCCCATCGAGCGCCCAACTCACCGGGACTTATATGATGATGTAAGAATTCGTCCAATTATTAGGGTTATGCCCCACAATTCTGAATATTTGTGAATAGATTTTAAGTGGGGTATGACTGACTGCTCATTTCCTATGCCGACCAACTAAACTTTATGACTGGTGCCACGAAATATGATCAGAATCTCGCTCACAGATTTTTATTAATGTCGTCATTTATTCTACATGACTCATATTAAAGTACGTAATATGGTTTACAGGAGGAGCCTCAAGACATAGCAGCAAGTATCAAAGCTCTGGCGCGCTCGGTGCACGGCGACGTGTTCGAGCTGCCGCGCCCGCGCTTCTCCACCCAGATCTAGCGAGGCACGCGCACACACCGATCTCTCGAACTGTCCGCGTTACATTCGCTCCAGAAGCTCACGCGGACGACGCCCGCTTTACAATACTAAATCATTCAAAAATATCTCGTCGAGTTGTGCATGACCGGTGTGCTTGAGTTATACATACACTTGCCACACATTGGTGCTTCATAATGTGATCACAGTGACCCTAAATCCAAATTACGTGTAAACATTACGTTTGACTAATAACTGGTGACAACACATGCTACATTAAACAGATATAATAAATGGCAGCTATGTTAAAATCCAAAAAGCTTAACTAAATTAATATTTGGGAGCCCTTTAATATTACGAAATAAGATATAAATATATGAGAACGAAAGTAGAATATAAGAGGCTATATAATGTTATTATAAGCAGAGTAACTATTAGAAAGATAAACACCAAATCGTTTCTAACGCAGTTTACTGATTATTATTTAATTTAGATGCAGGTCTCAACAGTACATAATTTTGAATTATTCTAAGCTATGCCATTTTATTTGTTTGCGATACATTTATAATATCGAGAACAATAAATAAATAATTGTGATTAAATAGGTGCAGTATGCTGATATATTTCAATATATCCATGGCTAGAATATAATTCATAAGTGACCATCAATTAAAGTCAATTAAACGTTTAACAAATTGTGAGGTGAATAATAGTGCTATATTTGTGAGCTTAATGTTGGGCCGCTTGTTGTAATGACTGCATATAATCTAGCCATGTAAGAGTTCAATAATGAATGTTAAATAGAGTTGTGACAACATATTTTATGTTAATTTAAAATCAAGTCGACCTAAGATAATAATGCCATATTACTGTGAAATAATTCTTGTCGACCTCTGATACCTATAAAACATTAATTACGTGCGAAAGTGTCTTGGTGTCAGTGAGTATTGTTAAATGTATGTAAATATAATAAAATTTTATAGATGACAAGTAAATATAACTATGAATTGTTAACATCTAAGTCATATCCACGTTAATAGACTTTTCTATTATGTTTATCTGGTGTTATCTTAATGATAAGTGAAAAGTGTACAAAAATATTAATACCTTGCATTTCTTACTAGTCTTTTAGGGTCACGAAATAATTTTTCATTGTTAAAATAATTTTCATTAGGTAGTTTATTAAATCGCAATCATAATGAAAATCATATAAATGTACATAATATAAGAGATCATTGTTATTACGTTGGATAACGATACAATATAAAACTTTTGAAAATCATTTATTTTTATACCCAATATTTTGAATGTTTATGTAAAAGGTTAACAGTCAGAATCAGGAGTAGGCTTCGGTGACGCAGTGACGTCTCGCTCGTTTGTAATGTTTACTTTCTATAACTTCGTAGTGTTTAAGTTAGGCTATATTACGTTTTCTTAGCTCGTGTGTTAATGAACAAGCGAATCATATTTTCAGCGTCTTCCAATAGCACTGATTTATAAAAGAGAAAGATGTTTTTTTTTATGTGATGTCTTTATCAGTCAGTTGTTTTTATTAAGCTAAAACTAAAAAATTGTTTCATTGGTGTGACTTTTATGAGATGGACCTTGATTGTATGTATTAGAAGTATGTAATAAATATTGAACGTGAATATGACTTATTATTTATACTGCGGCAGGTTAAATAAACATTTACACAACATTTGGTACTGAATTTAATATTCTAATTCCAGACATTACTATAATTAACTGTGACTCTGACCTATTATCGTCGACCTCTGTCGTTGATATGACATCTGTTGCCATGGTTACGGCGTCACAACAAATGTAACAAAATATAAAAGGCGTGCTGTATCACAGGCTCTTTGAAATTGCTCTGATATTCTGGTGAAAAATGTTGAGTTCGCGTTATTATAGCGCGTCTCGTCTCGGTACGGACGCTAAGCCACGTACTGCTATGGTGGTGGACGAAGATGACGAGTTGTACGCGGGGTTCAACGAGGTAGCTCCTGCCCTAGACACGCGCAACTTGCGAGAAGACCAGGACTTTCAGGAAACACTCCGCACAGCTGGCATCGGAAAGAAAGTGCCTAGCACAAGCAGAATGGGCACAGGGGTAAGTTTGAATAAATGTTGACCGAAGATAACCTGTAATATGCATGATGACACAGCTTACGTTAATAGTTCATGCAGCTTAAGAGCACATAATCTTGCTAACATTATAGGGTCAATAAATATCTGCTTTTACTGGTAATTAAGGTATCATACCTGTAATGTGCATGACGAAATAGTTTATTTGTAAAATGAAGAGTGCATGATCGCAATAAAAACGATAGGGGCATAAATATTTGCTTCGAACCGGTAATTCATGTTTCGTATCAAACGCACTTGGCTATCGGCCGAATATATGTATATTGGTCTTCTGTAAATTATTCTGCTATTTTTTCTTTTGGTTCTTATCATCAAACTCAGCCTTAAAAAGTCATACAAATAGCATTCTTAAAAGTTTAGAATACTATAAAAATATTTAAAAAATGCTGTTGATACTCAAACAAAACAATTCTGGGAACATAATGGTATGTTCCCATTACTGCTTCCTCCTGAACTCCTGATTGCTTTTTGCGGTTTCAGATATAGTGCCATGTAGATAAAACTTTCGGCTAGTTTCTTTTTCAGGTTTCTTACACCTTGTTTTTGTCCGTGATACAGATGATGCGCATGGGCACAGTTAGCGTCCGCGGAAACAGCTCACGCGCCGCAACTGCCGCGCGACCTGTCACCGCCGTGCGCGCTGCTGGGTACACCTCGACTACTAGAGATATACCTACCAGGGATGACATCAAGGAGGACAGGTAACACAACCCTATAATATAAGCTCAAATTTAAACTAGATATTGAAACTCTGCAGATTATTAATTGTTCGAGTGAGCATAAAAAAGCTTTAGTACCTGCACAACCTGTGGTTTTAGACCCAAGATTTTCATCAAAACTTTTCTTTTTACTTAACAAATATATAGCACACTAGCTGTGCCCAGCGGTTTCACCCGCTGCTCACATAGGGGTATGAAAAATAGATGTTGGTCGATTCTCAGACCTACCCGATATGTACACAAAGTTTCGTTTAAATCGGTCCAGCCGTTTCGGAGGAGTATGGGAACGAAAACTGTGACACGAGAATTTTATATATTAGATTTAACATTTATAAATTAATTCTATACCTGTTTAAATAAATAACAAACGCTGCCCGATTTATTTTATCGTTATCTTTGATTACAGTATCGAAGAAAGAGTAAAACAAATGGAGGCACGCATAATGACGCTCGTTGAAGAGTCGTGCATGATGAGCGCACGAACCGACCCTGATGATGAAACGGCACCGAAGAAGGAAGTCGATTTAGGACAGGTGAATCTTGCTAAAGTGAACTTTATTACTATAACGTAAGGTTGAAATAGATGCTGGTAGTCGACATCGGCTTGACATTTAAAAAAAAAGAAAAAAAAATGTGTTGTTTGTTCTAGGCTTTAGCAAAAGCACAGGAGGCGTCGGCAATGGAGAGACAGTTGATTCGTATGCAGGAACAAGCGAATGTCGGTGACACACATAATCTAGATTTGACTTTTGCTGTAAGTATCTAGTTCTAATATATAAGATTCTCGTGTCACAATGTTCGTCCCATACTCCTCCGAAACGGCTTGGCCGATTCTTATGATTTTTTTTATTCACCAAGTCATCATCATTCAGTAAGTTTGAGAATCGGCTACTATCTATCCTTCAAACCCCTAAGTGAGAGGGAGACCGCGGGAGCGGGTGAAACCGCTGGGCACAGCTTGTTTAGATATATTTTGCATAAGACCTAAGTACTTATACCCGCTTATAAGCATATTTATACAGCGTGTATCAGAAAGGTTTAGTCATGTATAATGGTGTCACATGCAATTAAACTAAACAGTTTTTACAGGGGACCAACATTGTAATGGCATAAAAATAGCAGCCTACCTATATTTGGGTTGATTAAGTTGAAATTTGTATCAGACGGTTGATTATTTCAAGGTGTCATTTTCTGTATGAAGCCCTTGAGTATGACCCCAAATCTGATGTATGACGTTATTGCCATATGCAGTCATTCAGTAAATGAGTAAACTATCGAAGCATTTAATGGAGTATGTCGTCAAAGTATAGTCTTATTTTTCTTTAATGGTTTTCGAAGTTTAATACTGAAGTAGTACATAAATGTCAGCCATTATACTAACTATTTTGTAGCCTTATTATTACCTTCTCTTGCACGTTTTCATTAATTAAAGTAATTCGAGCCAAAAATTTGGTTTCAGGTTTTATGCAACTTGGCAGGACAGTACGCGGTCAACGAAATGTATACAGAGGCATTGAACACATATCAACTACTTACTAGAAATAAGCTGTTTCCTCATGCTAACAGACTGAAGGTAAAGTACAGACTACAAACATTTTCTACTTAGAAAGCACAACATTAGTACAATTAGTATAATTTCCGTATCGAACGAATTCAAAACCACAGCCTAAAGTTTTGGGGCTTATTATACTACGCCCGGTTTTGCTTGATATCTGAATATATTTCTATGGGGACTGGGCACACGCTGTCCCGCCCCTTTTACGGCCAATCAAATTCGGTCACATACCGATAGCAGCGCCACCTATCAGGTCCAATTGTGTGCATATTTTAATGGTTTTCTGGATGGTTAAATTTTCTAAACATTAAAATATACACACATTTTTTTCACATCCGTCCATCAGTTTAGGACTCTCGTACAGAATAATTATTTTTATTAAATTAAGATGGTAAATGTTACATAGTGTTCCTAATTCGTTTATTCGATTTATAGGTAAACATGGGAAATATATATTTCAAAATGGGAGAACATCCTAAAGCCTTGAAGTTATATAGAATGGCCCTTGACCAGACACCGACAGCTGAAAAAGATTTGAGGTAATGTCTTTTTAGGGTTCCGTAGTCAACTAGGAACTCTTATAGTTTCGCCATGTCTGTCTGTCAGTCCGTCCGTCCGTCCGTCCGTCCGTCCTCGCTTAATCTCTGTGACCGTTAGCGCTAGAAAGCTGAAATTTGGTACCAATATGTACATCAATCACGCCGACAAAGTGGAATAAAAATTTGAAAAAAATGTTTTATTAGGGTAGCCACCCTATATGTAAAGTGAGAAGTGTTTTTTTTTATTTCAACCCTAACGTGTGATATATTGTTGGAAAGGTATTTAAAAATGAATAAGGGTTTACTAAGATCATTTTTTGATAATGTCAATAATTTCGGAAATAATCGCTCCAAAAGTAAAAAACAATGTGTCCCCCCCCCCTCTAACTTTTGAACCATAAGTCTAAAAAATATGAAAAAATCTGGAAAGTAGAACTTTATAAGGACTTTCTATGAAAATCATTTTGAACTTGATTGACACAACAGTTTTTGTACAAAAAAGACAAAAAGTTGTACAAAATAATATCTGAACTGAGTTTGTAGTATAATCGTATATGCAAGCTTTTTTTGTAACTTTGTTTACATATTTTATTATCCTGAACGTATCTTTTTTCAAACAAAAGAAGAATTATTGAAATCGGTTCTCGCAATCCAAAATAACCACCGAAATTGCACGTCTTTGTATTAATTAGTAACCCAATTCCTCGAGAGATGGCGCTGTAGGTACTTATTACATTGGATCGGGTATTACCGAATTGTTCGGTTGGCCTCATAACTGGGAACACTTATTGTGACGGACGGGAAACTACGGAACCCTACACTGAGCGTGTCCCGACACGCTCTTGGCCGGTTTTTTACATTGTCTTAGAAGACACTACACGATTGGCAAAATGTTCTTCTTTATTTTCGTTGCAATAAGGTTGCTATTGAATTGGGTTACTGCTACAAAAATACAGACAAATATTGTAAATGCTCTGAGGATTACCTACATTTATTAGAATTGATTTTATTTAGGATGAAGGTGATGCACAACATCGGCCTGCTACTAGTGCGTATGGGCAAGTTTCGAGACGCAGTCACAAACTTTCAACATATCATGCATGAACAGGGTGACTTTCAAACAGGTGAGTTAGAAAAAATAGTAAGTATGTCTTCCATTTTAATACAACGTAAAACAAGGGTTCCGTATAATCTTGCGACATAAACAGCCATATGTTTTGACAGCGTAGATTTAGACGGTTGATTTTTCACAGCATAAAAGGGCTCACAGACTTATACGTATATGGTTTTAATTTCAACTCGATTACTCCACGCGTTCCTGAGATAAAGGGTCTTGACAGGTAGACAGACGAACGGATAACAAAGTGAACCAATAAGGGTTCCTATTTTTCCTTTTGAGGTACGGAACTTTAAAAACGGCTAAACTGCATTGTATTTGATTTCAGGTTTACATCTGGTGTTGTGCTCAGTGGCGTTGAATGACGCTGAAGGTGCCAAAGCGGCGTTCCACGCGATGTTGGACGTAGAGCCACCCACGTTCCACCAGGATATCACTATTGATGACGTAAGCAGTCCCTTAAACAAAATACGATCAAAGTATTTTAAGTTGAGTAACCGCACCTACCGGAAAAATAACCAACGACAAATCGTTACTTAGTAAAATTAAGTAATATTATTGTTTAGATTTCAATGTATCTTATCACCTTGATTCCTCTCGCGGTAACCGGTATAAAAAGTAGCATAATATGTAACACATCCAGGATATAAACTATCTTCATACCAAATTTCATTCAAGGCGGTCCAGATGTTTAAGTGTGAATGTGAAATAAACATCATGCACAAACACAAACTTTCGCCTTTATAAAATTTGTGTGAACGTTGACAGAATACTTAATCGAAGTAATAAACCTAATGAAGTTATTTTCTTATTATATTATATCTATATTATTATATTTATAATATATCTATATTATTGAAGTACCTTTTCCAGTAGTTATCGCGTTTCCAGAATTCAGTCAGCATCTTTTAAATGATAGCGTTAATGGGTCAATGTTATTTGGTAGACATTGATTGTTGGGAATGGTGTTTATCTTGAAATTTCCCAACGGTCAATATTCTCCGGTTCAGCAACTTGCTTGTGATGGTGTACTTGACTAATATATGACTAGCCAATTTTTCTTATTGTTAAGGAAAACGACGCTTATGAATGTGTAGTCCGCGACGTTGTCCGCGGCGACCGGTTGTCGCGCTGGTCGCGTCGCGGCTCCGCGCACGCCGAGCGCTGCCTGGCGCTCGCTGCGGCCGCCGCCGCCATGCAGAGGCCGGGCTCGAGGGGACCTGACTCAGGGTGGGTATATCTGTTTACTGCTGGACTTCGATCGTCTTTAATCTGTTGTGTATCGATATACTAAGCATAGTTATAAGACGTATTGTTATGTATCAGGGTACGAGACCAACGTTAGTCTCGCATTAAACGCCTTACACACCGCACACGCCTTTGATTCAACAGTGGCGACGAGGATAAAACAACAACAACAATAAAAAAAAAGTTTTAAACTGTTTATGTGACTATTGAAGTGAAGTGTGACAAAATGTCGATCGGTAAAGTCCGTGAATTTTGCATAAAAGCGGGAAACTGGTCCGCGTATATTGAAAGACTTGATATGTATTTTTTAGTGAATAAAGTGGAAGAAGAATTAAAACTACCGACATTAATATCGTTAATGGGTGAAGAAGCGTATGAACTTTTATCGACTTTGGCCAGCCCGTTAAAACCTGCGGAACTGTCTTACAAAAGAGCAATAGAAATATTGGCAGCACATTTGCAGCCTAAACCATCCATCATGGCTGAAAGATATAGATTTAGACAGCGACGGCAACAAAACGTCGAGTCAATAGCGGACTACGTCACGGAACTGAAAAAAATTGCGAAGCATTGTGATTTTAAAACAAACCTCGATGACAACCTCAGGGATCAGCTAGTGTGCGGCCTAAGTAGTGAAATGATACGTCAGAAGCTTTTCTCGGAAGAAGAACTATCATACAACAGAGCCGTAACTCTGGCGCTGTCCTTGGAGGCGGCTGAGCGCGACGCGCATGCGGTGGAAAACAATAGTACAGGAAGTACAGGAATATCCGAGGGAATCCACAAATTGAAGGTGTACGAGTGCTATAGATGCGGAGACGGAAAACATCAGCCTAACGACTGCTCATTCAAAGATTATGTGTGCAGTTGGTGCCGGGAAATAGGGCACCTTAGAAGGATGTGTCGAAAAGCTCGGAACGAGCGGAACAAATCCATCGAAATGGAGCAGGAAGCGTCGGCGGAATCTGCTAGACGCGGTCGTGTTACAGGGCGCGGGAAATACCGCGGATATAGCGGGCGCAACACGACGAGAGGAACGCGGCGCGGTTCAGAACGAGGCGGACGGGCTTCGATGAATTTATTACGTCAACACAACGACGGCGGCGGCGGAGCGGCCGACGGCTTTGGTGATAATCGATACCATAATATGGATTCCGATGACAGAGAAAGCGACGACGAGCCTGTGTACCAAATGTCATTAAGTAATTATAAACCGGTGCGTATAAAACTTAAGGTTCATAATTGTATTCTCCCAATGGAGATTGACACAGGATCGGCCTTATCATGTATAAACAAAGCAGTATATGATGATTTATTCAGCGACTTGCACTTAAACAAATGTTGTTTAAATTTAAAATTTTATGACGGCTCAACTGTACAACCTTTGGGTTACATAGAAACCATTGTTAACTATAAGGGCATTGTTAAAACCTTGGACTTATATGTTTTAAGTAGGGGTACTACAAATTTATTGGGTCGGCAATGGTTAGCCGAACTTGATATTCCGATAAGAATCGACCGTACAATAAACTTACTGACTAGCCATGCAACCGATAAGGCGTTAAACAATGATGAAATAATAAATAAACTTGTTTCTAGGCATAAATCACTGTTCGACGGTACATTGGGTACTTTCACGGGGGGCATAGCTGAGCTACATGTGCGTGAAGGAACGGTACCCATCTTTTGTCGTGCGCGGCAATTGCTGTACGCGCTGCGCCAGCGCGTCGATGCAGAGTTGGACGCCATGCTGACCGCCGGCGTCATTGAACCGGTTGACCGGTCCGACTGGGCAACGCCTCTGGTTGTGGTACGCAAAGCAGATGGCGGTTTGCGAATATGTGCCGACTATAAGGTAACCCTCAATCGTGCTTTAGTGATCGACAGATTTCCGATTCCAAGGGTTGAAGATTTATTTAGCGATCTTAGTGGGAACATGTACTTTTCAAAATTAGATTTGTCGCAAGCTTATAACCAGGTGATTTTGTCCGAAAATTCTAGAAACTATACGGTTATCAATACGCATAGGGGGTTATTCAAATACGGTCGTTTAGTTTATGGTCTATCCTCAAGTCCAGGTATCTTTCAAAAGCTCATGGTTAATTTATTTAAAAATAAGCCTGAGGTGCTAGTTTTTTATGATGATATTTTGATTAAAAGCAAGGATTTGCAGTCGCACTTACAATTAGTAGAGGAAGTTATGCAAATATTGGAAGAAAACGGGTTAAAAATTAATAAAAAGAAATGTGATTTCTTGGCTAAGGAAGTAAAATATCTAGGGTTTGTGATCGATATAAACGGCGTACGAGTCGACCCGAACAAAGTGAAGGCTATTGTTAATATGCCGCACCCCAGTAACGTTACAGAAGTAAAATCATTTATAGGAATGGTTAACTTTTATGGCAAATTTGTAAAAAATTTGAGTACACATTTAGCACCATTATATGCTCTTTTAAAAAAGGGAAAACATTGGGAATGGGGTCCAAACCAAAATTCTGCGTTTTTGAAAGTAAAACAGTTTTTGTGTAGTACAAGAGCTTTGGAACATTTCAATATAAATAAAGAAACAGTATTGACTGTAGACGCCAGCGCCCGTGGGCTTGGGGCCGTGCTGGCACAGCGCGAGCCGGGAAGTGCCGACGAGCGGGTTGTTGCGTACGCTTCGCGCTCACTGACTATACCCGAATATCATTATAGTCAAATACACAAAGAGGCCTTAGCGATAGTATTTGCTGTTGACAAATTTCATCAATATCTTTATGGAAGGAAGTTTGTTCTCCGGACAGATCACAAACCACTTGTTAGCATTTTCGGGCCCAATGCAGGCGTTCCTTGTGCAGCAGCTAGCCGTTTACAAAGATGGGCAATCAAATTATCAGCTTATGATTTTTCCATTGAATACGTAAAAACAGACAAAAATACGGCTGACACTCTTTCACGATTAATAGATTCTCAAAAAATGGAGGTAGCTTCCGAAGAAAACGATTTGCCAGAACAGAGCTATTTACATTTCGCAACAGACGCTTTATTATTAGACTACAATGTCCTGAAGCAGGAAACTAAGCGAGACCCAATTTTAAGTCGTGTTTTAAGTTATATAATGGACGGATGGCCGACAGATATTGAAATTAAAGAATTAAGGCCATATTTTAATAGGAAGCAAGAGTTATACTGCGAATTAGGATGCATTATGTGGGGTCACCGGGTTGTCATACCATCATCTTGTCAGAAAAGAGTAATGTCGGAGCTTCACGTTTCACATATGGGCATAGTCAAGACCAAATCACTGGCACGTAGCTATGTTTGGTGGCCAGGATTAGATGAAGCGGTGGAAACCGCGTGTCGAGCTTGTACAGTGTGTGCCGCTGTGGCTGATGCTGCGCCGCATGCTGTCCCACACTCTTGGCCTTGGCCGTCACGGCCTTGGTCAAGACTGCATTTAGATTTCTTAGGGCCTATTGGTGGTTTAACTTATTTAATCGTAGTAGATTCTTGCTCTAAATGGATCGAAGCTATCAAAATGAATAGGACGACCGCACATGCTGTCATAGCTGTATTACGGAAGTTATGGTCGCAGTTTGGTCTTCCAAGACAAACTGTTAGTGACAACGGGCCACCCTTCGCGAGCGCGGAATTTCAAAACTTCTTGCGACATAATGGTATTGAACATATTTTTACGGCTCCTTATCACCCCGCATCCAATGGCGCGGCCGAAAGTGCTGTTAAAATATGTAAACGAACTATTAAAAAAAGCCTTTAAGCAGAATATGGATGTAGAGATAGCCCTGGCTAGGTTTTTGCTAGCGTATAGAAATACGAAACATGAGACCGTGGGAGATAGCCCAGCTAGCATATTACAGGGACGCAGCTTACGCATGAGGTTAGACAATTTAAAACCGGATAGAGAATCTCGCGTCATAACCCGCCAATCAAGTAGCAAACAAAACGCTGGCGGCTCACAGCGCCTGTTCGAATCAGGAGCACATGTTTGGTACCGAAACTATAGGGGAGCAGATAAATGGCAATCCGGTACAGTACTTAGACGTGTAGGTAAATCCAATTATTCCATAAGAACCAATACTGGCATAGAAATCCATAGGCATGTCGATCAACTCAAGCAGAGGGTTACGCACGATGTTGATGGTAACGTTCCAAACAAAATAATGGTACCAGAAATGTCGAAAAAACTAGAAATACAAACACGATCACGCAAATCGTTGGCGGTTCCCATAACCAGAGGCGAGGAACAGGATCGCACAGGGAACTTGGGGGAGAGTAGTGTCGAAAAGTCTCCTACCTCGGGAAGTCCGCACTCCGATTCTATACCAGCACAAAATGAATCTCCAATTGTACCATGTAGCCCTCAACTTAAATTACCTAATGTGTCGGTGAACGTTGAAGCAGGCCTAGCGGAAAATACTAACATCGACATAAACCCTGACAGGACTGTAAGACACCGTAGGCCACCTATACGTTATGGGTTTGAGGAAATAGATTAAGATTATTATGAAATAGTATATAAGTTCTTGTAATTAAAAACTATTACTCTTAAAGCTAATTAACCTAAGTACTTGTTAAAATTATATTTGTGTTAGTTCTAGCGTAAGTTAGTTATTCATACTCGTAGTTTGTATGTAATAAATAAGAGTGGAGGTGTTGTGTATCGATATACTAAGCATAGTTATAAGACGTATTGTTATGTATCAGGGTACGAGACCAACGTTAGTCTCGCATTAAACGCCTTACACACCGCACACGCCTTTGATTCAACATAATCAACGCCCAAAACTGTACCCAAAAATAATTAAGTAGCTAAAAGTAAAAAATAATTTCAACTATAACCGGATGATACCAATGTTTGCTATGTTATTAAATCTAGGAGGGTCTTAACTCTTGGATGAATATTTTGATTAAGTATAAAGCTAGAATTTAAACATTTATCTCTACGTGCATTTGTGCCTTTGCATTATAATAATTAAGTGCACTTAGTTTGCATTTCACATGCACTGAAAATAGTACCTTGTATTGTTGACCGGGAAAGATATTTTTTGAGTAAGAGCTTATTCGGTCCCGTATCTCTGATTATATCGTAATAACTGTTGTAGCGGCATGTCGTGGTGTGTGGAAGCTCTTCGCGGCTACAGCGGCGGCAGCGCGGGCGCGCGGCTGGAGTTGGGCGGCGCGCTGGCGGCGCTGGCAGCGCTGCGGCCGGGCGCGGGCGGGGCGGCGCAGCGAGCGCTGCAGCGGCTGAAGGCGGTGGCGCGCGCGCATCCCAATGATCGTGTGTTGCGCGCTGAGGCTAACACTGATGCTGCGTTTGTGGCTTACGCTGTGAGGATTGTTTCCTTTCGCTTCTGCGACGCGTGAACGCGACATACTCGTACAAGTTGTAAATGAATCCTTCCTCAAACCGTCAACCATGCCTGCTGCAAACTAAGTAACTCCACGGAAAAATGATAGCTGGAGAACAACTTTTATTGGGATGATAAATCGTGTTTTACGGTTTAACTCATTGTTTATTTATTTAATATACTATGGAAGACTTACAGCTATATAAAAACATAACATAAAAAAAAGAAATCATAGAAACAGAAAGCCAATTACAAGTCAACACGTGTAGAAATGGAATAGAATTGTTACTTATTATTTGAATAATATGGTGGTCGGGAAGATATTTCAAGCAAAATTGTCACATTCAAAAATAGGATTTATTATTATCACACTAAGAATGTAAAATAAAAATATAATTTCAAATTTCATAAAAAAATCTGTTAATTTTGCTAGCTGATTTAATTTCACCATGTATTCTTATGCCCCAGCTTGGTAACTGGTCGGAAGCTCGGCAACTGAGTGAAGCTGCATCCCGCGACGACCCGTACTCCTGCGCAGCGCGAGTCACTAGCGCGTTAGCGAGCGCCCGCGCGTCTGACGCGGGCCCACTCGCGTGGCGGGACGCTGCCGACCAACTGTCCGCGGCCACACATCTTGACCCCGCTGACCTTATAGCTGCACATGATCTGGGTAAGCTACTTCGATCATTATCTCCTTCGTAGCGGACTCCAATTGTATCCGACCGGATGTAGCCTCCAGCAAAGATTTATCGTTTCGATGACTATATAAACGTAAGAGTCAAATAAGGGTAAGTTTAGACCAAACTCATTGAACTCTTTGTTTAGTCAGCAAAGTGATACGCAGGCCTACCGATTAACTGAGACGGTGCTTGACGTCTGCCTGGGGATGTATCGCGATAGCTCTGTTATTCGCCTTCGGGCTAAACAACCCTTTCCTACACCTCTCGGCTACCACAGGCATCGTTCCAATTAGTATATTTCCTAACACACTTTTTAATTTCATTATCTTTCCCTCAGCATTGGCTCTAGAAAGAAGTGGAGATGAGACAGCGATGGGCGGTGCTACGGCCAGATGGTCGCTGGTCCGCAGCGCGGGCGGCGCGGGCGCCACGCTGCGCGCGCTGGCGGCCGCCGGGCTCGCCAGGAGACACCAGGACAAGCACGACGCTGCTGCTGCGGAGCACTGGTAACTGATGCTGCATCATGATTAGATTATGAGGACCATGGGGCCAATTTTTTCGACGACTTGATATCATATTAAACTTTTTAGCCCTCTGCTTTGCTGACATATTTTTGAGGCGCGCGTGGAACACGAACGCGTCGTCGACAAAGCCTGTCGTCTTCTATAATTATACAGCGTCGAGTTTAGCATGCCTCAAGTTTCATAGAGAGTCGTCTGAGGACGTAGCAGCGCTCAACTCTGTATTCTTACAGAATAGCACTAGTATCGTCCCTAGACGGATGTATGGTGAGCTATCCATTGCATACCATGCACAGGCCTGCGACGCATCGGCCCTAGCTGAAAAGAAAGTAGCTCGCTATACTTAAGTTTAAAAATCCCGTGTCAAAAAAGGGACACATTAATTGGCCTTTAGCGAGAATTCTGTTTAACAATCAACTCGATTTATCGTTGCGTTGCAAGCTCTACTCGCTTCTAACTAAACGCTCACGGCGTTGAAACTGCCGCCTTATTAGTTAAATTCTTCACCGTTGATCCATAGGTCTCTCACTCATGGCTTTACTATATATTTTAGGTACAGCCTCATCGGCAGCTGGGACGCAGGCGTGACATGTGCGTTAGCGCATCTACACAGCGAGATGGGTGACACACAAACTGCCAAACATCATTACCAAGACGTACGTCAACTTAATTTTATAATTAACTAAGACGCGCCAGTTTTACGAACGAAAATCATCACTCAAGCTAGCTAACAAATTGTCAAGCGGGATTTAACTGTGAACTGCTACCCTACTACGACCTCTTAAAGCAATTCTTATTCCACTGAGGGAAAGAGACAGAGCTATACAGGTTGTCTAGCACCATCTCTTTCCCTCAGTGGAATAAGAATTGCTATAAGATGTCATAGTAACCCTTTTGAGTTTGATTGAATGGGGGTCTTCAAGTCAAGAGTCAATAGGTTATTTCTAGGTAAGCGTGCTTCATCGTCGACCACATCATCAATTACCATCAGGTGAGATAGTGGTCAAACGCGAGCCTATCAATAATAATAAAAAAAAAATATCACAATCGCATCACATCACATCATTTTGTATTAATTAAGTAATTTTTAATCCAGTCCTCGTTTTCACAAACGCTACAATTCGGTTGGGATTCGGAAAGTTGTATGTCTGCGTCACTTTCGATGTGCCAAAATAAGATAGCCATATGATTTGTCGCGAGAAGAAGGGAGCAGGCCAGCAGTAGTGTGCTAAGCAGGTACAGTAGGCTCAACGTGTCGTGTAAGACTTCTGTAGTCTAGTGCTGCTCATAGGACTCCCAAATCACCACAAAGTTCTTTACCACATATTCTCCGCCCTTCGCAAATAGATTTCAACCCGCCTTCACATATTTTGACGAACGTACTCATTTTTCAATACAATTCTACTAATTAAACAGTTGAAGTTAACGCAGTTCGAAATAGGAAATATGGTTCAGAAGTCAGTGACATCTTGCATTTGCGCACTATATTGGATGCGCAGTTTCAAGAAAAAACGTGTTCGAAACAATTCAAAGTGGAACTCATCGTTTATTCAGTAGGTAAGTAAAATGAGTCTAGAACGCAGTACTCGTCAATGATGTCCTATTTATAATATAGACATTCGATTGCGTCATAAATTACGAATGGTCGAATCTCGCATCAAGTCAGTGAAATCCTAAAAGCTGAGAAGATGTATAGGTAAAAAATATTAGTTTTCTAATTGCACCAGTATAATGAGATGGTTAGTAAGAACTTTTTCTAATCAACAAAAATGACGAATTCGTCTTTCATAAAGCTCTCAACGCGATTCCGAGTTGATGAACTTGGTGATGAACTCCCCACGATTATTCATTATATTCAGGGGCACTTTTGCTTGCTTCGTATTGTCGAAATTTCCAGTTGAACCGTATGACATAGAAACGTTCGACCTTGGCGTTTCTTATACATTATTCACTAACACTCGCCTAAATAGATTATCGATACCCTATCTTTTCAAAATTACCATCTAATTGTGCCGAAAGACATAATTTAAACAATAGTTGCGTATTTGAAATGGAAAAAACAGACAGCCTTTGGCAAGCTGGCAATATTATCTTAGGCTTCTTCTTTTCTGCCTTCCTGACGCTCCTATAGAAAAAAAAACACGATTCATATTGTGCAGTTCATGATTCGATAGTACCTAAATGATAACGCAAACCAATTCAGAAGAACCTTTCATTCTTTAAATGGCCGTCTTAAAATGCTTGTCCACACAGATATTAAACGCGCAGTTAACTTAAAACCTACTGAAAAACTACTTTTGTTGCATTCATTTCTATATCTGTAATTTGTGAGCTGTAGTAAGTTCTATCTATTTTTAATTACTGATATCATTGATGTAGGTGGAAGCAGTGTGGCCTTGTGAGCTATCGGCGCTGGAGTGGCTGGCCAGCGAGGCGCAGCCCGATGCGGCACTGCAGTACTACCGCCGGGCAGCGAGACTGCAGCCTAGTAATGTATGTATCATCCGCCGTATATGATCTAGACTAGACAAGACTAATCATCTTCCCACTAAAGATATTGAGGAGAGCAAAAAATCTGGCTAGATTTCGCTGGATATCAGTATCTTACGTAGATGCCGTAGATCGATTGCCTATCTGACCTCCACAACTCAGCAACTAGGTTTAACGACACTTGGTAAGACTTGTGGTTGAATTGTCCGGTTTCTGACTTCCGTTTCCTGTATACCTACATACCATCCTCATTACTACTATGTTTATAGTTCGGTATTAAAATATGTAGTGGCATATAACTGGTAGGCAAGTTAAGTGTAACATAGGCTGCGGGTTGGTTCGAAAAAGATACCGCGGGCCTTGAACACAAAGGGCCTAAAAGGGAACGGATGTGTTTTGGACAATACAAGTCTGACAGTCCCTTCTGCTCCGCCCCGAGCGGGAGGAGACATATATGTATAGATAAACTATTGTTGTTATTTAAAAGACTTTCGATTGCAAATCGAGTAGACTTCTAGTAAACAGGCACTACTTGCGCACAGCGCGCTAATCGAAGTCGGTCGATGACAAATCGACGCAAAAACGGTTCAGTACATCATACCGAACCCATAACTTTATAACTTTTTATCGGTATTTTTAATTAAATGTAAACTGTTTTGAATAGATAATAAATTTCTATATGACTCTACTTATATTCAATTCTATTCATGTAAGTTTGGTATGCACTAAATACGTGAACCGTTTCTCCGTCGATATCCCTTCCACACTGTATACTCTTTCTGATTATGTACATATATTTATCTTTACAATAACAGAGATTAATAAACCATTAAAAACAATGACTTCGTAAAACTTACTTTGTTTTACCTAAATTACCATTAAGTTTTTTATTACTAATTTATAATTTTTAAAGTTGGACCTATTTAAATCGCGCTATCACAAAACGTTATTTGTAACTCTCATTAACAAATATTCTCTCCAATTCTGCATTCTGCGAAAAACGGCTAAATAATTCCATTTCGATCGTAATAACGATGCGCAATTTAATACAATTTCCATAAATAAACTAAAGTAACACAATTACATACAAATTAATAAAAAACAACAGTTGGCATTCCATTTAGTCGTTATCGTAAAACATTCCATTTTCTGAATAATCGTGCGTCAATTCAGATTTATTGTGACAATGTAATAATATATTAAAACAAAGATAGTTATCTTACTTTCTGACCTTATATTATTGAAAACAATGTTACTTTGAATATAAATATTTATTTTAGAACAAGCCTAAGTTTGTTTTCAAACTTTTCCGCACACTAGAATCTTGTCATATTATTTTAATTTTCTCATTTTCATTATTCAATGACAACGAATGGTAAAAAGGTACTAGGTATAATAAAACTTCATAAGCATTTTAAAGGCATTTTAATCAAGGATCTAAAAGCCTATAAGATATGTGCTAGTCTTTTGGTATTCATAAAAACCAAGCACCTTTTTGTCGGGATTTTGTACGAACGTTTGCGTTTAAAGTTTTTGGTATTCATCATTAGTGAAGCCATTGTAGAATAAGATATTATTCGATTCTCTTTTGTTTAGCTGTATGTAAGTCTTGCTTTAGTTTCGTGTTGACCCAGAGGTTAAGGCCTCGCCTCATGTGTACTTTCTAAATATATCTTGGACGTTACTGACATCAGTAAAGGAAAACATAGTGAGGAAACTTAGACTTAACTTATATAAGTGTGAAAAGGCCAACCCGACTTGAGCAAGCGTGGTTATCAATGCTCGTGCCTTCTCTGTATGAGGAAAGCATTTGCGGCTTTGCCCAACAGTGGGACAGTAATAAGCTGGAATCATAAGTCTTGCGAATCCTTACTTAATATTATAAAAGCGAAAGTGAGTTTGTTTGTTTGTTACGTCTGCACGCATCAATGGCTAAACCGATTTAGATGAATTTTGGGACAGAGATAGTTCGGACCCTGGAGACGAACGTAGGCTAAATGGTTAGAAAAAGGGATAAAAAGAGGAGGGAACCATTTTTTTTTTTCGATCATCACGCGGGTTAAAATAAGCGTTAGCCCAAAGTAACTATGCCACGCAGGCGAAAGCTGGTATAATTATAAATAATAAGCATTTTTTCGTAGCCACAATGGGGCTTGCTGATGGGAGCTTGCCTGCGAGCCAACGGACGGTATCAGGAAGCGCTCTCCCTGTACAAGAAAATGAACGCGCGATTCCCTGACAACGTGCAGTGTTAGTAAATATATGATTACTTACGGTTTTATTTATCTATATGTATCTCACCTAAGTACAACATATTTGCTTTCAAAACCGTTTTTTTTTTCAAGGTGCCTTCTAATATTTATTTTTAAGACATCGTAAATATTTATCCTCTCTTCAGGAACGAAGAGTAAAAAATCTTTTATTTGTTTATGTGTGTAACAAAGATCATTATCATCTGCCTAGCCTTTCCCAACTATATTAGGGTCAGCTTCCAGTCTAACCGGATGCAGCTGAATATAAGTATTTTACATGGAGCGACTGTCTATCTTACCCCCACAACCCAGTTAGAGTAATGAGTAGGTACGGTACTGTTTGGTAAGACTGGTGGTCAGACTTTCGGGACACTGACTATTTGTAACGACTGTCAAAAATGACAGCTGGGAGCAATGGGTTAGCGTGCTTTCTGAGGCATGGAGGAAACTGTTGGAATGGGTAGCTACCCATCCTCAGACTAACCTATGCAAGTGCGGCGTAACCTAAAGATCTAGCCGAGCAGCTGTAATAATTTAGCCACAAGCTCCTCCTAAATGTGTGTAACAAACAAACAATATATTTACGCAGGTCTGAAGTTGATAGTGAAGCTGTGCGGGGACCAGGGACTGTCGGAGACGACCTCGTGGTCCAGAGAACTGCAACGTGCACAGGCCAGGGCTAAACAGAAGGAACAACAAGGTCAGCTGTTCCTTCGACAAGAAAATAGACGAATCTATTTTCGGACCTAGGAAAACTTAGCTTGTCAAAAAGAATCTTACCTGTCGTATTCGTTCTTCTTGTACCTACGTCTTCAATTTATATCTAAGACCTTGAAGAAGTTTGTTGATTTCGTTTCAAAATTTCATTAGAATTATCTACGACGGAAAATTACTACGCACTTTTGTTTGTGTAATGTGTCAATGAAAATTTTTAATGCGCATGTTGTATATCGTTCGACAAGCATCGCAATAACTCTTATCTAAGAAATTAGATCAAGTTAATGCAGTAAATAACGGTGCGCTCCCAAATTGTAGTGTTTATTTTGTTTCAGTATCGGTTACGTCAGCCGGAAGTCTCTCCTCCGGGGCCAGTCAGTCACCCATCGAGCAATTAAGAGGTCAACCATACGAAATACAATAAAGAAATTGCTACAAAATATTGCATAAGCTTTCGACCGCGACACCGTTCTTCATTTTCATTTTTATCGGAGTTATCTTTACAATTAGGTTAAATCACGGAAATTCCAGAAAAAAAAACTTTATCACTTCGCATTTGTTTGTTTTTAATCGTTTGCAATATCGACGTAGTGCTACCTCCTTGAATGATTCACGCTGAGTATTTTTAAGTTATGTTGCAAACCTATTTTGAAAATAAGTTCTTTAGGACTCGCGCATGATTCATCCGTATGTTTTCAAAGGTTAAACGCTTACTGCGTCGACTCAAAAAAAGTCGCACGTGCCTCATCGCTGTTTTTATTTATCACCTTCGTCGTATAACGCCATACTGCATGTGCATTCGCTCAATCATAGCTTCATGAATGTTTAATTAAAAGGGAAATGAAGATGTGACGTTTGTGCATGAACAGGCGGCAGTCGCGTGGACAGCGCGCCCGCGCCCCCTGCCGTGGGCTCGCGACGTTCCAGCGCCGGCCGGGCCGACAGCGGCCACACTAGACCATACGCGTAAGTTACTGTTGTCTTGTAAATATTTGTATAAATTAATTAATTTTTTTATTCATATCCAACATCTGCGTCAGTTTTCTGAAGTATGAATTTTAAAAACTAGAATAGAAAGGCATGATTTAAATAAATAACTTCAGGTACATTTTATATTATGACTTATAAAACAATATTTGCAATCAATGTTTGGTCATTTTGATTTGCCTTTAGCCAACATGGAATTAAGCCCAAAATTTGTTGTATTGAGATATACTCTTTAATTGGGTTTGGCCTGTATTTTGGTACATAATCTTTAATGAATGTAGTGTGAGAACGGCACTATCACCTCATTAACGCTATTGCGCACCAGACGTCTAAAAACTCAGACTGTGGCGCCGTGGGGTCAATCGTCTGAATATTTATTGGGTTGATTCCATAATCAATTCAATTCATTCAGTGCGTACTTAACGTTTAGTGAAAGGTAATCATTAAGGTGTCACAGTTATTTGTGTTATGTAGGTATTATACTATACAACTTTCATGAATACGTAGACAACCAAATTATGAGTACCTACCTTGTTACTCTGAAAATTCCAAGACGTGTGACACTAACACGGACTGGACCGGCATGGTGTATTCAGCTTACTGCCTCACAAAGAGTGGAGGAAAATGAGGTAACATAACATCACGACAGTCGGGAAGGGTTATATACAGAGGCAACTGAGGCAAACGCATTAGTTGATATAGCCTTATAATTATTAACAGTCACATCCTACTATTATAAATGCGAATGTTTGTGAGGATGGATGGATGTATGGATGTTTTTTACTCTTTCACGTCAAAACGGCTGAACGGATCTTGATAAAATTTGGCACAGAGATAGATTATAGTCTGGAATAACACATAGGATATTTTTATATCACGCGGGTGAAGCCGCGGGCGCCAGCTAGTGTCCCATATTATAGGGGCGAGCATAACGACTCTGGGTTGCTACTAGGAAATCTCAGCAATAGGACCAAACCAGACAGATGACTGTTTGTGCTATAGATATTTTGGTTAACTAGCGGTTCATAAAACTTGACTGATTCATTCAGTTAATTCCTGCATGAGTTCTGTTACACAACAATCGCAGTAGTAAGACACGTTTTATTTTCGATACGTTTATGTTGTCTTATACCGTATTCTTTTGTCCACAGTTAGATAGATAGAATATTCTTTATTATGTACACCATGCAAATAACTAGAATAACATTAAACAACTTATAAATAGGGTGACACAATGGGCGGTCTTATCGCTAAAAGCGATCTTTTCAAGACAACCTTTGGATGGATTTAAAGGAGGACAAACAGTACTGTAGGTAGTCTGTGGTGTAACATTTTTCAAAATTAATAACTACATTTTAAAAAAACAAATACTTAAATATAAATACATATAATATACATTTAAAATAATAATCATTAAAAGCAAAGAAGTATTTCATATTTTGTTTAAGGAGAGAGGTAGTGCTTTTTGACCAGAATTTTAAAAGTGGACAGAGTTTGAGCGCTCCTTACAGACACGGGCAGGGCATTCCATAGCCGTACAGCTTGAACTGTAAAGGATTTATCGTAAAAGCTAGTAGAATGCACCGGCATCTCCAGTCTCAGATTTTCCGATGACCTTAGATATCTATTATGTGTGTCATGAAGGAACTTAAAACGTTCTTTAAGATAATGGGGGGTTCTAGGATTAAACAAAATATTGTATAGCTGAAACAAGATATGAGTATTCCGGCGAAGTCTTATGGGAAGCCACTTGAGCTTTATACGAAATTCAGAGACATGATCATATTTGCGCAAGCCAAATATAAATCTTATGCAGACATTCTGAAGTCGCTCAAGTTTATCTAGTTGTGCCTCAGTGAGATCAAGATAACTGACATCGGCGTAATCAAGGATGGGGAGTAATAGGGATTGAGCAAGCGCAGTTTTAGTAGCAGTTGGAAGAAAATTCCGCAAACGTCTCAGGGATTTAACTGATGCAAAAATTTTTCGACATACGTCCTGCAGCTGAGGACCCCAAGAAAGATGCCGGTCAACCCAAACTCCAAGGTTCTTAACTTTATCGCTAATTGGAATAGTAGTTCCGTTAAACTGAACCTGGGGAAGCTGCGACCAGTTTATCTTGGGGAACATCCTTGAGCTGCCAACAACAATGACCTGAGTCTTTGCCGGGTTAACCTGCAACCCATGGGCCTCACTCCATTCGCTAATAGAAACCAGATCCTTGTTGATGATATTAATTGCGTAATCCAGGTTCGAATAAGTAGCTTGCTTATAAATTTGTAGATCGTCAGCATAAAGGTGGTAGGAAGAAAGAAGTTGTTTTGAAATCGAATTAATAAATATAGCAAAGAGTAAAGGAGATAGGACTCCGCCCTGAGGCACACCAGCAGAGGTATCGCACCAAGAAGAGCACGACTCTTCTAAACATACACGTTGCCGGCGGCCATACAGGTAACTACGAAACCAGTCAATCACCGTTGGAGATATGTTAAGAGAGCGAAGCATGGCCAGCAGGATATCGAAGTCGACGGTATTGAATGCGTTACTGAAATCCAATAAGCAAAGCACCGTAAGACTTCCTTTTTCCATGCCTAATCTTATGTCATCAGTGACGTTAATTAACGCAGTAGCAGTGCTGTGACCAGGACGAAAACCGGACTGGAAAGAATTCAGCAGACTATTTTTACTAAGAAAAACACTTAGTTGATCGTGGACAAGGCGTTCAAGGACTTTGGAGAGAAAAGGTAAAATGGAGATTGGGCGGTATTCTGAAAAAGAAGTTGGATTTGATTTTTTGGGCAAAGGAGTGATCTTGGCCTCTTTCCACATTGACGGAAAGACACCAGAGGATACAGAGTAATTTAGGATATGACACAGGATAGGAAGGATTTCTTCTATCTATCTATCTATCTATCTATCTCTATCTATCTATCTATCTTTTGTCCACAGTTATTCGTCTTCACCGAATCAGGACGGTTTGCAGCCAGTCAGCAGGATCGTAAATCGTTCGGAGACCAAGAAGAAACACATCGATGAATTTGACGATGATCTACCTCTGCCACCAGAATAATACACTTGATGTTTAGGTATATGATTTTAGTCATAGTTTTCGGTAATAAATTGCAATTTGTACGAATGACTTTTGTATTTTTTTTTAAATTGGTCTCTGGCAGTAGGCACAAGAATAGATACAGTCGTTTCGCAGTTATTTAGCCAGTGATATTAGTGCGACACTGTCAATACCAGATATTGATATCCGTCACAACAAGGTTAGGTACAATTTGATTTGCTACCTCTAATAAAACGCTTATTACACCTCCCGATATGAAGGGCCCTGCATCCAGGGTGGGCGTGTACCCTAGTTAGTGCGGCGCTTATTACACTTCTCTGCGAATTGTGCCCTAACTCAGTTTACACGCGAATGTCTAGAGAGATAAACGTATTGTCGCATTTTACATTATGCCGTCGGTCGTCAGTATCGAAACTTCAAAAAATTGCTGTAGCAGTGACAACCGTGCTCGCAACAACAAATATTAAAAAAAGAAAGAAGAGAAAGATCTGGGTGAAAGAGTATTTGCGGTTACGTGAAAAGCTTTCAACCTGCACTATCCAAAAGGATTTCGGTTGACTTCGTAAATCATCCAAATAATATTCCCATATGCTACGCACTAGTCGCGCGGCAACTGAGCTCCCTAACCGCCCTAAACGTTATTACATTACCCAATCTTCAGGGCGCTTAGGGAGCTAGGCAGATCGGGATGACCCGATCGCCCTAAATCGGGACACTAACTCCCTAAGTCTTATTACACCACTCTTAGATAGGGTTAGGGTCCCTCGAAATTGGGTGGTCTAATAAGGCCTTTAAGTCTGCAAATGTCAAAAATTATCATTCTTATCGTAATGTTGTTTTTGGGCTGTTTCGGTCAGAAGTAAAATAAATGTAAAAGATCTGTAGATCTGAAGGAGTTTTCTCACTTTTCCTGTTTTGTTCACACTGTTTTGTTTACAATTATATACTCTATCGCATTGATATGTAAAAGTCCGAATATTGGACACATCTAAACTTATGCACAAACTTAGAAACATACATTCAAACTCGGAACGGAACGGACCCCTATAGATTTGCCCTCTCTGTCTGACTGTTCGTATGATACAGCCATTATACTTCGAGACTGGCACCAAAATAACTGCGTGGGTGAACTATCGATAGGTCTTAAAGATATATATCAAGGTTTCTTATAATATAATTTTCTTCTTATGTAAATGGTAGATGGTAAAAATAAAAGTAAATGGTAAAAAACGGCACCCTTCACATCATCACTTTGTTGACCGTCTGTTTGTCTGTCAAGATCCTTTATCTCAAGAATGCGTGGATATATCGAGTTGAAATTAATACGATAATTATGCTCAAGTCAGTGGCCCCTTGGAGCTGTGAAAAATAGTCAACCCTTTAAGTCCACGCAATCAAAAGATATGGTCGTCTATGTGGCATGTTTGTATGGTACCTACCCTCTCTCCGACTCGCACTTGGCCGGTTTGATTATTCTTTCCCCAACATTTTTAAGTGTAGATATCGTGTGTGTACCTTTGCTTTTTATATAATTCAAAATCTATCTACTCTTTCGCTGCCCAGAACTCAGCGTATGAGTCCAAAATATATAGAATAATTTGGATTGGGCAGCGAAAGGGTTAAATTTCATCTTATCTAATTTCTAGGATCGAAAATAATTTTATATCATTCTCAGGTAAGCTTCACGGAAGTTATTTTTAATTACGTATCGTGTGAAATAACATAAACTTGTTCTTTTAATGCACGCGGGTAATCTGTAAACGTGATCGATAACTTTGTGTGTGTACCACTTCCAACTACGTGTGATTTTGTGATAGTGACGTTACGAATAATGATTGTGTAAGTTACGGATTATGAAAATATATAAGTATTAATAGCTAACCGGGGTAACTTGGAGTAGGTGAAAAGACAAATGTATTGCCACGAACTTATATATTTTCACTTTTTCGGAAGAAGTAACGACAGAGTGGCGATTAGTATCTATAGAACAAGTTCCTGGTCTATGGACAGTGGGCCCATCCTAGTCATAGCCAAGCTAGATTTGCCACTTGAAAGTCATAACATATCTTCACGGTACGGCTGGCGCATTGGCTGAGCGATCGGTTGCTGCGCTGCGTGTCGCGGGTTCGATGTCTGCACGGAACAAACATTTGTATGGCCTACAAATAGTTGTTTCGGGTCTGGCTGTTTGTGTATGTGAGTTTAAATCTTTGTAATCGCGCCTACGATACAGGAGAAATTCCAAGTGTGGGGCAAAGTTATTTATAAAAAAAAGTAGATGTAAGTAAGTACCTAACTGTGTATTTGAAATCTGACGATTTTGTATTCATTTGTACACTCAAGTCATTTATATCTTCTTAATATATATACATTACGTGTCACGTTGTTTGTCCGCGATGGACTCCTAAGCTTTTAAATTTAATTTGTACACCGTGAGCAGTTTGATCCAACTTGAAAAATAGAAAAGGTAGGGCAGGTAGAAAGGTAGGAAATTGCATTGCGACGCATGCACAGCTAGTAATCCTATAAATCCTATGAACTAATAACTCACACGATACGTTCTGCTTAATATGCGAATGAACATTTAGGGCTCATCCCGCGTTTAAGTAAAGCGACATTAGATTTTCTTAGAATATAGTTCTATATTACACTGTGGTTTGTAATTTAATAACTAAGTATTTACATATTTTAATTTAGGTATCGACGTGGTAAAATATGAGATGAATTATTACGCAGGGTTACTTTTCAATCATGATTAAGTCATCATTATCTCTATCTGCCTAGATCTGCCTAGGCTGATCGAAACCATGGTGGGTTCGGACTACGGTCTACCTAGATGCAGGTGAGTTACCTACGAACTGGGTAATATGATAATCCTTGGTAAGACTGATTGTCAGACCTTCAGACTCCTGTCCTGTAGGTAACTACTGTCAAAGATCTACAAATGATAGCCGGGACAAACGGCTGAACGGTCATCCATCCTCGGTTCAACCCAGGTAAACACGGCTTAAACGAAAACCGACAAACGGCTGTTATTATTTAGCCACGAACTCTAAAAGTATTTAGAGGAATACGCCGTTTTTTAGCTTAACTGATAAGTCTCTTATCCTTTATATACCTCGCCATGACCGCGGACGTTAACTTCGGAATGCGGAAGACTAGTCATCAACCCGGTAATTTTAATCTCATTGTTCTCTTCCTCTTCACGTCTTTACCAAAATTGAGACCAATTAATTTTATCTTTTATACGTAACCACAGATAATATAATACTAACGTACAGATACTCCATCTCATACAAAGAAACGTGACCGCCATAACTTGCTCATTTCTTCGGGCTATTCGGGCTATTTTTTTTTTACTCACAACGGCGCTAGATGGTGCTTGCAGCGATAGTTTAGTTTACACAAAGAACCAATAGATGGCGATAAAACCATACTGCATACAAAATTATGGTAGCCGTTTGACCTTGAAGCTTACGATACTCGGCAATCGCCTACTTTGCGATAGCGCATGATTTCTTGAGCGTGGGATTATACTATCTATTATGGCGTGGGGTATAGGTCCATGTTTTTCGGCAGACTTAGTTATTTGTTAGGTTCGGCGTAAACGTTAACGCAAATTATGATAATTATCAAGTATTTAAATCAATTAAAATTATTTATAATATCGAAATAGCTCTTGCAATGATAGGAGACACAGGGCAGGGAGTTATTTTTTAACAGACTCAGTTTCGAGTGTGTAATTTTTTGTATTTTAATTACAAATTGTTACTTAACTGACTTAACTAAGTAGGTAGTAATATTTGTATGCTGTGTTGGTACCTACCTATAAAAGTAGGTAAGTATACTTACTGGCTCGGATATTGGGCGCTAGATGATAGAGTGGGGATAACCTTGCGCTTTGTACAGTACAGACGCCAGTTCATCAACTTACCCCAATTTGTCAAATCTAATTTAGGTTGTTCGGCCGCAGTATAGGTATAAAATGTACTCTGTGGCAGCAGTCAAAGGTTTAGAAATTGTACTGTTCTGGCTAGGTTGACTTGCTGACTGCTGATGTCTGTACGCTTATAGAAAAACACTTACGAGATGTAGGTATTTAAAGAAATTTATTCTCAAAAAAGACTACAGTCATGAGAGTCGGGCAGCGCATGAGAACTTGAGATCCAAAAATTTATCTTCTGCGCATGTGAAGTTAAACAAGCGCTCAGGATCCGTGCCATTTACTTTCCACTCTAATATTATCCAACCACTTACTGGCATATTGAACTGAATGTGTTGTTGAGTTAGTCTCACCCCACATTTAGCGTAAAATACCTACAAACAAATAAAATGCAAGCGTAATTTATGAGTAGGTACCTTTAGATTCGAGTCGCTTAATGTACCTACTTATCAGTTTCATTTAAATTGCGTTTTATGCTACAAGACGGCATCTAATTCTTTTGTATTTTGAACAATTATTATCCGATGGCAGTCCTTAATACTAAATTGACCACTTCAGAGTCGGTTCTTGGTAATTATTTTAAAATACATAATATATAATAAATATAATAGAAATCGTATTTTTGGACGTGTCATGGTGGACGTTCTCGTGCCGCCTTCAAAGGTAATTACGGCTTGTAATGTACCTACTTATGCCGCCGGGCTAAATCTCCTGCTTTAACCCAGCGGGTTTTGGTGGGCAGAGGTCTACCCAAATAGGAGGATGATGATGATGATCTTTGTTTGAAGGAAAATTTATAAAAAAAAAACACAATAAATTATAAATAAAAATAAATAAATATCTTGGGACAACTCACACACGGCTATCTGATCCCAAGCTAAGCAAAGATTGAGTTATGGTCACCAGACAACTGATATACATACTTATATAATTTATAAATACATACATATTATAGATAAATCACACCCAGATACAGAACAAACAATCATGCTCATCACACAAAGTTTGTCCTGGGTGGGAATCGAACCCACGACCTCCGGCTCAGCAGTCAGGGCCACTAACCACTGGACCAACAGGCCCGTCAACAAATTACTTAATAGTTTTTTTTATTATGTAAGTACTTTATCATTTACAATGAGTAAGTAGGACTGCCTCGTTGGTCCAGTGGTCGCAAGCGCTACTATTGGGCAGTAGGGTTTAGGTGCGATTCTCGGGTGGGACAAAATACCAATACCTAACCCTATGGGACATAAGGCGTAATGTTTTGTATGTATTTAG
Organism: Ochropleura leucogaster; assembly: GCA_958449745.1. NCBI lineage: Eukaryota > Metazoa > Arthropoda > Insecta > Lepidoptera > Noctuidae > Ochropleura > Ochropleura leucogaster. The sequence continues at coordinate 8,637,145 of OY288206.1, forward strand.
TCGATATATTTATACTTTTTCTGCTATTTTTGAAGTTGACGGAAAATTAATAAGTTTGCCTTTGCCTTTCAGTAAAATACATAAAAAGTAGATACAGAATAGCAGACAAAGACATACAACAAGACCTTTGGGTATTTAATTGAATCTGTAGGTCCTACCTATGTAATTGATTTATCAAACAGCATCCACCTGAAGATTAATAATATCATACATAATTATGAAGAACGATGATTAAACATTTATTTTGAAGTAACCTTAATTTTGATGAAGATTGTAATGATTTTTTGCGACTTTTGGCTTCAAGGATTTTATTCCCAAAGTTGACACTTGAGACCGCAAAATTGTAAATACCTATATTATTATTCTATGGCGCAGATTAGCGTTTTATTCATAGATTATAAGAAAAGTAGGTTTTGTTGTTCTATGTCCGAAATATATTTTGTTTTACTTAATATATTTGCATTTCATAACTATTTCATTCTATCTAAATAGGTATGGTATGTATCATTTAGGACGTGTAGTAAAACTTAAAACAACGCCATCTATTAGCACAATTAACAGCAAATGAGTTACTTAACCACAACGTAGTACAAATTTTTCTCACCAGAGGCAACACCATAATATTATTTAGTAAAATCATGGAATTTGGAACTAGGAGCCCATTATTCCTTGATTTTGTGTTATGGAGATTTTTTAAAACAAGGCCATACTTCTTTCATGGTCAAACTTAAACAGTTACACAAACCTCAAAAACAAATCGATACATATAACGCCATCTATTGAGATTTATTTGAACTATTTTTTGTTTGTTCGCAATGAGACCCCATGACGTAACTAGCTTTTGCCCGCGGCGTCGCTCGCGTTAAATTCGGGGTAACACAATTCCCCTTGCGCCTTATTGATTTGTAATTTGTGATTTCTTCCCTCTTTCTCCCTCACATCCCCCTTTTTACAAAAAAAATATTAGCCTATGTCCGTTTCCTGGTTCCCAACTATCTCTGTACCAAAATTCATCAAAATGGGCTTAGCCATTAAAGCGTGAAGAGGTAACAAACAAACTGACTTTCGCTTTTATAATATTACTAGCTGTGCCCAGCGCAGTAGCGGCGTAAGGGGGGGGCGGCGGGGGCGGTCCGCCCCGGGTGCCAAGCATCAAGGGGTGACAACCTGAAGGGGTTGCGGGTTGTTCGAAAAAGATACCGCAGCCCCGGAACGTAAAGGGCAATAAAAGGAACATGGGTGGGTTTTAGTCAGTAGTAGTAGTCAGCAAAATTCTGACGCTCCCCCACTCCGCCCAGAGCGGGGAAAGATATTTGATGATTTCCCACCCCAACAAAAAGGGGTGACAACGGAATGCCAAGCCAGTCGTGCAGATTAGTAGCCACTGGCGCATCTGCACGACAAGGGTCGGCGCGGGTGACAGGGGCAAGTTGTGATGTGTCGATCAAAGCAATCACAGTTAACACTTGGTCAGTTAGCCAGTGTTATTGTTTCTATGATGTGATCGTTTAATCTGCACGCGAATCATTATCTGGATCAATTTTGAAGTTCATAGCACCTTCTGGTTCTCTGGTATCAAACACACCACAGCAAGGTGTTGAAAGTGACATTGAAACAGTATATATATACAGGGTGGCCAGTTGATAGGCGTCCAAAGAAAAAAATTAGATGCCTTATGCTAAGGGGTACCCGAATTACCCCCATGTATGTTCCGCGATTATTTGTAGTTTAGGAGCTAGAATTTTTTTAAGTACTTTTTTCAAAATATTCACTTAGCATTGGTTTTTATTTTTTATGTCTTTATTCCTATCATTTTTAGATATTTTTTTTTGTGGAATCTATTAGCGATAGCAATAGCTACCATGCAAAAAAAAACCGTTTGCCTAGGCATTGTAGAACTTACCACAAAATTAGTCCAAAGTTCAAAATTACCATTAGAGTTCGATAATCAAAAATGTTCAGAGCTTAAAAAAAAAATGAGTGAGGGGTGCCAGAGGTTTCTAAATGATCTTAAAAACTTCTATGGACCTTCAACAGACAAAATCGGTAAAAAAATATAGAGCTTGATCGGGGATTATTTCCTGTAATTAGCGTTGATAGCAATAAAGGTATTTTTACAGTTATTGTTATAATTTGGGATTTCTTTATTTTTGCTACTTTTATGAGAAAAAAATACGGTAGATAGTTTGCAAATTTTATTAAAACACTTTACAAAAGGTTTTCAAAGTGCCGCCTTACCACAGAAATGCACAATCTACATCTACGGAGGAAATTGTCTTTAAGTTGTAAACCATGTCTCGTCTCAGTGTTAAGTTAACGTCTGACAGCAAAATTGGTAATTCTTCAAGAACTCTTTGTAGGTGGCTCCATCGAGCTTGGACAGCGGTCTGGCTATGGATTCTCCATAGTCCGCTATCGAGAATCCTCATTCCGTAAGACCATCAAATTTTCAACACCACTTAAGTGTGAACATGTGGTCCGGCGTTCTCAACGGTGAACTACCAATTACTTTACCACCACCATTCGAGCTGCCGTCCAGGCTCGTGATGGTACGCACGGGACACTAACAATGAGGAAGAGCTAAAACGGAAAATTGAAGAAACGGGAAATGTGGCGGGCCTGTTGGTGTAGTGGTTAGTGGCCCTGACTGCTGAGCCGGAGGTCGTGGGTTCGATTCCCACCCAGGACAAACTTTGTGTGATTTTTTAACGTTGTCTGGTTACCATAACACAAGCTCTGCTTAGCTTGGGATCAGATACCCGAGTGTGAGTTGTCCCAAGATATTTATTATTTATTTATTTAATGTTGTAAGAAGTAACAGAGAAGCCTTTAGACTTTAGACAACTAAAAGACAATTTAATCCGTAGATAAAGATTGTGCATTTCTGTGGTAAGGCAGCACTTTGAAAACCTTTTGTAACGTGTTTTAATAAAATTTGCAAACTATCTACCGTATTTTTTTATCATAAAAGTGGCAAAAATAAAGAAATCCCAAATTATAACAATAACTGTAAAAATACCTTTATTGCTATCAACGCTAATTACAGGAAATAATCCCCGATCAAGCTCTATATTTTTTTACCGATTTTGTCTGTTGAAGGTCCATAGAAGTTTTTAAGATCATTTAGAAACCTCTGGCACCCCTCACTCATTTTTTTTTAAGCTCTGAACATTTTTGATTATCGAACTCTAATGGTAATTTTGAACTTTGGACTAATTTTGTGGTAAGTTCTACAATGCCTAGGCAAACGGTTTTTTTTTGCATGGTAGCTATTGCTATCGCTAATAGATTCCACAAAAAAAAATATCTAAAAATGATAGGAATAAAGACATAAAAAATAAAAACCAATGCTAAGTGAATATTTTGAAAAAAGTACTTAAAAAAATTCTAGCTCCTAAACTACAAATAATCGCGGAACATACATGGGGGTAATTCGGGTACCCCTTAGCATAAGGCATCTAATTTTTTTCTTTGGACGCCTATCAACTGGCCACCCTGTATATAGCCTGAAAATCTCGATACACAAGATGAAAGAAGGTAGAGATTAGCAACAAGAAGAATATGCCCAAGAAAAAAACTTTTTTGAAAAAAAAAAGTCGAAAATAACGTACTTAACTTTTGTTGGTTTCGTTGATTTTTTTGCTACCGACTTCCGGAAAGTTATTTTCGACTTTTTAGTTGTTTTTTTTGGAAGTTGGTTATGATTAAAAAAATATATTCTGCAGTTTTTGTATAACAGATTTACGTCAAAGAATTTAATTCATGGTGGAAGCTAAATCCTTAAGTGTCCGAACACATAACGAATTCTGAAGGTCTACTCGCCTGTTTTAAAAAAGGAAAATCTTGAAATGGATTGATGCTTCAAAAATCTATTGACCATGAACATCAAAATGTTAAGAGACCAAGAAAAACAAAGTGGAGTGCCTTTTAGATGTTTTTTCTTCCTGGTACGCCAAAATCATTTCATCAGACAATAGAGGGCTTTTTCAGAAGTAGTTTGACCTAGGAATAGAACATGGTATCTATATATATACAAAAAGTAAACGGGTAGTGTCCAAATATGTACATTCAAAATGAGTTCAATATTATTTTCGATAGTACTGAAGTACTATCATCGAGTGTTACCATCTTTTTTTTAAGCATTTGTGTGGCTTCAGTGATTTCTTGTAAAAGAAGTTTCTCAAATGTTTAGTTAGGTAATAATATCTAAAATATTTAAATATAATACTTAAAATTTACAGTGACCACTACCAGTCTTTCCATATTGCCCATTGTAAAGGACCGAAACGTAAATTTTGATATCATAGAATATTTAAGCAAAATAAAGTCACGCAATCGCGTTTAGTATTTTGAGGGTGCTCAATAGAAAGTCGCCCCGGGTGCCAACCCATGCTACGCCGCCACTGGCCCAGCGGTTTCACTCGCTGCCCACTTATAGTACGAGATCCGGCTGCAGAATCAGTGTACCCATCGAGTATTTGCTGAAAACCAAATTTTTACACATATTCATGATTAGGAGAATTTATATCCACCAGGTTGCCTATCAAAATGTGGCCGCTAGTATTTTTAATTAAATTATTAATAATTCATAATCCGTAAGAAATTTCATTGACTTTTTTTTTCAATGAAATGTCGTCTACTTTACGGCAACATCTATAAAGACTCTGAAAAATTATGGTTGCCGTTGCGCACCTGGCCGCACCTCTTCGCAGCCAGGTATACACAGGTATGAATTTGTTACATTTATACACCCACAACGTACATTTATAATTTATATATCAAATTAAAGCAAATTTTTTTTGTATATTATTATATACGGTTGCTTAATTAAATCTGGCCGCCAATAAGGGTTGCTGGCTAATAAATATAGTAAATATTAAAAGTAGAGTGAAAGAGAGCTAGCGCGTAACACCACTGTCTAGTCAGACGAGGATAGCGATTGCCAGCTGTCGGACGGTTTAAAGCCATTGCGCATGCGTCAGATGTTAGTGTTCTCAACCTCCGATTCAAACAATAGTAGGTATGACTCAAAATAATAAATACTCCAAAAGAAACGTCTTTCTTTTCTAAAATAAAAAATTAAAAAGCCAATGACAAATTTAAAAATTACAAAAAAAAATGAATATTGATGATAAATAAAATCAAGGTTACTTATGTAAAAACATTGTGTTGTACAAGTACTGTATGAAAAAAGATTTAATTTTATTCAAGTATTACATTTATTTTACATATTCATCAATCATCAGTTTAAGCAAATTATGAATTTTTAAAATGTATTTTATACTTCCATGACTCTTTTTTAAAAATCTGAATCATCGGAGCTCTCAGTCACACTATCATCGCAGCTATCACTTTCATCAGAAATATCGGTATCGTCATTATTATCGGAAGGCTTGTTCGTGGAATCACACAGCACATTCTCAACTTGCGCTGGAGTTGAATCTCCCAGGAACCATGTTGGTTTTAAAAAACCATCTAACAGCAGCCAGCCATTATTTTCCGCGCTGAACTTGATGCAATCCCGCTCAGTAGCATTTAACCACATCGAATTAACAAAGATGGTCCGCAATAATTTTTCCTTTAAAGATTTCCAACATGGTGGAATGTGCGAGATTGATAATTTTTCGATGCACAAATAAAACAGCAATATATTATGTTGTGTATTACGTACTCCAAACAGCGTGGTTTCGACCTTAAAATAAAAATCACAACTGATCCGTTGAGAACACTAACATCTGACGCATGCGCAATGGCTTTAAACCGTCCGACAGCTGGCAATCGCTATCCTCGTCTGACTAGACAGTGGTGTTACGCGCTAGCTCTCTTTCACTCTACTTTTAATATTTACTATATTTATTAGCCAGCAACCCTTATTGGCGGCCAGATTTAATTAAGCAGCCGTATATAATAATATACAGAAAAAAATTAGCTTTAATTTGATATATAAATTATAAATGTACGTTGTGGGTGTATAAATGTAACAAATTCATACCTGTGTATACCTGGCTGCGAAGAGGTGCGGCCAGGTGCGCAACGGTAACCATAATTTTTCAGAGTCTTTATAGATGTTGCCGTAAAGTAGACGACATTTCATTGAAAAAAAAAGTCAATGAAATTTCTTACGGATTATGAAATATTAATAATTTAATTAAAAATACTAGCGGCCACATTTTGATAGGCAACCTGGTGGATATAAATTCTCCTAATCATGAATATGTGTAAAAATTTGGTTTTCAGCAAATACTCGATGGGTACACTGATTCTGCAGCCGGATCTTAGACTATTAGGGCTATGCAAAATAGATGTTGGCCGATTCTCAGACCTACCCGATATGTACACAAAATTTCGTTTAAAACGGTCCAGCCGTTTCGGAGGAGTATGGGAACGAAAACTGTGACACGAGAATTTTATATATTAAGTAGATAGTAAGGATTAATACAACACCCTCAGCATTGACATGAGAAAACAGTCGAACTGAGGCTTGCATAAAAGTGCGTACTGATTTTCCATGTGTGATCAAAGAAAATTAAACAAAATATGTGTAAGCATCATATTATGATCGATATCACTCTTTTTATCGGGCGCCACAGTGCACCTTGTTTGTCATAAACAGGGCTTATCATATTTTTTCAACCATCAGTACAATCAATATTAATTATGTGTCTGGATATTTGCTCGGTTCTGTCTTGCTCAAGTCTATTTAAGTAAGTATTAAGTTTTTAGGACGACTTTGCTACTGAATACAGAACAAGTATAGTTATTTGAAATTAACTTATGCCCGTAGGTACATTTCTAGCAACATGACGTATTGAATGCTTAGACAAATGTAAAAAAATAGAATATTCAATAGGACAAGCTTGTTAAATATAACCGACCAAAAACGAGCCAGACTAATGCACCGAGGGTTCCGTAAAAACATCTCAAGTTTTTATACGATACTAGCTGTGCCCAGCGGTTTCACCCGCTGCCCACTTAGGAGTATGAAAAATAGATGTTGGCCAATTCTCAGACCTACCCGATATGTACACAAAATTTCGTTTAAATCGGTCCAGCCGTTTCGGAGGAGTATGTGAACGAAAACTGTGACACGAGAATTTTATATAATATACTATATTAGATATAAACGGACTGCGTAAACTTAGGAGGTTTGATTTTTTCACAGCTCCAAGGGACCACAGACTTGAGTAGGTATATGGTTTCAACTCGATACCTCCACGCGTTCCCGAGATAAAAAAAGCTCAGGACAGACAGACGGATAACAAAGTGATCCAATAAGAGTTCAGATTTTTCCTTTTCAGGTACGGAACTTTAACAATGGACTCGCGCACCCTTATTTAAACCTTTTTGGGCCTAAATCAAAAAGTTTTTTTAATAATATACTAGCTGTGCCCCGGCATGCGTTGCAATGCAATTTTGTATCTTTCTACCTACCCTACCTACCCCTACCTACCCTACCTACCCTACCTACCCCTACCTACCCTACCTACCCTACCTACCCCTACCTACCCTACCTACCCTACTTCTCTTACCTGGATGAAAAGTATCCTATGTCCGTCTCCTAGTTCTAAGCTACTTCCTCACCAATTTTCAGCTAAATCGGTTCAGCCGTTCTTGAGTTATAAGTGGAGTAACTAACACGACTTTCTTTTATATATAGGTAAGTAATTTTCCCTTTTAATAGTTATCTGTTATGTTCAGTCTATCCTAAGATGTCGACCGTATAATTTTTTAGGTAGGTACAACACGAAATGTATAGTGTTATCATTATACTAGCTTTCGCCCGCAACTTCTTCCGCGTGGAATAGTCAGTACTTTAGAGGCTAACGCTAAGTTAAACCGTGTGATGATCGAATAAAATATTTTTCTCTCCAATTTTCTTCCCTCTTTCTCCCCCTTTTCTCACTTTTTTTCTTCCGTCTTTATCTTACTTATTTAGCCTATGTCCGTCTCCAGGATACCAACTATCTCTATACCAAAATTCATCAAAATCGGTTTGGCTATTTAGGCGTGAAGACGTAACAAAGTAAACAAACTCACTTTCGCTTTTATAATATTACTAGCTGTGCCCAGCGGTTTCACCCGCTGCTCACTTAGGGGTATGAAAAATAGATGTTGGCCGATTTTCAGACCTACCCGATATGTACACAAAATTTCGTTTAAATCGGTCCAGCCGTTTCGGAGGAGTATGGGAACGAAAACTGTGACACGAGAATTTTATATATTAGATTAAGATTTTAATTGGCATGCCGAGCATTTATTGTTATTTTCAGTGTTAACCCAAACCTCTGGCATACTACGCAATTAATTATTCATTAGGTACAAGTAAAAGTCATAATAATATGACCTAGTTTTAGAACAATTCAACCAATTATAAAAAAACCGGCCAAGAGCGTGTCGGGCCACGCTCAGTGTAGGGTTCCGTAGTTTCCCGTCCGTCACAATAAGTGTTCCCAGTTATGAGGCCAACCGAACAATTCGGTAATACCCGATCCAATGTAATAAGTACCTACAATTTCGGTGGTAATTTTGGATTGCGAGAACCGATTTCAATAATTCTTTTTTTGTTTGAAAAAAGATACGTTCAGGATAATAAAATATGTAAACAAAGTTACAAAAAATGCTTGCATATACGATTATACTACACTTAGCCCAGAAATTATTTTGTAAAACTTTTTGTCTTTTTTGTACAAAAACTGTTGTGTCAATCAAGTTCAAAATAATTTTCATAGAAAGTCCTTATAAAGTTCTACTTTTCAGATTTTTTTCATATTTTCTAAACTTATGGTTCAAAAGTTAGAGGGGGGGGGGACACATTGTTTTTTACTTTTGGAGCGATTATTTCCGAAATGATTGACATTATCAAAAAATGATTTTAGTAAACCCCTATTCATTTTTAAATACCTTTCCAACAATATATCACACGTTAGGGTTGAAATTAAAAAAAAAATCACTTCCCACTTTACATATAGGGTGGCTACCCTAATAAAACATTTTTTTCCAATTTTTATTTTACCACTTTGTCGGCGTGATTGATATACATATTGGTACCAAATTTCAGCTTTCTAGTGCTAACGGTCACAGAGATTAAGCGAGGACGGACGGACGGACGGACGGACAGACAGACATGGCGAAACTATAAGGGTTCCTAGTTGACTACGGAACCCTAAAAAGACGTAATTAACATCGGTCATACGGAAACGAACCCAGAAGACTGATGGCAGCAATGCCACATTGAATGAAACTGCTAATTCTTTGGCTTAAGAAAGAGCCAGTTCGGTGGTCAGGCGCATCATAAATGTCAATGAGAAATTGCCTTTAAATTGCCAGTTTAGTCATTTAGTAGTTGCCCTTCCTCCTGAGATTGGAGGCCGATGGTCTCTAAAATGGCCGGGCCGGTTTCGTACCGCAGTCCGGCCCTGTGATGCTGCACTGTGCGCGAAGGAAGATTCGCATAGGTTTGTTTTTTTTTTTATATACAGTTATCGATGTTCTAGTTACAATAAGGTTGCTGTTGGATTGCAAAAAAACAAACATCACGCCTGAAATCCCCGATAGATTAGCCAGAGCTGTACCTAATACTCCCACATTACGCTAGGTATTTGTAATTTCTAGTACTAGGGGGTGATCGAGAGCACTGAGCTGTTACAGACATATTCTTGATAAATTAGCCCACTAATATTAGGCTTACTTAGGAATCGCACCTAGACGAAGCATTGACAAGTATGTAGGTCAAAATAACAGTGATCTTGACATCGTGAAATACGGTTGTTGTTGGATTGCTGTCAAAAGTTAAATGATTTTGTGGTAAGTAGGGGTAGGCATGTTGTTTAAGACTGTTGCTGTAGAGTAGATATATATTCAGACTCATGAAGCTATTGTTACTATTTCAGGATAAGCGATTTCGAAATAAAAATATAAGGTTATGTTTAAAAAGAATGTATTTATAAATATGCAGGGATTCATACAGATTCTTACCTTAGACTAGAAAAATGTACGTTAACAGTTAGTTTACTTCCTCTTTTGTATTTAAAACTTTTGATAGTAAAGTGATTTACCATATTAAATGCACTGAATTAAATCTTGAAACTAATTTACAATATTTCAGTACATAAATAGGTAATAATATCACAGGACTTTTATGAATATAGAAACATTTTACAGTAGATTATTTTCCGAAATTAAGTTAAACTATTGAACGACACACGTGTGTGCCCTCCGCGCCCAGCCACAATTATTTTACCTCAAATTTTTGTGACATATTAGTGTCGTAAGCGTCCAGGGCACGTGCACGCTTGTCACATATATGTGACAAAGGCGTTCAAAAGATTAAAACTACTGTTCATGTATTCACAATAGTTATTAAACCACTATTGGCTTAACGCTTTTGCATGAGAGCGTTCGGACATTTAAACGCTTAAACTTAAAAAAATATTGTTTATAATTATATACAGAGCAAGCTTCGGCTTTATATTAATTAAACGATAATATCACATCATTTTACAAGTCTGTCGCTGTGTGTCGGTTTATTTAATTTTTTGGCGGATATTTTCTAGTCTGTTTTTATACTACCTACGGAATGACTAACTTTATCAATTGTAAAACAGCATTCTTTCCTAGCTATTACTATTTGAAAACTACACTATATGTACAATATTCCTAACATTGATTAACCCAATATTTTTATAAAAATTAATACAGTCAAAATTAGTATTGGGTGGCGTTTGTTGCAAAAGCACCTACAACAATTATCTTAGTCTAAAATGTTCGCGTTTACTTCACTTGATACTTCAATCGAATGTCACAACCAAGTGAAATAATACCTCTTACTTACGTCCTCCCGAAGACAGTTGATAATGAATAAATAAATAAAATAAACACGTACATACTGATAGCGCGGACGATAACAGTATAATTAGGCGAGTTTTCGTGGTACCAAATGCGCAGCATTTATACATTCTTCGCCCCTCTGTTCAATGTAACCTTAACTTATCAATAAATGTTATCATTTAAATAATATAATTTATCGTCCACACACTTTAGGCACAAAGAGTTTTCTGATTATACTTCAGCACAGGACAGTTTTTGATATGTAAATTCACAGTAGTCGTCTCTCAGTGTTGTGACGACTAAAAAGTCAATGTTCGCACGACGGCAATGCGCCCCTACTCAACACTATGAAATAACTTTCGCGTAAGGGTGCTCTATGTGGCCATACTGTATCGCCAGCAATGTGTCCTTAACCCTCTGGTATACTGGTTGCGCCTGCGTCATAGTCGGGACTTGGATCTCATGTTCCAAGAATCCAACCCTGCTGATAGGACTGATCACCACAGCCGTGCCCGCACCGAACATCTCTAGCAACTGTAATAAAAACGATGCATTAAATAGACGACACTATTACATTAAAACACAACAAGACAGCTCAAGTTTGAAACTTACCCGCCCTTTCTTATTTAGGTCAACAATTTTGTCCATGGTGAGAACTTCTTCCATGACGACTAAATCTTCCCATTCGCTGGCTAACTCCAAAATAGAGCGACGTGTCACTCCAGGCAAGATGAGACCATTCAACGGCGGCGTACTCAATTGTTTTTCTGCAAATATAATATTTCCATTGCATAATTCTCATCAAAGTTAAACAAAAAACAGTTTGATCTGGAAAAAATGTTGGAACTGATGTTACTGACCCTAATTGTTGCTTCAGATACGAGACGAGAATTTACCGGTCAAAAGGTCGAGAGCCACCGACGCACCAGATAACGTGACAGTATCAGCCAGTCACACGGATATCCAACCATTAACCGCATGATCGTACGTTATTTCTTATTGTTACAGACAAATAATAAAAGAACAAAGTATAGTGTTTATTATTATTACCTCCTTGTTCATTGATGTAGACTACGAAGATGTTCATGGCGCCGACTTCAGTAAGTTCATGGTTAGGCCCGAACAGCCACAACACTTGATGGTGACCTAGTTTAGCTGCCCGAGCTGTGGCCTCTGGAAACAAAATCAGAACATGACTATTCCCGATCATACTGGTTATATTGTATTACTGATAACTAATATGGTTCAACAAACAAGTCTATCTATGAGTGCAGTGGTCAAACAATCACGCGAAAGTATTTAGTAGCGTCTTGTTTATCTAAAGCTGTATTTATTGATAGGCAGTTTTTCCTGTAGCAGGAAGAATAACTAACAAAAACAGATGAATCATCTTCCTGCTCTAGTTTTTGTATGGGAAGTCATCCAATAACTTCCCTCTCTCTGGGCGGAGCGAGGGTGAGTGTCAAACTTTAACTGAGTAAAACCCATCCCAGTTCCTTCTTTTGCCCTTTGTATTCCGGGGCCGCGATATCTCTTTAGAACAACCCGCAAACCCCAGCAGGCTGTACCTATTTCTTGCAGGCCCCTCTGCTTTTTCTGAACGGTGAACTACCCACTGCTCACCATCCACAGATAAGCGCCTAAGGCTGCCGGGAGTCATTTCCTTGCCTTTCTGCCATTTGACATAGGGGCGGGGCAACAATTTTTTTTTTAGTATAAAATTAAACACAGGACTATTCGCATGAAAATAGAGCTCACCAATGGTGGGTCCATAGTTAGATCCAACTTTTCGGTTGCCCACTCCTCCGGGAAAGGCTCGCACCACGTTAGGGTCGGCGTATATCGACACGGCACCATCGGAGCCAGTCTTGTAGTACGCACTCACGGGGCTAAGGATGACGAACAATAGCGCCGTCTCAGGTGCCATTATACCAAATGTGGGCTATTAAAAACATTGAAGTTGTTAGTAAAATAATCTTTGTCAAGTCAAGTTTAGAAATAAAATCCAAGTATATGGCCATTGGCGATTTGCTATTTCTTTAAGTCGAAAACAAAAGAATTAACTTTTGCCAGCAATAGTTTCACTATAACTTAAACTTGAATTCTATATTACATTGTATGTTATTGATTAAATTGTTTATTCTAATTGCATCGGATAGGGATCATATACTTATTCTAATTCTTCAAAATGCTTAATCAATAGTAAGCAAATACCTGAGCTGTATCGTTAATTAAAGTTACCTTGAACCGATATATGACGGATACGCGATAACAACACGTTGAAAAATAATAAGTAATACTTGATTACTATCGAAAAGCGATTATTGCTAAAAACTATCTATTAAGTACCTACCTATGATTTAATTGCATTATTTATGACATAGTTAATAAATCTATTCATGCGTTGTAAAATTTAGTTTTATGTACTTAATCATTATTGTCCCAAATATTATTTTATTATTAGTATAGTACATTTTGATTCAAGTGAGGAAACTTTTTCATTTCGTTCGAAGCGGAATTTACACCCGGGCCGTTAACCAAGGGTGCTATGGAACCGAGAACTGCAGTGACAAATTCCCACGTGAATGAAACGACGTTTTTCAATACACTTACGAAGAAGTTAATAGTTAATTATTATTGTAGTGATTTTTGTTTATCCATTTAAACACATAAAAACAGATAAAAAATATACTCTTATTGCACTACGATTAGGTTGAACGTGCAATGCGTTTCACATTTATTGCAATGAAGGCTTTAAAGATATTTTTTATATTTTTATATGAAAAATATAAAAAAATATCTTTGAAGTTTTTGAAGAAGTGAATTGAATAATTCATATCAGCATTGCTTTTATTACTGACCATAGTGATCATGTTATTATATAATTTGCAAATCAAGTGATAGTCTATAATAAGCCAAGATAACAAAATAAGCGTTGAAAGTTGTATGCAGACCCAAAACGTGACTCAAACTCAACTTCAAAATAACAGCAAAAATGATAAGTGAAATCGAATGTTTGTGCCAAAACAACGTGCCTGCCACACGTCTGAAAACGTGCACTAGACAGAATGTTATAATTCGAAGATGTTTATCATGATCCTCAGGAAAAATAGACTTTGACTTACGACTTTGAAATTGTATGGTTACTAACATAATTGTTAACACTTGTATCGGAATTTTTACCATGTTTATTATTTAAATTAAGTTCCCGGTATTTTGGTGGTAAAATAATTTCGTTGAATAACTGTTTGTGAAAAGAAATTGTTTTAGTACAAATATTCCGTTTCAAGTGTGAATCATAAACAGGTAAAACTTGTAAGTTTGCTAGTAGGACATAATCTATAATATAAATAAAGAGCTATAACGAATTGCCAATGTCAAGGAATGTATTCACCCAACCAAAGTCGAGGGAAAATATAACATAACATCACGCGGGTAATACCCGAATGGTTAGGCAGAGGTGTTCCTAATAGTACATCCACATTTCGCCAGTTATTTTTTAAATGCCATGTAATAAGGATAAGCCTATTGCGATCAACAGGGCACAAATCTATACTACGTGACTGCTACTGAGAAATTCCTGATGAAAAAACCCGATGATACTTTGCCCGGCCCGGGTATCAAACCTAGAATCTCATGCTCAGCAATCACGTTGGTCTAGTGGTCGCACCACTAGACCAACGAGGCAGTCGCAGTCTCAGGTCTTTTTAAAAGTTACCACTTTGCACTTTTTGTTTTTTTTTTTACCAAAATCAAAAAAGAAGCAAGCCAAACTCGGAGTACAAATTAGTATGCGAACAGAAGTTGATGTTCATTATTTTTGATAAGAGCGTGCCTACTTGACAACAATGACCGATCTGTAATATTATCGTCCTTTACTGTAGATAAAAAAAACGATCAATACATGCTTACATTTGCGCACATTAGCAAGTGAAGCGCCTTGAACAAAATACGAAAACATTCACCTATACCCGTCCTATGACACAATAAAAAAAACAAAATTGATAATTATGGCATGATTGAACAAATCTATACGCGATATCTCTAAATTTTACGATAATATTGTTATTTGCCAAATTTTATCAATAAGAGGCGTTTAGTAATTATTATTATTATAAAAGATAAGAACAACTGGGCTACATCATTTTCAGCATGTGCACTTGTTGATTTGATTTTATTGCCACTAATAAAAACTTTAACGTACTTACTTCTGATTTGTATTTATTTTAATGAAGATAAGCTACCTACCTACTTTAAGCCCAAATCCTTATCAACCAAAATTATTTATTTAGTGGATAAACCAAGAACTAAGTTTTGTACAACACGTCGCATGCTTTGAGTGTTTATATCATTTTACTACAGCTTCGTTTTACTCTATACAACAAATGTTTAGAACCTGTTATAATGTTTGTTTATATGATTTATTTTTGTCACATTTTCCTGTGATCTACTGATGATACTTAACGCGATTTATCACCTCAAATTTAAATACCTAATTAAATATAAGTCATATGTTACTTCGAAGAATACTAAATAAATTCATTTTTCCTCTTGACTCATAAGATGAAACAGGATCTCCTCAGATCCTATTTGTAACAGTATTCCCTGACTTGTCTAAACACCTTACCTACCCACTTGTGTGCGTGATCATTATTTCAAACATTTAAAACATAATTAATATGCTTACCTCGGTGCCTATTAACGTAGGTCGTATGTATAAGGTGGAGGTTTCTGAATGTGGTACCCACTCTTGGTCTATTTGAACCAGCCTTGATACACATTTAATGAGTTCTTCCCCACTAAAGGTTGGCAGACCAGACCTTTGTGCTGCTAAATTCATTCTTTCCATATTCAAATCTGGTCGAAACAATCGTATCTTATCATCGACCCCCCTGTATGCCTTTAGTCCTTCAAATAACTGTAACAAAATTATAATCACTTTATCTCCTTGCACACATGTAAACAGTGAGGTCCCTAGTGACATCATTCGCATAATTATATTAATGTACGGCGTTGATAAAGCATGTAAATGACATCAATTCTAGAATTTGTAACGGTCTTTCGAAACCTAATATATACATAATTTGCATGCTATTTGTTTTCATATTTTTATCCTTTATCTCTTATATATAAATAGGACTGGTTTAAAGAAAATAAGTCTCGATATTTTAACTTAAATTTACAATTAAGAAATATCTACTGGTTTAAAGGAAAATCAATTTAGAAAATGAAAAGTGATAATATGTTAACATACTTGTATCGCATAATGTAGCGCTTTGGCAGCAGGGTGAATACTCAAATTTTCAAATGGCATTATCTCTGGTTTCTGCCATCCTCCTAGTTGCTTGAAGAAGTTTATTTTGAGCATGTGATCCGTGAAGAATTTGCCGAAGCCAAGGTCTGTCACCTCGGGCTTAGGGTTCAATTGGTACGGGGCTGCGAGTCTCACTTGTAAGTCCTCGTGCTGGAAAGATTCAATCAGTTAAACATGAACTGGGCACTGAACTTATCTTACGCAACTAGTGACTTGTATTATACTTATTTATTTACTTTAAACTGTTTTGTAAACTTATCAATGAGATTCCATTGTTTATATAATAGAACATTTAATTTAAGAGGGAATTTTATGAATTCTTGTTTGTATCGCCTCGTAGCTTAGTAAAAGCGTCAGTCGATTACATCACATTTATTGTATTAAAATTAGTATATTAGGTAAACATTTGATACTGTAACGATGTAACATCGTCAGAAGGCGACGTCGTGGTCGGTCACACGTCAATTTGCATGCTCGACCCATGTCAATACGTGTAATATCATGCAGTTAACTCCTGACAAGTAGATAGCAGTTTAGAAGTACAGTTACATGAGTGCAAACAAACAAGATAAAGGTTCAAAACAGACGTTTACGACCGTAGTTAGGTACATTCGAATTAAAAACAATACATTTATTTACAATTAAATGCCTTCATGTTGTCAAATAAATTATATACGTCAAACAGCTGCGTAATGAAGTTAGTCCAAGAAATCACATACAATAAATTAGTTGAATAGAACCTTGAAAAGAAAATATTATCAATCATCATGATTTAGCTATTTAATGACATTGATTCCTAAGTTGAAAAATCCTAAGTTTAAAGTTACAGTCTTTCTTAATTGCCAAGTATAAAACTATATTTTCATTGTGGGCTGACAGCAAAGCATATGTAAAAAAGCATCGCTGAAAGTTCGCTCAGATACTATAGCAGTTCTTTCAATATAAACGTTCTCACCGCAAAATATGTTAAAATCTAATATCGTAATTATCATCTTATAAAATCAATTAATCATAAATTACCTTTCAGATATTGGCGAGGATTTTCATTAAATCACGATTAAACTTACCTTGAACGAGATTTCAGGCGTAATATGTGGGCGGGGCTTCTCAGCGGGCGCGGCCATAGAGGGAGCCACGTGTTCCGGCTGCGCTTGCGCTGCATTTTCTTCCAATTCCTTGTAACGCAGCGAAGAACTGCAATAACGCACCATTTGCAACTTGTGCTGGTTCTCGAAGATCCATTTTACTAATACCTGCAAAATTGTGCATAAATAAACAGAAACTTTATAAATGTAATGAATCAATGCTGTCTAGTTTTGCTTTCGTGGGTTGAGACAATACAATTAATTATTTCTGTCGACCCCAAAAGGTCCCCTTTGTACATACTTACCGTTTTACCTAGGTAATATTATGGATAGTTACAGAATAGTGCTTGATAATAGAATCGTTTAGTACTAGAAAGACTGCATTTTATTTTTGAATTATTGTATTTTTTACAAATAATACAATATTCCAACCAACTTTTTTTATTCACTGACCTGTTTTAAAGACCTATCGATCGACACTCTAATTATGTTTTTGTAACGGCAACCACAGCACGCAACCGGTAATCGAATTTTTAAGTACCTATTATTTAAGTTTTTTCATAATATTCTGCTTACAATTTCTGTTTAAATATTAAGTAAAAACCAAAGCTTACCTGACTACGGCGAATAGGCATCTTTTTCACTAAATTTTAACACTTAACACAATTAATTGTTTTAGTATATTGATCACAAAACACTTTTATAAAATATTGCAAAATTAAGATATGTTTTTTTTTTATCTGTGTGCACTCTTCGATATAATGTACATTCACAAGTTGCTTCAAGTTACTGACTTCACTGGATCAAAGCACAAACATTTAAACAGCAAAATGATTAGATAGTGGCTGACCTGCGTGTGACGTGCTCACTCATAATCAACAAATTATAAAATAATATTTGATAACGCAGTATTAATCAAAATAAGGATAACGCACTGAGAGTTATTTATTTGGCGGTGCGACGTGTACGCAATTGGCAAGCGGTCGGCGATTTACACAGAACTAAGGAGCTACACTGCGCAGCTCCCTGCGGCGGCGGCGTGAGGTCGAGTGAAATGCTTGTATTAGGTCACCGAGCTTCCATGTTCATACACATTTAAATGAATATGTTAATACTCCTGGCAAATAAATGATTATTTACTTACGCACGAAACTAATTTACATTAAGAATTATTCTACATACTAATACACACATACTCGAACTGACAAAAGACATAATCATACAAAAAATATCTGTAGGCTATTGTAAAGGTAACAATTGCAATACGGTGGTTGTGTGCAGTGCATGAGATGGACTACGTCAATAAAAGAGAACGTCATGCGCGAATATTACGGGTCTACAGAGCAGGGACTAAAATTATTGCGAATCATGTTAGGATGCTGTCGCTTTTCCAGGACCTGGAACCAACGGTCAACATTTTGACCCAACGGCAGTCGGATCAGGTCATTCAACGCAATCACATGTTGGATGACACCGCGCTTGATAGGGTGCGCACAGAGGTACCTACTAGTGTCGTCTTGATTGCGTCACAAACCCCGGTACAAGCTATTGCTATTGACGTAACGCAACTCCGGTCGAACCCCGCTCCTCGTAGAGGGAGATGATAGGGATGCCACGGTAAAAAGCCAATGTGACGACCGATTGAGGATTGCACTGGAAGATGCGCTTCGCTAGTATCAATCAATCCAAACCGAACTTAGACCCCGATTACCACGGTTACTCATGCATAAGCAGAATAGGGCGCTGATGTTTTCCCTGGATTCGTAACTCAAGATTTTATTCGAGAGTAGGTAGTGAGAATCTCGTTGATACACATTCGATTCTGTACTGTGTCGGCTTCTCAAAATGTATGTAGGTATGGATCTCGCGGTACTGAGGAGCTAGTCCTCATTGATATGGTCATTAGTCAACAGGTTCGTCGATGTCACAAGGAGCTATCGATATGTTGGATAGATTGTAGGCCTACCACTCGGTGCCTCATACATGCCTCACAAGGATACTAGAGTTGTACAAGTTACACGCGCCTTCTTTGAATCATTATGCGGCAATGGAGGACAGTCTTTCGATACCCAGGATTTCGACAGAAACAGAACGATCAACCTGTATGGATTAAACTGGGAATATTTCAGGACGACAATTTAAGTCCACTTTGATTTTGTCTAACCCTGAATCCTTTAAGCACACTGCTGGATGATTCCGATCTAGGCTATCGGTTGAGGATATATCGGAGTTACGTCATATCTCACCTCCTCTACATGGATGATCTGAAACTCTTTCCCCCAAACATGTATGTAAAGCGAGGAGAGATTATGGAATCCGAGGGAATTCAAATCTCAGATTCCATACACCTCGAGATTTCTTTCTTCATCCAAAAACTTCCGTCATACTTATTTATTATAAGTAGAACGGAAGAGTTGGGCATTAATGTAGCTGACATGAATCCATTGTTGAGGGAGCGCTTCTTTGGTCCCCTGAAGGTATTTAATAGCCTTCTTTTAGGCGGGAACAAGGCCTTCAACAGTTGGGTCAGGGATAGGAGAGTCCGTACACTGCTGACCGTAAATCCGATGCATCACCAACAATCATCGGTGATGAGACTATACATGGCAGAGTAGTGCGGAAGTTGTGGCTTTTTAAACGTGTAGAATCACACCGAGAGATGTGAACTCTCAGGAAATATTTTTTAAAAGCCGAGACAGTATAAACCGAGATGTGATTGCTAAAAAGAGCTCGACAATTGGAATCTGAACTCGGCTGTCATTGTGCCAATTTCGTAACGGCCAATGGCCTTATGGCCAAGAGCCTGGAGGGCCATCTGTCGAAGCTCACCTTGGGCGATTGGATCAAAGACCTGATTCAGAGGGCAGTAATCCTGGCTACGGTAAGCATTGTGAGTAGGTTCCTGTACAAAATTTTGCATGGGGTATCCTTTTAGGACGTAGGTGCTCATTAAGAAGAGATTTTGTTTTTAATTCGACCCTAAGGGGATGATGGCAAATATTGTATGGGAGAGCGCGATTTCTTGGCCGGATTGACTTGAAATTTTGCATAGGCATTCTTTCGTGAAAGAAGTAAAACTTTCTTGAATAGACAATATGACATCCCGCTACGACGCTAAGGAGCTGAGTAGTGGGTGAAAGCGCTGAGCACAGCTATAATTTCGTGTGTTTTCTAATGACGCCATGAAAACAATGTAGACGTCATCAAGTGCGTATTTATATTGTTATCATAGTTTTCAATAACCGAATTGAGACTTTATGACGCAAATCTATTTCTAAATCAAAACAAACCAGTTTCAGAATAACAACATTATTATTAAGAAGCTAGCCAAAAATAAATTGACATTTCATTAACAAAATAATCTAATACTCAATAATTGCATGTTACGTCTACGAAGATGCAACTAACTAATGCCTGCGCAGGTTCAATAAGTCGTAAAATTCAGCTCTAAAAGTTCTTACGAAATCAATATAAGCTGGGTTGCCTCAGAGAAACTTTATCTTCATTTTTAGCATGTTGTTTAAGCATATCCATTATTTCATTGTCGTACTCCTTCGGTGTGGGTTGCTTCTCGACCATCCAGTAGAAGAGATCCCAGTCGTTGCTCACAGTGTTTATGAGGCGATCATACATGATTGTCTGCTCTTCGTTAAGCTTGTCCAGGTGTTTCTTGGCGAAAGTGCTTAGCAGGAGATCATTCTCCAACATACCTCTCTTGCGGGATTGATACACGAGCCTGAAATGGAAAAATATTGGGTTCTTATTAAATATGCGTAACTGCACACTACACCTGAATTACCTCTACAATCCAAAGGAAGCTTTCGCAGATTAATCTTCCTTTACCTATAACAATATAAATCGCTGTTATAACCTGTGTACAAATATGTAACAGGCTAACTGCAATTGCTTATTGAGATTTTTGACAGTCTCTTGCACATTCTATTTTTACTCTGCTTATGATACGTATTTAATGAAACAGACTATTACGTAACTACAGCTATATTCCACTTTTGCAGTAAGCAATAACATGTTATGATTATTGATTAAATAATTACCCTCATTATGATTACACAGAATCACTGATGAATGTATACATTTCAAATATTGATCTCTGTTGTATAATATTTACTATTTAAGTAAGTATATTGCAGCCTTGCAACCAAAACTAAATTTTCAATTTAGATGACGAAAGCACCACGGATGACACTTATTGTTTCATCAGCAGTAAAAGAAACAAAAAAGTTGGAAATGTTTACTAGCTGGTTTTATTGTTTCAATATCTGCAATATTTCTACTAATATTATAAAGAGGTACCTACATCAATTTGTGAGTTTGTTGGTAGGAAGTACTCTCTTGATCTACTGATCCAATTTTATATTATTCATAGGCTATTCATTCATAAATTGTCATATTGAATGCTGGATCTCGTAATTGGTCTCAAAACTAATAATAAAATTAAACATAGAATTTTTTGCTATATACCTGTGTTTTATTTTGCAAAAAAACATTATAATTATTTAAACTGGCATGTTTGGTGCCAATTTGCATAGGAACCAGCTTTAGACAAAAAACATGAATTTAATCTAAGCTGTGGTCACTATGTTATCCTAATGGCCTCTATCACAGCCCTCAAACCTTCCTTACGCACTATTAGAATTATGTACAAAAGCGACTACCTCTCTCCTTAAACAACAATATTAATTTTTTTTGCTCTTCATGCTTATTATTTTATATGTGTATTTATATATTACGTATTTATTTTTAATGTAGCTATTCGTTTCAATACTGAAGCACTACAGACTACCTACACTCCTGTCTCTCCTCTTCCCTTAAATCCATACAAAGGTTGTCTTGAAAAGATCGCTTTTAGTGATAAAACTGCCCATTGTGTCATCCTATTTATAAGTTCTATACTGTAATTCATGTAATATTTTATGTATCTAACTTTAACAATCTGTGTTTACCCAGGCTAGCACAGAAAAAACAGGTTCAGATAGTTTAGCTGAACCTTCCAAACAGTTTTACTTTCATTAAACATTGAAGGAATGAATTACATTAACATATTTTGGTAGTAAAGTTTTGAGTATGAATGTGGATTGTTAACAGTAGAGAAATACCAAAGTAACAAGAAGGAAGTTGTCTGATGAGATGAAGAGTAATAGAGGTATATGGAAGAACTCGACATGCTGCACTGACGCCAAATAATTTGGAGAATGATGATGATGAATTTCTCACCTAGCTTTCCGTTTCTCCAATGGTTGTGGTTTATCAACATCATACTGTGGTATTTCAATATAAGAGTAATCAAAATCCACAGGCTTGTCACACATATGAGCAGCACTTGGAAGGTTTCTTGCTACTTTGCAAAGCTGGGAAAAAAAAACAAATTAATAGCAAATAAATTATAATGCCTGCTTTGTTTACCTAGTGGTTACAACTGCAACAACTGTTGAGCAAGATTTCAAGAGGCTTCTCCATCAAGAATTTCTCAGTAGCAGCATGATGTTATTTTATGTAGCAATTATATAGGTAAAGTATGTTAAGTCCCAATTTATTTGAGTTGGTGCAGCTTTCTCTATCAGTTGTTGAAGTTATCAGAAGTTTTTTAGTCACATTTGCATTCATTCATAATATAATCAATTGCACGTCAGCATTTCAGGCTATATTTCCTCTAAAAGCTGATGTCTGATTATATATTTAAGCCTATGTAGATGGAGGTTAGCTTATTCGGAGATGCATTATTTAATAATATGTTATCTTCTAAAATCTAAATCAAAGGCTGGCATGTATATTTGTATATAAACTATAGTATATATAAGTATGAAGGAATGAGGGAAAGTACCGAAAGCCAACCTAAAAGAATCCTAGCAGTCTTTTTTTTACTTTATCTGTACCTATGATGTAAGAATACCTCGCTCAGTGGGGTTTTTTTACCCCCACTGAGATATAATAAATTCTCATAAGAAAAATAACAGATCCAAGTACTATCAAGTCGCATCTTTATCATTATGCATATATTGTTTTTAGAACATTTGTATGACCTAAAGATACTTTTATATGTAAGCTAATACCAACAAACTTACATATTAAAGGCTCTGTAAGTGTAGTAAGTTGTAAGGTTATAATGTTTTTGTAACATGAATGTGTTGAGAATTTTGGCGTCTTCGCTGTTTCACTGATAAATTCAAAAACCGAATGAGTAAATAATAATTGAAAGATACTCACAGCACTTAGGGATCTTACAGGTCGAAACATTTTATTTGCTTTTGATGTACAGTGAGAAATAATTTTGAGTACTTATACGTTTTTCCAGCTTCGATTTTCACTCTCTCGAGAAAAGTAGACGATCAAAAATAGATCAGTCAAAATAAATACCTTGTCTAGATGACAGATGACGGCTTGATGTTTTGTTTTTTTATCAGCTGACCGCTGTTGACCATAGATAACACAGAACTGGCAAGTTGTTTTTGAGTATTTACTCATCTATGGTTATGTGGTAGATAGATGCGGTTGCCATGGTTACAGTGTTGTGTTGTTTGCTCAATTCAATTCAAAACTCAAAACTAAGCAACAATATTAAATTAACTTATTTACTGATCGAAAATGAAGTTATTTGAATTTTTAATGTAGTTTGTTTGCTGTAAAAAATGGTACCTATACGTGATTTAATAATAACAACTATTAGTAAGTTCTTCGCTACTTACCTACTTAATTTTAAAATACTTTCATTTGATCATATTGAGTTAGTTAGTGAAATGTAACAATTCGTACTATAATTATGGCAAAACCAACCTACAGTTTTTACAAAGTGAATAATGTATTTACTTCATTTATGTGTTGCATTACTCACTTGTTGTTTATTTCCTTTCAGAGCACTATTACACCCAATTAGACTTGAAGTTGGATGAAAATTCAGAAGATGCGTTGTCTGATTTCATCAACAACCCACAAATACTTATAATACAAGGATACATGCTTAATGAAAATGTATTTCTTCAGACGAAAGTGAGTATTCTGAGTAGTAGGTACCTATTTGGAGTACTTATAATGCATTGCCACAATTTTATTGAAAACAAATCCAATATCTATGCTAAGTAGGTATATTCGGACACCACTGAAAAATTATATTCAATCTGCAAACTTTGCTCACACAGAGGCTTAACTACATGCACCCCAAATAGCGCCTTATACTAAATTATAGTGCACAATTAATATATTTACCCCTTAGATTTTTTTCACAATATCCATGTGAACTTTCAGATACAAGATAATAAAAACAAATGTATAGTATTTTACAAAACATCTGCACAGGAGTTATTAAAAGATGATGCTCTACACAATATTAATATTTTGACCCTGTCTAATAACACAGCCGAGTCATTATATCAGATTTGGAGACAAGTCTACACACCTCTACTGGCTGCAGTGAGTACATTGTTAATTATTGCAGTTAATAAGCAGTCTTGCAATTATCAATAAGCAGGATTTGTTCATATTTTATTGGCTAAATAATGATGATTCTTGATCTAAAAATTCAGTTTTTATTTTAGGGAAGTGATTTATATTCCAATAAACTGCAAAAGAACCTGTCAGATCTGGAGTCTAACTTAAGGATATTAGCCCATGGAAAAGGGAACACTAACGTAAATGGTAATGAGTGCAGTAAATTAAACAAATGCCAGACTAAAATTATGAATTTTATTTGACACTTTCATGTTTCTCTGTCTAGTTGTGCTATCAATCCAAGATGAACTGGAATATTGGAAAATGTTGGGTCAAAAAAGGGATGCTAATAAAAAGCAGAAGGAGACAGCATCTACGTTTTGCGAACTTTTTGAAGATGTTATGGAAGAAGTAAGGTAATGGGCCAAAAAAATTTCTTTTTCTATCAAAAATTGTAGTCCTATTTAATTTTAGTTAAAATCTATGTCCATGAGTTTTCATAATGAGTTCTATTACATCTCTATTCTCATTCTATATGACACATAATCATAGATTATTATCTTTCATATATTTCAGAACAATGCATTCCAGCCCTATGGATGAAATCAGAGAGTCCGCAGAGAACATAGGTGGAATTTTAGATGATATTTGGCGGATTACTAACTCTCCATATGGACAAGATAGGATGGCTCATGTGTTTGATATTATTGGTGTGTAAAGATTAATGTCTATAAAATGGTTGCCATCTAGCTGCGATTTTATGTCTGAGCTAATGCCGGTAGTGACGTCAAAGTCCATGTGTCAAAGAAAACCTTTTAATTCAAAAGTTTTTTTTTCGCTAAGATTTTATTATAATATTGGAATTGCAATTTTTGCCTGAATAAAGCTCAATTTGTAAAATTATTAAGTTAAAAATTTGATTAATAAAAAGGGTAATTGTGGTTAATGATGTCACATCATTATCGCAACAGTATCAGGCGTTTGAATTGTCGTAAAAAATGTTATGAGTTTTATATAAATGCGACAAGTGCTTAATAGTTGAAATTATGTTTTAATATTTTTCTTGGGTGGTTAGTACTGTTTTTAATTGATTAAAGATAAAATTACATGCACCCGGAAATCTCATGTCCGTTTAGGCAGGTCTATTATTTATTGTATCTGCACCAAAATTATGGTGCACCATAGCCCTACTATGACCTCTTAAAGCAATTCTTATTCCGCTGAGGGAAAGAGACAGAGCTATACAGGGTGTCTAGCACCATCTCTTTCACTCAGTGGAATAAGAATTGCTATAAGATGTCATAGTAGCCCTTCAGGTATCACATTTTTTAAACGGACTATGTGATACCGCGTCTCAGTCGCGCCCTCACTGTCACCAAGTATCACTTTGTCTATCTAATTGCTTTAACTTTTTATCGTGTTTTTTTTGTCATATAATTTAAGGTCATGAAATATGTTCAATAATACAAAAGACAGTGTCTACTAATGATCTTTGGAAAGTCAACAATGGAGCCAAGGATAATGAAGTGCTGAACCTTCTTTCTGATAGTTTCAAAGTGATTCAGACTTGGAACAGCGCTTGTGAATCGTTGACTGAAACATACTGGCCTAACTACGCACTCCACGTGTGGAACGGAAAACCTTATGTACCACCGTTTTGTTTGAACTTTCAAAAAAGGTTGAAAGAGGTTGGTTTCTCAATGATTGTACTGTTTAGTTGGTGTACGTTTTAACGCAACGTGTTCTCTCACAAATTTTTGCACAAATGCCAAATTAGAGAAACATACTTACACTTATTAAACTTTATTTTCAGATCCACGATATCAGATCTACACACTGTCAATTAAATAAATTACTGTCGAACAATGAAAGATCAGAACTGCAAACTGAACAACTCTTTGCGCCATTTCAAAGTTAGTACTAGCTATCCTTCCACTGAAGTATTTCGTATTGTGTCTTCTAAATAACCTCCGTATTTATTGTAGGTATTAATATATGGATGTGTAACGGACCAAACCCCGGTTGGGATACAGCAGTTTCGAAGTTCTCTACAAGTTTACGCCCTGCTGAAACAAAAGTTGCAGAAAAATTGAAACCCAGATTGCATAATATGTCTACTAAACAGGTAAAGCAAAACCCAGTTCAAAAGATGCACGGGTTGACAGCACGATTGGCGCAGTTATTGAGCGATTTACGATGCGTGTCGCGGGTTCAATTTCCGCGCGGAACAAATAATTGTAAACGGGGTCTGGCTGTTTATCTATGTTAGTTTAAATGTATTCAAATATACCCATGGTACAGGAGAAATGCCTAGTGTAGTTAAAGAATAAAGACCAGTATTTGCTGGCACTTATTGTGGCAACTATAAAAGTGTTCACTACAAGCGCAAATGGTCTTCGTCTTATTCAAACAAAAGGCGCACGCACTTATGTAGCGCGTCACCGCAGTTTCACCATAAAGAAAATACAGAACAAAAAAACATATTTTTTTATCGTTCAGAAACGTGTTCAGAAATGTGAACTGTATTATTATTATTTAAGACCTGTTAAACACATGTGAGAAGCAATAAATAATTGAATTGAATTGAACGTCTTAACATTTTTTTTTATTAAAGAAAAATATTGCTAAGATTTCTACTTTTGCTCTAATCTTGACTTTCTCCGTAGATGCTGTATGAATTTATGAGATACAGTGCGTTAATAGAGCGACCTCTGGTTAAGCACGCGCTCAACAATGAACTAGAGATATTCGTATCTTCTCTGGTATCAATGCTAAAGAGTGTGCAGACTCAAATGGATGCAGATGAAGTTGATGTCAAGATGTACCAGCCTCCTGAGATGTCCACTGTCATCCTTCAGATACAATGGGCTAAGTTAACGGAAGCGAAGGTAATGACCAAAATATAAACAAGTGCAATAGGATGGCAACCAAGAAAATAAAGCTGCTAGCATAGCCTGCTGCAAGTATCATCATTGGTAAATAATATACCTAGAGCGTTCCAATCCTAGTATTTTGATAGAAACGACCGCCTATCCGACCTCCACAGCCTACTTAATAATAGGTAATAGGGCACCCCTTGGTAAGACTGGATGTCAGACTTTCGGGCCACTGACTACCAGTAACGACTGACAAAGATTTACAAACGACAGCAATAGCCAACGACTTAACATGCTTTCCGTGGCACGAAGGAATCTCGGTATGTAATGGGTCCATTCACATGACCAACCTAGGTAAGTCAACGTGACACGATGGTTTTTACGTAAAGGCAACAAAGTCTCCGTTACAAATCGCCATCGGCTAAAGTCACGAATAGTCGTTGGACTTATTAAGTAATAATGATGATGCATTTTAACCCGTAGATTTTCCAGGTAAAAGATATACAAATGTGTGCAGAGAAGTACTTAAAAGAATTCGACGGTAGTTCTGAATTGCACAGTCTCGCTACAAAAGTGCTGAAAGATCTCAAAAATATGTACACACAACTACACGAAGAATGGTGTCGTGATCTGCAGGTGATTAAAAAAACAAATTACTCGTACTTATACTTATTTAAAAAGAGTTTTTCCCGCATAGATGATACGCAAAGCAAACATTTCTCTTCTATCTGACTATTCTTTATCTCTGTTCTGGTTTCGACTCGAAGGGAGATGAGTGGAAAAGAGAGGAGACTTGTGTTCGCTTCACACATGTCTCTACCCCGCACCACTCATCTCTTTTTTAAGCTCATTGGTTGAAAATGACATCGCGCCTTTCGTCTATATTAGCGATTCCGAATCACTATGATTGTTTTGAAGGAAATGGACTTAGGACAAGTTAGTGAAAAAAAGACATGTTTATTTTTAGTGTTATTTGTCATATGAAACAACGTATTTTATAGGCTCAAGCGAAGAATGGGTCTCTCCAAATATCCACTGATAAGCCGGTGGTAGAATTCAGCGCTAGTACTCGTTTGATGGTGGTGAACTTCAACCCAGGTATAGTTCGCGCAGAACTAGAGGCACGCGCGCTCGCTGCCATGCACCTGCCGCCGCCAGCCGCGGCCGCTGCGCTCGATACGCTCAGCAATGCGCTGGCGCATGCACGGCCGTTGCAGCAGGTACGTATCTAAAATAATTATCTTTTAAAACTACGTCGTTTCGAGCAGGCGTGGTAGTGAATGTTCAGTATGAGAATAGGACTTTGTCCTGCACTGGCACAGTAATAGACTCTGATGTCTCTTTATTATTGAATGACTTAGGGCCTATGCACACCACGTTTTTTAAACGCGCCGTCGACGCGCGTTTGTAGCGATACAGACGCGATACGCACGCAAGTCAGACGCAGCCTGTAGACCTTTGCACACCTGTATAAATACAGACGCGCGTGTGTAGCGATACAGACGCGATGCAAACGCGCGTGTGTAGCGATACACACGCGCCGGTGCCGCGCGTTTGTATCGATACAAACGACAACAAACTGCTCTGCAGGATAAAAACGCGCCGTCGACGCGCGTTTGTAGCGATACAGACGCGATGCAAACGCGCGTGTGTAGCGATACACACGCGCCGGTGCCGCGCGTTTGTATCGATACAAACGACAACAAACTGCTCTGCAGGATAAAAACGCGCCGGCGACGCGCGTTCCCAAAACGCGCGTCGACGGCGCGTTTGGAAAACGTGGTGTGCATAGGCCCTAAGGAACCACTTAAATGCGGAATATATTATAAGTACAGGCCCGAGACTCCTTTGAGTATTTTTCGCTATTCCTCGTAGTTTCGGATTTGGCTATCCACACTCACTGTTGAAAATGTTTCTCTGTATATTTAATACCGTTTCTAAAGGGTACACATTATTTTGATTCTAAGTATTGGTACAACAACAAAGCTTACCGGAAGCCATAACTAAGAAAGATCTGGGTGTACCATATATTTTTAGGTTCATTTCTTTCCTAATGTAAACAAGACGATGATGTTGTGTTATGTCATAGCGCAAATAATGGAATAAACCACTTTAAAATGATGCGAAACCTTGTTTCCAGGTGGCTTCTTTCCACAACACTTTAGGCGAGCGTATGATCCCATCAACTCGTCCGATGATGTTGCAAGCAGCACTGGATTTGTCCAATTTAGTGCAGGACCAGAAGGCAGTCTACTGGGACGACGTCGAACAACTGTCTAACTACACTGAAAAACTCAAGAAAATTGTCTTAAAATTGGAGACACAGGTAGGTAATTCTTTTACCTTCTTAACTCCGTTATCATCATTTCTCGTCGTAGCTGTTACATCTAACAGCACTTTGATTCACTGTCTCAAGTATAATGCACAGCTTTTGTAAGCTATGTAGTTCTTAGATGTCATACTTAACTTATACTAAGGACTTACCGTGTCGACAGCGCGTTCATGTTCCACGCGTACCTCAAAGAGATGTCAGCATAATTCGAAATGTCGATACCTGCCGGGGCTACGGGATTGTTCGAAAAATTTACCGCGAACCTGGGTAATTATATAGCTAAAGAATGAATGTGGGTGGGTTTTAGTCAGTAAAAATCTAAAACTCCCTTCGGCTCCGCCCTGTAGAAATGAGAAATTTAAAAATTTCCCATCCAATAAAGTGAGGATTTCACGAGACCCAAATCCTGAAAATTCTTCTGAAGATTCGTTTATAACTACATACATATTATTTTCAGAATACTTATCTCACTGGCCAACATGTAGCGATCAGAAATATTGTTCAGAAGCTGATAGAGACCGAACTATTAGCCAAACAAACTGAGTGGAAAAAAGGTGTCAAAGAAATAAGAGACATTATAGACACGGTGGGTTTATTCATTAAAGTTTATTAGATTACGATAATTTGTTTTTAAAGGAGGAAAGTAACCTCCTTTCCTTTATTAACCCCTTGCACTTTTATGACCTGAGTCTAGTAATTACTATATCTGCTACAACATTCTTCAGTTAAACTAGCGTACACTAAGTACTTATTATTTAACTTACTGATAACCATTTCTTGGAGATTCTACTAAGTCGTATAATAATCATTATTGTTTAGAAAACACGTTCAGGTCTTAAAACAGAGTTTTTTAAATCTTATTGCAGTATGGGAAAGAGATGATGCTAGATATGCTGAATAGCTCTGTCTCTTTCCCACACTAGAATGACATTATAACTATCATTATTTAAGACAACATGGTATTCCCACTGACCCTAAACATCCCATTGTATTTCCCCTGCTGGAACGCACGGAAACCTGTCTGTGATGGAACGGGCTGTAATCTCCTAGAATCCACGTGAGAATAGTGCTTATTGATAAGGATCATACACAGATTTTTTGGTTCTACGACATTCCTCTTCATTTTTCTTTCCCATCAGCACATGTATCTAGTAAACCCTGTATTTCAGGTGGAATCTAACGGTTACAAGAACACAGAACTGTGGCGATCTCATTGGGATTGGCAACTGTACAAGGCGCTGGAATATCAGTACATAAAGACCCTGCTTTCGCTGCATAAGCATTTCCCGCACGTCAAGGTTGATCTTGTTTTTCGGTAATCATTTTTGATATTTGTTTTCTAATTTACTAACTGTGCTGCATGCCACCAACCTACTATAAATTTCCAAATGGATAAATTGTAGGTGTTACTTATTATTAAACATAATAGGAAACGCATAAAATTATAGTTAACACTTAACACACACATAGTTACACTACTGTCGTAATTCAAAGTTCTCCCCCTTTTGTGGCATTTGAAAATTATTGTTTCTGACATCTAAATAAACGTGTAACATAATGACGTCAACCTTTTCAGCCTTACCTCTGACGTCATCACAATCAAAAGTTTGAAAAAATATTTAATAATTAACTACAGCTTGTACTTAACACAAATATATTGAGAAAAATACCTTACAACTTATCGAATTCTCAAAAGGGAGAAAAGTAAAATTCATTGTTTACATTTGCATAGTTAAAACATCATTAATTGATTAATGGTAGTTTCGGATCAATTACCGTTTAATTAGTCTGCAACTCCAAGTTAAGACCTAGTTTTAGCTAAGAATCAGTTTATTGCGTATAGCATGATTCCACATGAGTAAGCCTTCTTGACCTTTTTATCTGTTCGTGGTACTAATAAACAACGCATATTATATCAAGCATGGGCATTGGGTTGCGAAACCGGTCAAGTGCGAGTCGGACTCATGTACTGAGGGTGTTTATACAAAGTTAAGCATGTTAAGCCATTTTATTAATTTTAACATCAAAGAGTATTGTATTGGGTGACCGGTTTATTGTATTCGAGTAAACCCATCTCTGTGTTAAATTAAACGTATTTAAATACACTACTTAATATTTGCATGATGTTTATTCAACTAAAATTGTTATGAATTAAGTCATCCTGTTTATAAGCAAACCCTCTCTGACCACTTTAAACTGGTTTAAGAGCAAAGTTGCGATACATGAACATTATATTATTGGATTTGACTTCGACCCATCTCATAATTGTCCACGTGCGATAAGTAGCTTGATATTAGAAAACAAGTCGACTATCATCAATATATGCCTAGCCTCTTCCTAACTATGTTGGGGTCGGCTGCCAGTCTAACATTATACCCCTTGGTTAGACTGGACTTTCAGGCCACTGGCTACTATAATGACTGTCAAAGATCTACACATGACAGCCGGTACCAACGGCTTAAAATATTCTCCAAAGAAACTTTATGTGATGGACAATCACCTATGCACTGACCGACCTTGGCACGGCTTAACCTTGAAAATCGACTCATAAGGTTGTTGTTTTTTAACTACAAACTCTTCGATGACACATCGATTAACTCGATCATTGGTTGGTGTCAAAACTCTACTGATCGTTATTGCTCAGTTCAGAAACCTAGGATTCCGAATAAAATTCTTTGCAACACAACATGCTATGCAACGTTTTCAACGTAGCATACCCGCATTTCTTGCGATTCACCATTAAATCTGTGTAAATCTTTACGGTTACATGTGACTCTTATGACACAATCACAAGGTTTAAATTGGAATAAAAACATCTTCCCATTTCAGTGGTTACGCAGTGCGCGTCCAGCCCGCTATCGAGGAGCTTCGAGTGCAGCATTACCATCAGTTACGTCGCCTTGTCTCGTTGCCGGTACACTTCGTGGGCTTACAGAACAATATCACTGACAAACAGAACATGTTTGCAGCTATAGTTGAGAAGTAAGTGACATAGATTGCTTCTAACACCAAAGCTTCCTACTTAATATCCTACTTCATAATATTGTAAATGCGAAAGCATGAATGTGTGGTACTATTTTACGCAATTTAATAAAAATACACACACACATTATATATGATACTGTATAACATGGATTTACACATAAACTACTTTTAATCCCGGTACTATTTTCCCTTTGGGTAAATTTCGACATCTACGCGGTTGAAGTCACAACAGCTTTTGCTTGTCCACAAATCATGTATCTGTTATATTGAAACGATTAACAGAAAGAGAACTATATTTAGTGATTGTTGTGACAACTCACACAAATCACTAAATGTAGCTAAGTTGCTAAGCTACGGAAAAAAATAAAAATTCTTTTTTTTGCAACCCCGCCTCACGTCTCATGGCACCAATTTTGTCCTATTTTGACCCACATTTTCTGTGGCTTGGGATCGTTAAAAATAACAGCTTAACCAATTGTCTATTGTGAGGCATGAAAGGTCGTTACATTTTACTTCAATACTTTATTTTAATTTTAAGGCACAGCTGGCTTGGCAACAAAGCTGTTACCCAACTAGAAGCAGCCCTATCTTCCCTGGAAGCAACATGTGCGTCATGGACGCGTCGTGCGGCGCTGGCGTGTGTGCCCGACCTCGACGCACTATGTAAGGAGCATCTTACCGAGCCAGTACATTGGGAGAGCAACTTTAAAGCCTGCAAGGCTTATGGACAGGCGGTCGCTAAGATGACTTTGTGAGTTGGAGCATTTTATATCGAGTTTTCTTTTTAAGTCTAACCTACGTCTTGGGACTTGATATGGTTAAAAGATTTTTTACATGATTGTAACTGTTACATTTTTATTAATTTTACATACAATTCATTTGCTCAATTCTCAAGAAAGGTTACTGAACATTATCAAAGAAGCATCGAAAAAGACTTGCGCCGCTCCCAAATTAATGGGGATTTGGACAGGGGTCTGAAGATAATTACACACAATGGCACCATAAAACAGCTTACAGTTAATTATAATAATATTTTATAATCATATAATAAAAAAAAATATTATTTTCAGCGAAGACGAAAAGATAGAATGGATATCAGTTGGCACAACAACTTTACGGCGCGAGTTTGAAGCTCAAGCGCGAAACCTATGGAGTTGTCTGATGACGTCTTTAGTGGCCAGTTGTAGAACCGATACGGGAAAAATTGATGCTTTCGTTGCTTCTGCCGCTGTTATGTTGGAGAAACAAGATCTGCCTAAGAATGCCAAGGAACTTGCCGAAATGAGCGCTACACAGCAAGCGTTGCAGCAACAAATGCCTGAGGTGAGAGAATCTTACTTAATAATGGAGGTTTAAATTCTTAAGTAAAACTTAAATCCCTACAATTATTTTTGCTCTAATTTTCCATCACTGAGGATAGGGATCACGTTCTTTTACTGCTTCTGACAGGCTGTAAAAATTACAATCATCATTATTTTTGTAACCATAAGATTGTTATTAAGTTGCTGCTATCTGAAGTAAAAAAAATAAAAGGATCGTTAAGTCGTTGCAAAGTTCAAACCCGTACCATGTGAATAAACGATGACATAAGGTTTAAATTAGAATACGCGCTCTTTAAATGTTAAAAATAAACTAATAGCAACTCTAACTATACAGATGGAGAGTACAGTAGAGGCGCTGAAACGGAAAAGTCATATGTTACGAACGTGGGGAGTAGACTCATCTGTCGATGGAACAATGATAAAATGGCAGAAGATACATGAACTGATGCTGAGTCAACAGAAGATGTTTGAACATCAGGTAAGAGGGTAATGGTGCTCAGTGGTCATCATCTGCCTAGACTTTTCCAAACTATGTTGAGGTCAGCTTTCAGTCTAACCGGATGCAGCTGAATAATCTGACCTATTGCAATAATCCTTGGTAAGACTGTTTGTTAGGCTTTGGGACCACTGACAACTTACTACAACGACTGTCAAAGACCTTCAAATTACAGCTGGAAGTACGAGGCACAGAGGAAACTATGTATTATAAGTATGTACTAAATATGTATGCAACGGTGTTTAGCGCTAACTACGCCGAATCACTACTAGGTCGTAATCCCACTGCCAAACTCATGACTTCCATTTTTTCGATCCAGAGGCGCTTTAATTTGTGTAAAAAAAAAACACTGATCTCTTAACGATGAAAGAAAATATCTTGAAGCACTGGTTTATCTTAAAAGCTAAAATTCAAAAACAGATCTTATCCACCAAACCATACCTACTACTGGTCGGGTGGTGGATTCAGCCCACTTCCCCTGACAATGAGCAATGACAATATCACTAGATAATTATGTGTGGAGAGCAATTCGTCAGTATCCATTTTGTTGCTATATTAAAATTATACGGCTACTAAACTTAATAAACCATTTACTCTTTCATCATTAATATCGCAGGCTGAAATAGTAAAGTCTAGTTTGAGAGGTGATTGGGATAACTTGAACACAAGTGTAGAAGCCTGGACTTCGCGCTGGACTCAAGCAAAGCCGCGTCTGGACAATACTCGCGGCGTGAATTATGCAGAAATGCTCGATAGATGTCGCTCTGTGTTCGAGGCACATGAGAATCTAAACAAGTTTGTCTCGGATAGAGATGAGCTGATGTAAGTTTGTGTTACAGTTTTACGTATTAAATTTGTAAAGATGTTTGCTACGCATTAGCTTAAAATTATTTGTCAATCTTTATTGAATTGGAATCGGCAACCGCAAATTGGGGCTTCTTCCAGTTGGGTTTACCTCAAGTTTGGGACAGCATGGACCTGGAAGCCCCTCTGGACGGGCTCTTGTGGTGCAGCTTGGGATAGGTCTTTGTTTGACATAAGATGAATCAGTTATCTTCGTTGAACGTGTACTTCTGATGACCCTCTTCATTTTGATTAATTTCAGAAAAGAGTGTGAAAACTTCCAAATGAAACCAGAACTATCCGACACATGGAATCAAGCTGAAAAGCTTATGAATGAATACGTCAGCTTGTGGACTCCGTTAAAAGAATATAATGAAGGTAACTTGCTCAAAAGAAACTCCAGACGTTTTGTGTTTTCTGTTCTAGTACTTAGCCCGTTTTTTGCACCCTTTAAACAATTTGCGATTTTTATTGTTTTTTTTAGAATTCGAATCCATCTCAGAACAGGAGTGGATTACATTCCAGAAAAAGATTCATCTGATAGAAGAGTTTTCAGTAAAATGGAAAGGACGTTTGGAACCATTCACTATGGTTACCTTATACATACAACAAGAGTTGGAGAAATATTCGGTAAATAATTTTGAACACTCAAGTTATAAGAAAAAAACAAGTCTCAAGTTGTAACAAAAAAATAATTAAAAGGTTTCCAAGTTATGTTAATTTATTGTTTTTTTAGTCTTTACTGAATGCGATTTCTAGGAGTCGGAGAAGGCCACTTCACGAGCTCTAGCAATGGCCTAGCATCATGTCTGTATTCCCGAAAGCTTACTAACAAAGCAAATCATCATTATTCCTACGTAATACGTATTTCCGTACTCATACGCCCGTATTGAGGCCGCATTATTTACGTCTGAAACCTGTCGTTTCGGCGTATTATTGCTAGCGTGACTCCCTAACTGTCCTACTATTGAGTACAATCTAGTTATTTATAACACTTCGGCTTATTGCAGCTCAAATACATTTTATACTAGTGCAATGACATCATTACACATGTGTTCACAATGTAGATTTTGGTGATATCATCAGCATCCATAGAAGTCTACACGTGAACTTGAACAAGAGTTTTTGGGAAGCTCTGTAGTCACAAGTAACTAAGTCCTAATGTAATTAAAGAAATCAATTCGATCAGCCCCGTATAATAAACACTTTGATTTTAATGTGACAAACTTTATGTATGTTGTACTTTTTTGTCATGACGATAACGAGTGAGACTACCACTTTTCGAATTGAAATCGAATCAAAACCTTTTTTAATACGGCAACAGCACATTTCAAACCACGTTTCTGAGGTGTCCGACTGTCTGTTTCAATTTTCTATAGCGATGATGAAGATGATGACACACGCGTCGTCGGCTAAATTCGCCCTCAGAGTAGATGTAGCTAAAATAGTCATGGATCTGAATGTTAATGGATGGAGAGGTAGCCGGCCGAAGAAAATATGGATAGATTGTGTAAGGAATAATATGGAGGAGAAATGAGTAGATAATGCCGTGACGTCTGACAGGAGAGAATGGAAGAAGAAAACGTGTTGCGCTGACCCCAAATAGAATGACAAATTTGGTGTGGCAGTAAATCCTAATAAATGTCAGGCGATTATTATCGGTAGTTCTCGCAGCCTTAGTAAGTTAGATGGCACGATCTTGCCACCGGTTCTTTTCGACGGTACGGTCGTTCCTTATAGCTCCGACGTTAAAGATCTTGGCTTATTTATTGACAGTACCATGAAATGGTATACTCAAGTTGCACGTGTCAGTCAAAAGGTTACTGGTACGTTGCGGGCTCTGTATCGCTTGAGAAACTTCTTACCGTCAAATACGAAAACAATGCTTGTACAGTCCTTAATTTTTCCTATTATCGACTATGGTGATGTGTGCTACTTTGACCTGAATGCAGAACTCCTCGATAAACTTGACCGTCTTCTAAATAACTGCATTCGATTTGTTTTCAATTTGCGTAAATATGATCACGTCTCTGAGCCCGGTGCTCATCTCTTCTTAAGTGGTTGCCCATACGTCAGCGTAGGGAGCAAAGAGCATTAACCACCTTGTTTTCTTTTCTTGTGTCTCCTACATCCCCTAGTTACCTTGCTCCCCACTTTCAGTACATTTGTGCCAACCACAATAGGAGTCTGCGGTCATCGGAGAACCGTATTCTACATTGTCCTTCTCACCGCACTGACTTCATTCACCGATCATTCTTCGTCCAGTCTATTGCGTTATGGAATGCGCTTCCCCAGGAAATCAGGATGGCAACCAACCGTTTATCTTTTAAACATAAAGTTCGTGAGTTTATACGGAACAAGTCGGCAGTATCTTCACATCGTTAATGTTTCCCCACTGTTTGTTTTTTATTTAGTGTATCTGTGTATATATTCTTTGATATATATTTATAGTATTTTGTTTTATATTTATAGTATTTTATATATCTATATAGGTATTAATAATTAATATTTTTTGTTTTTTGGTTTTACACCTACCACTGTTTGTCTCTGCATCACCCAAAGGTTGACTGGTAGAAAATGCCTATGGCATTAAGTCCGCCTCTGTACTTTGTGCTTGAAGTGTTAAATAAATAAATAAATAAATGACATAAAGGCAGGAAAATGATGATGTACGATTCGAATTAATAAGAGACTTCATTCTCAAATAATCATCTGCCGAACCCTTTTCCCAGCTATGTTGACATCGGCTTCTGCGTAATACCAGTATTTTATATAAAGCGGTTGTTGTTAGTACTCGGTAATACAATTCCCCTTCGTGAGACTGGTTGACTCGCGTGACCTGTAACGTCTGTCAAAGATCTACAAATGACAGCCGGGACCAATCGAGACACGGAGGAAATTCTGTATGGTATGTACAGACCAACCCAGGCAAGCGCCGCTAACCCTGATGATAGATCCGAGCAGCTTATATTATTAGGAACGAGCTCCTCAACATCGACGTCATTCTCAAATAACGATGCGAAACAAAATAATTATTGTATTTATTTGTTCAGGATTTGGCTCCATTACTAAAATATCTTCGGGGCACCGAGTTTACCGAACGACATTGGCATGAGGTATTCAGTCTCCTGGAAATGGAGTACAAGAAACCTGATACGCTGCAAGTCAGAGATCTTTTATCGGCTTCGATGAATATCAAGAAACATATCAAGTCCTTACAGGTAACTAATAGCAAAACAAAAACCGCAACATACTTCTTCAAAATTGTTATTTCAACTAAACAAGGAAGAAGATCAGATATTAATAAAATTCCACATGTTTTCAAGACGTTAAAAAAGTCAGTTTAGCATTTTAATGGTCTGATTTATGAGACTACTAGCTGTTCCCCACGGTTTCACCCGCGCTGCTCAGCACCTATTGGTCGTAGCGTGATGTTATATAGCCTATGTTACTCGGGGATAATGTAGCTTTC
Source organism: Ochropleura leucogaster (assembly GCA_958449745.1). NCBI lineage: Eukaryota > Metazoa > Arthropoda > Insecta > Lepidoptera > Noctuidae > Ochropleura > Ochropleura leucogaster. Next base: position 8,676,140 of record OY288206.1, read on the forward strand.
CAAAGGTGAAAGAATTTTTGAAATCCGTCCAGTAGTTTCGGAGCCTATTCATTACAAACAAACAAACAAACAAATCTTTCCTCTTTATAATATTATTATTATTATTATTATTATATGAGATATGAGATATGAGATATGAGATTATATGAGATATATGAGACTACTACTAGTTACCACATGTACCAATATTAGCGTAGAATTGTTTTATGTTGTAAATATGTACATGCTGTCACATCACGGTCGTTATCTCAAAGGGTTAAGCAGACATGGACCTTGTAATTAACAAAAAAAAAACTTTTATTTTTGATTACTCGATCCATACAGTCCCAATTGAAAACACATTAAAACAAAAAATAAAATAAAAATCAAATCAAAACTGAAACTTAATTAAAATGACATTAAAAATACAATTAAATCAAATCACAATTAAAATAAAATAATAGTAATACTCACATATGGGAAATATGTGAGTATTACCCCAACAAACAAAAAATCCTCTCATAGTGGCTAAAAATGCCAAAAATTATTTACTTATAAGAGCCGTATTATCGGTAATAAGGGTGCGTTTGGGTACAAATTACAAGGACAATAACCTCAAACCCCCCTTATAATTGCTTTATTGTTAGCTTATTTTTCTTATACGTACTTTAAAAACAACAAGGGAGTCAAACTAATAAAAGCAAAAGGATTGCTCTTAAAAAGCTAATACACTTATAAAAGACATGTTGAACACGTTAATAAAGCCAACCAACCTTATACGTGTTTTATCATGGCTAGAAACAAGGGAGTAAAACTTATAGCGGCAAGACAAATTCTATTAAAAAGGTATTCGCCTTAAAATCAGTGTTTGAGATTCTACAACAAGTGTTTTGTTGAGTGATTTTTTACAGTTTGGCAGCGTCAACAAGTATTTTAAAGAACCAAGAACCGGTAAGTCATTGATTTCATTCATTTTTTGTAGTGTACCTGATCCGAGAGTATATTGTGCTTGTTTATTGTGAAAACTGTGTGGGAATTCAAACGTATGATAAAATGTGGTACAAAAAGTGTAATTATATCAACGCGCCCTTGAATTTGAGTAGTTTTACGGTAAAAATGTGAATAATTATTAAGTCATATTTTTTATAACGCTTTTACAAGGGTAATAGCATTCTCACATCGTCTATTAGAAATCTATAAGATTATAAGCTCTATAATGGCAACATTTGTTCCTTATGCTATCGCCATTTTATCTATCGTTAGGGTTCCTTTCATTATTCCGTAGGTATATTAATATTAGCTATATAACATTTTAGGTATTATTAAATGGTCGTATTTACGGACGTTGACAAAATTTTAAAATCATCAATGTTATACGTTGCTCGGTAGGTGAGTCCATAGGTATTAATTACTACCTATGTACTGAATGATGGATCGGTTAGAATCAGGAAGATAATTAGGTATATACACGGTGAATCTGGGACAACCCATTATATTTTAGCCACATAATCTACTGGTCATACTGAACAGTTTGCATTATGAGCCCAAAATAAACAAGGCTCTGAAATAAACAGCTGTTCCATACTAAAGTTCAATACCTACTCAACCAAAATGTATGGAACAGCTAATTTTTGGTTCGCGTTTATTGAGCTGGCCGATTTTTTGAAAAAAAAAGTATTTAATATAATATGTTGTTTTTTTTTTCAGATTCATCAATAATGCCGTGCAAAACAGTAAAAACATTTGAAAAAGGGAAATCAAAACTATCTGCAGTTCCAAGCAATTGGGAAATCAATGGCGTTCTTTACTGGCCCAAATATTTATATAAAATTCGTGTCCTGAACATAATTGGCGAAAAATTTGAAGAGAAGAGATCTGGTTTTCTAACTTTTCACAAAGCAGACAAGGAATTAGACAAAATGTGTAAAAAGTCTGAAACAGAAACAGATACTGAGGATCATTTCAATTGTGCGACAAACCAAAAAGATATGGCGCTTGGAAAAATTGTAATACGTTATGTAATATTTTTAATAGATCACTCAAAACCATATGGGAATTATTATTTTCTACCGCCCAGTCTCTGATATCACCATAAATATCCATCTTATTCAACTCTTCAACTAATTTTTTGTTCCGTAAAATGATTCTTCATTGTCATCTTCCATAAAATCATTTACGGAACCCTCAAGTGATTTGTTGGTATCAGCTTTAATTTGTAGCATTATACTCGTAGCAGTAGAAGTGGTGACTGTATTGTTAATCATGTTTTCGTAAACTTGTTTAACTTCTTCTATAGCCACCACTCCTCTTAAACTTCTTCTAATCTTGTGAATCCGTTTTTTATGTAATTGTACTTCTGTTGCATTTCCAAAATGGCCAAAATATGACAAATCTAGTTAGATAAAATATTTTAATATGACCATCTAGAGAATACTACCTTTTTAATGACTATGTAAGTGATTATGAATTGCTTTCATTCTTGTAAAGACCATATAAAATGCTGTAATTTTTTTGTTGTGTAGACATCTTATAAATTGCTCCTATGAGTTTAAAAGTATCATAGTTAGCTTATGCATTACTATTATAAGAACAGTTAGCCAAATAAAAAGCTATTATAAGGTTTTGAATATTATATGGCTTAAAAGCATTGTAAATGCTCTTATAAGAATAAGACATTTTCAATCCTTATAATAACCATGTAATTTGGACTTGTTACGGTTAACCCAACCAAATTATAAGAATAAAGGTAATATTAGCCAAATCTTCTTTTATCGTGCCATTATAAGGAACATTGATATAATGAAAGCGATTTTAAAACCACTATAAGAGATTAGACCTTAAAGATATAATTTTATAAGAGTAACTTTTTTGTTGGGACTATTATTTTATTTTAATTGTGATTTGATTTAATTGTATTTTTTAGTTGTGTGTTAAGTCCCAAGTAATCACGAGGCGGACTGGTTCCAGGAGGCCATGTCGGAGATCAGTGACGTGGCAATGCCCCGAGTCCGGCCTGGAAGCGCCCGGCGTCAGGTGTACTGGTGGTCGCGCGAGCTGACGGGCACTGCGAGAGGCATGCGTCGCTTCGCGACACCTGTACGCCAGGCACCGCAGGCTCCGCATCAGAGCACCGGATGCGGCAGCCATTGAGGCGGAGCTATATGAGGGGTACAGAGCGGCGAAGACCGCCCTCCTAGAAGGTGTCTTGCGGGCCAAGGATCTGGCCCGCGAGGAGATGCTGGAGTCTCTGGACGGGGACCCGTGGGGGCGCCCATACAAGATGGTGCGGGATAAACTCCGCACCAGGGCCCCCCCGCTGACGCAGAGTCTCCGGCCCCAACTAGTTGAGGATGTGGTGAGCGCTCTGTTCCCTTCGCGAGGGGAGCATGCTCCTCCGCCCATGGCTCCGCCGCTTGCGGTGCCACAAGCGGACCACGAGGACAACGACGACGACGACGTTCCGGAGGTGACTGGGGTAGATCTGAGAGCGGCGGTGGGCAGGCTGAAAGCCAAAAACACCGCCCCGGGACCCGATGGCTTGCATGGCAAAGCCTGGGTCCTGGCCCTGGAGGCTCTCGGGCCCCGACTACTAGGGCTCCTAGGTGCATGCTTGGAGAGAGGCCAGTTCCCACTTCGTTGGAAGACGGGGAAGCTGGTCCTCATTCAGAAGCCGGGGCGCCCTGCGGACTCTCCGTCCGCATTCCGGCCCATTGTGCTGATCGACGAGGTGGGCAAGCTCTTTGAAAGAGTAATTGCAAACCGCCTCGTCGGCCACCTTGTGGGGACGGGGCCGTATCTTGCGGATCACCAGTATGGTTTCCGCAAGGGGCGCTCGACGGTGGATGCCATCATGCGCGTGAGGGCCCTCACGACGGGGGCTGCAGTGTCCAAGAGTGGGGTTGTCGTGGCGGTGTCTCTCGACATCGCTAACACATTTAACACCATGCCTTGGGGCTGCATCAGGGAGGCACTCCAATACCACCGGATGCCGACCTATCTTCGTCGTGTGGTCGGGGCATATCTGACGGACAGGGCCGTCATATACCCCGGTCGCTCTGGAGAGTGGAACCGGCGAGAGATGTCGTGCGGTGTCCCACAGGGATCGGTCTTGGGGCCGCTCCTGTGGGACATCGGTTACGACTGGGTGCTGCGCGCCGACCTCCCCAGCGGCGTCAGTGTAGTTTGCTACGCTGACGACAGGCTCGTCCTGGCTCAGGGGGGGTCGCACCAGGCGGCGGCCGACAATATGACACGCGGGGTTGCGATAGTCGCAGAGAGGATCCGGCTACTGGGTCTCGAGGTGGCCTTGCACAAATCCGAGGCCATGGCCCCAAAAGGTGGTGGCCATACGGCTGATCCGGGGCTACCGCACGATCTCCGGCGAGGCAGCAAGCCTCCTTGCCGGACTGCCACCGTGGGATCTGGAGGCGATAGTCCTCGCGCGCCTGTTTGAGTGGCGCGCGGAGGCACTACACCGGAGGGAAAACCCGCTGCCGCGGCAAGTTGTCGCTCGGCGGGCAGACCTCCGGTGCGATCTCATGGTGGCATGGAGAGAGCGACTGTCACAACCCCGTGCAGGGCACGCCACAATAGTGGCGGTAAGTCCCCTCTTTGAGGAGTGGCTGGAGAGGCGTCATGGCGTCCTCACCTACCGCCTGACGCAGGTCCTCACCGGACACGGAAGTTTCGGGAGGTTCCTGCACATCATCGGGCGGGAGGAAGTGCCCGGGTGTCACCATTGTGACGATCGCCCGGAGGACACGGTGGAGCACACAGTGGCGATCTGCCCAGCGTGGGCGGAGCACCGCCGTGCCCTCATAGAGGCGATCGGCGGCGGCGATCTCTCGCGTCCGGCCCTGGTCCAGGCCATGGTCCGGAGTGAGAGGGAATGTGGGCGGTGAGCAATGGGTAGTTCACCGTCCGTCCGTCGATTGACGACAGGCCGTGTCGACGGCGCGTTCGTGTTTCACGCGCGCCTCAAAGAGAGTCAGCAAAGCAGAGGGGCTTGCCAGAGCCTCTGCCTGCCGGGGTTGCGGGTTGTTCGAAAGAGATACCGCGGCCTCGGAACGTAAAGGGCAACAGAAGGAACATGGGTGGGTTTTAGTCAGTACAAGTCTGACATGCCCCCCCGCTCCGCCCAGAGCGGGGGAAGTCATTGGATGATTTCCCACCCGAAAAAAAAAAAAAAAGTCCCAAGTAATAGCGAGCAGGAGTATTGCCATCAACAGCGCACAAATCCAAACTCCGTGACTGCGACTGAGAAATTCCCATTGGACAATCATAATAACACTTTGCCCGACGTAGGACCTCAAGCTCAGCAGCCGCCATAGCGCCCACTGGACCAATGAGGCAGTACATGTTATGGTTTCTTATAATAAGAAAACACTCACGTAAAATATTGTTTGTGTCATAAGTAATTTTATTGTGAGTCTGTGTTGGAGGATTTATTTATTTCAAATAAACAAATTATACTCCATGTGTTTACCGTGGATATCATTTATTAAATTTTACAAAGTGAATATTGCATTTAAATCGAGAGGCGTTTCTACGGATGGGAAATCCTCAAATAACCTCTCCCACTCTGGGCGGTGCAATAGGGAATATCAGACTTTTACTGACAAAAACCCATGCAAGTTCCGTTTTTTGTCCTTTGTGTTTATGTGGTTGCAGGTAATTCGAAAGAGATACCGCGGCACCGGGGCCACGGTATCAAGAGGATTGGGTGGCGTTTTTGGCAATAGTTTAATTTACTCCTTTAGAAACCAACACTTATTTTCCCAACGGTTATTTTCGATGACATTACTATTTTAATTTTATAGAAAATCTGCGCTGCTGCATCCAGAGAATCTGCAATCAGGAACGCTCTCAATGAGCTAGAGATATGGTTCGCGGGAGCTCGTTTCAATATCATGTATTACAACGATAAGACAAAGCGACCTACACCTATAGTGAAGGACTTCAAAGAAATACTTAGCAAGGTGAGTTTCGAAGAAAGTTTCTAGAAAGCATAAAACGCTTGGGTACCTACTATACACACATTTCGCCAGTTATATTTAAATAAGTAATAGGCGACTCTATAGCCATCAACCTGGTTCAAATCCGGACTCCTTGCTTATGGCTTATTTTTTATATGATAGACCTTGTGTTATTTGTCCAATCACATCAAAAACCACATAGATCAATAACCCGAGTGATTTATGTAAAAACAACAACTGTCCAAGATGGGACCATCTTATACTCTGTGTTTAGACCTTAGACCCAACTCAATCCTTCTACTTGTTTATTGAGACTTACAAACGAGCGACAATAAAAGCAAAAAAAACCTGAATGAATACTGTTTCCATTTAAAACAATGGTTGTACAGTATGCGACAGCGCAGAACTTACTCTGCTATCTCGCTCTGTCGGACTGAGAGTCAACGTTTTTGTCTCATCTTTATGAAATTCCTTGAAACCGCACTTTTTTGCCAATGACGTGTTTTGTTCCCAAGGCTAACGTTGCCCGATAAATGCCTATCATATTTAGTGGCACATGGTTTAATTTCGATCCTGTTCATGGTTTATGAATATTATGATCCCAAATAATTATATCATATATATATTAGGTACGCAATCATGATTTATTTTTTATCGTTTGCAGTACATACAAATCTAATATCTAGCTAATCTGTTGTAATTTATTAAGAAACTTAACAGTAGTTAAACAATCTACAATTCAAACACAATAGGTAAATAAATCTCGATTTTTAACCAACAAAATTGTGTTGAGCAATCGATATTAGCTTTTAAAAGTACCTTAATGTAAGAAATCCCAGATCTCTCCCCAGATAAACATTTCGTGTCTTTTTGTTTCTCAAAGTATAAGTATATGTGACAGAATTGTCCCTACACCTACATTTTTGCAGTCTTAAAACTACTAGACTACGCCGCGAGTACCGCGGCATCTTACTGCCCCAAGTAATTTAATAAATCGTACCATTGATGCGAAATAATGATCGCAAATAATTGACTGTTCATGTTAGATCGAGGAACAACAATGGGTGGTGTCCTCGCTGTCGGGCGGCGCCAACGGCTCGGATGCGTGCGGTGCGTGGGACGCGCGGCTGAGGGCTGCTCGGGCGCTGCTACGTGCCACGCATCACGCACAACGCAGGTAACCTATTACCCGTGGAGTCCGTTGCCACCAGGCTGAAAAAACCTCGCGCACTTTGATGTTACAGAATAAAGGACTGTTGCATACCAGTGTGCGAGGATTTTCTTCGCTTGGTCGAAACGAACTGACAATCAAAGTTGTACTCGCGTCTGTGGCGCACGTTTTAGGGCATTGCGCCTTATTTTTCGATTCCAAGCGCCAAAATCTCTACATTGCAATCTACACTGAAGGCTTGGGACACACAACAACAAGAAAGAACAAGTAGGTCATGATTATTGTCTTATATTACGATGTTCGACTTATGATTATAAATTAATGGGTATAAAATCAGAGGCTACCAACCTTACAGACATGTTGGCTGGGAAGTTAGTTCCGCCACTTCTTCCCAGCTAAGTCTAGATAGTGACGCAGTGTGCAGCTTTTTGGGGTGGTGTTTACTCTGTTATTTCAAATGCTCGAAAAGTGCTGATACTCAACATAATTTAAATGAAATAGATGTTTTGATCCGAAGCGTACAAATGAATGGTGCTGGTACCTTATTAGCTTGCGCGATATACCACGCAGTCACCATATTGCGTCATTCAATTAGCTTTCAAAACAAGTTTCTAAGGTTCACTTTGAATAGCTATAGGTAGGTACGCAGGTACATAACAATTGCACAAATCAGGGTAGGGATGCAAACAGATACTTAAGTACTAGGTACTAGCGGCTAAGACTCTTATATTTAGTGTTTCACGTTACTGGTTGTAGAAATACACGATTCTAATAAGCGAAGATTCAATCAGTTTTTTTCATTTCAATTCAGAAGATTCATACCTGGGGACCTTTTTAAAATTAACTTTCTTTGCTTCGGGTGATGATGCTTCGGGTGGCTGAAGTTCTTTCTCGTAGCAGTAGAAGTATCCCAATTTATATTACGGTCAGCCCTCCAATTACTTCTGCGTCATACCGTGTGTGGTTGAAATATGAATAAAAAAGTATGCGATTACGAAAGTAACCCTGTCTGCCTGGTACCTTTTCACGCATACACTGCTAAACCATGACCTGGATCAAGAATTTACTCCTCTTAACCCGGTAATACTGCTCACGACCGAAGCTTAATCAATTCGTAGTATAAAGTTTGGATAGCAATACAAAAAAAAAAAAGTAAATAGTTATACTTAGATAAAAACAAGCAACGAAGTCTAAAGATTTGTTTCGCCGTTAACATATGGGCGACAGATGCGCCAGCTATTTTACTGACTATTCCGCGTAGTTTGGACTGCTCATATTCATGTTTGTGTTAATTATGTAGTATGTACCTAGCATTTCGTTATGTTTTCATTATGACCTAGGTCTTTATAGAAATGTTCCACAGCACTTGTTTTACTTTTAGACATATATAGTCGATCTCATAATTGTTTTATCATCCTAAGGGCCTATGCACACCACGTTTTCTAAACGCGCCGTCGACGCGCGTTGTGGGAACGCGCGTCGCCGGCGCGTTTTTATCCTGCAGAGCAGTTTGTTGTCGTTTGTATCGATACAAACGCGCGGCACCGGCGCGTGTGTATCGCTACACACGCGCGTTTGCATCGCGTCTGTATCGCTACAAACGCGCGTCGACGGCGCGTTTTTATCCTGCAGAGCAGTTTGTTGTCGTTTGTATCGATACAAACGCGCGGCACCGGCGCGTGTGTATCGCTACACACGCGCGTTTGCATCGCGTCTGTATCGCTACACACGCGCGTCTGTATTTATACAGGTGTGCAAAGGTCTACAGGCTGCGTCTGACTTGCGTGCGTATCGCGTCTGTATCGCTACAAACGCGCGTCGACGGCGCGTTTAAAAAACGTGGTGTGCATAGGCCCTAAGATTTAATGTCTCTTGCACGTTCTATAACGAGTGTAACAAAGTATATTAGACTAGTTAGTAGCAACTCTGCCCGGCGGTGTTACCCGCGATGAAAAACCAAATTAGAGTTATTTCTTTTCTTATATCTTTTATATCTTACGGGAACACGGCATATTTCCGGGAACAAAAGTAGCCATATGTTAATCCAAAATATAAGCTATCATGATAGGTACCAATAACATATGGATTATTTTTTAATTTATGAGAAATGTTGTCTTTACAAAACAGAAATGAAATATGTTTCTATAGCCAAGCCCATGTTTTGTAAAGTGATAAACTATAAAGTTACTAAACTCAGTTAAAAATGAATATAATTGAAATCTAGCAAAGTAAATTAATTGACCTGGTAACATTGTCTTGCACGTCGGGGATTCCCTTCGTAATGAATGATTATGTGCTACAACAATAACAACTGTAATGTAATCCATATCCTATCCTAACTTGCAAGCTTTGCAATAAATAAAACACTGACAATACTTATCTGACTATTTGCAACTACTATCTTATTATAATTAACTGCTAGAATAGTTAAAATAAAAATACAGCCCAGCGGTTTCACACGCTGCTCAGGTGCCCTTTCTGAAAAGGGTGGCCCTTATCAATAAGGGGCATTAAAAATAGATTACATTATGACCGATTCCCAGACCTACCGTATATACATACCTATACAATTTCCTTCAAATCGGTCAAGCTGTTTCGGAGAATCAGAGAATGTGTAAATTTTATATACCTATAAGACACCCACACCTGCAAGAGCAGAGAACACCGGGATTGCGTGTTGTCCGGGGTTGCGATTCGTTCAAAAGATATACCGCGGCCCCGGAACATAAAGGGCAAAGACGGAACATGGGTGGGTTTAAGTGAAAATCTTGATGTATTCCCATCCGTATAAAAATACGATTACAGAATTAGAGAACAAATTACTTGGAAAAACGTGACGACAGATCGAGAGAAGTTATTCGTTAATATATATTCTTCAAAAAAAAAAAGATAACTGAACAAATTACTTGGATGACGGTGACTTTTATATGAAAAGCAGAGTGTTGTTTCCCAAGTTTTATCATAGACTTGTTACAAGACAAGCAAAAGCCGCTCTTGTGGTAATAAATTCCCGTTCTTCTCTATGCCGTTATTTAGTATAAGCTACCATATAGTTGTTCAACAAAGTTCCCACTGAGAACTCCTGACTTTCCAATTACCAATCAATTTTCGTAGGTAGATGTATGGTTAAGTACCATTCGGGAAAGCTAGGACGCAGTAGTCCGTAGGTGCAACAAATGCAATCGTCAGTTCCCTCCCGAAAGTGAAAGTGTTATCGCCATTGCGATACCGGAATATCATAATATATACCGTAATACCGTATAAATACCATAACACTCATAATCATAACACTTAATATATTAATGGGTCCTCGTATAGCAATTGTAATTACAGTGATTTAAATGGCAAAAAGCCACATTAAGTCAACTCTTACAAACTTTAAAAGCCTCGTTGGCCTCATAATGACAAAAGTGTGACCATTTATGGTCATCAATCGTTAAATCACAATAGGTGACCGATTCACATGAAACTCCGAGGCAGCTATTCACGATAATGTAGTATTGAAATGTGCTGACAGTGCAGAAACTCTGCTACAATCAGGAGCACTAATATGTATGTTTAACAAATGAATAAATGATCATGTATACTTACACTTAGCAAAATTCTAAACTGATTTTATTGTGTAATAACGGTTTCTACTGTGAAATAGGATTTACCTGGTTATTTCGTAATATTATGGCTTCTAAAATTCTATGTCCATGAAAACGAAAAGCTTTTATAAATACAGATAAAGAATATCACTGTTATAGGTTGCTATGTATGCGTATTAATATTATTCGTGATCTATGTAATGCATGATGAAACAAAGGCAAGCAGATTTTGGTTGGTTCATACTGTAAGCTAAGATTAGCTGCTGAGGATGTAAAGCTGTTTTGATAAGACGGGGTCGCTGTCCTGACTCCGATATCACTGTTACAAAATTAGGCGACATGCTATAAAGATAGCGTTCAATTTAATTGCCTTCTGAAACAAAAACTCAGATATAAAATATTATCAATAAAATATAGGTATGTATGTGCCTAAAACTGCTTACAACAGACAAAGCAGTTATTAATCTCAATCATGTGAGTTTTCATGTCGTCTGTTCTTATTTCCATACAAATTAGATACAATAAAAATGAAGGGAACAAAGGAGATTCGTTGTAAAACTTGCTTCATTCGAGTTTTTTTACTACATAAGTTAATGGTGCTAAGATGAGATAAGTCAGTTATATTAGATGCAGATGTGAGTAGGTATCGATTGTCTAAAAATATTTTCTGCAAAATCTTGTGGCGATTTTAACAGCAGCCTGACGAAAGAAGAAGTATTAAGCAGAGTTTATAAAAAAAAACACGATACGCTTTGTTATTATTTTTTTATGACATCGTAAATTTTTATCCGTTTTTATTCTAGGCCCATGCCAAAGCTGAACTTAATGGATCACTATTTTTAAACAAATTCTATCACATGATGTTTTATAGATAATAGTACTATAGAATACCTATTAGGAACGCTATAACAAGCGTGTAGCTGTAATATTATCTAATAAAAGTATTCTTGTATCGCCAGTGGAATGCCACGCGATTCATAGAGCCCTTTCTTTGGCTTCGGTCAACGACGTATGTACCCGGTGAGGTAATACGTCAAACGTGAATTTTATGATTATTCTGTTCCTTGCCGCACCATAAACTCTGGATAATTTAGGAACCGCCATCCTGTTGATATTTATATAGGTAGTACCTCTAGTTGCTTGTATCAGAATAGATTTTGGTCTTCCTAATGTTATATAATTTTTTATGCACCTATATAAAAAAACATGTTAACTAGGGTAGTACTTTTCATAACCTTCATTATATTTTCATATTATAGATAAACCAATGACAAATGCTGAAAATTATAACAAAAATCGATCTCGTCGTTGATATGTTTTTGGGACCAATAAAAAATAGTTTAAAAGTAATGAATTGCTAAACATGACCATCTACGTACGGCAACAGTAAGATAATAGATCGGATCAGCAGCCAAGTGTTTATCTCGTGTGAACTTTGACATCATAACCGCCTTTTGAGAATGAACCCTTATCATTAGGAACGCGTTCATTCACAGCGTCAGTGTCGTTTTCTTTAAGATTGTTAACCGAATTCTTTAAGTTTAATTTTATATTTATACTAGCCTCAATTCTAAGCTTTATTTTCGTTAAATAGTTCCTCGTTGAGATAGAAGCGAAGTTCAACTTGTTTGCTGATAATATAATATGATTAGAGACTCTGAATTACTTACAAGTAGGGCATGAGCATGAGGCGTCTGATTTTAATATTTTGATTTGAGCTGTTTTCTTAGTATAACATTTTTTTTTTGAAAAAATCTTGTGTTTGCAGTACCTTTTAACATAAATATACAATTAATAGTCGTGTTTTCTCGCTTTCTTGCTTATGTGCATTTTTTCACTCTATACAATTTTAATTGATTGTAATACGTTTCATCGAATAGATTCTTGGTCTCAACGATGATATTTTTATTGTTGGACAAAACGTTTCTAGTCTTGGCACTGATAAGAGGTTATCGTTGAAACTGTTGAAATTGTAACAAGTTATCTGACTAGAGAGGCCGCTGGTCATTAAATCTAACTCACCCGGCTATGACGTCACTTTATGTTTGTTTCATATAATTAGAACATTGGGCCCTCTCCTTGATTTTTCATTACAAAAAGGCCAGATGTTTAATAAAAGCATTCCAGTTAAGAAGCAGACGTTTAGGTCTACGAATCGTGTAGTCTAGGACCTAACTAGAAACGAATTTTGTCCAAAAGAATGGATTCTACTAAAAGCTTAGCGTAAAGCATCCGTTTCTTCATTTCTGCTTTGCCTAGAAAATGACAACCAAAAGAGACAGCTTAAGTTTCAAACAAAGCAGTAAACTTTTAGTAGTCTGTAGCTTCCCTCATAAACATTTGCGGTATGACATTTACAACCCCTGCAAAAAGCTGGCCGGTGTACCATCAAATGTTAGGGCAACATTTTTTTTATTAACACGCCCCCTTTTTTCCATAATCCTCAAATTAATACTTCACACACTTTACAGATTCTTAATATCAACTTGGATAACTAATTTGAATTATTTTTCCTTATTCAGAAGTTTCTAGAAACTAGAAGTGGTGTATTAATAAAAAGCTCCATCATCAGTGTATAGTGTGGAGAAATCATAACGAGAATCAAATTATCACACGAAGGTACTTGTGTCGTAAGTCTCTAAGTAGCACATCATTGACACCTAGGTCAACATTTTCGTGTTGTGTATTAACAAATGTATGCATCTACTTACTCTTAAAAATTATACACATACAAATGATGTCATTTGAGTTTCTCTTAAGCTTTATCAATGCACAATCATCATCTATCTACACGCATAACAGTTATTTTTCTCCGAAATGTTTGCTCTCTGTTCTATTTCCGGTTTATAACGTTCATTACCAGAGCTGTGGTATTTTTTATGTCATCAGTTCATAGGAACATCTGGCGTTTGCTATGCCTTGAGAGACTGCATTATCAAACATAAAATAACCAGCCTAAAAAGAGCAGATACATTTGAATTACTCTGTTTCTTACACAGCAGAGTAATTTGTGAACACAGCTATTCAATTAGGGTTAGCAAACAAATAGAAAAGCTTTTAAGTTGTTGAAAGCAATTCGAGCGTTTACAAATTCTCTTGTGTTCAGTTCACTAAACAATTTGAGCCCTTTCACAATTGGACCTTCATGTTTTGTATTGAGCCCCATAGTTGCTTTCGAGCTGTTATAAATCTTCGTAGTAAGAGTGTTTAATAAAGCACTAATTCCAAGTTTTTCTAGGGTTTTTTTAAATAATACAATTCATATAAATATATTTAATTTCGGTCTGGGTGGTCATTTAGATCGCGAATGTATTATCAGCGGCGGATGTGTAGGGCGGAAGGCCGGCTCTGACGAACCGAGTGGCCGTATCGGACAGCGTGACCTAACCAAAGGGATCTCAAATGTACGTATTTTATTGTCCATCGTCCATTGAACATCAAAACTTCAAATTACAAAATGTCGATTGTTATTGAAGACAAGACAGTAAAAAGCTATAAGTCTTGACTCCGAGTTTGCCAACAATAAAAGACATCATCATTCTCCTGCTCTTACCCAAATTATTGGGGTCGGTGCAGCAGTCTTCTCCTTACATACTTCTCTATTGACCGTAACCTCATCGGACACGTCGAATAATAAACAACGTGGTACTAAAATATCCCTAGTTATTAGATGAGATTACAAGGAAGCTTGTTGCCATAATAATGACCAAAACAAAAAGCGCATCCCGAAATGCGATGTTATTTTTGTTGCTTAGTGCCCGTTTCGGAGAACGGCACGAGCGGGCGTGCGGGCGGGAGCGGTCGTCGCCTCGCACAGGGCCGCATTCCACATCGATTTGTACCTGTTTCGAACATAACGTGATTATCGGCTAAGATCAAATACATAGTATAAATAAAGTTTATAACCCTACTAAGCTTTTAATATTTGGCAATAACCACTTAAAAATGAAATGCTCCGAATTTTGTCTCAGCATTAATTATTTTTTTGCCATTATTATTTCCACATTCGTAGGCTCAAAACTATCCTCACGACATTTTCTTCATTTGTTTACATTATTAATTCGTACCTACTATCTTTTAATAGTTAATCAAACGTCCAATGGTTCTAATAAAAAATAATGGAAGCAAGAGATTCAGTCTCAATATTTAAATTTCAGGATAATTTTACCAAAAGTTACCACTCTAACTATTATGGTCATACCAAATGTTTTGTTAGACTACCCAGTTCGGTCCTGTGTATGTAGGGCAGCGGGGTAGCGGGGGGCGCGAGGCAGCGCGAGAGTGTCTCGGCCCAAAGCGGCCGCCAGTGCAGTAAGCGGCGCGCGGAGAGCCCGGACCGCGTCATGGCTCTACGCGCTTTGTTTATCTTTTCGGCGCTTATCGCCGGCGGCGCCGCGGTGTACAGCAGGGAGCGCGACCGCCTGCGCGCTGACCCCCGCCTCTACGACCGCTCGTGTGAACTAAGTTCCTGCTACCCGGCCACAGGCAACCTGCTCATTGGCCGTGAATCGAGACTCTTCGCATCCTCCACGTGCGGGGGACAGGGACGTGCGCGCTACTGCATCGTGTCGCATTTGGAACCGAAGAAATGCTTTTGGTGTGACTCGACCAACAGCACTATTCATAACCCCTTTCTTAATCATCGGATACAAAATATTATATACAAGTACTACCCGGGAACGCGAACGAAATCCTGGTGGCAGTCTGAAAATGGAAAAGAAAATGTGACGGTGCAACTCAATATGGAGGCGGAATTCCATCTTACGCATTTGATAATACAGTTCAAAACTTTTCGACCTGCAGCTATGTTAGTAGAGCGGTCTTTCGACTTTGGGAAGACCTGGCGCGTCTACCGATACTTCGCGCATAACTGCGACGAACATTTCCCAGGCGTTCCAAAGCACACACAACGTTCTTTGACAGAAGTGGTTTGTGAATCGCGTTATTCTGGTGTGTCCCCATCTACGGAAGGTGAAGTGATATTTA
Source organism: Ochropleura leucogaster (assembly GCA_958449745.1). Lineage (NCBI taxonomy): Eukaryota > Metazoa > Arthropoda > Insecta > Lepidoptera > Noctuidae > Ochropleura > Ochropleura leucogaster. The sequence goes on from OY288206.1 coordinate 8,691,841, forward strand.
GAGTTTTGCCACCTAATATAAATGTAACCAACCCATACTCGGAAGAAGTGCAAAACTTATTACGTATGACCAACCTTCGAATAAATTTCACCAAACTGCATACACTTGGTGATGATAAACTGGACAACAGAGCGGAGATTCAAGAGAAGTACTATTACTCTATTTATGAAATGACAGTAAGAGGTTCCTGTTCCTGTTACGGGCACGCATCCCGTTGTTTACCAATGCCAGGTGTAGAGTCCAAGAACAATATGGTACACGGACGCTGCGAATGTACTCATAATACCCGTGGTTTGAATTGTGAATACTGTGAAGACTTCTATAATGACCTTCCGTGGCAACCAGCTGTTGGAAAAACTTCAAATGCTTGTAAGAGGTGTACTTGTAATAATCATGCAACAACTTGTCATTTTGATCCTGCTGTTTACAATAAAACCGGTAAAATAAGTGGAGGCGTATGTGATAACTGTCAACACAATACAATGGGTGTCAATTGTGAACGGTGCAAGCCTAAGTTTTATAAAGACCCCAACTTAGATATCCAAAGTCCAGACATATGTAAGGCTTGCGATTGCGATCCACAGGGTACAACAGACCAAGAAATCCTTTGTGATGATGAAACAGATAGCGTTAATAACAAAACTGCTGGTCGCTGCCTATGTAGAACGAATGTCGACGGAGCCAGGTGTGACAGATGTAGCGATGGATTTTGGAATTTCGATCCTAATAATCCTGATGGATGTGAATCATGCACCTGTAACAACTTAGGTACCATCAACGAAAGAGGATGCGACGCTGGAACAGGAAATTGTTTCTGCAAACGTCATGTTACTGGAAGAAATTGTGATCAGTGCTTGCCAGAGTTTTACGGTTTGTCAGATAGTGATGATGGATGTCAACCTTGTGACTGCGATTCTGGTGGTTCGTTAGACCGCGATTGTGATGTGATAACAGGACAATGTAAATGTCGACCAAATGTTTCTGGTCGTCGTTGTGATCAACCTATACAAAACTTTTTTGTCGGAGCACTCGACTCTAATGTTATTGAAGGCGAATCAAGTCAATGCGATTCCCAAATTGATGATAATGCTATTCAAAGTCAATTGTGTCACGTTGTCATTAGGGAAAATTACCCCGATGGTAGGAAAGAGACCTGGACAGGACCTGGTTTTATGAAGCTTCCTGAAAGCAGTACACTCGTTTTTATTGTAAATAACATAGAGAAGAGTATGAATTACAATGTATTAATTAGGTACGAGCCGCAATCGCCTATAAGCTGGGAAGAGGCAACAATATTAGTGAAGAGACCATTACCACTCGATTTCGACTCTCCTTGTGCAAATGTACGACCGGAGGAAGATACCATAAACACCAACCTGCCGGCAAATCAACGCAGCGTATTAGTGAAACCGGCTGTGTGCTTGGAAAAAGGTAAAACAACCGAAATTCGCATTTATTTGGGACGTCAAGACAGTCATTCTCCAAATTCAAGAGCTTCAATATTAATTGATTCTATTGTTCTTATTCCATCCTTTGATGATCTTCCATTTTTGGCAAATAATAGTTCCATGAGGGAAGAGTTCGAACGATTTAATTGTGGTGATCCATATTATTATGACCTGAACAGAGAAAACGTTCCTGAAATCTGTAAAAAATATCATGCGAGTATCGGATTCTACATACGAAATGGATCTCAGTCCTGTCAGTGTGACCCTACAGGGTCTAAGAGCCATCAATGCGATCAATATACTGGTTATTGTCAATGTGTAGAAAATATTGTTGGAGCTCGATGCGATCGCTGCGCCCCTGGAACATACGGTTTCAGCAAATTTGGATGCAAGCGTTGTGACTGTAATAGTATAGGGTCCCTTGATAATTTTTGCGATGCAACAAGTGGACAGTGTAAATGTAGAGCTAATACTTATGGAAGAGCGTGTGACTTGTGTCAGCCTGGATACTTCAATTTTCCCAACTGTCAACAATGTGACTGTAATGGACACGCAATCGAATGTGATGATAAAACAGGAGCATGTAGAGAATGTAGAGATTACACAGAAGGACACCGTTGTGAAAGATGTGTTGAAGGATTTTACGGTGACCCTCGACTTGGCATTGACATACCTTGCAGATCATGCCCATGTCCAGGAATAGTAGGTGATCCGAACAAGAGCAGTCACGCAGATCGCTGTGAATTAGACCCAGATACAAAGGATGTTGTTTGCGAATGTAAAGAAGGCTATGCTGGACCACTTTGTGACGTTTGTGCTGACAATTATTATGGAGATCCAATTAAAGGTACTTGCGAACAGTGTGAATGTAACGAAAACATAGATATTACTAAACCTGGCAATTGTGACCCTTACACTGGAAAATGTTTGCAATGCCTTCATAATACTGCCGGTGACCATTGTGGAGTATGTGCTGAAGGCTACTATGGAAATGCTATAGAAAAAACATGTTATCCTTGCAACTGCTCTGAGTTGGGCACTAACTTCACAATAGGAAATTGTGATAGAAACACAGGTCAATGCCCCTGTTTCAAGAATGTCATGGGTGTAAATTGCGATCAATGTACAGAAAATCATTGGAGAATAGCCTTAGGAACAGGTTGTGATCCATGTGAATGCGATCCTATTGGGTCTTTATCTCCGCAATGTAATCCGTACATAGGAAAATGTGAGTGTAAACCAGGGCACGGAGGCAGACAATGTGATCAATGCCAAGAAAACCATTGGGGTGTTCCTAGTATTGAGTGTTATGAATGCGACTGTGATTTGTATGGTTCTGTTTCACGCCAGTGCATGCGCGAAAATGGTTCATGCATTTGTAAACCAGGTATCGGTGGATATAAATGTGACATGTGCGCTAGAGGCTACTTAGGTGAGGCTCCACAGTGCTACGCCTGTGGCGAATGTTTTGATAATTGGGACCGATTAATCAACGACTTACAAATACAAACAGAGTATGCTATCGGTAATGCAAGTAAAATCAAAGTAGTCGGTGCTACTGGAGCATACACAAGAGATTTTGATGAAATGACTAAAAAGCTTTCAGAAGTAGAAAATATGCTAGCCAGTGCGAAGCAAGGAAAAACAACAGTAAGAGACTTATTGTCTAATGTAACCAGCCTACAAAACTTATTATCTGAAGCGGACGAGAAAGTTAAGCATAGCAACGAAAACCTTAATGCTCTTACGTCCAAAATCAATCTTGGTAACGTTACTTTAGAAGGTTTGAGAGCAAGTATCAAAAACTTAAAGGAAAAAACTACTGACTTAGGAAATAACGCAACCAAACTACAGGAAGCTAACTTGGAAGGTGCTCTTAACTTAACCCGAGAAGCTAAACAAAGAGCTGTTAAGGCTGCTGACGACGCTGAAGATGTGCAAACTGTCATCGCAAATACTGATAGACAAATTAAAAACACTGACCGTCTCATCGAAATGCAATATGCTAACTTTAATAACACTCAAAATGAAAATGATAAAAAGCTAGATGATATCCGTGATCAGCTATCCCAGTTGGAGTCACAAATGCCAAAGTTAAACGAAAAGATGTGTGGTCAAGAAAGTGATAGTTGTGATATTTGCGGTGGTGCTGGATGTGGAAAATGTGGTGGTATTTCTTGTGACCAAGGAGCTGTTACTAAAGCAGAACAAGCTTTAGATTTTGCAAACAAAACCGAACATCGAATTAAGGAACATGAACTGACTGCAGAAGATTTGTTTAAATTAATATCTACAGTTAAACAAGATACCGTTGATGTTAGATCAAGAGCAAAGGACCTCTTTAGCAAAGCGTATGACTTTAAAACTTCCGCAGAAAGAATAACCAATGAAAGCCAAGATTTAACTGCTGAACTAAAGGAATTTCTATCGAATACCTCTAATACTCCTGCTGACGTCAGAACCTTAGCTAATGACATACTTAATTTGTCTATAAGCATAGAGCCCAAAGAAATAACGGAATTATCCCAGCGTATCAATTCATCAGTATCGCAGTTGACTAACATTGAAAATATCATAGCCGAAACTAAACCAGATTTAGAACGAGCTAAGGCTTTGAAACTTAACGCTACCACAGTCAATAAAGCAGCCAATTTGACTTTGGAAATGGCGAATAAAGTTTTGAACGCTCTGGATGACGCACAAGCAGCCCAAGATGCTGCTGAGAATGCAATCGAAAAAGCTAACAAGGATATCGAAGCAGCTAAAAATGATTTAGTTCCTATAGCTACAGAAACAGAACAGGCACAGAAACAAGCCAATGAGACAAAAGAAGAAGTTGAAGGCCTGCGTTTGAGACTTTCCGACTTACAGAAAGATATATTGAAGATAGAGAGTGACGCACAACAGGTGAAACAAGAAGCCAGTGATGTTGTTAGTCGCGCTGAAGGAGCTGAGCAATCAGCACGGCAGTTGAGGCAAGATTTCAAGCACACTAATATGTCTCTTGCTGAACGTGCCAGCCAGACTTCAAATTCAAGAGAAAGAGCGCAACTTTTACTAAAGCGTGCTACAAAGCTAGCCAGTGACACTCAAACGCAGCTTAAACTTCTAGCTAACATGGAAGTTTTGTATAATGATCACAATGAACAGTTGAATACATTAGAAAAAGAAATAGGCGAACTCAATACGCAAATGAACTACTACCTATCTGAAATCACAAAGAGGTCTGATAACTACAGGTCTTGCACAACGTAAATACTTAGGTCAACTATAGTTTTTGTGGTCGGAATTGTAATTAAGTATACTTAAACAGATATTTTCCGAATGTTGTTACTGTTTCCATTTGTGCCATAATGCTGTGTATGTTGCAGTGTTAGTCATTGTTCGTTATAAAGATATAATATGTAGTTTAACTACATAGTGTTTGTATTATATTGCAAAGAAGTATGGGTTGTAAACAAAATTTACACACTCTGTATCTCAATATTTCGTTAAATACAACTCCAAATTTTGTCATTTTAAATAGTTACAGTGTTTTGGTTTATTTATATTAAAACTAAAAGCCATTTTATGAATATAATAAAGTTACAACTTTCTTGAAAAATATGTAATTCATGAGAATAGCTCACGAACTGAGGCACAAAAGGTCCCATCTTTCTTCAGTGTGTGGCACTCACAAATTGCTTGTATAAAAATCAAATGAATATATATATTTCTGAAAATAATTAAGATCATCAATGAAATTAGTGGTTTAAGTATAAATATATTTTGTATCATTATCTAGACAACTATTCCAAAGAATTACATTATAATTTCTAATGTGGTGACAACTGAAAAATGTAAACTTACATTCATTTAAATGAAATGATGGGGTTTTCTACAACTATTGTTTATTATAGGTAATTTATGAGCATTATATTATGTTTTGTGCTGTTTTGCCATAAAATATATTTTCTGTGTGTCTGTATGAAATAATTAATTTTTAGTTTGTATTTACCGTAAACTGACTGTACTGCCAGAGTAGATCATACAAGGTATAATTATTGTACCATCATAAGTATTTTATAAATACATAAATGTAGTTGTACGTGGACTTTGTGTAAACTTAATATGAAAGAGTTCTTTATTACATTTACTGCGTTAAAAGACTGTAATTAAAAATGCCTCTCTTTGTGTTCAGTTTGGGTCACCAGATAATATAGAATTGACTACTATTTCTCTAAAAAACTAGCAACTTGAATCTTGTCCTCAATTGAATATTGTTATTTCATTTTACATTTAAGTTTACACTTTTCACTTAATTTTATATTCAGCCTTGTGGCTGATATGATAAAGCATGCATTTAAATATTAAACTTCTTTCTTTAATTCCATTTTTAGTCATACTATTGCATTTGAGACGCTATTCTATATTTCCATAACGATATTGTAATATACGAGGCACCAATACTTAATTGTTAATAAAACTTTGCCATAAATTGTTTTTAGCTTTTATTTCTGAAATATAAACCCATTATTTAAAAAAATATTATCTGACTTTTTGGGCGGCTTCCACTCTAACCTGATGCAGCTGAATGCCAGTATACTGGCATACATTACATGGGGCGACCGCTCATCTGACCTCCTCAAGCTAGTTCGTACTGAGTTATACGATACCCCTTGGTAAGACTGGTTGTCTGATACCGGCTACCTGAAACGACTGTCAAAGATTTACTACAAATGGCAACCGGGACTAATGACTTGACATGCGTTCCGAGGCACTGAGGAACCTTGGTATGTAATGAGCACTTACCCATCTGTGGGCCGAGCTAGGGAAGCGCACCTCAACCTAAAGAAGCGCCCTGAGTGGTTGCTATTATTTAGGAACAAGTTCCTCATGAAGAATTAACATTATCTCATTATAAATAAAATTGTTGAATAAGTACAAATCAAGTAGTTGCTACATTCTTTAATATTATTTATAAGCTTCATACCCTCTTATCAGTATGTAACAATGTCGCAGGTCACAATCAGAACATTAGTTATTTGATAATTATATATTTTTTTAGCTACTACAATCTATGATCTATTTAAACTAAGCATACCTACTTACTTTACTTTAACAAACAGTGTAGTTTTGCCATATTATAATTCCAATAGTTTTAAACATTGATCATGGGGCTTTGGTGTATTTACTCCTAGATACCTAAGTTACAACTTCGGATAGGATGTCAAAATAAAACTGGATAGTGGTCTCGTTACCTGATTAACTCCTTAACGATGCACACAAGGAAATTATTTATAAACTATCATAATAAGGGTACCTTGGGGTTTTCACCTACTTCAGCTACAATGAAAACATTTACATATTTGGTTGAAGTGAAGCAGAGGGACCTGCCAGGGCCACCGCCTGCCGGGGTTGCGGGTTGTTCGAAAGAGATACCGCAAGATATCGAAAGAGATAAGGGCGATAGAAAGAACATGGGGGGGTTTTAGTCAGTAAAAGTCTGACACTCCCCCCCCTCTCCGCCCAGGGCGGGGGAAGTTATTTGATGATTTAAAAAGTGGATTTTTTAATCGATTTCATGTTTATTAATTATGCTATAAATTAAAAAGCTTTCCATTTTTTTTTTTATGTTTGAAAATAAGAAAAAACTGTATTTAATCGAGATATCGGATGAGAGGAAGACCCATACATTCTTGAAGCTGATTCAAAAAGCATCTTTTATGGCCCTAAGTATAACAAAATCAGCTCCGGAAGAAAAACCACTATTATGGCGGTGTTTTTTTCTCCCGTGTGTATTTACTAGCAACAAATCCAATTGAGACATACATTATTTTAAAGCGTGTTAGAAGAAGGGTTTACTTCGTTTAGGACATAAGCAAATTGGCGCCGGGAGCAAACAGAAACACCCTATTCGTTAATTCCTAACAACAAAATCTTCTACTTAATTTAAAAAATGAAAGTAGCGTCGTTGATTAAGGACATACAATATCATTGTTAAGCTAGAGGTGTAAGAAGAGAGTTTTAAACGAAGCCGATGGTTTAATAACCGCCTCTTCCATCGCGATCTTATACATTCAATATTAGCCTTTTTTATCGCATCGGTAATCATCAAATAACTTCCCCCGCTCTGGGCGGAGCTGGAAGGAGTGCCAGAATTCTACTGACTAAAACCCATCCATGTTCCTTCTTTCACCCTTAATGTTCCGTTGCCGCGTTATCTCTTTCGAACCACCTGCAAACCCGCCAGGTAATTGCTTAGCTTCTCTTAGAATTGAATTCTCCGATCTGTTCAAATAAACGAACCATCACCAAAAAATGAATCTCACTACCGTACAATCCAAAAAGGGTACATAATTCGGTCTTTTTTACCCGACTGCCGAAAGGTGGCGAGTTATGTTTTTGTAGTAAACAGCGCATGCACGAGATTTTGTTATTTATTTATTTATTTTATTAAGGTTAATCAACAATTGTTTACACGTTTACATTTGTTAGATAAATAACAGGGGAAACATTTACAAGTGCAACAATTAATTGTTATATGAATTAGCAGATTAAATTTAAGATGTACCTTATAAGACTTAATAAAAATATGAATCCAAAATTACCTAAGCCGTGCTTAGTCAAATTATCAGCAAATTCAGCAGGCAAAGTCCAGGTAGGGACACAAACACATCATAAGTAGGTACATCGTCATTAAATGGACTTTGTACGACTATGCTGTACGTTATATTTATTATAAAAACCGACTGCTCTAATTAATTTAAACATCTTTATATGGATCTAATTGTTCCAAGATAGAAATAGCTGACTTTAATTTAAATACACCATGTAGCTTGTTGTTGAAGAACAAAACCAGATTTCGAGGTTGAGTTTAAAGTACTAGTTTTTCCCTTACCTTCCATTCCAGATGGTTATATTTAGAACCGATACTCTCCAGCGACGATGGTGAATTGGGAGTCAAGTTTCGGAAAGTAGACCAGGGATTCCGGCAAGTGACTCGGATCTTAGAATCGGATCCTAGACTGTCCGCGCTGCTGCAGTCTTCGAGGCTACAGCCTATGCTGGATTCTATATCGGAGCAGCTTCTAGCTTGCCAGTCTGCCTTAAATCTTTACATTGATGTGAGTACAACTAATGAAACGATTGTAAAATAAATAATATGTTATCATAATTTACAGTTTCCGGTTAGCAAACTTTAAACTGTGAATAATTGAACAGAAATTACAACTAGATGAAGTTAATAGCCGCAAATCAGGTTTTGATACTTGTATGGCTAGGCAGTTTTTATTTACGTGACGTCATCTGTTACGCTGACTCACTAGGCTTAAGTCTGCTTACTTATTTGTGAGCTTATGTATACCCCACATATATCAAAAGTCCCTCCTATTTGTAATAAAAGCAATAAACATTGTTACAGGACCTCACTGTTCGTCATTTGACCTACATACTTAGTTCGGGACTAGTTAACACATAGCAAAACGGCAATACACCAATTTTAATAACAATTAAATAACATAACTGCAATACACACACAGCATACATTCAACATTAAATTTATTAAACTGGTTTCTAGGAAAAACGCTCAATATTCCCACGGCTTTACTTCCTAAGCGATGATGACTTACTGGAACTACTCGGCCAAGCACGCGCCGGCGCGGAGGGCAGGGAAGCCGTCATGCAGACACACCTCAAGAAACTGTTCCCAGGAATAACAGGCGTACGCCTTGGCCCCGGAGATATGTCGATTACTGCATTGTGTAGTCAATACGAAGAAACATTCCAGCTGGACCACCCAGTTGATATTGACTGCCCGGTAGAGGTAAGCAATATTTGGGCGTCTCACTTATCAAATCAAATCAAAAGTATTTATTTGCTAGAATATGGTACATAAGGTGTTACAGTAAATTGGATTCAGCATATCCTGCCATAATGTGACGTGCAAATATTCATGAATATGCATAAAAAAATCATAAGAAGCGGTAGAGCCGCCAGTAAGTCTGAGAATCGGTTACTATCTATCTTTCAAACCCCTAAATGATAAGGGGGACCTGAACTGGTTTCAGCCTGTATATGTATAATTATAAATTCATTTCTTTTCTCTCTAATAGGTATGGTTAAAGAATTTAGAAGCTGAGATGCGTTCGTCACTAAAGAGCATGACCTTAAAATGCATTGTCACAAATTCGCTACAGGAGCAGGATCCATTTTCGCTACCAACGCAAATACTGTGTCTGGCACAAAACATACGCTTCACAGAGCAAGCAGAAAGAGCCATTACATCTAAAGAATTACACAAATTAAAGGCGAATGTTGAAAAAGAGAATTCGTATTATACTTCAGCCGAAATAGAGGATGAAAGTGAACGACGCAAAAGGCAGGCGCTCATATTACAATGTGCTCACTATTTGTCCGTCATCAGAATTTTGATAGACAACAACATTGTGTCAACTAGCGACTGGCTTTGGCAAAAACAGTTGAGGTAAGTGATTTCATGTTTATATTAAGTGTAAAAGATGGAGGCATGTTCTGGCTCCTTAATCATATTAAAATTATTTGCCGACTCACAGTTTTCATATAATGTAGTTTTTTTTTAAATAAATAAATAAATATCTTGGGACATCTCACACACGGCTATCTGATCCCAAGCTAAGCAGAGCTTGTGTTATGGTAACCAGACAACTGATATACATACTTATATAATTTATAAATACATACATATTATAGATAAATCACACCCAGACACAGCACAAACAATCATGCTCATCACACAAAGTTTGTCCTGGGTGGGAATCAAACCCACGACCTCCGGCTCAGCAGTCAGGGCCACTAACCACTAGACCAACAGGCCCGTCAAAAGTTTTTATGTCGATATTAAGTAACTTTGTTGTGGCAAGAGTTGTGAGCTTATTGTTTGTTTTTACAGGTTCTATTTGCTTAGTACAAAGGAAGTAGTAGCTAAAATGGGTCTAGCTCAGATATCATACTCTTACGAGTACCTCGGAGTCAACACAGGACAGTTTGTGCGAACCGGATTGGCTGACGACTGCTTTTTTATTTTAACACAGGTAAATAATAATTACTCATTGTGCAAATATCAACTTTGACAAACTACTTAAATGTATTATAATGATTGTAGTAGGTATATGTTAGTATTATCTCAGCCGAAAAAAAGCCATTTCATTTAACTCCCCTATGCATCGCCTCAACAACCGGACGTTTATTTTCGAATCTAGTAGCTTCCTACGACCTTCACTAAGTTGTCCTAGTCACTCCACGTTGTAGGACCTACTCACACGGTGTATACCTTTGTATGTGTGTGTATTTTTAATTATTATTTATTAATTGTTTATTTTAGGTATTAATTAAACCATATAATTATCACAATGTATTGTTGAAATAAAATTATTACAATATGAGATAAACATAAATTATTAAAATTTTAATTAGTACTTAGACATATATAGTTTATTTATCAATAAAAATGGTTTTTCTTTCAATTCCAGTCACTTCACCTGGGTTTAGTTGGAAACCCTTTCGGCCCAGCGGGAACTGGAAAGACGGAGTCTGTGAAAGCGTTGGGCGGCCTTGTTGGTCGCTTAGTGCTCATCTTCAACTGTGATGAGGTAACGATAACTACAGATATTACGATTACACACAAATCAATAAGGAAATAAAGATAGTTGGTGTTTACGGAATCAACTATAATTATTTAATACACAACAGTATCGTAAAGCAAACAGGTCCTACGAGTTATCACCCACGTGATGAACAGGGTATAACGAACCCTTCACGAAGCCGTCAACCATGCATTCTGTGCATCAAACCAAGTAACTCTACGCAAAAACGATTCCTGGGAAAAAAAAAAATGGGAGAAAAATTACGCTATATAATGGAACTTATTGATATGCACTCAAAAATGTGCTGGATAGAAGCATTGAACATTAAAAGCTTTGATAAAAAAAATCTTGTGAAAATGTTGAAACTTTCACCAACAATATCTTCGTACCTACCTAACTAGAAAGTAGGTAAAAAATTAATAAATTTGATTTCAGACTACGGTCCACAGAACGGGTATAGTATAGAAATAAAATGATTGCAATGGCGGGGAGAAGGAGTGCCTTTCAGCGTCGTTGGGTACTTTTACACCCTTTATGTTGGCACACTAGGGATTTCCCGACTCTTTTATTTTACTGATTAAGTGTGTGTTTGCCTTGTGTGTATTCAATCTATAAAACTTCTATGAAAACACACACAATCTCACCACCAAGCGTAAAATCCACAGATTACGAAATTTATTATTGATTATTAAAAAAAACAAATGTTTAACTCTATAAGGAATGCACATTTAAATTTTTGCTGCTATTTCTCCTTTCGAGTCGTGCCAACTCCTTTCAGGTCGACGTCCACTAGGACAGGGCCCGGAATCTGGTTTCAATCAAACCTTCCATTTCGCTTTTAGATTATAGTTTCGTATTGACTCGGCAACGAGTCAAACATAAAACCGTAATATATAATTATAAGAATGACAGAATATGAGTGAGAGTGAAGAGTTTGTAAAAGAGAGCAATTTTTTTGAAGTTTGACACCTTGAAATTAATCTTCTTTTTTCCTTAACCTTCCAGGCTATGGACGCTGAATGTATGGGTCGCTTACTCAGCGGCTTAGCCCTATGTGGTGCGTGGGGTTGCTTCGATGAGTTCAATCGTCTGGCTGCTCACACACTAGCTGCCGTCTCTCACCAGCTATCTTCACTACTCTCTGCCACCACGGAACGGACGCCTGGATCTGAACCCACTGCGCTACTCAACGGAAAACAGGTAAGGATATATAACTTTGTTATTTCGACAAGATTAATAACTCACAATTACTATTCGGTATAAGTGTAGGTAAATACGAAATAAGGTATAATGCTGACACAACATTTTTACCTCTGACAGCTACAACTTAATAACAATCTAATAATAACAAGATTAAAGTTTACTGTTCCTTTGTCAGACTTGGCAGTGACGGTAACCCAACAGCTTCCTTATTGATAAATGATAAATGATGTTTATTTTGCAAGTAGGTTTTCACAAACACTTTTACACGTCATCTTTTTTTAAAACTAGATGAGGCCGGTGTTTCGTACCCGACTACTCTGAGAAGAAACAGCCGAAACAAACTCAGAGGTCATAGTCTCTTTTAAAGTCCAGACAAAATAATCTTGGTCAACTTACATGAGGACTATGCAGATAGTGTCTGAAATGGTCTTTTTAAGAAAGCACCACACAGATTGAGTGAACCTGTCCAGTCAGTGCAAGCATTTGTCAGTTATCGTGTAGCTCAACTCATAGCCCAAGGAGCTCAACGACACGACGAACAATACCAAAAAAAGGACATTTGTGTAGGTCGCTTATAGCACTCAAACTGCCAGACCTTCGTCAAAAAACAAAGTAAATAAAAGAAATGATCCACATGGTCCTCACATTTACAATAAACAAATAAAATAAAAAAAATAAATAATTAATGAGATCATAATGAAATCATAAAATGTCATAAATTAAAATAATAAGAAAATAAAATGTCACTAATCATAATAATAAAAAGAATGTAAAAATAAAGTAAACATTAATTGTAACGAGAATAAAGATCACTTTTCCTATGGCAGACTTGTCAGTGATGTTAACCGAAAACCTACCTAATAAAGAACACTGCTACTTAGACAGCGGATGATGAAGTATCGGTTCTAAAATAAATAATATCCTGATTTGCATTTCATGCCTCTGTGCGTTAAACGCTAACCTACACTGAAATCGTGCCTGGTGCAATTATAACTGCAACACTCTTCTAAAAGTAGTGTTTCAACTATTATTATATCATAGGCGCCGCGTTTCCGTGGAAATTCACTTTAATCTAAGTAACCAAGCCTAAAATGAGTACTCGATAATACACATTCGATTAAAATTGACGACACGGTTGGCGCAGTGGCTGAGCAATCGATTGCTGCGCTGCGTGTCGCGGGTTCGATTCCCGCACGGAACAAATATTTGTATGGCCTACAGAGAGTTGTTCCGGGTCTGACTGTTTGTGTATGTGAGTTTAAATGTTTGTAAACGCACCCACGATACAGGAGACATTCCTAGTTGAACAACGTTAAAAAAAAAAGTAAAGTGCAGACTGTCAATCTTGCCTTTAAATATGCACATATTTTGTTTATTCTAATTATAGATAAGTACTAAGTAATATTTAAAATACTATTAATATTTTCAAATAGTTATCTAATAATTAAAATATGTTAGTATATTATGTTGTACTAGAACTTTGTTTAACGTTAAAAGACGTTCAAATATAAAAAAGCGAATCACACAATAATTGTGAAACGTTTACAAAATAACCTCCAATAAAGAATCAAAACGAAACACGTGGTTATGACGAATAATAATATTCAAGGTTAGAATAAGCGATTTCAATAGACTCGCTATTTCGCAAGTGAAAATAAGTCTTCGGTAGTATAGTGGTAAGTATCCCCGCCTGTCACGCGGGAGACCGGGGTTCGATTCCCCGCCGGAGAGAATCTTTTTGTATTTTGACTGGCCGATTCCAGCAATTTTTTTTGGTTTCTGGTTATTATTTCCAAGCTTTTCTTGTTAAAAACACATTTTGTATCTGCTCATGGATGTATTTTGAAAAACAAAGTGAGACACAAGAAATAAACTTTAACAATCGAATATTACAACAATAACAGATCCATTTGGACAAAAAACACTTCTTTCTAAAGCATGGCGACGAAGTAACATCACTTTGCCCAATCTATGTAGGCGTACTACAGGACAGTGCAATGGGTTCTACCTCTGCAAATCGGCCTACTTCTGAGGCCGCCATAAAAGGTACTTTTTCTGACGACACAGCTGATCTCGCTTCTAACGAACTTCTGAAAAAAGCGATACTAAAACTTCAAAATAGTCTTGGCGACATCGCTAAATGAAATGAAAATTAAAGACTGGCGGAATCCAAATCGGTTCGAGTTAAATTTACCCCTCGACGTAGCATTTGCCCCGCAGTCACAATAATGCAGTTGAAGTCCCTCGACATGATGAGGCAAAAATGTGAAAATGTACTAAAATAATATAGGCATGTGGTGAAAAGACTAGAATGGGACAACAGGTCAGAAAGAGCACTGGATTTTTCTGACCCCTTTTTTCTGTTGCAATGTAATATAACAATTAACAGACAAACCCTTTTATTTCTATCATTATAATCCTTGATAAAATTTGTTCAAGGTGCGAGTATCGGAATGGTGTGGGGTGGCAGCTACCATGAACCCCTTGGGGCGCGGCTACGGCGGGCGCCGCGAGCTGCCGGCCGCGCTGCAGCGGGTACTGCGGCCTGTGGCCATGCTGCAGCCGCGCCCGGACCTACTCGCGGCACACCTGCTGGCCGCGGCCTGCGTGCCTGATGCCGAGATACTAGCGAAGGACCTGCACAATGTGTTTACTCTCGCGAGGTAGCCGATTGGGGGTTGTACAAACTACTAGTTACTACAAAATAATATATGTTAAGTCAAAGTTTTAATGACTAACGCTCATGCATATTCCTTATTTTGGCCTTTGTGTTCTGGGGCCGCAGTAACTCGTTTAAACAACCCTTCAACCTGGCAACCCTGGCATTTCGTGCCCTAATCTCGTTATCTCCGTTCATTCAGCTGTCTGCTAAGCTCACAGCGGCACTACGACTGGGGCCTGCGCGCGCTGAAGGCGGCGGTGGGTAGTTGCGGCGCGATGCTACAGCGGTGCGACGCACGCGCACGCTCCACCCGCGCCGCCGCACGACGGGTGCTCACGCTCAACAACCTGTCCAAGCTGACGCGCCATGATGCTGATACGTATGTATACTATGCACTTTCAGCTCTCACTAAGCCCTCATAATCACAATGATGCAGATTGTCAGTCCACATTCTGGATTTAACTCACCTTCATGCATAAATCTGTAATATTGTAATGTTGCGTGTAATTTAGATGGACAGAAACAATAATAATAAGATTTTGGGTAGACTTGCAAAAATATGCAGTAATTGCACAAATATCTGAACCCTTTATTAGCAGTGTTGTATATGTTTTAATTGTCTCAAAACCTCAACAGAATTATTTCCTGTGTCATATGGTTCTATACATGTATATTAAGCAACACCTCTCACTACCTATAACTAACAGTCAATATTCTGTCCACAGCTTTGAAAATATTCTTTCGTTGGTTTTTGCCGGAGTACCCACTGAAGAATCTAGCTCAGATCCAATCAACTCAGCACTCGAAGCTACCGTCGATAATCTCAAGCTAGTACACAATAAGTTACAGGTAATAAACACTGGTTTATCTTCGTTATACACAGTCTGAACCACTGCCAGGTAGAGGTCTCTTTGTTTGTACCAATCTCCACTTTCCGGTACCAGCTTCATCGAATTTTGAAGGAAGAGAAGAATTCTGGAGAAGAAAATCAAACCATCCTGGTTTTTGCAAGCCCTTGGACGCTACTTTGTTGAAACAGCATTGTTTCAGTGTCATCACCGCCTGTGCTAAATGCCTTGCCTAATACTATTTACCTTTTATTCGGATGAAAATTTAATCATCAAAAACTTCGACCGCTTTGGGCGTAGCGGGTAGTATTAGACTTTTGTGACTAAAACCCATCAATTTTCCGTCTTTTGCCCTTTGTCTTCCGGAGCCGCAACCGTATCTCTATATACGATATTTTTTTTTCTATCGTACAGATACAGAAATGCGTGGAACTGTACGAACAAATGCAGCAAAGAATGGGAGTGGTGATAGTTGGCCCGCCAGGATCCGGTAAAACTACTATTAGACGATTGCTGAAATCTGTGAGTAATCACTTATCTGAATAATTTCAGTAGGAAGTGTTTAGTTTTTATTTATTAGGGCATACCTAATGATGTGAAAATATTATATTTAGTCTATGGTAGACTGTAGTTTAAAATTGAAACCGTACCGTATATTCTGTCCGTACATTCCATCCATAGGTTGTCTGGAAGATATCACTATCAGCCATAAGACCGCTATTGTAACCATAGAATTAGCAATTTTGTGTACAATAAAGAATATTCTATTCTATTCTATATGGAGCAAACCATATTTGTATTGCATATGGCTAAAATCATTCTGGCGTTCCACAGGCACTAGCCCACCAAGGCAAGAATGTAGTGGAATACATAATATGTCCGAAGGCGATAAGTCGCGAGTGGCTGCTCGGCAACATCGACCATGATACGCGGCAGTGGACCGACGGCGTTATATCTTCGACTGCGCTTGAAATATCTAACCAACCGGCCGGTAAGTAGCTAAATTTAAGGATTTAAATTTACTTTATAATATACTAGCTGTTCCACGCGGTTTCACCCACGCTGCTCAGCACCTGTTGGTCGTAGCGTGATGTTATATAGCCTTCCTCAAGAAAAGGACTATCCAACACTAAAAGAATTTTCCAATTCCAACCAGTAGTCCCTGAGATTAGCGCGTTCAAACAAACAAACAAACAAACTCTTCAGCTTTATAATATTAGTATAGATTGGTTTACCAAAAAATAGTATCTCTTTTAAGTGAGACTATCTTTTGCCAATAAATCAAATCAGAAATATTTTTTACTCTGACTTACAAACTGGCGGATACAAAATTAGAGTAAAAAACTATGGATAAGGTTTGACATTAATGACTCATGTTAATGTCAAACCTACAGTCAATATTTTTCGGTGACTTGAGAACTGTTTCTAGTAGGTACACCGAATGATACACCAAAGCAATAGAGTGGGTACTATTGCTTGCATTTTATTCCTCAATTTTTTTGCAATACAACTGGAACATTAGTGTCTCCAGCTGGTTTATTTACCAGTCCTATTGAGTGAATTAGATTGTGTTTCTTCTTAGTGTAATCAGTCAGTCTCCTTTTAAATCCAGACATGGTCCTATAAATGTTGGCCAAGTATTGATTAATTTGTTTTTCGTAATCATCTTATTATTTCAAGACGTGTGGTCCTGGGTGGTCTGCGACGGTGACATCGACCCCGAATGGATAGAAGCCCTGAACTCTGTGTTGGATGACAACAGATTGCTCACATTACCTTCAGGCTGGAGGATTCAGTTCGGCTCCAACGTCAACTTTCTATTCGAGACGCACAGCTTAGAATACGCTTCTCCCGCTACCGTCTCGCGTATGGGGATCATATTGTTGAGGTGAGTGATTAAAATACTAGCTGTACCTTGCGGTTTCACTGTAGCCCATGTGTTAATCAGGGTATAAGCTATCTACATATTGATCCAGAAGTTTGATCATAAAGGAGTAACAAACTTTCGCCTTTACAATATTACTACCTACTGGCGCCCCGCAGTTCCACTCACGTGGACCGAGATGAAAGTAACATATCTGTTAAACCAGGGTACAAGCTATATTCCGCCATACCTTAAACAGACTAAAATTACTAATTTATAATATAAGTGATAATACTTTTCAGTGACGACACAAGCTGTGATCTAGACGTTTTAGAAGGATGGATGCGCAAAGCTGATTTTGATAATGAAAGCTCTAAAATGGCCCTGCCGATGTTACAACAAGTTGTCAAGAAATGTATCCAGTGGCTCTCTGAACACAAGGCCGATTTAGCTCTAAAACTACACAACATCACTGTAGTAAGTAGACAGCTAGGTACTCACGTATACAGGATTTACATCCTGTACATCCATCGTTTACACGAACCCTTCAACCATTGATTCTGTTCATCCCACGAATCCTTAGGTACTAATAATATAAAAGCGAAAACTTGAATTTGTTACCTCTTCACACTTTAATGGCTAAACCGATTTTGATGAATTTTGGTACAGACATAGTTGGGAACCAGGAGACGGACATAGGATTTTTTTTAAAAGAGTTGGATGTGAGGGAGAAAGGGGGAGGAAAAGGGAAACCTTAGCGTTGCTATTACAAATCAATAAGGCGCAAGGGGACCTGTGTTACCCCGAATTTAACGCGACTGAAGCCTCGGGCAAAAGCTAGTTAGCTATAAAAACATTATTACCGGGGTTTCCCGGTAATAATGTTTTCTCTTAAGAGAAAATAGACAAATAAAGATATGAATAAGATATTAGAGTATGTGTACACCTCTCTCTCTCTCTTTCTTTCTTTCGAAGTTCTTATAATGTAATTTATAACAGGTGAAACAAATACTTACTCAGTTCGAGTACATAGTTCAAGACACAGGGTTCAACACAACGCGCATGAGTCCCGAAGAAATGGTCTACCTTGCCATTGAGCGAAGTGTCGTAGACATCATCAAAGAAAGTGCTATCGATAGTTTTCATGATGAGGTAAGTTCTATATTAGAACTACTTAGATTTAAAAGTTATTGCTGGCACGGTCATTTGCTGTCGATTTATCAAGAAGGTTAGTTTGTCATATTGAATTTATCGTCTAAAATGCTTCCAAACCCACAGGATTCATAATCCGTGATAAAACTGTTTAATAGAATGAAAATCTTGAAAAACATTTTTAAGCTTACGTCCGCAGACATCATTATTTTATTTTCAAATAGCTGCTGCGCATAAAACCGGTTCAATCTTTTTTATGAACACAAATTTAATAGCTTATTTCGCAAATATGACGCCATAAAAGATTTCGTCTCAAAAACACACAATACTTTACTGCTAACTGTAGAGGCTTGTCGTTGATCCCATCACTATAACTTTTTTTTTGTATTGTTAGCTGTAGGCCACCCTAACACAATAAAGAAGATAAGTAGCTAACAAAATAAATTAATAAATAAAGTTACTAGAACTTATCGATAACAGATAACAATCGCGTCACTGCATGTACCAGAAATCGTTTTCATGTGATTATGATATTGGTGCCATGCAGAAAGTTGTTCAGTTGAATGTTCTGTATCAGATCTTTTTTTGCAGATAGGAAATCATCAAATAATTTCCCCCGGTCTAGGTGAAGTGTCAGACTTCTACTGACTAAAACCCACCTCCTTGTTGTTGTTCCTTTTTTACCCTTTATGTCCCGGGGCCGCGGTATCTCTTTTAAACGACCCGCAACAAAAACTTAATGCTGTTTTAGATTCAGATTATAGTAACTCCGCTTTAACTGTACTTAATTAAAACAAATTCTTAGTCGTATTTTAAACAAACAAGTGCTTTTTTTAACATTTTCTAAACCTAGCTATCAACACTGATGGGTCCGCCAGTGGTAGCGCCAATGAGCATAAACGAATGGGTGACGGACACCCTGCTCATGTCAAAGCGGTTGATTGCGTGTGAACCGACCCTGCGCGCTTGTGTCATGTCACACACCGCGCATCTACTCGTGGTAGGACCTGATGCTTGTGCTAAGAAGTAAGTATAGTTATTTAATAAATTATTGCCTTGTTTGTCTGGTGGTTACAAGCACGATTGCTGTATGTAATAAGATCTTGGGTTCGATACCTAGGTCAGATAAAGTGTTATAGTGCTTTTACATCGGGAATTTCTCCGAAGCAGCCATGAAGCTTTGATTTATGCCCACTTAACGACAATAGGCATGCAACTAACAAATGCACCACTGTCTAACCCTCTTTTTTGTTGTGGATGGGAAATCATCAAATAACTTCCCCCGCTCTAGGCAAAGCGGCGGGGAGTGTCAAACTTGTACTGACTAAAACCAACCCATGTTCCTTCTATTGCCCTTTATGATCTGGGGCTGCGGTATCTTTTTCGAACAACTCGCAACCCCGGCAGGTGTGGCCCTGGCAGGCCTGGCAGGCTTTTGCTGATAACTCTTTAAGGCGCGCGTGGAACACTAACGCTCCGTCGACACGACCGGTCGTCAATAGACGGACGGATGGTGAGCTACCCATTGCACACCGTCCATATGCCCGCATACCGTCTAACCCTTCGGGGTATACAGGTTCCATGCTGTGATTTAAAACTAGATTACCTGCTTATCTTGAAACCTTATACATTCCAATTATTTTACAGCCTTTTAGCGGAATACATAGTGAAGGAATGCAACTCATCAGTCCTAACAATAGACTGTACTCCGATTCTGAAACCAGCTGACATCATCGCAGAACTAAAGAGAGTGAGTTCGCCAGTGTTACACTTTATGTTAGTTACATTAATTCTCCCAAGGACATTATAATTTCTGATTCGATTACGGAATCGGGGAAAGTCCAAGCATAACCCTCTTAATTGCCCTTTAGGTGAATTTTGTAGGAGGCCATTCGGCATTCGCTATCACACTGGCACCACTCTTCTACAATAAGCAAATAAATTCCTGAAAATTGCCTAGCCGAGTCGGATTCGACTAATCTTTAAACGAACTTGGACTTCCTAACTGAGGCACGACGTAAATACGTCGATTTTTAAATTAAAAATTCTTTTTTCATAATTTATCATTTCATATTTATGGACAATACTGATCGTGCTTCATACAAACTATTTAATCTAATCATGTTATATATATATATATATATAATATTTATGATGTTTAATGTAAAAATCGACGTATTTTCGTTACTATTACACCATTTGTTCGTGCTAAGGCCGTTTTTCTTATCTATATATGACTGTTTTGATGCATTTTTGAAATTGACCATTGATTTATCATTTTAAATGCACCAAAACATTTCGGGAGCGACACTATTATAAAAAAAAAAACTCGGAGTATTTGTTTACAGAACAACATGGTACGCTCGGGAGGGCGGGGTGCGAGTAGCGGCAGTCGCGGCACTCTGCTTATTCGCGCGCTCCACCGAGCGCGCGTGGATGACTGGAAGTCTAGCCCTGTGCACTCTTTCTTGTTACAGGTAAGTTACAATGAAAATGACTTCATAATAATATCTCACTAAGTGAGATATAAATGTGTGTATGTTAGTATGTTGTTATAATATTAATTTTAAAGGCAATAGTTTGTACGTGTGTGTGTGGTTGTTGCTCCTTTACGCTCAAACGGTTTTGGACGAAATTTTGTATGTAGAAATCTGTAACACTGGATTGCCCCGGTCTATACTGAAGAAACCGTGGGGTGCAGCGCAGCTAATTATTTATAAGAGAGTCGTAAACATTATAGACAATAATTAATTATTATACAAATAATAATAATATTTTTTATTAACAGAAATGTGGGTACAATTCATCTATCCCATTCAAAAACAATATACAAAATTATGTTCTTCTTTAGAAGATAGAGTAAACGGCGATGTCTGCGCTAGTATAAACTGTGTGACAGACAATAATACAATCAAGGTTAAGTTGATGCAACTCAAGCTCCAATCGAGCTTCAACGACAGCGTCACCTGCTAGGTTCGAATGTAGCTAAGAACCATACAGTTTTGAACACATTTGCAAAAAAAACCTGTATCAAGTTCAGACAAGCCGTTTTGGTTAAATGAAGAATTGTGAACACACGCACATCACACACACATATATTTCTTCACTTTCTTGACCCATTGGTTTAGATGATTTTAAATGGTTCCTTTCAGTTGATACAACACAACGGTTTCTGGACGCGAGGCAGCGACGAAGAAGGCGGTAGTGGCACTCAGTGGTGTCAAGTATCACGACTGCGTGTTCTGGCCACTGCTACCACGCTCAGCGCCATCTCACCACGACTAGCCGCTGCGCTCGAACTAAGGGTTTTGAGGTAATATCATCTCACTCGGGAACATCGGGTCCGCTACAAACATGGCTTTTAAATAAACCAATGGTTAAGATCAGGATTCAATTTCACTAATTTACAAATGTTTTACTGTCCTCTCGTTTATATTTTTCTCACATCTTTTATGAACAATCTGTCAGGCAACTCTGACAACGCAATCGGCGGGCAACTGAAACGTTGGCAACTTAGTGGAATCAAGGCCCATTGTGTTGTAACGAAAATTGCAGTCTTAGTCCAACATTCAATCAGTCCAGTATGTTTTTTCAGTGAGCCCGATGATGAGGAGTTGTCAGAAATAGCAACACATTACTTAAGGAGTAGCGTCGACAAAAGCATATCGATGAAAGAAATATCTAACTTAGCTGACACACTTCTTGCTATGTTTAAAGAGGTAAATGTTTTATAAAATAATTAGTTACTAAGATAAGATTTTAAATCTAGTGGTATTGATTTCTTGGTTTTCAATATGCAGGTGACTGAGACATTCGATTCCCAAACCCATTATAAATGGAACGCATCACATTTGAAGAGACTCTGCGAAAACGTCAAGTGGTACACGCCCACTAATACTGAACAACTAATCATGGTAAACATTTTTATGCTATAATTTACTCATAATAATCATGCTGAATAATACATTGCCGTGAAGAAGGCCCAAGGAACATAGAAGCGCGCTGTTAGATTCCCCAACGTTGATCAAGTTTTACGGTTGTCGCAGATGACCATTGATTGGATGGGTGAGAAGCGCAAAGGGCATGCGTACTGGCTAAAACTAAGCAGAAATTTGTTTAAAGGCTAGTCACTCCCGGATTAGTGACTGCTGTACACCTGTTAGGTTTCGCCGTGCGCTGCTGGCCAATGTGGAGGTTGGCCTAATCAAAAATTTATCTCCTGAAATGTCCTCTTCTCAACCGTTTTCAATAAAAAAACTTTTTTTTTTGAGAAGAGTGAATAATAAATTTCTATTAGTGGTTGGCCAAGTGTGGAGGCTAGCCTGAACTAATACGAGACATCTTGTCTACTCTCCCCTCGTCGCCGCTTTGGTGGAGTCCGGGCCTTTAGACCTGGAAGTCCAACCACACCACAGTCGCAGTTCTTCGACCCTATCACTTTGGGCCATTCCGTACGCTTAGCTTATTTGCATAGCACTAAATATGTATTACCGGGCGAAGAAATTAGAAATATTTTACCTTTGGAAACAGCGTCTCCTATAGGAAGTGATCACATTTATGATGAATTTCGGCTTGAACCGGTTCCAAAAAAGTCCATTCATTAAAAGCGCTTAGTCTAAAGTAGTTTCCAGTCGCGTCGCCTGAACCAAAACCGGGACGAATGACATAGCCTCGTTTTATTGCATAGACCTTAACGATTCCACGTTCATTATTATTTAACCAATCTTTCCTAACCATTTGTAGGCCATCAGTGCAGAAGCAAACTTTATATTCCGGGAGCGACTAATATCAGACGAAGAGAAAGCCATTTTTAGCTCTATATCCAGGAAGCGCTTGAAGGTGAACAATGAAGAGATGTTCTTCGCATGCAAGTTGCGCGGTGATGGTGTCTACTTAGAACATACTGATTACAACGACTGGCATCATAGGACGGAGCAACTCATCAACCAGTGTTGTAAGTATTAGGCCGTGCGCTGCGTTAGGCGGGCGCACGGCGCGGGCGCCCGCGTGGCGTGCTGTTTCATGTAATCTCATAGATCAGCGCTGCGTGCAACGGGTCGCCCGCCGCAGCGCTCGGCCAATGGCCGTGCGCTGCGTTAAGAAACAGCACGCCAAGCGGGCGCCCGCGCCGTGCGCCCGCCTAACGCAGCGCACGGCCTTACAATTATGACATTTTTAAAGGGTTTTGTAGGTGATGTCATTTTCAAAACGGTAGTGTAAAATGTCACCATTAACACCTATAAAGCAAATCAATGTTTAATATTCTATGGAATGAACTATGAATGAACGTGAACAGCAAATTTTAAAGCTGGTGAACGAAGAAAAACAGATGATTTATGCATTCATTAAAGCGACACACGAGTTGAAACTATTACACCACGTTAAACACGAACTACCTCGCTGGTCTAGTGATCACAAGCTTAACTGCTGATCATGGGGTCCTGGATTCGATTCTTAGGTCGGGTAAAATGTTATTGGGTTTTTCCATTACGAATTTCTCAGTAGCAGCCATTAAATCTGCAGTTCTATCCGGTTTAAGACAATATCTCCTTTTACATGGGACTTTCACATAACAGTTAACTTTGTTCCACGTTTTAAGTTTTGTGTGATTCAATGTGATTTTTATATTTCAGTGTCGGAAAACGAGCACAATGTATTTGGGGAAACCGGTGCCGAGGTTTGCTCTGAACTAGCGCTATTGTGCCCGGCGATGGCGCGATCGGTAATATTAGCATATTCTAAAAATCACTTTTTTTATTAAATTACTGAACAATCTGCGCGCGTTGAAATTTCTTTAGTCATGACAAAATCCCGTTTCTTTCATCCCCGATTTAATTCCGTTAGGACTGATAAGATGACTAGTCTTGCCAAGAGGTATCGCCTTTCCCAGTCCTAACTGTACTGTAGAGGTCGTCATATAGTCGCCCCATGTTAAACTTTAGGTTTAGCCCACCGCAACATAGTTGGGAAATGGTTAGACAATAGACAGGTGATGAGGAGATGAATTTAGAAAAAAATCACCCTTTTCCTACAGTTTATGTTTTTAAACTCAGCCCGCGTTTTCTTCGTGTCAGTAAATAAATGAATTTGCAACTTTTATTAAATGTACAGACCAATGGCGGCTTACTGGTGTGCGTAGGCTGCGCAGGAGTGGGTCGCCTGGCTGCCGCGCACATCACGGCGGCTGCATTACCCGCCTCGTTGTTTGTTATCAGCCACAATGCACAGTTTAACACACAGTTTAAAAACGTAAGTGGTTTTATATTTTTGCTTTTATTAAATAATAATTATATTATTTTTTTATAATTATAAACATATTTAAATTTTAAATAAAATAGGCTCTGTAGTCCATGGTTACCTTTTCTTTGAATACCACAACTAACTATTTTTCATTTTTAGTTTATTCGATTTTGTCAATGCTTACCATTTTCGTACGTACAAATCCTTCTTCATCTTGCTAGATGTTGTAGCAAAATCTCATTGTTCAGGCTCTATCATCCGCGGCGGAAGGCAAACGTACAGTAGCGCTAGTGTGCGAGAGCGCGGTGTGGCGCGGCTCGCTGGCGGCCGTGGAGGCGCTGCGGCGCGCGCGCAGTCTGCACGCGCTGCCCGCGCAGTTGCTGCCCAACGCTGATCAGAACGCACTCAGAAGTAATGTTCATTACAATTATAGTTTTACATCTTTACTTACTAAATCTGAATTGACTACACTACAGTTTTCATAACGGACCCTTCTCAAAATGAGTATCGCAAAATTATACACATTTTATTCAAAATAGGTTTTTAAGTAAAACTCGATCGCTTTTTCTAAACTGTTATACTTGTTATCAAACATAAGTCTCTTCTCGAAGTAATTCCTGTGACAAAAGTTATTTGAACCTTACAAATCATTTTCTGTTATGCTTTTGACAATGCGAGTTTATTTTAAGGGTTTTCTGCTGATATGACTAACATGACGTAGTAGTAATTAGGAAATAATCTCTTCGGCAAAATTGAATTGTCAATTTAAGATGTAAGATTATATTCTCCGATATAACTTCACATACATTTTCGTATACCATCTTTAAAAAATAATGCTTCCTAACAGGTATAAAAGAAAGCCTTGGCATCGTCATATGCCTGGACAAGAACCAAGACAACCTATCAGATCTAATGGACAAGTATCCGTTACTATACAACGACGGTAACGTGGTCTGGCTAGACCGCTGGTCTGACGATACTCTTCGGGAAACTCCGCGACTAATCGTGCAGAGGTACAGGAGACAATTGCCAATCGACACTTTGCACTTAGACTTGAACCAACTTGCACTGTACACCTGCTTCATCAAGGTAGGTAGTGTGATTTCAGATTTGCACTGTTTTGATTGTAGTTGTTAGTTAATATTCGCTTGAATTGTTTTTAAAAGTCGGCAGTCACGAGCACTTTTGAACTGTCAATACTATGATGACAATAAAATGAGGCTACTACTAGGCTACTACTAGTTCCAAATACACGGCATAATAACTGTGAATCTCTATGGAGAAAAATGGGCAACAAACACCAAGGACACTCTTTCAAATCAGAAAATTGTTACGAAACTAGATTGCATCATTCATGTCGTGATGGTACTATTTAGTTTTATGTGAGTGTAGCAAGACCTTCACGTTAAAAGTATTTATAGAAAAGA